>JAZHAC010000018.1:6105000-7410000 GCA_039707435.1 Actias luna | reverse complement strand
GTGTGGAAGATCGTAAAACGAGGTAATTTGCATCCGAAGAAATTGAACGGTCCCGCGTGGCCGTGAAATGGCGCAGCCGGGAGCGGTTGTCGCTAAAGAAAACGTAATAAACTCGGATTGTTCCGAACAAATTAGAACGCTAATTTTATTGTATGAAGGTAATAAATTGTGCAGTGCCCGTCGATTGTTTTATGACTCTATAATGGAAATGGTTTACGGTAGCAGTTAAGGGACAAAACGCATCTTCGGATCTCATTTAACTGAATTGCTTGGTGGTTTCCCTTAAGGAAGAGTATATATATTACCCATGGTACTTGTATACGTGGCGGTACAGGTATTGCTACTACGGTATATTAAATTGCGAAATTTTGTAACGTAAATTAATGAAGTAAGGATTTTCACTTGGAAAGTCGATTAAAATAATAATTATGTGGTACGTATGTTATATATGTATATTTTTATATTACTAGTATACTTCAAATTTATATTACAGTTTACATGTCTTTAATATGTATGTTATTAAGTTTGATTTTAGTTACACACCCAAAATATCCCTGGTTCTTCTCTATAGAACATATCCATCTAAAGATTGCCTGAAAGAGATTGCTATTAACAATAAGTCCGCAGTTTGTAGTAACCAAGTCATTTGAGATGTATATTAATAATGTATCATTGAAGCAATGATAGCTACTGAGCTATCACTACTACTTAGTAGTGTGTAGGAACGTCGCGTCGTGGGCTGTGAGTTCGAATCCAACCACCTACAATGAGCTTGAGCGTTCGGTGAAGGAAAACATTGCGAGGAAACCATAGCATGGTGGTAGGGCTTTTTCTGATGCCCGCCTGGCTAGCTACCATCCTCAAGTTGAAAATCGGCCGCCAAATACCAAAAGGTATGTTCCGGCAGTTGCACTTGAGAGCCAGGCCCTCCAAAACTAAAGGCCGGCAATACACCTGCGACTCCCCTGATGTTGTGGCTGTCCATGGGCGGCGGTAATCACTTACCATCAGATGAGATGCATGCTCACTTGGCTGCTATTGTATTAAAAAAATATATGTTTAAAAGTGTTTAAAAATATTAAATAAATAAATAGTTAAATTAGTAGTGACACGCTAAAGAAACGTCACAATATAAATAGTGATTATGAATGTCAGTCACTATGTACTTGATGGTTGTGACCCAGTCTCAAATGGATTCTTACCCACCAGTTTAAGGTACAACAAAGCTACCCGTTCCGCTATGCCGCAATAAATACCTACCTAATGTACAATGATCGTAAACTAGCCACACATAATCGTTGCGACTTAACAAACAATATTTTAGGATTTCTATTACAACGAAGAATACAAACACAATTTTATTTAATTTTAGTTTTTGTCTATAAAAAAAAATCTTATCCGAATGGTCAGAACATAGTAAATTAAAAATTGTTGTCTTATATCTAGCTAACCCATTATAGCATTTATATTAATTTACTAAAATTGATAGATATAATACGCGACGATAGCTTATTGGTAGTGTGTACGGACTCCACGTCGAGGGAAGTGATTTCCAATCCACCTAAAATGAGCTTGAGCTTTCGGTGAAGGAAAACATTGTGAGGAAACCACAGCATGGTGGTAGGGCTTTCACTAATGCCCGCCTAGCCTAGCTACCACCCTCGAGTTGAAAATCTGCCGCCAAATACCGACAGGTGTGTTCCTGCAGTTGCACTCGAGAGCCACTTCTTCCACAGGTTTAGCGTTTCTACCAAATTGGGCTGTATCGTCACTTAAGATTAGGTGAGATTATGACCATAACGACCATAAAGTTATTCTGTATAATAACATATAAGTTCTGATTCGAGAAGACGTTACACCACTATAAACCTTTCAGATTTTTTATTAATTATTTATCAAAAACGTTGTACTTTAGCAGTGATCTATGCACAAACAAGCAAACAGACATTTCTAAAAATTATTACAATTTATTGTACTACATATTCTTGATCACACAATATTTTTTATAAATAAACCTGAAAATTACAGACACGATAAATTTACATTATTATTATATGTATAGATATTTGTTACCTTAAATAATATATACGGCAAGTTATGAGAGTAGTAGAAAATTAAGGGCGTAAAAATTTTTGCTAGTACCTTTTCTTGCAATATTATATCTAAACATATTTAAGTTCATAACAGAGAAGCAAAGGAGATTATTGGTTAAGATATATAAATAAGCAATCAACTATTTTGTTTAATTATACAAAGGTAAACAATAAATTTCGCATATCAAACAGATCTGAACTTTTTTAAATTATATCGTCTCTAAAACGGGTGGCCGAGTAGGGCGATGTTACATGGATTTGGCAATCAAATAAATATTAGGCAAAATGGGTCGAAAGGCAGGTGTGTGGGGCCGTTGGCACAAAATAACGCAGTTATCAACTTCCCAGATAATTGAGACGTTAATGTATCATTCGTTAATGAGGTTACCTTTTCGATTTATGTTTCGAATATGAAAATTTTAATGTCATTTTTAATGGAGTATTTTATCCAATTTCCATTGATAACGTAAACAAACGTTGACGTAAATAAAAAAAATTGATAGTTGCTTCGTGCGGTCTCTATACCAAAATTCATCATAGTCGATTCAGCGGTTTAGGCGTGAAAGCTTAACAAACAAACAAACTCACTTTCGCATTTATAGTATTATAATATTTTTTATTATATTTTTGTCAAGGCACCAATACAGGCAGTAGATTATTAGAATAACTGTATATGGATAGGAATAATACAATCATGCATGATTGACAGGAATATCGCGAACAAAGTCACGGGGAACCAGCTTACTAGCTCTCTCTACTGAGGAAGAAAGAAACTTCTTATCGTGTGGTAGAGAAGGAAACTCCGAGCAGTTTTCGAGACTTGTGATACATATGTAGGTTTAAGACGCCCGTTTCACACGTGCGTCAACACTCATCTTCAATACTAGTATTTGTCTCCCTGCCCAGCAAACTTTGGAAGATGTTCTAGTATAGAACTTACTACAGTCCTAGACAGGTCAAGATCCTTTAGTAGATTATAGATAGATTTTGTTGGTATACTTCGCACTCCCACTTCGACCGCGTATAAACTAACTAGGTAGCTATTCCTGTTTAGGGCATTTAGTACTATTTATGTATTAATTTTTATTTATGTAGTAATAACCTTTACCAATATTATAAATACGAAAGTGAGTTTGTTTGTTCATTCCGTTTTCTTACGAAAAATTCAGGTGAAAGCAAGTAATATACAAATGAGTAAATGGATAAAAATGTGTACGTATATATATATCTTTAAAATAAGCATATTTCATATTTATATTAACGTACTGCCTTACATCGTATTTTCTTTTTAATTATTTATTTATCTCTTTGTAATATGAAATGTAATTTATTATTTTTAACAGGACAAGCTGGGGTGAATCAACTAGGAGGCGTCTTCGTGAACGGTCGTCCGCTTCCTGATGTGGTGCGAAAAAGGATAGTCGAGCTCGCAATAATGGGTGTCAGACCCTGTGACATCAGCCGACAGCTTCTTGTTTCACACGGCTGTGTCTCCAAGATCCTGACCAGATTTTACGAGACAGGCTCAATACGACCTGGCTCGATCGGCGGAAGCAAGACTAAGGTAAGTCAGAAATATTTATGATCTATCATAGTTGGTCGTTTCCTGTACCAAATACAGGTTTTATTAATGTTAAGATTTTTCTCTGTATATAATAATACATGGCATTATTACTCTAATATCGTAAACCAATTTACTAATCTCAATTCGTCTAACGAAATATTGTGAATTACACGTATAGTAACGAACCTGTACCGTAAACATTAAGGCTTATATGTAGTTCTTATGGTAGAAATCCAAATAAATAGCGTATAAATTGATGTACATATATGCTGATAAGTGGAAGGAACTGTATGCCACTTTCACGATTTTTTATGAGAAGTTGGAATGAATGGAAAGTTTTAGGAATAATATTTAGTTAATATATATTTTCTTCGTTTTTTTTTCTTAGTTCTAAATAGTATAGGTGTATTTGTGAAACTATGTAAATAAATAAAATAAATCTATCTAAATATTGTGTTTGTTGTAATCATGCCAAAGTACTGATCTTATCGACATGGGACCATGACTATTCGATGCAGAATTATTTGTAGATGGTTTAGTGTTATTCATTATTCGAATTCCAATGATGCTTCATAATTTTATCACTATTGTACTTTTATGAACATTTTTCCCTCCACGTACAACAAAGGACGGGCATTCTCTCTTAATACGTTATTCGCCCGGCGAACTGGCCGTGAATGGCTAGTATATATTAAATTCACTACTGTCCAAAATTGGTATACTTTAAGTAAGCAAGTAATTGTAGAACTCGAAAGCAGCAACAATTTTGTATACTTAGTTAAAAAATATCAATTTTTAAAAAATATCCATTTTTTAACTAAATCGGCTTTCCAATATATTACACCCCTCATAACTTTTTTTTAATTTAAGGTTTAGCGTAATGGTATGGCCACCTGATCTTAAGTGACGATACGGCCCAAGTAGGTAGACACGCTAAACCTGTGAAAGAACTGGGTCTCATGTGCAGCTGCCAGAACACACCTATTGGTAATTGGCGGCAGATTTTCAACTTGAGGATTTTTGCTAACCATGCGAGCATTAGAAAAAGCCCTACCAACATGCTATGGTGGTTTCCTCACGATGTTTTAATTCACCGAATGCTCATTGTAGGTGGTTGGATTCGAACTCACGTCCCTTGATGCGAAGTGGTACACACTATCTCTGCGCTATTATCGCTTCAACAGCAGCCGGTATTTCAACGATAACCATCAATGGATTATAAATTTCTCGATGTCACAATCTGGCCAATACTATTTTATTGTGTTACAATAAAAAATTTGAGTAATAAAATCATATATCTTCATATAGTTTTCCCAATATAATAATAGCGCCACTCGTCAACTCTTTCTTAATTACTAAGAACATTCCACAATAATTCTAATGCCAATAAAGAATGTAGATAGAAAAAAAAATTAAAACAACAGTGCAACCGTGCGCAGGCGCAAGTGAAGCGCGAAAGATATCCGATTCCATAACAAAAAGGCTATATAGCGTACGAATTAGGCGGGTCACGCCGGCAATCACAAGTAATTATAAACTATAAAATTTCGAACCGGCACACGGCTTTCGGCTTCTTGAGATGGCCTTTCGACACGCCCGGGGGTTGTGATCAGTTAATCGCTTTAAGGTTCTGTAGATAATTGTTTATATCTCTCGTATCATTTAGTAATATGTACATATTTTTGTTACATGTAATTGCTACTATGTGGTATTCATATAGTTTCTCCAAAAATATTTACAAAGAGTTCTCAATAAAATTCACTGTTTATTATTTAAATATAAAATATTATTAATAGAAGTTTTTATACATATATAGTCGTAAACTAGCTTACAACCTGTCTGATCGTAAGCGGTTTCTGTAACTTTTGTACTGAACTTCTCCACCCTAAAGAGCCCTAAGAAGCCTACTCAACGTAGTAATTTAACGCAAACTCATTCGTCTACTATTTCTTGTAGGACAAAGGTTTTCACTAGTTCTACTGCCTCAAGTAGAGAGAAATCTCTAATGTCACCATGTTTTCAAAATATTTTAATAGAAGAATATACACAGCAAACACAAACAAGAGATCCAGAAAATGTATTTTATGATAAAAAATAGTATGGTAACAATTTGTCTTACATTTACAATCCGATAACTACTTTCCTTAATTCAATAGAAAAAGTACTACGCCGTCTAATTTACATACGTCTTCTTTTTTAAAATTCGTTTTAAATCACACATTTGAACTAAAATATATAAATTGTTGAAAATGATAATACAGAAACTGCATTAGTACATAAATTGCTACCATAATTGTGTTTTATTTTTTAATTCAAAATAACTTTTATTAAATTAAAATGAAGATTTTAGTGTTTGAAAACGTTTAATATGTTTAAATAAAAAGGAAGTAACAAAATAGTTTTAATACAGAAACCGTATTGGTTAGAAAAAGTTTTTGTAAATAGTTCTACTGAACCCAAAATCAAAGTCCGGTAAGCGTATTCGACGCCGACCTCACTAAATTCGGTACGCCAATAAAAAGATCATTTGTTTCTACCACAAACGGACGCCGACATCGAAAAATTGATTACAACAAAATACTTAGAAATCACCGAATACATTTATTGACGCTGTTATGGGAATGGCTAATTGACTACTAATCAACCGAGATCGACACATCCGACCGATACTAACAATTATTATCGGTACATATCATAATACGTACGATATATTGGATTTAGTTATTTTAAACTGTTCTACAACAATAAAAAAAGTAGGCAGTCATCGAAGATTGCCGATAGAAGTGAAAACTGAAAGCTTCTGAATAGCAGTAATCTTTTAGATTATCAAATAACTGTATTATCAAAATTTTAAATGTAATTGATTATAAATTAAAACTAGTAACATGAGTCCTGTTTTCATGTCTACCGGAACCCTGAGCAAGATTGATTTTACAGCAAATTTTTCACATATTATTTATTAACTAAAACAGAGTAAACTGCGTAATCCCAATTATAAATAAGTCGTAATAGACATAATAGTTATTATATATTTGTAATATTTATAAGTAGTGCTTGTATTTCTATGTATACCAATGAACCTAGAAGCAGTGTTGCCTGAGACCAGAGAGGGCTTCAGGCAACAGGGGAGTTGGAAGCATCGCCGTGGTGCGTTTTAGTAGCTAGTGTAGGGTGATTAGCACCTGATGAGTTATCTCATGACCGTCTCGATTTGACCTGAACCCGGGTAATGCGTTTGTATGTTGCGATGAGGAATCCGTTAAGGAAAGGATTTTAGACACCACGTTTTTAAAAAAATGTATAAAGCTATAACTTAATGTTCAACATTTTCATTACATAAACATGTCGGTGATAAATATTTTAGGAAGTTAGTGATAAAAAGAAGCAAGGTATAGAGTTTCTCTACTTAGGACAGCTTGAGTGTTGAAATACCAGCACTCTAAAGAAAATCGGGGTTAAATAAACATGTGTTGTATTGCTGGAGTATGCTCTACTGTATGTAAGTTTCGTTACGGAAAAGAGGTTGAAAGACGGATAAGCCTTCTAGACATCTTTAGTGTTAGAGGAGTTCATAAAGTATGTTTTAGTAACTTTAGAATCAGTCGGTCCACATGGTTTATTATCACCTTAGTTGTAATAAAAAAAAGTATTCAATCGATAGTCTCAATGTACTTGTATCTTATATGTAACGTATATTATATATATGTAGTAATATAAAATACTGTTTTCTTTGTATAATTCTACAACATGTATACTTAGCAGAAATATATTCCTTCTTATTTACCAAGGTTTTTATCTATTTTATTTGTAAAGTCCTTGCGACACAGGACTTAGTCCTAGTATGGATGTTTTTTAATAAGAAAACAGTAATAGTCGTATGTTATACATGTATTTATTTTAATTCTTTATACGCTAAGCATTCTGGCCTTAATTTCACCTGATGTCAAGTAATAATGTGTCCCAAAATGATGGACACGTTAAGCCTAGTAGAAGGTCTCGCTCTCAAGTGCGACTGCCGAAATACAAAGGTATTTAAGCGGCAATTTATTTATTTTAAACTTGTTACCAAACATGTAAACCATGTTGTGGTTTCATCACAATGTTTTTCTTCACCGAAAGCTCAGGCTCATTGCAGGGATTTCAACTTAAGCCCTTCTCTCAATGTTAACTTAATTAGATAAAATTATTTATCTATTAGTACCCACCTCACAACCAGTTAAATATTTTATTTGTTACAGAAAGGCATAATAGCTGTCAATTTGTTCCAAACGGAAGTGGCATAGAAAATATTCAAAAATAATATGTACAGTTTCTATATTTCTTTATTAGCGTTATTATTTTTGCGTTTTAACCATTATTTCGTATATTTATAACAGTCATCGGCAGTTTCTATCTATTAAATAATCATACGATCAATTTGAAAGTTATGCATTTTTATGCTGATCTCGTTTTAGAATTAGGCTGTAAACATTTTGTATATGGATTTTATTAACGCGATTTTATTTTTTCCGGGCGGAAACTTGTCTTTTTATCCGGGGCGACGTAATCGCTAGAGCGGGCGGTGTAAAAAGTCAGTACTACAAACCTTTTCAATTTATATAAAACACTCGATGAACCGTTTTAAAGTCTACGCAAATAGATATCGTTTTGCGCTAAATCGTTTTATTAAATAATCTGTCAGACCTTCTTTTTTATAAGGTTAAACCAATAATATGGGAGGCACCTTGGATTTGTTTATTGTGATATTTTATTATATGCAAAATTGTTTACATTCGTTTTCCTTATAACGATGCACCGAAATAATTATTAACAGTTGAAATATTTTTTTCCTTATGTATTATAAAAGGCGACTCCTTTGTTTGTCTGTTTACTAGTGTGCTTATAAGTGAAAATATTTTTGTTGTATACTTAACGTTTTAGCGTTGTGGCGTAAAATGGTGGACACTCTAAGCCTAGTGGAGCGATTGGCTCTCAAGTGCAACTGCCGTAACACACCTATAGATATTTGGCGACTGATTTTCAACTTGAGGGTGGTAGCTAGCTAGTCGAGTACCAGTAAAAGCCCTGCCACCACGCTATGGTTTCAAAGCTCAAGCTCATTATAGGTGGATCCGAACTCACGTCCCTTGTTGCGGTGTCCGTGCACACTACTAACTGAGCTATCATCGCTTGCATTATTCAAGATAATCAGTATTAAATCAGAAAATCAGGTCTTATTTATAAATTGTGCCATGGATTACCATCAAGTACAGTTATAACCTTTTTCCGTGCTTCAATATATAAAAAAATTAAGCAATCATTAGATAATACCAACAGATAATCCGTAGAATTTAAATGAATCCATTAACTTTAATGCAAATATCTTACAGAGATGTGACCGAGAATGTTTGTAAGCCACGGAGGCGGCTCAATAAAACGCATCAGAAAAGTTAGCCATATAAAGATTAATCCAAGTAACTACATCCAAGCGTAACTAAGTTGTAGTGTGGGAATACATGCTATATAGACGTAATATTTCCTAACAAATATTTACCGTTATCAACATGTGTTACGAATAGCGAAAATTCTTTACAATCATCACGATTCGTCATGTTATGTTACGCTTTTTTTCTAATATAAATCCAATACTTTGATGATCTACGGAAGCATCGGTATCGATGTGCCGACTTATTGGGCTTCCATTTTCATTACAATTATATATAGCTATAATAACCAGTTACGATGCTATTAAGCTCTCTTTAAAACGGCTAGTTGTTTGGTCGACGAGTACAGAATATGATATAATTAGTGTTTTTTATTCTGTATAATTGTAAACGTTTGACCATCTACTTGTCTACATCAACAGGACATTTTGTAATCGACGCGTCCGTGCGTAAAAGAAAAATAATCTACGCAAAATAACTGCAAAAAAAGTGTGGAAGACCATGTATAAAGGTGAACGTATAAAAAAAACTCAGTGAAGGGCTCATAAAAAGCCGATGATGATGATTTGTAAATTATAAATTAACAAAGTTATAAAGCTTATCTTGATGACTTCGACATGCGAACAACGGATCCAGCCGAACCCCGTGCTCATATTTGCATCAATCGTCGAACAGTCGAAACCTATCTCGGGGCCTTTACGACCACGAGTTATGGACTTTATGATCGATGGTCAGTATTTATGGCCAAATGGCCGTAATTAGTGGAGCCGACACAGCACCGCACCGCGGCGGTTAATTGCCTATGAGCCGGTGCGCTTTAAACATACCTCTCACACTGGTTTTCGTATTTGTTCTGATAAGTTCGATTGCGTTCAATATTATTTCATACTATCTTCTACTCGCGGCTTTATTCGTGTTCATTTCGGATGACGCAGTAAAAAGCTTCATACAAAGTTTATCCCTCACTTCCGATAAGTTTTGCGAGAGAAAAAGTTGCCTATCACAGCCTCCAAGATCCAATCCATCTCTATATCAAAATTCATCGTAATCGATTCAGTGGTTTAGGCGTGAAAACGTAATAAACAAACAAACTCACTTTCGCTTTTATAATATTAGTAAGATTACATTCTTGTTTTACGGTACATGTTATCTAAATCTTAAAGATATAATAAATTATATATGTATTAGAATTTAAATCACATCAAAACTTTCCTGATGATTAATTTATATCCGTAATGTAGGCGACTTTGTGCGTGTTAAAACAAAATGTTTTTGTGTTAAATAATACTGTATGGGCCGCCATTTTGACTTTTCTCCAAATTGTCATATTCGTAGAACTTTTTCTCTGTGAGTAGATTTTTAATATCATATATGTTGTAACAAACTATGTTGATGTAAAAAGTTTCGTAAAACAACTTAGCGACAGGATATCAGTAACAAAAATACCGTTTTACCATGATGAAGTAAAAAATAAGTTCGTACAAGATTTTAGAACCAAAGTTTTTTCATTACCACTGAGCCTGAATAACTCCAAACAAACATGATGATAAAGAGTTTTTCTTAATATAAATAAATATAAAAATATGTCGTTTTCATTTTCAATCGGAGGTGTTATACTCATTTACCTTATGAATGTTTTGTTTACGACCAATTAGAAGGTTTGCGAGTGCCTGCGAAGTTTGCGAATCGTGTTTTATTGCAACGATACTTATGTATGTGTGGAGTTCCAAATAGAGATGCGATATTTTATACCGAATCAGTAGATATCGATTTTTTAATATTCTCACCTACAATTTACATCGATATTGTCAATCGATATTCGACTGCGGTTGAATAAATAGTAGACTTATCAAATATAACGCTGAGCGATATATATAAGTGTGACTCTTACATAGAATTTGCAGTTTTCAGTCTAGGAAAAATATGATGAATACACAGCGGGCAGTAGAACATTTTCTATAATCTACACCTAGTTAGCTATCACCCGTAAAATTAATGTGGATACGTCACTTTCCTGGCCGTTGCACTTGATAGAAAATCCCAGGAATATAGCAAGTACTGCATGGGGTCTGTACGGAAGTATTTGGGGCAGCTCTTTATCTAAACCAACGATGAAGCACAAAACGCTTAGAAAGTGGGTTCCATACCTATGTAAAATTGAAACCTAAACAGTAGATAACCTTCAAACAATAAAGTGGTTGGGTAGGGATCTGTATTCAGTTGAATACCATGTACAAGCTGAAAAATCTGTCTCAGTGATTCTCCTTTAATTTTTCATATTTCAGCATCAGCCATGATGTGTCCATGGTACTATAAAAATTGTTGAAGATATTGATGTCAACTCTTATTATGACTGAAACTACATTTTTGTATGTCACGGAGCATAACACCTTATCACACCAGCCCGGGGGACTAAAAAGATTATGTGGGGCCTACCCAGCGGTAGTCGCCGGGAATATTCAATAATCCATCTGTCGCCTTGCTGTGTCAACGCGGGTTCGAACTTGCAATCACCGCCACACCCCGGCGACCAGCTCTGCCTGATAGTAAGCCGGGCCACATCCGGGCAGACTGGTGAGATGAGACGAGATGGAGCAAAACGCCTCTATTATATAATTATAGATGTTCACGGTAATGTAATTAACCTAATGAGGCACCCTCCAAGAATCTTCCTAACCTATATTCCGCCTTATTTGTCTGAGCCCAAGAATCATTTTAGCATTGTTTCTAATTACACTCTAAAACTCTCGTACTGTTTCTAGGTACTTTAATGATAGAATGGACTATTCGGTTTAGTTTTCTCCTTATAGTAATGATGCAGCGCTAAACAAAGTCCACAACTTATTAACATACGAGTATATCAAATAACAATATCGATAGATTATAGCGCTAATTCAATGACATACCTATCCCTATTTAAGTGCATAAAGCGTGTAAATGATGTCACGTACAGTTTCTTTTAGCCGCTATAAATATTAAATTGAATATTACTTATACATCTAACATTCTAAATGTAACATTGTATATATAGTAGGCAAGATAAATCAAACAAAATGCCTCGGAAATACGGGTATTTCTTTACGATATGTTTCTTATTATTTACAAATAAAACTGTATTGATCTGATCGCTACCCAACTTCTCAGGTGTCCGTGCTGATTTATTTGAAAATTGCCTGATATTTTTTATTAAAACGTGTTCAACCGTTATTAGGTTCATAGGGAGGTTACATTCACAGTTTTTGAAGCGATAATAGTTCAGTTAGTAGCGTGTACGGACGCCGCGTCAATGGACGTGATTTCGTATGCACCTGCAACGAGCTTGAGCTTTCGGTGAAGGAAAACATCGTGATTAAAACCATAGCATAATGGTAGGGCTTTTTCTAATCACCGCCTGGCCAGCTACCACTCATGTTAAAAATCTGCCTGCAAATACCTATAAGTGTAGGTACATATACTTATCTGCAACTTAAACAAAAATTAACTTTTAAATATTCATAGCGAAATCATTTTTTTATTTTTAATACATTTTAGATGTTAGATTTTAATATTTTTCTATCTATCTTTTAATCTTACTAAACTTGAAATCTTCATCGGCGTTTGAAAAACTCTTGGGTATTATAAATCTTTTTAAATTGTAAATTATTTTCTAAAACAAAGGCCTCGTTGGTTACCACATTTACATCAAACGCTGTCACCAAATACCTTTAGGTTTATGTTAGTATTTTAGGAAATGTTCCCATTAGTTATTATTTGTGGTTTACCAAACCTAATAAAAAAGCTAAACTCCTTATACTTCTATCATACCTCTGATTTATTCACAACAAAGTTTAAAAGAGAAAATTGATAAACACTTTTGGATTTCTTACTAATTTTTTTCAATTTCTTCAAGTCTATTTCTATTCACAGTTTTAAAGTTTACTTAGGATCTAAAACAAATACTATATTCTTGATTTACTAGTCTATATCAGCAAACTTGTTGTGAAATTATTATAACACAAACACATCACTATATTTATCCGTATAGGGTTAGTTTATAAAAACAATTTTTTTAAGTATGTAATCTACGTCTAACCTTTAAATAACACTAATTTTAATTATAATTTTAAACTAATTATAATTTTAGATCATAAGAAATCAGCATTGTTCTAATTTTATATTTAGAGCATTAGTAGTTTAGGCTCTGTCTTGATCTTTGTTGATACAGACTTATTATATTTTACTAATTATGAATGCGGTTCCTCTTGCGTATACTCTAAAGTCGAGGTCTAAAAACTACGGCCCGTGGGCCTTATCCGGCCAGCCAGTGCCATCAATCCTAGTATCGTAAACTCGACCCGCGACAGCTAATATCTTATTGTTGTTACTATGTATTGGTGTGATAAGTTGAAGAAGAAAACTCAGAATGATAATTGCTCGCTTTTATTTACTGGCCTGGTATCACATACCTAGTACCAGTATTCGCCACTAGATGGGGTTAGCGTCTACTAAGTGTCAATGCACAATAGTAATTGAAATGCAAAAAATCGTATGTTTGCTCAGCTCACACACTTTGTAAATAGTCTCTAGAAATAGAGTTAGGACAGAAAAATTAAAACGGTTTTGGCCCTTGGATCACACTGGAAAAATCATTATGTCCCTAAGACTTCAAAGTTTGAAGACCCTTGCTCTAAAGGATTGTTTATAATCTTTATTTAACATTATAAATGTGAAATTAAAATTGTTTGTTACGTTTTCACGCCCAAGCCGCTGAATAGATTATGATGAATTAGATAGACCTTAGAGACGGTGAAAGGTTACTTTTTCTCGCGAAATACTTATTACGCCTACAGTAAAGAGAGGGATAAACTTTATATGAAACTATTGCATCTTTCGATTTGCTTCAAACTTTGGAGAATAGTTAGCTATAACTAATATTAAAAGTATGCATATTTGTTTTTCAAACTACTCTCTAAAGAGTTGGAAAGGAGATGTAAAGGTAAAATGAAAAAAAAGGATGCATTGAGATAAACTTTGGCAGGTAGGCAGTTGGAAGTCTGGGACACAGTAGAATTAATATCGAACCGTATTGAGTAACATCATTAAATAAATTAATTAATAGCTTTTACACTAAAGATTATCGATCACCAATCAGAATTGGTTCACAAAATCACTATTAACACGAGTGGATCCGCGGGTAAAACCTAGTCTAAATATTTTAAACATTACGATGGTTTATTTTTTTATCAAAATAGTTATTACAGTGCCTCTTTGCACACAATGCTTAGTTTATAGCCGATTAGACCTAATTTGATGTCGTAAAAAATTATTAAATAACATTCTGGTGACGAAAATATTTAACTGATTAGTGTTTTGCATGTTGTGATAAACTTTAAGTTTATTTTCTCACGTAAAAATGGCTAGCTTAATAACAAAAACAAACTTATATTCTTACCGGTCTATTTTGTAACTATTAATTATATTGTAAAGAATGGTACACTACATTACTCTCTTGCCTTTTTCCTTTTTTTTGGTAACAACTAGCTGACTCGGTGAACGAAACGCACGACCCGCCATCCGCTGTGCCTCCGCTTTTTAAATATCTGATATCGTCTAAGATATTCATTTTAATGAAATGCTGTTAAGAGCAGTTTTGATGAGCAGCAGTAGTATGTATCATGGTAAGACCCTTCCTCTCCTTAACACAATAGAACTATACGCACTGGACTTCGGAGTCACAGCTTCACGGTAAAATATGTTTGTTACGTCATCACATTACAAATCTTTGAATTTTTCTTCTCTTCTGTATATGTGTATTATACATAAAAATCTTTCTCATGAATTACCCTATATATTGCTGAAAACTGCATTAATATCCGTTAAACAGTTTAAAAGATCTAAGCGAATAGACAGCCGAATCGACTTCATGTTAATACTATGTAAAGATATTCTTATACACAATTATGTCAATATCATGTTGAAAGCGGTATAATTTCTTACAGCATTTCAGCGTCCAAGTCTGTCTCTAAAACACGTTTTTATTATTTAGCTATAATTAATTTAATAACCAAAAGTAAAATAACCTTGGATGTAAAAGACTTAAATCGCTATTTTCAAAACCCCTCCGGTATACTTAGTGATAGCACAAAGACATCAACCATACATACCAACAGTTGGTATCGTTTATTGTAACGATCAATTTATGTTTACCCCAGTTGTTAATAGTGACGTTTTAAAATTTATCATGTCTATTGCCAGCAGTGCTTTTGACTATGATGAAATCGGGCGTGACCTCATAATTCATATATTAAACATGATCTTACCTTCCATAACTCATATCAATAATTTTTCTCCTGATTCTGGCAATTTTCCGTCTATCTGGAAAAATGCATAAATATTCTCTCTTCATAGACAAAGTTATCTGAACTCCCATTTCCGTCCTATATCTTTATCTTACCATTTCTATCCAAAGCCCTTGAACGCGTACATCGACAATTTTCGGTATTTTTAAACCGTCATAACCTTCTGAGTACTTTTCAGACAGGGTTTCGACCGGCACATAGTACAGTCCGAGCTCTTATAAAGATAATTGATGACATACGCCTCGCTATGGATAATAATAAGCTCACTCTTCTTACGTTAATTGATTTTAGCTCGTTACCAAAAAAGTCACAATACCACAGCACTAGAATATCATATTCATGTTAAGAACTTAGGCTTGCACATTTTATAAGATTTATCATGGGCTCAACATACTATCATAATTAGTAAAAAGGTATTCGGTGTCATGCATTCCTTAAGAAGAATGCAAAAGTTTTTACCTTTATTTTCAAAGGTGACGCTCGGAAATTCGTTGTTGCTCCCCATCATTGATTATATTAATGTATTTCTCACCTAACTATATGATTTCTCAACAAACTTGATCGGATATTAAATGTGGGTATTTGTTATATTTTTGGGCTAAGTAAGTATAATTACATTTCACAGTCCCGTTCAAGATTGAATTGGCTTAGTATCCGTTACCGTCGAAATACGCATATACTACACTTACGTTTTGGAGTTTTATTTGATCCACGATCTCCACAATATCTTCAGGAACGTTTGACTTTGCCAACAGCTTCCGATCGGGATTTATGTTCCTTCTACCGTAACACCCTTGTGATTCCTGAGCACAGCACGACACTTTACTCAGACTCTTTTACAATAACAGCCACACGGTTATGGAATACATTGCTGCTTTATATTCAAAATGCCAAAACCATCGTCAGTTTTAAATTACAACTACATCGTCATTTGTATAATAAACAAGAGTTATAGTGATGTTGTTTATCACAATTCGTAAAGTTTGTACATATGTGTGCATGTATTTATTATATGTATGTATGTATGTTTATTTAGTTTATTTATTTTGACTACAATGCTTATTTAATATGCTATTCGTTATTCGTTAAGCTCGCCAGTGTACATATAAACTGCAATAAAGAATTAATTAATTCATTCATATAATATTATACAAAATCACACCAATATTACAATGGCCAAATAACAAGCCAAATAGCGATAAAAATCACACCATGGTAAACTAATAACCCGGCAAAACCTCCATAATAATCGGTACAAATATTTTGTAGACTATCTGCAGTGTTACAAGAATATATGGTTTTATGAGGAACCGCTCTGAAACTCAATGTGGTTCGGCTTTTTTACGTAATAAATGTGAAGCCTTCTTCAGTCATTGTAGGACAGGTACAGTCCAGTCATTCCACTCTGCGGCAAAGTCAGTACCATTTAGTTTAGGAGGTTAGTTCGCGCTCTTATTCCTGACTATGACATTCATGACATTCTTATAGCTGACTAGGTTTTCTGCTTAGTATAGGATCTTATTTAGGATTAATTAGGACCGCGGTTTATTTTTACGTCCCCTACAACAGCCCAAACCGAGAATCAGCCACTTCATGGCTCCCTTTTGCTCGTTGCCTCAGGCTTGCTACCTTAGTACTCGTCTCTTAAAACTCAATGAAGACGTGAAAGTCCTTAAAGCTAACGGCACATGTCCAATCGAAAAAAAAGAAAAACAAGAAAACCAAATCATTTTTGTAATCTTAATTTACGGTCATTCTTGAAACTTGTTCTATATACCTAATAAAAAACAACATATACGAAAAACCTCTCTAAAGAGTACACCTATAAATAAATAATAATAATGTAAAGCTATAAAGACAGATGTTGCCTTTTATAATTTGTAGTGATATAACAAAAAACAACATATCCTGACTAACATTGATAAACCAACGTACAGCTGAACAATTGAAGCTATTATATAACCAATTCCAACAATACAATAAATGTTTGTCCATTACAAACCGGACAAAGAAATTAGAAAAGGGAAATTTGTAGTCCAAGCGGCACCAATTAAGCCTTTCCTAATGCGGAATCACCCTTTACTCTGCGCTAACCATGCGACACGTTGTGACGACCCTTATCTAAATAACATGTTAATAAATCGAGAATGGTTGAGGGTTCATATTTTATACCTTCATAGAATTTTTTTACGCCTATCCTTGATATCCTTCGATCTCCAATTGTTGTAATGTATTTTTATTAATACACTAGCTATGTCCGCGACTCCGTTCGCGTCGAACTAAAATTTTATTTTATCATTTTCATAAAAAATATTATATAGCCTATGTTACTCAGGGCTAATGTGGAATTCTAATGGAGAAAGGTTTTTTTTTTAATCGATCCTGTATTTCCTGAGTTTATTCGTTACAAACAAAAATACAAATCTTTCCACTTTATAATATTAGTACATAAAAAAATACATACAAAAAAATTATACGAAAATATACATTCGACAAAGCCATGATAACTCAGTTGATAGTGTGTACGAACGCCGCGATAAGGGGCGTAAGTTCGAATCTACCGACAATGAGCTCGAGCTTTCGCAGTAGGGAAACATCGTGATGAAACCCTAGCATGGTGGTAGGGATTTCTCAAATGCCCGTCTGGCTATCTACCACCACAAGTTGAAAGTCTGCCGGCAAATACTGTAGGTGTGTTCCGGCAGATGCACTTGAGAGCCAGTCCTTCCACTAGGCTTATAGGTCCATCATCTTGGACCAGATCGTCATTTAACATCATGTGAGATTGTAGTCATACTACTAAACCTTGACTATAAAAAACTCTTTTGCAGCTGAAAATCTTAACTTTTCCAAACAAGGTCACTCTTCCATGCTATGAATTCCGCATGGTGATAGAGGTAGCTTTAGTTAATTTTCTCCTCCATTTCACTTTATGCTCGACATCCTTATCAGATACTTGACACTCCCCCATGTCCTTTTGTGCTATACTCTTCCACGGCGTTTTAGATCCAAGATCTTTAATCGGCGTGGAAAAACTGCAAAGCTAAATTATCAACATAGTCAGATGGCCTGGCTTATCTTGATGTGACCATACCATGGTGGTAGGTTTTTTTTGCAGTGGTAGGGTTCCGGCAGTTGCACTTGATAGCCAATCCCTCCACCTGGCTTAGCGTGTTCGCCATCCCGTGCTAAATTGTCACTTAACAACAGATGAGATTGTGGCCATAACGCTAATCCTTTTAGAAAAAGCTGCAAGGGTACCTTGCAAGTATTGGTTGCAGTTTTTATCCAGCCCGGTAACGCCACACAACTTTTTTTTTCCAAACGAGATGTTTGCCTGATAATAAATGGCTCACATAGTGGCATGTATGACTTGCGTTCCGTGATTAGTCGTAATATATGCAATATTCTAGTTTTAGCGATCTGTACCTAACAGTAACTGTTTTAGGTAACGTGTTTCGTGATGGTTATTAGTGGCGGACATGATAGCGACAAATAAGGCTGCCAATCTTTTGGTACAGTGCTGTCATCTTGTCCTATAACATTGGGAGTAATTATATACTATCAATAAGTCGTATAAGACAATTCTGTTATAAATCTATTAAACCATACACATATTTTAAATATTGTATTATATTCAACAATCTTTGATATAGATCAGTGACATGCCCCAAAGTGGTATGACATGTCAAACCTACATTAACAGCTTTGTCAAACTATTTAACCTGGTAAAATTAAAAATTCAATACTGGCAACACATTACCGCACGATCGTGTTTTTAATTGATCTCACAGCATAATACTGGTGGATAATTTGTTTATTTAAAAGAAAAAGTTTTGTACGATTACGAAAATGCCAAATAATATGCACGGTTGTTATTAATTACAGAATAATTTTAATTTTTTACTTTAATTTAATTAAATTATTACATCAATAGCTTTATCGTTTTATGAAAAGCTGTCAAAAATATTTAAAAATAACTTTTTTTATGCTTTATAAGTTTACGCTTGATCTCTATCATACTTGGTGATAAGCATAGATAAGGCCGACGATGGAGCGCGCAAACTTAAAAAATGCTTATTCAATCTTTTCTTGAAAATGTCGAGATTGTAAGTACATGGGAAGACCAACGGCGGGAGATAGTTCCACTCCTTTGCTGTCCGCATCATGAACGAAGACGCAAATCGTTTCGGGTACTTTTAACACATAAGAGTGGAAACCCTCCCAACGTCTGGTCGTCCTGTGTTGTACTTATCATAAATATTATATTTCAAAGTTATTTTGTCGGAATGTTATATCTCCCTTAATTTTTCTTCACAATTAATTATTTAACATAATTTTAAACGTTATTTTCTCTGCTATTAATATTAAGTTCGCTAAAAATAGACAAATGGAGTAATGTTTTCTAAACTAATCAGTGCTTAATTATAATACGATGCAAAAATTCTCATGGGTCAGCTAGTATAACAGTATAACCCTACTACTATTACAAGGGCAAAAGTTTGTGCTTGTGTTTGTATGTTTATTACTTTTACATGCTCAAACGGCTGGACCGATTTTGTTAAAATTTAGTATACAGATAGCTGACGCTCTGGATTAATATATAGGCTAATATATGTTGCTTGTATATATATATTTATATATACACACAACAAGTAATTATCGCCGATTTACCTTAAAATTGGAAAATACACGCATGTATTTCATCACCTACCAAAAAGGCATTTTGCCCTTTTTTTACTTTTTAGATTTAACGTTTTATACTTATTACACGATAATGAGTAATAATTTCGCTGTAGATAGTAAAATTATATGTCTGAAGTCCGTCTCTTTACCCCACTTACTCTAAGATTTTTACAAGAAAAAGTCACCTATTATCGTCTGCAGGGTCCTCCGTATCTGTATACCAAAATTCATCGCAATCGATTAAACGGTTTAGGCGTGAAAACATAACAAACAAACGAACTCACTTTCGCATTTATAATATTAGTAAGGACTATAGTAGAAATATACTTGATTAATCTAATACACTCTTTATAATATAATAAGTAATTATATCACAATAATAATTTGATTGTAAATAAAAAATTGGTTGTTTATCGTGACAAAAATCGATTTTTTATCATAAAATTCCCATGTCCTGTCATCGGTGTCCCCACACGTGTGGTTATTAAGGCCTTAACAGATAACAGCCGCGATAGGTTGACAACGGTTGACAGGTGTCCTCGACTCCCATGCTTGACCAATCGCACCATTACTGTTACAAATTACTGCCGCACCGATTCCAACTCCGATTGTGTTAGTAAAAGACCTAATTACATATTTTCGATTTTTTTCCCCTTCTGTATACCTCCTTCTGAGTGGCGTTCAAATATCTATCAAGAATCTCGGAGCTCGGCTATTTTAGTCTGTGGGAAATTTTATACAGAGTAAAAAAGTGAATAGATAATATAGAAATCCATTGTATGATAGTATCGAACGCTTAAAAAAACTTTTTCGTTTACATGAAAACGAAAACAAAATTTTTAAGCGTGTAGTAATAGTTAAGCAATTCAAACTATTTATATTAATAAATCCGCGGTTCTCTCTCTTTATGTCGTTTTGTTAATGCCTATGTGATTTTGTTTGATACATTTCACACGTTAAACGCGAATGACTCCACAGAGAAAAGTTAGTTTACTAAAATTATACTTAGCATGAATATGACAATGAAAACTGTATCTGTCTGTTTATATCAGATTAATGTAGAAACGGTATAACGTTTATCTTTGAAATTTTATTAAAAGGAAGACTGTTTCTATCCTCAGTTAATAGATTAAATACAATTTAAATACAATTTTTGAAATAATATAAAAAGGCTGTACTTTCCTACTGATTTTAACTAATTTTTTGTAAATGCCTAGTAGAAATAGGCTATTCCTTAATTGATTCGTTATAGTAAATGTCAATACTATTTTCCAAAAATTAAATAATAATAAGTATATTTTTATTTCTAACCAATTTTAATGAAATACTGCAAACAGTGAGTACTACTTTTTTAATGAATAGAATGATAATCTATAGTATATTTAACATACAAAAACTACAAGTGTTCATAAACTTGGGGCACAACTAGTTCCAAATACAGATAAAACAAGCATTAAGGTTGTGCAACCTTTTTGCTTAATTTAAACTAATCATAGCGAAACTCTGCCTCCACCTCTTTTCTAAATTAAAACAGATTCCAATAAAACACCAAATACGGATGTATTTCGAAATCAAAAGTTATTTTAATTTGACCAATTCAGATGGATCAATCAAAGTTGTGTTGAGTTTAATATTTATGAGCTACCGGCGTCCGTTTGATTTAATTCGGAGCTGATTGATAGGAAGACAGATATTTGCAATTTAAAAGTGGGTCTAATACTATTTTAGCCTATCAAAAGTCGTTGACCAACTTTTAAAGGACGCCTTTTACTTTATACGCTGTCAGAAATTATCTTTGTTATTATTATTGTTATTTATTAGTTAGAAGAATCAAATTCGAATAAATTTACAGAAAAGCTGTCTTTAAAAGTTGTTTTTATTTGCGAATAATTGAACAGAGTTGAATGTAAGTGTAATTAAATGAAATATGCCACTATGAACAAATCATACTTACATATATTTGTCATCGTTGTCATTGGTAAAATTTTATCAATTTTAGGCAAAGAAAATAATTAAAAAACAATTGTGTATGCAGTACAAAAGCGGTAGTAGTATATACTAATATTATAAATGCAAAAGTGAGCTTGTTTGTTTGTTACGCTTTCACGCCTAAATCACTTAATCGATTGTCTTCGATCGAAATCTTTATTGTAAGTGGGGTAAATAGAGGGATAAACTTGGTAATTTTGAAACTTTGTATTGCTTCATCCGATTTATTTGACAAAATAAATATTAACGCGAGCGAATCCGCACGAAAAATCTAGTCCTTTTTAAATTCGATTCGACATACGCAGGCACGTACACATACATTCTAACACACGTACAACTCTTGGGCCCTCTAGGAAAACCTGTATAATGCCTTCTATCTTATTCTCTCGCACGTTTATATCCTATATATGTATGTGGTTGTCTGTTTGTACTGTCGTTTCAGTGAGTGATTTTCAATTCACAACGACGGTAAAGACGTTTTCACTTCAAAAATATTAACATCGACATATTTTATACGAAATATCATGATACGAATCTTTGGCCGGAATCAAATAAAAACAAATCAAATTACTAAATTCAAGTTACATCCAGAGAAGGCGTTAATGAACGTCAAAACTGCCACCGGTTCGAAAAATAATTCAGTCATCCAAAAGAACCGTCTAGAAACTCGATCTGGTTATATTACTTTTTTAGGTAGGTAATATAGGTACAATAGTATTTAACGGATGCACAGAGAGCGCTGTTAGTTTTAGACATTACCATCGTTCACATATTGACCCACTCTGTAAATAACCTTTCACATCTAAACCTGCTTGTCATGGTGCTTAAACTTGCTATCCGGCAAATCGGTAATGTGCTTTGGGACTTTACTTATCATATAGTGTATTTTTAGTTCAAAAAATGTATTTATTCAATCTTATATTATGTAGGATGACTGAAATTTTACATATAGCGTTTTATGCAAGTGATGTGAATGGGAAATAATAACATGGACTATGAGTATTGAAATTCCACAAAAATTCCCATGAAAGTTCTAAACAGATAGCAATCGATTTCTCAGGATAATGAAACCATCACAGAATACTCTAATTACTTAATGATCACCGTAATTATTTTCGACAACGAGGGCTGCAAGAATGAATAAGCTTAGGAATAAGCAGCATGAGTAGCAGCAAAGTTGAATAGATAAGCGTGCTACGGACATATTACTACAGCTAATGAAAGTTACATAAGTAGAACAACGTTAAAAAAAATTAGCATTAACATAGGAAGGTGCAACAAATCACAAATTCTGCATTGTCTCCCTCTTAACATGCATCTGAGAAAATACTAAAGTTCGGTAGTTTTTTACAGTTTTTATGGCACTCGACGGAAGATGATGATGACATGTATCCTATGCTTAAATCCAAAGTATCAGCTATCTGCATACCATATTTTATGACAATTTGTCCTGCCGTTTGAACGTGAAGATGTCGCCTATATAGGCAGAAATCATAATATAAATATAACAATAAAAATATTTCGGTCCAAAGAATATGAAAATACCTGAAAATAAAATAAATCCTATAATCCGAAGCATAACTTTACTGTCGCGTCGGTCTCGGACTAAAACATAATTTATATTTGTTAGACGTAATACGACGTTAAAGGAAATGAGATGTCAAATAATAAATACGAATAATTTTATGTACAAGCACTTGCTTTCGCGTGCAGTTCTGTTCACGCTAACAGCCTCGGATTCGGACACGTACATCCTGTGCAGCCAGAATTTAATATAAGAAAGTATCGAATAAAAATCTATAACTTATAATCTTTCATCGACGACGAACAATAACAAGTGAGAGCCCATAAAAATTCGCTCCTAAAATTAATAATTTGGACATATTTAATTACGCATTAACTAGTTTTTTAAATTCGATACATCTATTAGCACCTTGGCAGTAAAATCAACCAGTTTCCAGTGAATGCAAAGGGCATGACGCTCGCTTATACCGTCTTGACCCTCTAAGCTACGTCTTTCGACTCTCGCAGTGTCTTATTATTATACCTATATTTTCTTTACTGTTTTTTATTAATTATAAATTTCAATATCATTTTAATGTTTCACATCTTTCAGGCTTCCCGTGACAGCCAAACTTATTATCGTATCACAGCTCAATACAAGTTCAATACAGCCCAAAACCCAGAACTACTATGTGTAGATCTTCGAAACTTGCGCTGCCATGTCAAGCTGCAAATTTAGGTAGTTGGATAACACTGGTAAACAACGAAACTAGGAAAACAATAGCGATTTACAATGATGAGTTTATTAAAGTTCAATATATATAATACCACCAAGAAATACGATGATCGCCGAGTAGTAGATATTTCACCGTAAGTCCTTTTGAGTGAAACTACATATATTCATATATGTATGCTTATATTAACGTCATTCGCTCATTACAGTTTCTCGAAACTACCAGATCTATTGACTTGCAAGGCAGAATAATCTATTCACAACATAAACATCCACTAAGAACAAATTTAACGATCATCAGCGGTTAACGTCAAAAACGCGAACGAAGTCGCTGGCACCAGCTAGTATTACCATAAATTTAGGGACGTAAAATTATTACGTCCATTACGTGTAGTGACAGTTTAAAATGAGACCGGTATATATGTTACCGATAAACTGCAGAAATCGGTAATTTCACAGAAATTAGGTAAAGTGTAGATTGTTTATAATCTCAAATTATCGTTATAATGGTTTTATTGACTGAAGGAAATGTGACGGCAGGTATTAGGTCTCGGGTAACACTTTGGTGTTGGATCACCAAGAGAGCTTTGCTAAGTTTTAGTAAATGTTTACTAAGTATCCAGTTAAGCCTCACAAACATTTTTAAACTGGCCAGACTAAAACCGTTAAACAGTCAAAAACTATTTCATTTCCCAAATTATTTATGTAATGGTTTTATTTTGTTGGGTTAGTTTCATCTTTTCAAGGGTTTGTAGCTCAGTTGGTAGTTTGTACGGACCTCGCGTCAAAGGACGTGAACCTGAACTTTCAGTTAAGGAAACTATCGTGTTGAAACCATAACATCGTAGATGGAGTATTTCTAATGTCCGCCTGGCTAGCTACCACCCACAAATTGAAAATCTGCCGCCAAATACCTATAGGTGTTTTCCGGCAGTCGCGATCGAGAGCCAGTCCCTCTACTATGCTTAGCGTGTGCACCATCATGGTGATGGTGTGGTTGTGAGATTGTGGTCAGAATGTTAAACCTATAAACTATAATTAAAAAATATGACATAGCGTAGGGCAACGAGTATCAGATTTTCTAAAGCAGTCTCGAGACTAAAGTCGTTTTTATGCTCGCGAATTATTAAAAAAAAAAAATGCCTACCTTCCAGTTCCATAATAAAACTATAGTAAAGTACCATAATTACGAAGTTTCGCAATTGTACATTTGATGAGAAAAATAGTTCTACAAGCGCAAATTGTTTTTTTTTTACAATTATATACCCACAATCCTTGCTTTTACTTTTGCCTGGCCCTCCGCGACCTCCCATGTACGATTTTATTTACTCGCAGATTACCTAGGTAATCGCCGCTTTAACGGCATTTGAACTTCAACGGTGACATAAGCATCAAAAGCGTTATATAGCAGTATATTGCTTGTTCCTGTATCGATCAGAACAGCTTTACGGTATTAAGAGGCAAGTAATAATGTTGATAACATAATCCAGCCGACAATAAAACTGTATATAATTTTTATCGCTGCAAATCCGACTAGAGTAAGCGAAATCCTGATCGAGCATGCCGTAGATATATGAATTTTTGATACGGATATTTGATGATTCTACCAGAATTTACTATCTCTTTATTAAACTGAAACTTTGAAATTTTTTCGTCCATCTATCGCATGTCACAGCCGGCCGCGGAGTACCTGCCCCTACCAATTGGGCGGCGTTCGGCAGAGCAGCCAAGGCCATAATGGCGGCACCCATGGCTCGCATCAGCTGACCGTGTAGCATTGATTTTCCATTTTCCAATTATTAAGTTAGGAATTAAAAAGCGATTTGAATAATTTTAAATCGAATAATTTTTCTAAAATTTTCAGTTACATGCCTACAATCCGAAAAAGTTTCACTTACATCGTGGTTTAATAAAACCACGCAATTACTTTTTTAAAACACGTATTTCTTGTCTAATAAACAATATCGGAATTGAACCTGTCCTTGTACATAGAAAGTAACAGAGGCTACCACATCTCTTTAAAATACCGGAACGGTAATACGTTTGAAACTCTGGGTTTATAAATATTGCAGTTTTAATAGTTTTATAAGAAGAGTCTTATTACATTTTTGAGTTCAATAATAAAACTTGCAATGTTAGCTGAACGGTTTCAGCGGTTGTGGTTGCCTTGCAACTGTAGGCACACTGAGTACTGTGGGTTCGTTTCCCACACAAGAGAATTAGTATGGAAAATGTACCCTTTTCCTAAAAATATTTCCTAATACAACTCTGATAACAACTTTCAATATATTTTACTATCGGTGTTTACAGTATTAAGAGGCGAGTAATAATATTGTGACAATATAATCCGGTCGACCATAAACCCTGTATTAGCATAGCGAATCCGACTTGGATAACTGAAATACTAACTGTACGCGTGCATGGAAAATATAATTATCAAATAGATACATTTTTTTGTTTTTGTTTTTTTAAGGAAAAGGCAAAAGTACCGAAATCGTACTGACAAATAATACATTAAATTTTTTGATCCGTCTGTACCTCTCTTCTTCGTTTTTAATCTTGGCAAATATTTCTGTTTTCTGATATTTTCATAACTCGGATTTTTGTTCTTTTTTTTAATGGGATTGGGAAGAGCTTTAGTGAAACTAAATACAAAAGTAACACTCGTATAGTATAATAAAACGCTACGTATACTTTTAATAATAGAATAATCTAAATACATAAATTTGATTGTTTCTTAGTACGTTAGTTCTATCATGTTTCTGTCATGTTTGTAATCTTTAAATTCCATTTAATAAATTTGATTATATACGTTATAATTGTATTTAGTATTATTAACTTTGCCTTTATTAAATTTTCATTTTTGTCGTATGGTCTTAATCAAAGCCATTTGTTATAGTCTTTAAATCTACTTGCTGGATATCTTAAAAATTATACATTAAAAAAACCTCTTAATTTTTTAAACAATATGTGTCATAAAAGATTAACATAAGAACATGACAGCGTCATATATAATTTGTGTGGTTTAAAAATGTATACTCTAACTAGCTTTTACCTGCAGCTTAGCTCGTGTTAATATCGATTTTGTCAAACAAATCGAATGACGCAATAAAAACTTTCATACAATGTTCATCCCTCTCTTTATACCACTTCCAACAAGTTTTTCGCAAAAAAAAATAACCTATCACTGTCTCCAGGTTCCAGTCTATGTCTATACTACAATTCATCATAATCGGTTCAGCGGTTTAGGCGTGAAAGCGCAAACAAACTGACTTTTTCAGTTATAATATCTTATATATACACATATACTCTAATACTACAACTAAACCGAGATAAAACAGATACGTTTGTTTGGACCAAACGACTCGCCGGCCGCATATCCACTTAATTACCAACAAAAAAACCTTAACGTTGCGTTTCACAGGTTTTTTCCCCGTTGCGTCTTAAGTGTCAATCTAATTATAATCAATAAAGGCGTGCCTTGAAACGGCGTGTCTCAAATATTTGGATTTCAACGCAGGCACAATGTCAGCTAGGGATCTCCGTGTCGCGATGTCGACGAACTGCACAAAGCCACAGACAACAAAATAATATTATGATATCTCGACAAAAACTTGCCGTTATGCTGTTCAAGACTGACGGACGGCGATACGGATTGAATTTATTTATCCAGGAATGGTCAGTTTTTATCAATACCCAAACGAAAATGTAACCAATATTTTTTTATTTATTTTTAAGCTAATTATGTCCGCGTCTCCTGTCGTTTGAGCTAAAAATATTTAGCTACAAGCAAAAGCAGAAGTGATCATTTTATATCACCTTATCTGTATTAATATTGTAAAGAGAAAAAGTTTGTTTATACGGGTTAATCTTAAGAAAGTTGGATTTCAAAATATTGATTTTGTATTTGATAGAGCAACAATTGCGGAAGGCTTTAGGCTATTTAACAACATGCTACCACTAATAAGAGCAACACTGTACTAAAAAAAGTTACAAGATACAAAAACTTCTAGTTCCACGCGAAAGAAATCGCGGACACATTTCGTCTAATATATAAAGGCCTTGGTTGGCTGAGCCATCAACGCACAGCCGAAACTATGAAAGCTAGAAACAAGAAATTTGGATGGTAGTTCCCTTTTGTAACTTAGAGACAGTGGCGGATTTAAACTTTTGCCGTCCCTACTTACCTCTATAATTCGATTCCACATAGAACTACGTAAATTGTAGAAAAAAAAAAGTAAGACTTAGATTCTAAGGGATAAAACATATTATCTGGCAACATTTAGGCAGTTATCAATACAAATCAATACCTAAATCAATTTAGTTTCTAAAAAACAAAACAGAAAAAAAAAAACAAATTTGCGGCCTCTAAAATCTGCGGACCTAGGCTCCTGCCTACTGGTAAATCTACCATTGCGTAGATGCTCACTAAGAAGCGATTAAGCCCCTACAAGTATAAACCAAGGTGGTAAAATTTGTATGGGGCAGAAAAAATAGATCTAACTAGGCGTTGATTCATTGTAAAATCCATCCACATCTATCAAAATCAATATGAAACTCTGCTTAACTCATTAAGCAATAAAAAAACGGGAAAACTATAAAACCAAGCTGCAAACTTAGCTAATTATATGACCATGATCATCCACCGACTTCCCTAATTCAACAATTTTTTATTCCTCATAAATTTCACTAACATAATTACATTCTTGTCTCTTTAAGAATATAAAAATGAGTTCACCGCCCGTGTCCTATTAAACAAAAACTTGTCAACTGCAACCGGCACCTGCGTTATTAAGGTCATCTAGTATTAATATCGAATCAGTTCGTCATTAATTCGCGGTCCGGGCAAATTATCTTTTACCCCACCAGGTAGGTGGAAACTCTAATAGAAAACTGCATTAAGGAACTTTAATAGTTCGTATGTTTGTTCCAGGGTTGTTACAAAACTTCGTTAAACGAAATGAAACAACTTTACTAATATTATAAATCCAAACGTCAGTTTGTTTGTTACGCTTTCACGCTTAAACCGCTGAATCAATTATAATACATCTTGGTTTAGATATAGATGAGAACCTGGAAACAGTGATAGGCTACTTTTTTTTATAGGTAAGGCTTAGCGTTATGGCCATAATCTCACTTGATCTTAAGTGACGATACAGCCCAAGTTGGTTGACACGCTAAACCTTTGGAGGAACTGGCTCTCAAGTGCAATTGCCAGAATACACCTATTGGTATTTGGCGGCAGATTTTCAACTTGAGGGTAGTAGCAAGCCAGGCAGGCATCAGAAAAAGCCCTGCCACAATGCTATGGTTTCCTCACGATGTTTTCCTACACCGAAAGCTCAAGCTCATTGTAGGTGATTGGATTCGAAATCACGTCCCTCGACGCAAAGTCGTACACACAACCACTGAGCTATCATCGCTTCAAAAAAACTTATTGGAAGTGAGGGATAAACTTTGTATGAAACTGCTTATTGGGCCATCCGACTTGTTTGACAAAATCAATATTAACACGAGCGAAGCCGCACGTATAATCTTGTATTCTATATAATTGTTCCCAACACTTTTTCCAATTCTATAATAATTTAAATGAAAAAAGTACGTGAATTACAATGAAAACAGTTTAAAATAAATGTAAAAATAAAGGCTTGTTAAAAAAACGTATTGTACAATTGCAAATAATTTATTAGATACAAATGCATGAGATTAAATAAGATGGGATAAAATAAAATTGATTGTTGATACTTTTAAGTTCACCCAATTGTAACCTTATTAAAATGAGCGACTGCTAGAAAGTTTACAGTTATCCTATTTGAAAAAAAGACATAAAATTTAACTAATAATTATCTGAAATAAAGACTGCGCGAGTGGCCTATCGGTTAGAACAAGATTAAAGACTAGGTATTGTGGGTTTGTGTACCACAAAAGACAATAATTTCTGTAATCCATTGTTTTGTGTTCGAAGTTTGGTTGCTTCTTTGGTTTCGTTAATTGTATAAATAAAATAAAGATAATTGAAACTAGCCGAAGTTAATGTATACCTCAAGTAATTTCAAATGGTACCGAATTAGATATATTCTGATCCGAAATCTCATATCCGTGACATCCCTTGTTTGCGTACAGTTATTGCCATCTAGCGGACGCGTGCAAAAATTGATATTGGATATGTCAAGCGATGATTAATGTGCGCGAGCTGTCTTACAAAAAGCGTCTCGAGCCAACGGAACGCTTCGTGACGCTGCATTACATACATTCACAGACTATTGCATGCATTCGCGAAAGCTACCTACGTTGAACATTCTACATGTGTACGTTTTCTTTTACGATACAGGTTTACTGTTCTTCATATTTCGATCAATCATGTGTTAATAAAATTTACTACGAGCTACTAAATGACCTGAATAGGAATGGTTACGTTGTTAATTAATACGCAGTCGAAGTGGTAGCAAGCGACCAACGCAATCTTTCTGTAATCTTTTGAAAGATCTAAAAGATCTTCTATTCTAGAACATGCCTCTAAGGCTGCGCCAGTAGGCTCCTACGAAATTTGTCTGGGCAGGGAGAGAACCACGAATAGTGCACGCTCGTGTTGACGTGCATCGGTAAAAGGCCCCTTAAACCTACATCCCTGTCACAAGTATCGGGAACTGCTCGGAGTTTTCCTTTCTATTACACGATGGAACTGGGTGCACAGTGAATCAATGGTTTAAGAAGTTCGTCATTCCTCGTCGTTCGTTATAATATAATGTATTGATATAGTTATAATAATAATATAAACGCAAGACAATTAGTAGGTATTTAAAAAACAGAATTTTGAGTAATTATATTTATTCATCGGTAGCGATGCCCTGCGGATTTACATGAGACTTTCTAAGTAGTTATTTCCAGTATTATTTATACTTATACTAAGAAATCTGCAGGTTATTATATAAGTAAATATTTTTTAGCTAATTTTGTGACAGTAGAACATTGTATAAATTACAATTATTCTCATTTAATATTAATTTCATATTTTTGTTACTTAAATTTAATATGATTTCAATAAATAAATGTAGCAAACGCATTTTAAATGAATACGGTTATAATATAGAGAAACCAAGTTATCGCTGAATCTATTCTTTTATAATTACATCAATTTCGAATATTCTAACGCATCAGATGCTTGATCGAATCAATAAGCTGCAAAACAATTATCAAAACTCGACCAAAGTGAATCCATTAATTTTTTTTCTTATTTTACATAACAAAAAAATATTACTTCCTTACACGCATGCGTGATTCCAGAAATATAATTACACGTCTTTTAAGTAGCCAGTCAAAGATAATGTGTAAATAGTAGGGTGCGGGATTCGAAGTCCGTTAAAGAACCCATCTGAATGCGAGGCGTCAATTTTATCCGGAACCCAATAATTACGCCATTAGACACTGAATCGATATCCTATTGAACGGTTGATTTTAGCGCTATTTTATTTTTTACTGATCGGAAAAGACGCGTTTGTAATTATATTGATGTGTTCGGAAATTTTGTTGTCATAACATTTCAAATATGTTCAATAGAAATAACTATATTTACAACAATACAAAATTTGGAATAGGATCACCTGGCACTTTTCTTATACTTTACTAGATTTTAAGTGCGGTTTCGATCGCGTTAATATTGATATTGTCAGAGAAATTGGACGACGTAATAAAAGTTTCATACAAAGTTTATCCCTCTCTTTACCTCACTTCTAATAAGGCTTTCAGAAAAATAGTAGCCAATCACCGTCTCCTGGTTTCCATCTATCTCGACACCAAAATTCATCATAATCTATTTAGCAGTTTACGTGTGAAAGCGTGACAAACAAATTTACTTTCGGATTTATAATATTAGTAAGGAAGTACGGACTACATTAGAATGTTGTCGTTAAATGAAAAAGAGATGTATGAACAACAAAGTAAATCAAACACAGTCAGGTAATTTTGCCATTTTAGGGAGTTCATCGTAAATCGAACAGCGGTAAATCGAGTTAACAGTTCATTACAATATTTCTTACAGCCATAGCAATTCACTGTTGTAACTAAGTCACATGTTAGATAGCGCTAGACCGTAAACATCTTTACCCAGACAGCAAAAATAATATAAAGTTCTATGTTTACTTTCGCCGAGTAACAAATTTTACTGACATTGTTCTATGAGTTATATATTAGTTTAGGAATTTTTCATTACGCGTATATCTTCACTACACTCGAGCAAAGGTAATAAACGGTAAAATGAAAACACGTGAGAATAGCCAGGTGCCGTGGGTAATGACTTAGCTTAGTCCATCGGCTTTGCTCATTAGTTGACCGTCGAGTGTTCCTATCAAAATATCAGATTCTATACGGACGCTATCTTTTTTAATCTCTACAGCGGTGGCGTGAGAGCATGAACTGTATGCCGCTTATCACTTGTTTTTTTACAATGTAGTATTTCTAGCCTCTACTGGAAGTGATATAAACATATTATTTTGCAACAGCTAACAATAATGGAAGCTTTAAGTGGAGTTTTATTTATACACGCGAACTTTGAAGCGAAGATAGCTCAGTTGGTTAACAAACGCGTTCTGAACTTTTGGAGTCACATAAATAAAAATATACGTATAAGTAGCTGATAATAGATTTTGTAAGAGAGTATTAACAAAGTATAAAAAGTTAGTAGTGTGTAAGATTACCGCGTAAATAGACTTGAGTTCGAATCCACTTGCAATTAGCCTGAGCTTTCAGTAAGGAAAAATATCACGAGGAAGCCATAGTATGCCGGTACATATTTGTCTTATGCCTGGCTATATACCACTCTCAAGTTGAAAAACTGCCGCCAAATACCTATATGTATGTTTCGGCAGTTTCAATTGACAGACAGCCCCTAAACTACGTTAAAAAAGCGACCAAGTAGTAAACCACATCGAATAAAATATTTGTGATCAGTTTTTCTTGTTATTAAACATTTGATATTTTTTTTTCCAGCAAGTTGCTACACCGACGGTAGTGAAGAAGATATTAAGATTGAAGCAAGAAAACCCGGGTATGTTCGCGTGGGAGATCCGCGAGCGGCTGCTCAGCGCAAGAGTGTGCGAGCCTCATTCCATACCTTCGGTCTCATCTGTAAACAGAATTCTCAGAAACAGCGGCTTGGCTTGGAGTGATGACGAAACACGACCTGGACATGGTGAGGAGACTATACTAAAATCCTAGACTACGATTAAGACCAACGGTGGCTCTAACCCTTGTAACGCCCATGAGCAACAAATACGCATCCGCTTTACGCGGTCAGGTTACAGGCCTAAAACTGTAAAAAAACCTAAATAATACTTCTACATTTTGTGGGAAACCAGCACGACTTCAGATTCTATATGAGCAACATATTAAAAAATACACAACATGCACATATTTTTATTAAAAAAAAATATATATCTAAACGGTTTACATTAAAAAAATATATAATAAGTAGATCACGATATGATGAACGGGCGTAAATTCTATCTGGCACAGGTTAGGAGAATTTGATATAAATTATATAAACGGTATTACAACATTAAAATTATTACCATAGATAATGATTTTAATTTGTTACTTTTACTTAAGAAAACAAATCTAACTTGAGATTTTTATATTTCAGAACCATATCCGCAACCAGATCTTCAGCCGAATATGATGGATTATATGTCACTAAAAACATTGCCCACTACGCCTCTCACACCTCAACAGAATCCGCCTTATTTCGCTCATTCTGCTATACGTGTACCCCCACCCCAAACAGAACCACATATCTACGACAGAAGATTGGCGACGTCATGGCTCCTAGCTAATCAAGTGCAAGCCCAGGGACTATTAAAACCATACCCGATATCACCCTGGCAAAGAATCATGATTCCTTATCACACGGACGTGAAAAATTTTTCTCCGTACGCAATAAACCTACACAATGAATTATTGACGAGAATAAACACGGATGAAGTGAAATCAGAAACATCTGAACAAATATCCGTAGAAACAAGCGACGATAGCACCGACAGACCGGATACAGAAGATCAGGAAAGGAAACCACAAACGGAGAAAGAAAAGAAAAAGAACCCTTATTCTATAGAGGAATTACTGAAAAAACCAGATAAAATGGTCGCGCCTAGTCCGATAGCATTCCAGAATTTTCTACGTCAACCGAGTGGCAGTATGATCGATTATCAGATCCAAGAAAAGGATAGCAATAGAAGTTCTCCGGCTAGTTTTTGCTCTGTACAAAGCGGCGTCTCGAACGACTGTTTTACGGAAGCTACAGGTTCAGAAATAAAGGCAGGAAACTAATTTTATTAAAATAGCTCTTTTCTAGCTACTCTTTAGTAAATACTAAATAAAAACAACAATCCCTCTTAGTGTCGATTATGAAATAAATATTTTCATCAAAAAATTCACGTATAAGTTTTACACAACAATTTTGTTAATCAAGAATATATTCGTATTAAAAGGAATAATTTCTTAATTATTATTTGCCATATTTTTTTAACATTTACAATTCTGTACGTATACTTATGTCCATTATTAATATTAATATTAAAATTGTTTTATTACAGTAGAATACTATGTAGATATAATCAAATGAAACAAACATATTTGTAAATACTTTATCATCTATTTTATTCTGTGATATTGTAGAATATTAGATATGCCCTAAGTTAGATTTAGATTATATATAGGTGTTGATATGTATAAATAAGTATAAGATAAAATTCAATATTCCTTATTTATCCGAATATTGCTTCTATATTTATTTTTGGTAAATAAAATCTGAAATAGTATTCAAGATAATAATAATATGTACTTACTAGCTTCTTAATGTAAAAATATTCTCTAAAATTGCGATGTTATTCAATTTGAAAAATCCTAGAATTTTAACATTGAAAATATCTGAAGACCATAAGAACATCTAATTATTTCCAATATTATTGTAAAATAATAGTCAAATCTTAGGATAATGATTTAGTATATAGATGATTAAAAAAAATAAACTGTGTATTAAATGTATCATAAGTACATACATAGTTATTTATAAATATACACAATAAACCAAATATAAAAATGTTGATTTATTTTTATGCCGACTCTTTCGAACATTTTGTTTTACTATAAAAAGTGAACGGTATCAGGACGTTGCACAAATGATTTGAAGCGATGATAGCTCAGCGGTAGTGTGTCCAGACGCCGCATCAAGAGACGTTAGTTCGAATCCACCTACAATGAATCATCGCGAGAAAACCATAGCATGGTGGTAGGGTTTTTCTAATGGCCGCTTGGTTAGCTAACACTCTCAAGTTGAAAATCTGCTGCCAAATACCAAGCGATGATAGCTCAGTGGTAGTGTGTACAACTTTGCGTCAAGGGACGTGTTCGAATCCAACCACCTACAATGAGCTTGAGCTTTCGGTGAAGGAAAACATCGTGAGGAAACCATAACATGGTGGTCGGGTTTTTTCTGATGCCTGCCTGGCTAGCTACCACCCTTAAGTTGAAAATCTGCCGCTAAATACCAATAGATGTGTTCTGGCAGTTGCACTTGAGAGCCAGTTCCTCATCATCCTCAGAAAATCATGAAAATGATTATTGTAAGTGAACCAGAAAACGTAGATGTATGCTAACGTGAACTTATTTTTATAACTTTTTAAGAGAAACATTTCACTTATACTTGATTTACATGTAATTTTAACTGTTAAGAGCTCCCATGAAAATTATTTTTGCTTGACTTTTTTCGATACTGCTTTGCACCTATTAGTAGTAGCGTAATGTTAATAGCCATTGCTTTCTCCATTATGGCGCTATCAAATTCAAAAATGATTTTTCACATCCAATTGGTTATTATATTAGCGCGGTCAAACAAACGTAGTTTTCCACTTCATAATATTAGCATAGATACGTATAGCACTGCAGTAATCAGGGAGGAGGGTTCAGCCCGCGACCTCTTTAAAATGTTAAGATTCTTCAACTAAACTAAAAAAAACTTTCATAATAAGTGTTCCACAGTTTGTTTTGAATTTCATTAAAATCGAACGCAAATAATTACACACGTCGAAACGGCATTGAAGTAGATTACGCCGTTCTTAATGGCTAGAAACGTATGCAAATTGACCTGTAATAGATGCAGGGTGGATGGTATTATGGTAATGTACGATAGGCCGGAAACTTTGTAATTTCATATATTACGCTTTAGATTGGCTTCGTATTACACCTCTCACGACATTTCCGCAGAGTTAAGATACGGACGGTAATTAGAAAACTAGGTAACATTGTTTGTGATTACTAACTTATAACAGCCTATTATCACATGATAGCTCAGTGGTAACGTGTGTGGACGGCGCAACAAAGAACGTGATTTCGAATTCCTGCGATAAGCTAGAGCTTTCGGTAAAGGAATAACCACTTGATGACACTATAGCATAGTGGTAGAACTTTTTGTAATGCCCGTCTGGCTAGATACCTCCCTCAAGTTGAAATTCTGTCACCAAATACCTATACGTTTGTTCTGGTACCGTGTTCACCATCTTGGGCCACATCATCACATAACATCTGGTGGCGCTAAAATCTACGAACTATAAAAAATAAACATATTTATTATACTATATATAATATAAGAGCTTCATGGTACACTAGCTGGTCCCAATGACTTCGCTGAAGTCTTTCTTATCAACCTCGCGTGATCGTAGCGTCCGTTCTTAATGAGCCTTCTACACTGGGAAATATATGCTACCATAAATTTCAATCCGATAAGTCAGGCAGTTTTGAAAGAAAAAATATGAATTAATACATACTTGTAGTAAAACCCTTAGTGAAAATCAATTCGTAATGCATCAATCAATTTTAAGTTCAATCCTTATTGTCAAAAATCGCATATAATTTTTTGTGCTTTATCATTGAATTACTCACGTGTCTAAAATACTAATTCACTTTATTTCGAATACAATATTGCAAAACATTGCTAATATGACATTGTGATAAAATTTAAGCAAGCCAAATTTAAGCTCTCGTCGACGTACATACTAGTGCCTTGAGACTCTCACAGACGTCAGTAGCTACCTTGCTAGGTTCAGAAAGTGAAGTGTATTTAATATCTTTAGTAAGAACTTTTGGTCTTACTAAATAATTAGGTTTACATTCTTTGATCCCAAAATCAGTTTCCTAAATACTTACGTAGAATGTACGAAATACTGAGTTAAAGATTTATAGAGACGGATATCTGAAACGATTGTAATCAGGGCCGAATTTTCCTATAGGCTAACTAGGCTTCAGTTAGTGCCTCGAATTTAAGAGGGGTCTATATTCAAGTTGTTAGTAAAATGAAATTACACTATTCTCAAAATAGTGAACGTTAAAACGCTGGACCGAAAATAAGGTGAAAATCTAAACATATGACTAATAAATAAACATTGTAAATGTTGTCATTGTCGTACAATCTATGCTAGATTCGACTGTAAAAATATAACCATGAAGCTCAGTTTGCCAAAAATACCAACACTTACGCTCTTCTGTTCTGGACCAAATAGCGTGCGACTGGCAAAAACCACTAGCGCACACAAGTTAGTCAAACTATTCTTAAAAATAACCTATTTAAAGGCACCAAATAAGACTAAAGTCTTATTTGAGATTGATTGTAAACCTATATTGACTGATTTATAGCCAGCCAGTGTTTTTGCTTCTCGAACTATACTAATCTAATAAAGTTGAAAAAGGTTGTGTTCGTTTAATTGTTTAAAAGCGCTCTCTCTATCTCATGCTTTGCAACAGCTAAGTAGTTGATTTTATTTTTTATATATATGAAAACCAGAGTCAAGGTGTACAGTATAGGATACTTTTCATTCTGATAAAAAGGAAACAAACTATGCAATGTTCCACAAATAAAGGACCACAGCTATTTTTGACGGAAAGCAATAACGCATGCACTGTTCGATGTTTAAAAAAGATGTACCAAGATACGTGGGTAACCTGGTTGCTACCGGAAAAATAAATTATCTCGTGCTGCTTTCAATTGACATTAAAATCCTAACTCGCAAACTACTACATAAAATATACCTTAAGACCACAGGTTAGGCACTGAGTATGGCGATTCTTGCTGAAAATGCGATTCGAATCGAAATCATATGAAAATAAAAAACCGCGATAAAATCCGTTTATATTAGTTTTATTTCAAAAGTAATATTCGCGTAAACATATTAAATCAAATGAATCGATTCATAAAAAGATCGATTTATAAAAAATCGTTTTTTCTTCCACTCGCTCTTTGTACTTTTATTTTCAATATAAAACCAATCATAGAAAACAAAAAGAAACCCCGAGAATAATCGTTTCTATCATTCTATATATGTGAAAAATTATCATTTATATTATGATTGGGTCAACATTCAAATAATTTTAAATAATATTTTATGAAAATATATAAGAATTAACACTCGAGTTTCAAGGGTAATAAAAAAAAAACCAAATTATAAAATATCAAATATAAATTTATATTTCAATCGATATTGAAGACAAAACAGCTCGTTGTTTGCTTTAAAATGAATAACTATTCTCTATGAAGGGTTCTTCTTAAAACTAAAACAAAATGTTCACGTTGTGGTCCAGTCGCACGTGGCTTGACCAAGCCTCAACACTTTGGAAATCCTGCAAATATATTTAATATGATCAAAAATCGATATATCAATAGAAATATAAATAATTGAAATCTAATACTTTCTCTGTCGTGATTATAAAAATCATATTTAGAATCAATACAACATACGGCTCAACACTTGTTTTTTTTTTATAAACCAATCATGGAATGTCAAAAAACATTTTTACGGTAATGGATCACTACATTATATACTTAACAAAAATTCATAATCTTCTTATCCTGTTCCCAGTTCATACGTTTGGCGCAATACGTTTTATTTTTCTATAAATCCCTATCAGCCACCATCCCTTCATTCACTCCCTTTTCTCTCATCTCATTCCTCACATACTCTATCCATGTTTTCTTAGGTCTTCCTTTTCCGTTTCATCCTTCAACATTCATATCCATCACTTTTCTCACCACAAACACGTGTTTCCTTTCTTCTCAGTACATGGCCAAACCAAGACAAACAATTCCCTTTCAACTTCTCTACAACTGGTAACACTTTCAAACTCCCCTTCAGATACTCATTTCTAACTTTATCTATTCTTACAACAGCACACATCCATCTCAATATTCGCATCCCTGCTGCATGCAATCGACACTCATCCGTCTTCTTACTAGTCCAAAACTCCGATCTATACAATATGACAGGTCTTATAATGGACTTATATATTTTGCCCTCCGATTTGGGGGCAATTCTGCAGTCACAAATTGTACCTGAAACAGGCCGCCATTATATCCACCCCAAGTAGATTCTCTGCCTTACTTCTCGGCGATTCCGCCATCACTCTGCACAAGTGACCCAAGGTAGTGGAAGTCTGAACATACTGGTAAAGCTACTCCGAGTGTTAACCGCAAAGGAATGGAGATACCGCCAAAGTCGCAGAACATATTAGACCTAGTTCTAGTTCTTATATTCGTCTTAGTTCTGCTAACTTTAAGGCCCACATTCTCCACAGCCTTTGGCACCACACATACAGTCAATTCTACACTTTATACTATAGTATATTATACTAACAGACATTAACTGACAAGAATCATAGTTGGAAACTTACATCATCGCAATACTGGCACGGGTACAGTTCAAGGCCGTGGGTTGCGATATGGCGCTGAAACTCCTCGATATCGACGAACACCGTCCCGCACGCATCGCATATCAGACCTTCAGCTTCTACCTCACCTACAGCATCTTCCTCCACCTTCGGCTCCTCCTTCATACCCTCGCACATCGCGACACTAGAACGCGGCTCGGTCTTCTGCTTCTTCGGCTCGCGTGGCTCAAAGTAAGGGCAGGCTAAAATTTACCCAGTACAAATAAAAATGCCAGTACGAGCGATTTGAAGCGACAATAGCTCAGTGGTAGTGTGGACGGACTCCGCGTCAAAGGACACGAGTTCGAATCCACCTACAATGTAATTTAACTTTCGGTGAGTGAAAAAATCTTGAAGAAATCACAGTATTTTATTACCCTGGCTTTTTATAATACCCGTCTAGCTAGCTACCACCCTCAAGTTGAAAATCTGCTACCAAATACCAATTGGTGTGTTCCGGCAAAAGCACTCAAGAGTCAGTCTCTCCACAGGTTTAACGTAACTTGGGTCGCATCGTCACTTAAGATCAGATGAGATTACGGCCAGAACGCTAAACCTAACCTATAAAATAAAAAAGTAAAATTCGTCACCAGACACATTTACCTAATCGTTTGATAAAGCCGGTATGTTGCCTACATTAATTGAAATTACGCATATAACTGAGACATTGCTAAATGTATTATTTTTTAGTAAATAAAGAGTTTTGAATTAATAGTATTTAGTAATATTATTTTCCCAATAATCTCAAAATGAAAATTATTTGAAGGCGCGTCTATGGCGTTATATAACATTTCTTTATATAAAATGGCACGTTGATACATAAGCTACAAAAGTTAGGTAAATGTGTAACGAATTCCACTTTTTTCCCAAATTTTGTTACTGGTATTTATATCTTTACTGCTTGTCAATGTAAAATTATTTATTATTATTATTTTTTTAAGAATATAATTTCTCGATTGAAAAAATTTTGTTAATCAAAGACTTTTTTTTCTTAGTTCATAATGAGCTCAGTGATCAGTGGCGTGCCAAAAATATTGTGCCATTAGTTTTCCATCCCTAGTATATAGTAACCCTCCACATTTTCAGCGTGTCTTCTAACTTGAGTCGTATCGTCACTTAACATCAGGTGCGACTATGCCCAAAACGCTTAAAAATTAGATACATTTCAATGGAATCAACTCACGTCCGTGTCCAACGTGGGTCTTGTAGAAGGTGACCAGCACACGGTCCGTGGTCTGCGTCACGATCATATGGGCGGGGCACGCCTTGCCCGTCTTATAGATCTGACGTTCGGGGGCGGGACGTTTCCCTTTGCCCTGAAAAATGTATTCATCAAACACAAATTTATATAATAGAAAAAAAGAAAGGTGTCTGTCTTATGGACACCCGGTTAGAACCATAAAACGAAATGCCTTTCGCTATATTTTTTAACCGACTTCAAAAAAGGAGGCGTTGCGATATCAGCTGTATGTATGTATGTATGTATGTATGTATGTATGTATGTATGTATGTATTTATGTATGTATGTATGTATGTATGTATGTATGTATGCTTGTATGTATGCATGTATGTATGTATGCTTGTATGTATGCATGTATGTATGTATGTATATATATTGAAACGATGATAGCTTAGTGGTAGTATGTACTTTGTAGGACGTCAAGACAGTTGCGACCGATGGAGGACATTTGCCCCTACGGCAGTCATTAGTGTTATTGGACCTTACTGAAACTTAGACATCAGGTGAAGTATAGTAAATTTGCCGAGCTAAAATAACAAAAAAACTCCGAGTCATATACCTCCACCGTACGTATACGTATCATCAGCTGGGTAAAAGATAATTGTCGAACCCAAAATAAAAGTTAGCTGGCTAATTATATATATATATATATATATATATATATATATATAAGGAAACAATGACGTCCTGGATTATAGCTCATTTATTATCTAGCAATTAACAATGTACTGGTGGGTAAACGAAATCATTCTGGTGTTTCTAATGTACAATTATCTCTTTCGCACAATCCTAGTTATCTGTTGTTAAACTATTTTTTATTATGTCAGTCGTCAATACAACTTGCAATCGACACCACGCAGTTTTATTTCTGTCCTTCGTAAACTAAACGAAATCAGACCTTATTACAACTACCACATCCTAAAACATTCTGCTAAGAAACGCAACGAAAAAATTTTTAAAATAGGTTTAAAATTTACAAAGATATTGAATAACATTTTTTTTATAGTTCATAGGTTTAGCGTTATTGCCATAATTTCACCTGACCTTAAGTGATGATATGGCCCAAGCTGGTGGACATGTTAAACCTGTAGCGGGACTGGCTCTCAAGTACAATTGCCGGTACTCACCTATAGGTATTTGACCGCAGATTTTCAATTTGAGGGTGGTAGCTAGCCATTCGGGCATCAGAAAAAGCCCTACCACCATGCTATGGTTTCCTCACGATGTTTCCTTTCGCCGAAAGCTCAGGCTCATTGTAGGTGGATTCGAACTCACGTCCCTTGACGCAAAGTTGTACACACTACCACTGAGCTATCATCGCTTGGTATTTGGCAGCAGATTTTTAACTTGAGGGTGGTAGCTAGCCAGGCTGGCATTAGAAAAAGCACTACCTTCATGCCATGGTTTCATCAAAATATTTTCCTTCACCGACGGCTCAAGCTCGTAGGTACATTCGAACTCATGTCCAATAACGCGGCGTCCGTATACACTACCAACTAAGCCATCATCGCTTCAAAGCTTCACTTGTCTGTTATAAAAAAGAATCGAACCTGATAAACATACACTCCAGACTGGCTGCACATGTAATGGGAACGTATCCCTTCGATAGTTTGCTTACTAGCTGTCGTCTTCCTGAATCTATATTTGGTCTCCTCTTGTATTGCGCTCTTGAATAACATGAAATCTGAAAATTCAATTAAATCAATTAAATCAATTTGAAGCGATGGTAGTGTGTACCGACTCTATGTCAAGGGACGTGAGTTCGAATTTATCTACAATGAGCCTGAGTTTTCGATGAAGGAAAATACCGTAAGGAAACCATTGCATGGTGGTAAGGCTTTTTCTAATGCCCGCTATGCTAGCTACCACCCTCATGTTGAAAATCTGCCACCGTCTTTAGGTGTGTTCCGACAGTTGCACTTGAGAAACAGTCCCTCCGCAGGTTTAAAGTGTCTACCAACTTGAGCTGTATCGTGACTTATATTGAATATTATGGCCATAACGTTACACCTAAACTATAAAAAAATCAAATCAAAAATCTTTATTCAATTTATGCCTCGGGAAGGTGCTTGTGAACGTCAAAACTACCATCGGTTTGGAATATAATCCGGTCATCGAAAATAACTCCTAAGAAACTCGATCTGGTTATATTTTTCTTAGGTAAGGTAATATATAAACTATTTGCTATTATTTTTAACGCATATACAGAAAATGGTGGCAATTCCGAACATCACCATCGTTCACATATTGATCCTGATCCACTCTGTAATAGCCTTTGACATCCAAACCGCTTGACATGATGCTTAAACTTACTATCCGGCAAATTGGTAATTTGCTTTGGGACTTTGTTATAAAACCTAACAACACTATTACCTAAAAAAAACTTTTACTTGTCTTACCGAGACTAAAATATAGGTGATTACTTTTTCACGATTTCTAATATTTAAGTCAACAAATTTCAACTCATACAGCATTTAACTCATCTAAGTTTTTGCGAACATACATTTAATTGTCAATTGGCAATGGGAGGGCAGAATTAAGTCTAGAACAATATTCATTCATGACTATTTCTTAACGATATTCTATACTTAGTACTAGGTGACAGAGCTAGCTCGGTATTGTTTTTTGTTGTGTCTATTTCAGAAAATGTATTTAAATACGAATCACATCATTCTTCATCAATACATGTCATGAGAAGAGAGGAAACCAATGTGCTGATAAAAGTAATGGATATGAATGTTGGAAGATGGAAAGGAAGAGAAAGTCTAAAGAAAACATGAAAAGACTCCATTAGGAATTAGATAAAAGAAAAGGAAGTAATTGAAGGGATGGTGGCTGTTCAAGATTTATGGAAGAATAAAACGTATTGCGCCGACCCCAAATGACTTCAGAACAGGACAAAAGGATGATGAGTGGTACAAAAATCCACAAACGAAATATTAACAGTTTTCGCATAGTAAGAGTTGTGAGTTTTGTTTTGTTATACAATTACCGTCCATATCCTGGAATTCCAGCTGTTCCACCTGCTCCTGGACCCTGTGCACCTTCAGCAAATGCGCGCTAAAGTTCGACCCGTAGCTGACACGTTCATCGCATAGCGGGCATATGAATGCTTTCCGTTTCTCTACCTATAAATTCATATTTAAGGAATAAAATCTAACACCGAATCGAATCTATTATCTGCTACTTACGTATTAATATTAACAATAATTACACAATAATCTACTTTGCTCATTTTATACTTAATAAATATTACAAGGTATATTTACAATTGTTATCCTTTATCATACTATTTAAAGAATTACACAAATTAACGCTAATTCTAAATACAGTCTAAAATGTTAGTTACATGGGAATATATAGAAGGTTTGGAAAAAAGATTGAACGCTGCATCTATTAATTGATTTTATCTTAAATACCTTCAATAATCTTAAATAAATAAGGAAATGGGCTATTTTATAGTTCCAAAGATTTGGGCGAATAAACTTTTGCGCTTTATAATCTTTATATATATATAAAAATTTCGTGTCAAGTTGTCTGTCCGCGATTTGCTCCTAATTTACTGAACCGATTATAATAAAATTTTACACACAGTGTGCAGTTTGATACAACTTGAGATAGGATACTTTTTATCTCTATAAGTGAGCATAACGCGATAGAGATAAAAACCAACCATATAACCAGGTCAGCTAGTATTAATATAGATCGTAAGTTCATCATTCGGTGAAGCTGTCAAAACCCTTAGGCTAACAGCGTATGCCTGTTAAAGGTAAAAAGGGGTATATCGAGTTTACATTGTATTAATACAAGATACGGTTTGGTCAGCGGACATTTTATATTTCAAGTTCTTGAAAGTTCGTTAAGACCTAAGTTATCTTTCAATAATTGCTGTAAGGACACACACATGCCTATCTATAATGTATGTACACGTTATAGTTAGGTAGGTGTCAAGTGTCACTCATCGTTTCCCGCTCAACATTAACAGTCCGGTTGTAAACGTCATATGAAATGTACATGTACATATTACCGAAACGATTGTGAAAAATAAATACATACAATAACCAGGTATTGAACTTTTATCTAATTAACCAAATGGGCTCAAACTAAAGTTGCTAACGTAAAAAAATATGTATGGAATAAAGATAACATTCTATATCGACATTCATACCATACTTCCTATTTAGTCTTTGTTTTAGCAATCGTTGAAAACTTGGCTAAAGGCACTGGTATAGACTTGAAATAGTTATCGATGTCTATGACTACTCTAATGATAATTATGATGGATCAAACGATGATGTCCTAATGATAGATACTGCATTAACTACGAAATAATTATGGCTGCAATATATGCCCTATTTTCACCTCGAGTCCGTGCGCTTTCAACAAATGCTTGTTCAATATCTGTTTCTGGCTAAAATCTCTCGTGCACAAGTGGCATTTCTTACGCTCCCTGGGCACGTATTTCGGTGTTTGATCGTTGCATAATTTCACTGCGCATTTTTAGTATAGAAATAATAAAAATGTCTACAAAATTATTTCATCCACGGGCACCTTGCGATTCAGATAGTATTCACGTAATAAAGAGCTTTTTAGACGAATTAAAAATGTATACACCTTGTAATTATAGGTAACTAATTAGAAGCTTATAAATAAATAATCATTATTAATTATTGTACACTAGCTGAGACCGCGACACCATTTGCGTGGAACTAAAATTTTATTTAATCATTTTCATTTAAAAATGTTATATAACCTACGTTACCTAGGGCTATTGTACTGTATTCTAATGGTGAAATCAAATTTGAAATCGGTCCAGTAGTTCTTAAGTTTATTTGTTACAAACAAAAATAAAAATTTTTCCTCTTTATAATATTAGTCTAGATTTCATAATAATCCAAATTCTTGTTTTAATAATAAAAATCTAAAGGAAACAAAAAAGTTTTTATAAGTAATGTAAAGAAATATTCCTAAAGGTAATAGAAAAACGAAAAATATTTAGAAAAACGAAATACTAGTTATGAATTATCGCAATTGAACACGTACGACCACGTTAAGAGGTTTTGTCAGTGGCAATAACCATATTTTATTAATATCAGGGGTGGATTTACAAATCGGGATGTCCAAAGCAAATACAACAAGGTTTTGTATGACATTATATAAGCAAATTTAGAGAAAATACTAAACATAAAGACGTCCTTCTAGAGACCCACATGTCAAGTGTCACTGTTACGAGGTGTTCTAAAACCCTTTTCATAGGGTCTTACGATTTTGTTAATATAGCATCTGCCTATGTATGCAATATCATCAATGTCAACTATGAAGGACTTTATTAACACAATTAACGGACACAAAACAACCAAACTCGGAAGAATTATTTTGGATCATGCAAATAATTGTAGAGCTGTAACAAGCCGTATGTATTCGGTACTGTACACGGGTACACTGTCTTGTACCGAGTACCGAAGCGTTACTCACGAATGCATTTCGTTACTCGCATGTTTTTTTTTTTTTTCGAAAGGACCTACACTATTAGACAAAAGGTCTTTCACAGCTTCACTGGACTTTGTGAGCGAATGCGGAGGATATCACTAGTGACCAACCCTCGGCTTAGGCTGTTGGCGAGACCCGAACCAAAATCGATCGCGGTACTAACTAAATTTGAAAGAAGGATTGTACTGTACTACAATGGGACGAGAGGATTGTACTTGTGCCTAATTGACGCTGTCATAGACTACGGGCTACTCGAAGAGAGAGAGAGAGACTCGAATCTGATTAATCGAAAAGAGATCTAAATATTACTGAACTGAGTGTTCTAATTGGGACTGAGTTATCTAGTAATTTAGACTGTACTGGGGCCATGGTAGGCCTCGCATGTTTTCGAATTTTCATACTGAATATACATAGTTCGAACGATGTGGTGTCAACATCATAACTTACACTATACGAGTAGACGCGATGCTCTGTGTTTGGTACCACAAGTAACGTAATAGTACGATACTAACAAGTACTGATTTTTATAATAATTAATACATATAGGTACGCTTTTTTCTTTACTTTTACGCCTCTAAATAATTGCCTTATATCGGACTCGAACCCAAAGCACTTCGGTGCGACGATTACAGAGGTAACTCTGCTAAAACCGCTAGACCGACGGTATAGTCCGTTAATTACATCACTATTATTGTTGCATCGCTAATTATTGTACTTTTATTGAATAGGTTTTTTTATTCAACTCACGGCCATGTTTCATCCTTAGATGCGTGAAGCAAGCTTTCTTACTAACATACACGTTGTCACAAAAGTGACAGGGGTATTTCCTACCCTCAGCTTCAGACTTTAAGCTGTGACACCTAAACATTAATAAATAAATGTTATATTTCACTAATTAATATATAAATACGTTTCAAAAATACTACATTCTGTATTGGCTACAAGAATGCACTTCTAAATGTTAAAGCATTATTACTGATAAGAATAAAATCCAGTCATCAAAAAATGCCAGTAAGAAATGCATTTATACTTATATATTTATTTTGCAATGTAACTATTCACTTCAATTAAGAATCATTTTCAGATATCATTGTCACTAACCGAAAGACTGATGAAGTGATGATAGCTCAGTGGTAGTGTGTACGACTTCGCGCCAGGGGATGTAAGTTCGAATTCATCTACAATGTCAGCATGAGCTTTTGGTGAAAGAAAATATTGTGAGGAAACCATAGTATGGTGGTAGGGCTTTTTCTAACGCCCAACTGGCTAGCTACCACCCTCAAGTAGAAAATCTGCTGTCAAATACCAATAGGTGTCTGTGGCAGTTGCACTTAAGAACCAATTCCTACACAGGCTTAGTGTGTCTACCACCATGGGCCGTATCATCACTTACAATCAGATGAGATTATAGCCATAACTCTAAACCTTAACTATAAAAAAAAAGAAAAAACCTGCTAACAATGGTTAATAAAGTTGCTTTCTAACATATTATTAAAGTGTACTCAGGTATCTCATAGAACTTAATTTAATTTCATTGATTTTACAAAGTATGAATCAAGGGTTAAATAATGTGCATCGATTTCTACTATAAAAATTATGTCTTTTGGTATCCTGAATTTTCTTTATTTACTTATTTTGATTTTGTGTTATGGCTACAATCTCAGCTAATGTTAAATCATGATGTGGCCTAAGCTCGTGACCACACTAAACTTGTGGAGGGACTAGCTCTCAAGTGCAATTATCAAAAACACACCTTTAGGTATTTGTTGGTAGATTTTCAACTTGACGGTAGTAGCTAGCCAGGCGGGAATTAGAGAAAGTCCTACACATGCTATGGTTTCATCACAATGTTTTTCTTTACGGTAAGCTCATTGCAGGGATTCAAACTCACACCCTTTTATGTGGCATCCGTACATGCTACCACAGAGCTATCATTGCTTCAATTTGCCAAATATATAATGGGAAAAATTTATATATTAAATTCATGGAAATTGGTCCTTGAAGAAGGCCTATGTTTGTAAAAAGGTTAACATTTTAAGGATATAACTCAAGGGTAGTAATTTTATAAAGCTGACCTGTTGTGATGATCATGAGGATCCCTGAGGGCAACTCCACATATTGAACACTCTTGCAGACGAAGCCCTGTACGCGGCTCCAGTTCATGCACAACCCTTATATGATCATTGACCTCCTCAGAACTGGTTAACTCCATCGAACAATAGATACATGTTGTTTCATCCAAAGCTTGTATAGCATGATCTTCATCTATATCGTCTAATTTGATAAATAATGCTTATAACAATTATATAATACATATAATAATGCAGTCAATAATGACAAGCAAAGACAAAATTATAAATTTACACATATTCTTACTAAAACTGATCAACCAATTTTCTATAAGCTAAATAGGTAATAATAATAAAATTAATATAATCTATATATATACCTATAATAAGAATGTAAATTTAAAATGTTTGTACTTTTACATTTATGAGAAAAAAAATTATGACAAGTGACTAAGAATAAGTATTAAAATACATTTAAATCATTTTTAGAAATGCCTGTCTACATTCACTAGTTAGTAAAATTAAAATGACAGTTATATAAAAATATTCAAATACACTGGGAAGTTCTATGCATGACTAATAAACAAGCATAAAAATATATTGGTCAAAATCAATGTGAGAGGTACTAGAGCCTTATAACTGAAATAGCCTAGGGCCTCTTTTCATCTATATCCAGTATTGATTTAAAGATTATCTGAATTTAAATTTTCATAGTCCAATTTTGATATAACATGCTTACCCCCAAAATCTTCATCAGAACCATCTTTACAAACAACTCGCTGTGCCTGTGGTCCATTCAGAAAATGGCATTCTGCTTCTTCCAATAATGATTCATCCAAATACTCATCTAATTCATAAAAAGTATCAATTTTAAACAGAATGTTGTTAATATAGTCAAATGTCTTTTAAGTATGCATATTTATTTAATGAACATATTTTAACATACCTTAGAATTAATGAAGGGTATTTTCTTGGGTTATTGAAGTAGTTTAAATAGTTTATTTGCCAGCATTACATGCCTATAGTCAATTTACAAAATCAAGTAGCAAATCACTGTTATCAGACTAGTTGATAACAATAAAGTTGGCAATAAAATAAAAACTATTATAGCAATTTTATAAAAGCCTAACAACAGTAAAGTAAAAGTTGAAAATTATTATTTAATATTTTATGAAGATACTAACCTTTTATATGTTGTAACATGGACATACTTTTAACCGTTTTATTCTTAAACGAAGCAGCTTTTTCAAGATTTTCGATGCATATAGAACACATATACTTGAGATTAGTTGGAACCTTAAAAAGTTTTTACTCTCATTACTTATTTTAAACGATATTGTTAAACTCACAGTCAAAAATATTACGATATGTTTTTATTTTCAAATATGTTTTTGGTAAAAGTTAGTGCCATCCTCAATCTGAAAAAGTTTCATTATATTCAGTCTTACATCAATACCAAAGCAGGTTTCAAGCAAATGAGCGTAGGTATCCGCGTTTTCGTCAACTGTAAATAGGTCGTAAAGATCCTTTGTTCCCATGCAGCTGATACAACCTACGAACTCATCGTCCTCCATAATTGTAGTAACTTACTTTTTACTATAAAACAAATGAATTACAAAAGCATTACATAAAAACAAATGCAAAATTCAAATATTTAGCGAAATTTGTTGTTTATTTGTTACACGAATTGAATGCAAGTCTTTTAAGTCAAAGTTTTTACTCTCCCTATCTATAATATACAAGTTATTTCAATTCTTATAAAGAATAAAAAACGGTACATGATTACAAAAACCGTGTAATAGGCAACTGCAGCTCAAGTATGGCTTTGAAAGTCGAGCCGTAGGTGAGAACCTCACTAATACATGACTATAGTGCTTTTCTCAAAAGAATGCAGGGAAATAATACCTACATTTTATATTACAGATTTATTTAAATTACCTTTGTCGCTAAATATATATCATCTGGCGCTTTAAAAATTACTTTAAATTTTCGCAATTTTTTTTTTTTATCTGGTTGATTGTCGTTAAAAAAAAGTAGTTAAATTTCCATAATTTTTCAAGTTAATACCGTCTTTAACAGGAACTGTACATTTCAGCATGGAATAAATTGCCCATAATGTAGATGGTTTTTTAGTTTTAGCAATCTCATTAAAATACGCCAAAAATACTAGTTCTGACAAAATAGAGACTTTTTCTCGTTTTTCCGACTCATAAAATTTCAAATACTTTCATGTACAATTCTTTTGACTTTGCTGGATGCAGGTTTTGCATTGCATTTTGCATTTTAGGCTTTTGATCTTAAATCTGGTGGAGTACAATCAACCTCCATTTTACTCTCTGAACCGTTGGAACTCATTTTAATTATTAAATTTATATTTATTAAGTATGTAAATAACAAATCAAGATCTTCGAAAGGTAAGCGCATTTATGACTATAAAGCCACGTGAATGCAATTTGTACTAAGCAAAGAGACTTAATTCGGTATGCCAAGAATGATAAAAGAGATCCAATCAAAGACTATTTAATAACGCCAGCACACCGTTTCATACAACATTGCTGGAGAGATTTAATGTTCCAAATTCAAAAAAGTTTGAAAAATCCTAAAATGCAGGCGTGCATATCATTTTTTTTATAACTATTAAACCATATCAAATCAAACCGTGTAAAATAATAGTTATATTCTTAATTATACTGAAGCGTAAGAAAAAAAAGACTCGATTAATAAAGTATTTCGGCCGTTATCGTGATAATATACACACGGACAAGACAGAACTTTTATAAACAGTTTTTTAACTAATTTAAATAACATTATTTTAAAAGAGCAATATATAATAAATAAAGACATGTTAAGTTTCAAAAATCAGTTGTTTTGCGTGAAGAACGATTCGCTTATGAGGCGTGCAAAAGGTAATACAATGGATTTGATTTTCTTTGTCCGTGAACTCGATACTTCGCGTGTTCTTTTTTCGAAAATAATGACAATATTTATATGCATATTTGAGATTTTTTTTGAAAATGGAATATATCATTGCCATTTCATTAAAAGTATTGTGTACACAGGCAAGTAATGCAAGTTTATAAATTAAAATTACTAACATTGATTATGATTATCATTGATTGTATAAGCCGCGCATAAAAAAAATATATATTTTACTTCGATACTGAAATGAGGTTATTACAAATTACAATATTTTAAAAAATTCAATACAGTTTGTTTTATTATGTACTAGCTTTTACTCGCGGTTTCGCTCGCGTTAATATTAATTTTGCCAATCAATTCTGGTTGTCGATTGATACAGATATAATTTTTCGATCAAATGTTACTAAAATATTTATTTTAGGATGTTGGTGATAACAGGTAGATATGAAATTAACCAAAATTTGAAATTATAAGAAATTATTATCTAAAATTTGTTGCAAATCGGATCACACAATAACAAGTTTCATTCAAAGTTTATCCCTTATTTTACTCCACTTGCTATAAGATTTTAAGAGAAAAGTTGCTTATCACCGTCTCCAGGGTCCCATCTATCTTTATATCAAACGTAATAAACAAACACACTTTTAAATTTATATAATTATACTAAGGACGTAAGGATAAGGATAGTAAGGATGGCATAGTAATTCATATTACAATACTATCTGAATTTTAAAATAAATCAGACCTTTCTGTAAAAGAAATGGTCATGTTTATTAAAGTTAGGTTATTTGTCTCTACAATTATAAAAAATAGCAAACATGTACGAAGTCTACCTGATGCTAAGCGATCACTGCAACCTATAGCTAAATATAACCAAGGTCAAAACGTGCAATACTGTGGCCAAGCGTAATGTTTTGCTACTCATGAAAAATCTCTTGAAACAGTTTATTTGCCAGTGCATTATGCCAACTAATCCCTTGGAATAAATAAATTGATGAAACTCCCGCAATCAAACTTTGCATTGGTTCTAACAGGTCTACTGTCACAATTAATTAATAAAGTGCATATGTAGTCGTGATTATTTTCACCAAAATAAGAGTTAATTAAAATTCAAATTGAATTACCTTAAAAAAATAAATCTATAAGTATACTTTTCCTAATTAGAGTATTTCAAGGAAACTAAATAAACTGTCAACACTAGTTGAAAATATCGCTATCTCACACGCGATTGCTCGGTGTGTTAGTCTATATGTTTCGTGTACGAGTTGTATGTAATTTGTCAAATGCAAGGAACATAATTCTCTCACTGGTCAAATGTCAACTGTTATGATGAAGTTTCAATCTTTGATTGTTTTACAACTGGAATTCAATGATTTTTACCCCTAAATGAATTTGTTGGAAAATGCATTGTAAGAGAAACAGTATATAAAAATATTGCATACCTAGGTATCTTATATGTTATCATGGATGGTGATAATTGTATGAAACAGGTATGTTTCCATAATTTTAATATTTTTGAGGCTTAAATTTCGATGTTACGTTTATTTGTCTATAACCTAGAGATATGAAATCACGGAATTCTTTATATTACAAGAAGTTAAGGAAACTTGCACTCACAATTAAATATAGGCATTAACTATACTGTTTGTCTCGTTCGGCTATAAATTTAAAAACGATTTTGTGACATTTCTCATCATTTCAGATTATGTTGGTTAAAATTTAATGCTAATCGTCACCCTTAAGAATTAAAATAAGATGTGAGGTCAACATGAGAATCATGGTGCAATTTGTTCATGACTTAGTTGATCTAACTTTTCATTAATTAATATGGTTTATGACTGGACCAGAACAATATTTCTCAAATATGTCTACAGTCAAAATCAAATATAAAAACATAGGTTACAATGTCGAATCAGTTATGAGTATTCAATTACAAGATCCCAATAGAATCACCCTATTAATAATTTAAAAAGTACATAATCGAAATAAAACTAATTTAAATGAATTTTACCACGGTTTTTTATTTTATCTTGATCCCAATGTTTTCATTAAATAACAAACCACAATAAAATCTGTTTAAATTAGTTTTATTTTGATGAGTAAAATTTGTGTAAATATTAGAAATCATTATATGAAAAATATGTATTTTTACATAGTTTAGGTTTAGCATTATGGCCACAATCTCACCTGTTGTTAAGTGACGTTGTGGCCAAAGATGGTGGGTATGCTAAGCTAAATGGAGAGTGTGGCTCTTGAGTGCAACTGTTGAAACACACCTATAGGCATTTTACTGCAGATTTTCAACTTGTGGTTGTTAGCTAGCCAGGTGGGTTTATCAAAACCTTTACCACCATGCTATGGTTTCAGCTCAAGGTTGTTGTTACAGGATTTGAATTCATATCCATTGGCACGGTGTCCATACAGTACTAACTGAGCTATTATTGCTTAAAAAAATGTTGTTAATGGATATTGGATATAAGTTCTTAAGTTATACAGTCACTTCAATGTTGTTATATCCACTGTCAACAGTAAAAATGTTTCATCATAGGTAGAAGAAGTAGAAGCATTGAGTTCTATATATGGTGAAGACTGGATAACAGAAAGTGAAGAAACAAGATCTTATAATATTAGAATAGAAGAAAACAAATATGAAGTAAGATTGTATGTAACATTACCAGAAGAATACCCGTCTATGGCACCACCTAAATATGAATTATCAGCACCATGGATGGATAGGAAGTTAAAAGAACAGTTACACAGACAGTTAGATGAAGTTTATATGTGAGTGCTTAATGTTTTTTTACCTCATTTTTGTCTAATACCATAGAAATTCTGGTTTTGTTTTTGAAAATTTGTGTTTGCATTTTTTTTATTGTCTTCTGTTAGGCCACAACCTCACAATTTTTAAAATATTTTATAGGTTTAGCATTGTGATCACAATTTCACCTGTTGTTAAGTAATGATCTGGCTCTCAACTGCTGAAGCAAACCTAAAGTATTTCTCAGCAGATTGTCAGCTTGAGGGTGGCAGCTAAACAGACGTGTATTAGGAAGAGTCCTAAAACCACAATATGGTTTTATCACAATGTTTTCTTACACAGAAAGCTCAAGCTCATTGACAGGTCAGGTGTATAATTTAAGTGAGTTGTGATAGAATTCCTAATTGAGAGTGGTGGTAAGAGTGGTGGATAGTAGAATTGACATTTTTATTTTCTTAAATTGTCAACAATATTGTAATAGTTTTACTGTAATGTTTTCCCTGCCTTAAAAGTAAGACTTATTACAGTAATTTGAACTTCTATTGATAGATGAGTGCCTGTACACTACCACTACAGCTCTAAGCTGTTGTTGCTTCAAGTGTATGATTTTATAGGTTTTTACTTGTTATGTAAAATTGAGTCTAACTACAGAAAACGAAATCAGAAAATATAATGTCCCTCCACATATTTAGACAATGCTGTTCTAAACATTATAAAATTAATAAATATACATAACAAAGTTACAGTAAATGGAATATTTTGTGCTTCACAAATTCCTTCTGAACCTTCATTAAAATACTGTTTGCAAATTGGATAATTGTTTATATAAAACAACTTTGTATACCATTAATGTTTGTAGTGAAAACATTGGAGAAACAGTAATATTTCAATGGGTAGAGAAAATAAGAGAAGTACTACAGACAATTAAGAAAGAAGAAATAAAAAAAGATGTAAAACCAGTTGCAGTTGAAACATTGGATCTGAACTTAGTATGTTTATTTATTATTTTATCATGTATTTATTCATTCTCTCTTATTCTTATATGAAATATCTAACAATCAATGTAAAGTAAGGATGGCTCAGTAGTTGCATGTAGGGTTCATTTTCATTGGTTGTTAGCTCAGTTCTAATACTGTATGGGGGGAGTCCCCAAATATGGGCTATCGATTAATGATAGTAATGTATCTATATATGGTATGTTGATGTAAAGCAAATGTGGTTTGGGTACTCGGTTTACTCTATTATTCGTCTATAACGTCTACCAGTCCCATTCTTTCAAAAGAAGTGTGCAGTAAAAAATATCTGTTTTTCCACAAGCGGACCCTACGACTAATTAAATTAGTTACAGCATGTGGTCCCTGTAGTATGCGTGAACAGAAATCTCTCGCACCCCGGATGTGGGCTGTAATGACCACTGAATATGAGCCTATATAGACTTAGCCTCGATAGATGAGAGTTTGAATTAATAGTAATGAGCCCAAGCTTTCAGGAAAGGAAAACATTGTGATGAAACCATATGTAGATGTAATGATGGAGGTGGTGATAGAACATTTCTTGTGATTGGAAGATCAAACAAAGGAGATTGACCGCTAGGATGCTTGAATATTTCTATTAAAATTAACCAGTGAGATTTTGTCTCAATGCCAGATTACATAAACCAAAAAGGACATCACAACACAGATGCTCAATCACCATACAAAATGTTAGAACTATAATAAAATAGTATCTACGTAAATCTAAGGATAACAGTTATATTAGAATATAAGGTCAAAGTTTAATCTTATTACACTCAATTCACACAATATTTTTATAAAGGTAGTATTAATTAAGGACAGCACACATTTCATGTTTTTTTTTTTTGTAATAGCGTGTCATCTGATGGTATGTGATTACCGCCGCCCATTGACAATCACAACACCAGGTTTTTTTTTATTTAAATAAATATTAGGACATTCAAATTTGCCACGTTGGCCACTTTTTTCGTTTGTTTTGCGGAGAATCCGTCGAGTATTTGTAATCGCATTTCCAAAAGTTAATATACATAAGTTAGTTTATTTCAATATTTTATTAGTAAAAAAGGGAAAACATAATTATGAATTTTAGGTAAAAATGTTCACTTTGGTGTTACGCAATGCTTAAAGGGGGGAAGGGATACATGAAAGTGTTACGGCGCGTAAAGTGTGTAAAATCTTCAAAAATTGTATTACAAGATACTTGAACGACCCCTAAGGAAAACCGTAGATTATCACAGTTAAAAAAGATATAGTCAGGAGGACAATCGTCTGATCTATACTCACGAAGGTAGTGATCCCTTATCCTTATTTCCGCTGAGTGAACTGGTGTACAAATTTCTGTATGTATTTTTTACAGTTAGATATAAACTGCCCGGAAATAACCCACGGAGATGTAATAGCCGACAGAAAGAGCAATTTCCAAGGCCACGCTGCTGAAGTTCATAGCATTGAAGATGTGAAGTATGTATTAAGAAGTAAAACTTAAAAGGCTATTTTGTCCTCATGTTTACAACATATCAAGCCTTTTCAGGAAAACATCATAAGCGACAATTTGCTCTTTTACCGGGGAGTTTTTTAATTTTTAATTAAAAAGTATTTATGTTATCTTTATTAAAAAACCTGTTGTTTATAATTAACCACAGATATAATAAAATAGTGGTTATTAACATACCGCTTCTAATTTACAAAGTTGAGTTTTAGGAGCTTATAATAAAATATATATTTAAGAATTATGGCGTTTACGATGTTTTGCCTGATATGACTCGGTATATATGCTAACATATATGTTATGTACGAAAATGGTTTTTAGAACAATTCACTGATTCTTTCGACCTGCAGAGGGTTGAAATTTTAACTAATGAAGGCTTTGGGCCGTTTCCTAAAATACGTCACGCAAAATGTTACCTTTTTAGACCCCTTCCCACCCTTCGTCACACTATGTCACATTTTCTACGACCCCCCGAAATATTACGTCACAAATAAAATACCTCACTGTACATGATGTATAGCAATTGATAGCTGTACACGAATTTCAATATTTTTGAATATTTATTACTTGCAATAATAAAATTAATAAATAAAGTTAATAATTACCTGTACGAACGAATGTTTTTAACCTAGAAAAAATTACAAATTTAATGTATTAGCTGCGACCGCCACGCTTTCTTAGATGCCAATTAAGTGCGAACGTATATTATGAACGATTACTTTTGTAAATAGATAATCTTCTCTGTCCTACAATAGTGTGCGAAGATAATAATAGATAACATAATATTATACACATACACGTAGTGTACAATCTATGTTATTATTAAAAAAGGCGGAAAAATTTGTTTGTTTGAACGCGCTAATCTTAGGAACTCATTTTCGGATTTTAATAATTATTTTAGTATTTGATAGAACAGTCATTGAGGAAGGCCCTAGGCTATTTAGCATCACGCTACCACCTAATCTACCGCCAAATATCTGTAGGTGTGTTCCGGCAGTTGCACTTGAGAGCCAGTCTCTCCATAGGTTTAGCGTGTCTACCAACTTGGGTCGTGTCGTGACTTAAGGTCAGGTGAGATTATGGTCGTTACGCTAAAACTTGACTATAAAAAAACGTTATAAAAACGAGCCAAAATGAATAAATAATTTTTAGTTCCACGCGAACAAAGTCACGGACCCAGCTAATAGTTTATATTGATACTATACGAAATGATTTTCCAGTGCAGTGCTAACGAAACTAAAACTGAATAAAAAAATAATGAACGCCACACACAATATGTACGCGTATCGGATAGAAAGGAAAACGTCGAAAGGTACAAGCATTCTTCAAGACTGCGATGATGACGGGGAAGCCCACGCCGGGGGGAGGATGTTGCATTTGTTACAAATATTGGACCAAAAGAACACATTAGTTGTCGTTTCTAGATGGTAAGTCGAAACGTACTACAAGTGCTAATACTGCCATTCCTTAACTGATAGCTTCTATAGGTGGTTTGGGTAGGGATTAAATTCATGTAAATCGTCATCGACACGGTCACGTGATGTGTTAACATACGCACTATATCTATTCCTATTAGTATACACTTATTGCGCTGTAAACAAGATCAAATAATTAATTTGGATATCCAAAAATAACAACTGTTTGTTCATAGTTTTATGTCGGCAGTTCTCGTTACTGCTTTGATTATTTAGAGATAAATATTATATGCTTATTTCTGGTTTTCGTAAACACAGATTAAAAATATGTCTATATGTTCATGGTGGTAGGTTTTTTTCTAATGTAAGCCTGGCTTGGTACAACTCCCAAGTTGAAAATGTGCCTCTAAATACCTATAGGTGTGTTCCAGTAGTTACACTTGAGAGTCCCTACACAAGGCTTAGCGTGTCCACCATCTTAGGCCACATCGACTCTTGATATCAGGTGAGATTATGGCCATAATGCTGAAACCTTAATAAAAAAGCCACTAGACCATGATGCTTCACCAATATACCTATAATTCCTTACTACGTTTTTCAGGTATGGCGGGATACAGTTAGGTCCAGATCGCTTCCGACATATTAACAATGCAACTAGACAAGTTATCCAACAAGCTGGACTTTTGAAAAAATGACATAATTCTACTCTGTAATTTTATTATTTACCCTTTTGACTTGATACTGAACCCATATATAAAATAAAATGTAAATACCATTATTTATCAATAACGGAAATTAAAACGAGATATATGAACAAGTTTTATTTCTATTTCTAAAGGGGCTGTTGGTAAATTTCGTCACGTAGTTTAACCTTTTTAAACCCCTTCCCCTCCCATCGTCATGTCATGTCATATTTAACTGCGACCCCCTATCAATATTACGTCACTAATGATAGACCCTCCCGTATATGATGTAAGGCAATTAATAGCAATGTCAACTTTCAATTTCAATTTTAACCCCTAACAATATTAATACGAAAATGAGTTTTTTTCGATCGAGTTTAACCGATAATGATGAATTTTGGTGTAGAGATAGATGGGAACCTGAAGACGGAGATCGCGAAAAACTTACTAGAAGTACGGTAAAGAGAGGGGTAAACTTTGAAACCATTTATTGTGTCATCAGACTTGACTTATTTGACAAAATCAATATTAACGTGAACGAAGCCGTATATAAAAGCTAGTATTCTATAAATGGTTTGGTGTACTGTACCATGAACTACGCAGGTAAAAATTTACAGTGAATTGTATAAGAAATCACTTTACCTAATCCATGACGATTCTAGTCTGTACTAAGAATGTAGTTCGATTGGTAAAAATTAAGGTAACCTTAAATTAGTAGCTAATTTTTATTATGATAAAATAAATTACTTCATACTATAAAATAATAATGTTTTATTATAAAATTATCATGATTACGTTATATTCGATTTCTGTTATTTCTTCCATTATTATCTGCCGTTTTAACTGTTACACATTTCTTGTCCATGAATTTCAGGAGGTCCTGTAAATTAAAAATATTGACATTCGACGTATATATTTTATTTTATTCCAACACATTCTGTTTGTTACCTTTTGACGCCTAAACCGCTGTATCGATTATGATGAATTTTGGTACAGATGTAAATTGCATCATCCAATTTGCATCAAATATTTTTTTATAGTCAATAGGTGTACTTTTAAGGCAACAATCTCACCTGATGTTAAGCGACAATTTGAGCCGAGATGGTGCACACGCAAAGCCTAGAGGAGGGACTGGCTCTCAAGCGCAACTGCCAAGACACATCTATAGGTATTTGACGACAGATTTTCAACTTGAGTGTGGTCGCTAGACAGGCTAGGTTTCATTTCTATCACGTGTGAACTGCACACACAATTTTTTACATATGAAAGTTATTGGTGATAGGCGTATATGCCCCTTGGATATTCTAATTAAAATATAGATGCGATTACCTTAGGATCATATCGATGGCCATAAGCGGCCAGTTCCTTGTGTATGACATCTATATTGACCGGTTCGTAACGCAGTATCGCCTCTCGGAGACCTCTTCGACATGAAACGTAGTTATGAAACGCTATATGCAGCGGAACACGACATGAATGGACCTGTAATATTATTATTACCATCTCTAATGAGACATGTGGAAGTGCAACATTTATTAAGACAGTGCTCATTTACTACCAGTGAGTAGGGAAACTATTTACTACCAGTGAGTAGGGAAACTACCAGTCAACCGCACGACTTAAATACTAGAAATTGTGACAAAGTGGTCACCCTATAATTTACACTCAGCAAGACCAGTATTTTTTTTAGATAATAGTGTTCATTGCTAATTTTCCACATAGTAAGTACAAAGACTATTACAGAATTGATCAATATATGTACGATAGTGATGTCTGGAATTGACACCCCTCGGTGTGCATCCGCAAAAACCTATTGTAAATGTATTTCAATTTCTAAAGTATGCACCTGCTCACCAAAAAAAAACCAGATAGAGTTTATTGCGGATTCTTCTCGATGACTGAGTTATTTTCCGAACCGGTGGTAGTTTTGACGTTTATAAACACCTTCCTGGGGCCTGCATTGAAGTTCTCTTGATTTTGGATTTTAACATTTTTTATATTTCATTGAGCAATCAATGAGGAAGGTTTTAGGCTATTTAACATCACGCTACTACTAAGGAGTAATTTGTTAATAACACAAAAGTCCTGTATAGGTATTACGCGACATTCTGAAATTGAGTAGTTTCATCACGATGTTTTCCTTTCCTGAAATCAAACTGCCAACTGAACTATGATCGCTACCTTTTAGCATTCATTAAGTATTAAGAAGAGTAAAAGTATATTTTTATAGTGTAATGCCTATGCTATTCTTCCAATGATGATGGCTAATAAATAATGTAATATATTATAGTTTAATACATATAAATTTATCTATACATATAAAACAAAGTCGGGTTTTTTAAACCACTTATGATTCAAGAATGGCTGAACCAATTTTAATAATATATGATTAGTTAGATATGTCTCTGCTTTGAATAGCAGAATAACTATATAAAAAAATAAAAATTATGAAAATGAAAATATATCTGTCTACATACATAAAACGAAGTTGAGTTATTTAAAACTCAAGAATGGCTGGACATATTTTAATGATCTCAGGATTGTTGAATTCGTCTCAGTCCAGAAAAATAGAATTCATTTTTAGTATTCATTTTCTGAGATAATAAAATCCTAAATTGGGTTTAGCTAGAAGTTAATACGATATTTATTGACTGTTAGACAATGTGGATCAACTGATTGCTAATAAAAATAATGAATAGTTTGATTAATAAAAGACATATATTTACTTTTGATTTTTCTCTTTTTTGAAATACCCAATCTTCAACTGAACACTCAAGCTCCCTTATAATAGGTACTTCGTTCGTCACTTCAAAAATATTTTCATTGTTTTCCAAATTTTGTACATGGATTTTCTTTGGTGATGGCGATGTCAATTTCTTCTGTGTATTACCAGCCAAGGTGTTCAGTTTTAATTTCTTTGGAGATGATTGTAGACAGTCCAAGCTACCATCTATCATTGGATGTGTTTGATTGTATATATATGTCAGTAGTTGTATAGCTGAAAATAGCAGATAATAGAAATTTTATATGATTTGAATGTCTGTTAATCAAAAGTGACCTGAAAATATATGGACAAAGGAGCCATCATCCGCCATCTGATAGATCAAGTTTCTTGTAGCAGAAATATCAAACAAAAATATACATTTGTCCCAAATCCATTTTTTTTTATAGGTTAGGTTAAGCGTTATGGCCATAATCTCACCTAATCTTAAGTGACGATACGGCCCTAGTTGGTAGGCACGCTAAACCTGTGGAGGAACTGGCCCTCAAGTGCAGCTGCCGGAACACACCTATTGGTATTTGGCGGCAATATAAGTAAAATATATGTGAAGGTTTCATGTGATTACTTTCTTTTCTGTAGCAATTTGTACATTTGCTCATATTCCATCTAAAGAAAATAAGTAAAGTTGTGCTTTCTTCTGTTATTATAGATTACATTCTGTTAAGTTTACATTCTAAGGACTGACTCTCAAGTGCAACTGCTGAAACACATCTATAGGTCTAGATTTTAGACCTATAGGTTTATAGACCTATTAGGTGGTAGATTTTTAACTTGAGGTTGGTAACTATCCAGGTGGGTATTAGAATAAAGCCCTACCACCATGCTATCAACATGTTTTCCTTTACTGAAAGTTCAGGCTCATTGCAGGTGGTTTCGCACTCAGTCCATTGACGCTCCATCCAAACACATTACCAACTAAGCCTTCATCACTGTAACCTACACCTTTCACTAACTCTATAAAGTAAGTATTAAACTTACCTCTTTTTCTTTTGAATGGTTTTATTCCATACTTATCTAATTCCTTATTCCTCTCTGGAGTTGACATTGCAGCAAAATCTTTCATTGGAGTAACTTCATTGATTTTAATAATAAAATGATTACTTTTAGGAGTTTCCAAATGGTTTACACTTTTATTATCAGTTGTTGACGGAGGTGTTAAAGGTTCTTTTTGTGTTCCTACCAACTCGATTTCTGGTAAATTGTCTAAGTCATTGTTAGAGTCAACTATTTCGCCTTTACGGACTAAATTATCATCTTTACATAAATTTTGGCTAACTGAAAAGTCGTTTATTGCAGGTACATGGCTTGTATTATTTTCATTTCTAGATTGGAAAAGCGAATAGTTGAGTTCATTGTCTATTATTTCAAAAACTTCTGAACGCTGGCTTAATCCCAAAGCATCATCACTCTCAGAATGATTTGTAATTTTGTCGACTGTGTGAAAATCGTCGGCGATTTCGTAAATCGGAGATTTCATTGAGGTGATACCATTAATAACAGAACGCTGTTTACTCAGGTTCAATATATCGTCGTAATCTATGGATACATTGTCTTTTTTACCTAAACTGTTAGTGTCTATATTTTGAGAACTGGTTCTTACAGTAGGAGATGAATGTTGTGTTAAATCAATTTCTTCTTCAATTACTCTCGTATTATTATAAACGGTTGAGTATGAAGCGTGGGTAGTATCATTCTTAATATGTTCATTTTCAACAATGATTACTTCGGAGTCTTTAACCTTATCTAATTTTTTGCATTGTTTAATTCCACTTAAACTTGTTTTATTAAGAAAAACATCATCTTTACTTTTTTCATAATTTACAATATGGACAGTAGGCTTCTTATCTGCAGTGTGAATTAAGTCGATATATTCATTGTCTTTGTCATCCGTTGATGATGTTTTGTATAATATATCATGTGCTGTTTGCAAATTCAATTCATTTGATAAATCTGCACTTACATTTATATCCAGTTCTTTATTTATTTTATTTCCATTGCTTCTACTGTCCATTCTATCTGTACACTTGTTCTCGATTTTTTCTTCACTGTAATCAGAATGACAATAAAGATAGTCCTCAAAAACCCCTTTACTAGACCTTTTATCTTCATTTACATCTGATGTTAAGTCAAATATTTCTGGTGTACCTGTTGTCTTTCTCATTTTTCGTGTATTAACTATGTTTTCGTAATCACAAACATTTATAATAATTGTATCTTCTTCTGAGTGTTTGTCTGGTAAATGCACAATAGGTAAGTCATCACTAGAATTTGATGATTGCGTTAGATCTATGTTATTATTTTCAGTTTCATTCTCAATTGTTGTGATATTTGGATTTTCATCATTTTGTGTTAGATCTATTTCCTGGTATTGCATTAAAACATTATTCAACCCCGATACACTCGCTACACATTCAGTTATTTCCATGGCATCATTTGATTTTCTTCTAGTCATATCACATTTACTTAAACTATGGCAATATGTTTTTTTGTTTACTATTTCTGTAACTATATTTTTATTTACATTAACACATTCAGTTAAGTCCATTCCATCACTTAGTTTATCATCATATATGGTTACATTATTTTTGGTATTTTCGGCTATAGATGCTTCATCTTCAAATATATCAGGAGAGCCACTCCTATATTTATCTTGTAATGATTCGCTACCCACATCAGTTTTTGCTATATTAGATTGTACGTTTAAGCTGGTATCTTCACTTATCTTTTCAAGTTTATTGTTAGTTTCAGGTGTGTATATGTTCTTGTTTGTATTTTTATTTTGTTTGGATTTTAATATATTTTTAATGGATACAAGTGGTCCACTCAGTGCTAGATCTAGTTCATCTTGTGAGCAATCTATTTCTGTAAAGTTCATTTCAAAGCAGTCAACATTTACAGGACTCAGGGGTCTACCAGGTATTTCTGCCCAATTCCGTAGTAAGCTACCAATCCTTTTAGTTTTATCTATTTTCAATGCATTTACATAGAATATTTCATCATTTTTAATCTCATCATAAGAAATATTGGTTGCAATATAATGCAAAGGAGATTTTGAAAAATCAGTATTAGTATTAGTTTTAAAATTACTTACACTATTAAGCAATACCTGTGCAAATCTATCTGATACCACTTGAAGCCGTTTCACATCTGAACAAGAAATTAATTCATAATTATATCGGTTTTTCCTAACTCTCTTTGTTGTTATCTTAGATTCTGGAACTTGAAATCCATATTCTTCTAATGTATTTCTAATTCTTTTATCTTGTGTGTTTACATGAATATTTGATATATATTGATCTTTTAATGGTTCAGTTTCAAGAGATTTTGATAAAGTAATGGCTAATTCTAGCTCTTCAGGGTCGACATCTATTCCTGATTTTCTACAAATAGTACCAAACTTTTTTGTATACTCAGCTAGTTCATCTTTCTTCCCTTTCAGTGCTGATCTTATGTCTTTTTGACCTTTTATTCTTTTGGAATTTTTTTGGGATTTCTTAGTTATAGCCTTAGATATTTTTGGACCAGAATTAATCTTTTTAGATTCTTGAAAATCTGTCAAACTGTCATCCATATGTTTTACAGTGAAATATTTACTTGTAACTTTATTTATGTTTGTCTTGCTGGTAACAAATAAAACCATATTGATATATTAATACATTTATTACTATCTTACTAGACTAAAAACTGCTGTCATAATATCACCAATTATTTTAATTATATGAAAAGCATGATCATTGAAAGTCAAAATTGATCACTAACCATCTATTTGACCCTTTACATTATATAAAATTATGGGTATTGATTATTCTTTATGTTTGTACTTATAGATGTTTATTTATTTTAATATAGTGTACTTTTTCAGTATCATAATTTTTTTGTATTAATATGCACAAAAAATGGTATAGTAATAGCAATTATAGAGTAATATAGTCATTTTAAAATCTTTACACTATAAATTTAATAATTTATACAATACTATGCAACACATAAATAAAAATTACCTATCATTATGGTCTAAATTCATAATTTATTTCTCTGGTCTATCAATTCTGTCATATTCCTTCATTAGTTCCCTTATCCGGTCTCCTGTTCTATTAGGCAACCCACTGGCAATCATTAATCTCCTCTCTACTTCTTCTATAGGATCTTCGTAAAGATTTTCTGTCGCTTTTCGTAGGTTTTTTGTTATACTTGCAAAACTGAAATGTAATATTGTATTATCTTATATAGATAGCTGACAGATACAATATTATTACAGCGAAAAATTTAAGAATGCAGTATTAAGTAAATAAACCTTAATTAAATTTCTTAAATAATTTACATGTGAGACATAACAAAAAATACTATCACATATAATGTATACATTATAATAGCACGATAATTACGGAAAAGGTCTTTTCGGGATCATTTACAATATATTGCAATGATTCTGTCATATATAAAAACGAAATTAGTAGAATTCTTGGATTACACTCTGACGAATAGGTTTTCATATAACAAATTATTGAACTAAGGTATGTTTTTAATTTCAATGACTTTTGTATGTCTAAGTTTCTATTTATTTTGACTATTCTATTGTTTATTTTATAACCTCAAAAAAGAGTAAAATAACAAAACGTTTATTTACTGAAATAACAGTCCAGCAGCAATTCCAACACTAATTACACCAACACCCATGACATTTCTAAAAACTGCAGCCGGAGTTCCTTTTATTTTCCTAGGTTTCCATTTTGAAGTATCAACACCGATTGCCATTTCAATTTTTTACTATGAGAGATGACTATAGAGACATAGATTATAACTTATATAACTATGATGTAGAGATGAGATGATCGTTATAAAACTTATGGCACACCAAATTTATTTATTGATATATACTAGCTTTACCCGCGACTTCGTGCGCGAGAAAATAAAAATTATTAAATAACTTCTTTTCTGAATAAAAACTGAGCAAGTTGCCGGTCCGTTTCTATACCATTGGCAACGTATAAGCAAAATTTTATGACGATTAGTTGAGCAGTTAACAAATATATTATCTGGTGCCCACGATTGATGATTTTTTATTATTAATACGTTTAGCGTTATGGTTGCATTGTACGTGATGTTAAGTGATGATACGGCCCAATATGGTGGGCACGCTAAAGCTTATGGAAGGACTGGCTTTCGAGTGTAACTGCTGGAACACATCTATAGGTACTTGACGGTAGATTATTTTCTAAATAATTCTGAATATTACTTATTTTTTGAATAAAAAGTGAACAATATCCTTTTCTATACCCCTTACAACGTAAGTGAAAAATTCCATGATGATAACTGACACAGTTTACAATTATACAGTTTGGTGCCTACGACTTCAGGCAGATGAAGTAGCCTACTTTTTTCCAGAGATAGCACAAAAAAGCTATATATTTTTAAGTGCTTCATATATTTTGAATGGTTGTTATTTCCTACGTTACTCATTTTAATTGAATACAATAAACAGAAAAGTTGATCTAAATTAAATTCTTCTAATGATTAATAAAATCAATTACGTAAGGATCAACATTACATTGATAAAACATCTTTGGAAATAAAGTGTTATTTTGGAACGAAAATGTAAATCATAAAAATGGTTTTTGTAAGTAAATCAGAAAAGCGAAATATATTCTATTGCGGACTTATTTTTAGAACATATTAAGAGGAAAGCTGCTTGCGTACATTATTTTCTTGTAAAATCAACCAGTATTGCAGCACATGTCATGAAAGCCTACAGAAATATATTTTTTTCCTCATTTTTGTCATTTTTACTCCTATTTGGTAGCGTGATGTGAAACAGCCTAAAGCCTTCCACAATGATTACTCTAACAAATGCAAATAATTTTTGATATCTGACTGGTAGTTTCTATAATTAGCTTCAAACTTGAGGGAAGACTTTCAACTTGATTGTAGTAGCTAATTAGAAAAGCCCTACCACCATGCTATGGTTTCATCACGATATTTTCTTTCACCAAAAGCTTAAGCTCATTGTAGGTAAATTCCAATTCACGTTCCTTGACGCGGAGTACGTACACACACGGTAGTGAGAGGGGCAAGCCGGATATTTGCCTAGGGGGCCAAAATGAAGGGACCTCGGGGTGGCCGTTTGGTTGTAAAAATTAATGTGGTAAATTTTACCTACAAACACAAAAATTTCGGATATCAGTCCCTTAATTTGTTAAAAAATTATATTGTTTATGTAATGTATTTATATTGAAAGATTGAGGCTATAATTAAAAATTTTAGAGCGCTTTTTGTACTGATTTGAACTTTCAGTGTAATGGATATATGGTACTACTCTGTTCAATAACAATTATATATTTCCTAAAAGGCGGTAGCTACTGATTTTGTCCGGGGCGACGTAATGCGTTCAAATAACATGCTATAATGGGCGATGTTGGTTTACATAAAATTATTTTGATTATGAAGTAACTTTGGATCTTAAGGATTAATATGCCATATGTAATAATAATGGCCATATATCGCTTTTTAAAATTCATTATTTTTAACACAAAATATCACATGTATAACAGACAAGCATGTGCTACCACAATCTTTCTTTAAATATACTAAGGAGCAATGTTTTTATAATTTTAATATATAGATTTTCAATACCTTCGCTCGACATCTCCTGCAATTTCTTATCCATCTTTTTAAATGTTCCTATACTTCTTTGTAACATCCGACATATTTTTAACACGTTCTTGTACATTACAAACTCTGCAAATATAGTAGATACTTAAATTTATACATTGCTGAGTTATGCTGCCAACCATTATCGTTACACTGTAGTACAGGTGCACTTCCCGATAATGTAGACACACTCTCATACCTTGCTAATAACTTGCGATTTGAAATCTCTACCTATATCTCATGAGAAACCTTTACGTTTTGCGCCTCCCTACCTCACTCATACCGCTGAATGTCGATCTCCCAAAGAGACCAATCAGCTGCCTTATCAAAACATGTTTTAGTATAACGGTGTTCATAAGTTTCTTCTACAATAGCTGGATTTTTCTGGTGATGGCTTACTGCTTGGCGATGGCTAATCTCACGGCTGTCTCGGACGTTAGTTTATATTCCGTAAATAAGCGTTGAAGTAGTGTCACAGTGCAGTCCACATACAAACTGTTCACGTTCGTTTTCTTGTAGATTCTACCCAAACCCACATCTCATGGATAGTTTTCTAAATTCAACTACATAATCTGCTACCAACTCATTTTAACTTTGTTTTTTTTTGTAAAATAATAATACTGGGTACGTACTACGATACTGGGTTTGGGTTGTAAATGGCTTAACATAACTTTGACCACATCTTGAATTAATTTGCCACCGACGTATCTGGTGTACACAGTGTGACTAATAGTTCATAACTCTGATCACCCATCATTGTAATTAATATTGGTACCTACTTTGTGTTCATCTTTTACAATATTCACCGCGAAGTATTTTTCCAACCGTTCGATGTATATATTCCAACTATACCGCTTCCTAGTTAAAACGGCTCAATATTTCTTACTAACATGGTAATCATATTTACAAAACACACATGTATGTTCGGTCTTGTCACTAATTGATATATTTTACACTAATTCCTAACGTTACTGGTGTTTTTAAGGAAAATGAAAGCAAATAACTGTCATACCGTTAATCAGTTTATTCTACTCTAACATAACAACTACCTAGTAATACATCGTAAATATCACTATTATAACATACAATACATTTTCGACGTGGTATGAAGGTAGGCGGATCACGAGCGATACCCGAGAACTGCCGCCAGTCGATTCTTGTTTAAAGATAAATTAATACACTCTATAGATAAATTGCTAAATCAATAACTCCGTGGTCAAAGATGGCACAGCCTCTTAGAGGAAATCAAACCGTCTTATTTCGGCTTTTGGGATCTCGTTCGTAAACAGAAGAGCTATTCGTCCGCGATGCCCCCATTAGATAGAGGCCCCGGTAATCTGCCCGCCTTCGAAAGTATAGATAAAGCAGAGTATCTCGCTGCTACTCTCAAACAACAGTGTTCTCCCAATCCCTATGAATATCAGACCATAGAACCCGAACACGTCGGGAGGATCGATCGAACAATTCAATCAATAAGAGAGACCCTTCAATCGAAAACTTAGAACCCGTTACAACTGACGAAGTCTTCGCGATCATAAAAGCCTATAAGCCAAGGAAAGCCCCCAGTCCCGACGGGATCAGGAACGAAACTATCAAACTTCTACCTGATAAACTCATAGCCCTTCTGGTCTGCATCTTCAATGCGGCCTTAACTTACTGCCATTTTCCAGCCGCTTGAAAAAGCCAACGGTAATAGGTATCCGTAAATCCGAGAAAGAGGTATCCCTTCTAGAAAGCTACCGCCCGATAAGCCTCCTCAATACGATAGGTAAAATATACGAGCAGCTTCTGTTGAACCGACTACAAGCCTTTTTTTCAAACAAATGTCTTTTACCACAAGAGCAACTTGGCTTTCGACCACAGCACTCGTGCACCCACCAAGTGATCTGCCTCACGGAACATATTCTCTCCAATTTCACAGAGCTACATCATCCCAGGCGCACGCTTGCTGTATTATTCGACATAACCAAAGCCTTCGTTAGGGTCTGGTACGAATGCCTCATATATAAACTCAATCTTTTTCAAGTTCCGGATAGACTAGTCCGCATAATCCTTGCTTACTTATTAGACCGCTCCTTCTGCTAGAAAGCGGACGGAGCCCTATCCTTGCCTCACCCAATACACTCAGAAGTCTCTCAAGGCTCCATTCTAGCGCCTTGATCAGTGCAGCTCTATAAATGAGTAGTAATTTTATTGTTACATCAATCATTATACTTTCAAATTTAAAACCTAGTATTTAACGTAAATGCGTAAATTAGTATTTCATAATAGAGTAAACGTAGGCCAGTTACAGTTTATTCAAATCGTGACATTCTTCTTACTCAGAGATTATTTTATACCCGTCATAAATTGTAAGCCAAAAGTCCGATTCGAATAATTTAACGCGGAATTTACACGTACATCTTAATTATCAAAAGATTTCAATGGATAATGATAAATATCATGATATATATACCAGTAGCACCACTATTCGATTACATCCGTATATGTTCAATATAATCAAAAAATGCTATGGTGGCTTAACTGCAATATTTAGGCATATACCTTCGCAAACTTTTTTGTGAGCAATCATTAATAGTATTAATATATAGAACATTATTTTATATATCGTCAATAGTTTTCGTAACGCACGCAAAATAATGTCTTTTATATACAACCTTTTGATACTGTTCCATTTTAAGTAGGATCTCTATTTTATATTGATATAATTATCAAATTAATCGATTTATCAAAAAATATTTTTTACTTTCACTCTCTTAAGGTCAAGCAATTATCTCAGCTTATATTGTTTTTATCTGCTCTTTTTGCACTTTGAGTATTAAATGAGTTGCTAAATATCAACAAGAACACTTTCTATGATAGTAGATACTTTAAAAACACTATTTTTTCTATATTGTGTAAAAAAAGCGTTTTGTAAAAATATTTCGGTAGACGACGGGTTGTCTGTAAGTGCGGATGATGTATGTGATCACGATAACCCTCCATAAACTTCATTTTTTGAGTCTATTTTTTTTTTCATTCGCTTCAGTATCATTCTGAGTAAAAGCCTATTGAAAATTACTGTCTAATTCAATGTAATTAATCTAAATGGGGTTAGGAAACATTTACGACAGGATGGGAAAACCAAACTATTAGTAAATAACAGGGGAGCAATATGCATAGCTAAAACTTTCGAAAATTTTAAGAGAAGTAAACACATCGATGTAAGAGTACATTTTATAAAAGATTAGTTAAGAAACGTGTATAGGATATTGGATATGTAGAAACAAATAATAACTTTACAGATAATATGACAAAAAGTCTTACTAAACAAAAATTTGATGATTATGTAAACCAACTGTTATGTTAGAGATTAGCATTGCAGCATATGTTATTGGAAGGATTTTGATCATCCGCTGGCTATAAGCTATAAGAATAAAAAGGATTAATTGAGATTTTCAACCAACCCAGTAAGATTTTTAATGCAGATGAGACCAAATTTCAGATTTGCATAAGTTCTGGAATCGTTATAGCTGAAAAGGGATCTAAAAATGTTTATAATATCGAACACTCTAACGCGGGAGAATGTATAACTGCTTTATTAACTTTTTCAGCTGCTGGTGACATATGCTGCCCATTTATTGTGTATCCCTAACAAAGACTACCAGGAAAATATGCGAATCTTTACCAGAAGGGTGGGGTATTGGAAAAACAGACAATCATTGGATGACTACCGAAATATTTTACGAATTTATAGCCAATGTTTTTCATCCAAACTTAGTGAGAAAATCCGTCGAGTTCCCAATCATTCTATATGTTGACGATCACATAACTTATTTAAATTATCATTTGAGCCAGTTATGCACGCATCTTCAAATTGAGTTGATAGCTTTGTACTCCAATGCGACCAGAATAATTCAGCCATTTGACGTGTCTGCATTTAGACCCATAAAAGTAGGCTGGAGATAATATCTAAAGAAATGGCAACTATCGAATGAAAATAAGGGGAAAACTAAACTAAATTTTGCTACTGTACTCAATGAAGTTCTTGAATCAAGTCTGATGCCAGAAATATTAGAATCGAAAAGAATCAGCGATTTAGAGGAAGTCCACATAAAATCTAATGATGCTTGCGTAGTATGCATGCACATCAGTATTAAACACAAAGTTGAATGCAGTGACTGTCAATTACCCTTTCATTTGCGATGTGTACCAGATAGCCACACAATTAACATCCCGAAGATACCGATATGATGCTGTTTTTATGTCACATTTATTACAAAGTTAATGACTCTGATGGCAATACTTATTCTGATTGCGAAGAGTTATATTTAAATGTTTAAAGAGCAAAACGAGATCTCAATTATTAAAAATTGATATTAAAATTAAGGTTAATTAGTGATTACTGGAAGGTGGACAATAACTGTGCAAGTGGCAATTACTATGTCTACTGGACAATTACTGTGATTTTAAAAGTTGTTTTTTATTTTATTTTTTAATATTACAGTTTGGGTAATAAGTAAATAAATAAACTACGTACAGAGGCAAAACATAATATATTGTAAATGAAGTAGAATAGATTAAGTTGACAGTGGTTTCGTAGATTAAGAATTAAAAAATAAAGTTTATTTAGAAAAATATGTCAACTGTCGATAAGTAAGTGTCAATATCGACTGTCAATATACTATCCTAAAAATATTAGGATTGAATATCGATATTTAATCAACAATCCTATTCTGTGATTGGAAGTGTCATTCGTATGTTTATGAGCTTGTACATTGTTTTTATTTAAAATGTCGCTACTTGAAACGTTACCATATAGTGAATATAAAAAAGCAAAAGCTTTAAAATTAGTGCATTGTGAATCAATCGCAAAACTCGCCAAACTAGAGTGAGTATCTGCACTACACAAGTTATAAAATACTTGTTTGTTACGTATAGAAAAAACAATGCAATGAATTTGTTGCAGGATATCGTTCAACGATGCGGAGAATCCTGGTGAACATTTGTTACAGTCATTAGACCGGAGTGGATGCACAATACAGGGTTTTAACCGATTGATGTCTTCACTGCAGAGATATAGACCAAAGGCGAAAGTTGCTATTCTCATTGCAAACGATAAATATCATCATTTGTCCAATCTGGCTACGCCGTCAATCGACTGCGACTCCTTGGGATCCAATTTAAAGAGCATGGGTTTCGTTGTAGTTGCTATAAAAAATACTACTGCACATGAATTGCATATAATTCTGATGAGAATCTCAGAATTAATACCTGAAGATTCTTATTGTAAGAATTACCAATTTCTTTCTTTATAACACCAATCATTCAATGATGACCACTTGAATATAGGCATTCAATCATCTCTTACTGCTGGGATTCTGATCTGCTAGCCGCTTCAATAGTTGAACACACATTGACTAACCCTGAAAGGTGACAAACTGAAAAGATAATAATAGTCACTGTAATGGCTTAGTAGGTACAAAGGTTCTTAGTCCGAGAGGCTTTATAGCTTTATTGAACTTCTGAGATGAGTGCAAAAGGCACTCAGCCCAGCTCCCTCCCAGATGTAGGGGTTGTAGACGATTGCCATAGTGGCCATTACATAAATAGGTATTAGGTAGATGCAGATATAGTAGATATAGACCACTACCACATATTTTAATTTTATAAATAAACATGAGCTGACATCAATGAACAAAACCTTTCTATAGGTGTTGCAAACTCTCAAGTCACTACTGATACCTTTACATACCTACCAGACTACACTACAGTAACAGTTTACTGTCTTCTTTTTATTGTACTGATAATATACACAAAGTACCTAATTGCACCCGTGGTATGTGATTAGGAGATAAAACAAAAGAAATTGCCCTGTAAGGTACTTGAGTATTTCTATTGAAATTATCCAGTGCCATTTTAACTCTAAGTCAGATTACCTAAAACAAAAGGGTTCACAGTATATAAACCCAACCACAATACAAAATATGACAATTACAATACAATATTATCTACACTAATCGCATGACAAAAGCGATATAAAATAAAAGGTCAAAGTTTAATCTTATTACACTCAATGAATCCACAAAAAATGTATATAATTAGTTTGGTACATTAGTAGTATAATGCTTATTATAATTGTAGGCATAGTTTGTCATCTTCATTTATTTGTCTGCTACATTCTTTCTAACCATGTATACTAGAAGTTAAATTTAATTTTAATGAATTGACATCTAAAATCTAGGTCTGTTATATTTTGGTAATATTTTTTAGCTTAGCTCTCTGATTTATATTACTAACTATACTCCCATAATCCCATAATCAATAATCTATACATATTATAAAAATGTTACTGCACCAAATGTGTACTTTAAATATTTTCTGAAAATTATAAATTCATATGCACTTTGTTCTAAATTAGCAAAAAATATATTTAATGGCCTCTTAACATCACTCAGCAACTCCTGGATAGAAATTTGTGATGAATCATTGATAATAAATATCATTGATCAACATATACAATGCTCTTTATGCTACAAAATGAAAGGGTTCTTTCTGGGATATGGCATAAAAGTTGAAATTTCAAAGTAAACAAAATTGTTGACATATTTTGATGCAATTTCCTCTGTTATTCAGACCTTCTGTAGCTGACATCTTAATTAAAAATATAAACTGTGATTCAGTTTCAAAATATTTATATAGAAATGAATATATGTACATATGAATTTCACATTCACATTGTGGTCCTAATGTTCTTGATCTTCTCATAAATGCACTACAAATTTATCATTTTGTAAACATATTTTCAGGTTTTATTTTTTATGCAGGACATGGTTGCCAAATTTGTAATACAAAATGCATGCTGGGCACAGACTGTCCCTTAGAGAACATAGAGACAAATCACTGTGTTACAGAAAATTTTCTGTTGAAAGTATTGGAAAAATGTAAGCTGGATTTGTGTGTACTTATTATGGACATGTGTAGAGTTTATTTGGACAGGTAAACTGTTCATATTTGCTAGGCTTTTTAAACTCCAGTAACCTAATATTTTAATCTAAATTTTTCATTAAAATTATAATAAAATGTATCGGGTACATTGATGCTTTGTTGATTCTATATTTACTAGTGTATGGAATCTGATTTGATTGTAAGACAAGACCTGTTGGTTAGTCAGGATCGTGAATCTTTTTCACTTACCGGCAGCAACCCAAGCCGAGGTTCGGCCGTTTTGGCACCCTCGTGCCTGCTGCCTCGAGGCTGAGTGCCTTCAGCACTTGCCTCAAAAAGTTCGGTGAAGCTGTCAAGGCCCCTGGGGCTAACAGCGTATGTCAGTTCGAAAAAAAAAAAAAACTGATTTGTACTCTCTACATTACTAAGTATTCTTCACTCTTCCTATAAGAAAAACACTGAAGATCAATTGTTTCCAACTTAATGATAATGCTGTATATGTATGAAATTTAAAGATTTTGAGGCATTTTTATTTATAGAAAATTTTATTCTACATGATTTTGTATATTTGAATGAAATATTGTAAAATCAAACTAACATTTTTTTGCCCTGGAGCTTGTTATTTTCATATTAAAAAAAAGTTATGAGGACAACCGACAGAAGTGAAAACTTAAAACTATAAACATAAGAGAGATATACTCTTTGTATATATATAATGTATATTAATAACACCCGAAGTATATCTATGTGCATATATACACAGTAAACATTATAGCTCATTGGAAGCGTGCAGTGACGACGACGCGAGTTTCACGATTTTTTGTTCACCCAAAGAGTATACATATTGCCAGACGGGCATTAGAAAAAGATATGATTTCAACATGAGGATTTTCTTCACTGAAAGCTCAAGCGCATTGTAGGTGCGTTCAAACTCAAGTTCATTGATGCAGCGTCCATACACACTACAGACCGAGATATCATCACTTTAACCCATTCCTCCCCACTGTCATATTTTTAAGACACTATTTTCAAAATATCTTTTTACGTATTAGGACTTTTATTTTTATTATTTAAACAATTCTTACAGCAAAAAAACACAAATTATTAGAAAAATAGAGTAGAAATATGAATTTCATCAGAAATAATAAAAATAAAAGTCCTAATATGTAAACAGAAATTTTGAAAATAGTGTCCTAAAAATATGACAGTGGGGAGGAATGGGTTAAAATATATATGATGAAGTGATTTATACTAATGGATAACAAACAATTTATCTTTCATCAAAGCAAATGTTTTAGAAAAAAGTTGGATGTCGTCCATCTCCTGTTATATGACTACAGTTGCTTTTGTCTCCTTACCTTTACACAAGCCTTTCATTTTTAGAATAAACAGTACATTTTCCCACTTAATTAAATCTAGGTATGTGGTTGCTAATTTCAGAGAATGTAATCCTCAAATATATGCATCTATGATAGATGTTGAAGAGTACAATGTAAATAAGAACCTACTCATTGGTTATTCCACTCAATCGTCCCAAGCTGCATATGAAGTGTTGGAAATAGAGTGCTCGACTACACTAGACACCAATGCCACATATGAATTGAAGACTGGTGACACGGACCGTATAGTACCTGGAGCAAGTCAATATGTTAATGCTTTGTGTACTAGAATCACGGAGAATTGTGATGTCAGCAGTATGTTAGACAGAGTGCATTGTGGTAAGTGTATAATAATAATAAGATTTTTTTTTATTATTAGGATTTAAAGTTATGGTCACAATCTCATCTGATGTTAAGTGACGATGTGGCCCAAGATGGTGGAGACACTAAGTCCAGTGGAGGGGTTGGCTCTCAAATGCAACTACCGGAACACACTTATAGGTATTTGACGGCAGATTTTCAACTTGAGGGTGGTAGCTAGTCAAGCGGGCATTAGAAACAGCCCTATCACCAATGTTTTATTTCAAACAATATTAATTAAAATCTTAGTTCTCTTAGAAGGAAAATATCGTGATTAATCCATAAAATGGCGGTAGTGCTTTTTCTAATGTTCACTTCCTCTAATGCTACCACCTGAAATTTGAAAATTTGCCGTCACATACCTATAAGTGTGTTCCTGCTGTTCCAATTGAGAGACTTCAGGTACGTTGTGGCCGTAACGTTAAAACCTGAATTTAAAACAAGAACCGAATGCATCATGTGACTATTTATTTCTTAGTCGGAGTGGGATGTTTGAGAAATTTTATTTCATGAAAATAAGAAAATAATTCATAGAGAGAGTGAACTGAAAGAACTGTGATAGAGCCGATTAAAATTTACTGAATATACTTACTAACTTAAAACAAAGCAATGTTGACCGATTGCGTGACTTGATAAGAGGCCAAAATATATTGCCGTTTAGGAAAAGAACTATGGTGGAATACATTAAAAATAATGTCAATGTACTACGCCTCGTATAGATTGGGGCGAGTAGTTTTAATTGGTCGTTAAGGAAGCTACATCAACTATTTCGTTATCGCATATCTCTTATAATCAACCTCTCTGCTCTGTTTCGAATCTACATTAATAGTATAAATCTAAAATGTTTGAATGCGCAAATCTTAAGCTATTTAACATCACGCAACCACCAATAGGAAAAGCCGTATTGAGAAAAGTTCCAAAAACTGGTAAAACTTATTTAACCCTTTCCTCCCCACTGTCATAATTTTAGGACACTATTTTCAAAATGTCTTTTTACGTATTAGGACTTTTATTTTTATTATTTAAACATTTTTTACAACGAAAAAAAAATATTTTATTAGAAAAATAGTGTAAAAATATGAATTTCATTAGAAATAATAAAAATAAAAGTCCTTATACGTAAAAATACATTTTGAAAATAGTGTCCTAAAAATGTGACAGTGGGGAGGAATGGGTTAATAATTTTAGTGCCACCCGAACCAAGTCGCGGGCACAGCTAGTGTAAGTAGATAAGTGAAAAGTGAATATACGTTTCACTTTTTTGCAAAAGTCGGACATTTTTATTCTCCTAGCGAACAACCTACTAATAACGGGATTGGCCCGTACAAACCGGGAATTATGCCCAACTTATACATGCAGATGGTTTTTACGGAACATTATTTCGCTTTTATCTTTTTTTTACCTTTAATTATAATATCCTCACCCTAAATCATTAACATTCAGAGCAGAGGAAAGCAATGCATGTAATATTCTAGATAGTTTCATAGTTTGGAAGTTATAATGGTATTTTGTTTTCAGATGTAGAGAATTCAGTGAAAAAACAAAGACCCACGAAACTTCAATGCGGTACTGATAGACGATATCTGTATGATATAGCAACAGGTTTGTTCGTACCACATAATGTCAAATTCATTTAATATATGTTCATGTTCTTGTTTGTAAAAATACCAGTGTATACTTAAGACCACAAGAAGTGAAACAGTCGACTCGAGCCCACTTCATCCGAAGGCGCGTCACACAATAAGTTTGCGAATTAGAATTTAAAAGACCACCTGAATTTTAACTTCAATAATTGTGGTCCTGATAATGTTATAATTTAGTCCAGTTATCATAATAATAACAAAAAAAATTCAATAGTTACTTTCCTATTTGAAATAAAAATAATAATAGTTAGCGTGAGATTCATTAATTAAACTATTTGAATTTGAAATTGTGCACATAATGAAGGTTATATGTGCTACGAGAAATAGCAAAATGTATAATGATGCAACGTAGTAGGGCTTTTTATATCACCCTCAAGTTGAGAAACTGCCGCAAATAGCTATAGGTATGTTCCTGTAATTACACGTGAGAGTCAGGCCTTCCAGTAGACTTTGTCATCATCATTACATCGTCACTTAACATCAGGTGAGATTGTAACCATAACACTAAGCCTTAACCAGAAAAAGGGGTCTCAAAAACGACTGGAACTATTTTGACGGCACTAACATGTAGCATAGGAGTAACTTTAACTTTTATTTTTAATTCACAAAGAACGAAGTCGCGAGCACAGCTGGTTTATTATATCTTTCTTGTACTCCATTGTTGAATGAATCAGTACCAAATAAAACTACAGTTCAATGGTAGTGTATACCTCCCATAATAGAAGTTTTTATGTAATACTATACATACTTTTTCTCAGGCAATACTATGGAGTTGATAGAAAAATTGAAAGAAGCAGTAGAGAGTTATAAAAATTGTTGCAATGTATTTTAAGAAGAAAATTATATACAAACAATATCAAAATACTGGACCATAAGCAAAGATTTTAAAAAAGGAATGGACTCCATTTTGGACAATAAACTGCCAGATGAATAAAACACTTTTAAAAACAATTATAATCGCATTTTATTTAACACTGAACTTAGCCATCATTTTAATCAGTCATTATCATTGGCTACATTGCCGACTTTTAAAACTTCTTTACTAGCGTTTGCGGTTGGAAGTGATTGACTATGTTCACCCACCAGCTGTCTTCTACTCCTTTAGTGTACTCTCTTATAAACCTATAGTTTAAAATGAAGATATTATCTTGATACTCGGGTTGTACTCTGAAATGTAAGTTAATCACTGAATTGGTATCATATAACTTCAAATTTTAACATTTTATGTTTGTATTAGCAGTTGTTTTATAAAAAAGTTTGTTTCATTGGGAATTCAGTTCATCCTTATATGTCATTTTTAAATTAGATAACCGATTTTTCAATTTACTGATGGTTTTGAGACATAAATATAGTAATAACATACCCTAAACTTAGAAGTAAAATTTCCAATGATTGAATTTAGATCTGTAGTCATCAGAAATATACATACTTGATATATTATTGATACCTAGATACAAAACCAAAATTATAAATGACTAAATTGTATGAATATAAATACACCCTATATTAATTTAACTGAACTATTAGCTAATATAATTTTATAAGTGTGTGGAATATGTGTATCTTCTAAGTAAGTTCAATTAAAATATTGTCCTAATTTATTTTCATAGAATAATAGTTTATTATTAAGAATAACTGTAGGGAGAAATTAAGTAATATAATTTATGAATATGTTATTTTATTTATCAAAAAGTTTGTTCATCTATTATTGGTTAACACAATAATTCTATAGTTAATATAATCATTAAACATTATAGTTTTCTTATTTTAACAATTATATACGATGTAATTTTGTTGATGTTTCCATAATACATGCTTATCTTAATTTTGGATGTAAGACAACTTTCTGTTTTAAAATGGGTAATAATAGACATGATATTATTATCTTACCCCAATGAGACTGGTGGTAGATCACCAGACTCCTTCATATGTTTTAAGCCCCTTAAGACATGGTAGCACATTGTGATTTCTACCCATCGCTTTTCTGAGTCATCAAACATAACTCCTACCTGCAAATAAGATAAAAAGCCTTGTAACATTATATTTTGATATAATTAATTATAAGAGCATACAAGTATTGCTGTTTTTGACATTCAGTTAATTGTTTCTCAATAATCTACAGAGATTAATTTTTACATTTTCTAAAATGCCACTTTATGTAAAATAATGTTCATTGGAGGATCGAAAACTGCTCGACTTTTGCATGTTGCGAGTAATACACAACCTCAAATGTTTCACATTATGAGAAGTGTAAGATTATTGTAATGTTACAAGCAGCACAAATCTGAGGGTAGAACACAGTTTAATGACAGCAGCTTTAAACTAATCACATTTAGCCTATTTATAAAATACAACTCAATATTATTATTGTTTTATTTTTATTCTTGGTATTGTTTTGGCCAAAATGTTATAATTTTGATATAACATAGCCATATTTGTATCTGCTTTATATATATTTAAGATAGGGTTGGATTTTGATGAATAGAAGTTCTAGGTTATTTTACTAACAGGCCCCGTTACCTATTGCATTGACCATTACCAATACATTTTTATGTTTATCTCTTAGTCATATGGTAAGAATTTCTCCAAATTTTCAGTTCAATGTTTTAGTATTCATTGTTTTTAGAATAGTATAATTTTAATTTTGCTAACAGCTTGAATGTAGGTCCCTCTTGATCTTTTTTATCTTTTATAGTTAAGGTCTAGCATTGTGGCCATAATCTCATCCGATCTTAAATGATGATACAGCCCAAGGTGGTAGACATGCTAAGCCTGTGGAGAAACTGGCTCTTAAATGCAGCTGCCAAAACACACTACTGGTATTTGGCTGCACAGATTTTCAACTTGAGAGTGGTTGCTAGCCTGGCGGACTATAAAAAAAGTTCTACCACCATGCTATGGTTTCCTCACTATGTTTTCATTCACCGAAAGCTCAAACGCATTGTAGGTGGTTGGAATCAAACTCATGTCGCTTGACGCAAAGTTGTACACACTACCACTGAGCTTTCATCGGTTCAAAGAATCAAGGTTCTTGAGGCCCTATGCATGTGCCCATGTGAATGGCAAAAAAAAAATTATTCAATAACATTATAGAACAATAAAGTTGCATGGGGTCCCTGTCTCAGCCTGAGACTGCAGGCCTACAATCAGAAGCACTGCAAAGCTGATTTCTAACACTTTCCTTGTGGTATGTACACCCTTACGACCAAATTATTACGATATTGATAATTGCAGTTATAATGTATGTGATATAAATTGTACTATAATATATGTGTGCTATAATACATGTACACTAAATAAATATCTCATATAAAACAACATGCTCTTTGTAGTAGAAACCTTGTCAGTTGAGTACAATAATAATATAGAATACTAACTTGATAGGGGAAAGCATAAAATATGTCCTCCTTATCAATGGCAAGTAGCTGCCTCTGTGAGACTGATAATTGTGACACTGCAGTCTTTAATGATGCTATTGCATCTTTGTCCACCAGATCTTCTAATGCTTTGAAATCACTTTTCTGTAATGCATCTGAAACAACCTAACAATAAATGTAAACTATGTTATTTGTAATTATAATTATTTACATGATAACACTAGCTAATTATAAATAGAGCTTGTGCAGTCTATTTATTTTAGTAACAAAGTCAATGTAGTAGTGCCATCACATTTGTGTTATGTATTGGTATGTAAAGAGTATTTTAACCGAATATATTACCTGAACAGCATGTTTCGACGCCTCTATAAACTCATTAAGCCTGAATTCTTGATCAAAATAAGGTCTTATTATGAAGTTAGAAAACATCCAATTTTTAATGAATTTTATAAATGAAGGCCATACAATAGGCGGGAAGTCCATCAATTGCGGCAGTTTTCGTGATTCAACTCCATTTTCAGAATATTTACGGTATTGTATAACAGAGCAAGGTGAGGTTAAGACTATTTGTTTTGATACATTTTTGTGCGCAATTCTGTCACATAGTCGAAACGTTTGCCTTGTTAGGGCATGCCTTAAAACTAAATTCATATTTCACTATTTGTTTTTGTAAAAATATTGAGATTTATTACATGAAAATAAAGTAAAACATGAATATACAATTTACAAAAGTTAGTATGTTTTTCTGTCCAAAATATACACTCTGACACTCAATGATTGGCTGATATTTACTACCGTACGCATATGAACTAAGTTCGGCTAATAGTAAGCTTAGATATATTATGACCAATAAAACGAATAGAAAACAAACCTATGTCAAAATCGTCAAAAAATTGTAATTACAAACTTTATTATTTTAATAATTATTTAATTTATAATAAACAATCTAAAACAACTTAAAATATGCAAAACGATACATAGGTAATAGTAATATAGAAAAATAAATGAGATTTCTGGTTATACCAAAATGACGTGTTTTATTTTATTTGTTAGTAATATTTATATATAAACATTATTAGAGGGTTATAATACCCTCATAACCAAAACATAAAAAAGATATGTTGATAAATAGGTATATATCATACTAGCTGTGTCCACGATTTCGTTCACGTGGAACTAATTTTTTTTAATCATTTATATTAAAAAACATGTTATAGCTTATATTACTCAGGGCTAATGTAGCATTCTAATGGTAAAATAATTTTTGAAATCGGTTCAGTAGTTCTTGAGTTTATTCGTTGCAAACAAAAAACGAATCTTTACTCTTTCTAATTTTAGTATAGATATAAATGAACTATTTCTAAACGAAACTGAATATTAATTCTGAATATAAAAGTTAAACCCGCCAAAACGTCAAAACTAGGTATGGTACTAGGTATGTACCAATGGACATTTAGATCACTACTACTTTTCACATGTAATATAATTTGTAATGTGATAATAATTATTATTACCATCTCTATCAATTTTCATATGTAACTCACAAAATGATTATTGTGAATGAATTTTTATTCCCACTACATATGTAATGTTTACATTCACTACAATATATAACATATGATAATGTAGATATTTTTGAAGTAATACTTCTTCACCCACGGTTGACTTGGGTAGTAAGCTGGTGAATGCGTCACGAGAGCATTACGAAAAGTGTGATCAGGAGAGGCGAATGGAAGTTGAGAGGGAGATATAAGTAAGTTCAGTTAGAAAGAGAGAGAGTTACACTTCGTATATTACTGTAGAGGCAAGAGACAGGAGAGAGAACACATTTTCTTCCTCTCTTTTTCTTATAGCCAGAGAAGTTTGCTTCAGTCGTGGGGTCTAAAGCGCCCTGGTTTTTTTTATAGTTAATAGGTTTAATGATATGGCTATAATTTTACTTGATGTTAAGTAGTGATATGGTTTAAGATGGTGAACACGGTAAGACTAGTGGAGAGTCTCGCTCTCATATGTAACTGCTCGAATATACCTACAGGTATTTGACGTAAATTATAAGAACGAAACTATCTATAGGAATGTAATATTTATATGAAATTTAAAATCAAGATACTTAACGTTTTATATAGTACAGAAAAGTATATTGTATAAAAAACTGTACACAAAAGTCGTAAGTAAGTGTTATTGTTCCGACAACATTGTTGAAAAATCCTAAATATAGCATTATTCGAAGCGATGATAACTTAGAGATAGTGTATACGGACTCTGCGTCAAGGCACGTGAATTCGAATACACCTACTATGAGTTTGAGTTTTCAGTGCAGGAAAACATCGTGAGGAAAACATAGCATGGTGGTAGGGCTTTTTCTGATGCCCGTTTGGCTAGCTACCACCCTCAAGTTAAAAATCTGCCACCAAATATCAATAGGTGTGCTCCAGCAGCTGCACTTGAGAGCCAGTTTCTCCACAGGTTTAAAGCGTCTACCAACTTGGGCCGTATCGTCACTGAAGATCAGGTGAGATTATGACTATAGCGCTAAACCTTCACTGTAAAAAAACTGTTATTTTATCACATGCTTAATAGCAGTTATATGAAATTAACCAAGCGGCAATGTAGTTATATTAAAATACCTATAGTTGGCATGCCTAGTTAAAAATCAAATTTCAAAGTAAGAATTTGGAAATAGAAATTAATATGATCAAAGTTTATTTCTCACTCGAATTATAATATAAATTATTTTATCATAATCAAATTATCTGTATAAGTTTCTCGGATACAACCATGGACGACCAAGCTTGCCCTCGTTGTAAAACAACGAAATACAGAAACCCATCAATGAAATTGATGGTAAACGTTTGTGGACATTTATTGTGTGAAAGCTGTGTTGATTTATTATTTTTAAAAGGTAACAAACAAGTGTCCATTACTTTAATTACTTATAATTTAGTTTATTTAACAAATGATTTAGTAAGTACTTGAGTAATTTCTACAGCATTTATAATACATATAAAAGTTTAAAACAATGTTCAAATAACCTATAAATGGCTAAAAGAATAATAAAATAATAGCATTATAATTAAAATGTTCAAATTAATATTACATGAAACATAGTAAAGTGGAATATTACGACCGCCTAAGTGGCAAGGACTTTTCTTAAAGTTTTTTGTTACGACTAGTTAACCAATTTGTTTTTTCTTAATACTCGAAATATAATTTCAATTAATTTTTTTAGGTTCTGGTACCTGTCCCGATTGTAATGTTCTTCTACGGCGAGGCAATTTTAGGGTACAACAATTCGAAGATCCTGTAGTAGAGAAAGAAGTTGATATAAGAAAAAGGGTATTAAGAGATTACAACAAAAAGGAAGAAGATTTCAACACATTGAGAGAATTCAATGATTATTTAGAAGAGATAGAGACTATAGTATTTAACTTAACTCATAACATAGATGTAGTTGAAACTAATAAGAGAATAGAGTTGTATAAAAAAGAGAATAAGGAGACAATAATGAAGAATAAAGCTAAAATAGGTAAGGGTTCTGTATACAACTAAATTAGCAAAAAAGCTTAACCTTCACTTGAAGCACTGTCCATAGAGTATATCACACAAAATTTTTCCTCTTTAAATCCCTCTCCCCCTTTGTTATGGTATGCCACATTACTACTAACACATTGCCAACATGTAATCTAACTCCCCTGATAAACCCATAAAATATAAAATAACATAAAAGGAACACCCATGCTATGTTCCCACTTTGTGTTTATAATGTTTATGCTTTAGAGTGTTACAATTATTAACTCAAATGGAATGGAGTACCTTTGCAGAGGAGTTATTATGAGCATGATGTGAGTGAAAGTAAAGATGCTCTTAATGACATTTTAGTTGTAACCATAATGACTGTGGTCGGAATCTGGAATGGGTCAAGGTATATTTTCAGTGTTATGCAACTAGTCTAGGTTGAATTTAAGCTTCCATAGAGTGGTGAAAGTAGATAGAAATTTCTGAATGATAACTCATTGTTCTACCTCTCTTAAATAAATTGCTCATATATAGTTTGACAGGTGATATTTTTATGTTATTGAATGCACAATATCAGTAATATTATAATAGTATAATATATTCCTCTCAATTTGTTAGTTCTTATACTTTAGTATTATAATTTGAATGTCAAGGTTCAATAGGGTATGTTTTGTCCCAATGCTAGCTAAACTTGTACAGCAAATATTAGTATTCATAAAACTATCTACATGGGCAACAGTCTTGTGTTATAAACAAATTTTGAACATTTCTCAAAAAACAATGAATTAAAAACATTTTTTTTTAACAAGGAGTAATTTTATAAGTTTTTTCTTTTAAAACATTTTCAGGAAGAGAAGTGTTAGAATTAGAGGGTGTCCTAGAAAAAGAAAAACTAATGGAAGAGTTCCGGAGACAAGAACTGTCACGGTTAGAGCAAGAGGCTAAAAAGCAGAAGATAAGAGAAAAAGAAGCTCTTATAGATGAGCTCATGTTTGCCGATGGAGATGCAAAGGATATATTAAATACATTTGCACAAAACATGGCTAGTAAACAAGAAGAATTGGAGGCTGCTGTCCCATTGGTAAACCTTTTTTTATTTATCATATTTGTTGTGGATAGCTCTGATAAGGTATAAATCAGGGCTATGGTATAGGAAATTAAAAATGATACGATTTCTATGGTGTGTATCTTAAAATGAATACATTAAGAGTAACTATAGAATAAATTTGTATGATAAACAAATATATAAATACAAGTCATTTAAAACTAAAAGAACTAGCAAGTAGGTTGAATTCTCAACAATATGTTTAACATTTGTTCATAATTTCACTTGATGTAAAGTGATTTTGTAGCTCAAAATGGTAATACAGTAAACTAGTGAAGGTGCTAATTTTCAAACGCATCTGTTGGAACACATATGTTCCAGGTTTCATTTCAACACATATTAAAGTCCCCTGCTGTGTCTGTCATGTTTGCGATAAAATCAAAAACTACTGAACAGATTTTCATCCAGTTTTCACCAATAGCCAGAGTAATTCATAATTAAAGTTTTAGTGTATAATTTGTTAAGGTTTCTTTTAAATTGGTTGAAATACAACAATCAATATTCAAAATGTTGAAAAAGTCAAGTTGCCTGGGAACTGAAATTGAAAACGCAGCCTAATCTCTTTTGAAATTGAAAAATAAAACAATGTATGATGGGATAGGTCTATGCAGATAAGTCTGCAATGGCATATATCTAACTTTTAAAGATAGCTGGATAAGAAATATTAATGAAATTAATATATGTAGGTGACACAATTTTCAACGGGTGTTAAATTCACAAGAGATTCAACGCATCAACCGATACCCATTATCGAAGAGGGTCCTCTTTATAAGTACGAACCGTTGGCAGTGCCTGATAGATGTGGTCCTGACCCACCTTCTATACCCAGTATTGTCAGCAACGGCTATCTGCATCATGTCAGGTAACCTTTTTTATGTTATTTTCATGGTTTTATGTAAACTAATATTATAAATTGTAATGATTTGGTTTTTTGTTTGTAACAACTAAGATCAAGAACGAATGGAATGATTTCAAACATTCTTTCACGATTATAATGCTATATTAGCCCTGAGTAACCATCCTTTTTTTATTTATAACGGTAAAATCTTTGAAGTCTATAATATAGACGTATATATATTTGTCATATCGACAGGAACTTTTTAATGAATTATGTGTTATTCCATGTACTAGACTATTTTGGCAAACAATAAAAAAATTAGGGTTTCATGGACTATTATTTATAAATGTATCGATATAAATAAATCAATTACTAGTGTCTGAGAGCAATTAAATAAAACGCAGAGATAACTAATTAATTGAATGTGATTTTTTCTGGTTGTGAAAGAAAACATTTTATTGTACATTATTGAATTAATTCAATTCCATATAATTCAGCCAATAGCGTTCGCGCTATGGATAACTGTCTACACTATATAAATATAGTGGGTGTGTTCCGTTATACACTGAGACTACTATTCAGTACTCTTACTGTGGACAAATTCGTTTCATTAAGGCTGACAGTATACTGCCGCAATAACATTGGGAAACATATGACGTCATAGATAGTCGGTATTTTTGTACTATGAGTACTGGAGCTTTCGAAGTAAGGTACTCTCAATGCTTTTGTCACATGATCAACAATGTTCTGAGATTTGACGTTACAAAATGTTGATTACTTAAATATTGTTATTCAAAGATACCGGCCGTTAAAATAAACTTGGACAATTTCAAAATATTGTTACTATTGCAGAGTGAAACCAATGCTTTGTATAAAATGATGGTAACTGACGAATTAAGCGTATCCGTAAGCTATAAAAACCAGTTAAATAATAAATAAACTCAGATGATAGTATTCTGGACTACGTTCCCTTTTAAACAGTAACCAGTATAGCTAACTATAAAGGGACAGCTTTTATCTATACTAAATTACGTCCCACTTAACAGTGCTAGCAGTGTATATCGGAACACAGTCAGTGCAATATAGAACAGACCAAAGGAAGTGTCGCGACGGTAAAATCTTACATTTTGATTTGTCTAAATTTGATTTGTCTTTTTCGTTCCAAAAATTAATGTGTTTAATTATTTCTTATTTTATTGTTTCCAGAGCAGAAACGGAAACAGAAAAAGCTGGTGGTTACACATCCACGTTACCGTGTCTAAGGGCTTTGCAAGACGCATTAGCCGGTCTGTACCACGCCAGTTGACAAACAGATTGCGAGGGACTCACCGATGATACTCCTGTAATTGTTGAATAAATCACCACAACAAGAACTGGTATTATCTTATTCCAGGGCTGGCGAACCTTTATGTATCACCGTGGCATTTTTCATAAAGAAATCATATTAATATTATAAATGCGAAAGTCAGTTGGTTTGTTACGGTTTCACGCCTATGCTGCTGAACCGATTATGATGAATTTTGGTATACAGATATGTGGGACCTTGGAGACGGTGGTAGCTACTTTTCTCCCGAAAAACTTATAGGGATAGGGATAAGAAAGGGATTAACTTTTAGGGATTCAAGCGAGCAAAGCTGCGGGTAAAAGCTAGTGCTTAATAAGCCCATAAACGCGCCGTCTAAAATTTTTATTTCGTGATTATTGATATAATTATAATAGTAACTACTATCAAGTCAAAGCTATTTAATAAACAAAAAATACATTTATCGATGTGTAAGTTAAATGCGTGTTATTTAAATTGAAGTAACATGGCAGCTTCTTCAAGCTGTTAAATGTGTTTTTGACGAATTCCGTGTTTCCAAAATTTTGATATTGGTCGTTCTATATATATTGCTTGTCATTATTATAATTGATAATTATTTTTCAAGAATATTTTCTTAATAGAAGTAGTTTTTTTTTCTCAGTACATAATGAACTTGGCATGTCGAAAATATTAAAATAAATAATAAAATATTGGTTCGCCGTCCTTGTCTTATTCCATATTAAATATCATTTCATATCGAATCATTTCATTCATTTAAAATGAGCAAAATAAAAACAAAACAAACCTACAAATAAAATAAACCTACTTCGCAAGTGAAACTTTTTTGTCACGTCGAGGAAAATGTGTTATTATTAATAAATATGTTAATAAAAATAATAAACGGTACTTGTGCGCTCAAGAAAATTCAACTATAACGTATTCAACTATAATGATACTGAATGCGACTGATGCGTCACGCTATCTCGTGTAACGCTCGCCGAGTGAGTATAGGAGTAACGAGTTGACTCTATCTCTTTCGTTTCCTTAGTCGAGTCGAGCCGACTGAGCCCGAATGAGCGTTATGTACTCGAGAATGACGGCTCACTCTCATTCAGTATTAAGACAGAGTGCTCGGCGCGGCTTAAGAACTATTCACTTCGTCATGTTTGTTCGTCACGGCTATGTATATGTATATATGATTAAATATATGTGGTATATTAGAACTAACAGGTTCCCTTTTATTGTCATTGTTCTAGTAGAGTGTAATTTTATATATTATTTATTTTTCTAACTATACAAATAAATAAAATTGAAGTGTTTGTTTGTAATGTCAAAGTAATAGCTTTTTACTAAAAGCATGTGCAGGTATATACTGTACTTACATAAAAACATGAATTCTTAAAAATGTTGTCTTCCTGTTGGTCTGTTCTGGCTAATCTCGAAACGGCTGAACCGATATTAACAGAACTTTCGCTGGCAGAAAGGTAATGTTATAAGAAATAACTTAGGCTTCTTTAATTTTAGAAAAAAAGGATCCGCAAAAGAAAAATATTAATATATAATGTTTAGTTCCACGCGAACGAAGTCATGCGCACAGCTAGTTTATTAATACATTACTAGCTATTTTCAAGGTGTCTAAGCTCTTAGACAGCTTCAATTTTTCCGAAACTTTCAACAATGATCGTCATATTTCAACCGATTTACTTAATACTTTAAACAATTATACCATCATAAATCACTCTCTCTATTGATGTAAACCGCATGAAAATCCGTTTAGTAGTTTTCTGTTTTATAAAACTTAGCTGTCGCGGGACGTCTCGCAGATGTGATACATTGTTTTTTTCTACAAATTATGATCTTAAAGGGATAGCTTATGAGAGGAAATAAATATGTTACGACTCTGAAATTTTAGAAGTTCTGTGATGTTTTAAGATAAACGTAATAATTTATTTAATTACGTATATTTTAATTTAATCTGACCCGCAGTATGACATGTTTCCTATCAATACGTATTGATATATAAGTTAATAAAGTCTCACTTTCTATGTAGACTGATGCGCAGATATATTTTATGTTGTAAATGTAAAGAAATGCATAGCAAAGTATTTAGTTGCGGATATAAAAGACAATATAAAGTTTAAGAAAGTCAGTAATGTTATTCTGCGAGTGTTAGAGGTGTTGATCCGTACTTTTTTATTGACGCGGTGAATATAATTATTTTACGGATTTCATCTCAGAATGCGTAATACACATTACGTGTTTAGGCCAAGGCGTGAGGGATGTGTGGAGAGATTTTCGGGTGACAATCCCATTGGGGGAAATCCAAAAGTACACGCCTCATAACGTAATTGTAATTGAAAGATATAAATTCAAGCATTTATAATAAAAAGGAAGTAATACGATGGTATTCTTGAGATATTAAAAAAGAAATGGTCCCAATACATTAAGTTTTTTGGGCGTTATTGTTACACATCCATACCGACGGACAATCGGATGTCAAGGAGAATCTTTTTAAATATTTTTTTTGTTAGTATATAATGAAATAAATTTAAAAATCGTATAGTATGATAGTGAGAGTATTTTTATAGATAATAAAACATTTGCGTTGCCGTAAAAACGCAAAATATTTAAAATAATGATCATTGAAGCGATGATAGCTCAGTGGTAGTGTGCACGACTTCGCGTCAAGGGACGTGGGTTCGAATCCAAGCACCTACAATGAGCTTGAGCTTTCGGTGAAGGAAAACATCGTGAGGAAACCATAGCATGGTGGTAGGGCTTTTTCTAATGCCCGCCTGGGTAGCTACCACCCTCAAGTTGTAAACCTGCCGCCAAATACCAATAGGTGTGTTCCGGCAGCAGCACTTGAGTGCCAGTTCCTCCACAGATTTAGCGTGTCTACCAACTTGGGCCATATCGTCACTTAAGATCAGGTGAGATTATGGCCATATCGCTAAACCTTAAGTATAAAAAAATTGAATTGTCGAAAATTGCTCGATTTTAGAATGTTGAGAGTAATGCACGCTTCGCGTTATGAGGCGTTCAAAACGACGGTGACACTCCTAGCCCCGGATTGTCAAGAGACTAGAAAAACCTTACACACATCTAGTCTCAGAAGTGGACGATGTTGAACCCTAAAAATCTCTCAGATCCGTGCCTCTTGTACAAAATATAGCTGTGAATGTTGGGACAATGGCCATGATAATAGTAACAGACATATTCAAAATTTTAACAGTTTTAAGGTGGTTTAAAAACACTCGAACTTACGAATCAAACCAAATATTAGAGTAATCGAAAATCAGACTAATTCATTATTGTTCATACGTAATATATATATAATATTGTTTTGTTTGCCGTTTATTTTTCTTTCGTGACGAGAATCGAAGACGTCTTAATTTTGATGTTCAAAAATGTTTGGTTATGTTAATTTTGTGTCTTACGGACGGACCTATTTAATTAAAATTATCTCAGTTATTGTTTATTACATAAATGTTATTTGTGATAATAAAATGTGTTCCTTTGCTAACTGTGTTTTTCTTATAAACTATTTATAATTGTATCTCTAATATTTGTGCCGCAGAAATTGCTGATATTAAGAGTTAATCTTCTAAATTTATATTAATATTAAAAAAAGGAAAAGTTTGTTTGTTTCAATGCGCTAATCTTAGGAAGTACCATTCGGATTTCGATACCTCTTTTTATATTTGATAGCGTAATCATTGAAGAAGCTTTAAGACTATATTTCTTATCACGCTACCATCAATAAGAGCAAAGTTGTATTGTCAAACGTTACAAGAATGAGCAAAAATTGTTAAATAATACTTAGTTCCACGCGAACAAAGTCACGAACGCAGCCGGTATGTAATACTAAAACTCAGCTAAATATCTTCGTAACTTTTTTTATATATTTTAATCGTAGTTATCGTTGTAGAGGTTAAATATATATGTTTTTCAATATTCACTGTCTGTCTCCTTTTACACGAATAACTTTGAAATTATTAGAGTTACCTTGATGAGATTTGTGTATGAAAATGTATCTTAAAAAAACATAAAATTTTTACTTATGAAACGAACGGTGACAGAACGGTAAAATTCCAACAATTTCATTCCAAAAGTTGTAAATTAACACGTTCATATATGTATTTTTAATTGGGAAAGGTTTTGATATAACAACTGGCGCTGGGAAACTAGCTACGTGCAGACGCAGGAGAACATCTATCAGATAAGGTAGTAATTATTAATGTGCTATAGATTATAGAACAGATTTTTTATTAATACTTTATAGGTTTAGGGCTATAGCCACACCTCATCAATCAATCTCACTTGGTGTTAATTGACGATGTGGCCCAAGATGATGGATACACTAACCGTATTGGGTTGATTGGCTCTCAAGTGCTAATATAACTATTACAGGCATTATATAAAGATATTACGAAATCTATCAAAACCCAATGACCAAGACTATCACCATATTATGGTTTCATCACGATGTTTTCCTTCACGGAAAATTCGGGCCCATTGCAGGGGTTCGAACTAACACGTACCTACACGTTACCACTGAACCCATTATCATTATTGTATTTATTTGAATATTAAAAAGACAATAGGTTGGAACAAATAAATTTTAGCGTTTCTGAACGATAATAGAATTCATTAAATTATATAAGAAAGAAATAAAAGTATTATACTAGATATTAACTAAGTAAGCTCAAAATTTGTCTTTTTATTAAAAATATGACATTCAGTTAAAAGTATACTACGATTAATAATTTTATGATAGAATTATTGATGATATATACTTCACACTATGATATATACTTAAATATTTTTTTGTTAAAAACACTAAGATACAGTTTTCACAAGTCCCTGCACGTGAAATAATTTAAAAACGTTTTACCATTAATCCACGCATTTACCCGTTCATGTGATGGTACAAACGAGCGAACAGACAAATATTGTCTTAGCGATAACGAGTAAAAAGCACCGCGCTTCGGAGGTACTAAACTATGTCAAATAATAAACGCACTTTGACGGGATAAAGCTAAGTTCACAAAGTCTCTAAAATAAAAATGAAAACTCGTTAACTTACGTAAAATTGTATGCCTATAGTTTTTGTACGATCTGAAACTTATGTATTTCTTGCTCTTCTTAGTTTTCAATACAAGTTAAGTATAGTCATGAGTCCTCTAATACATTCGTTATTTTTATATTAATATTAAAAAACGGAAAAGTTTGTTTGTTTATAAGCGGTAATCTTAGGAACTTCCAGTCGGATTTCAAACATTCTTATTGTATTTTGATAGAGCAATAATTGAGAAAGGCCTAATGCTATTTAAAATCGCCGCCACCAGTTGTAGCAAAAACGGGCAGAAAATTATTAAATAATTTTTAGCACAACGCGAACGAAGTCGCAAGCAGATGTAATACAATTATACGTTGTTATTGTGTCTCGAGAAAAGTTTACTTTATAAATACTAGACGGTTAGAAAATGGCAAAAAATATTGTGAAAAATAAATGATAAATATAGCAAGATAAAATGGACTAACCAATTCTGGTTGTCGATCGATACATAAATCATTTATCTATCAAACGTCATTAATTTATTTATTTGAGAATATTGATCAATACTACCTAAATTTGCAAAATCCAAATTATACCTAATTTTTTTTACGAAATTTTAGTTTCGTGAATACGATTTCTGTATATTATATTTACAACCCCATTTCATCTTTTTTAAGCGTAGTTTGAAACAACAACATATTTATACTTTCATATCGGTTTTAAGTAATGATAGCTCAGTTGGTAGTGTGTCAATGGACGTGAGTTTGAATCTACCTGCAATAAGCTTGAGCTTTCGATGAAACTATAGTACGGTGATAGGGCATCTTCTAATAATCACCTGGCTAGCTACCACCCTTAAATTGAAAAACTACCGCCGAATATCGATAGGTGTGTTCCGGTAGTTGTATTTCAGAACAAGTTCTTTTTCCAGTCATTTAACATCAATTAAAATTGTGGCCGTAAATTATTATGGCCGAAAAAAAGCAAATTTCAATGGAATGATGGAATCGCCTTTACTTCCACTAACGGCCTGTGTTTATCCTAGTGTGTGCTTGTCGATAATGCAGCCGCCGCGAACAAAACACGCGCTTAACAGTTTAGGGTCATCTGTCCTTTTTGAAATCACTTGGTGCGCTCGGTAAGGAGCCGTTGTGTAGGTGAGTAACTAAATTAACTGGCACGATGACGATAACTTGTGCCATTAGTCACGTTGGCGTAAAATGTAGGCGCAAAGTGGATGCAATTACCTACCGATTTGATCTATACATATTTCTTTCAGATAAAATTGTTTGTGGATTTTTTTATAGTTAATAGATTTAGTATTACGACGACAATCTCACCTGATGTTAAATGACGATGTGGTTCAAGATGGTGGATACGCTAAGCCAAGTACAGGGACTTGCTCTTAAGTGCAACTGCTGGAATATACCCATAAGTATTTAACGGCAGATCTTCAATTTGAGGGTGGTAGTTAACCAGCTGGGCATTAGAAAAAGCCTAAGGTTTTATCACGATGTTTTCTTTCATCGAAAGCTTAAGCTCATTACGGGTGGATTCGAACTCACGTCCTTTGATGTGGCGTTCGTACACACTATTAACTGAGCTATCGTCGCTTCAAATTACAGTACAGAGACGGTCATGAATAATTAAGTAATGATATTAAAAATATATGTCAACAGAGAATAATCAGAGATGGATGTGTATTAATATTATGAACAGTTGTTTTGTATTATTCCAAATTGTTATATGTAATAAGATGCTGTGGTATTCATTATATATATATATATATGTCCTGTCCTTGTTTAAAGATAGACATGGCTAAGACACTGTTTAAAATTAAACACAGTGTAAGAGTTGTCTAACGCTTGTGTAAACTAATAGTACTTATTTTATTATTGTGTCTTATTGTATTTCTATTTGCCGTTTCGTAATAAATTATGAATTTTGTAGATTTGCGGACAGCATTGATCTTGATGATATAGATAAATTAAATACTTTTAAAGATTAACAACTAAATCGTGTACCTTCGTGTTAACCCGTCTCAAATTTATAATGATTTCTTATTTAAGAAGAAATATAGGTTAAACTACTGATGGACCTTCAGACTACGGCTGGGTAGAGATCGACAGCAAATTTCATTTTGTCTGGTTGTCTGGAACTCAGCTACCAACATCTATTGATCAAATATCTATTCAGCCCGAAGAAGGTTATATTTCCTTATCATTTTGATTATATTGCGGTAAATATGCATCCTTATACATTTTTAAAATGTGTATTGTAATGCAATGTTTAAAATGTGTAGATGATGTTGAAAATACGATAGCAGACAGCCCTGACAGTAAGTCAAAGAGAGAGATGAGAATTATACAAACCAAAGCCAAAACGAAACTGATCAAACTACATGTATTTTTAATTACTTTTTTCAATTATTATTATTTTGTCAATAAAAGCAGCTATAATAAACTATAAATCGATGAATTCACTTATCTGAATATTTCTTCACTTATTTAATTAAATACCTATTACTTTGAAAGTACATACATGAAATAATAATTTCAAAGGAATAGTTATATCAGAGTGGTAATGGCGAATAATTTGAGATACGTCATTTGCTTCCTGATGAAAATTCCTAAGTTGATTATTAATATAGGTAAATTTTTAATTATGAGGAAATTATTGAAAGTATAATTTTTTTCCCATGTTGGAGCACCCAGCTGACGTATAATACACCAAGTTACAGTCAGGTGATTTTCTATTCTTCAAATATTAAGTAAACTACAATTTAACAAGTTTTCAGCTAAGAGGAAATGATGGGATATAATTTGTTTTCTTCGTGCGTGGGAGGTTACCACTGCACCCACCGAACCGCAGCTGACGTTCACGAAGCTTTATGACATAACTCTCTGATGCATACCCCTGATTACCTCTCGAGAGGAACTTGGTCATGTAAACCTGTGACAGGCTCCCGTACTATGATGTTAAATTCGATATTGATAATAGTTCTATTAATGAGTAATATTTTATTCTATTATATATTAAAAATATTCTATTCTAGTATATATAGTTCTATTATATTTTTTTTTTACTTTTTAAAGCTACGATAGCTCAACGGTAAAGAATCGTGATGGAACCATAACATGGCGGTAGGGCTTTCTCTAATGCTTGCTTATCTACGTAACACCCTGATGTTGAAAATCTGCCGTCAAATAGCTATAGGTGTTTCGATAATTGCACTTGAGAGCTAGTCCGTGCACGTTTAGCGTATCCACCATCTTGAGCCGTATCGTCACTTAACGTCAGAGGAGATTTTTGGCCATAACACTAAACCTATAAGCTATAAAAAAACTGAACTTTCAATGGGTCTTCTAAACATAATGACTAAAGAAATTCAAAAGCTAAAAGTAATTGGATAGTTCGAAACTATGTATAATTATGCCTTCAGCCATTCCACATGACAACCACTTTATTTTTGTTGCTATTTAAAACTCAAAATAATTATTATTTTGCTTTTTATATTCACTTTTTTTTAAATATTAATTCATTTTGATACTTCTCTTATGACAAGAGTACAACGACGGCTGACATTTGTATTCAATATAAGACGTAATATAATAATCCTGTAATGATGTAAGCAGTTTTGAATATTCGTACACCCTTGAATAACAAACGGGTCAGCTGCAAACTATGATACGACGGGATACAATTACCATCGGAAAACAGTGCGTTGTCCTACCTCCCGCCGCGGGCCCGCTCTAATTGGCCTTGTGTAAACTCGCCCTGTTATCGGGCTGCCTCGAGCTCTATCAGGGCTCACTTACTGAGGAACACACTTTCTATTATATTAAATACGGACATACGGTAGTGTGTACTGACACCGCCTCAATAGTCGCGAGTTCAAATCCACCTGCTATGAGCATGAGTTTTCGATGAAGGAAAACATCGCGATAAAACCATAGCATGGTGGTGGGGCTTTGCCTAATGCCCGCCTGGCTTTCTACCACCCTCATGTTGAAAATATACCGTCAAATATTTATAAGTGTGTTCCGGCAGTTGCACTTGAGAGATAGTTCCTCCACTAGGTTTAGCGTGTCCACTATCTTGGGTCACGTCGTTAGTTAACATCAGGTGAGAATGTGGTCATAATACTTACCTATAAAGTATAAGAAAGCCATGTTGTGTGACGTCACAGAGACTATTGTTGACTACAGTAATACGCTGAGACTAAATTGATATTCCTGGTTGCTAAGTACCTGTTTAATTAAGGCAACTAACTAAAAGTTATGAGAGAGCTAATGCAGAGGTGTCTTTGAGATTTTCAGTTGATATTGCTCGTTCGCAGAAACCTATCGAGATCCACATAACTCTCCCGTATCATAGGCATACCGTAGGCATCTGCGTAAGGAAGTATGTAAATATTTTTTTTCTCAACTTTAGAATAAAATTCTGTTATGTAGGTCGTCTTGATGTTTCTACAGTGCTGAATGTTGTGTGTTCGAATCCCATAAAAGGTAACTTTTATTGTGTAGTTTAGAAATCATTGTACTGAGTTACTTTGCAAATGTTAGTTGTTCTGTTTGCTCTTTATAAATTCTCCTATATAAAAGTCCTCATGATACATGGTTTGATCCCTTCATCTTTTCTTTGCTTTTCTGTCAACTAATTAGGATTGAAATTACGGCTATTAAAGCTTAGCTTAAATTATTAAAAATTAAATCCTTAGCTGATGCCAGACACTTTGTTCGTGGTTTACTTTCAGCAGAGTGCGAGCATAATTTTTTTTTAATTTCATCTCAGATGTTATTGAGATTTGATGGTGAGTCAATGGAAGATCCCAGAATGTGGCTTATCTAAGCGTGCAACTATGTTGATTGTGAGCCAGGTACACCCCTGTATAATCATGATGGTTCAGTTTCCTTCAGTATACAGAAGTAATACAAAACGCAGCTAGAGAATGAAAGAAGATGTAACTCCAACTCCATACTAAGTTACCTCTGAAATCCGCCCGCCCAGCGCGCTAATATTGACTTCTTATTACCGTGCGCTCACCGCACGGATATCGCAACGTATCGCATGGTGCGGTGCCGGATAATGCGCTCTAAAGAGCTCAGATAGCAGACGTGCCTTAAAACAATGCAATATTCCACAGAATTTAGGACCGGTGTCGTCTAAGTTCTCCTTGTTATACCTTGATTCGAGAGATAGTGGTTAAAGTTCGTACTACGAAACTCGTAGGGATGGTAATGTATATTAACTTTTGTTTAATATATGTGTATGTTTAAAGCGATGATAGCTCAGTGGTTGTGTGTACGGACTTTGCATCAAGGGACGTGAATTCGAATCCACTTACAATGAGCTTGATCTTTCGGTGAACCTAAACATCGTGAGGAAACCATAGCATGGTGGTAGGGCTTTTTCTAATGCCCGTCTGGCTAGCTACCACTGTGTTCCATCTATCAACTTGGGCCGTATCGTCACTTAAAATCAGGTGAGATTATGGTCATAAAGGTAAAACCTTAACTGTTATATATAACATCTATATTAGTAACAAATAACAGGAAATTATCGATGTTACAACGAATACTACGTATATTTTCACTAATGATACACAATGTAGTATTGCTATCTATTTCCAAGCAACTTTTTTTTTTTTTATACTTACGGTTTAGCGTTATGGCCATAGTCTCACCTGTTCTTAAGTGACGATACGGCCCAAGTAGTAGACACGCTAAACCTGTAAAGGAACTGGCTCTCAAGTGCAACTGCCGGAACACACCTATTGGTATTTGGCGGCAGATTTTCAACTTGAGGGTGGTAGCTAGCCAGGCGGGCATTAGAAAAAGCCCTACCACCATGCTATGGTTTCCTTACGATGTTTTCCTTCACCGAAAGCTCAAGCTCATTGTAGGTGCTTGGGTTCGAACTCACGTCCCTTGACGCGAAGTCATACACACTACCACTGAGCTATTATCGCTTCTTCAACTTAAAGTCTGGCTGCAAGATGTGGAGTCAATTACTCTATGCCACTTTGCTGTGTCTATATTATCAATATTTGTATTTAATGTGTTATTTAAAATATTGAATGTAGTGTTTTAAAATTTAAAATATAATTTAATGATTTCTCGAAAGATTCTCTATGAGGCATCTCCTTGTAATATAAAATATTAGTGCAATATAATTTATAAAATAACATTTCTTCGAGATAAAGTAAATGTTTATCTTTGTATGAATATATTTAGGTAGGTGTATAGTATGACTGTGCTCTGAGTTAATTTTACAATTAAATATTATAAAAATAAAACTTGTAATAAACTAAGTTCAGGCTATTTTGTAGTACTTCTAATCTTGACATTAATATGCCTAATCTTAGTCATTTTCCGGTAGTTTGTTGAGGTTAGCTTTATTCTTTATTGATTTTTGTGGTAGCCCTCAATTTTCTTCAAACATTTTTTCCGTGAGATGTCCAACAGTATTCATACCCGTTATCTTGGGCAAATTTTCGTGTTTGATAAAATAAGTTTCTGATGTTGGCTATTAGTGTTTCAGAAATAAAAATTGTTTTTTTTTGTTCCTTACACAAACAAATGGGTTATGTTAAGTTTATCGCACTTCTTAAGCGTTTAAACTTTATTAAAATCTTTTACCGTTTTCAGCAAATTATTTTTATTGTAATCGTACTCACAAAGTCAACCACCATTGGCTTATTATCTATATTGGATGTGGCATTATTTCGATATACGTTTTTGTTTGGAATTTTGCAGATTTACATTTAAAACAGTGCCGATAGATTTCACAATTTGTATTTATTTGGTCGGGTTCTCTGAGGATGTTTTTGGTAAATTTCTTATTTCCAGACCTGTCGATCGACAACTTCGGTCTGAACTCTCAATTTTTGTTTCTAATAAATGTATATATTATTGATTTTGATTATTTTAGCTTTCTAAATCATTAACTCGTGATAATAATGTATCATACTTTTCTGAAAACAATTCAATAGAATTGCGAATATCTAAATTTCGTTCTTTAATTTCTTTTATAGAACTTAATGTTGTTGAACATTTAGAATCTTGATGTAATTTAAAAGGTGATAACATATTTAACTATTCATGTTTGAACAATTATAGTATTTCTTTATAATCATCTTATTGCCGTTTTTTCCAAGTTTTCGTGGACGTAGTACTTTTTTCACTGTCGCTTTCAGCAGCTACATTCGCAGTGTTCTTAGAAGTCTCAGGTGTGTTTATTGTCAGTAGCTTCCGAACGCAATACGGACATACCGATACGACTATTCTGTATATCTGCCGCACGCTGGTCATCAGCTCGGTTAACACGTACATTTGGATAAAATAAAAGTAATTCCTTTACTCGTTATTATATAGAATGAAAATAAAACGAATGTATCACTCCGTGCCAATGGCGAAATATAACACCATTTTCTAAAATGTACAAAGACTTACTAATTAGTTTGTGTTTGTTTTGGTTTTTAATATTTTTAAGGCTTTCTGTAATTATATATTTATTTTTAATATTTATTACTTACAAACCTTCTAGAAAGTATCAGAACATTTTGAAAACATATATAAATGAAATCGGTTTAGTCGTTTGTGAGTTTTAGCGAGACTAACGAAAAGCGATTCATTTTTATATATACATAGATTCCTCACAGTCTTCAGTCCCATTCATTCGCTCACTTTTCATATTATGAGTTTTGAAAAAATAATTTCAAAGCAGACATGAGGACTGTCGACAGAAATGAAATCTTAAAACTATAAACAATCATTGTTGTTTTTGGATATCTAAATTGTTTAATCTTAAATTAAAACTTGAAAATCAAAACTGTTTACAGTGCAATAAGTTATAATAAAAGGAACATATAGACCGTTTATTTTGAAAGTGGTGTAAGTCCATTTTTGAGAAAAATGAGCTATCACGTAATTCATGTTTAATTTAATGTAATTTTTTTGTATATAACTAGTCCGTGTTTAATTTCTCAAAAAAATCCCATGTTTTGTACAACTTAAAATCGGTCGGAAATGAAATTGCATTATCAACAAATATAGTAACCTTTAATTTTCTCGAAACAAAAGAAAATGGACTTACACCACTTTCAAAATAAATGGTCCATATATAGAGTTATTCACGTGACCTTGTCGATGACAACTTACATGAATTTACCCCCTATCCAAAAATTCATTTAGCAGTTTTCATTTTTTTATTTTATACATACTATGTCTTGACAAAATTACAAACACAATAAAAAAATATTATACGATTTGGTGCAGTCGTTCGGAAGTTATGCGCGTACATATATTTCAGATATTCTTATTTTATATACAGATTATCTAATGTCCCACTCAACCTTTAAATTTTTTCCTGCATATGACTCTTCGCCTGACAAAAATGAACACAAAAAAAATTTACGAAATAGTTCCATCTGTTCACGCATGATGCGTTTTTTTTTTTTTCAAATCTTGACAAGGTACCATTCACTTTTCTATTACCATAGCATTAAGTACAGGAATTATTAAAATAAGATTTAGGTCAATATCTAAAGTAAGCAAAACGTATTTAAACATTATATATTTCTATTTGATTTCGTAATAATTATGGCCAAATATTTAGTAATATTGACTGTAATAATAACAAGGAGTACACAGTATACATTACATGTGAAAAAGAGATTAACTGTCTTTTTTTTTCAAATCGTGACAAGGCAACTTTTCACTCATCTATCATCACTGCATTAAGTACAGGAATTATTAAAATAAGATTTAGGTCAATACCTAAAGTAAACAAAACCTAATTATACATTATATATATTTATTTAGTTTCGTAATAATTCTGTCGAAATATTTAGTACTATTGACTGTAAATCACCTAAATAATTCATCACTGTATAAAAGCATCACGATGATATAGGATAGATTTATTACTAAACACAGTACATCGGGATTTAGAATGCATTTTTTGATATTATTCACATAGTAGGTAGTTTAAAATACTCGCTCGCTCTTTCGTAAGCAATAATGGAATTTTGTAAATACGAAAGCATTTAAGCATAAATAATTGTTTCGGAAACGTTTCGTGGTATAGGTCCACTAATAGTAATTCTCTTAAGCGATTATGTGAAAGAATGCTTGGGGTATGCCCCAGGTACCCAAAGCAGGCCTATTTATTTTGTCTGTTTCTACTGAACTACTGAAACTGAAACTACTAATCGTATCGACCTGGGAGACTAAACAATCATTCTATGCGAAATTATTTGTAGATGGTTTTCAATTCATTATTTGAATTCCGATGATCTTTTATCATTTTATTGCAATGTTACTTTTATTATTAATGCTACAACTAAGTTGTAACGTTTTAGTCAGGTGCTACCAAGCTCAAGTAGAATAAAATAAAATATATGGGCTCTTAAAATTATAAGCTGAGTTCGATTACTATGATTTGCGGAAAGATCACACGTATTGTTCACTAAAACATTTTTTTATTTTCTATAACCACAGGTTCAATGAGCCTCGGCGGCGGCCCACAATGTTTGCTGTCGGTGACTCCGTGTTCATCAACAGGACGGCGCAGTCAACCGGCCAGCTGGACTCGGGTATGCGCGGCACGTATCGGTACAACTGCTGGCAGGCTCTGTCCTAGGTGACTTGTCATCTCGATTCGTGTAAGGCTCTTTCTTGACAGAAATTTAGGAGCATGATGAATGTTACATGGATCCATGTGTATGAACGTATGAAGTATGAGTATTAGATAAATGTTCTGATTCATGGCAGTGTTATTTACCTAAAGTATACGAGAGCGTCTGTCGCTGAGAATAAACTAACAGTATTAAAAGTTTTGGTTTATCGTACATGATGGAAAGCTGGCAAGTTAATGTTAATCGTGTTTGAATTGCGGAGGTTCACAAATATTTTTGGCTTTAGTAAAAAAGACACTGTGTAGAAGTGTCGCAGTGCTAGGATCGGACTTTTTAAGTGTTAGTGCGGTCTATTTAGTGTTAAAGCGGATTCTTATTAGTACAGAAGGGCGTAGGGCTTCATTCTCTCGTAGTTAGGTAGGGCGTAGGGATTCTCTTTTGTTACGGTAGAGCTTCTCTCTCACTGTTAGGTAGGGGCTTAGGGCTTCTCTTTCTTTTTGAGGTAGGGCTTTTCTCTGTTGTTGTTAGGTAGAGCGTAGGGCTTCTACTCTTTTGTTTTGAGGTAGGACTTCTCTCTGTTGCTGTTAGGTAGGGCATAGGGCTTCTCTTTCGTTTTGAAGTAGGACTTCTCTCTCCCTGTTAGGTAAGGCTTAGGGCTTTTCACTCGTGAGGTAGGGCTTCTCACTCATAGTTAGGTAGGGCGTAGGGCTTCTCTTTTTTTATACTTAAGGTTTAGCGTTATGGCCGTAATCTCACTTGATCTTAAGTGAGGATACAGCCCAAGTTGGTAGACACGCTAAACCTGTGGAGGAACTGGCTCTCAAGTGCAGCTGCCGGAACACACCGTAAGGCGTAAGGCGTAGGGCTTCCCTTTCGTTTTAAGGTAAGGCTTACTCTGTCGTTGTTCGGTAACGTGTTTCTCTGTTTCTGTTCGGTAGGGCGTAGGGCTTCTTATTCGTTTTGAGGTAGAGCTTCCCTCTGACTGTTAGGTAGGGCGTAAGGCTTCCATTTCGTTGTGAGGTAGGGCTACTCTATTCTTACTATTAGGTAGGGCGTAGGGCTACTCTTTCGTTTTTAGGTAGGGCTTCTCTCTCATAGTTAGGTAGGACGGGGAGGGCTTTTCTCTCGGCGGAAGGCTTATCTCTCGGCGGAAGGCTTTTAACTCGTTGTGAGATAGCTTATCTCTCACTTATAGGTAGGGTGTAGGGCTTTGTTCTCATAGTTAGTAGGGCGTAGGGTTTCCCTTTCGTTGTGAGGTAGGGCTTTTCACTCATAGTTAAGAAGGCGTAGGACTTTTCTTTCGTTAAGGCGTAGTAAGTAAGGCTTCTCGCTCGTGGTTAGGTAGGGCGTAGGTCTTCTCTCTCGTTTTAAGGTTCGTTTTAAGGTCGTTCTTTTTGTTAGTTAGGATGTAGGTCTTCTCTCCCCTTGTTATGTAGGGCTTCTCTCACGCGTTACTACGTGGGGCCTCTCTCTCTCTCTTTCTCGTTGTAGCGTAGAGCGTAGGACTTCTATCTCGTTTTTGAGTAGGGCTTCTACCTCTCGTTCTTAGGTAGGGTGTATAAGGCTTTTATGTTTAGACAATTTTATTCACATAATTAAAAGAGCGATTGCTGGAGAGTTTCTTCCGCCGTTTCTTCTCTACCAGAACGCCATGTTGTTTCCAAAACGGTAGTAGATTTTAGGTTTTTTTTAAATAAACGATTTACCTTAATTTTATTGTGTTTGATTTCATAAGCGATAAACCCTTATGGAGCTGTATTTCTGAATGCGTTTACTTTGTGGATGATTTCAATAACGAGATCTGTTTTATAGGGGATTACATTGTTTGTTGTATAATATTATTTGTGAAGATGTTTTTAGCACGTACATTAAATCTGCACATAAAACTTATACATTCGCTCACACGTGCGAACTGGGCGTCAAGTTCTGCTCTGAATTAGAAGAGGAGCACCCAGTGATATGCGACTACCTAAACCAGGTAGTTGCGGAACAGGTGAGCCAGCACAATTGCCCGCGCTGGATACTCGTAGAGCGCTATCACAAAAAGTGCAGACGAGCCGCAACAGGTAAAGGCGGTCGAAAATATCGCGTCCATGACGTACATGGCACTGGCAAACGGCGCTGCAGAGCGCGGACTGCAAGATTTCCTATAGGCGGTGGGAAAAAGTACAATTTGATGTCCATCTTGCCCAGTATCATGGAAAGGCCTTCATTCAATACACCGCTATACTACTGTTATACTTTGTTTCCGTTCAGCTTAGTTTTTGATCATTGTTTTATACCTAATAGGTTTAGCGTTATGGCCACACTGTCACCTGATGTTAAGTGACGACGTGGTCCAATATGGTGAACATGCAAAGCCTAGTGATGGTAGTTTGTCCGTTATTGAGTTGAAGCATGAAAATAGATACCATACAACCCACCACAATAATTGTGCTACTAAATGTAATAAGATTTTTCCAATGTAGCGGGTAATTTAAAATATTGTTTGAGTCAAACAAAACTAACCTCTAATGTGTGTACCTAGAATGATAATCAGGTAGTGAAAGGTTTTATTTTAAATTGATTAAGTATTCTAATTACACGTGGTTTAAGCCTCATCGTGTGTGTTCTAGAACATAATGGTACAAATTACCACATACACTCTATTCATTAATATCAGCTTACTATAAACCATTGTCATAGTATGATATGCTTTGTTCTTACTTCCCTCCGCAACCTGAGCCAAGATGGCGACTTAAAACGTCACAGAAAACAACATGGCGGCCGGCGGTTATTGTATGAACGGGTCGATGTTATTGAATAACACAAATTTCCGCAAATTATCCGTATAAAACCATGTATACAATGAAGATTTAAAGACGGCTACATGTTAATTAGATCATTTAGAAATTCTTCGCTATTTCTACGCAATGAATAATATTGTATGACAGCACCAAGAGACAGAAAAACTACACTTTGATAAGTTGATAATAGCTCAGTTAGTAATGTGTATGGACGCCGCGTCAAAGGACTTGAATTCGAATTCTCCTGCAATGAGCTTTCGGTGAAAGAAAACATCACGATGAAACGATATCATGGTGGTACGACTTTTTCTAATGCCCGTCTGGCTAGCTAACTCTCTCTAGTTGAAAATCTGCCACCAAATACCCACAGGTGTGATCCGGCAGTTACATTTGAGAGCCACTTACTCCACTAGGCCTAACTATCTATAATTCCCAGCCATATCATACAACATCACATGAGATTGTGGCCATAATATATAAACAATTTTTAAAAGGGTTTATCATTCAATGTAAAGTGTTTTTTTTTTATTAATATAATTTGCATTCTACAGTTTACCAACTAATTGATTCTTTGCGTCAGGAAAAAGTGTAACCTAGCCATAATCCGTACCGTGTGATAAGGATACGTTGTTAGCCTTAAAGGATTTGACAGTTTCACCGAACATTTTGAGGCGAGCAATCGCCTACAGCCTCCATTCATAAATGTAGAAAAGTAGTTATACTATTAACTATATGGAGTTAAATATAAATATATCTTGTTTTTTTTTTCTTCCATGTATACATACGTACTAAGAATGGATCTGTTACAGCACGACTGAATTAACAGACAGCTCCAAAAGTACACAGAAAATATTTTTTTTTTTCGAATTGACATACGCTGTTATCCTTAAAGGATTTGACAGTTTCACCGAACATTTTGAGGCGAGCAATCGCCTACAGCCTCCATTGATAAATGTAGAAAAGTAGTTAGACTATTAACTAGATGGAGTTAAATATATCTTGTTTTTTTTTCTTCCAAATATACATACGTACTAAGAATGGATCTGTTACAGCACGACTGGTATGTGATGTAATTATGTACTCTCAGTGATCTGTAATGTCACTGAATTGTCCGAGCAGAGTCACTCGAGGGCTCCTATACGGAGGATCGAACCTAGGTTCAAGCGTTTGCGGAGAGAGACCGCGGCGGGTGTGCGGGAGCGAAATTAACCGCTGCTCTCGGCGGCGAGGGTGGCTACCAAAAATCGTCAAAATAGTTATAGTATAGTAAATAGGAGCAGAAAAATTGCGGACAACGGTTTTTATATACAAGTGTGTGCCACGTAGTTTGGTCAAAATTCGACTATAAACCATTCATGAACATTTTAGGAAGTTAGTATACTGTGAGTGTAATTATTTTTCATAATGTTGTTGCTATTCCATATATTTCACAAACCTTGAAAACTTATCAATACCTACTAAACAAACAAAAAATAACTTCCTAGAAAAACAAAGGAGAAAAATGTACTGAATCGCTTCACCTTTACCTATTTGATGTAGGTATAGGTAAAGTCTCATAAATAATGATAAATTTACAAGCCAGTATTTCGAACTGAAACAAAACTTAATAAACCATGACTTTATTTGTGCGTTGGCTCAATAATCGCATACGTTTCACCTTGAATTGAAATGTCTTTAGGTAGTTCACGAGAGGCGTACAAAGGAAGGTTACTACAACGTAAACGTCAAAAGGAGAGATTACCTGAAATGCTGCATTGTTCTAAATACTGTTTTCTTATTTGACTCGTATCGATCGATATTTCAGAACTGGTATGTAAATTCCGTAAATTTGTAGGGAATTTACTGGAACCAGAAGATACGTAGATAATATACCAGATGTATACATATCTAATCTACATAAAATTAACAAGGGAAAATTGAGAGCTTTAAAGTCTTTGACGCTGTTATTATCCGTGTGCCCTGCGGTGTTTTTCATTGGAGGTATTTTAAAAACAATCTAAGATGTCTTAAACACTTGTTGAAATTAAAAAAAAAAGTATTTACTAGAGAAAAGTAACATCTTTAAATTATAAGTTTTCTGTTCACCAGTCTTAAAAAAATGTTATGTAGGAGAAGAGCTTTCTTTGGGTTTTCTTATGCAATCAGCTGGTACTTTCGAGTTCATTTAATTTATCCCATCGACTTGAAAGAAATAAGCATGAGAAAGTAGCGGGATTAACCATGAGAAAATAAAAAGCTATCAAGAGCAAATTTTTGGCTATCTCATTATGAGTCTGTGATATCAAGGGAGCTGAATATATACCAGGTGATCCCAAAAATGTGTTAGCTAGTTCTCTCTTCCCTACAATATTGGGTCCTTTAAAAGAGCCGTGGCTGAAACTGAATTTTGGGTTAATGTCATTTGGCGCTGATTTGGGTTATACGTACTTTTAACTTCAGATGTAATCCCGGTGCACGGCAATCAACTTACTGCCGGAAATAGTAAAAAAGGTTAAAGAAAGTCATTGTGACGTCATACAGTCAGAATAAGTCATACAGTGCATGTACATTCTGTATATGATCCTGTTTGACATAATCGTTATGCTCTACCACCCACCGTATATTGTATAACTTGAATCAAATTATATATATTAACTAGCTGTGCTTGCGACTTCATTCTCATGGAAATAAAATTATTTAATCTCGCGCCGTTATTTAAATTACAATATCTTTTGATAATGTTAACCGATATTAATGAAACAAAGACTAAAAGTTACCCCTGGATACGCTTCATGATTTCCTTGGTGATGTTATATCATGAACGTTGTACTTTAGCAGTGATGCGCACACAAACAATCAGATATTTCTATGAAATTATGTAAAAGTATTTTATTACTTGTTCTTTAGTCACATGCAATAATTTTTTCACATAAATCTAGAAAGTACAAACAGGTTAAACTTACATTCTTATGATATGAATAGAAAAGGTGTAAATGTCGAGAAAAACAATTCCTAAAGCATGAATAACCGAGATCTAATCTCCACCGGCCAAACAGAAAATAGACGTGCGAAAAATTTCTCTAAGAATAATTCGTACCGACTTTTATTGCCGTTGTAAATTAACCACGGTTTTATGGAGGTAAACATATTAATATGCAGTAAAAACTTACAATAATGACGTTTGAGTTTACACTGGGTTTTATAAAGACAGATGGTGCTGGCCCCGGCCGCTGATTGACAGGAAAACAGGGTGATGATTGAGCGCTGATACAAACCAGTATTTTTATAAATAAATAACGTTTTAGTGTTGGGCTTACTCATGTGCGAGTGGATATCGATATTTCAGACAGTCGATAGTTACTCGTTGGCTTTACGTCTCAACATCTCGATAGTTAGTCGTTGGCTTTTTACGTCTGAATGTCTAATGTGTGTTCGCAAAAATTCCGATGTGATAGATTTTGTAAATGACAGATATAGTTTTATAATAAAAATAAATATAAATTCCATACCATTCATACATAGCTCATGGGATCGATAAAAGTTTTATAATAAAATTCTTTATCATTTTACTGTTCTACCAAATATTGAGGTCAATCTACGTGTTATTAAAATACGTTTATGATAATTGAAAGTGTGTTCGTAAAAACCTAGATAAGCTAAGTTTTATTAACAACCGGTACACTTATAATACTAACAGTAAAAGGATATTCATATCATAATGCCTTATATTGAAAAATCCTCAAGTTTTATATTATACTTAACTTAGCTTATTAGTAACTATAAACAACTTCAAATATACATTTAACATATTTGTTTTAATTTAAATGAGTTACATAAATGTAAGTAATACCAAAACTATTCAATATTACAAGAATATTTCATTTTAGTAATAGTAACTAAAGAAACATTGAAGGATGAAAAGGAAGAGGAAGGCCAAAGAAAAGATGGATAGAGTGTGTGAGGAATGAGATGAAAGAAAAGGGATTGAATGAAGAGACGGGGGCTGATGGAGATTAATGGAAGAAGAAAACGTATTGCGCTTAACCGAAATAACTTGAGAACAGGGCAAGAAGAAGAAGAATAGTAAATTATTTTTAAAAGAAGAATTATCTTTAATTACATAAGTATTTCAAGTTTATCGATATCGACAAAAATGCTGGCCCGCCTTTCCTAAACCAAAAATCAGTTTAGTGTAAACGTTGCAGGTTTATCTAACCGGTGTTATTATTTGGTCCAGTCTCGGGCTGCGGCGATGACGTTCACGCCAGACGCCACGGGAGAGATCAATTCGAAAAGTATAAAACTCGTCTACAGCGCCATTTCCCGCCTCGCATCTCCAACATGTCATGTTTTACAGCGTAAAGCCCTTGCCACACCATACTCATTCGTGGATGTTGCCAAGGACAACAGAAAAATATTCTTTTGTACTTAGTAAAATTTAACATTTTCAAAATTATACATATTATACATTAATTAAACATTCTAAAAGTGATTTAGAATCTCAGTAATTATTCTTTTAATTTCACCTTATTTATATTTTAACCTTTTTAATTTAACCTTTTATATCTAGACTTATCGTACTAGATTGCGATCGCAAACATCAGTGGATTGGCACTCTTCCACGTTCTGGGATTAGCCGGGGTATATTTAACAACCAAACAGGATGGTAGAGAGATCTATGATACATATGCTGATAACCCCATCACAAGAGGCCTTTGTTTTGTCATATACAAAGTTCCAAAGTACCGATAGTCGGACAGTAAGGTGAAGGCACCATGTCAAGCGGGTTTCGATGTCAAAAGAATATTATTAGTGGATCAATATGTGAATGATGGTGATGTATGAAATTAAAACTACTCTCTGTGCTCTCGCCAAAAACAATACAAACGTACTTTAATGTATTTTTATCAAAGTAGGTACGTGTAAAAATAAAAACTGTTTGAGTTTCTCGCCGATTCTTCTCGATAACTGGGTTGTTTCCGAATCGATGGTAGTTTTGATGTTTATTAATGCCTTTTCAAAGCCAAAATTGGAGAAAATGTGTTTTTTTTTATTTGACTAAAATCAATAGATTAGAAAGAACTATATACTACACACTAGACAGAAACATATATTATTAAACTTAGAATAGTTTTACAAAGAAAATAAAACAGAGTTAGGATTTATAGATATAAATATTCAGCGTATCGATCCAATTTTTTTCTAGAAGATATAAAGGGTATTTTGATAGATAGCTTTGTTATAAATTGGTTGTTATTTAAACGGGACACAGTGTGGCGGCGCCTTTGGAACCATAGAGTGGTTGAGTTTTTTGTATGAGAGAGTCGTAAAATTAATTAGTCCGTAGATACAAGCTTGTGAATTATGAGGCTAAGACTTGAAAATATTTTAACGAACAACAATTGAACTGATTGGGATAGTTCTCGATGGTGTTGCCCTCGATTCTATTTTCCTTTTGTTTTTAAGTTTTACATTGAGATAACTTCCGGTGTTATTGCAAATATTCTAGCCGCGTACTTCTTTCACGTATTTATAACCTAGTGTTTTCTTGTATATGGTTTCTTAAATAAGATCTGGGGGGACTGGTATGCTCGATATTTTATAAATACTTTTAACTAGGTGAAGTTGTAAAGTAAAACTATGTTTAAACGGCAATCTTATTCCAATAATTTGAGACGTTTATTAAATACTAGCTTTGCCTGTGACTTTGTTCGCGTGGAACTAAGATTATTTAATCTCGCGTCGTCATTCAAATTACAATAACTTTTGATAGAGTTAAAAGAATTTAATGAAATAAAAACTAATGGTTACTCGAGAATACATACACTTTATGATTTTCTTGATCACGTTTTACCATAAATGTTACTTCTTACACTTTAGCAGTGATGTGTGCACGAACAAACAGTGAAATAGACAGACATTTCTAAAAATTATGTTAATGTAGTTCACTACTTATTCTTAGTCACTTGCGATATTTTTGTCACAAAAATCAGAAAGAACAGGCAGGTTATATTTACATTTTTGTTATATGTATATTAGACGTCTGGAAATACTGTTATATATATTTGTTGTAAATTTACCATTAAAAAAAAAGGAACTACCGAGCCCCGTATGACTGTGGCGAATATGTATAAATTGTTGATCTCTTGGTAGATTTACAATAGCAGCAGTGGTGGATTTACCAGTAGGTTGAGTAGAGGCGGAAAATTTAGACTATTTATGTTTTGTTTTTTACAAACTAAAATGATTCATACTTATATGTAAATGTTGTTAGACAATATATTTTACCACTTAGTACCTAGGCCTTTTATTGTTTTTTTTTCTACAGTTTACTTAGTCCTATGTGGAATCTCATTGTAGAGGTAGGTAGGGACGGGAAAATTTGAATAGGCTAAAGGCGGCAAAAGTGTAAATCCGTCACTGAGATTTAAAATTGTAGTGAGCTGAAGCAAAGTAAAGCTGACAAAGCTGACAACTTAACCACAGTATAAATATACAGATCTATCGTAGCTCTCCAATATTTAACACATTGGAACTAAATGGAGTCAATTCATGTAACGATATAATTTAATTTCGCCGCGACCCACTTTAGGACAGAAACAAAGTATTCACATACAAGCTTTCTTTTTTATCACTCCCATTGACCTTTGCTAAGTGGCTGAGAATGTGAGAATGTGCTACCGACCGATACGATTTGCGCGCACCAACGAACAAAAAAAAAACAAGACATTGGGCACTTAAAAGTTAATACGTATAATTTAGAAAATTCAAATTTTAAGTTTTTTTTACCGCTATCATCGGGGACCTTTCTTATACACAGTCTAATGTTGCCGATAAAAAAAGTCATTTCACAAATTATCTAGCTGACAGATTTTGTTCAAAAAGGCAAACCCACTGCTATATGAAAACCTTCAAGTTTTCCACTTTTTTATAGTTAATATGTTCAGCATTATGGCGACAATCTCATTTGATATTGAGTGACGATGTGGTGCAAGATGGTGGATACGGTAAGCCTGGTGAAACTGGCTTTCAAGTGCAACTGCTGGAACATATCTATATGTATTTGGTGGCAGGTTTTTAGGAATATTTGTTTGTCTGTCCCTCTGTTTGTTTATGTATAACTCACTACTAAAGTATAACGTTTCCAAAGAAATCATAAAGAGTATCCTCTAATAACGTTTAGTCTCTGTTTATATTAAGTCGGTTAACTCTATCAAAAGTTATTGAAATTTGATTGACGGCGCGAGAATAAATAGTTTTAGTTCCAAATGAACGATGTCACAGGCAACCGCTAGATATAGCAATATAGATCTCATTTTTCACAGTAAATAATTAATTGTTTTTTTTTGTTATTGTTGGAGTCAATTATTTAACACTCAGAACAATAAATAATGTCTTACTTCTACTTGCAAATCCTAATGATATTTGTTACATATGGTTTAAAAAATATATTTCATGTAAATTGTACATTGAAGCGATGCCAGCTCAGTGGTAGTGTGTAGGAACTCCGCGTCATGGGACGTGAGTTTGAATCCAACCACCTAAAATGAGCTTGACATTTCGGTGAAAGAAAACCTCGTGAGGAAACTATAGCATGGTGGTAGGGCTTTTTCTAATACCCGCCTAGCTAATAACAATAGGTGTGTTCAGGCAATTGCACTTGAGAACTAGTCGCTCGCATAAAGGCCGGCAAGGCACTGCATTTCCCCTGGAGCTGTGGGTTTCAATGGGCAACGGCGTACACTTACCATGAAGTGAAATGCTTGCTCGATTGTCGCATATACCATAAAAAAACATACATACTCTTTATGTAAGCAATACTCGGAATAAACAAATTTAATACAACAAACAATTAAATTAAATTTAATTAAATTAACAAATTTAATTTATAAAGTAAGTCGATGTAACTGTTTATTGCACATTTGAGTTTTGAATTCATCAACAAGTAATACTCAGTATTTTGTTTATCAAATTATAACGTTTTGCATAAATTTAAATATATTTATTTATAAATATGATACTATTAAAGAGAACATTTTCTTAAAGCTGTCTTTGGATTGATATGGAAACTGTCTTACTATATATATATATATATATATATATACTATATGAACGATTCAAAAGATATGGCGACATTACAAATTATGTTGAAATTACTGATATAGATACTAGAAATTGAATCTTGTCTCTATCAGTCTTATGGTCAAATGTAAACAAGAATGCCCCCCATCCAGATCTTTCAACATAAACCGACAAATTCTGGGCAAAAAAAATGTATGTTCAGATACCTATGAATATATATTCAGGACGACATAAATAAAAGGGAATATTATCTAATCGTAATCTATCATAGGATTGATAGTATGTTTGTAAGTTACAAACCATCAAATATAAAAACGTTTGTTACTTCTAAGTATACTTATGAATGTGATATTTAGACGGAGAAGTAATAATATAAAACTTGCATCACTTTGACAAGGAGTTACTGCCGATGCGTACATAATGATCTAGCTGCGACATTGTCGACCTTACTGGCAATGAGTAAACAAAAGAATAAAGATTCGCTCTCTATGAATAAAATAAAAATAGTAAGAGATGATATCTTGCAAACTGGCTGAACGAAAGATCTGCCGACTTATTATATTTCTAATAACAGGAACATATTAACTTTGGAACGTAGATTTATAAAGATTTAGAGTTGGCATTACAAGGACATACGACCTCATGTACGTATAGTTTTTATTTCTTATATACAATAGAGCTGAAATAAGGTGTTCGGCCTACATTTCTACATATTGACACAAAATAATTTCTAAAGTGTCATAACTTTATTTAAGCCGAAATGAATAAACCATTTCTGGAGCTTACTTCTTAACAATAGATTTTTCATATATGACCCCCGAAATAGACAGTCATTTTGATAATTGTCATACTAGAAATAGATATAATCTTGGCCTGTTCCATACAAGGCTAACAAAGAGACAAAAATCAATTAAAGGACTATGTGTGCGCTTTTGTAATAAAATCCCTCAAGAGATATGTAAACTACAACTACAACAGTTTAAAATAATTGTAAAAAAGAGACTTGTTAAAAAGGCGTTACAATTGCAAATTACTTAGCAGATAAAAATGTATGGGATTAAAATATTGTTGATATTTTTAAGTTCGAACTTCCTTTTGAGTTTTCGTTAGTAGTTTTTTATTTCAAAACAGGGATATTATTATCCTCATTTCGCGAATGAAACGATTTGATTTAATTTTTAGAGATTTTTTGTGCCATGAAATGTATATAATCGTAACTCAAAAGCGGTTCATTTTTAATTGCAACATACTTTGCGCACCTTTGAGTATAAAGAACGTTCGTTATATTATACTATATAAAAAAGTATTATTATACATATCATAATTAAATTGATAAATAATATAACAAATGTGACAACATTTTGTAATTTCAATATGCATACAATTGAATAGATAAATTCTGTTAAAAACTTTATAAATATTTAAACGGTAAGACTGCTCTTACAAATATCGAATTTATTTATACTGAGATTTCGGATTTAATTTCATAGGATACGTAGTCATTTCATATTATATTATTAAACGGCGAAATAACTAATGAATTGAAGGAATGGTAGGAAATTTCGTGATTAATATATTTATCTCGTTATAAAAAAATATCGTACATCATCAATTCATTATAATATATATGACCATACGTATGATTACAGGCTGTCTTGAAGCAATAAGCGCATCTTTGGCAGGGCGCAGCCAATAGCATACTATAAAAATATTTTGCAATATAGAATAGACTAAAAAAAAGGGTCGTGACGGTAAAGCCTTACAGTTTGATTCGTCTAGCTTCCATCAGCATCGTGCGACAAGGAACTTCGTGCCAAGAATCTAAGAAGAATTAGAAATATTGTTATATAATATTTTTACCGTATCTACCACATTGTTAGGTCACCCAATCAGTGTATTAAAGACATTTATAGATTATTCATTTGTATCTCGCAAAATCGATTCTTTTATGTTATTGTTTGTGTGTCGTTTCGTCTACTCCTTCGATATCTCGCGTAATTGCTTGATGCCGTTTACAAACTTTTATTTGCCATTCACAAAATCCTTTTAAGTAATAAAGCAAAATTAACATACGCTTTAGTGACGGTAAAAGTAACTTTGCAAATTGTTTGGTATCTTTACAAAAGTTAAATATATGTGTTTTTTTTACTATAATATAAGATTACATGTCTGCATGTCCCTTGACTTATTATAATTAGCTTTTAAATAGCATTCGTTGTAGTTCAAGCCTTAAATTTATTGGTTTATCTACATCCAAGAAAAGCTGATCATATTCCTGGTATAAATTTGATTGCATCTTTCACTTCTTTGATGGGGAATTATTTAAAAAGTTAAATGTTTTTATTTTTATACATATACTTGTATTATATTTCTTTTGCATCTTACCACCTTGAGGCTACATTGACCACTTACCTCAGTTTTGATTATGGTGAAACGTATATGGTTTTTATAGATAGTCATTAATTACAATACATTGTTTTTTGCAATTATGATGACGAATAAACACACGACCCATCTAGTAGTAATCCTTTAGGATAGTCTAAAGACACTTGCAACATAAAACGTATGATATTAGTATTGCATAAGATAATACTACTGCATAATATTTATATTTTAAATAATAGAACCGCATGGGACAGCACAATGAACTGTTATAACAACTACTTTTTCTACTCTGGTCTATTTTTTTTATTAACTAGTGAGAAGCTTTGGTATTATAATTAAAAAAAGGTGTCTGCTTAAGAATACCCGACGGAAGTGAAACATGACTACATAGCACGGTAGTAGGGCTTTTTCTAATGCCCGCTTGGCTAGCTACCACCAAATACCAATAGGAGTTTTTCGGCAGTTGCACTTGAGAGGCGGTACCTACATAGGCTTAGCGTGTCTTCTAACTTGGGCCGTATCTTCACTTAAGATTAGGTGAGATTATGGCCATAACGCTAAACATAAATATAAAAAAAAAAAAAATTCCGCATCTTGTATCTAATTTCATCTTTTTATATTTATGAAGCTGTGATAGCTCCACTGGTAGTGTGTACGGATGTCATGTCAATGGACGTGAGTTCCAATCCACCTGCAATAAGCCTGACCTTTTGGTGACGAAAAATATTACGAAGAAAACATAACATGGTGGTAGATCTTCTTAATGCCCATCTGGCTAGTTACTCCCTTCGAATTGTAAATCTGCTATCAAATACCTATAGGTGTGTTCCAGTAGTTACACTTCAGATCTTGAGAGCCAATCCCTGCACTAGGCTTAGTGTGTTCAACTTAGGCTACATCGACACTTAACATTTTTTTTATACTTAAGGTTTAGCGTTATAGCTATGATCTCACCTGATCTTAAGTGACGATACGGCCCAAGTTGGTAGACACGCTAAACTTGTGGAGGAATTGGCTCTCAAGTGCAGCTGCCGGAACACACCTATTGGTATTTGGCGGCGGGTTTTACAACTTGAGGGTGGTAGCTAGCCAGGCGGGCATTAGAAAAAACCCTACCACCATGCAAGTCAGGTAAGATTGTAATAATAACGCTGAACCTATAAAATAATAAAGAAAACTATTGTCCGTAAATAGCAAAATTATTCAATATATACGCTATAAATAATATGTTCGCTTTGGAGCAAATCATGTGTCGAGTGGCTCATCCCTCACATAAAAACATTGAGTCTGTCATTGCACTTCTTGCTAATGCTTTCTCATTCATTCAGATTCCGTATTAAATAAATTTCTTATTAGATTTTTAACACATTAAACGGTTATCGGTCTGGTGGACAAGATTGCTCGTTTCAAGTTAAATGCATTTTAAGTTCAGTGTATTCAAGTTAAGTGTATAAATATAGACAGACATTGATTTGATCAACGATTGTATTGACTTTCTTTTCAAAACAAATTTCAATGCGAAATAAGAAATCCAGCCTGGTTAATTAATAAATAATATCATTAAACAACGTCCCGTAGACCCTTGGAGTCAACTGAAATCATCATACTAATATTGTAAATGCGAAAATGAGTTTGTTTGTTTGTTTACGTTTTCACACCTAAACCGCTAAATCGATTAGGATGAGTTTCGGTATAGAAATAGATGGGACCCTGGAGGTGGTGATAGGTTACTATATCTCGCGAAAAACTTATAAGAAGTGGGTTAAAGAAATGAATAAACTTTGTATGAAACTTTTTATTGCGTTGTCCGATTTGTTTCAAACTTAAGAGAATAATTGGTTATAACTTAAAGAATACTAACGCGAGTGGAGTCGTGGGCTAGTTTCTTAATACAGGCATGATAATATATGTTTACCTGCTTATTGCGTTTTGAATATACCTGTAACTAATTATTACAACTAAGTAAAGAAACTTATTACGATCTTAAAATTTCTTGTTTTTTATCTTTATTTTAATCAGGGCCTTTTATAGAGAAGTGAATTTCAGTGTCATCCTTTTCATTGCAAAATTTTCTAAGTTTACGTAGACGTACTGTTCCTATTCCGATCTGCTATCATTATACTATAACCGCGTATTATTTAGAAAATAAATTTAATAATTAGAGTTACGGCAAGTAACATCAAATATACTTGAAGAGGAAGAAAATAAAGCTATAAACATATAACTAAGTACACTGCATTATGCTGATTCCTAACTATTCATGTTCGTATTAACAATCTTTCATCATAAACATCCTCATAAATAAACTTAAATAAAAACTCGAAGAAAAAAAGTCTAACAATGGCTTTTACCTGTCTTCCCTTCAGTTCCCCATGTTAACAAAACCGGTAAAAATATGATTTGAAAAAGATCAAAAAGTAACCGACATACTGACTTTGCAAATAAAAAAAAATCATACTTTCCAACGATACTTAACTTTAAATCAAGACATTATTGTTTTAAAAATAATTCTAAAAAGATTGAGCAAAGGGTTTTTTGCAATAAAATTAATCTCGGCACGGCAAGATAAACTCTAAATCAATGAGATTAAAGTTTATATATAGTAGCAGTACTTGAAGGTGTAAACAAATTTGCAACTCCTAACTAAGGTGTAAATGAATATTAACAAAATGAGCCTTATCATGAAGATGTTAAGGTGATGAATGGATTTGTTTTCGCAGGAATGTGATTCGATTTCCTAAGGAATTTACAACATTTGAAACGTTCTACTTTCTAAATAATTTGAAAGCAGATCCTAGCTGTTGTAGCAAAGGCATTTGCATATTTTATTTTATTGTTCAGCAATTTATATCTATTTTATAGGATAATAAATGTTCTACTTTGAATTAAAAGTGTTTTGACAAAATCACCACTTATGTTTATCGAGAATGGAACTTCAGACATCTTGAATGAATTTAATTTAAAAATAAGCCTTTGATTCTGAATCCATTTATTACATCCCAGTCCGTAAGGCTTTCATTATCTTTCTAACAATATTATAGAATTTAAAGTGAATTTACTATAAGCTAGATTGGTGTTAAAACTTTACTCGATCCAATTGGATAGATTTCCCTTACAAGGATCATTAGTCAGTTTATACTGTATTTTTTTCTAAATAGCTATAGAATTAAGCACTATTATGAATACATCATTTGAGATAGCGATTAAGCCTTGAAGTTTTGAGATATTTCATAGTGGGAAGTAATAAGAAACTATGATAAATACTATTATTTCTTAGTTAGATCAACTGCCCAGGTTTATTTTTGACGTTTTAAGTAACGGACAAGACGAATTAGCCGGAGACGTAATACTATCGGATCTATATATTGTCATAATTATGTAATTTCCTTCTTTCTATCTTTAGTGGTATTACTATCATGAAAAGGAAATGAAAATGATTAATGCATAAATTAAATTCGTAAAAGTTAATTATTATGTTCCATCTTTAAGTACCAACAAGTATTATCATATTTAAAACTGCAATAATAAATTTATCAGTTTATGTATTTACTGTCGCATTTATAAGATTTAAATGCATTCCGATCAAATCAATTTTGAATAATATTTTTGCGTATTAACCTTAAGAACTGACAGTGTAAGTCTTAAATTTATCGTCTTCGTGAATATATATATATTTTTTTTATATTACAAGTTATCGCGAGTTTCCGTCGACGAGTTTGCGCAAATGCAAAGGTATGTGTTGACATTTCATTGCGGTATTTCGTACTTAGTGATTCTGCAGAGTTCCATAGTAGTTTGGTTTGTCCAAGGGTTCGGAGCCGCGTGCACTGTATTGCATCTACACGCCCTCCGATACGACCCTTCCCCTTACTGAGAATTCTATGGAATACTTACAGTCGGCTTAGCCAGCCAGTCTGGTTTTATCTTTCATTGCGCGTGGTTTCCCATCACGTCGTCGGTCGGAACTCAGCGTGTACCTCTTGAAATTGTCTTTCGATATATAAACATTTAAAAAGTCGCCTTTCATTTATTTTCAAAAGTAGCCCAGCTTTACCTTTTGTGTTTTTTTTTTTTAAGAACTTTAACCGTGCCGTAAACTTTTCCGAAGTTTACTTTCAAAGTTCGCATTAATTTTTTCGGTTCGCACTTTCATCATTGTGATTACTTTGTTGTTATTATTCAGTTCTGTGGTTTATTATTTGAGTGTTATTATTGTTTCCAATTTAAAATTTGCGGTTTTAAATTATTATCGTTTCTTTATTTATTATTATTATTGTGTTTTAAAATGTATTCGTAAAGTGCGTTTTGTGTTTAACATTTAAAGTGAGTTTTCGGAGGATGTTTGATTAGTGACCTTTGTCAAATATCTTCACCACGATGAGGCTTTTATGGAAAGTGCTCTGTTCGTTATTATTACTTGTTCATGCTGTTGTTTGTAATTGGTGGTAAGTAATTTAAAATATGGTCATAGAAATAATTATTTAGTTAATAATTAGTTATTAATGACAAAATTGATTTAAAAGATTATTCGTATCTTCCAATATCCATTATTTTTAATTACACTAATGCATACGAAAATTGCAGGTCTTGTTTTGTTTTTTAATATGATTAATTTTTTTACATGATTTCTAATGATGTTAAATGTAGAGCTTAGTGAAAATGGTAAGAACTCTAAACTTTGAAATAGAACAGGCTTCCAGGTGTGATTGCCAAAACATACTGCTTAAATATTAATCCTAATGTACACTAACTTTATTATCATCTAGTATTATTATGGTTTTAAAGAGTTATATTCGTTATTGAAAAAGTACTTAGCAGAGACTGGATGAAAGTGGTAAGAGTTAGGAATAAATGGAGACATTTGGAGGAGATCTATACCCGAGAAAGGGCGACTACAAGAATTAAGTATAAATAAGTACTATATATAAAAAAAAAATATCCATATCATAACATGTCAAGGATAAATAAAGGTACATTATTATTATTATTATTATTATTATTATCATTATATAGTATCATCAATATATTTTGTTTTACCTGCAAGCAAACGTTAAAATGAATAGTCTTTTCAACGATGAAATATTATGGGAGAAGTTTAAGGTTAGTGTATGGTAGGGATATGTCTACATGGTCGTGATCCATCGTAGATATTTTTTTAACTAAATTACGGGATCAATCAGTGTCTATTAAGTCACCTACAGCCTTGTTGGCAGCGACGTCCGCTGATAGATTACTGATATTTTGATGGTGACCATTCTATTTGGATCGTACCATTAGACCCAGTATTGTGACAACGCGTGGCACAATATTCAACATGTTTTAAGATTCTGTACGTTTTATATTAAATCAAAAAGATTAATAAGAAAAAAATAAGGTTAATGTGCGTTGGAAGTGTAATAAGACACATTTTAATATTATTAATTAAAACATCGATACTTTTGAATGAGGAAGTGTGTACTTATCGATACATGAATATTATTATCTATAAAAAATATAATACTTTGGATGAATGTTTGATGAGCGTTAACTATTTTAATATCACATTTGGTTATAGTTATAATGATACACGAAGCAGTGTAGGTGGGGATATAACTAGTTATTTAAATATAATTATCATATATGCTTGTCGATTATCATAATTGCATATTTGCATTAATATGTTGTGGATATACATAAACATGTTTCTCCGTATTTCATAGAATCATTAAAAAAAAAAACTCGGTAACTCTTAAGTCTTAAGACTGGATGTCAATAATGCCTATCAACAAATATTCAAATTATTTTACTTCTATAATGAAACCGTTGTTTATTTGGTATAGTTTTACCACATAAATTTATACATCTCGACTATCATATAGGGGAAATTGCGTACAAATTTTGTAAATAAGTTAATTTAATACAAAATTGTAACTTTTTACCCTATTCGCTGTGTCCGCGACTTCGTTCGCGTAGATCAAAAATTGTACTTAATCGTTTTTGTAACTTTTTCAATACAGCTTTGCTTTGGTGATAACGTAAAGTTAAATAGCCTAGAACCTTCCTCAATGATTGTATCAAAAACAAAAACAATTATTGAAATCTGACTCGAGTTCCTAAGATTAGCGCGATTAAACGAACAAACTTTTCCGCTTTATTATATTAACATATATTTCAGAGTAACTTTTTTGTCTTATGGGATAACAGAAATAATATTAGATATCACCTCGTCAAATTACATTAAAATGTAACCAGTACTTTCAGAGTTATGCGTATACCAAAAAAAGGTTTTCGACCTCTATATCCGTAAGACGGTTATATTAAAGCAATTATAATACAATAATAGGTTTAGATTAGGCTCCGTTAATAAACCTGTATTATATGATAATTATAGGTTACAAATTAAAACCAGTAATATTTAATCATTTGGCGAAAATATGTGTGCTCATTAAGATTCATTTAAATTAGGTAGTAATGAATAGAAGTAATCTTGATCGGAGCCAGGTAAAAATTACCTAGCAACTGTATATGCGAAAAAAATTAATTCCAACCTTTCAACATTCCAAATTCCATTCATAAAACATCTGCATAATAGATTACTTTTTCCGCTATCTCTATACACACATTTAGTTTTATGAAACATAAATAATGCAATTGTTTACATTTTGCTTTGCATTGTTTGACTTTTGGTTTTCAAAACATAAACACGATTTATGCATTTCATAAATAATGGCGTATTTCATATTACGTTTCTTCGGGTTTTTTTGCATTTCGTATCAATCATACGTTTAAATATGTTTTCGTTTTCATTGTTTCATTTATAGTCAATCAATTTCTAATGCATTTTTGACAATCGACAGCAGGACTGTTATTTTAGTTACATAAAACTCTGAGGTAATTTTCTAGTTGTCATTTCTAGTTGCCCAAACAGGTCAGTTCAGAGCGATATTTTAGGATTAGAAGTACCTACTATATTTTATTTATTTAATAAAGAATACATGACAAATTATAAATTCTTGAAATATATAAAATTACAATGTTTTTTGGCTGGTTTATCATCCAATATGAGTACGCACAATAAGATTAGGTGGTTGGAGAATATTCACATTATATAAGATTACATCGTAGTATTTAAATAAAAAATTAAATATTCAGTAATGTAATATTAAAATAATGACATGTATTTTTTAATTGATTATTTAAACTGATTTAATTCTAAATGAATTAATTCTATAGGCTCAGTATTGTAAAGTTGGATGTTGTTGAATTAGCGAGCTATTTATTATTATTTATATAATTAGAGAATATTGGGTTGATGTAAGAGACGTTGTTTTGTAAAATTGTGTATATAATAGTAGTTAAGTATGTTATTACCGTAGGCTTAAAAGTCGTCTAAATTGCACGTTTGGTCTTGTGGTAGAAGCAGATTCCTCACTGTAACCGTCGCCGGTTCGCGCAGGTGTGCTGTAGGTTCGATTCTCGTACAAGATAATATTTTTTGTGTGATATCTGTATACTTGTTTTGAGTTAAGTTAATGCTATAGGATGGATCACTATGGGACCGATCGAGACGTCTGGAATTTACACCCCTCTCTTTACTTCCGCTAATAACTACTGTAACACATTAAACTATTATATAAAAAAAGGTAAGAAAGAGACCTAAAAAAATGCAGATCGAGTTTTTTGCCGGACCTTCTCGATGACTGCGTTACTTTCCGAACCGATAATAATTTATAATTCATAATTGCCTTCTTAGGACCTAAATTGAATACAGATTTTTGATTTGATTTCATTTGATTTGATTTAAGTTACGCTTGAATAACCAAATACGAGTATCGCAAATAAGTAATACAATGACTAAAATATCAGTTTATAACCAAAGTTTCGATTAAGCAATGATAGATTAGTGGCAGAGTGTATGGATGTTGCGTGAAAGGACTTGAGCTCAGTGACAACCATCTGTACACCATAGCATGTTAGTAAGGCTTTTCTAATGCCCGCCTGGCTAATTTCCACTCTCAAGTTGGAAATTTGCAGCCAAATATCTTTAGATCTGTGCCGGCAGTTAAACTTAAGTACAGTTCCTCTACTAGGCTTAGCGTGTCAACCATCTTGAGTACCATCGTCAATTAACATCAGGTGAGATTGCGGGCATAACGCTAAATCTATAAAATGTAAAATAAAAAAAAACATATACATAAACATAATATTCTCCAAAAATAGAGTCGTGGCGAATGAGTCGCGCTCACTGACATGCTTAATACTGTAATGTATAGTGATGGGCTGAATGTTGTCTTGGAAAATATAATCATAATTTTAATGATATGTATATAACTAAAACTATATCAAGTACTTTAATATAATTTGTTATTCGAAAACATTTTGCGCTTTATAGTGGTATCATTTAGATTATGAATGGGATTGTTACACCTTCGGATTAAATTTTCCTAAAAGATTATAAAGGGTATATATAAACACAATTTCAATTGTTCTGAAATGGCTTTAAAATTAATTGATCGATGGAAAAATAATGGTTTTCACTATAAATATGTTTAGGTTTAAAATGAACCCGTAAACGGACCGAAGTGCTCCAAAAGAGTATGATATATCGGTGAGGTGATCACAAGTGCTGGGTTAGGTTACGTTGGACTTCTGATAACAATCACTATATTATTATATATATACGTATATTTACTTTGCAAATTTGATTCATGTTTATTAAAGTAATAATATTAAATTATAGATATATTATTATTTTAATGTCCTGATATACCAATCTTATAGCTGTTTTCATAACATTTAAAGTGCTATTAAATACGTTCCGATTACAAACAATAGTAGCTTTTACCCGCAGCTTCGCTCACATTAATATTGATTATGATGACCCAATAAAAAGTTTCATACAAAGCTTAACCCTCTCTTTGCCCCACTACCTATAAAATTGCCATCTTTGTTGCATAATAACTTAATAAAAAAAAAACTAAAGAGAAATTTCTTGTTACAAATAAAACCCAAACAAAAATCCGTAAATTGTAAAAACAAATTGTTCGCTATCTGCTTCTATTTTTCTGCTTACATCTTCAAAACCACGCAATAGAATTATATACTGTTTTAACTAATAAAAATATTCATAAACGAAAAAAGGCTGGTGTATATAATTTACATATCAACCTTTTCCGTTGATGTATACAATTTGTAAATATTTTGTGCAAAACATTTGAACTGTGACGGCGTGTTATGTAAACAAACATATGGTTACTAGCTCACCTGGCAGAAATTGTTCTGCCTTTTCGAGTAGTCTATCAGAGTTCAGCGTCATCTATCGCGTTATGATCACTTATCGAGATAAAAAGTATCTAATTTCCAATCTAAGTTGGATCACACTCAAAGTGTGCAAAATTTGATTAAAATCGGTTCATTCGAATTTTTATATACATAGATAATATGTCTAACGTTTGCGAAACATGTTAAATAACAGATAAATGTACATTATATGTTTTACTAACTTTCTTCAGGATAGCTTTGCTCCCATTGGTGGTAAAGTGATTTTTGAATCCTCATTGATCGTTCCTAAGATTAGCGCGTTGCAACAAACTTCTCTGCTTTATAATATTAATATAGATAGATCTATATAAAATTCCCGTATCTTGCAAACGGCTCTAATGATCTGGATGCAATTTTTTATTTAGACACATTCTTGCTTTTTTTCTTCACTTATATTTTAAGGAAATTATTTCTATTAAAATAATTAATTAGATTCATGTTTTGTTTAGGTATCATCATCATAGTATCATCGTGGTGCGTTTTAGTGGGTAGTGTTGGGTGATTAACACCTGATGTGTCACCACATGCCCTCACGCTTTTGATCTTATCCCGAGTAATGCGTTTGCGCGTTGCGATGAGGAAGTGCGTAAGGACTGCGATTATAAACAACACGTTAATAAAAGGAATAGTTCTTACGTATGTAACATCGTAAAATGTGGATATTTAAACAATATGTGATTCGTATTTAAATATACCTATGTTTTGAAATGAATAGGCTTAAAAGAAATGGCGAGCTAAGCTTGGTCATTCAGTTCCTTTACTAGTAAATTATAATTACATCCGTATGAAGCCGGAATGGGTCGCTAGTTAAATTATAAACCCGATGCGAGTGAACCGGCTGTCAGTTATTAGTTTAGCCGTGTGTACTTAAAGACGTGTCTTATTAAAATGAAATACGACATTTCGTTCTTAGCCGGCGGTTATGTAAAAAGTAAAGTTGAAATCTTAAAAGGAATGATAATATGTTTATAATTTGCGATGTACCGGGCAGACTGACATCTGGTCTATAAGGACGGGTGTTCGGTGCACGCTTTGATGTGTCACCGAGACCGATTTCCGCGGCACGACAAACACACAGCAGTTAAAATTATATTTATAACGCTCTGGGAGTTGCGCGGGCGCAAGTAAAATAACTTTCGCGCAAGTTTTTGTTTTACTTACTCTCTAAGCATACATTTTTAGGCTTGTTGTACACATTCACAGAATATATAAAGTTTATTTGAAACGATAATGGCTTTGTCGGTAGTCTGGACACCGCGGCAATGAGCCTAAGCTTTAGGTGAAAAAAAAAAAACATCGTGAGGAAACCATAACATGGTAGTAAGGCATTTTCTAATGCCCACCTGACTAGCTACCACCCTCAAGTTGAAAATCTGCGAACAAATACCTATAGGTGTGTTCAGGCAGTTACACTTGAGAGCCACTCACTCCACTAGGCTTAGTTTATCCACCATGTTAGACTACATAGTCATATAACATCAGGCGACATTATAAAATATAAAAGTGGTGGTTTAATGAGCAGGTATATTACAATTTGTCTGACTAGGTTGCAAAATCTACTTGCTTATTAACGTAGTGTAAATATGTACAGACTTCCCATCGCAATGCGTAAATGTACTGCCCGGACTCAGGCCAAGGCGAGAGAGAGGTATGAGGACTCATCGGGTGACAAGTACTGTCATACTACTGACTAATAAGCACCACGGCGATACAGTAATCTGCCGTGTTGCCAGAAACCAAAGAAATCTTTCACGTTTCTTCTAATCTCTGTCCGCGGTCGCGACCAGAATACACTAGTGCCTTTTTTTATTATTGTGGCGTTTAAAATCCCATTATTAACGAACTTTGCCATTGCGACACGCAAACGCATTACCCGGGCTCAGGCCAAGGCGAGAGGGGCACGTGGTGACTCATCGGGTGTTAAACACACATGACTACCCACTTAACCGCATCGCGGCGATCCTTCAAACTCCCGTATTGCCAGAGACCAGGGACAGAGCCCTTGTGTTTTGTGGTGAAAGCATCATAATTAAGCCGTGGCATGGTAATGATGGTGGTTTAGGACTTCATTAGCTAAATACCATCCACAAGTAGAACATCTATTTTCAAGAATGTACTTGATATATATGTATTACTGAACTAGGCTTAACGTGTTAACTTCTTGGAACAGATTGTTATCTAATTAACACTAGGCGTGATTGTGACTAAAACGCTGAACTTATTCCATTAAGAATGGTCTTGTGTAAATGTCAATGTATACCAGATAAACGTATAAGGAAGAAATAAATCTGTATCAACTGATATGTACTTTTGTCTGCCCGTTTGCGCATCTCAGTTTAAGTGAAAAACGGTTTATCCGAAACTTATTAAATTTTAGACAGAAGAAGCTTACAATTACTCTATTGAGGGGCGATAACAATTATTAATAATACTTCAAATTTTTTTTAAAAAGAAACATGTTTTTTTTTATTATTTTGCAATAAAATTTGAAGAAATATTGTACATAGCTGATAATCAAATTCGTTAATTGATAATGACAGCTTTTAGAATATAAAAAAAAAACTTTATGTCCTAACCGATAATAATAACTTTTTGTAAAAGGGTAGCAACTTAGATTTAGATGGCACTTATCCATTCGTAGGATAAAAATAGTTTAAATGATAATTGGAGACAAGATACATGTCGTATAAAAATATATTAACGAGACGAGTATAATCATGACATAACAAACGCATGTGTAGACCATCGCTAGTACAATAAATACGTATAAATAAGTATAAGGCATTTTAAAAGTCCCGTCGTTAAATAAACTGCGATATCTGGTTATCCAAAAAAGCGTGCTTAGGAATTTCTGTCAACAGAAACCTAGATTGGCATCTACTTTGCCATAAACGGACATACATATCGCATTGCATCTAGAGCAATGTAGCGTACGCGAAACCGAGATGATGATGATGCGACAATAATGACCGTATTTTTTTTCGATAAATATTTTGTTTTATGTTGTTACCTTTCATCATTAATGTCCAGAAGTATACGGATTTGTAAAAATAATCAAATAATTTTTAAAGTTAAAATGTAGTGTTGCGATCTTTCGTTCATATTGAACTGAAGTGAACCGTCACCCGAATCGGTGACGCAGAATCGGGTTTACCCGGATCCGCTCGATATCAAGTTCGCTCGGATCCCTGACGCACTGAATCGTGTACCTATACTCGACTTCAGTAGTCATAAGTCATGTTTTTAGGTTTTACTTCCACGGGCAGTTCTTGATCACTGTTTTCCTTTTCTTATTCGCTTAGGCCTGCAACTTCGCTTGCGTTTATGTACCGTTTCCTAATAGTAAAGTTCTTTTTTCTATCCCTCTTTTTGTACCCATGAGTAAGTTTGCGCAAAACTTTAAGTTAAGAAATTAGTTTGTTATGAACAGTATAATATGTAAACCAATTTGATGTGGAAACTTCTTTAGGCGCGCTGCGCATTTTATGTTGGGTATTGGTTGAGACTGTACCAACATACTCTGCTATATCACGCTCGGTCCGGTAAAAACATCTCGAGTCTACTAAAGAACCGATAGTAATCAAGGATTTTTCAGTTCATTTTCACACCGTTTTTTCCTAAATGTATTCAGTTGTAAGAAAATAAATCACAAGTTTTTCAGTGTATTATTTATTTCCCGGCAGTTAAGTCTCGTCACATATATACATAAATCGTTAAGTGTAAATGAAACCTGTCAATGAACAGTTGCAAAGTACGAAAACATAATTTCTGAGTCGACAGTTAACCTAAAACAACGTGTGTCGGATCTCGCAGAATTGAACAATACACGTATGTAAGCGCGACACCTCAAGGCAGAACATTAGAAAATTACTCGGAAACAGAGAACGTAGAAAGTGGGATTTCAGATTACTTATATATGTACACCTGATCTATGTACACATATAGATATAAATGTAATAATTCTAGTAAATAAGTCCAATTGTCAATAACCTTAACTTAACCGTAAGTATGTTTTTCTTATTTTGTCTTATTAAATACCATGCCACTAATCGCATGCATGTAGACATTTAGCATGAGCAAAATATTTATTTATTTAATCTTTATTGTACGCCATTATACATATATAATATATTAAAATTATGTACAAAAGACGGACCTGTTGTTAATAGTAATATCTTCCAACCAACTTTTGAATCTATATGTTCCATGGAGAACAATGAGTGGTATTGTGGGTATATAAAGAAATCTTAATTAATAAATACGACATACATTAAAATAATGTGAACTATAAGATCCATATGAAATATATTATAAAAAAGAGATAATATATAACCTATAGACTACATAATAATAATTCATACATACATAATAATAAGTTATTAGAAGCGCTTAGTCGATCTTGAACCTCCCATCATCCAAGAAGCTATGGAACTTTTATACACTACAAGAACGCTGTATAAGTTTATTCGGCTGCAATCTTCTGTAGGCTGAACGTATCTTTTTAAACGAGCTACACTATGTTTTGAAAAATAACTGTAAGATTAGCCCGAAAACGCTAAATATGGGCTTAAAAATGGAAAATTTATACATATTATAGTTGATTTATTACAGTAAATTTGTAATATGAATTTGCCATTATGAAATCATAATTATACATTCCGACTATCGTTTTACTGTTACGAAATACGTCATTATGTAGTGTAATTACATATTTAAACATAATAGAGATTTATAAGCGGTCTAATGCGTTTTTATACTTTAACACTTATTTCGCTTTTAATTTCTGCTATAATTATAGAACCGTTGTCTAATTATGTAATACTACCTGCATCTGCGACTTCACTGGAGTGAAGCTAAGAGTTATTTTTCTATACCTCCAGTTTATTATTTATTCTGATTAAGAAATATATTATATAGTTTTTTGTCTCTATGACAACGTGTATGCAAAATTTGATGATGATCTGTTTAATTATTAAGACGTAAAAGAGCAACAAACATACGCATGTATAATATTATTCCGAATAATAAAAAAATACAACTTTTTCTGTTCCACATATTTAGCCTTTTCAGGAGAAACATCGTAAGCAACTATTTGCACTTTTTACAGGAGATAGTTTTTTCATCTCTAATTAAAAAATATTTATGTCGTTTATATTAAAAAATATGACATGTTATTATGTAACCACTGACCCATTAAAATAGTCGCTAATAACATACTGCTTCTAATTTAAAACGATAATTCTTAAGATTTTAGGTAATTATGATGTTTTGTCCTGAAAAGTTTCAATGAATTGATTTTCTGTACAGCATATAATTGTTATTAAAAGTTAAATAGCGTATGTAACATATAATAACTTTAAATTCTTCTAAGGTTAACCGCGGATGCCTTTTTTATGACTTACATTAAACGTTTAGGGTTGGACTACAAGGCCCATCTGGTGTTATGTATGATTTCAAAACTACAGTAATTAAAAACTCTTAAAGTAAAAAATAGTATAGTGGCTTATTGTATCTTTGTCACATTAAAATAAATGAAAATAGTTGCTACCTATTAAAAATAATTAAGTAAAAATTTAATCCAAAAAATTTAATCAAAAAACCGAGCCGTCAGGCAGTGAATGCTTGCAGTATTATTGTGTTGTGTCATAATGCTGATTTGATGAGCCAGGCTAGTATTTTAGTTTTCGCGGCCTGAAATATATGTTACACAATTATTTTATACAAAACGTGTGTGCTCGGTACACATGAACACTAGTGGCTCAATAACATATGACAAACAATTGAAGGGTTCTAGTAAAGCTCCGCAGCGTTGTAGTAGTAGTCGAAAGTTGGTATGTGCCATTGTGTCATATTCTTTTTTATCTCAATTCCACGATTAGCAAGGATATAGAGTTCTAATGGATTGAATAATTATTAATAGTCAACACTGTTTTGCAATTGTACATGGTTGTGTGAGTACTGACATTTTGTCGTGGCTATTAAATTACATTACATGAATTATTACATGGTATTATTAATAAAGCAGTGCTTTTTGTTCTTTTTTTATCTTGCTTAAATATTTTAAATATTTCATTGTAAAATAAAATGTATATAATGATAGTTTGTTCCCAAGATGAATGATAACATTACGGAAAGTGGCGTTGTAAAACTGTTTGCTTATCAAAATATATAATTTAACTGTATAAGTACTTTAGTCTTGTATGCAGACGACATGAGTGTTTGAACTCAAATTGTTAAGATAATAAAGAATAAACAGAAAGCAAGTATATTTAGAAAATGGGTTAGTATTGTACCATTTAAAATTTAATTATCTTGCGGATTCGGTAGTAGCTATTTCAATATATCTCTGTAGCTAGAAAAAACATATAGGAATATTAAAATATCATATTTAACAAGGGCAAAAAGATAGTAAAAATGGCAAATAAGTGGCCATTAAATTTCTGGCAAAATTAAGTTAATTTTTGGTGCAGAATACTGGATACATAATTCGAATTTGCTATTTTGGAGTAAATATTTTGCAATTTCTACTATCGATTTGCTCTTGGCTAATATGTACTTATAGGGCTAGTCAAACTACAGCTAAGAACCTATGATGTGATCTTATATGTCTACAAAGTAAATTACGTTAAAAATTATGAACACATCCATACCGGAAATCATTGTATGCCGTGTTTACTGTTTTCCGATCAGTCTAGTCTTACTGCCCTATATCTTTTAGGAAAATTATTATTTTCTTTTAAGCAGGAAAATATATTCTACCATAACCCTTTCCATTTTAATAAAATATTTGAATTTACAAAAAAATATTTAATATTTGTTTATTTAATAATTCAACAACAACAGACGGTGATAGGCTACTTTTTCTCGGGATAAACTTATTGGAAATAGGATAAAGAGAGGTATAAACTTTGTATGTAACTTCTTATTGAGTCATCCGATTTGTTTGACAAATCAATATGAACGCGAGCGAAGCCACACGTATAAGCTAGTAAAATAAAAAAAAAATATCTTGAAAAATGATAGTAATTTTTTTCTGTTCAATTAAATTATGAACTTGTTTTCTGTAATTCACGTTTCGGACGATAGATATGTGTATTTATTTTTTATTTCCATGTAGTGTCTTTAGTCTGTGACCAAGAAAGTGTTTGTGGAAAGAACAGAAAAAGGTCTGCAGAAACAGACAGTATAACATATATCTGTTAATATAACTTTACTTAATATTCAAGTTCATAAATAAACTAGTTCAAGACATTAACCCTTCGATAGGTCAACAGTTTTATTTAGAATTTTATTAGCATGCTAAAGGAAGGTAAACATTACTTATCTAAGTTATTAGACAGGGGTTTGTGGTCGGTTGTCAACTACTGGTTATTTCTCAGCAGGTTATATACTTTGATAAATTTATTGCTCCATTTGGATATTCGGTTTTAAGTTAGGACCTTAGTAATATAGCTAAATATTATCTGTAAGATATTTTTTTATTAAGCTATCAAATATGGTAGTGCTTTGGTAGCTAACTCTAATATTAAGACACTTTGAATTTCGGTTACGAATGAGTTTGCATCTTGAGTTTGTTTTGTTTAGAAGTAAACGGAATTGTGTTAAATTGTGTTTTAAGTTTGAAGTCATGTAGAGCAAAGATTTGTAGTTGTAATAAAGTTGTAGAGTAATCCACAAATGATTATTCTGGTACGGGTGTTGTTTTGCATCCTTTAATAGTATGTGTTTAAAGAATTCCCTCAGCAAGACATCATCTTTAATGAAAGAAGCGAAAGAAAACTAATTTCTTTCTAAAATTTACAAATGTATGCTCAAAGTTGCCAAGTTTTAAGAATTATCTTTTAAATTAAAACCGCAAAAGGAAATAAAAACTTACATTTTATAAGTAATCACCATTAAAAATTTAAAAGACTTAAGTAAATATGATGTCGTTTTTTTTCTTTCGACATTAAAGAGAAATCACAGCGATATCGTATCAAATAAAACAATTGGAGTCAATTTAAAATGAGTTGAGTCGCCTCCGCGTGTCCAAAACTATATTTTAATTAACAAACTTCTGTGTCTGTTGTCGGTTCCAGTAAGTTAATGACGCCATAACCCTAAATTGCATACCGCCTTATTTGAGTTTTATTGTTACCGAATTACCGGTTATATGTGAATCCCTTTAGTATTTTGCTGGACGTTAGCCAGTTTGGAGGATGTTGATGTGTTGATTAACATTTTCATCTCTGCAACAGGTTATAAGACTTTTGATAACGATAACCTAAATTACTAAAATGTTTATTTTTTATGTTTATTAAAATATTTATTTTGCAATTCACTCGGTGTAGCTTAGAGTAAACGAGTTCTATGGCACTTTGAACATATACATTGATTGCTGATGTTATTTCATAATATTTTAGGATTTTTGATTATGATAATAATGTTAATCCATTACATTGACTTTCTTGTTGTTTCTTAAGTGTTGGTATCAGCTATTGTATATCCAGCTACCGAAAGGAATATAGACCAGTAGGTTTAAAAGGCTTCAATTGCGTTATTGGGCTTTTTAGTGAGTGTAGAAAATACTCAACCGTAACCGTAACTAGCGTAAAAGTGTCAAATGAAATCTCCGCTTCAATTGTTGCCGTCGTATAATTTTTTTTAGTTCGCTAACTATGACATACATTTTTAACAATACGTACTATAGTAAATATACATATGAAGTGAACGTTACGGTAATCTCGCTCGAATTAAAAACTCTTATAATGTTATTGATGTTTTGAAACAATGGCTACAAATAAGCGCGAGGCGTATATTAAATAGTTTAAATACACGAAAATGGACGTACTTGATTCAGTAGTACATATAATAAAATTGAAAAGATACAGATTTAATCTTTAGTATGGCGCCTGCACAAGGATGACATGCAAAATCATGAAATGTTCCACATTATTAACACGTTAAACACCTAGCAGTAGAACACTCGGTACTGTAAACAGTTATCACTGATCTTCAGTAACCACCCGGCAGCACTCACTAGTGGTGCGCACCGCATTTTTTTTTGAATATTGCGCAGCATAGTGCCTTATTTGCACCTGATTTTAAGAACAGTACAGTCTTAATCAACGGCGACTGCCAAGCTTAGTCACCGCTGTAATGCTAGCCGCAACAAACCGGCCCGTAGTTGCACCAACAGTGCCAGCTATGATGCGCTGTCCCCAGGGCCACCTTTACACCTATTGAAGACCTTTTTTTTATTAACATGATGTTTAAAATCACATTCTTTACGGAATTCTTCATCGCAACGCGCAAATGCTTTACCCTGACTCAGGTCAAAAGCGAGAGGGGCATGTCCTAATCACCCAACACTACCCACCAAACGCACCTTAAAACAAACCACGGCGACATTTCAAATTCCCTGTTACGAGAGACCAGGGACAGCTTTCGCAATTCTTCTAGTCTCTGAACCTATAAGAAACCCTGGGAACATAAGGATAATTGGGCTCCTATGGACAGAGCACTATTTTCTTAGAATAGATAAAGAACGTACATAAGCGAGATTCCAGTTTTTTTTTTCTTGACAGTCCCATTAAATGAATAAATAATGTAATATAATACAATTAATTCAACATGCACCTTTCTAGATTTCCAATATAATAATCATTAAAAAAATATATAAGTTAACTTAATAATTTGAGGTTTTCGAAATAAATATGTTTTTCAGTTATATCGGCTATGATTTGTTCATTTAGCAGAAAATGCTTAGTGGGCTCTTTTGGTAAAAGGGGCCTGAGTACCTCTACACCTCCCCACGGGATGTATGAAAAGTAATAGTCTTCACTGACACAAAAACTCATCGTGCCGAAATAGACAATAGTAAATAAATCTTGCTTAAACAGTAAGTATATCGTTTATGTAAACATAAAGTGTTGGTTTAATTTATTTTAATGTGTCACTAAGTGTAACATTTAATACGCGTGTTTGCTTAGCTGTTATCACTTTGTTAATGTAATATACTTGTTTTAGCAATTAAGTGTTTATTTACCGCGAAGTACGGTAAGTACATTTCTATCTAAAAACAAAGTCGACCTCCAACATAATCAGTCGATCGGGGTTCGGCAAGATTGGCTTGCAACTTTTTCGGTAGCAGAATATATACTGAAAGAGAATGGATTTATCATCACATGTATAGTGATCAAGATCCAATCGATTGCAGATAGGGTTGCTAGCATTTTTTCATGAAAGAAATAGTGTATTTTGCAAGTTATCAAAATATAGTAGATACTTTTGCGAAATTTACAAAATAATACACATTTATTTCTCTTTTTTTTAATTTTTACAATTATTTTTCCATGAGAATTTATTATTACTTTTTGCTTTGACAAGTAAAATTCAATAGTATTAAAAAAAACACAGGAATCCTAAAAAATTAGATACCTTTATGACAGAAATAAATCTGTATGTAAAAGCAGAAGCACATTATTGCAAAAGCTTTGAAATAGGTAATTGCACGTCGAGTATGAGTTTTAATGCCGTGCCGTAGGAGAGGACTTCACTAATACGAGACAGGCAATTGCTATTTCCGCCGAGGCATATATAGTGCTTTTCTCAAAAGAATGCAGGGAGATAAAGTATACTTTTTATATTATACATTTAATTCAATTAATATTAAAAGTTACAACTGGCTTATTGAGGTAATTACTAAAAGAAAATGTTATTGATTTCCCTGTTACATTTTTGTTTGTTTGTTGGACTTCTGATTAGGTTTGCAGGTTGGCATTGGATTCGGATTGAAGATTCTGTTTCCGAATTAGTTTGCAATGTGATGTTTGATTTATTGTATTATTTATATCAATATTTATATCAATTGAAGCGATGATAGCTCAGTGGTAGTGTGTATGACTTCGCGTCAAGGGATGTGAGTTCGAATCCAAGCGCCTACAATGAGCTTGAGCTTGCGGTGAAGGAAAACATCGTGAGGAAACCATAGCATGGTGGTAGGGCTTTTTCTAACGCCCGCCTGGGTAGCTACCACCCTCAAGTTGTATACCTGCCGCCAAATACCAATAGGTGTGTTCCGGCAGCTGCACTTGAGAGCCAGTTCCTCCACAGGTTTAGCGTGTCTACCAACTTGGGCCGTATTGTCACTTAAGATCAGGTGAAATTATGGCCATAATGCTAAACCTTAAGTATAAAAAAAAGTCTTCAGCCACTTTATCAGAATTCTAGCCTCTGTGTCTTTTCAAAGTCGTTAAATTTGCTCCAGAATCAGCAAGAAGAGTAGCTGAAGACCTACGAAAACAGTGTCTAGTGTATCATTCAGGATTTCTCAACTTTAAATTAGTTGCTATTTCTTTAGGTAATTTAGCTATGTTTTGTCTCCCAATGATCTCTTTCGTGTACTTTCTAACAGTTAAAAAAACCTATCTGATGTTGTGTTTGCTGGACGAAGATTATAATATTTTTTATATTTATTAAGTATGCAAATAACAAATCAAGACAAATTTTCAGCTTTGCCACCAGTTTTCTATTTACCATCAGTGCCGAAAGGCAAGCGCATTTATGGCTATACAGCCACGTGAATGCAATTTGTACTAAGCAAAGAGACTTACTTTGGTATGCCAAGAATGATAAAAGAGATCCAATCAAACAGTATTTAATAACCCCAGCACGCCGTTTCATACAACATTGCTGGACCGGTGTAATGTTCCAAATTCAAAAAACACTCCTGCATTGGATTTAATTTTCTTTGTCCATAAAATCGATACTTCGCGAGTTCGTTTTTCGAAAATAATGACAACATTTCCATGCATTTTTGTGACGGAAGAATATAACAGGTAATGTGGCGCACAAGCGTAGAATGTTTTTTTCATGCTAAATATTTCACCAACGTTCCTATAATTTTCCCTTTAAACATATATCTTGTTTCATTTTAATTCCAATAACTCAATTTATTTCCAAAAACATTAATTCTTACATAATATACAAGACAACACCCTTCTATCTATCCGTAGAGAATTATAAAACCAGTTCACAAAACTCTTTAAATCATAGGGGACTTCTTGAGCTTTGTTTAAATATCGTAAGTAGTTCGAATCCCTGCAATGAGCTTGATGCAATAGGGCTCTTTCTAATGTCTAACTGGTTAGCTACTGTATTTTTTTTACTAACGTGGTGTTTGAAAAACTATTTACGGACTTCCTCATCTCTACGCGCAAACGCATTGCCCAGGCTTAGACCAAAACCGAGAGGGGGCTAGTTACAGCCCTCAAGTTGAAAATCTGCAGCTAAGATGCCAAAAATAATTAAATAAACCATGTATATCAAAATAAGTTGACTTTTAAATGAATTATGTTGTTGTAATTTACTCAAGTGAAACCGTAGGCATAAATAGTAGTACCTATGTATATAACTTCAATAATGTAGCTCTGATCGTGCGACCGCGAACCAAGTTAGTCATAATACTAAGGAACATTGTTGAAACACAATAAGTCATAACTTTGAATAATTTGAAAACAAACCGCCTTTTAAATTTATTTCATTCTTAATAAGTAATTCTTTATTAATGTGAGTACACGGATTGACATAAAACATGCAGCAGCCGCAACAATCTGTCAACGAGTTCCGAGTTTCGACGCCGATAATACAAGTGTTGCTAACAGACCTCCTTTTATTCTTAATTCAACGATAAAACATATTTTCTCCCAGTGTTACCACCCTAAATAATTTGTATAAGTAACCATTACGGTCGGGACTATAAGAACACATGTGCGACGTTTATATCTCGTACAGATTGCGTCCGATTCAATTTACCATTGTAATATTTCATACGGTACACACATACAAGTCAGATAATATCGTTTATAAAGGCGTCACAAAAACATTTACATACATTTTGTTTGTCGACTTAGGGTTGTCTATTATTCAACTAGATTTTGGTCTGTTAGTTTATGTTCTATCCGCAGGTTGAAAACTATCATAGGTTTGAATCGATGCTGCACTTGATTGCTAGTTTCCTCACTAGCCCAGTGCGTTGTCATCTTTAGACTGATATAATCACTTAATATAATTTGAGGTGGTGGTTAGTTACTCCATTTATGTACGATTCTTAAAGAATAGATCTTAGATCTTACAAGTAGGCAGGCGTGGATTTAAATTTGAATTTTGTTGGTGTGGACCTGGTTGGAATTTTATCTACAAATCAAAATAGAACAGATAAAAAACATAATCGTATTTCTTTATGTAACTGGAGAAGTAATTACAAAAATATTGATCATTTTTGAACATTTGTATATTGCATATAACAAACTGTATTTAAAATAAAAACAAATGAATTAATTTTTTTATTATGATAAATAAAATAAACAATAGTGTAGTTCCAGCCCTATGTTGTTAGCCTTAGGGCTATTGCACATCGTTCGGCTAATTTGGCGATGTTATACAAGTCGCGTCACTCTTTATACTGCCTATTACGGTATTGGACTGTTGTAGTGCTGTCAACTTTTTTTATAGTTATCGATGTTTAGTAACTATGTAGTGAATGCCTATATTTCTATAAAAACGATATATGATGACACGATATATTTTAATGATTATTGTTACGAAATTGGAACAGTACTACTCTGACACAAAACTAATCAATGTGTACCTTAATTACAAAAAAAAAATGGTTTACAGGCAATCATTTTGGGCGACCTCGGCATTTAATATCTAGAAAGATTTTGGCCATAACAGTAAACCTTAACTACAAAAAAACATAATGCGGTAAAACTGAATCAATGTATTTTTTCTGAAATAAAAATAATCTATTTTATAATAATGTCTAACTGTGTCGATAGCAAAAAAAAAATGTATTAATTATTGTACATCACTACACCATATGAATATTTAATTTCACCCCTTTCACTGTGTTTATTTATTGGTCATATATTTCATAGCCGTGGGGCGGATTTGCATACGTTAGTAACGCAGCGGGTGACTCTCTATGCGCTGTCAAAATTATTGTGGGGTTGATTGTGATGTGTTGGACGATTATACATAGGGTTAAATGTATAGCTTGTATTCTTTATTCAATTTATACGGTTTCGGTTACACGAATATCTTTAATACACACAAAAAGAAAACGAAAATGTCATACACAAATGTAATGTATAATTTAAACGGATATAAAATCATCATATGGGTGATGTCTTGAAAAAAATGTGTACTATAAAATTCTATAAGTATACTATATATTTCCACGTTATATAAATTGCTGTAAAAGTATAAAACAAATATAAATAAAAATGTAACAAAAGAGCTTTCTATTCATTTTTAGTACAAGTTTTAAATTTGTCGTTGTGGAAATTATTTTGCACCGTAAAATAAAATTAAATTTACAAGCATATAAACAAATAATTAGAAAGTATTTATAACGAATTGGACTTGAAAATATTTATGCATTAAAATATAATTATCTTTTAGAAGTTCTGTTTACCCTCATCCTCCTTAGTAAATTTAATTTAGCATGTTTTCTTCTACCACTGATCTCTATTAGCTGCCATCTTAGTATGTATGTATGCATGACAGCAATGCCCATCGATGGATCGGCCAAGATTCGGTTGTTGCCATTTTTGGTAGTGTATTTTCCGTTACATATCTAACTGTGCAGCATTTGGAGAAAAAAAAATCCATATCGATAAAAAGTTTCACAACACTATTAACAATGTAACATGATAAACTTTACAAACATTTAATTAGCTTACATATCACAATCACTGTTATCGAAATAACAATGCGTTTGTTATGTCATTTGTACATCAAACTATATTTAGGTAATAAATAAGTACATACGAAAACAACTGATTATTTGGTCTCATTTTCTATATAAAGATACCAAAGATGTGTAAATAGCTTGTGTTTGTATGTCACCTAGCTAGATTTGAGGATTGAATAATCCAAACTATGTTTTTATGTGATAATTGTAGCAAAATCTGGAGGTGATTTTTTAAAATATCATATGCTAGCTTTTACGTATGGCTTTGCTCTCGTTAATATTGATTTTGCCAAGAAAATCGGATGAAGCAATATAAAGTTTCATACAAAGTTTATCCTTCTTTTTACCCCTCTTCTAATAAAGGCTTCGCGAGAAAAAGTAGCCTATCACAGTCTCCAGGTTCCCATCTATATCTATACCAAAATTCATCATAATCGATTTAGCGGTTTCGGCGTGAAAGAGTAATAAACAAATAAATTCACTTTCGCATTTATAATATTAGTAAGGATAGGAGTGGCCGTGGAGAAATACAGTGTGCATTTGGAAACAGCGTATAGGCGACGCCAGCAGAAGGCTTTAGTTTCTTAAAAATAAGCTTGAATATCGACTTGTTAGATTACTAGTGACTAGAAGACTAGTGTAGACATTGAATTGCAGAAGCTGGAACATACCTATGGGTGTTTAGCTACAGATTTCAAACGAGCATTAGTAAACGTCTTCTTTTTGTTTCCGTAGAATATATTTTCAAAGAAAAGACAAAGAAATCAGAATCTTTTTTCTACAGCATGAACATAACGCGTACAAGACTCTATAAGAATTCAAAGAACCAGAAGCGATGTAATCAAAACTAGTGTTTATAGACGATATAGAAGTAAATGAAAATAAAAGTCTGGATAACATTTACTATGAAACTTTAACGTTCTAAACTTTATCTATAAGTTTACGTTTTCATTTCTGTTCAGTTCAGTTTTACTTTGTTCCAAGTTTAGTGAAATAGAACATTTATTTCAATATAACCGTCAGATTAAACTAACAAGTTTTATATTAACTTTTGTATTTATCGATGCATTCTAGGGGTGTATATACAACTACCAGTACCCGCGGTTTCGTTTGAGTGGAAATACAAATTATTCTTCTGTATTAATTGTACAATTTTTTTTTTGCTATATGAAAAAATCAATTGCGCATTTTTGTATCTCTCGAAACCTGTATATAAAGTTTCATTGCGATCGACTACTACTACTACTCTACTCTACTACTTAGTTTTACGTAGACCCTTCTTTAGAATTATTTTCGCTCGACTCCCAAAGGGTCTTCTTGTAATAATAAATATCCCATTACCTTCCTCAATCATTGGCATGCCAAATGCAAAAATAAATTTTAAATCCGATTTGTAGCTGCTAGGATTAGAATGTTTAAACAATTAAACTCTCTAGTTTTGTTATATTAATATCGGTTTGCATATATGATACAGATGCTTAGTGTAGTGTACACACATCTACTACAAAGTGTAATTTACAGTTAGCCCTAAGTTATTTAAATAAAATGTAACGTTCTGAATGATATTTCATAGGATCGGATTTATTTGAAGGTTTTTAAAATTTCAACCCTTAAGGTACCTCTAAAGGCAGATAGCGATTAAAAGTTTATGTTTGAAACATGCAGAAATTTTTGTGACAATTGTTGTAACTTCCTGTGAGTAAGTAGTTTTGTAGTAACTTCCAGATTTATCTCCAATGGTGATTTTAGCACCGAATATTAAAATAGTTTTTACAAAGAATCAAGATTCTTTGTAAACTTTTCTAATTTCTAACAGCAGCTTTGTTCAAATAAATGAGGTGTTATGCTTCCACGTTCTTTTGATTTTTACATGAAACATAGATGTAAAAATAATTGTACTTGTAGAAACTATAGTTGATAGACTCTTTTTATACATCATCGATGTAAATATGATGGTAGCCAAGGGCCGTGTTTAAAAAAAAGTAACACGTCAAAGGCAATTGTTTTTATTTAATATGCCTCCGATTTCACGTTTCATTCATATTTTTATTTGTATATATAATAATATTATATCATATATAATATATTAAAAAGTAATAAAGTTTACTTAAATACTTAATTGACATTAAAGTCGCTAGAAACACTATAGATGGCGTGATTGAAGTCGCAGACAGAAAGCTAACATATACACTAAAAATGTACATAGATGTATCTATTTAATAATAAATGCAATTGATTGGGACCAACAAATCGCCTCGTCATTGGTCGTATTCTCTATATATTTATTACTAGTAATATATTTATTTCACATTCCAATAAACTTTATTTGTTTCTAGATTATGATATCCACGCTAGCTTTAATTATTAGTAACTATGTCTTTATTTAAATTTTATCTAATTAAATTAGTATATCTATACATTTTTAACGCCATATCTAAGTTTATGTTCTCAGCTCTTGACGAAAAATATATAATTTAAAATTAATACTTTTGTGAATGTTCTAAAACGAAAGCCAACAATAACGTAGCCATGTTTTTTATTAATATGAGGAGAGGTGTGGGCAATGAAATATTCTATAGAAGTATTGAAAACTTAATTGTTTATATCTTATGTCATTCAATAAAAACACCATATTTATATTATTATAGCAAGAAGACTACAGGTAACACCGGAGTATATGTAAAACGATTTAAAAATTGATAAAAAAAAACTTTTCTTCAATGAATATTTCCATTAGGAAACGTCACCTATTGACAATCTGTATGAACTAATGCCAACTATGGAATTATTTACATTCTTTTTATGCAATGACAATCTACGAGTTGAGTTTTTGACGGGATCTTGATCCGTCATGTTGTGATTTTTATATGAGTTCATATACTTAATTGTGTACTATATTATGTCAATTAAGGTGACATTTTACGTAGTATCCGAAGAGCATAGGTGAAGTGAATTGTGAATTATCATTCGGAACATGATATATTAGTTACTACAAAAACTCCCAAGAGAACTTCAACAAGACAGTCATCATCTTGTTGAAGATAGTATCGTCTGTATTTAAAACAACATCTGACTTGGGTGCATAGTCTAGACACCTTTGCCTTTTCTTTTCTCAATTAAAAGGAAAAATCTATACAAAAAAAAATCAATTGTTTTTTTTGCGGGACCTAATCTGTCGTGTTATAATTTTTATTTTGTTTGTATTTTTAGTTTAGTTTATTCATAAAGCTAAGTTATTTATTCCTATGTTACGTAATATCGGTGACATTTGTGTGACATAATTTGGTTATATAATATAAGTTATTTTTTTCCTCAACTCGGAACATGATTTTTTATATAGTTAGCACACAATCTCATAGCACAGTTTTAACAAGAAAGTCATCATATTGTTACAGTGTTGCAAGAATTCTGAAGATATGTAAGGTATTTTACCTATTTATATGTCATTGAAACAATAATTGTTTATAAATAGATTGCCATTAAATAAGGTGTGTAATTTTTATCTGTCTTGCAAATCAATTACAATCAGCCGCATATCACTAATACAAGCATACTTTTCTTTTAATAATAAATGCAGAACATAAGTGTCCATACTAGGCAATAGCTACATTCCTTATTACTCATATCTAATAATTATGATATGTAGATGCTTACTACATTTATCTTTATCAAAATAATAACAAACATTGTGTATGAGAAATATTAATGTACTTACTAGTGAAATGACTGAAATGAAATATTAAAGAGTCATAACCAGTAGGCACATAGATAATACATAATTTAAAAAAAAAATGATGTGTGCTTTTACGACTACACAAAACATTTTGGCACGGCATGTGTGGTATCATGCTCTCTCGTTTCTCTCTCCGAGCGAGCATAGAGTGACGCGTTGAAAATATGTCTCTCACTCTCTTAGTCGACTCGAACCGACCTTAGCCGAACGAGCGTTACATAGCCGGGCGTGACGGCTCAGTTTCTTTCAGTACGCACAAAGTAAAGTGCGTGCCTAAATAAGATTCAACTTCATAATTAAAAAAAAAGACGAACTCTCAAACAGATTTCTTTAATGAAAATAACAAAAACATTCAAAGAGTTAAATTTATTTTTTCAAGTAAATGATAATTAATTTTGTGTAGGTAATGGTAATGCAAATATATCAAAATCCTGAAGTATAAATCCCATTTGGTACAGAATTTTAGTTTAATTATATATCTATGAGTACTTGGATTAGTTTATGCAAGGCTGTTTAAACAGCCCCTGCATAATTAACCACCGTGGTACCTACTCTAAAGGGTTGCACAAATAGCATGAAGCGATTATTATACAGAAAATTTCATGGGCGATTCGTTTTTATTCAATCTTCATCGGCGCGGAAAATAATAGGGATAATAGCCCACATTTCTGTGGATTCCCATGGACATTACCATAGCACTTATGGGGGAAATGGTAGCCGGAATGGGTCTCTGTAATTATGGCCAGTTGGGTTCGTAGCATTGTTGTATGGTAACGTTTATAATTTACGTAATTTTGAGATCGTTTGCCTTCTGTAATGATATACTTGGTTTTGATCTCGGCGTTGCCTGCATTAAATAAGTTAAGCCGGTAGTATTCATTAGAAAGATTCGTTTCGCATTAACACATTACCTAATCTAAATTTTTATGAAATATTAGATATATCTAAAACCAATAAAACAGACGGAATTACTTCTGTTAATGTAAACATATAACTATTGGTCGGTAACCAGATAGAAGTAATGATAGCTCAGTTGGTAGTGTGTACGGACTCCGCGTCATAGGACGTGAGTTCGAATCCACCTGCAATGAGCTTGAGCTTTCAGTGAAGACAAACATCGTGATGAAACCACAGCATGGTGGTAAGGCATTTTTTGTTGTCCGCCTAGCTAGCTATCATTCTTAAGTTGAATATTTGCCACCAAATACCTATAGGTATTACAGCAGTTGCACTTAAGAGGCAGATTCTCCACTAGGCTTATCGTGCCCACCATCTTGGGCTACATCGTCATTCAACATCAGGTGTGATTGTGGCCATAACGTAAAAATCTATTTACCGTATAAAAAAGGGAATCATCCGACTGGCTTGTGACCACTATTTGTATATAAAGCCGAATAATCAGATTAGTGCACGTTTTCATGGTACACGGTTTGTTTTATCGAGTGGGATGGTAAGGACTTGTTTTTTTTAAGTATCGGCACAAGGCCTATTAATAAAAATACGCCCGGGTGGTGGTGTAAAAATTAGCCAGGCAATGAAATTCAAACCGAAACTGACTGTCCAGGGTGCGCCGGACGTATCCGCGTATTGTCACTAGCAGACACTCGTTTTCATGCATGAGCTACTGTGACTCCCGCATAACTATATAGTGATGAACTGGTCATAGTACCTTACATAACCTTAATCGAGTTTCCTGATCCCGAGTTTATATTCGTATATCTAGAGGCTTGTTAAGTGTCATCATTGAATTGATTGCTGGTCTTTCTTAGGTCGTCGTTATCTTTGAATAGTACTGTGGTTACTATTGAGTGCAATTAAATTATAAAAATAACCTGAGTAGAATAGAATAATTCACAATTACTATCGTGATTAAATTTATTGAGATAATGAACAGACTAAAGCAACACATATATTCTGTAATATAATTTAAAAGTAAATGTTCTGTGTGAAATTGGAAACCACTATAGTTAGCACTTTACGTCTAAAATCGTTAGGTCAACCCTGCAGTCTGTTTATGCAGTTGTTTAAACTATTATAGTGTATAGTTGAATAAAAAATGTGGAAGTAATTCTAGAAACATTTTTATGATAAAAATATTACAGACAATAATAAGTATTTTTTATTTATAACCTGATTTTTCTGTTTATAAGCTCACATAATGCTACTGCAAAAAAAAATCAGTAAATATAAATAAAAACTTTATGTAATGCAAAAGACATAATAACACGCATACATTTCAATTATTAGCGAGCTCATTTTCTCAAAATAAAACACGATACCGTCCATAGTTCGCTTGCTCACAATATTTCTTAGTAATTGCTAGATTCCATGAGACACGGTATTACTTGTAAACGTTATCTTCAACTGTTCTGAGTATAGAGTTTTTATAAGGATTTTTGATGATGTTATGAATATCGATTTTTCTTAAATATTACTTAGCCACCAAAATACGGTCGGCCTAGACTTTCGGCCCTAGAGTGTAGGTATGTATTGGTAGAAACTAGGAACGCAATACAAGGTTATTTGACTGGGATCTTACACCTTATAGGTATTTTTCTTGATGGGTTGCCTCAAGTATAAAAAAACTTGTGAAGAAGTTTCTCTCTTCCATATATGTCTTTAATTGAAATTAAATATTTATAAATATTTGTGAATTATTATCTACTAACTGGCCCAGTGAACTTCGTATCACATTACAAATCATAGAATTTTTCAGCTTTTCTAGATTATAATATGTATGTATTATACATATAAACCTTCATCATGAATCATGCTATATATTGCTAAAAACATCATCAAAATCCGTTGAATACTTTAAAAGTTCTAAGCGTATAGATAGCGGAAGCGACTTCATTTTATACTTTGTAAAGATATCTCTTGATAGAGTAGAACCGATTGCGATGAAACAAAAACTAAATAGTACTCCAAGTTGCGCACCATTTTGGTTTATAAAAGTTATCCATATTGGTTTAGTACATTTTACGTAATGCGTGCGCAGACAAACAGACACAAATTCCAAAAAGGCTGAAAAACTGTTGCAGTGGTTGAAGTGGCAGTTGGTTATCGTTTAACACTCTGGCTATTTCTGTTTAAATATTTTCAATATACAAAAGCGACCTTTCTACAGATTTATTATATGTATAAATTATGCATTACATAGATACATTATTCTGACTATAACTATGTGTTTGTTATATACATATTCATTATTTAACATTTTATCATTGTAATGTAATTGTGACGGTCACAAGCTGTGCCCGCGATTTTGTTTGCATAATTACTAAAGCTATTTTCTTATCTCTTCGGAACATAATTTTATTAGTAGATGAAAGGTAGCTTACGTCCTTTTCTGTACTGCTGATAACGTGTATGTAAAATTTAATGTTGATCGGTTGACAAATTGATACGTAATAAACAGACAAACAACTTACATATGTATATTATTAATTCCGAAGTTAGGATTAGTTTCATCGTTGGAAGAATGTGTAAGATGACAGAAATATACCGAATTGTGAGCACAGCGCAACTGAATAACAAACAAGGTCCTATTCCGAGAGATCGCCAGTTTTTAACTAATTGTTACTGTCGTGCCGGTCTACAAACCACTAGATAGTTGGATATCTAACTAATCCTGAAATGTGATAAGCTTATAAAGAGTCATTGTGATGAGTTTATCATCACGTGTATATTGATCGCAATTAACCTGCCTTATGATATAATAAACAAAAATTCAAAAGTAAAATATTGCACAGCCATAAAAATATAAAAACCAGATAAAGGCCTACCTATATATATATACAAGTACAATACATAGACAGTAATACATGTGAAATATCGTTTCTGTGGTTCTTACTCCGGTGTACTCTGTGGTCAATGTCGCTAATACCTAGATACCGCATATCAGTAATACGGCTATTGAAACGCACGTCGGTTCATTTAAGTACTCGAAAACAGTTTTCCTAACCTTTTCTGCATATAATAAATAGTATATAATCATCCATAAAAAATACATACGGTTTTGTAAATTGGAAACACATTCAATTATATTTTATTACCATTTTTATTTATCGATTAGAGTATCAAATTAATTCGAAATCGAAATCGACATTGTGTCAAGAAATTAACTTATAAGAACATTTTAAATTCAATCCCTTAATGTTTTATGGGATAAATAAATAGGTAAATCCGTTAGTGCCTAATCATTATCATGGTGTTAAATGTCATGAAAATGTACCCTGCATTTTGAGAGTGGTTCTCGTATAAGAAGACAAAGAGACGGAGAAATATTAATAATATAATTTATTTATTTAATCTTGATATATATTATACTTTGGTCATCGCATCACGTTTAAACGGTTGGAACAATTTCGCTAATTCTTTTTTTGTTGTGTTAATTATTGTCAGGAGAAGCTTTCTTATGAAAGGAAAAATTAAGGAAGTTGACTGAATCATTAGAAAATCTGTATATACAAAAAAAGAATCGCCGAAATATAAGTACGCGCATAACTTCCGAACGACTGCACCAAATCGATATTGTGATCGTTATGGTCAGGACTCGGTTTGTATGAAATAAATAAACATTTTTTTTTTCATATATAAATAGTGAGTGAATGAATGGTACAGAAGACTGTGAGGAGTCTATTTAAGAAAATTGCGAAGAAAATTATATAAACCTAAACAATATTAAGAACAAAAACAAATACAAATTAATTAATTATAAAAAAATACTTTTATTATTTTAAATGTGCGACGAGCCTCCTTACGTTTTAACCGGGCTGATGACAGTACACGTGACAGGTATTGGGAATAATCGTATAGGTATATCTGTATCGCGTTCGAGAGTTACTGACAATAGAATGAGTTCGAATTGTGTTGTGGAAAAGAAAAATTATCACAATTAGTCCCACTACCAGACCTATTACGCTTATTAGTTTGTGAGAATAAAGAACGTAGAATAAAGAACGTCAATTATAGGTGATACGAAGTTCACCGGGTCAGCTAGTCTGTAATAAAGTACACACTTATTATAATTTACAAAAACAAATTGGCTTATTAATAGAATAATTTATGTATACTTAAATTAACTGCAATAACAAGGTGTAAAAAAGTATTATTATTATTATTTAAAGAATATCCAATAATAATAAATATAATGGGTTAAATGTGAAGTTTTTTAAATTTAACATGCCAGTGTTTAGAGTAATTAATTTTTAAGGGACTACAAAATATTATATTTCGAATATAAAGAATGAATAAATATTCCAATAATCTAACCCCTTTCAGTAATTCGATCACAGCGTGACCTATTGCGATTACTAATAGCATTTGCAACTTCTCGAAAAAAAAAAATTACAGACCTGTAAATTTTCATGGTGATAACGACGTTGTAGACCCGAATCATAAATAAAAAAAATATGTATGTAAATATAAATTATAATGCAATCGATGGAAGCTCTGACCGTAGTGTACCTACGATACTGTGAAATATTACCTAACATAAACTGATTTATGAATGAAGTGCGCACGACTAGATTAACCTTTAGATAATCCTTGCAAAGATACACGTAGGTACTATGCACGGACGAGTATTAAGTGAGGAATCCATTTGCGAATGAACCGCTAAAGAAATTACTGTTGTTGATTGCTATAATTATAACTACGGCCGCAGTAACAAGGCCTTGTTGCGGCCTGGACTATCTTAAATCTGAATCATAAGTTGTTATTATGACATTTATCTACGCTGTGTATCTTAATTGAGAACTTATATCGACGATTTTACCTACGTCTAAGATAGTGTTAAAATTAACTTTTGTATATTGGAATTGAGAGTTTATGTCGAGTGAGGGATTAACGTACTTTGATTTATTGTTACTCCTTATAGGTTTTTTAAAGCTTAGCGCGATAAACCATATAGCATTTTAACTAAACCAGTTACCACGGATGGATCCATAATTCATGGACGTTCACATGCAGGCTCTCAAACTTCTTGGCAAAAATATAAACATCAATTGAACTTAGAATCTGAGGTGTCTAAGTTTATGGTTATAAGAGTGTGTTACTGAATCATCTATCTACTTATATTGGCAGCTTCAGATACTATTAAAATAAATTTAATAAATCCATATGAATATTATAAAGCGGAAAAGTTTATTTAAACACGTTAATCTTAGGAACTAAAATTCACAAATTTATTCTATATTTGATAGAGCAATCATAAAGTCAGGCTTTAGGTTATTTAATATCACGCTACCACCATTAGAAGTAAAGCGGTATTGAAAAAAGTTACAAACACGGCTAATAATATTAAATAATTTTTAGTTCCACGCGAACGAATTCGTAGGCACAGCTAGTGAAATCATGAAGCTGAAGTACTTGAACGCACTATTCTCAGGAACTACCAGATGGATTTGAAAATTTCTTTTTATGCGCTTTATATTAGCTGCACTTGTATGTTTGTAACCGACTTCTTTAGACTTGATATTGCCCCACTTCAAACTGTCTGATTTCATTTAAATTTCGTAGATTTATCGAGGACCGATAAAAATACACTAATTTGATAAGATTATTCCATTATTTAATTTTCGAAAAAAGAAAAACGTTAAGCAACAAGGATGGAACTTAACTGCTCATCGATACACACGAAATTTTTATAAGTTTATGGGTACAGCAAAGGGCGTAGGGATATTTTTATCTAAAAAAATGTACTGTTTGCAAGAGATAGAAAAGTAACTTTTAATTTCTCATGAACTAAGAAGCCGAGAGAGATTATATAGTAAAATCATATTTTGAGAATCTTTACATAGTATAAAAAGAAGCCGCTTCCGCTGTCTGTTTACTTAAATCTTTTAAAACATTCAACGGACTTTAATGCTGTTTTCAGTAAAAGATAGATTGATTTATATGGAAGGTTTAAATGTTAATTTAAAGATTTAAAATACGTATATATTATAATATAGAAAAACCAAAATATTCAAAGATTTGTAATGTAATATGAAGTTCATCGGGTTAGCTATTAAGATATAAAATAATAGCATAAATCAATAATTATATTGTCTCATTAAGAGAAATTAATATTCTGCAAAATTTCATGGAATACTAAATTAAATTAGGGGTTGATGAATTACGATCATGATATGATATATTTAGGTGTCTTTCTGCCACTTAGTTAAATGAATGTGGTATGTCGAAACGTAATCGGAATAAAATTTAGGGTTAACACACAACAAAATACATTCCAGAACTTAATTACAAATATATTTCACACGATAAAATATTTAAAAGTATCAGGGCGTTATGGTGTTTTTTTTTTCGTAAACGCGTAAAAGGGTGGACCACCTCTGACTCTGGTAGCCGAATAACTTACGACCGCCATTAATTTTAAACGATGCCAGGGGTTGTCAACAGTTTTAGTCAGGTATCTCTTTTTGTGTGATAAAAATTTCAAACAATTTATGGTCTTTGATTGTGTCGGATGGGTTTTGTTATTCTTATTTTTTATGAATATTATTTTCCTTGAGTGTTGATACTTATTTTAATTTGGAGAACGACTGAAACGGTAGATTGGTGAATGGTAGTAGATTCTTTAATATTTTACCTGTTATCAGAGATGAAAAGTCAAGAATAAAATGTTTTAGCGGATCTTGAACATTTTTTGTCATTCATCACTATACTTTCTTTTTCAAATGGATAAGAAAAAAAATGTCCAGGTTATAAAATGAAATCAATATTTAGAGTGAAGGATTTGGTTACCATGGCGTTTAAGTTTTTACTTTTATAAACAAAAGTAAAAGTTACTTTCATCTAGATAAAAATTAATTGATATATATATATTTAATTTATATATATAATTGATATATTTGTTGATCGTTTTGTTTTTATAATTGTTGCCGTAATCCATTATATTTACATTTTTAAATTTTGTTTTGTTCATGGTACTAATATGAGTTTCAATAATAATTATTTCGAATATCATATTCAGAATTTGTTAAGAAAAGTAATGAAAGTATAATTAACATTAACAAGTAAACATTACTGCAGCAACCTTTGAAAATAAATAAATAAAATATACTCATAACATAAAAACAACAGAAATGAGTATAAGAATAAACTTGTAATGCGATTAAACTCTACTGTAAAATTCTAAAGAATTTAATTGAGTCGTTTTTCGTTGGAGCAGACTACCAAAGAAGTTATTAAGAGATAATATCGATCTCCACAATTTACCGAGTCCTCTATGCAGGCGTCTTGTGAATTTTAATACTTAATTTAGCTACCACCTCTGACAGTGTTTCAAGTGAGAAAATAAAGCGTATAGATATTTTTATGAATTACTTTTAGAAATTTCAATATTTCACATTAGAAACTCGAAAATGGTTATATATGTAATATGTTGTGTGATTAGGTAACTATTTTTATTGAACTAATAAACTGAATCGTTTCTCTTTTATTGTATTAAATATAGTGTTAAACCATAATAAGTACACAGAATAACTTCCTATTAACCTAACTTACTAATTACATATTAATCTTATAAATGTACCTGTAATAAATGTTAAATAAGCAATAGCTTCACTTTATTCCTTACTAGCGTTAAATATTATATTTTCAATGTAATAATTGCAAAAGTAATCATTGTAAACTGTAATGTAATAAATAATTTTTACTTATTCATTTTTTCATAGTCAACCATGAAAGTCTCTGAAAATACTATTAGGCTTATGAAATATTTCCTATAAAAATTACCTTGTATATCTAGTATTTGTACCTTGTATATTTTCAATATAATACGTAACATGTAATTTTTTTACATGTATCAATTTATGGATTTTGGTTATATTCAGTATTAAGTTCACTTTATTGCTATATTTTCTTAATTTATTAATTTTTATTTCCTTTTGACTATCTATTTTTTTTTTAAATTTTGGTAACAATATCATGGGTTATCTGGAAGAAAATGCCTTGTGGCATTAAGCTCGTTTGTTTACATATTAAAAGTGCATTAACGTGTTCATTCATTCATTCAATTTATGTATATTTTATTCTATTAGTATATTTCATTTCAAATGTATGAATATATATGAACTCGCTTCTTCACATAACTTGTGCTATGCTATTGATCATCTCAAAGAAATATGAAGTTTGTTATTACTTTCAATATTAACTAAATAGTGTTATGATGGACAAAAATCTATACTGAGATAATTAGTACTATATATTATAGAATATGAATCAATATTACATATAACTCGAGTCTTTTATAGATGTGACTCTATATTTTATGTTCTGATTACATTCATAATGATTCATACACTTTGTCTCGTTGTGTCTTGTAATAAATTTCTTATTTTTATAATTTGCACAATCAAGTTTCATATTTTGTCTAATAAATATGTTTAATTGTATATGTAGAATTAAAAACACTGTGGAGTAATAATGAACTAATAAAACAATAAAATTAATTTAAGGGTGGTTATTTTGTCTAATTAACTTAATTTTACTATTAATTCAATGTTTTGTTCCTGTGTTACTGCTTTTAAAAACATATCAGAATAACATAAAAAAATTTATTTCAGAGTATATACTTTTTAAAGATTATTAGCTTATTCTTGCAAATTCGTATCCCTTGTCTTATAATTCACAAGCCGCGTATTATAAATTTATTGTAGGTAATTTTATAATATTTGCAGATATACGTATAACAAACTGTGGAAGTATTATAGAATCGTTTGGCTAGAACAATAATGCGTAGTACCTACATAGGACGAGCAGAGATTGATTTACATTTATACTAGTTCTGCCCGCGGTACTGTACGCTTCTGTTCGTACTGACATTTTTTATTTTAAACGTACCATATTAATTCTGAGAGTATTATTGACAATTGTTATGACTATGTTACTCAGGGATAAGATATCATTCAAATGGTGAAATAATTTTTGGAACCGGTCTAGTAGTTTTTGAGTTTATTCGTTACAAACAAAATATTAATCTTCCCTCTTTATATCACTAGTATAGATTAACTGAGGTTAATAATTAGGTTCAAACAATGCACACAATTTTTTATATTAATCGTTTAAGCCGTTGCTGAGTTAAAACCAGAAGGCAGACAGGCAAATAAATATTTTTAATGTTGTATTCGTGAACAGTGTTTCCTTTATACGAGATGTCTATCAGAAAGTTTGGTAAAAAAATTACATGTACAGAGAGAGAGAGGTAATGTTTTGTTAATATAAACTCGATTATCATGTCCTCTTTGGGATTTTCCCGTAGCAACTATTTAAACCATATTTAAGGAGGATTTTTCAATAATCGTTGATATATCGACATTATATATAAATATATATGGCTGGCTGCTTATACACTCTAAAGCCTGATATCGTGACAACAATTATGTTCCATAGAATCTTCTAGTCGCGTACGATAGATCTATAGCACAATTTCCCTCCAGGGGTATGACATGATGCTCTTCAAAAATATGGCAATACGATTTCCAAGGTCCATAATGTTGCTGTAATTACCCTGGTGTTAAAGCTGTCCATAAACGGTTACGCCGTTGACCATTTTTTTCGTAGGAAGATCTTACATAAGATATTAACCTTTCGCCCGACAACAAAAGCTTGGGTATTGCCAGATTATTACTGACTAAAAACGTACGGATTCTGTACCATCCACCAGAATTGACTCAGTGCATACATTATCTAATCCCCGCTAGGTCCAACCTAATTAAGGGCTATCTCTATAGGGATTGAGGAGTGGCACACCCAGACAAACCTTCGAAGAGGTGCACGCAGAGGCAACCATTTACCATCAGAGCGTTTAAAAAAAAATACTCATATACTGGAGTATTTGGCGGGATCTTAATATGTTAAAAAAGGTTTTTAATCATAAATATATTTATTTCAAGCTATAATATATAATATGGCTTGATTTTATGGTCTGGAAGTAAAAGCATAGATAAAAGTCTTACTGAAATTGTACTAAGACGCTTGTGCTAGGATATCTTAATATATAAAAAAATCGTGACATGTTGTTTGTCCGCGATAAACTCCTAAACTATTGAACCGATTGTATTCAATTGTTGCACACTGCGTGCGGTTTGATCCAACTTGAGAGGTATGATACTTTTTATCTCAAAAAGTGATCATAACGCGATAAATGGCAGTGTAGTCGATGTTATTGACTATTCGAAAAGGCATAACAAGGTCTTCCAGGTCAGCTAGTAAATATATATTTTTAATGCATCAAATTTCCTCAAGAAATAGCGTTACTAGCAAATTTTCTGTTATCACCTTGTTAAGATTCATAAAAATTAAAAGGGTAGACAGCCAGAAAGACGTACCTAATTAAAAAATATATATGTATATTTTAGATTTTCATTTCTATTGTGAATTTTTTTATAGTTTATAGGTTGAGCGGTATAGCTACAAAACCACTTAATGTGAAGTGACGATATTGTCTAAGATGGTGCACGCACTAAACGTTTAGAAGGACTATCTCTCAAGTGTGATTGCCGTAACTCACCTAAAAGTATATGGTTGTAGATTTTTAACTTGAGGGTGGTAACTGGCCAGGCGGTCATTAGAAAAAGCCTTACCGCCATTCAATACGCAAGTATTATAAAAAATGTAATGTATAATACAACTTTGGATCCGTAATAATGAAACAAACTTCTTAGCTAACATGGTGCTGGTGCCGGGTCCGTCGTGTGGCAGAGAGGAAATTTCCGGGCAGTTTTCGAGACTTGTGACACGGATGTAGATTTAAGGAGCCCCTTTCTGACGCACGTCAACACTCACCTTTATTGCTCGTGTTTCTCTCCCTGCCTAGCCAAATTTCATCGGAGCCTGCTAAACTAGCGTTAGAGACACCTTCTGACATAGAGTTTACTGCAGTACTAGACAGGTCATATTGAGTATGGTGATTCGGTCAGCTGAGACTTACCTAGTTTCATTATAAGCATTCGACGACTAATACATGAGGTTGTTAGCCCATATTAATTAATCAAATTTGAAATATCACGTTCACATAAATATTGTGTTTTCGAGAATAAGTCATATTAATAAGCAGTAAAGTTTAAATTTATATGCGATACAGTTCTGCGTAGAAAATACGTACCGCTATTTAGGTAAATATGTATGTTTAGCCTTTAAGTGAGACTTCACTATGGTGTTTATATACCTAAACATGTGAGCTTTACAAATTTTAACCGTTTTCGTAAAGTCCAGCATTGCCAGTGTGATTTACCATAGACTCTCACTCATCACGGTAGCTCCAAAACTGCGGCCTAATATTTTGAAGTTAATCGCCAGAGTTTAGAAGAAGTGTGTGCGTTGTCGCTGGTCTCTGGCAACACGGTAGTTTGAAGTATTGCCGTTGGGTGTTTTAGTGGGTAGTGTTGGGTGATTATCACCCGACATCCCCCTCTCGCCTTGCCCTGAGCCCGAATAATGCTTTGCAATGAGGAAATCCGTATAGAACAAGATTTTAAACACCACGTTAATAAAAAAAAAATGTATTGTTTTTTTATTGTCATAATACCTTTATTGTTTATAATTTTTTATGTGTAATTACAATTACAAAATGTTTGACAATTGATGTTATATTTAGTGATAACACACAACAAATTGTATTTTGACATCCTTTTGCTTAATACTGGTTGCGGAGAATCTAGTAGACATTAGAGACATTTTCAAAGTGCATGGTGCTGAAATGGTTTACCACGTCTCTGAAAGTCGGTTACACTTTTTAAGTTTCTATTAATGGTATTTCTTTAACGGTTGTTTTTTTGTTTTGAAGTGTTTTCTATTTTATTCGGTTTCTAATTTGAATTTTCTTGTGTTTTACGTTTCAAATCAAACATTTTGATAACTCGATATTTGGTAAATACCTAGGTCAGAATTAATTTAATATCAATAATTTTTCGAAAGGCCTTCAGGTAAAAGCCATACAACAGTAGTAACATTAATAATGCCTGTGCGTAAGTCGAGCTCCATTCTTCCAACAGATATTTATATGTACTTAAAAATATCTTACTGAACTTTTTTTCTTTTTGCCGAGGATTTCCTAAGTCTTATACATATTGGCTTCTCTACCCCATGGGGGTCACGACCCACACGTTTAAAAATATAGAGTAACCATGTAAAATACATAAAAATATAGTGTTATTTAAAAAAAAAAATCCCGGCAAAAATATCTGGGTTTGCAACAAAATAAAATTATTTTTATGTTTTTGAATAATATAATAAATAGAACTACTAAAAACTATAACAACTTCTGATTAAACATGAGAAGTACGAACAAACATACATACGTGATAAAAATATTAATAAGTTGCTCGCAAACATTCAACGTCTATTGGGATTGTGCATCACATTTGTGAGCAGCGCGTTATCGCTTGCCGACAGCTGGTTTACAACTACAGTTACCAAACGTTCTGCGTAATTCAGGACAGAACAACTGTATTTTGTTTTAGTGAACATATTCATGAATTTTTAACATTATATCCACTTTATTTAAAATCTATACTTTACTTCAATATTCGTTGTAATTTTTTATCTACTTCTCATAAATCAGAGGAACAGTGTTAGTAACTAAGTAAAAAATAACAATTTTTAAATTGGCAAAAACAACAGTATCTTTTCCCCGTGTTTTTTTTTTGTTTACTAACTATTAAGCTTTAAAGTTATCCATAAAATATTTGGTACCAGTTTGTTTTTTTATATAGTTACTTAAAATCAAAACAAATTAGTTCTTTTCTTCATTTCCTTGTTAATCGATTTTCTTTCTTTTAAAACCATTCATAAGATTTATACATTTCATACATTCATACATTTTCGTGTTGCTTAAGGGCACTTGATATATCAATCGGTACACAACATATTTCCTTGAACGCCGACGCGCTACTCTGGTTTGAGTGATACAATTGGCACAAAATCACTTTATGTACATATCGGCATATATCTACACGTTTCTAGTTATAATATCATTGCTAAAATGTTGCATTTAAAATACGCATATCCTTTAGTTGTCAAAATTCATATTTGCAGCCCACGTGGGTTGACGTGATGCATCAACCAATCAATTATAAAGTTGTTAACAGAATATTTAATATAACAGACCAATGTAATTAACATTTCAAAATCCGCTAACCTGTTAACAATTCTGCCGGAATTGAGCGAGTGTCGGCAAGATAATCTCGACATTGCAGCCTTACGTAGAGTTAATTTTAAACAAATAATTAAACTTCGCTGTCAGCCTCCGCCCCGGGATCGAATCGACTTGTTTTTAGTTTGAATATGTTTAATATTTATAAATATTTAAGATAAACATGCCAACAGAATAATTTATTTATGTGTAACATTTTTTAATGCTTTTAAACTTTAAATTATAATAAAATTAAAATTCATTGTACGTAAATTATACTAAAGATACAGATCTAAAACTAATATATCGTTACGGTATTTGAATATAGCTTATGAATGCACAGACAGCTATAAAAATGAGTTTAATACAATTTGAAACTAGTATTATAACATGTAAAGCTTATTCGTGTAGATTGGTTTTTTTTTTTATAATATATAAGATTAATAATGTATTTTTCTATGATAATAGTATTTTAGTTTTTATTTATTCTCTATGATATATATCTCTGTTACGCCTATCACACCTATCTTATTTAAAAAAACTTTATAAATGTTTAAACTGTGTTAGCGTGTTGGTTTGTTTCTTAAATATCATACTATTAAACATACGATACTCATACATTTTGTGTTTAATCATTTTACTAGAATAATCTAAAGTTATAAATGCTAATTTTGGCCGCAAATTCGTTGAACCAATTTCTTTGAGTTAGCATAGGAATAGGCTGAAACTTGCAGGACAAAAATTATTTATGTCGATATGAAATAATACTTGAAAGGGAGAAAACAAGAGATTCAAGTTTGTATAGAGATTCTATCATTTTTCAAATTGAAGATATGAAGTGAATATAACAAGAGAAGATATAAATGATGCTTTTGATAGGAAATAGTAATCCACGTTTTTGAAAAATCATCCTTCGCAGCCGTAAAATAGGGGTTGATTTTAATTATTCATACACAAATGAACATACTCGCAGACACAGTTAATATTTGTTTAATTATGGTATTGCGCTCAGCTGAATCCTGGAATTTTGCTTCGGAATTTTCGGTTTTACATTCACGCTCAATCTCGCATCTACCTAAATTCGTATAGGCCGACGGGCCACGGATTCCTTTGTGTAAGATATTTGAAAGATTCGTTACGGTATAGAGTAAATTCCTTGCATTACAAGAACATTAATTTCTATTTTAAAATAACTATAAACTATATATTACAAAACTATTATATAACTTCTTTTGTCTCGGCTTTTCGGATTTTTTTTTTATGATATTTTCTTATGTAGGCAATTTCATCATGTCAGTGAAAAGGACTTTTACAAAACATAGTAATAAGCAAGCCCAGAACAAGGCTTGTTTTCTAAAACATTCGCGTGGAACCTTGGTATATGGTATTCACAATGCAGTAGGTCGCAATGATAGTTTTCGGTCTGCATCTAGTCGAACTCGTACAGCTTTTCGGCGCCAAAACAGTATACCTATTTCTACCAGTGTTTTTGACTTGTTACACGACGCGTACGACTCCTACAGCGTTTCGTCGCCAAAACAGTATATTTATACCAGTGGTTTGACTTGATAAATGCCAAAAACGATCATTGCGACATCTGCATTGTGAACACCATCTCCCAAGGTACCAAGAGTACCATATACCAAAACCCGTCACTGTGACAACCTAGTGACTAGAGGTAATGTGAAAGTACTCCCTGGTCTCTGATGATAAGTGGAATAATAAATCAATGAGTCCCACACGCACTCTCGTGTTATGGCATATAGCGAGGGAATGTGTGTAAATGCACACTATCACCACCGTATAAAAAAAAATCACAGCATCACCCTGCATATAGCAAGAACTTGGGCGGAAATTGTAGGAGTTTTTAAAGCGATGTTGGCTCATTTGCTAATATGTACAAACGCCGCGTCATAGGACGTGAGTTCGAATCCCTGCAATGAGCCTAAACTTCAGTGGACGAAAACATGGTAATAAAATAGGTATGTTCCGGTAGTTGCACTTGAGAGCCAGTCCTTTCACAAGGCTTAGCGTGCCCGACATCATGAGCCACATCGTCACTTAACATCAGGTGAGATTGTGGCTATAACATTAAACCTATAAAGTATTATAAAAATAGATTTATTATGAAAAATATATTAAAACTTAAAGTCGTAAATCGTTAATCTCAGGTAGAACGATTCAGAATCCCTTGTTGTAAACCAGTACCTTACTTATTATAATTTGCTGTGATGAATATTATGTACATGGACCCGCCCATTGTGCGAAAGGGATAAAAGGTGGTAGTTTATCAATATAGTTGTCGATCGATACAGAAATAATTTTCTTACAAATGCTATTAATCTATTTGTTTGAGAATGTTAGTGATGAATTTACCCAAAATTCGAAATTAATTGCAATTATTTTCTAGAGTTTGAAGCAAATAAGAAGACGCCATAAAAAGTTTAATACAAAGTTAATCACAATCTTTATCCCGCATCCTATAAATTTTTTGAAAAAAAAAGTAGCCCATTACCGTGTACACGTTCCATTTATAATATTAGTAACGATAAGTACTAGTGTAAATTATCCTTATATCTTAACCGTCTTGTTTAATAGGCAGCACGTACTACTTGGTTCTTCATATCACTAATACTTCTGTCCACTGATTCGTTCTGGAGCTCCACTGTCTCTGCCTCAGTATTATAAGACATATTTATATTGCCACAACCGGAAACTAAAAGCGCTAAAAGCGAACTAGTGTGAATATGATTATTACAACAATTTTTATAAAATCTCGTCATTACAATTTGACTTTATAAAGTTATTTTTAACCAAACATGTAAATATCAATTTGAATCTATAAAGTTGTTTTTAACTAACGTGTGAATATTGAAACCCTTGTAATATGAAATTTAAAGTAAAGAGACGATCAATGATAAATTAAAAATAAAGAGGCGACCAATGAAAAAGCCTAACACTTGAAATAGATTATTAAAACAATTTATATAAAACCTCTTCATTACAATTTGAATTCATAAAGTTAAATATAACCAAATGTAAATATTAATTTAAATCCAAGAAGTTATTTTGAACTAACGTGTGAATATTGAAACCCATGCAATATGACATTTAATGTATAGAGAAGATCAACGATAAGGCTAAAAACAAAGCGGCGACCAATGATAATGCTAACATTCGTCCATCCTGACAACTTTTCGCGTCCCCGCGATACATAAACGATAATTTTAATAGTACAACGTCCAATGTATATTGGCATAGAAGCCTAATAGCTAGGTAGTAGTTTAAAAGATTAATTGGATCATAACAATTACACGATGAAAGTCATATTGTGGTGCAGAGAAGATAACACGAACAGCGTTCGAGTCTATAGTGACACGGATGTTAGTTTAAGAAGGCCCCTTTCGACAATTGTAAAGACTCACTTTCACTACTCTTGTTTCTCTCTCCGCTCAGTATAAATTATTCCCGACATAAAGATATCAAAAGAATCGCGTCAGTAATAGAAATTATAAATCTTACGTCCCTTTGGTAACACTCCATCTACGTACGATGAATAACTGCCCTCGATGATCCACGTGTTCTATGCGTCACTGAGTGGCCAATCTTTCAAATCCCTCACACTGCCTCTTAGCACGCTTCCACATTGCATACGTAGATTTTGGAGGTTGACCGTAGCGTCCCGTGACTTTGACTAGAGTTTCGCTCATAGCTCGAGATACATGTGTACCTTGCACTGTAAAGATTCGCTCATAGCGACAGAGGGTTTGCTCATAGCGATTTAAATGTATACTTTGCACTTCAGAATTCGCTCATAGCGACGTCATGTGCATATTGACTAGAGTTTCGCTCATAGCGAGATACATGTGCACCTTGCACTGTAATGGTTCGCTCACAGCGACAGAGGGTTTGCTCATAGCGATTTAAATATACACTTTGCACTTCAGAATTTGCTCATAGCGATTTAAATATACACTTTGCACTTCAGAATTCGCTCATAGCGACGTCATGTGCATATTGACTAGAGTTTCGCTCATAGCGAGATACATGTGCACCTTGCACTGTAAAGGTTCGCTCATAACGACAGAGGGTTTGCTCATAGCGATTTAAATATACATTTTGCACTTCAGAATTCGCTCGTAGCGACGTCATGTGCATAATGACTTAAGTTTCGCTCATAGCGAGATACATGTGAACCTGGCACTGCAAAGGTTCGCTCATAGCGATTTAAATGGGCAGTTTTACACTTCAGAGGGTTCGCTCATAGCGATTCTTCGCACTTCTGAATTCGCTCATAGCGATTCTTCGCACTTCTGAATTCGCTCATAGCGACGTCATGTGCATATTCTACGTGGATGGCATACTCATAATAAATGTACATCTCGGGCACCTCAGAAGGTTCAATAATAGTGACGTTATGTGTACATTGCACTTCAATGGCTCCTCTCATAGAGGTCATGTATACATTGCACTTCGATGACCCCTCTCATAGTTAATGTGCACCTCACGCACTTCAGAAGGTTCACAAATAATGACATTATGTGCACGTTGCACTCAATAGCTACTCTTATAAATAGGTCATGTGCACATTGCACGTCGCTGACGCCTCTCATAGTAAATGTGCATCTCGTGTATTTCAGGAGGTTCACTAAAAATGACTTTTTGTGCCTATTGTACTTCAATGGCACCATTCATAGCGAGAAGTTTTTGCACTAAGACATCAGTGGATCCAGTGGATTTTGCTCTTAGCATGAAGCACTTTAGAAGCTTCGCTCATAACTTGGTGTGTATGTTGCACTTAACAGTTTATGCTTATAATGCCCAGATGAATCCGTACACCTTTATTTTAATAAGATGTGTACATTGCCTCACTTAAGCCGTTCTTCATAATTTCACTCATCACTTTAATCAATGAAATATAGACCCATACATCAAAACTTTTACTCACGTCCGAGAGTACAGCGGCGGTTACCAAAGTATCTTCTGAATCAACAGTTACTATTCTTACTCGTTCCAGAGATTCTTTGTGTTATGAAGTTTGTACATATATGCCTCTTGTAACTCCATCTTGGAGGCTATAAATGTGGTCCCATGTCAATCTCGAAATGTACAAAGTTTTCTATTTACACTAGCAGCACTTTGTCTTTATTATAAAATGTCAAAGTTTCCGATTCCTTTTCTATGCTTTTTTCTTCAGCATTCTAGAATTCTCAATTTTTTTTTCTTTTTTAGAAAATATTGGGTATAAATATATGTGAACTAGTATCCCAGACTTTATTTTTATTTTGTAATTGGAACATTTGTTCCTGTTCTTTTTCCTGGTTAAATACTAATAATTCAAATCTTACTGAATTACTACAACAAACGCTATCATCTAACGGTCATTTATTTCATCATCTATGTTCTTGAAATTGCAGTTTACATTTATGTTTTTCTCCTTTTCTTTTTCACTTTTGTATACTATGCATTATTTCGTTTTTGAACACCGTTTTCTAAATTCTGCTTAATGTAATGCGCGGTTTTGCACTCATTTAACAATATAAAACTTCGCTTTATCACCAGTAAATACTTCTGAACTGGTTATTGAAGTCAAGTTGATCTCACGGAAACGGTCTGTTGTTTTACTTTTGTGTATATGTTCTCACGATAATTCGTTTTTGAACACAGTTTTCTAAATTCTGCTTAATGTAATGCGCAGCTTTATCACCAGTAAATACTTCTGAACTGGTTATTGAAGTCAAGTTGATCTCACGGAAACGGTCTGTTGTTTTACTTTTGTGTATATGTTCTCACGATAATACTTCCAAATCACCGATCCTTAATTATTTTTATCGATAACGATAATTTTTAAATAAAGTTCGTTTCACTTTCGTCGCCAATGTTAGACTCTTTCAACATACATACATATAGATAATATAACTATAACAGTCTCATCACTATCTTTGCTAATAAATAGTATTATTTCATAACCGTTGTACTTTATAACTTTGTATCCATTAGTCTTTTATCAGCTGATAATTTCTACAGTCTGCATTATAATGTGATCGTTGGATATTTCAATAGTCACAGGACAGTATGCGGCCATAGTATTACAATACAGTCTTGTATAGTGTTGAACATTAGGCAGAACCTTCCACACCTCACACAGAGCGATTATTATCTGCAAACACCTTAGCTCAAGCAACACAAGCGACACTTTTAAAGTGGTTAAAAAATGATCATTGTTTAGGCGTTGACCATACTAGGCAAGTATTATGGAGATAACGCTATAAAGCCGAATCCTATAAAAACACAATCCTGTACTTCCCAATTGCGGAACCGACAGACGTTTATGCTTCAATACAAAGAAGAAGGTAGCATTGAGCTACAATCTATTCCGTCGCTTGACCTCGTCTGCCTGGGGCGCTATTCCACCTGTCATTAGCAAGCTAGGCTTTTGCTACTCGGCTCGATAAATACGCATATTCAGCGTTCAAGAATAAAGTAAAAAATAAACAATTTAAAGTGAGTCTCATCATTTTTATATCATTTTTTTAATAAAAATGAGAGGGTGTTCACGATTTTAAGTGACTATTTATTTATTTATGATACTTTTAAGCCAGAATATGACCGTGGGTAGAAATAATAATAATCACCATACCTTATTGCGGGCGTAAGATTACATCAAGGTGGAAGTAAATAATCCAATTTAAAAAACCTTGATGTTTTCCCTCTTCTGAAATGTAAATTATCCTTATATCTTAACCGTCTTGTTTAATAGGCAGCACGTACTACTTGGTTCTTCATATCACTAATACTTCTGTCCACTGATTCGTTCTGGAGCTCCACTGTCTCTGCCTCAGTATTATAAGACATATTTATATTGCCACAACCGGAAACTAAAAGCGCTAAAAGCGAACTAGTGTGAATATGATTATTACAACAATTTTTATAAAATCTCGTCATTACAATTTGAATTTATAAAGTTATTTTTAACCAAACATGTAAATATCAATTTGAATCTATAAAGTTGTTTTTAACTAACGTGTGAATATTGAAACCCTTGTAATATGAAATTTAAAGTAAAGAGACGATCAATGATAAATTAAAAATAAAGAGGCGACCAATGAAAAAGCCTAACACTTGAAATAGATTATTAAAACAATTTATATAAAACCTCTTCATTACAATTTGAATTCATAAAGTTAAATATAACCAAATGTAAATATTAATTTAAATCCAAGAAGTTATTTTGAACTAACGTGTGAATATTGAAACCCATGCAATATGACATTTAATGTATAGAGAAGATCAACGATAAGGCTAAAAACAAAGCGGCGACCAATGATAATGCTAACACTAGTAAGAATAAGGAAGTAAGGATGAGTTGTTCGTTTTCGCGTGGAACTAAAATCTGTTTCACTATTCTTCGCGAATAGTACTGTCTTCTGGATGAATAGTAACCTATACTAAGAGCTACTAAATTACCGGAACAGGAATGGCTACGTATTTAATTTATACGCGGTCGAAGTGGGAGCGAGAGGCATGCCAGAGAAATGTCAGTATATGAATGTAGAATGTGTCTAAAGCTGCGCTATCAGGCCCCTACCAAATTTAGCTGGGCAGGGAGAGAAGTACGAGTAGTGAAGGTAAGTATTGTCGCGAGTCAGAAATGGGCCGCTTAAACCCTATACCCGTGTCACGAGTCTCGAGACCTGCATGATTAATGTTTTAAATATTCACTTTTTTTGACAGTTCACGATAACTACTTAATTGTTTAATAACGTATATTCTATTAACTGATTTGAGAGGAACCGAGAACGCTGCCATTTTTACTAAAACTCAAAGAAGGATTGTAATACTTGTAAGTTATATTTTAATTGTAACAATACACGTATTCATATCAAAAGATGTTTATTTAATAACCTGAATAAGGATTATGTTTTTTGTGTGTCGGTAACGTCATTATGTTGTTAAAAAGGGCTACTTTTGAAAAGAGGAAGATTAGATATATTGACAGAATAAGAAACGTTGTCTAGTATCGTTGAAGGCTGTCTGTAAAAAAGGGTTGCTTTGAAATTGTCAAATATGTTTTTTGTTAAGTGAAATATTTAATTATGTTGAGGGGAAACGTACAAAGATTTAATTTTAAAGCAATGTTAGTAAGGTTTACAGACAGAGTATTCTTTTGAGTATTATTTAGTTTTTTTTAATGCTAATTGAATATTATTTTCTGTCTTTTAATTATCTTACCTAAGGTGATGATTGGGGAGCTTTGTATAGGTTTAGCGTAATAGCTACAACCTCACCTGGTGTTAAGAGACGATGTGGCCCAAAATGATCGACGCACTTATTCTTGTGCAGGTACTGGCTTTCAATTGCAACTACAGAAACATAACTCTAGTTATTTATCGCCAGATTTTTAAATTAAGGGTGATAGCTAGCCAGATGGACATTGACAAAAGCCCTACCATGAAACTGTTTGCCCTTCCGTTGTTTTTTTTCAACTATGAGTTCAAAATTAATGTATTCTATACACATATTACTCCTCTAAAGATCCATTCATACTTTTATTCGCACCCACACATTTTAGTTGTATAATTTCATCCCTCTTCATAACAAGTCAACTCCACAATATTTTGTCACTGATTGACTAGTCCGTTATTGTTGTTATTTTTAACTTTTGTCTAATAGCCTTATTCCATAACTATACATCCAGCTCGATATTTACCGTGTTTGAACCTCTTCTTATCTCTATTGTTACCTAACACGCATAAATTATGCATTTTCCATTTCTATGTTTAATTGGATAATGCATATTCCTTCGAATATTAAAAGAGTATTTGATATGAATCCTATATAAGTAGGTAAATAAAATACAAACGCGTATAATATATTATTTTTAATCTGATTGACAAAAGCAAATTTTGATCTTGTTGCAAAAGTTGTAACAGTGCTGAAAGTGCTGTTGGATACATGACTGAATTTATCAATGAGTTTTAGACAAAATAAAGGTGTCGAGTTACGTTATTATGCTTTGTGTGAATTAAGTTTTGATGCAGACGAAAGGTTTTTTGTCGACTAATGAAGCAGTCTGTTATTATTTGTTAACTGAATTTGAAATTCGTACGACGCTCATTCAGAATCCTATACAAATACTATTTTCGTTTTTTTTTTTATTGTTTATAGATTTAGCCTTATGGCCACAATCTTACCTATAGATGTTAAGTGACAATACGGCCCAAGTTAGTGGACACGCTAAACCTGTGGAGGGACTGGTTCTCAAGTGCAACTGCGGGAACACGGCTACTTATATTTGGCGGCAGATTTTCTACTTGAGGCTGGTAGCTAGCCGGGCTTGCAATAGAAAAAGCCCTACCACAATGCTATGGTGTCCTCACGATTTATTCCTTCACCGAAAGCTCAAGCTTATTGTATATTCAGATTCACCTTCCACTACACTCTACACACTACCACTGAGCTATCATCGCTTCAAAAGCTTTTCGATTTGTGCCTTTTTTATTGCCGTAAAGAAAATTAGAATTTTAAGTACATGCTTTCATAATATCCAGGATAAAAGAGGGACACGTGGGACTCATCGGATGAGAAGTATTGTCAAACAATTACTATAAAGATATCGCGAATACCACCATTGCTTTTTATTAATAGAGTCCAGATACAGATTTCTTACTGCTTCTAGAGCTATCTGTCACCTATTTTTAATAACTTGGTGTTCAAAATTCTATTATTTACAGACTTCTTAATCGCAACGCGTAAATGCATTACCCGGGCTTAGGCCAAGGCAAGAGAGATATGTGGCAAGACTCATCGGATGCTAATCACCCAACTTAAAGCTGTCAAGTTTAAAATCGGTCGCTATATACCTGTAATTAGATGTGTTTCGGCAGTTGCACAAGGAGCAGTTCTTCAAACGTGGCCATTAGTTTAATCCAAATTTTCAGTGAACTTCAGGTGAGCTTATGGCCAAAAAATTTACATGAATACCAAATTTTACGGGCGGCTTCGCTCGCATTAATATTGATTTTGTCAAACAAATCGAATGACTCAATAAAAAGTCTCATATAAACTTTATTCCTCCCTTTACCTCGCTTCTAATAAGGTTTGCGCGAGAACCATGTTATCACCATCTCCAGATTGCCAACTACCTCTGTACACAAATTTAACATAATCAATTCAGCGGCTTAGGCGTGAAAGCCTAACAAAGAAACAAACAACTTCACTTTTGCATTCATAATTTTGGTTTGGATTATAAGACGGAATAGTTGTTTGTTTATTGGAACGTGCTAATCTTGGGAGCTACCAGTCAGATTTCAAAGATTATTTTTGTATTTGGTATAGCAATCATTGAGAAAAGCTTTAAGTTATTTAATTAATATCACGCTACCACCAATACGAGAAAAGCTGTATTGTACAAATTTACAAAAAAACAGGCAAAAATGATTAAATAATTTTTAGTTCCACACGAACAAAGTTTTGTACGCAGTTACTAAACTTATAAAATTAAAAAAAAACAAGATCATAGTAAACAAACATGTTAAAAAAACAACTTTTTCTAATTATATACCTTACAATAAAATTTAAAAAAAACATATATTATTCTATTCTGACTATTTAGGTATAATTAATGGAAAATACCGAACGACAGATGACTATATTAAAGTTAAATAAATTACGAACCGAAACGTAAATTACTACAAATCAAATTAAAATGGGTATTAATATAAGCATCTTTTTTTTTGACACCTTTGATTCATCACGGGATCATGCGATCACATTTAATCAACCATTGTTCTCATTGATAATTTTTCGATATATATTTATTTTATAGTTAAGGGTTAGCGTTATAGCCACTAACTTACCTTAATAACCTTAAACTTAAATAAGGATGTGGCCCAAGATGGTGGATATTTTTATAAAAAGTGTATCTACTTTAGACGGTGGATAAAATGTATATATATTTCTGTTTTTCATGCTAGGTATAAAAATATATCGTCCTACTACCCAATCTTACTATGTGAACATTGCCTTTTTTCTATGGTTAGGGCTTATCGTTATGACCATATTCTCACCTGACCTTAGGTGACGATACAGCCTACGTTGGTAGATACGCTAAATCTGTGGAGGGACTAGTTCTCAAGTGCAACTGCCGGAGGAACACACCTATTGGTATTTTGCGGCAGATTTTCTATTTGAGGGTTGTAGTAGCTAGGTGGTCATTAAAATAAGCAAATTTCCTCGCGATGTTTTCCTTCAGCGTAAGCTCATGCTCATTGTAGGTGGATTCGAACTCAGGTCCCTTGACGTGAAATCCGTACACACTATAACTGAGATATCATCGTAGTGCTTTAGCCAAATATTATAAAGGTAACGTATCGATCTATATTAATTAATATTATACTTGATATTACAAAGCGGAAGATTTCGTTGGTTTCTTTGAACGCGGTAAAGTTAAGAACTACCGGTTAGATTTCAAAAATTCTTCTTGTAGTTTATAGAACAATCTTTGAGGACGGTCTTAGTATATTTAATATAATGTTACTACAAATGGCAGTTAAACTGTATAGAAACAGATTAAAAAATTGCCAAATAATATTAATTAATTTAATTAAAACATGAAAACGACGCCGCGGGCACATCTAGTACTTTTATAGTATCATTGTTTATAACTACTTGTGTAGCTATCAAAATAACCTTAAGTTAATAACCAAAAGTGACTAAAGTAATGAGCATATGTAAGTATCAGTTTTTCTGAAGTGAACACTTGTTTAGGCGCGTTGAGCACTTTTTGGGTGAACAAAAATCGTGAAACTCGCATCATCGTCACTGCATGCTACTGATGATTAATATATGTTCAGTGTTCACCATGTATATATGTACGTAGATACCTCTGTGCGTTATTAATATACATTATATATATACAAAGAGTCTATTGGCTGTCTTCTGTCGGCAGTTCTCATGACTGCTTTTTTTAAGTCTTGTGAAGTTTTGAACCGTCTTAAACATATCAAATACCAACAGGGACAGTTGTTAACATGTCCGACACAATACGAGCAAAGCGACACGACACGAGGCGTTGCACAGCCAAAACAATCGAGAGGCGCGTGCGTCGCATACCGGTTTAATAGTGAATCGATTGACAAAACAAATAATACATTAAAGCGGTTCTCATTTCACTAAAGCCGATATTACACTGTTCATTATTGCTTAGTTACAAGTTTTAATGATTATTTCGACGTTGGAAAGTACACAAAAATGTGAATATGAGATACACGTCTTTTAGCGCCATTTGGTGAATTTGGCATGAATTTGTTGCAGTTTTTCTGATATTAAATAAAAAATTGTTACGTAATCTAATTATACATATATAACATTATCAATATTTTTTTTGGACTTTGTCACGCAATTCTTGCTAGCATTAAAATTTGGTTATAATTTTTTTTTCAATCTAGCAGGCTTATTCTTGTTTTATAGTCCCTATGAAAACCATATAGAAAGTTATAAAAGTAATGATGTGCTTCTTTACACCGAAAAATAACGACTAAAATGTAAAAGAAAATACATATATCTTTATAGCACATATTTTATTGTGTACACAGAGGTATAATAAATATTTGAGTGTAAAATAAACATTGTAATAATGAAAAAGTTTTTAACATATTAGTTTTTTGTAGTTCGCTCGAGCGGAAGCCAAGTATATGTAACTGGTTATAACTTATTCTATATTTTTAACACTATATAACAATTACCTCTAAAACATATTGTTAAACGTTATTACCAATGCATAGTTTTTCTTTTAAGTAATGGGCATCAAACAGGCGCACGGCTCATCTGATGTTAAATAGTTACCGTCGCGTCACTTACGTCGCACGTCGTTGTTTATTACATCTCACCTTGGAGACCGTATTTCAATCACTGTAGAGACCCATATCATAGTTCTGGGGGGAAAACTGTGCTACTGATACCATTGATCCAACGTACGCGAAAATAAGGTTCAACAGAACCTGTTGTCACTATAGTATTATCTAATATATATATTTTTATTAATTTCACGAATACTAAAGTAATACATTTTTAACTATAATTATATAAAACATATATAAAACACAAAAAATATTTGAGCAGCTATGAGAGTGAGTATATGACAGAGTCTGACTCTGACTGACTTACTGAGACCGATGTACCTATAACTTATAATTTTATAATATAATATGAATAATTTTATATTATTAAATTTACAATTAAAGTGTTCTTGGTAATCGACATAGAAAGTGTTTTATTTTGACCTTTTGTTCGCCTGGCCACTTATACGTGCATCACTCTAAAACTATTTAATAGTATTAGATGAAATTTGTTACGATGATAACTAGTACTGTGGATTAACCTATAGTATATTTTTATTCCATAATACGACAGGATTCCTAACGTAAAGGAAGGAAAATCATCCTGATGAGAATGTAACATGGTGCTAAGGCTTGCTGATGGCCCATCTGACTACCTACGACCCCTTTTTATCTTTTTTTATTAACGTAGTGTTTAAAATCCTATTCTCAACGGGCATGCACATTGCAACGCGCAAATTCAAACGTATTACCATGGCACATGCCAAGGTGAGAAAGGCATGTGGTGTTTCATCGGGTGCTAATCACCCAACGCTACTCACTAAAACGTATCACAGCAACACTGCAAAGTCCCGTGTTGCCAGAGACCAGGGACAACTTTCGCACTTCTTCTATTCTCTGGCGGGAATGGCTAGCTATCACCCTCAAGTTGAAAATCTGCCGCCAAATACCTATAGGTGTGTTTTGGCAGTTGCGCTTGAGAGTAAGTTCCTCCATTAGGCTAATCGTGCCTACCATCTTCGGTTACAACGTCACTTAACATCAGATGAGATTGTGACCATAAGGCTAAATGTTAACTATTTAAAAAAAAACCGCCTACAAAGTGACAGGTGGATAGAAATTTTAGAAATAATATTTTTTACTTTTATATCGACAACAAAGTGCACTCCAACTATAATATACGTATATATATATATATATATATATATATATATATGTGTGTATAATATACATACATATGCCTAAGTTATTGTTTTATTTTATGTGTAAAACATTTTTTTTTTCATCGAATAATGGTCTAAATAAATCTCATTAAAGAAAAATGATCAATGATAAAATACCTCTTAAATGTTTCTTTTATATAAATTACTAAGCGATAATTGCTAGACTATCTATTTCATATATTAACAACGTCCCATTTCTATCGTGATGCTTTTGCCCAAATGTTTGAACCAACGATTTTGTAAACTTACAGATTTCACAAGCTTGTTTGTAAAAGGTATAGAGGAACGCAATCATCCAGATAACGTTGACACTTTAACCGATAGCGCTTGTGTTACAAGATGAGTCACATTAAATTGGATGTATCCTCTATATATTTTGTCATTAGGTGTAAACAGAGATAACGTGCTTTTTTAAGTAATTCGTGAGTGTTTACAAGCTTCATTCAACGTTTCGAGATAACTGTCACTTTTACTTTCAAAGGTATTAAAAATAGGAAAGCTGAACTTAATGTTTAACCGTTATTGTAAAAATCATGAGCCTATGATAAATATATCATTATCATAGATTTCCTATATAATTCGTCAATTTATTTCGTACATGTATGATTATGATAGTTGGTGATTTTTTGAGAAGGAGTGGGAACAATCGGTTAACTCATCAGCGGTTAAAAGGTTTAATTCTGATGGGATTAGAAATATACTTAGTTTTAAGTAAAGTTGACAATCTTTCTAGGAGAGGCAATGAGATTTCGGTCGGGTAACGCCCGGCTATGGCTCCTAGCTGCGCCTCTGACGTGTATTTGTAAAAAAAGAATTATTCTAGTAAATTAGTTAATTCTATTAAAATATATATATAGGAGCTTCAAAGCAATCGACGCATTCATTTTCGTCTAATTCAAAACGTTAAAGAAATTATTGCAATGATAAAAAAACAGTATATTTAAATATTTTATTGAACTTTTTATTTGTTATGAATCGACCGAACTGTTCTTTCTATTTATTTATATGTAATATAGTGTGTCGAATATTGCTTCCAGGTATTTAGTTTTTACTCCCATAGAGAAGCTAGAATATTAAGCAAAATACATTCGTGAGCATAGGTATGGTAGTAAGGTGTTTATAATGTATTATCAGCTATAACATCCGCTCCTCCGGCAGAAACTCAGAGTGTTGCCATTCCAGTCTCTGATTTCTGATAACAAGGAGGATTGTGGATTTTCGTGGTTTCTTTTTAATACTCCCTGTATTTGGCGGTGTTTGCCATCTGATGAGTCCTACACGTACTTCTCGTAAACCGTCTAGTATATTGCGAAAGAATGGATGCAAATTTATTTTTTCACCATGTATATGCTTATGGGTGCCGCCTTCCCACCAGATTTTAGAATAAGTGTCTAAGCTGTCCCTGGTCTTTGCTAATTCGGTAGTTTAAAGTGTCCTCGTGGTGCGTTTTAACGAATGGTGTTCGGTGCTTATCATCTGACGAGTCACCGAGTTTACCGAAAGCTCAGACTCACTGCAGGGGGTTTTGAACTTGCGTCCATTAAAGCGGCGTCCGTACCCTTTACAACTGACCCATCGTCGCTTCAAATGGTGTATATTTTTATCAATCAAGCGGTAAAAAACTGTACTTCATTAGGTTATAACTACCATATACATGTCTCTTTTCTTTCCTACATTTCTCGGTCAGATAATATAGAATATTCAGCATCCGAGAAGTTGGCAGACAATTATGATAGTAAAGTTATTATTTGGTATACCTGCATAATAGTGAAGAGCTCACAAATTCACACTAGGGCAGTTAGTGTAAATATAAATTTATCATTCTTTCTTGAGAGTCAATTATAAAAGTTACAGTTAACTAATCATACGTTGATACAGCGAGGTCTTCGGTGTCTATTAAACATTCTGACGGCTAATTATTGGACCTCTGATGAGTTATAATTACACGCTTAAAACGACCTTTAGGTCTGTTGCTGTGAAAATTATTTTCAACAATCGAGCAACGAATAAAATAGTCTTTTAAATTGCCATGTGTCATTAAATTATGACACGCATTTATGTGTAGATATATTCTCGAAGTTGTTGTGACTGCTTTTGTATAGAGAAAGTCTCCTTATATTTATCATTCCAACTCTATGTATGTATAGAGTACTATTTCCCTACCTACTAGACTTTCGTTTGCTGGGCATGACATTTTATTGTTGTGACACATCTATAGGTGCACCTCGGCAGTAAAATTAACCCGTCTGCCGTGACGGTAAATGGCAAGACGTTTTCTTATGCTGACACGCCCTCTCTACGTCACTGCTTCCGACTCCCTCATGTGTTCGCGTATATCTATAGTTACTATACTAATATTATAAAGAGGAAAGATTTGTATTTTTATTTGTAATCAAATAAACTCAAGAACTACTGGCCCGATTTCAAAAACTCTTTTACCATTAGAATGCTACATTAGCTCTGAGTAGCATAGGCTATATAATTTTTTTTATGAAAATGATTTAATAAAATTTTAGTTCCACGTAAACGGAGTCGCGAACACAGCTAGTTAATTAGAAATTATTATGCTAATTTAAATGTTTTATGTCCAACTTTTTACTTCACGGTATGAGATGGAAGAGAGGTCATTTCATCGAACTTTGCTTTATTGTTATGAACTATGTATGTATTTGTTGTCGAATATTTATTTCTGTCTGATAATTTTGTTCTACTCATATTTTATCTTTTTTCGAAATATGCTTGATAATTTTTACAGCTAATCATTTTTTTGTTACAATTTTTTTTAATAGATATTGTATCGTGTAAAGTAAGAAATTCTTGAGTACCAAAAATAATCAAAACCAATCAAGCTGTTATGGGTAACATAACTGCTTTGACTACTACGAGTTTATCAAGGAAATAAACTCTCTAAGTAAATATGTCTCATACTACAACGTAGTATAACTAAGGTTTTGTTTTGCGAATGAATTAGCTACCATCTAACTACTCTCAGTAATTTCATATCTAATAAACTATTACTAGGTACCGGTTCATCCCGTCGACTTTCTAGGCTTAATCAATATGTGCGAGTACCTTCGACTTCATTTTCACTTAACCCCGGGTCAAATTGTAGTCAAAATATTAATTATAAGATAATTAACAACCAAAAGATGAACAGTAATTCTTACTGATATTATTTATAAATGCAAAAATGAGTTTTTTATTACACTTTTAAACGTAAACTGCTGAATCGATTATGATAAATTTTGGTATAGGTATACTTGGGACCCTAGAAACGGTGATAAGTTACTGTTTTTTTCATCATTCGACTTACTTCAATCTTTGGACAATAATAGTAAGTAATTAATAATAAAAGTATACTATATTTGTTTTTCATACTACTCTTAAAAGAGGTGAAATGAGGTTGTAAAAGCATTATACAAAAATTGTCGTCATTAAGCTAACATTTGGCAGATTTAGCAGAGAGTTTATATAAATTAGTTAAAATAGGGGTTTTAAAAATTCATATCTATGTGTATTGACTAACAAATGATTAAATTGACTGAAGAATGATTTTTTTATCGATCGATAACCAGAATTGGTTGAAAAAATTGATATTAATGCGTGCAGAGCCGCGCGTCAAAGCTAGTACGAGATAAATAATGTACCAAACCGTTGAAACCGTTGAAGCGATAATAGTTCAGTTGGTAGTGTATACGGACGCCTCTTCAAGGGACGTGCGTTCGAATCCACCTACAATGAGCTTGAGCTTTGGGTGAAAGCAAACATCGTCATAAAACCATAGCATGGTAAAAGGGCATTTTCTAATGGCCGCCTGGCTAGCTACGATTCTCAAGTTAAAAAATATCTATAGGTGTGTTCCGGTAGTTGCACTTTAGTGCAGTCCCTCTACTAGGTTTAGCGTGCCCACCATCTTGACCACATTGTCACTTAACGTCAGATGAGATCATGGCCATAACACTAAACCTATAAGACATATTACCTAAACCTTAACTATAAAAAACCCAACCAAATCTAGATTTTCTATTCATATATAATATTATAATCACTACACTCTAGTTACGGTGGAATAATTAATTAATTGTTTATGTTAATGTCATTGTAGAACGCGTGTTAGTACACATTGTTGGTACGTCTGTGTCTATTGTATTGGTGTATTGTCGTCGGCGGCTGCAGGGTAAAACAACACATTGTAAGGTTATTTTAAAATACACCGTGTTACGAGCAGAATGATCGTGACGGCGCATACGTCGCGACGTCGCGCTCAGCGCGTGGTACAACTCACAGGAGATTGATTATTGAAACCTAGTTTTTTATCGCAGGGTATGGATGGAAGCTAGACAAATCAAAATGTAATGTATGTGTAGATGGCTATCCATAGCTCGTATGCTATTGACTGTGCCAAGTCATAGCTGCGCGCTTATTGGTTTACGACAATCAGTAAGTTAACAATGGCTGCGCATATATAGTGTATATACATCATACGCGTTATCAGTTTCGTAGCGTATTATAATGAATTAGATTAATTAAATGATGTACAATAAAATGTTTGTTTTCACAAGAAGAAAAATATTTTTTTTACTAAATTTTCTACCCTTCCTTCACTTCATTAGTTATCAATTAACATCAAGTATTTGTTAATTAATAATATAATACTATTATCAATAATAATATACTGCTTAAGAAATCTCCTTCTGAACGAGTGTTTCACGACACTCACGAATTTTATGTTATAATTGAAACTTTCACCCGCCCGATAACCAAGCGTCTTTTGTTTTTAGCGACCCTCAATAAAAGGGAAAATAAAAAACACAAGTTATTTTATATAACAGTAAATAGAAAAAAGGACGGATCGGCACTGGAATCTAAAAACTAAGTGCCCCTAGATCTATCTGCGGAATATTTCGCATAGGGTGGATTAATCTCATCGCAATAAGTTCAGTAGTTTTAACTAGATTGACCATCTAACGAATAATATTTTTCTTTTAATTATATATAATATGGAAGATAGATTACAGTCAAAACATTAAGAAGAAAAATAAACACAACCATAAAATATTTGCTGTTCTTTATTAGAATCTAATGTATTACCTATACCATTACATCTCATACTTTTTGGAGCACCGCCCACTTTAGGAAAAATTTAAAACCCAATTCCCTCTAGAATTCTTAATATATTTTTTTATACATAAAAATAAAGAGTAAAGAAGTTGATTTATTTAATTCTTTTTTATAGTACTCAATTCGATTAATTCTTCTTCTAAAGTCCACTGCAGGCGGTACCGCCCACATTGAGAACATATGATCTAAACCATCTTTGTTTTAGTTTGTTTAAAAAATTGAATAGCTTTTATAAATAATATAATTCTATCGGAATCATTATTAAATGTATTTCTTTTGGTTCTCGTTATTATACAATAGAAAAATTAAATACTGCTTCGTTGTTAGATTAATAAAACTTTTCCTTTGATCACAGTAGTTATGAAAATTGAGCGTATCGCTAATTCCTTTACTATGTACCGACGTTGTTGGGGTGAGCCGTGAAATTGTGCATTACCATCATCGTACTGTGACTTCAGTGGTAATATCGAGGGGCCTGTGACCCTGCATCGATCCAGGTATTATTACGATTGTTATAAAATACTGGACCCACACCGTTATCTCTGGGGTATACGCATTACGGTCATACAAGTAAATATTTAAACTTACCAATTGTTATTACTAATTTGATACATTTAGCGTAAAAATATACAATACTACCTTTTATCCACGGAGCCGATCGTATTTATATTGATTTGTCAACCAATTCTGGTTGTCGATCGATACTGAAGTCATTTTTCTATGAAATGCTTATTTTTATACAGTCGGTACCTAATAAGTCTATTAATTATGGTTTTTGGTTAGATAAGATCATAATTCTATCTATTTATAAGATTGGTACCTACGAATGTCTATTATATTTATAAAATTCTAACTGTGCGTGCGACTTTGTTCGCGTGGAAATAAATTATTTAAACTCGCGCTGTCATTCAAACTACAATAACTTTTGATAGAGTGAACTGATTTAAATGAAATATATAATTTCCTTGGCGACGTGTTATTGTAAACTTTGTACTTTAGCAGTGATGCGTTCATAAACATACAGGCAGACATTTCTAAAAATCATGTAAAATTATTGAATTTTTCACATAAATCTAAAAAGTAGAGACAAGTTAAATTCACATTTCTATTACAACGTTTTCAAATAAGATATTTTAACATTTTCACACGTTCATGATAACTTAGCCTTGGTAAAAAAGGACTTATAATCACGCGGTTTCGTGGAAAGTGAATGTGCGTTGTCGAATTTCCTTAATGTTTCATCTTCTGCAAAATCTGTTTCAAATAAATATAAATATATAATGATTTCTTATGTTTACGCGAATATTATTCATTGAAATAAAACTAATTTAAACGGATTTTATCGCGGTTTTTTATTTATTTTGATCACGACGTTTCGAAAGCTTTTCGGCCTTCGTGGTCACGGGGCGGACTGAGGTGTAGGTTGTCCAGAAAAGTTCATGTCACTGTGTCTACCTTCAATTTAATTTTTATTCTTGATTGTATTCCGATCTACGCAGAAAGAGCTCACAGTGTCTTGAGGTCTGGCAATTGGTCTTTTGGGTTCCGATTTAATTAAATGTATAATCGGATCCTAGGCTTGTGCTAGCTTCCAACCATCTTCTCTATTGGAATTTGGATGTTTTTTAATTTCAATAGCCTCACGAACCATCCTAGGTAGGAATCGGTGTTCTTTGGCAAGGATTTGTGGCTTGTCGAATCTAAGATAATGTTTGGAGCCTTCTTCTGAATGTTCAGCAACTGCAGACTTCGTAGAGCGTCGGTGTTTAACATCAGCTAAATGTTCTTTTACGCAGGTCTCCATATTTCGTTTAGTTTGGCCGATATAGGAGAGACCACAGTCACATTCGATTTTGTACACGCCCTGTTCTTGTAGGGGTATATGACACTTGACAGGTGGTAAAAATTTACTAATCTTCTTGGGCGGCTTGAAGTAAGTTTTGATTGAAGCACGCTTCAGTACATAGCCAATCTTGTCTGTGACCCTTCTTACAAAAGGTAACACAACAGGTACACGTTCTACTGTGGCTGGTTTCACTCGGTTTCCTTGACGGCGGCGTGGAATTTGGAGCTTGTTATCTCGCAGTACTTGCTTGACATGTCGCAGCTCAGCAGCCAGATGTTCCTCGTCAGTCGTCACAGATTCCTTGTGCTCTCTGAAACAAAGATTTACCCACGGTAGCTAACTGTTTCGCATGGTGGTGAGATTCACCATTCAGGTATTTATCTGTATGGGTCATTTTTCTGTACACAGTATGGCCTAAAGACTGATCAGGATTACGGATAACTAAAACATCTAAGAAAGGAAGAGATTTATTTTGTTACAATTCACTATATACATACACACAATACATACAATTCACTATGGAGTTAGAACAAAATAAATCTCTTCCTTTCTTAGATGTTTTAGTTATCCGTAATCCTGATCAGTCTTTAGGCCATACTGTGTACAGAAAAATGACCCATACAGATAAATACCTGAATGGTGAATCTCACCACCATGCGAAACAGTTAGCTACCGTGGGTAAATCTTTGTTTCAGAGAGCACAAGGAATCTGTGACGACTGACGAGGAACATCTGGCTGCTGAGCTGCGACATGTCAAGCAAGTACTGCGAGATAACAAGCTCCAAATTCCACGCCGCCGTCACGGAAACCGAGTGAAACCAGCCACAGTAGAACGTGTACCTGTTGTGTTACCTTTTGTAAGAAGGGTCACAGACAAGATTGGCTATGTACTGAAGCGTGCTTCAATCAAAACTTACTTCAAGCTGCCCAAGAAGATTAGTCAATTTTTACCACCTGTCAAGTGTCATATACCTCTACAAGAACAGGGCGTGTACAAAATCGAATGTGACTGTGGCCTCTCCTATATCGGCCAAACTAAACGAAATATGGGGACCCGCGTAAAAGAACATATAGCTGATGTTAAACACCGACGCTCTACGAAGTCTGCAGTTGCTGAACATTCGGAAGAAGGCTCCAAACATTATCTTAGATTCGACAAGCCACAAATCCTTGCCAAAGAACACCGATTCCTACCTAGGATGATTCGTGAGGCTATTGAAATTAAAAAACATCCAAATTTCAATAGAGAAGATGGTTGAAAGCTAGCACAAGCCTGGGATCCGATTATACATTTAATTAAATCGGAACCCAAAAGACCAATTGCCAGCCCTCAAGACACTGTGAGCTCTTTCTGCGTAGATCGGAATACAAACAAGAATAAAAATTAAATTGAAGGTAGACACAGTGACATGAACTTTTCTGGACAACCTACACCTCAGTCCGCCCCGTGACCACGAAGGCTGAAAAGCTTTCGAAACGTCGGGATCAAAATAAATAAAAAACCGCGATAAAATCCGTTTAAATTAGTTTTATTTCAATAAATATAAATATAGTTTTAGTGAAAATGATACTCTTGTGGTTACCAACCAGAAATCCGTACGGGTAATTTTGACGGGATCAAGTTTATGCGTATTAGTACTACTCAGCTTCATTGTAGGACATATATCGGCAGATCCCAGAAACCGGTGTACCAAAGAGTATCACTACGGCTGGTATTTAAAAAAAATCACGCTCATTGTTAAAATATAATATACAAGCTGTGTCCGCGACTCCGTTCAGGTAGAACAAAAATTTAATTTAATAATTTTCATAAAAAAACGTTATATAGCCTATGTTACTCAGAGCTAATGTAGCCTTCTAATATTGAAGGAATTTTTGAAATCGGTTCATTAGTTCTTGAATTTATACGTTACAAACAAAAATACAAATATTTCCTCTTTATAATATTATTATAGATTAGCCACATAACAGCAAAAAATCTGGTCATTTTATTTCGTAAAATAAGTCTAAGTACAATAAGACAAGGACGATGGTGATGATTATATCCAAGACATAATGCTTACAGTGAATTTCTGGGCGGTGGGTTCTTTTGTGATTAAAGTTTTGCGATTATGATAAAAATTTTTTTATTGAAGTATATGTTTCGTGCCCTTTTCAATATCAATACGCACATATATCTAATAATTGAACGGAGTGGTAGAGATTTTTATCTATCTTGATTGAAACTTCCACAGTGGCTTTCTTTTAATTTTTCACGGTTTGATATTAGTCAGTGTATAGGATTTTGGCTGACCGAGAGGTTTGCAGGTTCCATTGATATACTGTATGGTTGTCATTGTTGTTGGATTGTATTTTGCTTACCATCAACTGTGCAGTTTGGTTGCCAGATTTAATTATAAAATCAAACAAAGCAATAAAAACGACGTACCATTTTCTTCACGTATTAATATGGTAATTCGGTATTAATTAAGCAAGCGATGTATTACTTTGAGTGCCATTAATATGTATACCTTTTGCATGACATAGTGGTCCCATCACCGGGTGGTTGACGACAAAAAACGCTTTTAAAACGTTTTCATTGTAATCGCAATATGCCGCCGCTTTCACTGAAGAACAAACAATCTTGATATTTTAATTATTAAAAAATATAAATAACAGGTTTATATTTTATTTCTTTCTAGAATTAACGTTTGACGGTAAATTCATGAGTAGTGATGTAACCTAATAATAACACCTTTATTGTAGTAAATCCATTCTTAAGCACTTAACGATGTTACTGTTCCAGCATATCACATGTCATAACGTGGCTAAAAGAATTAAAGTCTCTCCTTCTCTCTAAAAACGAAACGAACTATTATATTGTTATTTAGATTATAAGATTAACTAATTTACGTATAAATTACTTGTAAAGAATCAAACTACTTACATAGACAAATGTAATTAAAATATATATTTTATCTAGTTGATTATTACAAAATCATATATATATTTATATACAAAAATCCTAAATAACAATGTCCCTCCTCACAAAACTCTAAAACCTCAGAACAGTTTTAAATAAAAAATTGTAATTGTGTATTGATCGATCCAACTTGAATGACAGGCTAGTTTTTTTTTAATAGATATGACCCTTTCACTGAACATGTTACGTGGCTCTGTGGCCGAGTTAATGACTACTGAAAAGAGCAGATCAAAGTCTGCCAAGTCAGCTAGTTGGTACGTCCTTCTTGTCAAACTTACATCTGCTATGTACAAAAACCATAAATTTGAGATATTAAATAAAATCGATAAAATAGTAGTTTTAATTGAAAATATTTTAGTTGATCGAAATTACCTACTTTTTAAGCGATCACTGTTACCTGTACCATGCTCAGAATCACACAGTAGTCTTTTATATCTAATTTTGATTAGTAAACTAGCCATATTAATCAAAATTTCAAAAAATCTTTACAACTGCACATAGCAGAAACTTCTTTTAAATAGCGATATATAAATTAAAATAATTTATCTTATACAAATGTATTAGATCAAGATTGTTACATCCGAGTATTACTTCGGTCAACACAGTCGATGACGCGCACAAAAAATCCAACAAAACCATCGGGCGCCGACAAAAGTGACGAACGCATAACTTTCAAGAACGTCCCTTACACCATTGTGGCGTGCGGCCGGCCGATTAACAGTTAATAATTCCGTTTTTGTTAAAATTCTACATTATACAAGTTAATTTTTTGTCAAAGCTTTTTCGCCATTTAAACCACTCAGGTTTTTTTAATAATATATATAGTATATCTATGTATATAAAAATAAATCTCTATTTCTATTGATCACCGCATCACGCGTCAACGGATAGAACAATTTCACTAATGATTTTTTTGTTGTATTAATTATAGTCAGGAGAAGGTTCTTAAGAAAGAAAAAAAATGAAGAAGTTGAGCGCATCATTAAAATTAAAAAGAAAAAACCTTAACGATAATATTAATTTTACATTACTGTCAGTTGTCACAGAACATTAAAATTATAAACATTATGTTTTTGGATGATACTTTTTGTATTAATTATACCAATACTAATTCAATATTCATAGTTAGGACAGGGCAATATCTATTGGGTTAGCTAGTATATATATAATATATTTTTTCTTATGAAACATGTTCATTTATTCACTTTATTATTCTTTACTGACTTCCTTGCAACACGCAAACGGGATCAGGCCATGGCAAGAGGAGCATAAGACAAGACTCATTGGATGATAAGCACACCCTACACTACCCACTAAAAGGCAACACGGCGAAACTTCAATCTCCCGTGTTCTAATATCCCTGACAACATTTATGTAAAACTTAATGATGATCTGTTACGGATAGCTCAGACTGGTCGTTGACTAGGAGGGCTTTAATGGAAAAAATAGGAATAATGCGATATTTTGTTGTATATCTTATATTGGGCACATTAAGACTGACTATAGAATTTACATAGAAAAATAAATCGAATATTAAAAAACTATAAAACAAAAAATAATAAATCGTTAGCATTTACTAAAGAACACAAGAAGGTTCAATTCCTAACAGATGATCAGTTGAGCGGTTAAGCTATAAAATAATGTAACACTTACATTCGTATTTAAAATGTCAGTGAGAATTATAATACAATACTATGTCAAATAGCAACTGCTATTTAAAAACGTCTTGTAATGTTTTTAGATATTTTTTTTACTTTATAGTTTTTTGCGATACTGGTATAAATTCACCTGAGGTTAAATGACGATGTGGCTCATGATGGTGAATACGCTACACCTGTGGAGAGACTGGCCTTCAAGTGCAACTGCCGGAATACATTTATTAATCGGCTTCTGTACATTCCACCAAGATTGATGGAGCGCTTTCACATTCATCATCTAATCCCGGTAAGGTCCAAACCTAATCAAGGGCTCCCTCTAATGGGGTTGGGGATCGGCACACCCAGAAAAAACCTACGGAGAGGCTCGCGCAGAGGTTCGTCACACTCCTTCTCGGGCTTGCACTGCAATCGCGACAGATGTGACCGCATCTGCCGTTGAAGGCCACTCTAAGGCGGCCGGAGGTCATTTCTGATCCTTCGGCGCCCGGTTCGTCGCCTACGGCAAGGGAGTGTGGTGGTACGCTCCCGTTTCCTTTCCGCCGCTTCTTTCACGAGCATAACTTGCTCGCAGTAAGACACGACGGCATTCCATCCGCTCTCGCTCTCGACCATGGATCTAACCACAGCCAGTAGCGACAGCTCGGAACCGATCACTTCGGTTAATTCACAGCGAGTTGCATCCCATGCGGGACAGTCCGACAATGTGTGCTGTGTATCATCAAGAGTGCAACTGCAATGGTGACACTCTCGTGTTGTTTATCGGCCTATGCGACACAGGAAGCTTCCGAAGCATCCATGTCCCGAGAGCACCTGTGTTAATCGGAAGGTGAGAGTACCATGTCGCCGTCTGGTCCAGGCCATAAATTTTGGTCTCAAGGCCTCAACGGTCATCACGCCTGAGTTCGGATGTTCAAGCCGATAACACCGTTCCGTCGCAATGTGGACCTGGTGAATTTCTAGCCTTTGAGCTTCAATCTCCCGAGGCGTAAGTCTCAACCCACATGCCATCATCTCTCTGCGCCACTCATATAGTAGAGCCAGGCTCCTTGCTTCCAGGTCCCATGGCGGGGATCCAGCTAGTAAGGAAGCCGCCTCGAAGTAAATCGTGCCATTAAGGGCATAAAGGCATAAAGGGCCATAGATCGCACGATCCCCATGTACAGCTTTCGGCAGGCTGATTCCAGACCACCTAAATTGGGTAGTAGCTGCGCCAAAGCAGCCGCAGCACCCATGAGGCGAGGAATCAACTGCCGAAAATGTTCTAAAAAGTTCCATCGACTATCGAGAATGAGGCCCAGGTATCTCAGCTTTGATTCAATACTGAAAATAATTAGAATAAGCCCTATCATCATGCGAACATTAAAAAATGTTAAAGTACTGTGCTTCTAATAATTTATCAGTAGCGACTCACTGCTTTATGGAATATTCAATACTTGCAAATTAGTATTCGGTACGGAAATGAATCATATACGAAACGGAAAAAACCTGCTCGTTCTGACAAATTTTGTTCGCCGAGCGCATTTCATAATTAGGGGTTTTTGATAGCGCATTAATTGGGTTTAGAACCGGCTTGCCTCGGTTTCTACCTGATAACGCAGATTTGTGCCTAATGTGTCAGTTACTTTTTATATCAGTTGATATTTGTCGCTAACTCTGAATACTCTTCTCTTGAATCATCTTACTAATATTTATTTATACTAATATTATGAATGAGAAAGTGAGTTTTTTTGTTTGCTACGCTATCATGCCTAAACCACAGAATCGATTATAATGAATTTTGGTTGAGAGATAGATAGGAACCTGAAGACGGTGTTAAACTTCCTTTTCTAGCGAAAAACTTATTGGTTGTGAAGTAAAGATAAGAATAAATATTGTATAAAACTACTGATATATCACTTCCATGGTCTGTCTGTCTTAAGCATGCATTTTTATTAATAATTTACTTCTTTTATGTGCAATAACGTGTTTGCTACATACGGCGTTTTTTGATTGTAGGTTGCATGTTTATCATTAGTCTGTACTCAGTGTTTTCAACCTTTTATTAAGGACACGGCCCTTTTAGTATAAAGAAATATTTCGCGACCACCCTGCTTTTTTTATTGTTTTAATGTATTTTATTTAGTGACAAATATTTAATCCAACATATTTATTAATTTTCATAATCAGGGTTCGCATAAATACATAATTAAATACGTAAAACACATTTTTTATTAACGCCGAATATGTCGCTAATAGATAACGCAACTTACAAACAAAATTTACTTGTAGTCATTGTTTCTAATTCAAAACCACTAGGATTCATTTTCTTCGACACAATCTTTTATTGAAGAAGTCTGGTGTGGTTGATAAACATCGAGGAATTTAAACCTGGTATGAAAATGGTGTCAGAAAAGTTGAAAGAAGAATTGTGTCATTACATCTCAATGCAAGAGATATCGGAGAATTCTGGGCAAAGGTGGATCTTAAATTCGTTTTTAAATGTAGCTATAAATGAGGCAATTTTGGCAACCAAGCTCAAAGAAAATCTGCTGGATTTATCTGTCGATGGGATGCTGCAATTAGAAGTTAAGTATGAGAAATTTAGAGACATTTTGGTTAAAAAAGAATCCGAATACCCACAACCGACAATAGAGGCATTGAAGTGTTTGATTCCATTTGCCACCTAGTACTTGTGTAAGTTAATATTTTCATGAATGATCCAATCAAAAACAAAGGAAAGAAATCGCTTAAATTTGGTAAACAATAATTCTCATTGTAGCAAAAACGATTCCACGACGGGCGAAATTTGTTAATAAAAAACAAACGTAACCTTCGCATTAAGAGTCCTCATAAGTTTTATTTTTATATTTTTGTTAATTTCATACAAATATTTAAGATGGAAGAGATCTCATGTTATGTTTATTTATTGTTTATTTGATACAAATGATTATGTCCTTTAGTTAACATTTGTCTCACACTGCTGCTATATCAGCACTCTTTCATTTATAATATAACCATAGGTACTTTCACAATGATATTTTTCCTTCATGGCATAGTTTTTAACCTTAATAAAACATGATAATAAAAATTGGTTTATTCTCGAAATAATAACTTGATAGTTGCATTAACCGTAATAGAAATAATACAGTGATGCTACGATCAAGTAAAACAAAATAACAAAATGCTTTTTTGGTTTATAATATAGTAACAGTTGCAGTCATTATCTGCAATAATAATTTACAGATAGTATCATTAGAGCCGATACAGTCGCGTACACAACTATACGTTACTACGTAAAAAGGTCCGTTCATATCTTACGATATTTTCATTGTAGAAAAATTTTCACCAAAACCGTCATGATCCATTAAATTATCTTGTCTTAGTAATTTTAGTACACTATTAATGTGTTTCTTTGAATCCAACTGATAACGTGTCACTACTTAATCTATTATGTAGTAACTAATATTTTGTGCCAGATTTCTTTTTAATTACTTAGAATAAAGAACGTTTGTTATCTAAACAAAAACTGTACGTAAAAAATAAATATTATCTCATGTTTGTATCACATATTTGGCTGTTGAGAATAATAGCATTTTATTATCTGATGATATATGAATTAACTATTAAAAATATTAACATAATAGTATTTGATTCTTCCAATGGAGAATATAAATAAATAGTAATGGTAAGTTAAACAGTACTTATCTATATCTTATAGAAAGCTATTATCTGACAGCGACGAACACCGTTGTTTTTTATGTACATTTTTGAAACTGTGTTGAGTCAGATGTTATGTATTGTAATTTACAGCTTAGAATGTTTCAAGCTATTATTAAGTTAGGTACGTAATTCAAAATAAACATACGGTTTCTAACGCTTTTAAGTAAACGATACTGAATGTTTACAATTACTTAAAATTATACATAATATATTAAATCAATAACTTAGGCGAACTGGAACTACCAGTAATGTTGAAAAAATGTACTATTATTATCATAAGACCTTCAAACAGGTTTTAAAATTTTGATGTTGCATCACGTCGTCTCGTTTAATATGAACGATCTTTCATAGTACGCGTGGGATCATAAAATACGTCTCGCACTACCTTACGTATGGAGGGCGTCAGTATCCAATTTATTTTTTCCCCACCGCCGTTGCAGGGCCGATGCAGTAAACTTGGAATCGTAAAGTTACGATGTCTGGCCCCTGCGCTTCCCTCACCATGTAATATTAAAGTATCATCAAAAATGTGTTACCGGTCTACAATTTACGTAAAAAAAAACATCTCTCATCAAGTTTTTTTATATTTAGTTTATTATGAAATCTCTCGTTCATTTATATACCATGCCATAACCATGGCATGGTAGTAGGGCTTTTTCTAATGCCATCTTGGCTAGCCACCACCCTCAAGTTGAAAATCTGTTGCCAAATACCTAAAGGTGTTTTCAAGCAGTTGCACTTGAGAGCCAGTTCCTCCACAAATTAAGCGTATTCACCAGCTTGGGCCACATCGTCACTTAACATCAGGTGAGACTGTAGACATAACGCAAAACCTAGCAACTTTAAAGAATAATTAGATAGTTATGTTTTAGCATTACTTTAGCTGCTAGACATACAGTAGTTGAACTCAACGTGACACATCAACATGAGCTACTATATTGGGTTTCTAACCATCTCTATGGTGGTCTTGACCCAGACGACTACAGATGCTTACCACTCCCCTTTTTTTCTACACCGGCAGATCTCGTGATATCCCATATCTAGACGAACTCTTGTGACGGGTGTCTGAGCGGGCAAAATCAAAGTATTCAATCATATGTTTAAATGCACCTATTTCTCATCCAAAATACTTCAAATTACTGTCAGTACATAAACGTTTTTATTGTGTAAACATGTTATAACGTTAAGACTTACTAATTTGTATTTTTTTAAACTATAATAATTCACATCCAACAACAAGAGTCACTTTTGTTTAAAATAAAAATTACTTGTGTCGATAAAGGTTTAAAAGCAAATAATTTGTAAAAAAACAGGTACCTTTTAAAATTGTAAAAAATAATGAATTTCAAATTTTTGTGCCTTAAAAGGTATTGGTCGACATAAAGTATACTTCCGGTCCACACACAATACACCTTAGGCTCAGTGGAGAGTTGGCAAGAAACGCTCCATGTATAGTTGTCTCCACGTATGTATAGTTCTTCTGTTTTTAATTCTTCTAATAATGTTTATACTTCTATCTTATACTATTTAGTCGAGGTATAGAAAAAATAATTATCAAACTATAATTTACATAGTAATTTACCTTATGGTAATTATTAGACAGGATAACTTGCTTGACATGATGAAATGAAAATTATTTTTGCCGTATTATGTATGATAAATGCTGATGGATATTGTCAGTAACAAACATAGTTCTGTAATTGAACAGTAATTTCAAGGACTTTATGTATGAGGTAATACAAAAACAACGATTATTCTAATTTTTGATTAAATGTATAAATATTACACATTTAGACCTGCATTATAGTGGTGACTGGCGATGGATTGCAGTTTTCTCGATGGTCGCTGGACTCTAGTGCATTTAATGTCAGGTATAGTACCGTCACTTTGCCGAGCTACCATAAAAAACGATCCAGGAAAGTTATGCTAAAGTAATATTATATTTTGTTTATTATAATCCATATTTAAAAACTTAATCATGATACATATGATGTTGGGCAGGTCTAAACTACAAATGAAATTCTTCCGTACTACAGTTATGTGATGGATGGAGAGATGGATGGATATATACAATATAACGCTGCCATTTGTTGTATTTTATGTCACGTTGTTTGTCTGCGATGAACTTCTAAACTACTGAATCGATTTTAATAAAATTTTTCATACTGTGTGCAGTTTTATCCAACTTGAGAGATAGGATACTTTTTATCTCGATAAGTGATCATAACGCGTTAGATGATGCTGTAGTCGATGTGATTTACTTTTCGAATAGGCAGAACAAGGTCTGCCAGGTCAGCTAGTATGTATATAAAAGTTTACATGACATTTATTGTACCTTCTTACTACTTACCTATTACTTAGAATGATTTAAAAATATTGAGATATAATTTACTATAAATTGAACCATTAGTAAAATGAAATTATTTAAAATGGATTTTATTAAATTTTTGGGCGTAAACTTTTTTACTTAATTGTAAAGAAATATTTTTACCTGTCTATCGTATTTATGGTTAGTGTGGGTAATAAAGGTTCATTTTTCACTAGTTCCAATTAGATACGGTGCCACCGATCTTTTTTACTGCATTCCCCAAGTCTTTAAGGTTAGGGGATGTTTCTCACGATATTAAAAATTACTTACAATTATATATATTGGAATATGAAAGTCTCAACAAATCCAAACCAGGTATAGGTATTATCAATCTTTCTAACAACTGAAGTTAATTACCTATTACTACCTAATAATTATCTACTAAAGGCAATTAATTATCAATGATAGTTATTAATACTTAAATGTCATTTAATTCAAATGTGAATATTTCGTTTCAGTATTTTTCTTTTGTCTTATTTTATAATTTCATATCTTGGGTACATTTGTAATGTTAATAGTTACTATAAATCTAAGTTCTATTTAGTGTTCTTTCATAATTTAGTAAGCTTGTTGATAATCTTAAATATGAACCATATATTCTAAGATTATGGTACTATTTATTTAGCACCAACTTCAAAATTAAAAAATAATTATTTAATAATTTCTGATTAATTAAATTAAAATGCCTATTACTCTGTGATAAGTAAATTTATTTTTTACTTTTTAATTTCTTGTTCTAAGACCGGTATTTTTTTGTTTTTTTTTTATTTATTTTTTACAATTTTAATTGATGGGTACACCACACCTAGCAAGGAATGCCTATGATTCTCAAATGTGGAAACGATGGCTACTTGAGACGGAAAATGATAGACGGAAACGTTTCTAAGAAAAAAATCAAAACTAATAAAAAGAGAAAAAAATGAAACGTCAGAGGAGCGCGGAAATATAAACTCCAAAACTGCTGAAATTTGGTATGGAGATATTTAAAAATCCAGGGAGTGACATAGTTATTATTCCAAAAATCCCACGGGAACGAAAACTACGCGGGTATAATTGCGGAGATCAGTTAGTATAGTTTATAGGTGTGTTCCGGCAGCAGCACTTGAGAGCCAGTTCCTCCACAGGTTTAGTGTGTCTACCAACTTGGGCCGTATCGTCACTTAAGATCAGGTGAGATTATGGTCATAACACTAAACCTTAAGTATAAAAACAAAGAAAAAAAAAACTATACGATTTTCGAATTAGCTACGATTTTCGATGGTTTCCCTCGATTTCTCTAGGATGCCGTCATCCGATCCTGGTTTTCTTATCATGGGACCACCCTTGGGATACCTCTTTCCAAGAAAAAAAAGATCACCAAAGTCGGTCCATAAAGGACGGAGTTATCCATGAACAAACATAAAATACAGAGTTTATTCATTTCAAACAAAATTACAAAATACATATCTTGCCTGCGCATAATATTAGTATAAATATAGATTATAGTCGTCATGGCAAATTTTATCGATTAATTATAAAGTGTATAAAATATATAAATTGTTGTAAAAGGGAAATATAATCAAAATTAAAATTATTTAGAGCTTCTGTTTACAAGACAACTTTTTTTTACTTCATTACAATATTAAAACAAATTAAGGAACTACAGCTAAATTTACAGTTAAGCCTCAGCATAAATCATATTTTGAAATAATTCTTTTTTTTACTCACTTTAAACTACCTACTTTCTGTACAACCTACTAAACTATTATGATGGCTATATTTTGTTATGTTATTCATAAAAAGTATTTATTTGAAAAATTTAACTCATGTTTACTTAATCATCTACTTATTTATCTCCACTCTCATTAACTAACGGCTCTAATTCTTAAACAATTTTGCACTAGTAAGCTACCTTATCCACTCCTTTTGATCCAAGGGTACCAGTAGTCGTAGTAGTAATAAATTTGGCTCCAGCTGAAAAACAACACATTATCAGTTTACCGTAGCAAATGCTAACCTGGGATCCTTTTTCGATGTTGTATGAGGTATTAGTTTGTAAGACTGTATTTTTATATTACACATGTGAATGTCTTTGTATATTTACACTGTTTGCATTGTGTATTCATCATCATCGAAATAAATGCTCTTTATTTTGTTTAGGGCATTAACAACAATTATATTAGACCCACCCATCCATCCATTCTAATATTATAAATGTGAAAGAGATTTATTTGTTTCTTTCGCTTTCACACCTAAACCGCAAGACCGATTATGATAAATTTTGGTATAGAGATAGATGGGAACCTGGAGAAAACCTTATTGGAAATGGGGTAAAAAAAGGGATAAACTTTAGATTAGTTTGACATTAATTATTAACGCGAGCGAAACTGCACCTAAAATCTAGTAACCTTATAAAACAAAAAGAAACTCTCACATACATCCTCGTTCATATAACCATCTTTCACTGACATACAATATATTAAAACCATCGCATATATCATTTGGATTAAAATATTAAAGTATGTAGTTTACTTTTCAAATTACTCTAGATTCTCGCCTTAATCTATGAGTGATTGTTTTTTTTTACATTTGACTACCATCATATCGTTAAGTAATAATATGTTTGAAGAAGGCACCATGCTGTGCTTTGAAAGGGACTGACTCTCAAGCGCAGCTGCCGGAACTTACCCACAGTTGCTCGGTGGTAGAATATTTAATACGAAAGCTTTAACATGAAAGATATTATCCAATTTTACATAATTCTGTAATTAATATAATTTATTTCGCTTCCATGTTTTGTAGTGATGATAGATTTTATGTTTACTATTTAATTGAATAATTTTTTGTATAATTTTGTAATATTTTATCACTAGATCGAGTTTCTTACCAGTTCTTCTCGATGACTAGGCTATTTTCCAAACCTGTTTTAGTTTTGGCGTCCATAAACGCCTTCTCGAGGTTTAATTTGACTTAACGTAGTTGTCATGTTTATGGAAATATAAAGCAGAAAAGTTAGTTTTTTTTTTGAACGCACTAGCCGGAACTTTGTATTTAATAAAGCAATCATTCAAAAGGCTTTAGGCTATTTACATCATGCTACCAATAATAGGAGCAAAGCTGTATTGAAAAAAGTTACAAAAACGGCCAAAAATAGTTAAATAATTTAAACTAAAATTAATTAAAATTAATAATTTAAGCTAATAAGTATAAAGAAATGCATTAACTATAAAAATTTTACTTTTACGTTAAGCGACCTGCAAGTACTTCTATGTGTGTATCGATAACATATTATGAAGCGATTGTGGTTCAGTTGGCAATGTTTACGGACGCCGCGCCGCGCTTGAAGTGGATGTGAGTTCGAATCCTTACAATAAGCCTGACTGTTCGGTAAAAGAAAACATCGTGAAGAAACCATAATATGTTGATAGGGCTTTACCTATTGCCCACCTGGCTAGCTACCATCCTCATTTTGAAAATCTGCCACCAATTACGTTTAGGTGTATTCCGTGTACTTGAGAGCCCGTTTCTCCACAAGGCTTAGCGTGTTCACCATCTTTGACCATGTCGTCACTTAACATTACGTAGACAAGGTCGTAATCATAACGCCAAACCTATAAACTATTAAAGAAAAATTATAATACCATGTCAAATTTAACTACTATTTACCGAACAGTTTTAAATGACAGACAAATATAAGAAAAAAATAAAATAAAAGGTCGTTGACCTTTATGTTGAGCGATATGGCTCAGTTATTTATACGTAGGTTTTTTAGGTAATTCCTACTTCATATTTCTTGCGAGACCTCATTCTCATCTCTGTTTTGAATGTTTTTTCCATCGTACTCCCCAACTAATAAACCAATGATGGACAATCCTGAGATGTCCGGATGTTTTGGGGTGGAGTTATGTCCTAGGGGTTGGTTTACGATCAATTTCATTTTACAGTTCTTTGGTAATGTAATATGTTTGAGGGTGCGGGGATGAATTAAGCTGACAAAGGCTGTGAGGGTTCTCTCGGTTCTTCTAAACAACCACATATTGTTGTCATATTGCTTGAGTATTTGTATATATTGTATATAGGTGTATACTAGATAGGGCTAGCATACACTAATACGTAAAAGCCCTGTTAAAATATTGTGAATAAAAGAACATAATCTATATTAATATTACAAAGCAGAAAAGTTTGTTTGTCAGAACGTACTTTTTTATGTAAACGAGCTAGTGTGTCACGTGATGGTAAGTGATCACCGCCGCCCATGGACACCCACAACACTAGAGGAATCGCAGGTGCGTTGCCGGCCTTTATAGGAGGGACTGGCTCTCAAGTCACTGGAATCTTAGTAATTACCAATCGGATATCAAAATTCTATTTGATAGAATAACAATTATGGAAAGATATAGGTTATAAAACATCACTCAACCGCCAATAGGAGCGAAGCTGTATTGAATAAGTTACGAAACTTTTAAAAAAATTAGTTAAATCAGTTGAAAAATAGGTCTTAAATTTGTAGAAAACATGATTCATATTCACGCGCACGAAGTTGCAGACACAGCTAGTGATTATATAAAAATAGAAACTGCAGATAGTAAATTCTAAAATATAACTACAATGTAGTCGTTCAGATCGCAGGCATGTATGACGTTGGTAAAAAAATAAATACATACTATATAGGCAGTAAGCAAAGGTAATTTGTGAAGTTATAAGTAATATATAAAGATAAGGTCATCAAATTCGGTGTCGCGGTTGTAATGTTAAAAACGTGTGGGTTGTGTAGCGCTTGGTAATTAGGCCTCAAGTAAAAGTGGTCCATTAGCAATGCATCACGCCTTACACTTATATGCAATCTATATTATACTATAAAATGGAACAGTTTGTTTGTTTTTTGAACGTACTAATCTTAGCAACAACAACAACACTGTACAACTGTATTTCAAAGATTATTTTTGTATTTGATAAGGCTATTTAACATCACACTATCATCAATAGCAGCAAAGTTGTATTAAAAAAGATGTGTGCAGTTCATACACCACAGATATAAAACCTTTCAAATATCGCTTCTTAATACGCAGGACCACAAGCGCATATACACATATACTAACGTACGTACAACTCTCGGACTCTGTAAGAAACACTGTCTAATGCCTTTATCTAATTTCCTCGCACCATCTATACTGTAGATGTATATGGTTGTCTTTTTTACTGTCGTTTCATAGAGTTTCAAATCACAACGGTGCTAAAGAAATTTTTATTTTAAAGAAGTACTAATAACGGGCAACAATTATTATATAATGTTTAATGCAGTGCGAAAGAAGTCGCGGTCACAACTAGTTAACTTATAAAAGAGAAGAAAAAATATGGGAGATAATCATCTTAAAATATATATAACTAGATTTTACGGGCGGCTCAGCTTGCTGATATTGATTTTGTCAAACCATGTGGGTGACGCAATAAAAAGTTTTTGAATAAGTTGATACCTCTCTTTACCCCACTTACAATAGAGTTTTCGCGAGAAAAAATAGCCTATCACCGTCTCTAGGTTCCCATCTATCTCTATACTAAAATTCATCATAATCGATTCAGCGGGTTAGACGTGAAAGCGTAACCAAAAAACTTACTATCGCATTTATAATATTAGTATGATAAATACGTAATAATAACAAAATATAACTATTGGAGCGATGCACTTCTTGAATAAACAGTAAAAATTACTGATGATAACCAAAACCGAATATTCATGATCGATTGCGACATGAATGTCAAATTGTACCGAATAAACTAGCCCTTTTGTTACGTATTTTGCGCAAGTAAAGTGATAGCATAAATCGCTTAATATTTCCTTTATCATGGTGTATTCGTATTATGTAAAAGCTTTAGTCTACTTAATTTCTCAACTTATTATCGCGAAATACTCGCAAAATACATAATTTAGGGGCTGAATCAGCGTCACCGATCCGACTGTAATAGTTCATTTTCGTTTATAATTAAGAAAGAACTTAAAACGCGCTTAAATAAATTTTCACATTAAGCAGAAAGTGACAGAAACAAGTCAGCCTGTAAATTACTAATAACAAACGTAACAAACTAAAGGAAAAACACGGTATTCACAGTTATGTTTAATTTAATATGTAAGTTATAAGCATATTAAATTGAACCACAAGTTAATTTAAAGGAAGTTTAAATGTAATGAATGTTCGATTGATGCAATAATCGTTAAGTTGATACCTTTGATATTCAGAATGGCATTTTATCGTTCTTACGTGCTTTTACTTTCAATCTTAAGTTTGTTCACATCATTCGATACTTTTTCTATTGTCTATAGAGTTATGATCGTTACTATTACTGGCTTAGATATAGAAAAGATTAAGTGAAAATGCTCAATCTTCGTAAAGAGTTCTATTAAATCTTAAAATGTTAATAATTATTTTTATAAAATAAGAAAGTCTTACCTAAATTTAATTACGACATATTTTCGTTTTATTTTTAATTGAAGAACATTGAAATTGTTATTAACCATTGTTTCGGTTTTCTATAAGATGCTTCAAACTAGTAGATCTGCTACTATTGTGTAATACTTCATTGACAGTGACATTATCTGTACTGTCACCTGAGACACAGTATTACCTAGTTTAAATGGCAGCATTCATCATATTTAAACTAACAACAGTCAAGCTAAATTTGATATTTCCTAGATTTTTTGTTTTAAATGTATGATTTGTGTTATGATTGGTGAAGAAATATTAATATTGTAACAATATAGCCTGATATGATAGTGTGAAGGAAGATGTTAATAAGCTAACCCCAGTGACGGGAGTTATTTAACTACAGATTTTAGATTTGAGAGGAGAAATTTTATTATTGCACATTTATTTATTAATTTTTCAACAAAAATAATATAATTATGTATCTGTTAAATATATATATATATATTGAATTTAATATCACATTAGATCTGTTAGTTCTCGCCAGTTACTATAATATAAGGGTTGTTTATTTGAATATGAATGGATATGCATGAAATTATGTTTGCCACATTTATTATTATTCTTTACTTATTCATAGAAAATTCTAAATAATTAATACATATATACGGAGGTAATTACTTATTTAAAAGATCATGAGTATCAAGGTATAGATTTACCTCTTATTTCGAACCAAATCATTTCTTTAAAATTTAGTGAAATATTTGAATGAGTATTTTACATTTAAAGTAAAAACATACTGATGTTTAATTGCATAAGTATTATTTCATTTATACTCGTGAGTTGTGGTTTACTACTAGTTACGTTGAGTATGAATCTACCTTCACTTGAACAGCACTTTGTGTAAATGCCGTAATCGATATAATTATGTACAAACAAAGCAACCTTTTAAGTTAATTTACCGGCCGTGTCAATCAGGCGTCGGGGCGTGGTCCAAAAGACCGGTTAGTCACAATTACCTCTGATTTATTCGTAACCCTATCGAATAGCAATTTTGATTTAATTATATGTCATTATTTACAAATTCCACGAAAGGAAAATAATCGAGGGTTAAACTTGAAACCGGTTTGATATATCATAAACCTACCGTATTTATTGTGTGTATGAGGCCGCTATGGTTCTACTGTTATTTACCTATTGTTGAAAAAGTTTCTCATGTGTATCCGTCGCTGCCTATATTATGTGTAGATGTACGAAAATGTATTTTTAAACATGTTAACAAAAATTACCAGATACTTTTTTAAATACTTTATAGGTGTAGCGTTATTGCCACAATAGCACCTGATGTGATGTAATGATATGGCCCAAGATTGTGGACATTAAACCTAGTGCAGAGACTTGCTCTCAAGTGCAACTGCCGCAACACACCTATAGATATTCAGCGGCTGATCTTCAGCTTGAGGGTGGGAGTTAGACAGGCAGGTATTAGAAGAAGCCCTACCACCATAGAAATAAAACTAATTTAAACGTGACCACGAAGGCTGAAAAGCTTTCGAAACGTCGAGATCAAAATTTAATAAACAACTGCGATAAAATCCGTTTAAATTAGTTTTATTTCAATGAATAATATTCGCGTAAACCTAAGAAATCATTATGTAAACCCTACCACCATACTTAATCACGATGTTTTACTTCACCAAAAACTCATGCTCATTACAGGGATTCCAAATCACGTCTATTGATGCGGGATCCGTAGACACTATCAACTGAACCATCATCGTACTATGAGATGATATTATTTTATCCGTGACTTAATTTCGTTTTTCTCTTCAACTGCGAGTGACCTTTCACCAGATCAATTAATTTCACCGGATTTGAATACAATGGCTCGGGTAGTTGTGTTGATTTGGTGATGAGAGAATTCTTCTATATATGTCTTTAGACTTTTGAAGCGATGATAGCTTAACTGATAGTGTGTAATGACACCGCGTCAAGGGACGTGGGTTCGAATAAACCTACAATGCGCTTGAGCCATCGGTGAAGGGAAATACCGTGATAAACCATAGCATGGTGGTAGAGCTTTTTCTAATACCTGCTTGGCTAGCTACTACCCTCAGATTGAAAATCTGCCGTCAAATACCTATAGGTGTGTTCTGGCAGTTGCATTAGAGAGTCAGTCTCTCCATTAGGCTTAGTGTGTCTACCGTCTTGAGCCTCATCGTCACTTAACATCAGATGAGATTGTGACCATAGTGCTAAATCTGAAGTATAAAAAAAAATGCATGTATAAAAATGTATCCAATTAAAAATCCTAATATTTAGGTCTGTTCCATTTTTATCATAAACTTAAAAAGGTTTCAATAAAACCATTAATCATCATAAATCAGATCGATCGACGGTAAATTTTTTTTGTGCTTTGAAATTAATAAAGTCATCGATCGACGTGCATCTAAAATATTCTTTGGTATTTGATCCCTGTTAACATGAACATGCTGGGACCACCTGGCCCTTGATTTTCAACTAAACCAAATATTTAAATAAAAACCACCAAATACCAGGCACGTTTGAGAGATTGATGACATTTAGGTACAATCGACGACGGAAATGCTTTATGAACTCTGTGGAAGCAATGTTCGAATTAAATTTACCTTCGAAAGTAACTTAGCCCTAGTTTTTACGACTTTTTAAATATGTAGCAGGTTTTTTTAAAGTGTAACTTTTTTTTCTTCAATTTATCGCATGTCGCATTACAACCAGCTGCGGAGAAGAGGTAAAGTTTGCGGCGCTCGGCACCCAAGGCCAGTATGGCGGCGCCTATGGCTTGCATCCGCTGAACGTGTTGCATTGATTTCCGATTATCATTCCTATTTTCATTTTTCAATTATGTTTATAAAACAAAAAATTTAAAAAATATTAAAAAAAAAACGTGTTTTTAAATCCGTACATCGAATAATTTTCTGATAAATACCTACGATCCGAAAAAAAAAAAAAATTCACTGTTATCATGATTTCATAAAACCACACAATCCTTTTTTATAATTATTATTTTTATGCCGATATCGATGCAGTTAAGTAGCGATAGTAGTCTACAGGTAGTCACGGTTCTAAAATGAACCCATAAGCTGCGAAGAGAGTCATAAATTGGCGTCTCTAGAATTTATCATAGAGCGCATTACAAAAAAAAGAATAAGAAAATAGTTGTCTAATTAATAATTATATTTACTTTGTTGAAGGAAGGGAATTATTTATACACCTAAACCTTCCTCACGAGTCACTCTATGTATGGGTGAAAAAAACTGTAAAAAAAAATATTTAAGTTTATCACGTTCAGACTAACAGACAGATTTAACGAGCGAGTTTTTTACAGTACGTATAGATATGATAACGATAAGCATAACATTAATTATATTTTATTAATTGTTAAAAATTTAAGTCTTCAGAAAATATTTATATTATACCCTCATATGTGCATATTTTAATAGGAACATTAACGTCCCATATTATACACACAGTAGACATACACGTTGTAGAGTAAAATCATTTTAAAGATGCTGATTTGTCTATTGCAGTTTGCTCCGAGTACAACACGATGCCTCTATTCATTGCACCTACATTACATTATAGTCACGAGCTATTGTGAAAGATAATCGCTGCAAGAAGGACTATTATGCAAATATAAATAACAAACCTAATTTATTTTTAACATTATTTTGTTATTTATTTAAGAAAACGATCACGTTTCAGATAATTTTGTAGGAATGATGGCTTAGTTGATAGTGCATACGGACACTGCGTGGACATGAGTTCGAATTCCTGTAATGGACCTAAGCTCTTAGATTAGGTCAGGTTTTGTCTCGCTGATCGCGTTCGAGACGAAAATGCCTTGTGGCCTTAAGATCGCCAATGTACACATTAAAAGTGCAATAAATCATTCATTCATTCATGAAATTATAGCATGGTGTTAGAGCATTTTTTATTGCCCACCTGGCTAGCTGCCATTCTCAAGTTGAAAATCTGCCGCCAAATACCTATAGCTGTGTTCCGGCAGTTGCACTTTTGTGAAGTCTAATTGGTTAGTTATTGTATTCAAGTTTCAAATCTGTCTCTTGTGATGCGTGTGTTTGCTTAATGCAATCTTATCTTTTCTTATATATTGGTTTTGATTGCTAAGGTCACACGACAGGTCCTTTAAATAAAAAATAAAAAAAAATTATAATATTGGTAATGGTATTATAGGTGACTCTACTGGTACTACTTACATATAAAAATTAAATCCCATAATTATATTATTATGGTCTACTAGCTAACTTGATAGACCGTGTTCTTCCTTTTTGAGTAGTCAATTACATCGACTAAAGCGATATCCATCCGTTTATGGTCACTTATCGAGTAAAAAAATTCTATCCCTGAAGTTGGATCAAACTGCACACAGTGTGCAAAATTTGATAAAATTGATTCAGTAGTTGTATTTCACCGCGGAAAAACAACATGACACGTAATTTTTATATATAAAGATAACGATCAACTTCTTGTATGCACATTAACCAAATTGAATTCCATAAAATGTCGGTATCATTACACAGTAGTTAGTCAAATAAATAATAAATTAAATTACTACTTTATAGATTCTTCCAAAAAGTCGCTATTTGGATTCAACATCCAATGTCTTATCATGTTTGGCCATATTGTTCTTACTTAAGAAAAGATTGAGGGCAAATATAGTGTAAAAATATATTGCAGACTAACCTGATCCTAATTATGTTTTCTTTGAAGTAAAACTTAACAGAGTCGTAAGCGGCAATGTGAAGGAACTCAAATCGGAGGTATAGCCATCGGAACATGTAATGATCATGTAACATAAAAAGTACGAGAAATACCTTGTGCTTTAACAACTTCTATATAATAAAAATTATCGGATAATAATGAGCTATCGTATGTAGGTATAAAACTATCGTATTGGTACGATAATTATCGTATAGTCGCCAATACTGGCTAGATATAGTCAAGAGCCGTCACTGGTAGAGGCTCTTTCATGCAGTTCTTTTTGACGTCGGCTAAAACGCTAACAAAGTACTCACTGCGTGCAACGTTCGCAATTACTCGAAGCATCGTATGATTCTCATGGCGTCTTTATACTCAGCAGTGAAATAAATACCAATATTGTGTTGAAAACGTAAGTGAATTTTGAATATTTCAACACGCTCTGATTACTGGATTTAGATGAATATCATCCCATACATTTTTATTACTCTTTTTAACCACGCGAATGTAGAAAGAGACAATTTGGCAAGGGCTTTCTGAATTTTAATAAAATCTTAAAATGATTCAGTAACATTCTTGGACATAATTCGCGTAACTGTATACATTGTCTAAACAAAAGTTTGACAGATTTAGCAGACTTTTGCTGGTTGCTAGTTCGGCCGAGTATCTTTTATGCTTGCCGTAATGTGCGATGCAGCTAAAATCCTCTTTTAGTCAATAGCGTCAGTACTATAAAAGCTAAAAAATATCTTATAATAGCAAGCGAAGCCGGTGATACAAATTAGTCTTAAATATAAATTTTCTATCGTAATTATAATGAGGTTTTACTCAGGATGCTATCCAGAGAGCAATAAAATCCTACTTCAAGCTTTAATAAGGCTCCACCGCTTTTATGGACGCATTAAACGTGCGACTATGGCTTTAATTTGGTTGTAAACTGAAATAGCTATTGTATGAAGCGGTCTGGTTTATTGTGTGAAAGTACCTCTTTATTATTAATCAATGCTTCCTATTTTAACATATTCATCGTAACAGTATTACGGTACGTAATGGTTTATAGCTGATATTCGCATATCACAGTTTTATATAGTTCTAAACTGCGACATGTGAAGGTTAGTAGTCATTGTTATCATTGAAGTAAGTGCAAAAATATTATGTAAGTTTTGAAGCGAGTATAGCCCAATTGGTAGCGTGTGTGGCCCTCACTTCAGTAGAATGGGTTCGAATCCCTACAAGGCTTTTCCTTATGCTTGCCTGGCTTACTATTGGTGTGTTCCGGTAGTTACACTTGAGAGCCGGTCCCTCCTTAGCATGGCCACCATTTTAAACCACATCCTTACTTAATATCCAGTGAGTTTGTGGACATAACGGTAAACCTATAAAATAAATAAAACAATAAAATACAAACCAAATAAGGGTATCTTTAGGTATTTAACTTTTTTCTTATTATGGCATCTGTCTATTGGTCTCAAGTGTGATGGACTTTATAAGCACAATTACCCGACATAAAGTAACAAACAAACTCAGAATAATTATTTGTGGCTCAACCTGAACCCACAACACTTCGCCTTGCTAACACGTTGCTGCTGACTGAGCTTAAGGGAGTGCTTTAGTTATCATTTCTAACGTATATAGTTTTTATTTAAAAAACACATGTATTAATATACAGTCTACTATGACTGTAATATTAACCTATATATCCATAAGTTTTGGCACACCAGTATACAACGTATTACTACATATAGTAACTGTAGCCGTGACAGAAAAGCGTAATGGTTACATATGACGAGAATTCGTGACGTTTTTTATAAACCATACCAAAACATATTCAAAACTGATTGTGTAACCACTAACTTTTTTGTATATGATCACAAAAAATGTATTATAGGTAAAAATAGGTATAAGTATTTTATTGTTCTAAATACGAAAAAGAAATAAATACATTTTAATGAACAAAAACGTTTATTAAAGAATTGGGTCTGTTTAATCAAAAAACACAATCGAATACAAACTCAATGCTCTCTAAACAAATTATGAAATCCGATCTTCAACGTAAAGGGCGATCCATCATAATTCTGACAGATGGATAAAAACCTTTGCTCCACTGCTTTTTATTTATTAACATCCTGGGTAGATTAAAGAAATGTTGTCATATTACTTCAAGGTCGACGGTGAATAAGTGATAGAATTTCGAAAATTATTTTTTTTACTGTCACTTATATTATTGTTTCATAAGCGACATTTTAATCTATACGTTGGGAGGACTTGGTGGGTTTTATTATAAAATAACGTCCGTCTTGAATGTATTGCCTCAGATACCTTACTTCTACTTAAAAAATTGAAAATTTAACCCAAAAAGCTTTATAACCTTTTTAATTATGAATTTTGTTAAATTCCGAAAGTTGACGATTGTATGTAACTGGATTAAGACTATGGAGGGCAGAGCTACGGAGAACCACCTTTATATACGAAATGTGTTAATAAAAAATCGCTATATTAGGGGAGCGCCACGGCGCCTGGTTATTTTTAATACTAAACCGCAAATAATACATCAATAATGATAAACACATAAAGATATAGTTATTTTGGTAATAAATATATTCCCAAAAAATTGATAATCGCGTTCTCTCTTGCTAACTTAGCGCTATTTTGATTATTTTTGAATTGTAGTTTGCTGCTTACAACTGGATACTTTTAAATTCATCCCCTATATAAGACTGTCCTTCTTACCTGTACGATGTAAAATATTATCGTCCATCATAGATCCGGTGTAAAACTCACCATAGTGACAGTCACTAGTGAAATTTGGTCTGTAATTCCCTTTTGTGACGTAGAACCGATAAACGAAGGTGGCAAAGTTTGTAATGGGGAAAACGAAAATCTTCACCTATTCACTTGAAATTTAGTATAAAGGCTCCTTTATAAAAATAATAAACACTTGTTTCACCGTCATAATTTGACTTATTTTTCATAACGGACGCAGACCATAGCAAAGGCTAGTTAAACATGTGCTTATGAAATCGAATACTATACTAATACTAATATATTTGGTGTGTCGTAAAATATTTTTTTTACTCTGCAGTTCGTAAATCAATATATATTTTACAGCGATAGTTATAAATTTATTAGCAGGCGGAGTCGCGACCAATAATTCATAATGCTATTTCACACGTAGTTAAAATCAAAGCATTACTTCAACGGGCTCTCTAGCATTCACAATACAATATTTAGTGCTACGCCTAAACTAACCGATATGATTTATATATAATTATGACAGAAATAACCTAATATTAAGGAGTAATAATTTATTTTTATTACTACGAAAACTAAAGCGTGGGTTTTGAAACAGCAAGTTTGTAACGTGTGCGCTACGTTATTTATTAACGTTATCCGACGAATTATAACGGTTTATTAATGTGTCTTGTGACGTCAACGCGTTTTCGGAACTATATTTAAAACTTTGACAAGTGTATGTTCTTTTGTATGTTCGTTTCAATTTCCACTATTATATGGTACTATTTTTGTTTTATATATTAAAATAGTTATATAAATATATGTATAATGTATTGATTTGTTTTAATATTGTATAAGGTTTATACTTAAAGCCTCAATCTCACCTGATGTTAAGTGACGATGTGATTCAGGGTGGTGGACGTTCTAAGCCTAGTGGAGCGATTGGCTTTCAAGTTCAACTGCCAGAACACAACTATAGGTATTTGGTGGCAGATTTTTAATTTGAAAGTGTTAGCTAGCCAAATGGGCAATAAAATAGGACCTACCACCATGCTATGCTTTCATCACGATGTTTTCCTACCAAAAGCTCAAGCTCATTTTAGATGGATTCGAACTAACATCCATTGATGCGACGTCCGTACACACTACCAACTGAGCTATCACCGCTCTAAAATAGACAATATAGACGATGGAAAGTATGAAATATCTCTGATTAATGGCACTAATTTTGTCTGTTATATTTTTTATACATCCACGACTAGGGCGACTAATAAACGGTACAGTTTGCTCGATAATAAACGGTTACTGTAACTTACAGAAGTCGGTAATATTAGAAGTATCTAGCTACTCTAGTAACCCTAGTCAATACCGGAACATCTCGCAAGGTTCTTACGATATTCTGCAAGGTGGAGCTATTGCGCCAGTCTGGGCATACCAAGTAGATAGAAATCTTCAAATAGTTCGCCATGTCCCCGTAACTCTCTTAAAGGTTATTCTATAGGTTACATTTCATATTGTATTTGTTACGTTAGTGGAATCGTGAGTAGAGGCTAGTCTGTAAATAAATCACTTACGAGTCGAACGAGTTTCGTGGAATGATTAAATTGTTTGATTATATTAATAGTGTAATGGATTAAAAGTACGTTATTTTTATTACACAGGAAATTTAAATTATCTGTGACGTAACTTTATGTAAAAATTGAGTAAGGTAAACCTGTTTCGTCACAGTCTATATTTCTTCTTGCACTTGTTTGATGGACGTGAAAGAGATATATTTTTTGTGTTTTATCACCCTGCTAAAATATTTTGGTATTTATTCTTTCACAACCCGCCAGCATCTATCCAGTTCATGATAAGCTCGCAGGCCAGCATTATACCGACGACCGCCTATGAATTAAAGCATTTTTTGCAAAAGCAAGGCGATAGCTATAAATAGCTATATTTGCTTTGAACTGACAAATTCAAATTATATCAAAAATATTTATTGAATTTAGGGCATGGGAAACTTACCACCGGTTCGGAAAATAACCCATTCTTCGAGAAGAATCGGCAAGAAACGTTATATTATGTTTTTAGGTAGATACATATTTAAACAAGGACAAATTTAAATACATTTACAATAGTTTTTAGTGGATTTACAGAGAGGGGTGTCAATTTCAGACATCACCATTTTTCATATATTGATCAACTCTGTAATAACCTTTGAACATCGAATCCTGCTTGATATGGTGCTTGACCTTACCGTCCGGCAAATGGATAATGTACTATGGGACGTTGTTACAAAGCGTAACACTATTACCTAAAAACTTTTACTGGTCATAGTAAGTTCAAAATATAGGGTGATAAAATTATCACGAGTTCTAGTATTTAAGTCATGCGGGTCTTTCACAAAATCCAGCTTACTTATGCTGTTTCAGCTTAAGTTTACTTAATTTGTTAATTTATTACTGATTGTTTGCTTTTTTGTGGATGCCTTACTACCGCTTCATCTTTGCAAAATTATAAGGCTAGTCTATTAGTGTTCGGTTATTTTTGAATTGCATTTGGTTTAGCATAGATTCATCACAAGAACGTAATTTATAACCCTAATCTAAATTAATTCAGTTTTTTTAAGCTGATATTCAGTGATTTTTGATATAGCTTTGTTATTGTGAAATATGTAATTAGAAGACAGGAATATTTGTCATGGCGCTCAGTAAGGACAATATTAAACAAAATCTTCGTCCTTTTGATAGATAACCCATAGACTTTTTCAATGCGAACCCACGATGAAATACCATAGTTTGGGTTACAACCACTAAATCAAATCGGTGCCGTTCATGAAGCCTATAATTTCGTTGTTTCTACACTCGCAAATTGATATTTATGGCAAGTCTCAAGCGAAAATTGCAACTCTTAACGTGACGTCGATAAATTTTGTTTTAAAAATTCATTTTTTATCTGACTATGTATGTAGCTTTTTTTACATTTGGCCACAATTAAACCTGATGTTAAGTGATTTTATCGTTCACGATTGGGCGTTAACGCAAGTGGGAGGTATGGTCAGTAAGTAGGGGTTTTAAAATTGATACAGTATAGAAAAATGTCTCCGAAGATCTCTTTCTTATTATATTATTTATTTATTAGTATTTATTACGATTATATTAGTAAGTATCACCGTTTTGCCGTTTTAGTGGTCAGTAGCTTGTTTATGGTCCTCACCTATTTATTTTCTTTTATTTATTTTTATAATGAGCTTAACTTTTTATTGGGCGATAACGGTTTATATATTTTTTTATGATTCACTATAAGTCATTTTCACTGCATTTTTACTTTAGCCCATAACGCGTTTATTGGATTTTTCGTTTTATTGATGTTAATAAAGTTACATTGAGTGCGATAAATATTGTGCTTTTCCAACTCCTCGGTTGTTCCTTATAATATTGTATTTAATACTTGTCGAATATATATTTTTGTATAGTTGCACGTCGAAATGGCGTTGCAATCTGTTGTTGAGATCGATCATGTTAACGAGAGGCTTGCAGGCAGGTTTAACAGCAATGAGAGTCGATTGATATATCAGTCTCACCATTGTTTGTAGATCGTACTGTGATTATCATTAGTGCATTGCCAAATCTAAGTTTTGTCCGTGATGTTACTCGCGTTATTGTGAATTTTGTCAATCCAACAGTTTATTTTAGTAACACTCAGACGTTGTCTTTTTTTTCTGAGTGGACGTTATGCCATTTTATTTTTGTATTAGCAAAAATCACTCGAGTAGTTAAGGTGTAACTCACAGTAATAATATTAGTTAACATATATCGCCGCTCGAAGGCAAACATTTTGTATCTACAAAAATTCTAATACGAGTTATATACATCATTTAATTTAGAAAATAAAAACGTTTCGAATGAATTTGGTGACATTTTCTGCGATAAAATAAAAATATGTTTGATACAAAATAAAAATCGTTTTTTTATAACATGAGTTTTAGAATAAGTTTAGACTGTCCTATAAAGCGAGTTATGAAAATATGCTTTTATTGTAGAACGATTACTGCAAAGTATGTTTGCTTTATGCTTTTTTAACAAGAAAGCCGACTGATTTGGAGTTCATCTGAATTTTGGTTATTGTTTGTTTATAAACTATCGATTTCTTAAGATTTTTAACTCGAAACAAAATCATAACAAGCTGTGGTTTCTCAGCGCGTGAGAAGTGAAGCTGTTTGAATCTTTATACCAAGTTTGCATGATTTTAGGACTTTTCCTAATATCGACCTGACTAGCAACAACCCTTATGTAGAAAATCAGCCGCCAAATACTTATAGGCGTGTTCCACCTGTTGTACTTGAGAACCAGTTCCTCCGTCTCTCAACAGGTGAGATTGTGGCCCTAATGGTAAACATACAAAGTATAAAAACAATCTGTAATATCTACTTACTCATAAAAATTGTTGTCGTGAAGATAAGGTGTTGTTCATCAGCGTCGTTTCATAATTGAGATAACAAGTAGACATGAACTTCCTTTAATAAAGTTATTCAGGTTAATTACGTATGTGTAATAATAAAGAAATATAATCAACACATTAATAACCATAAAATTGTCACTCGACCGTACGCGGTCGAAGTGGGAGCGAAACGTATACAAGCAAAGTGTCTCTATCATCTACTAAAAGATCTTGGCCTTTCTAGCACTGCAGTAAGTTCTGTATTAGAATGTGTCTCTAAAGCTGCGTTACATAACCTGGTTGGGTAGAGAAAGAAACACGAGTAGTGAAGGTGAGTGTTGACGCGCGTTGGAAAGGGATCCCTTAAATCTACATCCGTGTCACAAGTCTCGGGAACTGCTTTCCCTCTCTGCCACTCGATGGAACCGGACCCCGAACGGTAACCGAACCCATGGATAGCTAAGAAGTTCATCTCGTATTATTATTATAGAGTTTCATTTGCGGGGTGTGATAATAGTACTACTGGTTTAGGACTGAAGTATACGAATAGACATCAAGTGATGTGAGTTCGCATCTGTACAAAGAGCTTTTGCTGAAGCTAAACATCATGATGAAATTATTGCATATTTTTGTAGGAAGTTTTTCGATGCTTTTTAATAGTTAAGGTATAATCGCAACTGATGTAAAGTGTCGTTGTGGCCCAAGATGATGGACACACTAACCCTAGTGGAGGGTACAGCTCTCAAGTGCAACTGCTGAAACAAAATTACAGGTATTTACGCAGATTTTCAACTTGAGAGTTGTAGCTAGTTTTGCGGACATTAGAAAAATACTTATCACAATGCCATGATTTTAACACGATCTTTTCCTTCACCGATAAAACAAATTCATTGTAGGTAGAGTCGAGCACACGGCCCTTGACTCGGTTTCCGAACACACTACCAACTGAGCTATCACCGCTTAGCATGCTTATCTGGTTAGCTTATTAATTAGGCTTTGCATGTGCACCGCCTTACGCCACATTATCACTTGACATTACTAGAGATTGTGGCGAAATAAAAAATTTGTAAAGAATAAGAACAAACCTCTTCAAAGTGTTATTCAATACTCTACCTGTTCCGATCTATCAATATATTACATATATGTTTTATCCTATTAGAAGTGCATGTTCTATTGTTAAAGAGTAATGTCGCGAGTAGAACATAGTTGTGCATACCTCCACAAGTCTTTATGGTTTGAACCTTGAGTATACTCTTAACATATTCATGTTTATAGCTCATTTCGCAAGTATGTGTGAAAAATTCTTTCAAAATTAAGCAATATTTTTCAAATTTTATCTTTAATGCACCGTATTTAAGTTTAATTTGTAAAGACCAGTCTGCATTAGAACGTTTATCCCTAAGCTGGTATTGAGTTGTTAAATTTAAAAATATTATGGATTTTTCGTTTATTATGTATTTTCTTGTGTAATCATCACTTAAGTATATTATTGGTGATTTTAAGTGAAATATTAACAGATTCGTTGTCAAAGAGCATTCGCCAGAGAGCATATTCCATGAAAAAATATAAATATCGGTAAAATTTGATAGTGAACAATGTCTGCTAAATTGCTAAAATCATCATAAATGGGGATCAGTTGTTTGATATCGATGATATTACAAAATTATAGATAATATTTGACCCTCATAATATTTTTTCAAGACAAGTGGCTCGTTAACCTTTACATAGTAATAATACTATGAACCGGGAAGTAGAACAATATTTTTTTTTATATATATATCGAATGTTGCCATGCATCGTTTGGACTGTCTTGAGTATAAACGTTTATTTTCATAACACAACAAAATACGGATGGATATATTTTTATTTTATGAAAGTATCAAATTGTTAATTAGAGTAGTAATTATGAATTAAATGTGATTGTATGACCTTTTTTATAGGTCTAGCGTTATGGCCACAATCTCACTTGTTGTTAATTGATGATACGGCGCAAGATGGTAGACAGGTAAACCAGTGGAGGGATTGGCTCTCAAGTGTATCTGCCGGAATACATTTTTTAGCATTTGGCAGAAGATTTTTAAATTGAGGGTGAAAGTTAACCAGGCGTCCATTAGAATAATAACTAACATCATGCGCCTGATCTTTTCAAATTTTACATCTTTCGTTTGTAAAATGTCGTATTACACATGAGGACATTTTCTGTTGTTTGAGGTTTGTCCTGTTAAGGTTTGAATTATATAATTGATTCAAAATTAGCAGATCACTTACGGATTGCATATGCTGTTTAACACATTTTTACTTATTATATCATAGGTTAATATACGATTGATATAAAACCAGGGCGGTAAGCGCTACCATCATACATATGATGATGATGATACTCTCGACACAGTGACTGCCTTTTGTTATGTCATATTTCGGAATTACCTGCTATATATCACGGCCAAGATGGTCGGCATCAGAACGACCAGCATCACTTGAATACCGATTCCTTAGTGGTAATAGTTATTATTGAATTATGTTTATTAGCACGTATAGTGTAGTCACTTAACTACGGTATAATATAAAACCTGACTTTAAAGAAGTAAGCGAAGTCAATGAACATTGTTGTCAAAAAGTACATCATAGGATCATATATTCTGTTTTATATTTAATCTATCGTTAGACTGATGCAACAAAATAAATATTATGGCTCTAAAAATACCATCAAATATAATCAAACAAAGAAGCGACAGCCGGTTTGCATTCCACGAACGTTTGCGCTATGTTTTAACCGTATTCGTAAGGGTTTTGTATCGAAAGCGACTTTAAAGCTGTGTTTCCTCGACGCTTCCTAGGAATCGGTCTGTACTACAGAAACTCGAAGGAACATTTCACGAATTAAAACTAGATAAGGGCATATTGGTAATGTCTTCAAAAGTATAAAATAAATGTCTTTCTGTTCAAATTTAAAAAAGTGTGATATTTAAGAAGTTATGATGCATTGAACTGATGCACGAGATATTAATATTAATAAAACTCTTGAATAAACTCTGTTAGAGTACATTTAATAAAAATAAAAAGTGCAGTTCACACGTGTAGCCATTTTAATAAGAAGTGAAGTGAGAATCAATGATTTCTAGTCTTATGTATTTACTTTATTATTTTCGTGCCTCTATAAATAAATGATAAAATAAATAAACTGTAAAAAAATGTAACTCACGCTGGGAATGAATGAACGAATTAGGTTGTCATGACGCCAATATTAAGAATAAAAAAATATTACTTAACATCAAGTGGGATTGTGGCCGTAACGTCAAATCTATAAACTATTTAAAAATACTATACTACCTATAATTCATAATAGATGATTATATGTTATACATTATTTGAAATTCCAAATTGATTTTATATTTCTCTTTCACATAAATATGAAGTACTTGTCAGTTTTTAAGATGTTTTGTGTGTTTTTGTGTCGAGAACAGATGGTGACGCGATTGACCAGGCTGACACAAGACAAAGGTAACACTCGCGTGAGATCGTCTTCACTCGCCTACCGGGGATTGTGCTGGAGTATTCACACACTTCCTTGTTAAATGCTAACATCTTATTGTGAAAGAATTTATTGAGAATTCACCAATGCTATATAATGTTTTATTGTCCTGTTTATTTTATATTTTTCTATTTTCAAAACAATAATAAGTACTAATTTTGAATGTACTATTCATATGAGAAATAATGACTTCTATTTAATCATTCATATATAATAATTTGAATAATATTATTATAGTCTTCATTGATGACAATAATCTATATGTATACAAATAAATAAAGATGAAGTGTCCGGTTGTAATGTCAAAATAACAGTTTTTATATTAAAATCAGATGAAAGTATTTGCGATATTCATAACAAAACCAATTAAAACAAAGATCTATCGCAGTGAATTTGTTTCGACTAATCTTCGAAACGGTTGCGGTGAATTTGAATAGACTTGCATAGCTAGTTAGAAAATGTTATGAAGAGTAACGTAGGCTATTTTTATTTTAAGACCACGCAAACAAAAGCGCGGCCATAGCCAGTGCAATATAAATGGGCAAAAATAAAATATTTCAATACGTTTTCTTCTCTGTTTGCGAACTAGGTTTTTTTAATGTGTAGTAGCTATTTTGGCTAGTTTTTGTGTCTTTATTAAAAAAAGGGTTATTTCTTACACTTTAAATAAAATTTATTCATACTTTCCATATTGATTATAGTCAAATTTCGAACACTATGCTAGTAATAGTATGAAACTGCATCCTAGATTTACACCTATGACTACAGATAATATTATCTATTACTAAATCATAGTTATTTCTCTTAACTAAATTACAAATATTTATGTTCCTTTCTCCTAAAAAAGTGTCGGTTTGAATATTTTTATTTTTTGAAGAATTATATAAAAATAATTTTATATATACCTGCATCTGTTTCTATTGATGATATATATATATTGTTATTTCATGTCTGATAATGACAGTATTACTAGGTAATTATGGTTATTTTAGAAATCCTATTTCTACATTTAACTTTTTTAAGTAGTTTATTAATGAATGGGCAATTTCCAACACGGTTTTTTAATCTATACACATAAAACCAGTGTCAAGTAAGTCATTTATATTATGTGGTTTTTATTAAGAGTACAAAATAAAAATAATATTGAAATACAAATTATGTTAAAATGGTGCAATGTGGCAAAACATTTTAGACACATAATTGTAGTAACAGCAGCAGGTATATAGTTATAGTGATAAATGTTTCTAAATACTCGTACATAATCAATGTAAGTTTCGTATATATTTTTATATACTACAGTTCGTGTGTACTGACACGTTTACTTATTACTATACTGTGGAACATGTCATCGGAATATACACATTATTCTTGTTATTAATTTTGTATAATTAATTGTATACTTCTTTTTTTTTCTCATCTGTTACATAAATAAATATCCTACCGCGCACAGTTACTGTCTTAAAATCTCTGTAAAGGAACTTCTGGACTGTTTACTATAATGTTTGAATCCCCTTTGAATTTTTGACTAACTTTTGACTACTGCTGTTTTTGTTTTGTGTTTTATAATCGTTTTTATTATTAAGTTATAATTTACAATTATAATGTAAATCGTGATAATTTACAATGAGTATGATTTATGCGAGTTTAAATTTTACAATGAACTCGGTTCTGTATTGTTACTACTTAACTAACGAAGTAAAATCCTCGCTTCATGGTGGTCTACTTATAATTAAACAAACTATTTTTAACTGTAAACACGAATAGAATTGGCGTAAGGTTTTCCGCGTACACGTATTACTTGTTAAACTTAGTTCTACGTTTGTGATCGTGCATATTTCAACTTATTATATTATAAAAATAATAATTTTCTTTTATATCCACAAAATACAATTGAATAATGTTGAATATATCATTGTAGTAAAACTTTTTTAGGCATGTTGTAATAATTAAAAAATCTGTCACACCGTACAGATGTTATATGATAGATCTATAGTACTAGATATTTGAGTGCGATTGAGTATACTAAAACTGTCAGGTACACAGTTTAGTATCACTACTGAAGGATGTAATGTATAATTTAATATAGATTCAGCGATATGGCCATAATCTCACCTGATATTTAAACCTAGTGGAAGGGCTCACTCTCAAATGTAACTGCCTGAAGACACCTACAAGTATTTGGTGGCAGATTTTCAACTCGAGGGTGATAGCTGGTGCGAAAGCTGTCTCAGGTCAGAGACCAGAGACCACGGGAAGATGGGAAGAACGCGGGAGTTTAAGTTATCACAGTGGTACCTATTAGTAGGTAGTGTTGCGTGATTAGCATCCGATGAGTCACCACACGCCCCTATAACCTTTTCCTGAACCCGGGTAATGCGTTTACGCGTTGTCATGAGGAACTCCGTAAAAAATAAGATTTTAAACACAACGTTAATAAAAAAGGGTAGTAGAAGCATTATTGAAGGGCGGGCAATAAAAGAAACCCTACCAGCATGTAATATGTATGCATACAATCATACACACTGATATATGCAAATTTTTTTATAATATTTGAATAATAATTGTTAATTTTATTGGTCTACAGCTCATATTGTCTCGTAACATAATAAGTATATAGTAAATATTACATCAAATATAATCAAAGTAAATTTCTTTATAATTATTTTAGTCATATTCCTTGTTGCTTAAAACTGTTTCATGAAGTACCTCGTACGTAAAGGAACTTGTCGAAGTAGGGAGCGTATAATTATTTATTGACAACTGGCCAACAGTGTATTTTTTCTTATATATTAATATTTAATTTTAATATGTTACATATATGTGTGTAATTAAAAATATAAAGGTTAATGTTATGATAATGTTAGTAAAATTTGATAGAAATGAATTACAATTCAATAGTCTCTAAGTGTAATTATATTATATAAATATGCAAAGATTAAAGAGTTCGTAAGCGTTTTTGTTGCCGTGGTAAAAATAACAATTTTGAAGGACTTCGTTTAACAATTTGTAAAGGCACCATCTGGTCAAGCCTTAATGGAGAGACTCATCGAGTGACAAGCACGGGCAAATACCCACTAAAAAGATACTAGGACGAGACTCAAGCTTCCAGAGACCAGGGACAGCTTTTACATTTTTAGTCACCAGCGGGAGAATCAGTGTAGCACCTTTTTTATGGTTGGCAAATGCAATAAAGTGTTCCCTCTCAGCCTGTAGGGATTGGCAGGGGTATGTGAGACTCACCCGGTGCTAAACGCTGGGAATATCCACTAAAACGTGAGGTTTTAGCCCTCTGTCGCCTTCCTGGGGCAACGCGGGTTCATGCTTGCAATCACCGAGTCACCCCAGCGTTCGGCCCGGCCTAGTGGTAAGCCGGGCCCTATCCGGGCAGCCTAGCGACCTGCCCTTATTGTGTTACGAATTTATACAAAATTGTAAACGCTTGTGACGTTAAGTCGTTCATAGTGATACTGTAACTAACTTAGTTCAAAATTTCAGAAAAAGGATATACAGAATATCTTAAAGAACATGCATTAAACATGGATTAAAACAAAAGGATTTTTTAAAAATAAAACAGGGTTATACGTATGTATACTTCGATGCACTAACTCGTATATTATTTTCTTAAATCTATTTTGCCTATAATTTTAATAATTATTATAGTTTGGTATATGCCTAACAAGTATGATGTAATAATTGTTCACGTTAACTACATTTAGTTTATTTTAAAGCATATAAACCTAGGGTTCATGGAAAGTAATCGGAAGTTTGTTGCACCGGGGAATAATATGTCAATGTTGCAAGCTTTATAACAGCGGTTCATGCAATAGTTGAATTACCGATACTGTATGTATGTAAGCAAGATCATTTAGATCCATTTTTAATAACTATACTTATATACAATAGGCCCGTGGTGCAGTCATAGTGACTTTTGTTATTGTAGCGAGAGGTTATGGTTTCGATATCAAACCCCGACTGATTTTAGTATGATAAACAGGTATAACAGCAGCTGTATGGGTGTTAAATACCAATTTATGTAAAGTATATCACTAGTTGTTTAGTTTATTATTGTACTAGTATAAATTTCAAGTAATAACATTATATCTGTGTATGAAAAGAAAAGAAAATATCAACTTTTATCTGTATATCTATTCATATATGGATGAATATCTTATGAAAGTTAAACACTCGTAATATTTGTTTTTATTTAGTCTTAGAGAAAAAAAAATACAACAAAGAAAATGCCTATTATAATTTTAGATATTTTTCAACTTAATTGTTAGAAAAGCGCATTAATATATCAACTGCAAAAATTTACCGAGTACCATTGACCGAAGTCGTGCATTAGCCGAGATTAATCCGACATAACCCCATCTTGAATGACGTCAACCATCCCTACTTCCATAGAAACATGTTGAATGCCTGCCTCCATGCACGTGCAACACTCAAGGTCCCGCAACCCTTTACACATCCTCTCATGCTTGCAATTAAAACGAAAAACAGAGCGAGACGCACATACAAGGGTAAACAAGTAAAAAGGAGACAAAGCGATTCATTTGCCCGAGGACTTTTATTTCCACTTGCACTCAGGTCGTCGGCCAATCAACGTACTGTTCTCAGCACGCTTCGCATTGGCCGGTTTCTGAATAGAGAAATATTTTTCAAAAATAAAACAAAAGAGGGTAGGTAAGTTTTGTTTTCTTCAAGTGTCATTACGCATTTGAGTGGAGACGCTGACGGGGAGCGGACGTCTCGACTCTTAATTGCCTTATTCACTATTGTTAAAAGTACTTACGTGCTAAGCTGAGCTTTTTAACATTGTTATTTTACAGGGAACTCCTCAGCTATGCTGAAGTAGAAAAACAAGCAAATTAGCCCTGCTTGTTCCTTAACCATCCATTTATTGTTTGTCAGGAACTGCGCCCTTTTCAAGTGTTTACTCGCGGACAGGATTCTTTACATTATTTAACATGCAAATGTAACTATGACAAATATGAAATTCTTGACTTTTTTAGTTTGTTGTTGTTTTTTATCATTATTTAAATTTAAATCTTTAAAGTTTTAATTCATGTGAGACGATTTTCTTAGCCATCCATGGATTCACCGTGGGTTCATCGTGTAGCAGAGAGGAAAATTTCAATCAGTTTTCGAGAGTTATATTATCATTGGATTTGTATCGAATCTCAGTCACAGTTAGCCTTAAGACTAGAAGTATAATTCATAATAGATTACTTATATTAATAATATCGTGTTTTTTGCAGGAACTTAGCTATGCCGAATCCAGAAAGCCAAAGCGGGAACAACTCACTGGAAACTGTCACGACATTGCACAAAGAAAACTGTCACAGGCTCGAATATCTCGTCGAAAGGCAAAAACAATTATGCACGTTATCTGATAAAATGATTCAGGTAAGTGAGGTCTGGACACATGCCTCTCAACAAGTTTTCGTTTCTTATGAGGAAAAGTGTCTCACCTAACTGCATAAAGTGTTGATCTATAGAAGACTTCCAACACTTTAGGGAATGTGAACGGAACCTAACTCAACGGACAGCGATCATAAAATGTTTAGGACTGAATCTAATGGACCGGGGCATGTTCCATGGAATCTTGGCTGCACTTGCAAGTGATGAAGCCAAGATTTTATGGAATTTTGTGATTAGATCTAAGTAGTTTTAGGCCATAGTAGGCTGTAATTATATTTTGCACATATAATTATATTTTGGCGTATTCTAAAATTGAGAGGATATATCATGTAGAGCCTACATTTTTAACTCGAATTGGTAGTGTTTAGAGACGGCACGTCAAGGGATGGCTATAATCTCACCTGATGTTAAGTGACGTGGAGGGACTGGCTCCCAAGTGCAACTGGCAAAATTCTATTCATAATTAGTGTCACATTTTCAACTTGAGGGTGGTAGCTAGACAGACGGACATTAGAAAAGGCCCTACCACCATGCTATGTTTACATCACGATGCTAATGCACAATGCTCCGAAAGCTCAAGCTCATTCGAACTCACGTCCTTTGACGCACCGTCCGTTCACGCTACCACTGAGCTATCATCGCTTCATTTTTATAATTTCAAAAAATATAACAATAGAATTACAACATAAAAAAAATACATCATATAAACGCATACGAGTCTCGTGTACGCTTGGAGATTATTTTGTATCACAATGGTTAGGGATTAATGAATGTCTAAGTGCTTACCTCTGGAAGAGGCTTATTACTACCCTATTGTGGGGTTTTGCCGTTTGATGTCTAAATTAAATACAGTACAGCTTGAAGAATATAAAATAATTGGAATTCAGGTTTCAACAATTAAGTATTAATTAATTTAACATGTAAAACAAATAATTACAATAAGTTACTTTAAAATATTGTATAAAAGAGGCATAAAAATGTCTGTACAACTTGTACTTGACTCATTCCATGATATTGTAATCTTTATTTTGATTCTTAAAAATGTATAATTGTTGGTGATCCACATGGAGATTTTCAGTATGTCACTGATTAACAAACTAGTTAATATTTTTATGTTCAATCTAAACCGTGAATAATATTTTTCAATATTCTATAGGTCTACTGTTTAGTAACATTCTCATGTGATGCTTGGTGACGATGTGACTCAACATGGTAACACAAAATATTTTTTTCAAATCTAACAGTTTTATAGATTACAGCATTCAAAGAAACAAACAGTACCAATTCTTCTGCTTTATTATATTGCTAACTACGCTTGCGACTTCAAGCTTGTGGAACCTTTATTTTTGTATCCATCGAGAACGGTTTTTTTTCGGATGAAAATAACTCTATCGTTTTTTGTACTCTTGAAAACGTGCATAAAATATAAAAAAAAATTGCATGATGATTGGTTAAGCAGTTTATCATTGACTCATCCTTCTTGCTTAGCGTTCTTTTGCCTCTTGCTTAGCTCCAAGAGACATAGCGTGACGTTCAATAGCTTATACAATTTCTTGATGATAGAGCTATCAGACGCTAAAAAATATTTTCAAATGCGACCGGTAGTTGTGAAAATTTGCACTTTCGAACAACTTTTTTATAGTACAGAAATAGATAGTAGAAATATATAGTATTTTTTGTTTTTATAATATGCGTCTATAAACACATTATGGTACCATATATTAACGAACGTAACCTTTTGACGAATCAAAATATAATATTTGAGAGATATTTACTCTATACCGGGAAATAAAAATATACAACTATAAACTTGTGGTACTGCATCATTCCTATATAAAGTAAAAAGCAACCCACTTTGATACTCGCATAAAATAAGATCCTTACGATCGCAAAGTTAATTGAGATTGCATTGTAGATAATGACGGCTTATTGAATTTAATTATGACTCTCGGGATCAGATTTCTGTGTGCGGCTCTTGGGGCATTACGAAACTTAAATTGAGTTATTAAGTGTATACTTAATGGTAGGTGCATGGGCAGTGTTGCTTGAAATATATAACACTAGTCTGAGAAATCGACTTCACTTGGTTGTTGTTTTAACATGTTTGATACTCATGCCCATTGTAAGATTAATATTTTATACTGAAGTTTATCTATATATATATATATATATAAAAAAAAAAGCACGTACACAAGATTTGTATATATATATATATATATACAAATCTTGTGTACGTGCTTTTTTTTCTCGATCTGTTCCAAGATGAGGGACACGCTAAACCTAGTTGAGGAACTTGGCTCACAACACATCATTTGTAACTGATTAACAAGTCATAATTTATATATATGAAAATCTGGTGACACGATGATTGTCCGGGTTTATTTCCGAAATTACTGGATTGATTTTAATGAAATTTCCCAGAGATATGTAACTTCGTCCAACTTAAAATGTAGGCTATTTTTTTGCGATATAGTTATTGCATAATTATTATTTATTATAACAGCCACAGCAACGCGTGGCCTGGTCAGCTAGTTTAAAAAAAAAATGTCATAATTACTTTTTAATCCGGAATGTAACACTCTCTCCTGTAAAAAGTACAATTGTCGCTTACTATGTTTTTTCTGAAAAGGCATTTTCATAATTAACCACTGATCTATTAAAATAGTGGTTATTAACATATTACTTCTAATTTATAAGGATAACTTTTAAGAGGTTACAATAAAAAAATAAACATTTTTATGATTTCTGGCGTTTACAATGGTTTTCCTGAAACGGCTTAATATACCCACGTTAGACGACACCAGTTAATGAATGAATAGTTGACAATTGCTTAAAGATCAACGTATGTGATTATAACATATGTTCCTGACAATCAAAAACAAACACATAAATATCAAAAAGTAATACCGCGCTGTTTTATCAAGAAATTACAAAGAATACAAGTTTTTGAAGACCACCCAGTTAAGTGCGTTGCTCAAGTAGTTCTTGATTTTTATGATAACTTTAAAATATTCGAACATATTCATGATGATTACGAACAGATGTGAAATATATTATGGAATAAAATTCGGCATCGAATATAATTTTCTGCATCGCTTGTAGTATGTTGTATCTTCATGCTTAAAATAAAACTATATCAATTACAATCATAGAGTACGTTTTTAAATTATATTTTATGGATTTATCGTTTCAGGCACAACCTCGCCTAATGGTAAGTGACGATGTAACCCCAGATAATGAACTCTCAATAATCGCTTTCAAATGCAACTGTCGAACACAGCTATAAGTATGTCGCGAGAAATTTTTAACTCGACTGTGGTAGCTGGCTAATCGAATATTAGAAAATACCTATCAGTGTACCAGATTTTTTTCTTCCACGCTGCAATAAGCTCGAGTTTTTGGTGAAGGCAAATATCATTCTTAAATGCAAAAGGCAAATGTTCTTAAGGTAAGGTAATGTCCGCTAAGTCGAGTTAAAGTCCACAGTCGAGTTAAAAATTTGTCACAAAATACTTATAGCTGTGTTCGACAGTTGCAGTTGAGAGCGATTATCGACAGTTCACTATCTTGGATTATATCGACACTTAACATTGGGAAAGATTATGGCTGAAATGAAATCTATAAAATGTAATTTAAAAAGTACTCTGTGATTATAACTGCCTAAGTTTTATTTTATGCATAATGGTAATAATGACTGAAGCTACGTGCACGTAGAATTGTAATAAAAATAGCCTAAATTATTCCTTGTGATCTCTCTGCCAGTGTAAACCACATCATCGTCAAATCGGCTTAACCGTTTCTTAATAGTCAGGACACAGAGAACAATTTTAAAATCATGTTTATTTTATGTTATTGATATCGCATTTCATATGCTTTTAGTTAAAGATCTACCAACACCTTCCTACATTAAATTCAAACGACCACCACTACTTTACATCGTTTCCTTTAGCATCCTTATCGGCTACCGCTCTTTGGCGTCCTACTTGGACTCTAAGGGTCTGAGCCTGATGTTAAATTACAATCCTCAAAAATTGGTCAGTAAATTGCATATTTTTTATTTAGGTTAAGTACTAGTTTTTATTTAGAAGTGCTAGTTCTAGAGGTTAGTGTGTTTAGACAAAGAACCAAAATCTTCAAGTTTTATGATATTAGTACATAACCCATATGTGTTTTTCAAAAATTATTCTGTAACTTATAAAGTGATCAAGGAAATACAAATCTATATAGCATAAAATTAAACCACGTGATTGTTAAGAAAGAAAGACAAATAATATCTATTCTGCTATATACGATGACGAGAAAAAGAATTATTGTAAAATCAAAAGCTATTAAAATAAAATATTTAAGTATCTTTTGTTAATTTTAAATGACTATCATTTTTATTTTATTTATTATAATTATGTTATTTATTGAAGTTTATGGTACACGTTTAATCGTATAACTTTTTAAACATTCTTAATTTTCTTAAGTACAGAGAACAGTCTTTTAGGGCTGACAAATTTTAGGATCTAGTATGCTGTAATTTGTTTCATTAAATTTATAAAACTTTAAAAGTCTTAGTAGTAGCGTGTCCCGAAGTCATTTGATATTATTTTCATAAAACCTGAGCTTGCGGTAAAGGAAACCTTGTCACAGTGAAAGGTTTTTTGTAGCGCTTGTCTAAATACCGCCCTCACATTGAAAATCTGCTGTCAAACACGTATTGTTATATTTCGGAGAGATTCCCCTTGAGAGCGAATTCCTCACTAAGGTAAGCGTGTTATCATGTAGATTTTCTTCTTTATTTTATTTAACATAAGATGAGACTGGCCAAATACTTAACCTTAGTGAAATATTTCCAACTAAACGTTATCAATATCGTACGGAAATTATGGGCTATTATTAATTATCGACTTAATAAATATAGTGTCTTTATGGTGCCCATAAAACCATGTTTATCTAGCTGCGAAACCAGATAATAATACTATAATTTGCATCAATTATTCTTAAAATACTGCACCGGGAAACATTAATACCAAGACTTTTATTAAATTAGTTTTTGGCGAGATCTTGATCTATCATTTTCTAGTTTCTATTATGTAGAATTCAAGACAAAGTTTAAGAATAAAAGGGAATCTACACCACAGCCTTTGAGAAACCCGAAAAAAATTATATCTTTTTTTAAAGTTTATTGTCAAAATCTCACTTAATGTTAAGGAATGATGTGACCCAAGATGGTGGACACGATAAACCTGGTGAAGGGACTAGCTCTCAACTATAACTATTGGAGTACATTTTTAATAATTCGCGGAAGATTTTCAACTTATATAGAAAGAGGTAGATATTAGAAAAAGACTTTTACTTCTCTGAACGGTTAAGTTTGTTGCTGGGATTCTAACTTACGTCCATTGAGTGGCGCCCGTTCACACTACTACCAATTGAGTTATCATTACTTCAAATAGTCAAAGAAATAGTCTTAAATTTTAGTTACAGACTGTTTTTAAAATAATTGAAGTATAAACATTCGTATTGTACATAAATGTTTTATGGGTATTCTCCCGAGAAAATAAAACGTTTAGCCATTGTCATGAAAGATGCGTATTGAACTTTAACTGAGCATACCGGATTTTGTTCTTTATTTGCAAAGGTCGCTCCATTGTGCTGGGACGTAGATTATTATTGAATTTATTGGCCACTTAGCGTAAAGAGAAGTAATGTTAAAATCAGCGAACAGTATTAAAGAGGCTGAGTATGAATTTACTTTTTTTATTAATAGGATCAGTGCTTCTCAAGTTTTTACCAAATAATTATTATTTTAATTACTGTAATGTGGACTTGAATATAAAATGATATTTTAACAAATTTAAAATTAAGTTTTTGTTTTATAATACTCGCCTGATAAAGAAGTCGACATGAATATGAAAATATACAATCAATAATTTCTACTAAATTTTAATATTTTTAATTGTGTAACGTCCAATGATTTTTGTCTGTATATTAATCAGTTCCATGTAAGAGAAGTTTGCTCTCCTATTTACGTTTTTAAAATACATGCTCATTATCATATTGTATGTGAGTGTGGTCTATATGAGGGAACCGTGGCTCATATATTTTGTACTACCCTGAATTATGATGTGGTCTATATATTTCTAATATTCTTCAAACTATTAATTTCTATATATTGTTTTTGATAAGTTTATTTCGCTTTCGTTTTAATGTCTAGTGTTTTACTATGTTAATGTAATTCAATCGCTATGTATATTTTATTTGTGTTTACATATGTATATGAATAATTAAAATGGTGTTGTTTGGGGCACAATCACGTCAAAACTACTGATCGTATCGACATGAAACAATGACCACTCGATACGGAGTTATTTATAGATGGTTTAGGCCTACTCATTTTTGAATTCTAGTAATCCTTCATCATTTTATTTTATTTTACTTTTATGTTTCTTATTCCTGTCAATAAAAGCAAAATACAGGCATTTTTTTAATACGTTATACGCCCGACGAAGCGGGCGCGAACAGCTAAATGTTCTATCCTTTTGTTTCTATGCCAAAAAATCCTAAAATGTCTACCTTCTATTCTGGAAGAACTTTTGTTATTCTTAGGCTATTCTACAGTACAGCGAACTTTTTGTAATTAAAATTTAAAATGTGTACTTTGTTTAAAATCATAAAAATTGCCTATATGGGCAGAAGTCATAATATATAAAAAGAGAGAAATATTTTCATAAAATTTTTGGTAAATTTTAAACAAATCGATGGCCATTATGTTTCAGGTTCTGCAGACAGGAGCTATGCAGGCCGTAGAAGAATGTCAATACCAGTTTCGGAACAGTAGATGGAATTGCAGTACGGTTGAAAACTCTACTGATATTTTTGGTGGGGTTCTCAAATATAGTAAGTTTTGAATGGATTAATAAACACCTTATTGTACTACGAATGTATACATTGGTGAGCTTAATACCACAAGGCAGTTCATTCTAGCTAAACAGCAGCATTGTTATCATAATGTAAAAAGTTATAGGTAAATGAAATAAAAAATTATAAACTAAAAAAATATAACAATAAAATGAACATTGAGTACAACTAAACTACAAATATAACATAAACCCTCGTTACATATAGATACACAAATAAACATATATATGAACATAAATAGATAGATAGAAGTATTGTTAGTACCTACTCTTAAATTAGGAATAAGCGTGTATGAACACGTCCTCCAATTTTTCTAACGAGGAAAACTTTGAGAAACCAAGACTTTTAAAGCACCTATATTGAAGTAATTTGATTGCGTTTAAAAGGATGTGAAGACAAGTTATAGTTAAATATACAAGGGTGTCGGTGTTTTAACCTGGTGATTTGTATGTAGTTCATGACTATCACAGCACCTACGTGTGGCATGCAGTTACGTTGGATATGCTCTAAACTTTTACGTGCATTTACATAGTGTTGAGTTACATTTTTATATAAAATAATAGTTTTTTAGTTGCAGTTGGCTTCTGAAGTGCCAAGACATTTTATTCTATCTATAAATTTTTATTGAACAAGATCAAGGTGTTGATCTTTTGTACACATTGTATATTCTTACTTATCCTTACTCATACTATAAATGCGAAAGTGAGTTTGTTTGTTTGTTACACTGTTACTCCTAAATTGCTGAATCGATTATGATTAATTTGGAATAGAGATAGATGGGAACCTGGTGACGATGACAGGCTACGTTTTCTTAAAAAAACAATATGGAAGGTGGGGTATAGAGAGGGGTAAACTTTCTATGAAACTTTTTACTAAGCCATCAGATGGCTGAATTGATTGGAAAAATCAATGTTAATGCGAGTGTAGCCGCAGGTTAAATCTATAACGTATATTTATTAAGTATTTTTTATGTTTTAAAATTAAACCAATCGATAGATTAATTAGTTTAATCTACAAATAATAAGACTATAGAGTTACTTTTATTAATCGAGTTATGTCATACATTTATTTAACCAAAAATATGTATATATTAAATGTAGCAATCTTGTAAATTTAGCGTAGAAATTAAAAATGATTAGAGTATCAGATAAAATTTCGTAAATAGTATAGCGTCATTATTTCCTCATAATGAATCTTTCATTATTATAAAACCACATTTTTAACTTTGTAAGTTTATATCTTTCATTAATAGATAGGTCTGCAATCTGTTATCTAATTGATGCATTGTAATTTGAATTTATTTTTTTACTAACGAATGTTTATATCTGAGAAACTTCCAAGGCTTTGTTTCTTTTAAAAATTACAGTTATAGATAAGACTACACAAAAAAACGTTACGCCATTCTAGACACAAAAGAAATCAGTTTAATATCATCAACTCGGGAATATTATCAAACAATCATAACAGATTTCAAACTGTAGTTCAAAGGATACATCGCTGGTTATATACCACACGCTCTTTGATGTAGTACCGGTGAACTAGTCCGCTTTAAAGCAAGAGCGGCACTCGAAAACTCTGTTTACTTTACCCTAAGATCTTTAAATTGGTATGTTAGTAGTTAACACCTGGAACAAATCCTTGCTCTTCATGTTATTGCGTTTAGAGTATAGATGGTTTCAAAACATTCGTAAGTATATTTGTCTCTCTTGTTAAGGTTATTATTTCAAATCGTAATATATATTGGATATTATTCTTTGTGAAACAACGTAAAAAAACTAACTGTTATTGTTAAATTTATGATATTGTATTTGATGATATTTATGATCAATATATGGAACGATGATAGGTCATTTGGTCAAGCGACGTGAATACGAATCCATCTATAATAAGCTCGAGCACCTTCAAGATAAAAGGAATTGTTTTTGACTCAGTAAGCTTCATTACAATTATTTCTCATAAAATATTAAAGTTCAAAGTGCATTAAATAATTAGAAGTATGTAGAAGTATAATCAACTTCATTACAATTTGTTATCAAATATGTAAAATCCCTATTAATAGCAAGCCTATATTGAATGAATGGACAATGTTATTAATAAAACCGTATTTATTACCCTCAACGCGAATCTCGGCAATCAGCCTTAGCTTACGCTGAAGGAAGACACTATGATGAAACCATAACAATGTGGTAGATCATATTTACCACGCTAGCAAAAGCCACTGTTTTAAAAGTTAAATTCAATGGTCCAATATTTATAAATATGTTCTGACGCTGGAAGCAATGTAAAAGTTGTTTTAGGTCTTCTGGTACAGAAGGGGGAGTGAAGGGGTTTTAGTATTACTAGTTCTGACTGATCCAGTTTCACGTAACCTTCTCATAGCCAAATTCGAGAGGTAGTTCTATAAATTGATTTACTAAAAAATAAAAATTGGTCTAGCAACTAGTTCTAACCCTTGAGTATCAGTTCCTCAACTAGTCTTAACGCATTACGATCTTTGGATACGTCACTTTTTCGGTGAGATTTATGGAACTAATAATACCAGAATGTATTTTAATTGGCAATGTCAGTTTAAATTAAGCTTTTAAAAACAAACATTCAGGAAATAGCTCGTTATGCAATGAGAATTTTTGTTTCCAAACTTTGTTAGCTGTAAGTGTTTATTCGACTATCTTATCTATTTCAGAGTCAAGGATTTGTTTAATGTAATATTTAAACATAAAATCATTGAAGATTGACAGCGTCTTCCGTTGTCTGATACTAATCAAATACATGGGCTGTTATTCAGTCTCTTCCTACATGGAATTACTTTTTTTCGTGGATTCAATTTGTTTATTTTCATATGTCGATTACTAAGATCACGTGTACACTTGTTGACTGAACAGCTCAACATGTTTATTGTAAACTATAGAAGTACAACCAGTTTATCAAGAACCACTGTAACCTTGATGACTCTATGATTTGACATCTGATGCAAAGATCTAATGTGCTGGTTATTCAGAAATCGTTGGTCAATGAACTATGTATGGATTTTTGATGTTCACTTCAATATAGTTTTTTTTATAGATTTCTTATTTAAAGATAAAAAGTACATTGATTTGATTCATTTATAGACATATGGTTATTTTCTTAGTAACTACCCTAAAAATAGATACGTAATAGCTTTAAGTTCAATGGATATAATGTGTGTATCAATGAATAATACATGTTTTGGAGGAAAGCGTATTGCAATTTTTCTTAGAATTTTTTTTATTTCTTAATTACCTGCAATAAAAATTATAACAGTATACAACTAATACATAAACATTTAAAATAAAGCATCCATATTTATTATTTTGAATTATGTTAAGAGGTATATTATATAAATTTATAATCGAAATATATTCGACGAGTATCGCAAACTTAATTAACACCTCTATATACTTTAATAAATTAAAGATATATAAATTCTAAGTTGAAATTATTCGATAACTTCACACGTTAAAATATTTAAGCTAGAACAAATACCTTGTCAAGGTATTGGTAGTTTGATATTTTATTGGTCTTTAGTAATGAATATTTTATATGTATATGTGGCCAATAATGTACTATTATGTGACAATATTTTTGTTCGCAGAATCTCGTGAATCAGCTTTTGTACATGCACTGTCTTCGGCCGCATTGGCCCATGCTGTGGCAAGAGCATGCAGTCGTGGCGAGTTGAACGAATGCTCCTGTGACTCTAGAGTGCGGAAGCGAACGCCACGACATTGGCAATGGGGAGGTTGTTCTGAAGTGAGTTACACTGCTTATTGTTTTTTATCCTAGCTCGCCGTAATGACCATACTTCACCTGATGGTAAGTTCAGTACGGTCTAGAAACAGTCGCGACATTGGAAATAGAATATGTCCTCCGTCAGTTGCAACTACCTTGCCGGACTCAGGCGTTGCAATAGAACTTACACTTCTGAAAGCATATCCATATTAGATAATTGAATTTATTGAACTTTTTAAATTTTCTCTAACAAGTTATTCACTTCCTGCGGTATGGATTTCTAAACATTAAAGTAAAATAAAACAAATTAATAAACTTACGAATTTTCGTGTTTGTGAAAGGGTTGGTGAATAGCGGTATATTGTGAAATAGATTGACGTGCGAGATATTCTAACTTGACCCTCATAAAACTTTGGTTCTTTTTGAAATCGGTGAAAATGTTTGTTTAAAATAGCTACATTACTAATATTTTATATAATAAGACATAAGATCTTGTAACCCTATAATTATAAAAAATATTATTAATGATGATCTAGTAAAGAAATAAAGCGGTTTTATAGGACCGTTATCGGGTAAATACATTTATTTTTGTCTTTTCCTAACATGTGTGATAAAGTAGGTTGAAAAATATTTATATGTTCCTGTTTTGTTTGTTTATGTATGTAATAAAAGTTGCGTAAACATTACGCAAATTACAGATATTTCACTTTTATGTTTATTGCAAATTGAATTCAGATATGTAAACATGTGTACGGATACTAACATTATTAAAACTGATATAAAAATCTAACAATAATTGTAAGGAGAAGGCTTTATTATAAAATATATTTTCTAGGATATAAGATACGGAGAGATGTATAGCCGAGACTTCGTCGATTCGAGGGAAGACAAAAACTCTGATGAAGGGCTTATGAATTTACACAATAATGAGGCTGGACGCAGGGTAAGAATGTAAATACATGTAAATTTAAATATTAAAATTAAATCGTATGAAATAGTTAATAGCAACATATAATAGTTTTATGTATCAATTTTGAACAGTTTATTCCAGTAACCATTCATTAGACCTGATTTAAGTCTAGCAATATTAATCCTTTACTTACTTGCTTATCATCTTCTAAACTCTCTCTGAAGCAATTTTTATTATCAGATTTATCTGATTTATTTTTATTTTCATTTCAGTCGATTTTGAACAGCTTAGCTGTTAACATACAAAAATTTGAAATTATAGTTTTATTCTCAGGTTTCCAAGAAGTTCCTTGAGTTTTCAATTACAGTAGATTCGAATTTTGAATCATAATAATATTATACATACGAAAGTGAAATTGAATGTTTGTTACGCTTTCACGCCTAAACCGCTGAATCGATTGTGGTGAATTTTGGTACAGAGGTACATGGGACCCAGGAGACAGAGATAGGCTACTTTTTCTCGATAAGTCTTTATTGGAAGTTTGGTAAATAGAGGGATAAACTTTGTATACAAATTTTTATTGTGTCATCCGATTTGATTGACAAAGTCGAACTAAACGCGAGCGAAGCCGCACGAAAAATCTTGTATAAGTATAATTAAATTGGAGTTGCTTTATTGCAAAAGTTTAAAACATAATTAATATTTCACAAACCACTATTGTTATCTGCGATCTGTAGGTACGATAGGTACGGTACACACGATCACAGAGGGATTGCTCATTTCTTGGTGACCATTGTTGCTTTTAAATTTTACTGTGCTAACTATAAGTACAGTGACTATGTCGAGGCACTATGAAACAAAACTCTAAAGTACAGTAAACATCAACATCCATAAGTGACTATTTCCAATAGATGCTGGTAAAGGATTTTTAACAATTGTTGTTTTGTTATATTTTAGGCAGTAAGGTCTCGTATGCAGCGTGTGTGCAAATGTCATGGTATGTCTGGGTCATGTTCAGTTCGTGTGTGCTGGCGCCGATTGCCCCAGCTTCGTGTGGTCGGTGACGCTCTCTCTACACGATACGAGGGCGCTTCGCACGTTAAGGTCGGTGTGAGTATTGCGTTCTAATTTCTTCCTTTTTTATATGTAATGACACTATAGAATAACCGATTTTTTTTGATAATAGCCTTAATGTAATAAAAAAATAAAATTTATTATCTCGAGTCTCCCGATTACCTAATCAAATAGCGTCGGTATGTCGGGTTTATCATCATTTGTATTACAGCTAGATAGTCAAGTACAGATTCCTACCTCCCCGTTCGATTATTGGATGTAGATATATCCGCTGGTTCCTAAATGCCGATGAGTGTTAAACCTAGTATGCGGTAAGCATTATTAAACTGGACAAAGATATCATAACCAGCTTATTTTTAAGTAAAATTTTGACGTTATGGCTACAAACACACATGATGTTAAGTAACGAAGTGGGCCAACCTAGTGAACACGTTAAACCCGCGGAGGGACTGGCTCTTCAGTGCAACTGATAGAACACACTTATCGGTATTTGTGTGATAGATTTTCAACTTGAGGGTGGTATTAGCTAGGTGCACATTAGAAAAAACCCGACCACGACAATACACGATTATATTTTCCTTCACCGAACGCTCAAGCTCATTGTAGGTAGATTTGAACTCACGACCCATGACGCGGCATCCGTGTACACTAAACACTGAGCTATCATCGCTTAAATAAATTTACTAGAGTCACATTTAAAATAAGTCTAAAGCCTGATAGCTACAATTTTACAATCAAGATAAATGAATAGTTTATTTGATTTCGTTATGTAATATGAGATCAAAATATATTACTGTTACATAAATTTTGTCACCTAACTCAGGAAAGTGCGAGTCGTTCAATTTCGAGTTAGCGGCAGGTACCTACTAAAACATTCTCATTGTTAGAATAGGAGCTCCATCATACGACCAATCAAATATTATCAGTGAATAACATTACGATACGTATCCTATATTTTGTTGAATAAGTTAATGTCTATATTGCAATTAATTAACAACAAATTTATTGATTTTCAGGTTGTAGAACGAAAAAGAGGCAAAAGTGTAAGGAAATTGCGGCCTCTTCATACTGACATGAAAAAACCAAATAAAACTGATTTGGTGTATTTAGAAGATTCACCAGATTATTGCGAACCAAACGAAGAGTAAGTTGATATAACTAAATTCTAATTTTATATTACAGATTGATACTATAATAACTCATAATGAAATACTTTTAACAAATAATTTTATATACCGAATCTAGTGTTCATAAAACAAGTCGATCTTGACGTAAACATGATATTAAAGAAATTATGTTATTACTGCATCTATTATTAACAAATAATTTAGAACAGTTTTTTAGTTTATAATTAATAAAATGTTATTTATAGTTTTGCTAATAGGCTTACAGTTTAATTGATTTATAAGAATTACGCGGTCTATAGATATAAACGGTTCAAGTGCTTTATAATGTACACCTTTCGAACTAGATTGTATTTGCTTGAGCACTGCACCTTTTTTTTTATTAATTTGTGTTTAATATCCCACTAATTAAGAATTCCGCATGGCAGCGGTTAAATTCAAAAACATTACCCGGGTTCAGGTCAATAGCTTGAGGGGTTTGCGGTAACTCATCGGGTGCTAATCCCAGTTGCATTTTTTAACTCAGTGGTGGTCTTTACGACCTCGCATTAAGGGTCGTGAATTCGAATCCAACCACCTACAATGAGCTTGAGCTTTCGGTGAAGGAAAGATCGTGAGCAAACCATAGCATGGTGGTAGGGCTTTATCTAATGCACACCTGGCTAGCAACTACCCTCAAGTTGAAAATCTGTCGCCAAATACCAATAGATGTGTCGGCAGCTGCACTTGAGAGCCAGATCTTCAACAGGTTTAACGTGTCTAACAACTTAGGCCGTATCGTCACTTAAGATCAGGTGAGTTTATGGCCACAACGCTAAACCTTAACTATAAAAAAATCTTTTGTTAATCATATGCATACATTGCGTATAAATCTCATATTGTTACATACAGTTGTTCCTATTGCTTGCTGCGTCTATTATGGACCTGCCTCATATACTTCAGCTACCTTTTTCCTTTTTTTAATCAGGACTTCATGTAAGTCGTTAAGATTAATATTACTATAACTTCGAACTCAATTTTTATTAGCTCTAAAATAATAATAATAAGTATTATTTCCATATTTTTTTATTCTAACGAGCAGTATACAGGCGGACGGCCCATCTGTTGGCAAATAGTTATGGTCTTTCATGAACAGCTACAATACCCAGGTCATTATAGCCATATTTCCGACATTGGAGACCGTATTTCAATCCCTTTTTGAAGAACCTCATATCCATGGTCTTGCTTTTTTTACTTTGTGATTCTCTGATTTTTAGTTAATATTGTTTTATATTCATTTCAGGCTGGGAATCCTCGGTACTCGAGGACGAACCTGTAATAGGACCTCAGCGGGGCTTGATGGATGCCGTCTCTTGTGCTGCGGTCGCGGCTACCAGACGAGGGTGCGAGATCACGAAGAGAAATGCCGATGTCGCTTCGTATGGTGCTGTCGTGTTCATTGTGAAATTTGCCGATATAAAAAGGACCACCATGTGTGCAATTGAATTGTGTATTCCGTGAATTATTGCTTACTCAGAGCCAAAAAAATTTGGAGAATCTTAATAATGTACGATGAGTAATTTAGTTGTGGTCGATATAAAATTCTACTGATATGTTAAACTAAAATATATCAGTACTCCAGCAGTATTTCTTCTTCGTGTGATCTATAACTGAATTTCATTAAGATATAATTTGAAAGGAATGTAGGCAACCTCTCCAGTTGGTACCGGTGTATTTTTTTTTCATCGTTCATATAAAATGTTACGACGATATAATTTAGAGATAATTAATAGGGATACTCAGTAACTAAAAAATAGTTTGTTTAATAAGAAAGAAGTAAATAAGTTCATCTTATTTGATTAATATATAAAATTAATATATTTCTGTTCAAGTATCACGACAAAGTGTGCCAGATAGAGACCATAGTGCAATCTAAAAATGACAACGATTATCGAAGTATCAGCAGTTCACTGAGATTGATCGCTTTCATGTCATTCTGCAAGTTTTCTCTGCAGCCGGATATCCACAGACTAACTTAATACCCGAAAACATCAGCTAACAACAGAGAATGGTAGCTAGCTAGGCGGATATTACAAAAAGCCCTACTCCATAGCCGAATCCTGATAAACTCTGACTGATCTCAAAACCTAGTTTATTGCTATATTCTTGGTCTTTTGTTACCCAGTTGGAGATAAATCTTGATAATCGTCCTTGATGGTTTACTATACGTGTGTTGTTCCTGAATTGCGATTTTCACTATGGAAACTGATGTTCTTGTTGTATTACAGTTTTTCTATGGTAGTTTTGCAAAGTGACGGCACAGTACCTGATGTTAAGCACAGTACCATTTAAAAACAGTGGCGATCATCTATGGAACAACAATCCAACGCCAGTCACCCTGTCATGGCAGCCTGTGTCGCCCCTGTGATGCCTGCCTGTAAATTATCTTCCAGTTGAATACAATTGTCATGTACTCTGACCCTATATGATTCTTTGTCATTTAAATTTATCGACTGATTTGCTTTTAATAGTTAAGGAAGTTAGATTAAAGGAAAGAATATTTCGGAATTTAAGCTTTAAATTTATTTACAGTATTACTAACTTATTCTAATTTACGTGCTTCAATGTATAAAGTTGTAAATAATTCACTTTTGTTATATAATATGTGTTTCTTTTAGATAATGTTAAATTGTTTTTAATTAATACCTTGATATTTGAAGTGAAACGTCTTTAGGTAACAAAGTAACGTTAGACCGTCAGGTTTGTTCGTTACTACTATAAGTGTGAATATTTGTTACACATGATTATACCAAATATGGTAGATAAACCAGTTAACATCACTGTTAAAGAAAAATGTATTTTTTTTTTACAGATAAAGAAAGTATAGCCTAAAAGAATTTTACTTTTACGTGTGTAACTGATACACGTACACTTTTTTGTAAATATTTTTTTATATATGTACTTAATGAAACAATTTATTTTCTACCTCATAAGTATGATAGATTTGTGGTTTTTTATTTTTATTTAATGGTAAGTGGTTGTAAATATTGAATATTCAATTTATATACAAAAAATAATTTATTGTATTAGATTGTGATAGATGTATTCATTTTAGGATTAATAGGTATTATTTATAGTACGTAGTTTATCAGATTAACTCTAATGTATATCATGATGTTATAAGTTAAACATCTTTTTACTTATAATATTATTGTTCTCAAATTCGGAGAAAGTAGTCCAATAATCAATAAGCAATGGGGTTTGTTAACTACGATTTTAATATCAAAGAGCAGAATTGCCATTTATGTGTTGCTTGTTAGTTGCATTTGAAAATAGATATGTGTTCAAATTATAAATATCCATAAAACTATTGTCAGTATTTCTATTGTTAAGTTTTTTAAATGAAATTGCATAAATTGATAAAATTGCATGGATCTTGGGTCACATAGTAATTTTAACATTCGGTCTTAATTTTGGTCAAACCCTAAACCTTTAAAGTATATAAAAAAGGATGCTCAACCAAACATTCGTAATGTCATTTGAAATTATAAAATTAATTAGTATATTTTAATTATTATTAAAATTGTCCATTACCCCTAATCTCTTAAAAATTGAATATACGGACATAGTAGCCAACTTAAACATACAGATTCAGATGAAATACATAATTAAATTAACTGACAATACTGAAAATAGGTTTGTTATTACGGAAATAGTTTGTTTCAAATGTTTGTAGACAGATTTGGTAAAGCTTCTTGCTTCACACCAATGAAAAGGTAAGAATTGTTAATAAAACTTGTTTAAACACTTATATGAAAAATCAATATCAAATGTTATGTGATGTGCGAGTATAAAAGGGAGTATTTATTCCTTGCGACAACAAAACATAACCTCAACTCACATACATTAAAACAGCATTCTTTGTGACAAGAAGCTCATACGTAAGTTGTAAGAAAATGGTAATAAATTATAATCTAACTATATAAGAATTGTAAATACATTATCGTGATATTATGTAATATATTTTTTACGTTTGTGTAATAATTTTTGTAAGAAGCGTATTTAGAGATCTATCCCCGTACCATATTATTGTGGATACTATAACTTTGACTAGCATAGTTTTTCTTAACTAATACGTCATTAATACTATTTATTGCTGACTCATGACACTTTATTTAAATATAAACAAATAGGCAATTAAATATATATTTTCTTAAATATAGTAAATATTATCAATGGATTATATAATCGATAAACAGTTAAAAGTGTAAGTATATTTATATATTTCTCCTGTACATGCAATATTTGGAACAACAAATACTATTTATTTAAAAAATACCTTACCCATTTTTTCATTACTAAATACTTTAGCTTAGATAAATTTTTGTTATATATGAAATTTGAAAATATTTTTCATACATAAGATTTTGATTTGCAAACCATAGAGTAATCGACGAAATACTTTGCTTCTTATTGCAACTATCTAGATTGTAATTGTTGCTTTGATTCGTATTCGTGTACCTAGTCAAGATTTCTTCTAATAATTGCTATCGTAAATTAATAAAAAAATATATGAGGCATGATGTTCAATATAAAATGTCAAAGTCACTTTGAACTGTGTCATCCCATACATTTTATTTTTTATTATCAGATAACTTGGATTGGTGACCTGAAGTATGAATGGTCCATTGGCAATGTCATTATCATCGCAAAAAGGTTAGTTGTTATGTTTTAATGTGTGTATATTATGCTGTAGACGCTATTAAATCAATTGACTAGTAAACATATTTAATAATCAATGTTCTGTATTTTCGTAATACTAATAATTACCTAGTAGTGTTAATATTGAGATTAGCGGCATAAACTAAGGCCCTTCATACATATGAATGCGACTTTTTGCGACGATTCTATTGTCACTAATATAACGAACTAAACAAAATGATTACTAAATACGTTGCTGAGAAAGACAAGATGGCGAGCTGGTTATTAAATACCAAATTTGCTACTGATGCACTTCAGAAATAAAAATTCCGCGTAAGGTATTTTATTTTATATAATTATTTTAAAGAAAAGTCTTGCATCTTTTAACACCTTTCCCTTGTAAAAAAATATTGTAATTAATCAAAATCGTTTATATTTCACTTTATATATGGTCTATATATAAAATTCCCAAAATTTTTGAACCGATTAGAATGAAATTTTGATTTAATTAGAAGGAAATCTTATGATTATAGGGGGGTGGGTGAACTTCTGCAGTTCGGTAGCAATCAACTATCTGTTTCCGAAAAATACACAAATAATATTTAGGTCCACGGGAACAAAGTTGCGGGTAAAACCGAGTAGCCTGTGGAGATGAAAGCAATACTTTGTCTTATAGAATTCTGCTTAAGAAATAATGACACTAAATACTATAGTCAACTCGAATAGCCATAGAGGTAATGAGAATGCGTCCTATTAGAAATACACAGCAACAAATAGGCTTCGTGTTCAACGTTTTAAATGCCTTCAGTTTTTAGTTTATAATTTATAATTGAATAGCAGAGCCCGCGGTTTTGCTCGTTTAGAACTAAAAATTATTTATTATATTTTGCGAAGTTTTATTACTTTTTGGAATAACGCTTTGTTCCTATTTGTGATAACGTGATGTGAAATAGCCTAAAGCCTTCCCTAATGATTGTTCCATCAAATACAAAAAGAGTTTTTGAAATCAGACTGGTACTCGTTTGTCTGTCGTACACGTAGATATCAGTGCGTACAAACAAACAAACTTTTCTGCTTTATAATATTACTATAGATATCGAATACTTGGGATATTCACGTGTGCGAAGGGCCTTAGTTGTTGCTTCGTTAGTTTCTCAATGTGTAATTAAAAAAAATATGTATTTTTATGATAATATATTTTGCTCCGTATAGATTTTAATACCTGTAAATATATTATTTAATTGTATGAAATAAATGTAATTCGTTGTACTTAAATTTAAGGTACTCATTAAGTGATTTTCTTTCGACTCACTATCACCAAATGTTAAATATATAAGTACTTAATGTAGTTTGTAAGAATGCAATTAATTATTAACTTAATATTCCTTCTAAATTATTTGTAATTGAATTTGTTAATATGAAGTAGATAATATTTGTAATTTGAATACTGAATAATAATTAAAAATGCTAGTATTTTTACTTGACTTATAATATTACATCATCTGAGATTATATTACATCTGCTATAACTATATTTAATCTAAAATTTTAGTATGTTTGTTCGTAATTATTCTCCCCTTAAACAGTTTGACTGATTTAAAGATCTACGGTAACATAGTAGACATATGATATTGTGGCTGTAATGTTAATAACATATATATATCATGTATGTAGCAAGTAAGAAAAAAATCCATAATTCTTAATTTTCAATCTTCCAGTACGCTTTTTTTTTGCGTGTAACATCTTACATTTATCAACCGTGTTCGATAGTATTCAATAATGTATTCCAACTTTTTATTTTATTGTTTTTTTATGCAACTATTTGTCATTTTTCATAGACCATCGTTAATAATTTAATTATTTGGAATTTAATGAATTCTATTATTTAATACTTGTTTATATTATGTTATTTTATATTCACAATTCTTTATATTTTTGATAATTACGAACGTATGTAGTTGTATAATAATTTTAACAGTATGACTCTTTTAAATTATTTTTGTAATTGTAACGCTGTGTCCATAGTACTTGTAAGTTATAGTTTATCGATTTTAAATATTAAATTTAGTACTCTGTGTAAATTGAATAAAGTAATCTACTAGATACAGTTGTATTTCGTAATACCTTTTTAAATTGCTTCCAACCCTTGCACATTATGTAGGGTCATATATCCAATTTTTTCGATAAAATATGTTTAAGAAGGCCATAGACGTGCCGTCAAATAATAGATAATCGTTATTACGACCTAAACTAGTGAAAAATCATGAATAGTAGTTAGTACTGAATCTTCTGACTTAAAATATACAGTCTTTCCTTTTCTGCAATGTTGTTCTACTGCAGAGGTGAATTATGAAGAATACCAACTAAGCCATCATGGTTTCAAAATTAAATGTCTACTGAGATACAATCAAGTATTTATCTACAGCAAAACTAGTTATTGTTAAGTCACTCGGAACGTATTTTCGTTACGTATCTTAATCACTAATAGATAATGTCAGTACTTAAAAGCGGTATTGATTTATTATCATGAATATTTGAATTTGCCTAATTCAAGCGAATTTTAAAGAAAACCGCGATAATTATATAAATCAGTAATAGTTGACATATATATAAAATAGAATTACTACCAGACATATTACTTAGTGTATATGTTTTGCTTTTAACTATAGCTAAAATCGGATATAACGACATTGAAGGAAGCATATAGCTCAGGACGCAGTTTGTTAGTCGTTAAAAACAATAAACATATTTTTTGAATTATCATTAAGGCGATTCGGTCATTATAACAGATTCGAAATTGTTTCTAATGTTTTTATACCCGTAGGTTTAGCGTTATGACTTCAATCTCACCTGATGTTTAGTGACGATCTTTCCCAAATAAAGTAGACGCAGAACGCCTAGTGGAGAAACTGGCTCTCAAGTTCTACAACCAGAATACATGTGTAGGTATTTATCGGCAGATTTTCAACTTGAAAGTGGTAACTAGCCAAGCGGGTATTAGAAAAAAACCCTACCACTATACTATGGTTTCGTCACGATGTTTTCCTTCACCGAATTTTCAAGCTCACTGCAGGTGGGTTTGAACTTACATACCTTGACGCGGTGTTCGTACACACTACCAACAGAGCTGTCATCGCTTGTTTTTAGTTCGATAGTTTCGAATAAATAATAAGTAATCTACCATGTACTGTCAGTACACCAGTTTCTGATCACCTACACTATAGTAATAATATCGATAAAAGACTACTAGCGTTACTCTCCGTACCTACTTACTTATATAATGATTTTCATTTACGAAGTATTGAGTAAAACTTCGTGTAGAAATTAAAATGGCAATAACAGTGGGTTAGTTGAAGGTGGCTAACATTGTACGTTGGTTTTAGAACAGGTCAATCAATCAACGTTATTACATGCGTCCTAATTTCAGCATGGATTGATGAAAAATTAGACCAATTTAATCTATTCTGAATATGATTTTATCAAGTTACCGTAAGCCTTATCAATAATTATGACTTATTTATTTGATTTCCAAAAGAGATATGCTCCGAAATTGATAAGGTCGCTTAATCACAGTTCTGTCATTAAAGATATATCGTATTTTAAAATATAATGTTATCATTTATATCAAATAGGTATCGAAATATTTAGTCCAATCTTTGGTTCTCATTTTTTTATGAATTTATTATTTCACAATATTTTGTTGGATTAAAATTTATCTACAATTTTATATGATAAAGACAAACAGGTAAGCAGACCTCCATTGTGTTGGAATATAGAACAGCTATTATAGGTACTAGAGACACTGTACCTAACTGAATTTCTAATCCTTTCTTTAAAATCTCTATGTACGGAAAACCAAACTGAGTACCCCATTTTGCAACTATAGCGTACTCGGTTAGAAAGTTCTAGAAAATTTTAATGTTCCTTAAAGTGATTTCAGCTGGCTTATGGTAAGTACGGATAGATCTGCAGTCTATCAAAGCTCATCGGTGTTATGCAAGTGTGCAAGTCTTTTGGCGGCTGGCAGATATATCAAATCACGACAGATAATAATGTCACTATGACTGATTTATCACCATATTCTTGCCAGATATAAGAGAATTTACCCAAAAGGATCTGTTTATACCCTTAATATTATAAGTAATAATAATTAATATTGGTTTTCTTTCCAATGTCACCACTTGAAACTACTTTACACTAGAGACTGTGTTACTTGACTCTGATAGGATGTAGCCAAGCGATTGATTAAGTGCCTAATGAGCAATGAAAAAAGTTTTTGTTTATAAAAATAATTTATTTATAATTATAGAAATATTAAAATCCAAGTGGGTTTCCTACCCACGGGTATGTGTTGGGACAAACATTACACAGCTGCATCCAGTATGAGATCTGAAATAGAGTATTAGATTAGCATTCTTCTATTGGTAATTCCGTTTATGTATGCATCATTTCTTTAGTTTTTGAGTGTTCTCATTCCATTATAAAGACTAAATATTATTTTTTCTTTACAAAAAAAATCGAAAAAAAATTGCTCCCAATTGAGTAATAAAAATATTTTTTCATGACATATCATCGTCTGCTAGGAGATCCAGGTTAAGCATACTAAAGTAACCCTTCACAGATTTGATAAAACATATGCACTGTACTTTATGATAAAATAAGTTCCAATGCACGTGAAAAAGTGATTGTAATGCAGCAAATATTAGTACAGGCTATTTATAAATATCCCTAATGTTTATAAGGATAAGGTGCCAAAGTGGTGTCCAACAAAGGTAGATTTTTATTATAGTAATGTCTAACACTAGTAATTGGTAAAGTGATAGCCTTGCGCTAATTAATTGTCCCATTACTTAAGCACACTAAAATGCAAACCATAATCAATCACCCTAAAATCGGCACTAAATTACCGGTAGTACCTATACCATCTAGCCTTTTTTAGCAGCTAGAAAAGCAAGAGAAAATCACTGTGATGGTTTTAGTACCATCTGTAAAGTAATCACAACCCAATTAGGTACGAATTAGTTTCTGCCATCGCACAAATAGATATATAATTACCTGATTATGAGAACCAACGATAGGTCCACAAGAGGTAGCTGGACATGTGGTAGGTATGAAGGTTTTGCAAGCTTGCGCTCTGTACTCATTCAATGGAACTGGATTCTTTACCCACTCCACTACATCAGCTGAATTGACCTGGAAAATCAAAAAGTTTTTTACTCCCAAATTTTGAACGGTTTCAATGTACGGTCACGTATGTGGCTTTTAGCGTCTTCTGGTTGATAACCTATCTCTTAGCACTTATTGATGACTAGTGGTAGGTCTAAAAGAGAATTAGTCACATTCTAATCATCTAAGCTTATCTAATTGCCGTTTATGACTATTATATTTCATGTAAGGTTCTGATTATACAATCCTGTTATGACCTATCTTTACATATTAGTTATACAATGTATATGTGACTAGTAATCAAACAATAATAATGGTTAATTAATCTGAAAAGCTAAAAAATTTATACATAATTATAAAATATGATTCTTCTTAATTGATTTTAGTAAAAATATACATAAATATAAAATATAATATACATAAGCCGGTTGAAACAAAATACGAATGTTTTAAGTTACAACTGGATTATGAGTTCATAAATATATGTATAGTAATCAGAAAAATCGTATCTGTAAATTAGTAAAAACGATATGTTAAATGCCGCGGAACCTTTTCAAGTAGTTATCCTAGTTTTTCAACATTTTTTTTGTAGATGTTAATGCATGTTGCATTTTGGAATTCTCTATCTTCAGTTAAATTCAAATTTGGAGAAAATTATTCTAAGTTGCGAATATAATTACAACTCACCATAAAAGCATCATTGAGGCTGTTAACCAGGTTCAAGAACCTGTCCAAAGCCCTGTAAACGGCTGGGTAAGCGGAAAGGTACCACTCGTGGATAAAGAAGCCAAACGGAGCTCTAGAGCCGAGGTAGTGTTTTTCAAAGTTGGTAAGAATGAAACGATACCATGCTTCTTCATCTTCACGGTCAGGGCTAATTACAAAGAAAATAAATGTTAAATAAGTAAACAGGTAAGAGTTAGTGTAAAGGTGAGTAGTTAAATTGGCGAAGGTAGGTTAACAGTGGTGGATATACAAATGTGTTACCCATAGGCTGAAATAAATCGTCACCATTACCAATACTTTATTACTTTTAAAATTTCTTTTAAAGCGATGATAGCTCAGTTGAAGAGTCCACGGACGCCGCGTCAAGGGGCGTGAGTTTGAATTCACCTACAATGAGTTTGACTTTTCGGTGAAGAAAAACATCACGAGGAAACCAGTATGGTAGGACTTTTTTTAATGCCCACCTGGTTAGCTACAATTAAATTAAGTCGAGTATCTCAAGTAGCTCAAGTTAAATATCTGCCGCCAAATACCAATAGGTGTGTTCCAACAGTTGCATTTGAGAGCCAGTTCCTCTACAGGTTTACCGTGTCCATCAACTTGGGCCATATCGTCACTTAAGATCAGGTGAAATTATGGCCATAACGCTAAACGTATATATAAAAAAAAACATATTCTGTTTTCAGTGGCACTTTGAACAAATTTGCCTACATAGTCTACCTGTAAATTCGCCACTGTGGTGAAGACAAGAACTGTTGCATTGGTATTATGCAGGTCAAAGGAACACTCTTTACTTAATGAGTGCTTACTTAATTGCTGATTACTATAGATAAAGCCTTTGTCTTGAGAATTCTAAAAATAATTAAAGCTATATGATCATTTGTAGCTTAAATTTCTTTAGAACTACATTGACGGTACGTATATTTCAATTAAAGAATAAGGCTATACTTAAAAAAGTAAGTTGTAGAGGAAAGTAAAAAAATGCATGTAATTATTTTTAAACAGGTATTATAAAGTAGTAGAATTTAGTTATAAAATTAATGCAGATACGTGTATGTATATAACTCAATTGCAGTAGTTTTAAAAAGAGAAAATATAGAGAATTTGCTTGTGGCTCTCAAAACGGTTTTTCTCGTTAAAATAATAAACAGCATCATTAACGAAATAATACATTTGAAAGAATAACTCAAAGTACTTACAAGAATACGCAAGCATCAACCATAGCACAAGGTGATCCCATAAGATCTGACCAAGCCACCATAGGAATTACCCATGGGCCAGGAATGGAAGCTGTAGGGCACGGAGGAATAGGGCAGTCTTGCGTCGATTGATGATGTAGTGTGTACGGCCATAAGCCAGGATTGGCATGTGCAATAGTTGGCCAAGAACAGTCGTACTCTAAACCATAGTCAGCCATAACTTGGAAACTGTTATTACCAGCCAACTGGAGATACGGCATACGTACACCTAAAAATGATCAACAGATATATTAAACCCTAATTTCTGTGAGATATAGTGTAAAAAATAAATGAATTACATTTGAAATTTAATGCTTTTTATTTATAGAACATTCCCGAAATTTCGCAGTCCCTTAAATATTTTTATATCGCACTGCCAAAAGTTATTCTTTAAATAAACATTGAAATTGCTACGTTATAGAATATAGTTTTTGTATGTCACTCGTGCATAATCATCTATGCTTATTTTGTAAGCTACTAGGTAATTAATTTTTTTTTCTTTTGTAGATCTTATTTGTTTCTTATCGATTGCTAAAACATATTGTTGAATAGTTTTTGAAGCGATGATAGCTTAGTGGTAGTGTGTACGACTTCGCGTCAAGGGACGTGACTTCGAATCCACATCATCTACATTGTGCTTGAGCTTTCGGTGAAGGAAAACATTGTAAGGAAACCATACCACGGTAATAGGGCTTTTTATAATGCCCGCCTGGGTAGCTACTACCCTCAAGTTGAAAATCTGGCGCCAAATAACAATAGGTGTGTACCGGCAGTACCACTTTAGAGCCAGTTCCTCCACAGGTTTAGCGTTTCTACCAACTTGGGACACTAAACCTCAACAATAAAAAAAAAAACTCATGTGGTTGGTTACCTTTGATAGTATCATAAGGGATATTAGCGAAATGGGCCATTTGAATCTTTTGATCTGCGATTTCTAATTTGATGTCATCATAAGTAGCTTCTGCCCAGAACGTTTGGGGTGTCCTATGTGATATAGAGTGGAGAGCGATTTCGCATTGGTTGTTGTAGAGTTCGTTAACCAGTTGATAATTGGTGTACTCGTGACTGACGTAGAAAGTGGTACCAGCGGCGCAACCGTTCGAGTTTTTGCGGTTGTAAATGAGTCGGCGGTAAGTTTCAATGTTAAGTACGTTAACTCCATCGTCAAATGTAAGCATCACAAACTGCAAAGAAATTGATATAAAAGTTTTTGAATAACATTATTACGTATTTTCTAAATTGTGAGAACCGTGAATTGACAGCACATTACTTTTTTAATTATTAGGGCTCTATATTTTTGTATTTTTTTTTAATCTGCAGTTTAAGACTAGTATTAGTAATTTTTTTTACAAACCGAATTTTTGCGATTTTTTTTTAGGTTATTTGTATATATCACATTGTAATATACTTTTCCTTGTGGTTTGTTAAGTCTTAGTGTCAAGTAGTGTATATGTATACAGCTCCGAAAAGTCTTGTAGTCGGGTGTGACACCTATATATAACTTATGAAGAATTGAAAGCGTCACCACCATTTTGGATTATGTAGGTATTACTGTTACATTTCTCTCATGTTACTATGGTACTATATAAAAAAAACGGTGTGTGCTTAAGACCATACGACGAGGGAAAGAACATTATATCTCTCTCGCTTCCTTAGTCGCCTCGAGCTGACTTTACCTGAACGAGCATTTCACAAAAAAGTTTTGGATCAGAATTTCAAGACATCCCATAATAACTTTCACTTCTAAAATTAAACTTAACTCACCTGAGGAGTATCTCTTGGTGCTAAACCTCCTGGGATATTGGTAGAAGAACACCTACAGTCTGGCAGTAAACATGTCTCCTCATCACATTCTTCAGCTAAAGGTAGTTCATCTGCAACTGCAACTGCCGTAGCAGCTAGCAACGCGACCAACAATAGCGTCACGCGCTGCATTCTTTCACAGCTTGCTTGAAATATGTGCCAAATTATATGATACCGTTTTATATTCAAGTGTTTTATCAAAAAACAAGATTTAATCGACGATTATCGAGGAAATCATTCGACATTACAGAATTTGCATTCGTTTTATCTAATATTAATCGCACCGATTAGAGTGAGGTTGAGAGTGGGGACGGTAGGCTGGAACCCTAAAGGCATGAAGGAATTTATATGGAGTTTATCTAAATTTTAACATGTTTGGTTATCCTTTCTTATTATGCTGTCATCAAAAAAAAAACATGCGTGCGTACAAAGTACACATGTCAGAAGTGAAACTTCTTTGGCGAACTAATTTATAAATCTTGTTCGCTCTGTCTCACTTTTTCTCTCAATCTTTCTCACTCGCTTGCTCCCTACTCTCACTCCACGGCTAGTTGCTCATGCTACGTTCGCCCTGTCTTACTCTCTCTCAATCGGTCTCGATCACTCTCTCTCTCTTTTCCGACACTTCCGTTGCATACCGGCGTGACGTTTCATCTGTAAAAATTTTACCCTCATGCGCCTAAAGAAGTTTCACTTCAATAAATTGGTTTGTTTCTGGATAGTCTGCAATTTTTATGTGAATTTTCTTTATAGAGAGATTTTTTTTTTAAGGATTAAAAAAAAAAAAAAACTTCAAATTTGTTCTTTATGTTCCCATAACAATAACGGAATGTAAGTATAAGCGAATATTTGTTGCACTCTATCATAATAAAAGAAATTAAATAATAATTAAAGTAAAAATAGTAATAAATTCGATTAAACTATTTATTATTATCGCTACAATGAAATAGCTTATGTTTTTTTAAAATTTAGTTTACTCAAATCGCATTCATTCTAATCGTTTTATACGTTAAATAACAAAAGTATATAACTGAAGACGTTTAACTTATTAGTACACTGTTGAGAGACGCACATTTCTTACTAACTGGTACATTTAGTAAATTACCATTATTGTTGTTATATCAATTGAAAGTAGTCCAATGTGAGCTACTTCAAAAACCTTGTTTCGGAACTATATTTTCTAGCACTCTAATTTTCAGTTACCGACCAGAGTAAAATTACATGTAGATTGTACATTGTGTTTTATGGAATAAAACCTATTCTATACTCGCTTTTACCTGCAGCTTTGCTCTCGTGAATATTAATTTCGTTAAACAAACCGTTTGATATATATTAATAAAAACCTTACCAAGTTTATCCCACTCTTTACCTCACTTCCAATAAGTTTTTTCACAGAAAAAGTAGCCTATTACCGTCTCCAAGGTTCCATTTATGTCTATTGCAAAATTAATCGTAATCAATTCTGCGTTTAAGTCGTGAAAGAGTAACAAACAAGACAAACTCATTTTCGCATTTATAATATTAGTAAAGATGAATGATAGTTTAGAAAAATGTCCAGTATATTTCGGGGTATAGTATATAAAATCCAAATAAAAATATTTGCGGCTTCTTTACCAATAAACCTATGCCATCTATATTACCTATGGTCTATCTTACCGTCGGTCCTTGATGATGACCTCGATTGTTTTAGTTGTAGCCAAACATCACTACCTTATGATTAATTACGCTCATGCCTAGCTTATAACGACCCATCTGCAAGATTGGACTCACACTGCATTCTACTGGATTTAATGCTTCTATTCCTCATACTCAAGTGGAACAGCGCGGCCGTGAGCGACTTATACGTGAAGTGCAAATAAGAAATAAAATAACTTGTCTTATTAATATAAGTACACCCTACCTCTAATTATTATTAAAATTTGTTACTATATGTATTGTTTTTTACATCTATATATATTAAAATAAATCATTATTTCCTTTGGTCATCGCATCACGCGTGAACGGATGGAATAATTTCGCTAATTTTTTCATTGTTGTGTTAATTATTGTAAGAAGGTTCTTATGAAAGAAAAAATTAAGGAAGTTGAGCGGAACATTAGAAAATTTAAAAAAACTTAACGACAATATTAATTTTACATAACTCTCAGTTGCCATAGAACATTACAATAATAAACACTATTATTTTGAATCATATTTTTTTTTAAATATACCAATTCGAATAGAATATTCATAGTTAAGACAGGACAACATCTGTCTAATTAGCTAGTACTTTATATAAAGTTATGGCTACAATCTCATTTCATTTTAAGTGACGATGTGATCCAAGATGGAGGACATGCTAAGCCTAGTGAAAGAACCGGCTCTTAAGTGCAGTTGCCGAAATACACTTATAGAGAGCTTTCCACCTTTGAGGGCGATAGCTAGCCAGTTGGGTAATGGAGAACAAAGTTATCATTTTGAGAATATAAAATTATTCAGTAGATATTAATTTGTAAGATATTTTATACGATGTCATGATTTGTTATATTGTTCAATCATGTAGCATGTTCAATAAGTAGAACGTGGGATTTTTTAATCGCTATTTCTTAGTATTTTATTTTCAGCGGTACTTTTAAATTGTTTTTGATTTATATTATTGTGATAAGATATAATACTCATCATTATGTTATCAGTAGAAATTCATTGAATTCAGTCAATTTATAGTGATGGATATACGGGTATAATATATATTGATATTGTCGATTGTTAATTGATTATGCGATTTTTGCTTTATTAATGTTAGGGTCTATTGGAAATTTGTTAGTGTGTCTATAGGTTTTTATGGATTTTTATATAATAAATTTAAACTGTGTAGAAGACTACAAAGACGCTCTCAAATTATCAATTTTTAGGTCACTAGTTTAAAGCCGTGAAAATGATCTCATGCTTTCCTAGACAGAATCTGCAGTGGGGAGACTTTTTTTTAGTGGTAAAAATTACTGATCACCTCGTGCAACATGTAACACGCATTACACGGACCCAAGTCAAAGCAGGAAGAATATGTGGCGACTTATGGAATCAAAAGCACCGTCATATACTTATTAAATATATCATGTCAACACTTCCTGGGCAGCCCAAACCTCGCATTATTTAGGTATAGTTTAGTTATAGTTGTATAGGTTAGCATTGTGGCCATAATGTTAGCTGATGTTAAGTAACGATGTGGTAACGCTAAGCCTGTGGAGTGCCTGGCTCTCAAGTGCAACTGCCGGAACACACCTATACGTATTTGAACACATATTTTCAACTTCCGGGTGCTAGCTACCTAAGTGGGCCCTACCAACATGATATGGTTTTATCACGATGTTTGTTTTTTCACAAAAAGTCGAATCTTATTGCAGAATTTGAACTCACGTTCATTGACGCGGCGTCCGTACACATTGAAAGATATAAGAGCCTGTAGTTTAGTCGGTGAGCTGCACCGATTGTATCCAACATACTCTCTTCCGTAGTCTGCCCGACAAATGTGACAGGGAAATTCGTATTTTAACCCCGGTTAAAAACAGATAATGACTAAATGATGACTGCACGATTGGCCTAGCGGTTTAAGCGGTCGTCTTGCAGCTGATACCGCGCTGACTGTTGCGAGTTCAATTCCTGCTCAGAACAATTATTTATTTAATTTATGTAATGCACAAATTATTTTTCAGAGTTTAGATGTAACTTTGTGTACGCTAATTCTATGTTAGTAAAGTCCCCCGCGGCGCAAATTTTGACCCTGAGTCCGGAAGTTTGGTTTAAAAATAATGATGAATAAATAATTTTCACGTATATTTTTAATTATCTCAAATATGAGCAATGTGAATCTATTTTGATAACTACTTAAGACACTTACAAAAATAGGTGATTAATATATCATTCTCGATTTATCAAGTCAATAAACCTAGACAAGTTATCTTTTTCTAAATTCGGTTGCGTAAAGACTAATGAAAAAATGTATCGGAATAACATTCTAAGCACTAAATCAAAGACATCTTTCAACATTAAATCCCGTGATTAGAGCGTTCTAAAAATATTAAATTTCAGATACATTTCAAACACAGCGTTGATGCTTATTTTACGGTCACATACTGATCACGGTGTTAAGTTTGAGATATATCGGAGATTTATATTTAGAATGTCATCCATTTCTTCATTACTCCTCAGGCACTTGAATGTAGACAAGACTATCTTGGCTAAGGATCCAGTTTGACATAATAATTGAACACGTTTACTCATCGCACGTTGCCCCGAGTTGTCATAGATGAACCCAAAATATAGACTGAGCTTTTAGTACAGAACATTGTTGAAGGCATTTTTAGCATATACATAAGGTAATTATTGGTTCCGCGACTTATATTCAGATTCTCCCGATAGAAGATATGCGTAATAAATGTGAATTTGTCCAGTGGTTTAGGAAATATAGTGATGTGTGGTAGGCGGAAGTAGCTTATAGGAACACGGTAGGAAATCTTGTAGTTGACATTTTAAAGTAAACTTCTTATGAGAGGGCTTTGAAATTCTGATCACCAACCTTTTTATTTGAGGCTCGTTTGGGTATAATCGGCTCGAGGCAACTGAGGGAGCGAGAGAGATGTAGTGATGTGTCACTTCTCTAGTGTGGGTTTCTTTATATCTCATTGAGACTGTTTTTTAGTCAACTGCCATACTCCAGTCAATACAATCCGCGGTCATTTATTACATTTCAACCCACAACATCGTACTTTTCTTTTGAATCTTCGGTTACAATCTATATCGTATCTGGTAAGTTTTGGAACAAATGCAAGCCCAACTAAAGCTACATCAACCTAACATCAGTCACTCAAAAGCATAATTCGAACATAACTGTATCGTTTCTTAAAAGTTTATCTGCTTCACTAAATTATCACAAATCTTTAGTATTTATATATTTTTATATGCTAATGGACAGACCTTGCTGAAAAGAGCTGGACCTCGTTTACTATAGCCGGAATACAAAGGTTCATACGGAACCTTCATTGTGCGACAGTTTAAACATGAGAGTGGCCGCTAACCAATTTGGCCATTACCCTACCACCAAACTGTGACGGATCAAGGATTACATGGTTACCCGTCATGTTCAAACCAAATGCGGGACCAACAATCGCCAAAGCCTCGTCGATTATTACGTCGATTAGTACCGCGTGCAGGTGAGGTTGACGCTAGGGTAACTCATGTGGTATTCGATACCCCTTCCACCCCAAATGAAACTCGGTACGATTATAATAAGTATAAAAATTTATAACGTGAGTATTTTGTTAAAATTGATAATGACTATAATCTATTCGGGCATTGAAATAAGGTACGATTTCTTTTTTAATTACTTTATTTTAAATAGTACATATTTTAAATTATAGTCCAAGAGGGTTTCCAACCCATGGATATGTCCTCGGGCATGCGTTGCATAGCTGCATCCAGTAACTCATCTGTAATAGAAAAAGGTAAATTGTTAGTTATTATAGGACCGAAGAATATATTACGGACCAGACCTTTGTGTAGAGCGTAGTTATCTAATTACTGCTTTTATGCAATTGAAGTATTGTTAGCTCAGTCGTAGCGCTTACTGCTGACGCGTCAAAGACCGCGAGTTCAAAATTATACCGTGAGCTTGAGACTTTGGTATAGGATAAACATTGTGATGAAACTATAGCATGGTGGTAGGGCTTTTTTTAATGCCTCAAGCCAGTCTCTCCTCTAGGTTTAGCGAGTCCACCATTTTCGACCACGTTGTCAATCAACATCAGGTGAGATTTTAACTATAGCCGTAAAAATCGTTAGCTCACGCGCATTGAACCTGATTCGAGTGATTCGAACACACGTTCAATGATGCGACGTCCGTATACACTTGCAACTAAGCAATTATCGCTCCCTATTGTAATAACGTTTTATATAAAGTGTAAAGTTGTTTCTGATAAATTGATATGTATTTTTTATAGCTAAGTTTAGCGTTATGTCACCTGATGTTAAGTGACGATGTGGCTCAAGATGGTGGACACGCTAAGCCCAGCGAAGAAACTGGCTCTTAAGTGCAACTGACGGAACACACCTATAGGTATTTGGCGATAGATTTTCAACTTGAGCATGGTAGCTAATCAGGCGGGCATTAGAAAAAGGCCTACCACCATGCTATGGTTTACTCACGATTTGTTCCTGCACCGAAAGCTCAGGCGCATTGTAGGTGGATTCGAACTCACATTCCCTGATACAGCATTCGTACCCTCTACCACCAGAGCTATCATCGCTTCTAGATTTTTAGATGAATTCGTTACTAAATGGGGTTCGGTTATAACAAGGCATATACATACATTGTTGTGTTCGCTGACGACAGGGCCGCAACTGGCCGCTGGGCATGCTGTAGGGATGAAGGTGTTGCAAGCCTTCTCGCGATATTCGTTTATTGGCACTGGATCTTTCACCCAATCGATAACGTCGGCAGTATTAACCTGGAAAAAAAACAGTGTAAACGCTTTTTCATGAATTCTGTAGTATCGACGAATAATCCTTACTAATATTTTAAATGCAAAAATCAGTTTGTTTGTTACGCTTGCACGCCTAAATATAAGTAATGTCTACTATATATCAATTGCCTACTTGTTAAATTTTTACTTCGTGATAACGATTTTCTATACAACCTTCAAAACCACAGTTCACACCTTTTTAAAGTAGTTTTAAAAACAAATATATATGGTTTTGTTACAATTAGTAAGGATAACGGTAAACAATTATTCTCCAAAGTTTGAAGCGAATCGGATGTCGGAATCAAAGTTTATCCCTCTCTTCATACTCTGTCCTCAGTTTCACATTTATCATAGTAGTAACGATAAGCGTTAGATTGCGAAAGTGAGTTTGTTTGAATGTTACGCTTTCTGGCCAAAACCGTTGAATCGATCATAATGAATATTGGTATAGAAATAGATGAGAACCCGGAGGCGGTGATACTACTTTTTCTTGCCATAAACTTATTAGAAAAGGAGTAAACAGAGGGTAAACTTTGTATGAAACTTTTTCTTGAGTCATCCAATTAGTTTGACAAAATCAATATGAACGCGAGCAAAGCCGCAGGTAAAAGCTAGCGGCTAATAATTGAAGATTTCGTATCGATTGGGTATTGGCGGCATTAATATAGACAATACAGTGAAGAAAAAGTAATTAAATAATTAGTGTAAAGGATTGAAACTGTGCCTACTTGTAATAGAATAAATATTTTAGTTAGTCGCTCTCCGCACTTCGCTGGAAATGCACATGTAACACAAAATATACTCGTACTATATTGTGTATGTTGTTTTCAGTTTCTTCAGTTTTGAAAGTAGGTGAAAAACTACAGATCGTTTTATAGTTAAGGCTTAGCGTTATGGCCATAATCTCACCTGATGTTACGTGATGATTTAGCCCAAGATGGTGGACAAGCTAAGCGATCAATTTTATAAATATTCGGCCGCAAATTTTCAATTTAATTCCGCAAAAACGGACACTTACAGGAGTTAATAGAAAAAAACGAATGTGGGCTGTTTGTTTGCCAAATCTCCCAATTTGACTCGAAATAGACGCAGCACTCATGGGAAAATAATTATTAGGATTTTTTGTAATACCTCATATGGAGTAGTTAACTTACCAAGAAAGTGTCCGGTAGGTTATTAACCAAATCCAAGAATCTTGATAACGCTCGGTTGACGGCTGGGTAAGCAGAGAGATACCATTCGTGAACGAAAAAGCCGAAGGGAGCTCGGTTTCCAAGGTAATGCCTCTCAAAGTTGGTCAAGATGAAACTGAACCAGGCTTCCTCATCTTCACGGTCGGGGCTGAAAGTATGACATATATAATTATATATCACGATATATATCACAAGGACTTCCGACAGAAGTGAAAACTTAAAAGTAACAGTTGTTATTTTTGGATATCCAAAACAATTGTTTGATCTTAAATTATACATAGTAAATCAAAATTGTTTACAGCTCAATAAGTTATACTAATAGGTACAGATGTACTGTGTACGTTAAGACGTCACGTGACCATGTCGATGACGACTTACATGAAATTATTCCCTACCCAAACCGCGCTATAAAAGTTTTCACTTTAAAAATGCGCAGAAGATCGAAAATATAAATCTATGTTAATATTATAAAGCGCAAAAGTTTGTTTGTTTGAACGCGGTAATCATAAGGACTACAAGTCGGATTTCAAAATTTCTTTGTTTCAAAGTAAAAATTTTGTATTATATTTCTTCTATCGAGATTATGGTGCAAAAACTATCTGTTGCACGGATACAATAGTGGGAACCGGTATTATTATCTTTAACTAAGAAGAAAGCTTTCGCTCCCAAGGTTTATTTCAATAGTTTTTCGACGTATTTATTATGTTCTTCATAACTTTTTATATATTAACTACTTAATGTAATAAAATATGAACTAGAACCCGAATAGGGAATTATATGCGACTTAAAAAAGTAATTACGGGTCATCGGATAGAGCCAATGAGACATTTGTCTTTTATAATACGCAAATATTAAAAAAACATATCAGGAACTAATTTAAAAAATAAACATTTGTATTATTATTGAAAATTGGAAAAGTTTCTTTGTTTTAACGAGTTTAACCTGGGAACTATTATCGGATTTCCAAAATTATTTTTGTATTTAATAGAAATACCATTGAGGAAAGCTTCAGGCTGTTTAACGTCATACTACTGCTAAACAAACTCTTCCGATTAATAATATTTTATAATTTAATACATATATAAACGAATTTCTGAAATCTATGTACGCGCATAATGTCCGAACGATTGTATCAAATTGAATACTATTTTTTTTATTGTGTTCGTTATTGCCAGGACATGGTTTGTTTATATAAAAAAAAAACTATGAAAAGTAATGCGGCGATGATTTTTGATGTATAAGCCATCGTTTGCTACTGTCGACGCCACATGCTCGGGTTTACGTGGTGACTCCATTAATGACTTTATAGCTATTTTTGTGAGTTAAATCTTGGGTATCTTGTATATAAAATTCCTGTGTTACGAAATATGTCCACTATAGCCCCCGAAACTCCTTAATCGAATTTTAATGAAATATTTCACTTTCTATGCAATCTGATTGAAATCATTAAATCTATAGAGGTGATCCAAATGATATAGGTTGCGTTATGATTGAATTATAACCAAGGTCTACCAGGCCGCACAATAGGTCAAGCAAAAGTTTAAGAGTTTACTGTATTTTTAAGTAATTAATATAGAATTGACAATAGATAGCCACATGATAATGATAACATTTGAAAGCAATGATACCTCAGTTGACAGTGTGTACGGACTTTGCGTCAAGGGACATGGTTCGAATCTACTTATATTTCTATTTCATATAATAAAAAGACATGTAATTCATTGGAGCTGTAAACAAGTTTCGTTAAATAACCAAAAGAAATGAAAAACGGAAACAATACTAGATATAGCCAGTTCTATTGATATTAACGAATTGATGTTAGAAGGTTGATTAAGATTGATTATAGCTACTTAGCTTGTAACAAAAAAATACAAATCGGTTAAACAGTTTTTCACTTTAGCGAGAATGAGAAATATCAATTTTAGATGATACGCAGTTCACCGGGCCAGCTACTATTAATATAGACATAGATTTAGAAATAAATACTTACAAAGCAAAACATGCGTCGACCATAGAGCATGGGAGTCCCAATAAATCAGTCCAGGCTATCATTGGCATCACCCATGGACCGGGGATCGAAGCGGTGGGGCATGGTGGGATCACGCAGTCTTGTGTCGAACTATGGTGAAGAGTGTATGGCCAAAGGCCAGGGTTGGTAAAGGCGGTCGTGGGCCAGGAGCTATCGTACAAAAGATTGTGGTCAGCCATCATTAGGAAGCTGTTGTTACCCGCCAGCTGGAGGAATGGAATGCGTACACCTGAAAAGTAAAGAAATATTTTGGTTAATTATACCTTAATCAAGTATGGTTGAATCTTCTACAGAGCAATGTAAGTAATACCTCTTTAGATTACGTATAAACATTAGGCGGTAACCAATTTTTAAATAAAAAATGATACAGAACTCTAATCTTAGTGAGCAATTCTTGTATATATGTATAAATAAATTTGGGGTACCTCGAAAACGGTTCTACCAATTTCGAAGAAATTTTGTATTTAGATAGATTTTTGGTTTATAAATTCACCTATATAGATGCATTATTAGTAAAAGGGCAGGTTTTTTACAAACAATATTTCCAAATATCTTAATTACATTTGTTTTGTAATTGAAATAATCATGCAACATCATAACAATGTCATCATAAGAGTATGTCTAAAATTGTAAAATTTTCGGTGCGGTATTTTATGAAAGTCCCTTGGAAGAATATCTATTTTCAGAACACATAATTTTTAAGCGATGATAGCTCAGTTAGTAATGCGTTCGGACGTCGCGTCGAGGGAAGTGAGGTTTGAATCAACCTATACCGAGCATGAGCTTTCGGTGAATGAAAACAACATGATGAAACCATAGCATGGTGGTAGGGCATTTTCTAAGCTACCACACTCAGGTTGAAAATCTGCTACTAAATACTTTTCACTTAAGTGCCAGTCCTTCCACTAGGCTTAGCGTGTTTTATTTTGGGCTACATCGTTACTAAAAATCAGATGAGATTGTAGTCATAACGCTAAGTCTATAGACTATATATAAAAAAGGCTTTATGCTGCTCAACATAAAAAAACGATATAAAATTAATAGCAAAAAAAAACTAACCCTTGATCGCCTCGTAAGGAATATTAGCGAAGTGAGACATTTGCACTTTCTGTTCGGCTAACTCCTCGACCATGATTTCGTAAGTCGCTTCGGCCCAGTAAGTCTGAGGTGTCCTGTGGCTGATAGAGTGGAGTGCGATTTCGAATCCATTATTGTATAGCTCGTTTACCAGTTGATAATTTGTATACTCATGGCTAACGTAGAAAGTGGCACCCGCGGGGCAACCGTTCGAGTTAATGCGGTTGTAAATAAGTCTGCGGTAGGTTTCGATGTTAAGTACGTTCACCGCATCGTCGAAGGTAAGTGTGACGAACTGGAAAATGATAAAACTTTTGTTAGAGCTACAGAAGTATAGGGCTGTCAGTTTTATTTCAGTAGTAGTTTTTTTTAATCGTCAAGGCTTAACCATGGCCACAATCTCACCTTATATTAAAGGACGATGTGGCTCAAGATGGTGGACACGCTAAACCTGTGGAAGGATTGGCTCTCAAGTGCACGTTGAAAATCTGCTGCCAAATACCTATAAGTGTGTTCCGCCAGTTGTACTTGAGAGCCAGTCTCTCCACTCGACTGTCCACCATCTGGTGCCAAATCGTCGCTCAATATCAGTTGAGAGTCATTTTAGCAATAGATATATATATATATAAATATATATATATATATATATATATATATATATATATATATATATATATTTATTTTGCATTTGCTATTTTCAAATTATTTTAAAATCACTTTGTTTTTGTCAAAGGTCGTTTTTATCTTGGTTGGGCATTGGATCCACTGGAAGCACTGAAGAAGGCCAATATGCTCTCTCTTCAGCATCGATGTAAGGTGAATTGCCTCTTAGTGTTTTACAGAATACACTTTGGAGAGTGTGCCCAGGAACTGCACGTTTTGATTACACCAACTTCATTCTATCTGAGGACGCCGCGAGGGTTTTCACTCATACACAGTTGATATTCCTCCTATCCGTACGAAGCGTTATGCAGCTTCATGTATAATACGTATTGAAAGGGAGTGGAATTCACTACCGCCGTCTCTCTTTCCTATATCTTAAAATCTGGGAGTCTTTAAACCGAGAGTGAACAGGTACTTGGTGAGTAAGCGCGTTCCATCATAGACCACATCGGCACTTATCATCAGATAAGATTGTGGACAAGCGCTTACTTGTTGGATAAAAAAAAACTATATAGTTCTTTTATAGCATGCTATTATTTTTAATATACTATAATAATAAAATTTAATAATATAATACAATAAATAAGCAATCGTTTATGTCTGTATTTAAAAATGTAGATAAGAAATTTTAAATATAACTAATTATATAAGTCAAAGTAAAGTTATATACGAACAAATAATATGATTAATTTGGGTGGGGCAGCGATTGTAAGATATATCTTAATTTAGTATATAAGTTTATAATCAATGATAGCAATCTATAGATATCATTATCATTTTGGATTTTATTTGTTCGGAAAGTTCTTGAAGTATGTTTTATGGCTACAATCTCTGTTAAGTGATGATGTGGCCTAAGATGGTGGGCACGTTTAGCCTAGTGTGGACAGACTGGCTTACAAGTGTAAGTGCTGGGGCAAATACAGGTATTTGGAGTTAGATTTTAAATTCTGAGGGTGGTAGATAGTCAGGCGGACATTAGAAAAACCCTACCACTAAGCTGTGGTTTCATCACGATGTTTTCATTCACAGAAAGCTCAAGTTCATTGTAGGTGGATTCCAACTCACGTCCCTACACACTACGAACTGAGCTATCATCGCTTTAAACGTAAGACGTTGACAAAAATGGGCTACGTTCTGCTTAGCCATTCACACTTACACCCGCGTTTGTACCCGTTCCATTTGCTTGCGAGAGTTGTAATCATACTAATATTATAAATGCGAAAGCGAGTTTGTTTATTTGTTTCTTTGTTACGCTTACACGCTTGAACCGCTGAACCGATTATAATGAATTTTGTACTAAAACGTTCCAAAAACTTTTTGGAAGTGGTTTAAACTTTGTATGATAATTTATACTGCGTCATTCGATTTGTTTGATGAAATTAATATTAACGTTAGAGAAGCCGCACGTAAAATCTAGTCATTAAGATAAATAGTGACATATTCGCTGCGACTATCGTGGTTCCCATATGGAACGGCTAAAAGCACGTTTTGAGCGTTGTAATTGATGAGTGGAGCGGATTTTTAGTTGGACCGCAGTAATTATTAGGTCTATGTTTCTTTGACTCACCTGGGGGGTGTCTCTCGCTTCCAAGCCACCAGGGATACTTGTCGACGAGCATCTGCAGTCTGGTAGCAGGCAGGTTTCCTCATCGCACGATTCCGCTAGCGGCAATTCAGTAGTTTCATCATCGGCCGCTGCCAAAGCCACTAGGGTCAACGAAAACCAAAGTAAAGACCACCTCATATTGACTGCTATATGAAAATCGGTAGTCGGGTGTAGCTTACACTGATTTTATATTCATTGTTTTTATCTTTTAATTAGTTCTTAATCTTTGATTATCATTAATCGTTCGTTGAATATATTTTTTTGTCTATCTTATCGTATGGCTACTAAAAACGGCAATTCGTGATTTCGGGGAAATACTTTTAAGTTATTTTTACTAATTTATATTGAATTTCAAGCGACGACAGTTCAGTTGATAGTGTGTACGGACGCCGTGTCAGTGGACGTGACTTCAAATCCCTTCAGTGAGCTTGAGCTTAGTTGAACAAAAATATTGTGAAAAAACCTCTGAAGATAAATACCTCTGTTGTACCTCTGTTGATAAATGATGATTGGCCTAATATAGTAGGAACGCTAAGCCTAATGGAGTGACTGGAGTTCATGTGAAACGGCTAGAACACATCTATAAGTATTTGGCGGCAGATTTTCAACTTGAGGATGGTAGCTAGCCAGATAGATATTAGAAAAAACCCTATCAACATGCTATGGTGTCATCATGATGTTATCCCTCGCTGAAAGCTCAGGTTAATTGCAGGTGGATTCAAACTTACGTCCATTTATGCGACTTCCGTACACACTACCATCTGAGCAATCATCGCTTCAACATAATAACGACATAATATAAAGCATAAAATAAACAAGAATCAAGTGAACTGGCTTTTTGGGGATTTCGGAAATTTTAACCGGTACATACCTGTGCTATGTTTTAAATAAACCTTGTTTGTGTAATATTTTTATATACCCCATTTCTTTGACTGTCTGTCTGTTTATAAGTGTACATGCAACTCAAGAATTACTTGTGCGGTTGCCGTATTTTTATAAGCTATACAAATAAGCAAAACTGAAGGTTCTATTTGCAATGTTAAACAAATAGCTAAATCCGTATAAAAGTATTCAAACTATAATAAAAAAACATTTTTTCATCAATGTGGTTGAAATGGTTGTTCTGATTTTGATGGGATCATTACGGGTAGATATTACACGTTAAGAAAGTGACTTAAGATAATTTTATAACAAATCGCAAACAGAGTCACGAGTACGTTGTATTTTATGTTTTCCAAAAAAATATTTAGGTTCTGCTTTGTAGTGGCATTTAATTAAAGGTTAGTAGAAACAAGGAGGTAATAAAGTCAGTATCGTCATACCTTGGAATACATTGTTATATCGAAGAAATGTATGGCGCCGTATGTGTAGGTCATGCGATTATGCCTCTTAGTAATATACGTTATAATCTATGATTATGGCTCTACGTTGCTTTGTTCAGGCCGCAGTCAACGTCTTGATGAGTTGTCGTATCCAGACACTTAGATACGGAAATTTTCCACAGATTCTGGATGCTTGTTTCAGTATTGTCCCTTGAAATTATTGTTATCCAATGCACAATGCTCAAATTTTAATTCTCTCATAGGTAATAGGTATTTTTTTTTTAATTGTTTTTTTTTTACACATTTATTCGTCAATTTAAATAATACGTTCGACAACGTATGTTTTTATTGTATATGTGGAATTTTACTGGAATGTGATGATTTATTATGTATATATTTATAGGTATAAATAATTGTTTGTTTCTCGAATAAACAAATAAATAATACGCGGGTGTTGTCTTTAAAGAAGGTGTTTTCACATGTGCTTATGGAACCGCAAGCCGGTACAATCGCGACATCTTATTTTTTTACACCAATAGAAACGCGCATAGTGTGGTCGCTTGCCCGTAAGCCAAACATCGCACGGCTTCTTAAATTCTAACCCTAAAAATATTAATTCTGGCTTGGTAACTGTTCCAGGAAATCAATGCTGAAGTGATTTATCATGATATGTTTTGATTACACTAATATACGATTATTTATATTTATTGTTGATAATTTTTATCATTAATTCATCAAAACGCCAATGATTAGAAATATACTAGCTTACTTAGCAAACGATGTCTTCCTTTTCGACTCAACAATTCGTTCACCTACTTGGAATTTCAGAACTATAACGAAGAACAGTTCCGTATATTTTAGTTATTTCAGATTCGCTTGAAATTATTGAATACTTTTTTTTGTTGTTAATAATACTACTTTACTTATATTAGCGGTAGTGTGATGTTAAATTACCTGCCTAAAGCCTTCCTCTATTATTGCTCTATCAAATACAAGCTTATTTTTTTTATTCCGTCAGTTAGTTTCTAAGATTAGCGCTTTCAAACAATCAAACTTTTCCACTTTATAATATAAACATAGATATAGATTAAAATAATGAGCAATGGTCTTGAGTTTTTACAAAAACTCGGTTGTCTTTTAAAATTGGTGATGATTTTAGACTATTGAATATGACGTCATAATGTATTCCACAGTCATATTTTATTATTTTTTTCATTTATTCTGATTCTGATACGTAACCTTTTTATGTGACGTCTGTCCGGGTACCGCATATATTTTTTGGATATAACGTGCTAGAGAATGAGTTAGTAGGCATTAACACGTATTTCTTACAGGGTCCGAGCGTTACACCTGTATGTTAGTGTGTGTGTGTCTGCACGCCTGTGTATTCCGAAGCGAATTTTCGAAGGTTTCGTGTGGACTGCACACACAATTTTTTTAATTGTATAGATATTGTGTCATCAATATTATTATACTAATATAACTCTGTAATTAATGCTGTTGGTTGATACGATAATCATGATTTGTTTTATCTATCATTACTAAAAAATAAAACCTAACATTTCCATTTAATTTGTTTTCTACTGGACATTTATCTTTCCGATATCCGGTGTTTTCGTTTAAATATTATGAAAAGTAATAATTAGGTTTTACCCATACCTACATACTTGATTGTTATTGTTTCCTCAAATTTGGATTCTGTTTTGTTTAGTTGTGGTTCCGGACATATTGCCTAAGAAATTTAATTTATACTATGCTATTCATAAAAACTTCTAAATTGGTTCAGCCTTTGCCAATGTTGCCTGTGAAACGTGTAATATCAATATATTTTGCTAGATAAAGCATTAAAAGGTAAAAAAAAATAACAGTTGGGTTATAAGTAACTTTATATGTTAAGTTTATACAAAACACTCTTATTTCAAATAGAACATAAACAGTGAAGTGGGTTATTCTGAAAATGGGTATCCTATCAAACACACAAATGTGAAAGGACAGCCAAGTTCAATATTATGATATATGCCTTGGTTGTTGACTTCAACGACAAAAAAAGTAAGATCTGAGTGCCAAGGTCAGACCTGAAATTTATTTATAATAACATAAAATATTTTATAACAACTTAAATATAATATCTTCTCATAACTTGGCTTAATATATTGAAACCTAAGGTCTGACTTGGCTAGTTCGAATATATGTATTGTTATTATGTACCTACTAAAACATTCATGGAAGAACCCTATGTCAACAGCTAGCTTCTACCAGCAAGCCAAATTTTTGGAAGAATAAAATAAGAACTGACAGCTTTAGAATTTGCGAAGGCTTTTTGTATAGAAATAATTAGTAGGTACTAATTCATACTAAAACTAATATCAAATTATTTTTGTTAATCTACTATAATTTCCTACGTTTACGGGGTATAATTCTCTATTTTGGGAAATTTTCTATTTTTTATATACCTTTGAAATGTTTGAGTGAATTTTCCATTCGAATCCGACTTTTTTTTACGTGTTTTCTATTTACACTTAATTTTGGCAATTGTGGCAGTATATAAGTCGACTATACTCTTAGTCATTAGAAGTATTAAAACTGATATTTGGAATAAACAAAAAATTAAGAGTAATATTCCGCTCGTTATGTTATATATTCACGCGAAGACCTTAAATCCATTAAACCATCTGTCATAAATTTTGTTTGCTCATTCTCGCATTACACTGCTGTAAGTAAGTATTCCTAGTAGAATCAATTAATTGTATCAATAAAAGAAATAAAAATAATACTTTCTAATTTATTCCTTTGTATTCATTCAACTACCTGCCTGGAAGCCAAATTTGAACTATTTAGATCATCTGGAACTGGCTTAGAGTTTGATCAATAAGTCAGTGATAAAAATGACAAGTTTTGGATGTTAATATCTAAATAACTGTTTGATGTGTGTTGATAAAATTTGGAGCACATATGAGCACATATCTTGCAAGTATCAATATATGAGCCAAATTTGAAATGTTTAAGTGAAATAGTTTTTGAGTTATGAGGGTGTCAATAATGGCTCCAAATGGTTCGTGTAATATTACACACTTTGCTGTTAGCTTGAACTTGATTTGACACGCTACCGCGTATCTAGTTGAAATCCAAAAGTTCCAAAAGTTGACATAATAGATTTTAATCAAACTTCTAATAAGTTTTTTGGATAAATATTACTTTTTATGTTAGATTATCACATTTGCAAATTTTTACTGGTAAAAATCAAATATGCAGTAAAGAAAAGTTTTCGTGTAATCATAACTGACTTTATACGAGTTAGTAGTTAGTATAAAAATGTAAAAAATGGAATATAAAAAAACGGATCATAATAATAATGTAATAGTAAACCTATATTAATAAATGATGCCATAGTAAAAAGTATGCATAATAAAGTTGAAAGGGTTTTTGTTTGTTTTAGTACATCCATCTCGGGAATTACCAAAGGGATGTGAAATATTTTTTGTATGTAATAGTGAAATGCAAGAGTAATATTTGTCATGAAAATAAAAAAAACTCATATGACTGAAGAAAATCTATTTTAATTTCACATGAAGCAAGTGCCAGGTGGTGAAAATATATATTGCCCATGTCTGAATGTCTCTTGGTACCGTGTTCCTTCCTTCCTAAAAGCGGAGTTAAGAAGTACCTAATGACGTCAGCATTACAGCGTTGACTATTATAACTGCAGTCAAATTTTTTATAGTTTATAGGTTTTATGGCTACCATCTCACCTGATGTAAAATTTATGTTGATTTCCGCTCGTTGTCTAATAATGGTAAAAGTATACGACCTAAGGTTTAAAGAAAATATTATCGAAGTACTGAAATCAATTTACCATAAGACTTCTTGTGTAGTGTTTGAAACATATTCGTTTAATTATAAAGATCATATATCCGTTTTAATTTACTTTTTTGTTTATATTTAAAGTTTAGCGTTATGTCCATAATCTCACCTAATCTTAAGTGACAATACGGCCCAAGTTGGTAGACACACTACACCTGTGTTGGAACTGGATCTCAAGTGCAGCTGCCGGAACACTCCTATAAGTATTTGGCGGCAGATTTTCAACATGAGTGTAGTAGCTAGTTAGGCGGACATTAGAAAAAGCCCTACCACCATTCTATGTTTTCATCACGATATTTTCGTTCAACGATAGCTCATTGTAGGTGGATTCCCACTCACGTCCCATGGCGTACGTACACACTACCAACAGTGCTATCATCGCTTCAAGAAGCTTCTGTTAACTTAATAAAACATATTTATGTTAGTACTTGTGCGGTATGACGTATGTTTATATCGAAGAGGCATGCAATCACGCGATTCTTGATAACTGATATCTCATTGACGTACACTATAAAAATAGGAGTATAAATGTATTCATTGAGTTTATTTTTATAAATACGCAGAATGTACGTAATAAAATAAGATGTATTTTATACAAATGTAAATAATATAAAAACGTTATTTATTTTGTCAACCAATTTTGATTGTGGATCAACACAGCAGTCGTTTTTCAATCAAGTGTTATTATATTATTTATAACAGGATTAGTCAATACAGGTATTTACCTTTTCAAAAATCCTGTTTTAAGTTAAAAAGCTAATTTCTACAAACTATCAACTGGCAGGTAACTAAATTTTGGTTTGATGAATACGATTTTTCTACTTTACCCTTACCATACCATTCTACCAATTTAAGAGTGATTTAAAAACAAATCTGCATGCATACTTTTATTATTAATTATACACAATTATTCTCAAAAGTTTGAACCAAATCGGATGACGCACCTCTCTAACCCATTGCCTATAAGTTTTCCGCGAGAAAAAGTAGCCTATTACCGTTTCCGGGGTTTCATATATCTCTATACCTAACTTCTTCTTAATCGTGGTGATATTGAATTTTAAAATATTAAATCGTAATCCTTAGAATATGAGTGATAACAATCTGTGGTCTATGTACTTTGTTTACCGTATATATTTAAGCTTGATCTTTCGGTGAAGGAAAACATTGCGATGAAATCATAGCATGGTAGTAGAACTTTTTCTAAATCTAATTAAAAAAAAATAACCCTGGCTAGCAGGGTTAAGTAATTGGCTAACATACGCTATGGTCATTGTTCAATTTGAAGATGTCTAGCAAAGTTTAAGCACCCCACAGCGGTCCTTTTGAATTATTTAAATAAATTTGTGCAATTCTGTTTTTGTCATGAAATATCATTTCTACTTTATTAACATACTATAACATTTTTATGTAGTATTGCCAAAAAAGTGTCATGAGTGAAATTCAAAAAGAATGAACCTTAAAAGAAATAGTATAAGGAAAATATTTTATTGCGCCATCTAGTGACTAACATGTCAACTATTTGTGATATAGTGAAATATAATAGGATTATGTGAAGCTACTAACTTTTCCTTTACTTAAGTATAGGTAGCGTTAAATAGAAAATATAACCGTGATAGATTCAAAATCATATATACATACAACTTCTAATAATTTTAAAAATCTTTATAACGAAAATATTTCTCCACGACACGACATGAAAGTTAAAATTTTAACTTCGTCTGGCAGTCTAACTTATCAGTGATAAATTTAACACATACGTATTTTCTCCTGGAAAGGGTGCATATACTAATCTTGAATTCGATAAGTGGCGCTGTAGTCCACGGCGTTATAAAGACACATATTTATATAAAATACAATATATAGACAATAAAGTTTTCCCATATACGCGACTAGAGATACCCACAACTACGTTTACGTCGACCTAAAAATTATTTCCAGTTCTTGTAACTTTTTCAACACGGCCTTGCTCCCATTACGGGTAACGTGATGTTAAATAACGTAAAGCCATCCTCAATTATTGCTGCATCAAATAGATACAAAAATCATTATTGAAAACTTATAGGTAGTTCTTAAGATTAGCGCGTTAAAACTAACAAACATTAATATCAAATATTAATATAGATATAGATTAGTTTGTAGCGTAAACCGAACTCAATAAATCCTCCAAAGTATTGATCTTCACAATATGACCGGCGGGAAAGATTACAGCAGTGGACGCTGTGAGGGGCCAAAAATCCTTACCCTTTTGGGACAGCTCGGGATTTGGCGGTTTTAACAACACCATAGGGAGCTTACCGTATTATCACTTTCAGATTATTTTAGTGAGGATTGAATATATTGATATTTGAAAATAAAGGTTTCACTAACGGTTATCTTTTCTCATTCATTTTATTTACTTAGTTAAAACCAAACCTAAACTTACTAAATTTACACTGTTATAAAAAACGTTACCTAAACAAATTGACTTAAAAGCGTGCTTCGAAACCTGACTATAAACATTGAGATTATTTAATTAAAAATGGTTTAATGTTTGTATGTACGAATGAAGCAATGATGGTGTAGCTCAGTGGTAGCGTGTAGGAACGCCGCGTCATGGGACGTTAGTTCGAATCCAATCACCCACAATGAGTTTAAGTTTTCGGTGAAAGAAAACATTGCGAGGAAAGCATAGCATGATGGTAATGCTTTTTCTAACGCCCGCCTGGCTAACTACCGCCCTCAAGTTGTAAATCTGCCGCCCTTAGATGTGTTCCGGCAGTGGCATTTGAGAGCCAGCCCCTCTAATAAAAGCCGGCAACGCACCTGCGATCCCTCTATTGTACGTGTTCGTGGGTAGCGGTGATCACTTACCATTAGGTGAAACGTTTGCTCGTTTGTACCTTATTCCATAAAAAAATTAACAGAAGTATTGTTTATTGCTAATATGTAGTAGAAGCATGAAAGTTTTATTATAGTAAGACATTAGAATGAATTCTTTAACCAAATGGTACCTGCGACTTCGTTTGCGTGGAATTGAAAATATTTCGTCAGTTTTGCTTGTTTTTGTTACGTTTTCAATACACCTTTGCTCCTATTTGTGGTAGCGTGATGTTAAATAACCTAAAGTCTTCCTGGACTATTGTTTTAACAAGTACAAAATTATTTTTACTAATCCGCCAAATAGTTTCTAAGATTAGCGCGTTCAATCAAACGAACAAACTTTTCCGCTCTAAAATATTAATATTGATTTATTACAAGCCGAGGACAAAACCGACTGAGTTTAAAAAGTTATTAAACTGAGTTATGTATAGAAAATGCATTAAAAAGTATAATTTAAATACGTTGGTTAAAACACGTGGACAAGTATTTGTTTCCTGCTAATAAAGTTGAATTATGTAAGGAACAAAAAGGTTTTATAAAAGTAAGGCATTGGAGTAAATTATTTAACCAAGGTACATAGCATTTACTCTTAGTAACCACACTCCAAAACATATTGATAATCGCTCTATATCCTTACTAATATTATAAGTGCGAAACTGAGTTTGTTTGTTACGCTTTCACGCCTAAACCACTGAATCGATTATAATGAACTATGGTATAAAGATAAATGGGAACCTGGAGTCGGTGATAGGCTAATTTTGGAGAAAACTTATTGCAAATGGGGTAAAGAGAGGGATAAACTTTGTATAAAACTTTTTATTCCATCACCTGATTTGTTTGATAAAATCAATATTAACACGAGCGAAGCCACAGGTGAAAGTTAGTTTGTTTATATTTATAATAACCTTAACACCTGTGATACACTTCCTATGCTTCAAAATATTCATTTACTGAAATATCTCGGTGTTATGAAATGAAAACGTTTAAAAACTTTTGCATAGTAAATGTTACGCACTTCGCCAATATGTTGACTATGATAACATATGAGATGCATTTAATAGCATTTTAAATTTAAAGGAAACAACTATTAAATTGTTTATCAGCACTATAAAATAATAATACCTGTATATATAAATTTTGTAATACACTGACCTCTGGCGGTTCTACATAAATATATATGAGAAGAGCGTGAATTCTAATTTAAATTTTAATTTAGAATTAGATTTTACACGTGGCTTCGCTCGCGTTAACATTGATTTTGTCAAACAAATCAGATAACGCAAGATAAAGTTTCATACAAAGTTTCTTCCGCTCTTTAGCCCAGTTTCAGTAAGATTTTCGCGAGAAAAAGTGCGTCTATCACCATCTCCAGGTTCCAATGTATATACCAAAATTCATCATAATAATTCAAAGGTTTATGCGTGAAATCGTAACAAACAAACAAACTCACTTTCGCATTTATCATATTAGTATGATAAGGTCAGTTGCGAAGGCGTACAAAAATTAGTTTCATAGTACAAATAGAAGAGCGTAGCGGAATACATGGCGAGCGGGACGCGGCGGTATGAGTAAAGGGTGGTTGGTTATATAAAAAGGCCGTGTACACACGGACAGCATGTTTTTGTCTCGTCCGTCATCCGTGTGACAAGGGTCCTGGATAAAGCCTGCTTGTGTGCGGCATGCCTTTTAATTATTCCCGTTTTTTTGCATGAGCGATTTCAAATATAGGCCGGATGGACCGTGAAGATGGCTTGAGAAGAGTCTTTATTGATTGTGTTAATGAAAAGCTGTCCGTTTCGTTTGACTCGACTGAAGGGTTGGATATTTGTTAATTGTTAAGGGGTCCGGAGTCAATTTAGTTGTAAAATAAAATGACCGCTATTGGATAATATTAGACATAAGATTACTAAATTTGCAAGCTTATTGAGGCATTTGAAGGAAGTAAGATTTATGACATTTTTTTAAATTTAATTGTGATATATTTGTAAGTTGTTATATAAATAATTTTAGAAACACTTAAGCAATAGTATACATTTAAAAAAGGTAGAAAGAAAGCAAGGATAAGGATAATATCGTTTTTAATATTGCGTTGCTTATTGCGTGCTGTTTTTGAAGCGATGATAGCTCAGTGGTAGTGTGTACGACTTCTCGTCAAGGGACGTGAGTTTGAATCCAACAACCTACAATGAGCTAATGAGCTTGAGCTTTCGGTGAAGGAAAACATCGTGAGGATACCATAGCATGGTGGTAGTGCTTATTATAATATCTACCTGACTAGCAACCACCCTCAAGTTGAAATCTGCAGCCAAATACCAATAAGTGTGTTCCGGTAGCTGCACTTGGGAACCAGTTCCTGCACAGGTGTAGCGTGTCTACCAACTTCGGCCGTATTGTCAATTAAGATCAGGTGAGATTATGGCCATCTCGCTACACCTTAACTATAAAAAAAATTAACACGGCTTTATAATCTTTATAGTTAAAACTAATATGTTATAAAAACTACCCAAGGAGTCTTGTGATAAATTGATTTCAGTACTTCAATAATATTTTCTTTAAACCTTAGGTCGTATACATTTACCATTATTAGACAAGGAGCGGAAAACAATATAAATTTATGTGTTAAAACTAAAATCACAACTTAACAGCAAAATACCTGCCAAAAGTAATATATTTTTGAGTTACATAAAAGTTTTGTTAATCAGTTTATTACAAAACCGATAGATGTCGACATTACTAACATCTATCTCAAGTGGTCGTCACAAATTACCAGCCTAACAAGTTGTGATCACTTCTGATTACCTGAGAGAAACTATTAACCAACTTAACAGTTATTTAGAGTACATTAGTGGTATGGAGACCTCAATTTGTTAGTTCATCAACTGTTTAAAACTACTATCAGGCTCCGGTATACGAGTCGCTGTCGAACAGTTTTAGAACAAAGAATGAAATGGACACTATTTTTGGGTAAATTTATGGATTTTTCTATCTTTAAAATTTGTAATATACATGATTCGATGTAAAAAGTATTTTAAGTTTTTCCTTCTTGTAGAATAAAAAAAACGTGTTTTTGCTTTTGAATATACAATATTTTAAAGTTCGGCTGTTAACGGTAGTATTCGGTTATATTAGGAGGACGAACTTGCCTTTGGTCCCAAATAGCCCGTGTCGCATCACACAGTCCTCGCATACTATTACTTTGTTCTCATTTTGCGTTCAATCCGACTTACATTTTGTGTGGTAGTTGCTCGAACCTTAAAGTTCAAGGTTCATATTAAATAACTCATAACGTTCCTCAGTAAACCTATATATAAAGAAATCGATGAGTTTATGTATTTTCCCTATGGACTTTAAAACTGCCGAACTGATTTTGATTAAATTCCCAGGTAAGATCCCAGGCAAGATAGGAAGTTTGGTAGCGATCGGCTTCTAATTCACGACGGGTTTCACGGCGAATGAAGTCACGGGTAATTGCTAAAGACTATATAATTAAAAAAAATATATATTTATCGTGAAATTAGCATGTGATAACAAATAATAGATAAATATATTTGAATTTATGATTATTCTAGCTTTCATCCGCGGCTTCACTTGCATTAATGTTAATTTTGTGAAACAAATATGATGATGCAATAGGAAGTTTTATATGAAGTTTATCTCTCTCTTTACCTCCATTCCAATAAGTTTTTATCGAAAAAAGTAGTCTACCGCCGTCTCCAGCAACCCATCCAACTCTATACCAAAATTAATCATAATCGGTTCAGCGGTTAAAGCGTGAAAGCGTAACAAACAAAAAACTCACTTACACAATTATAATATTACTAAGGATTATAGATTTTCTATGACGAGCATAGCAACTGCAAAGCATTCCCAAAGTTACTATACTACCAAATTTTACCTGACTTCAATCACAGATACATTTCTATTCTAATTAAGGACTACATTAAACAGCTTAAATTTAAATATAATGTTGGAAGTGTTACCACTACGAAGCTCAATAATCAACTCGTAAACAATCGATATTATAAAAGAAGTGTATTAAATTAAGCTTTCAAAAACAGACGAAGCTGTGTGCAATTACTAGTTTACTTTACACATTAGCCGAAGTTGCGATAACGTCATTAGTTTGTATTTCACAAAGCAATCACATTTTATTTGTAACGAACAACTGTAGGTAATAATTGAACACGCGATAGACGGATCAATCACTTTCATGAAAATTCACCTTTGAATTAGCGTTTATTAGCAAAACCGAACATCTATAAATATGATAAAACTGTAATCACGCCAAATTTACATATAAAATATTGTTTGATAATTAATAAATTATCAATAATTTTAAAAAATATTGTACTCTACAATCCTCTTAACTCGAATGTCAAGCAAAGTGCTAAAAATATCATAATAATAAGTTTTCGACTTAACGAAAACTTCGATATACACAGCATATAATGCACAAAATTCGATTTAATTAATAATTAATAATTAAAAAATATTGTACGCTACAATCCTCTTAACTCAAATGTCAAGGAAAGTGCTAAAAATATCGAGATAATAAGTTTTCGGCTTAACAAAAACTTCGATATACAAAGCATATAATGCAGAAAATTCGACTTACTAAAAGGCGATTTCTAAGTATATTTTTCGAATTGTATTATTATATCAAGACTTCATTACGTTTTACTAATTACGACTTATGGCGTGTGCTCTTTGAAATTCGAGTTATAGAGTATTAATACCTTGCAGGAAAAAAACATTCTGTTCGACTTACAAAGTCTAAAATAATTCAAATAATTTAGCGGTTCAGTGAAAGGGAATAGCATTTTTTTCGATTTACCGAGGATTACGACTTGACGGTGTTTCAGTTATAGAGATTCTATTGTAATTTAATGTTTTACCTGTATATCTGTACCTATCTATCGAGATGAAATTAAAATTGTATAGTATGTACGTAACTACACATAAAAAAAAGAGGAAAATAATTACACTGTTCGGTAGTTGAAAATTTAGTTAGACATGTTACCTGTTTCTAATATATTGTACTGTATATGGTCGTATCTTCGTTCGCGTGGAACTAAAAAAAATTATATATTAAATTCTTCTTACTCTGTAATACCACGATTTTTAAAACCTACTGGCTATAGTTTAGTCGAAGCTTAACTGAGCCTGCATCCTAGGCAGGAGCAGCTATCTTCTATGCTTACAACATCCGTATCTCCAGCGGAAACAACCTATTGGGGAAGAGTCGGAAACCGCTTCAGGACTATTTTCCCTGACGGCGGCCTCTACTCTGTCCGCTATTACGGACAGATCACAGAGTGAAGTGCATTAATGTGTCCTTCGTAGAGAAATCTATCTGAGTCACCTACGGGAGACAATCATACTCTCGATCTGATCTCTAAATGATCAGGAGGATCACCGATTCTCTTTTATTTATATAGTTTCTCATAAAATACCTCAAATTGTTAGATGACGCTTTAGTGGAGTTATTTCCTAGTAGAAAGGGAAGAACAGTGTCCGCTAATATGGAATATAATTAAAGTATATGCAAATCAAATCGCGGGTTCAGTTATTCAGTATGTATGCAAAAATGTTTGGAAAATCCAAAAGTACATGCATAATAAGCCGTATTATGCATCAACTTAATTTTTAGGAAAAAAAAACAAGCGGTATCATCGACTTATTTTATTAATTATTTATTACTGGGTTTTACCCGCGACTTCGCTCGTGTACAAAGTTAAAATAACATTAAACTTGAATTATTATCCAAATTACCAGGATAAAAAGTATCGTATGCGTTAATACAGGAAATGGTCTAATTAAGTGCCCGTTGTCCTCCAAATCTTTTTCTTGTCTTTATCTTTTCCTTGAACAGACCTAAAATTGACAATATCAAGAACTTGTATGTAAAATGTAATAAATTAAAGAATGAGGCGTGCAAATACCATTTTGTTATTAAACTACGGGTACTAGGCTATGGATATGAAATAGGTTGTTATTACTGGTTGATATTATTCTAAAAATAATAAACGAAACCTGGTCTGGATACGTCAATTTATTCGGGAGTTATATATTACCACGTATAAAAAAATCCGGACGTCCATGTAAAAAAAATAATTAAACAGTATTTTTTTCAATGTAGCAATATATATATATAAACTATGAGATAATTTATTAGAAGTGTTTTCTTTAAATACATCTACTCATATTATCGTATAATTTTCAATTGGTTGTGGTAGAGGCAGTTTAAGAACAAAAAATTGCTTGATCTTGACGCGTCGAAAGTAGAGCACTCCCCTCACCCGATTCTCGGTATGAGACGTTCAATATAACTACTATAAAGTCGCATATGGTAAAAAAAACGCACCCGACGTATAGCGGAGTGTAAAAGCTGTCCCTGATCAATTGTCAATTTCTAATGTAAAACAAAAATATGTATGGGATGACACATGTCAAAGTCACATAGACACGTAACGAACGCATATCAAATGGGATGACTCCCAAACACTTTTATGCATTTTCTTTACGTTAGTTAGGGTTTATCACCCATTTTAGTACAATTATAGCCCTTTTTAAACAAAAGTTTACTGGGTACGGACTAATCTGTGAACGGTATAATCACTTATTTCTGCAATACATAAAAAAATTGATTTTGGTCTAAAAGCTTGTAGCTATGTCCGTTGACAAGCGAACAAATGAGCGCAAGACTAGCACTAATTTGGGCCAATGCGGACAGATTACGTTTACTTACCGCACTGCCAACGGACTAAGTTCAACCCTTACTACTGGCTTTAGAATATATTTATTTTAATTATTGATACGATCTAATTTATTGTTAAGTACCTATGTGGTCCGAGATGGTGTACACGTTAAACTTAGTGGAGTGACTGGTTCTCAAGTGCAACTGTAAGAGCACACCTATAGGTATTGACGACAAATTTTCAATTCAAAGTTGGTAGTTAGCCAGGTGGGTATTAAAAAATCTACAACCACTTTTTGATATGGTTTCATCACGATACGTTCCCTCATAGAAAATCCAGGTTCATTGTTTTTTCATTCGAGCTGACGTCGAGACGATTCTCGAATTCGATGCTTGATTGGTATCAAATATTTAATAAATTAATCTATAGTAAAGTTCTCAATATTATCCTAAGGTGGCAATATACGCACACCACAATAGTGTCAGCGCACCTACATAACTTTGCATTCTTTGTAAGTTTATGAACAATTTTCCATTACTTTGAATACAGTATATTACTTTGCAAAAATACCGACTACGTTTCAGTTAACTATAAAAATGTGTTTGTTTAAAAATCCAAAAATTTGTCAATATATATATTTCATTTCAATTTTAATTTTTTTTGGGATACACTTATGTTTAGTAATATAAAAATAGTAACGTTATAAAATTTTGAGCACATTTTTTTTTTGTAGTCGCTCAGTTTTATTAAACATTTTTAAATTAATTGCTTTTGAAGTTATCGAGCGAGCAAGTTTTCCATGTTGTTTTACTAAATAACATTTTTATCTAGATAAATTCGGAAGGTAAAATATCATCTTTAAATCGTCTATTATAAACCAATGACACATTTATCAAGAACAATTGAGTTAATTGTATTACATATTCTTTATTGAACCGAACGCAAACATTGCATAAGTTATTGAATAAGCCCGAGGTAAAAGAGTACAGTTAAGTAAATTCTATTCCCTGATACATTTAAAAGGGAAAACTCAAGCCGATATTAAAATATTTACCGTTTTATAGGCGCAAAATAAACAAACACGGAACGGGACAAACAAGGAAATTCCTAAAACAAAGATTGTTTACCCACGAAATTTGATTGTGGTTTAGGGTCTTTAGACCTCTGAGGCATGCCACGTACGGTGTGTTTTCCGCTGGTGGAAATAATAGTACTATATTGTGATGATAAATATGATAATGATCGTTATAGTAACTGGGATTATTCATTCGCCCTAATTTGGGTGTAAGAGGTGTCCAATTCTATCTGAGTTACCCAAGTCAACCTAACGTGCACGAGTAACCGACGAGGGTCTGCGGATTGTTGGTCCCACATTTGATTTAGGTAATGACGATTAACCATGTAATTCTAGATCCATCATAACTTGGTGGCAGGGTTAGTTACCAGTTAGCTACCGCCCTCGACTCTAGACTGCCGAAAAATAAAGGTTCGGAATGAGCCTTCGTGTAACCATTTCCCATCAGATGGGTCGTATGCCTATTTGCTGTTCATTAGTATGTAAACAATTACTATGACGTTTTTGTCATGATAATGCGCGTCTTTTATTTCTGACTTAGTTTATTGTTTATATGCCGTAGTCGAGTTATTAAGTACTGGAATTAGCAAGAGTATGCCTGCCGTAACAGTTAGTAAATTAATAAATACATTCAAATTAATACTTAAATTAATTAATTCTTTAAAAATATTTGGTGTTTTATGCAATACGCAAAACATATAGTAGGGGTTTCTTTGGTTAAATAACGTGAAGTAAATCATCCGGGCTTTCGTCATTACCGAGCTACTGAGCATAAAATACAGAAATACAGAAAGTTAGCTTTGTACAATGAAATGATAGCTCCGTACGAACTCGTAAACACGAGGATCTTAAATCATCGAACGCCAATGGAAAGCGTTTGCGATTATCTGATATTTATAGTTTTATGTGTAAAGCTGTGGAACAATCCTCCCAGCCTGTGTATACCCCTCTCTCCTATAACGTGGAAACCTACAAACGTAATATGGACTGTCGTTTCATCGATGGTCACCACTGTTTTTGGATTGTACTGTGCTTAACATCTGGTACAGTGTCGTCACTTTGCTGTGACACCATAAAAAATACTATCTCCTTATTGGGCAATGATTATTTTCTGTATTTTCTTCAATAAGCACTAAATTAAACCGAAACTGATTTAGATTCTTGAAGTGAAAACTTCTTTGGGCAATTTAGGTATACTTCCTGATCAGTGAATGTAAGTAAAACTGTCATGCTCCGTTGGATGACGTTGAATTGTCTCTAGTCGTCACTCAGCCTTGTTTTTAGGTTTTTGCTTTTGTTTGTAGCTCTTGACAGTAAAGTGTTATGTTAAATCATTCTTAATTTTTTCAGTTACTAACTTATAATTTTTTATAAATAATAATTTAAAGCATTTCAACAATTTATAATAAATTATTTTATTTATACTCCGAAATTAAATATTTTAATGTACCATACCAGCTTAAATGCTACTATATTCGAGTATAAGTAACTATATTTAAGACCAGTTAGAGTCAGCCTTCTACAGTTATTTGTGTTGTGCCCTAAGCGAGATTGTTTAGCCAATAGTCCGTCCTATTGTTTGTTTATTCTGTTTGTTACCGCAATACTGAGTTATTTGATTTTTCCAAGTACCGTGGCATAATAATCTGGGCTTTTATACTAAGGTTAATGATTTTTTTAACTTATGATGGATTATACCGAAACATCGCTTATATTGTTGATAAATGTTCAGATTATATAGATATTAATGCGTGTTTGGTATGAGAATTATTGGCTTGTTGTGGGGATATTTAGTGGATATTTTTGGTGGTATGGCGATGATAGCTCAGTGGTAGTGTGTACAATTTACCGTCAAGGGACGTGGGTTCGCATCCACATACAATGAGCTTGAGCTTTCTGTAAAGAAAAAAAACGTAAGCAAACCATAGCATGGTGGTAGGGCTTTTTCTAATTCACGCTTGGCTAGCAACCCTAAGTTAAAAATCTGCTGTCAAATACCAATAGGTGTGTTCCGGCAATTGCACTTGAGAGCCAGTTCCTCCACAGGTTTTTCGTGTCAGCCAACTTGGGCTTTATCCTTACATAAGATCAGGTGAGATTATGGCCATAACGCTAAACCTTAACTATAAAAAAGGTGTGCCTCACATGCTTCATTCACTAGGTAAACACGGGAGGGAAATATGTAAATGACTTTTACCCATATTAAAAAAAAATGGCTTTAAAGCTGCCACTTAGCGACATAACCATATATTGGGCTGATACACAGTAACACTGTTCAGTGTTTTGCGTTTTACAGTCAGCCGGAACATAACCTATTATCTAGACCAGAGTATAGAAGTGTAAAAACTGTTCCTGGTCTCTGGTAAAAGAGTCTTTAGAATGTTTCTGTGGTTTTCTTTAGTTTTTTTTATAGCTTATAGGATTACTAACTGAGACACTATTATTTCATATTTCGCATATCGCTAGTATAGATTTGATGGTACTTGTCACTTGATGAGTCTTGCTACATGCCTTACAACCATCATGCATATTGTGACAAAATCGTAACATTGACTCTCTTAGGTGTCTAACTGTATCAAGATACTTAATGCAATTTAAACCCTGAGCCGACGTTTATAAAGGTCAAGGTTCGGAAAACCAACCAATCATCGGAAATTCGAGACAATTATCGTTCACATATCGATTCACACTGTAATAGACTTATGACACCAAACCTACAATCACATGGTGCTTGAACTTACTATCCGGCAAATCGCTAAAGTACTTTGTTGTAAATACTGACACTACGAGTCTTACTGATTTTGAAACACGAGGTAACCAGTTTGCGACGATTTCTAGAGAAATCAAAAGAGACCAGATTGTAGTGGTCAGCTATAGAGGGATTTACATGTTGACAATTTTCAGTTGATTTTTCAGTGATAATCGCTGGTTTTTAATGTTACTCTATGTAGCATTACGCACTGTATACAAATGAAAATGGTTTATGTGATTAGGTAAAAGCAGAATTTTATTATTACGTTAAAACATAAAAGAAGGGAGTTGTTCATTGATGTTTTTCACTGAAACATATGAATAACGCGGTTATATATTAAATTTCTTATATATTTTATTATGGTTTATTTATAACTATAGAAAACACAACAATTGATAGTCAGATAAAAATAAAATAAGAATAATGAAAAAGTAGACACTAGACTAAAGTTCAAATAGTGTTGACACGTTAACAACGCATTACAAATCTAATATATAAAATTCTCGTGTCACAATGTTTGTTGCCATAGTTCTCTGAAACGGGATGACCGATTTTTATAAAATTTTATATTTACATTCGGTAGGTCTGAGAATTCTTTGCAATTTCTATTTCATATCCCTAAATGATAAGGGTGATCTATACCAAAAAAAAGGTTTTTTCTTATACAAAATATTTATATATTTTTTTTATGAAGTGGCATTAAAAATACATACAACTCTAGATTTGCACCCTCCTACTCTCATCCTCTCATTTTATAATACAACCAAAGTATTCAATAGAAGCAATATATAGGACAGAACAACGTTTGTAGGGTCGGCTAGCAATATTCAAAATTTCATTTATGTAATACTAAATAGTGAAAAAAAAATTAACTAAAAAATAATAAAAGTGTAATTATAAAACCACGAAATTGTAAAATTTGATTTAGTTTTTGTTGTTTTTTTATCAGTGAATAGTAGACCGCATCCGATTCACCAAACTTCAGCAATCCTTCAGAAGTTATTGTTGTCATGGCGGCCAACTCGTCTTCCGGTAATTATAACGCACTGGTTGTTTTAGGCGGCCTTTTTCTCTGTATTCATATTTATACAGTGTACATATTTATATTCAAATTACTCAAAACTATAATGGCTTAGTTGATTGTGTATGGATTTTACATGTTGTATCCCATTGTTTGAGATGCTAACAGCCAGCAAAACTGAATTGGTGCTGGGTTCCTCAAGACAACGAAACTGCTCATGGGTATTGGGCAACTTAATATGATGCCGCAAAAACATAAAACTACTATAAGATCCAAGATACTATACTACGCACTTATCTTGCACCCTCGGCGCTCTATAATGCGACTTTACTGACATTGTAGACCTGGGTATCTCTGGTATAATTTTGCATGTAATATAAATGCATACGGTTTATAACCAGGAACGCTAGGCTGATGTCAACCCTCTAGAGACTAGTATCGGGCAGTATATCATTCGAAATCATTTACCAAAACGAACATAATCAAGAATACTATTTTCATTTAACCCAAGCTTTTAACCCAGTATTTGCGTTTTCCAAAATGCAAAATAAAAAAATATATTGAAAGCCCGTCACGGTAATAAAGTAAAGTGATTAGAATAAAGTATGTATTTTCAGGCGTCGAAAGCGGCTACTTTTTTAACTTTTTTAGTGTAGCTGCTCTACATAATGGTGCACTAAAATATATGAAAAAAGGCGACGTAAATACGCGGCTCCGCCCCTTTTGTTATTTTATTTATATTCAACACCCATAACTTCTCGTATTTGTTATCTAGTACACAAATATATAATAAAATGAAATAAATAAATGATAAAGTAACAATATTAATTGTTCTTTACTTATACGTAGTCTAATATGTAATAGAGAGACAGAGAAACGTTACCTATATAAAACTGAAGGATAATGTAAATGTAAATAAGAAACAAATATTTTTTATGAAATCATTTCGATATAATAAATATATTAAATAATGTTACTTCTATGAGTCAACTCGTTTAGAAGTTACAGAATCATTAACAAACTTACACAAGATTTTTATATATTCATAGGGCATTGGATAAAGATTTCAGAGACACGGCTATAGATTATGTTTTACGATATATATTTTTAAATTATGATAATTATTTCTTTAATAGACACTCTTTATAATTAAATCATTACTATCTATACTAATATTATAAATACGAAAGTGAGTTTATTTGTTTGTTACGCTTTCATGCCTAAACCGCTGAATCAATTATGATGAAATTTGGTATAGACGTAGTTACAAGAAGTGTGGTAAAGAGAGGCTTTGTATGAAACTTTTTATTTCGTCATCCGATTTGTTTGGCAAAATCAATATAAACGCGAGAGAAGCTGCAGGTACAATCTATTAGAACAATAATATTGTTTATGTTAATATTTAACAATTTCAGATACACAGCTAATAACAACAAACGTGTGCTGTAAAAAATGATAACAACTTTTTTAGAAGTGGTAGTTAAAAAGTATTTCTGACTGAATGTAGGTCCGCCAGTACGGTCGATTTTTTCAAAGCCTTTGTCCAACGAATATATAAAATATATTTTTTTTATGACTCTATTTGAATTAATTTACATAACGTAAAAAATACATATAAGTGTTTTTAAATCGTAGACCCAGTTCGAATAAACTATTGTCATGTCGTTTTAAAAACGTATTTCTGTACCAACGAAGAAATATTCTAAGTAAAATTCAAAAGAAGTGTTATCGAAATGTTACAGTACATTTTCAGTTACAGCAGTGTATGAAGTGACGCGGAGAAATGAACTCGCTGTCACATACCGGAGCACGAAACCGGGAAATGATAAATATGCAAGAAATAGCTTCGCGTGCATGTTTGTCTGATCGCGTGTGTACCGAGTAAAAGGCATTGTTCATGAGCTTATAGCGTTTAGTTTTTTGGTGATAGATTCGTGCAAATCTTAATTAGTCTTATATCTTTACAATTAAAGTTGAAAATATGCCGCCAAATACCTATAGGTGTGTTCCGGCAGTTGCACTGGATAACCAGTCCATCCACTAGTCTTAGCGTGTCCACAATCTTGGGCCAGGTCGTCATTTAATATCAGATGAGATTGTGACCATAACGCTAAAGCCTAGCAATAAAAAAAATGTACCTATTATTTCGTAACTAGATAGTATATTCATAGCTCATATAAACGTTTTTGGCGATTTTTGTTCGGGTAAAAACTTTTAAGTCGCACATGCGACCCGGTGATCGCAAGTTATAAATTCGCGTTTTAGTGGGTATTCCTGGCAATTAGCCCCGGGCGAGTCCTGCATAACCTTCCCCGTTCCCAGGACTTGGAGAGTATTGATATAGAAAAATGTAGGTTTTGTGCTTACACTGTGGTAGTTCTCTATGTTTTATCTACATTTTAAAATGATTTATAGGTTTAGTCTTTGACCATAATTTCACTTGATTTTAAGTGCACTATGACAAGATTTTGGTACGGTAAATTTAGCATGTTGAACGTACGGAGGGAATAGACTCTGACTTGCAGCTGCCGGAACACAACACAATACTAATTTTTTTTTAGTTAATGTTTTGTGTTATGGCCACAATCTCATCTGATGTTGAGTGACGATGTGCTCAAGATGATGGACACGCTAAACCTAGTGGAGGGATTATAGGTCTACTGTAGCAAATGTTGATGCTTAAACCGGCATTTGAATTTTTAACCCTATATTGTTTATTTCTGCAAAGAAAACTTAATTATTTAAAACATTAACTTCTTTATTATTAATCATTTTCTGATCGTTCAATAAGTATTTTATACAAAGTAAAACGTTAGTAATCGATAATATTGAAAATTAGTATTCCACTCAGGGCTAAGTGACCACGAAAACATTTTTTTACGATAGACACTAGTGGAGACCTTCAGCGAACATTAAATGTAATCATCAAAGGCATTAGACCCCTGGGATGGAAGTAAACGTCGATAAGAGAAACTGTTGAGATATTTTACTGCTTGAGACTGTAAAATTATTTTGAAGGTAATTAAGGGTCATGATAAATTAACGACGATGACTTAGTGAATATTAAAAGAATCTGCTAGATTTGAGTTACGTATAACTGCTATTTTTATAGTTTATATGTTTGGCGTTATAGCTACAACCGATTCTGATGTTAAAAGATGCTGTGGCTCAAGATGGTGGACACGCTAAGTCTAATAGAGGGGCTGGCTCTCAAGTACAACTGCTGGAACACACGTTTAGGTATTTTGCAGCAGATTTTGAGAAATTGAGGATGGTAGCTAGCCAGGTGGCATTATTAATAGCCCTATCACCATGTTTTATCATGATGTTTTTCTTTACCGAAAGCTGAAGATCATTACAGGAATACGAACTCACGTCCATTGACGCTATATCTGTACGCATTTCCAACTAAGTCATCATCTTTCCTGTTGTGATTTTGTAATAAAATGCTTTGTGGAGGTAATATGTTCGGAAGGGGACGACTTTCGGCTGAATGGATGAATGAATTTATACATTACGTTCACTGAATCTTTATAAAATAATTGAACAAAGACTCTAAAAGCAAATAATTAACTAGACTTTGTTATTGGAAGAAGTTAGTTTTCGTTCTTCGTCCTGGGTTTAAACTGTTTAACCTAATGTGATATGATAATGATGCAGCAAGATATTACAGGCTAAGTGTAAAAACAGAACTAACAGACAGCTGTCTTCACATATACCTATAATTATAATATACGGTGTCCAAATACTTACCCTTAAAGTAGCAATATTAAAGAAATGCTTTCTATTTAAGTAATAGAATAATCTACTAACATAAATTCTATAATATAAAATACCTTGCTGATATATCTGCTTTTTATTTTTGCCTTAGGTCAGAATTTCTTAATATGACATTTGTTTACCACTTCAGTTGCACCAGTTATTCAGAAAGTTCGTATCACAAAATATAAAATACAATAAAATATTTTGCTTCTAATAAAATACTAAAAGTTATAGCGGAAACTTTCATAAAGCTTATTCGTTTAGATGCAATGAAAGATATTTCTTGTACGGACTGTTCACGATTGTCAAAGGTCCATAGCTTGGGGCGCAGCTCTTGAAGCTACTACGTATTTCATATCTTGATTATTATCTCTATCTTAAAATAGTGAAGAATTTTATATTGAAAGTAGTGAATGTGTCTTTGTATAAAGGCAAATAACTTAGTCTTAATTCATTCCATTTCTATTGTTATGGACTTTTAAAATATAATATCAGATGGATGAAAGTTTATTTTCGTATTCAGAGAATGTATTCATACAGATAATAAACTTGATTTAAGATGCATTTATAAATTTTATTTGAATAACTATGTAGTTCAATCTGTTCATTTAGTTTTATTATATTTTTAAAGACGTTCATTGCAAAAGACAGTATTAACGGGAATGCCATTAGAATATAAATTTGTCTGTAATTTTAAATGTTCAAACTTAGTTCAAGGACAACTCGATCGATTTTTATGTACTTTTGTTGACGGAGAGATAGTTCATTTGTGATAACAACAATTTTTACATTTTTACAAAAAAAAAAATATTAGACAGATTCCGATCTCTCCCTATGCCAAAATTCATCATAATCGATTATGCAGTTTAGACCTGAAAGCGTAATAAACAAACTCACTTTCGCATCTATAATATTTGTATGATGACTATTAAGTATATAGCATTATTATATAGAGTGTAGATATACATGGATAGATGTATAGATTCATGTTTAACATACAAAGTCAGTCACATGCGGGAATCGAACTATGCAAATCACGATTCAACGGCAGGTTGAACTACCACTATGTCACGAGATTTATTAATATTAAAACGTTTTATAAAGCCTGGTAAAGTTATTTAAATATGTTTAGATGATAATTAATAAACTACAGTCATTCACAGTGTCTATTTTCATCTAAAAACACGGAATGGGTATGTCTAAAAAAGTTAAACAAACTGACAACATACATCTCAGTTCCTGGAAAGCGTTTAGGATGTATTACAGGCTAAAACGAAGTACACGAAGCTTCAGGCTTGTGAAGGGAGCTAAATGCGGAACGGATCTCAGCCAGTCGATCCGTAAGGACGACGTTAACTTCCAGCTATAAAATTTTTAGAGTAAGTTTATGTTTGCGGGTTAGCTCACAGTTTATTATCGAAAATGCCTTATGGCTAAACTAATTAATATATGAAAATTAATATTAGAATTATTAATAGACTTTTAATATTTATCAGATATTTAACCTTATGAAAAAAGTAAAAATAACGCTGAATTGAAGCTCATACAATAACATAAATTCGAATTACAAAATTTTTAATATATTACGTAACAAAGATGTTTATTTTATACATATACTTGATAATATTGATAATCATATAAAAAAATAACTTTACGATCGAATAACTTTTACACCACTGAAAACACATTAAAACCTTTTTTGTAGATCGTTACATTCTCTAAAATACGTGCTACTCATTATTATAGATACATTAGTCCCCGAGTTATAAAATGCTCAACCACGAAAAAAGGTTTTCTTATACTATTTCTACAAGAAACTTAGGTTGGAATGTGGACTTTCTTATAGTTAATATTAAGAGCTTAAATTTTTAGTGTTTTTTTTTTTAATAATTTCTGAAGCGTTTGTACCCTTGGGAGCCAAGTAATTTCAAAACTCCTTTGCTAAGGGCCACCCTAGTATGCATATTTGTTTTTTTAAACTACTCTTAAAACGGTTGAATGAGAGTGGAAGGAAATACGGAAAAATTGTATTCATGAAGCTAAAATTTGACAAGTAGGCAGTTGATACATAGTAGACATTAGCTAAAAAATATTTTTGATCCTTCATATTTACCTGTATTAAACAACCAACATTCAGAAATACGTACTTATATAACAATTGATACAAAAACGATTTCTGTATCGATTGAAAAATATAATTGGTTGATAGAAGTAAAAATAACGCAAACGGAGCCACAGATAAAAGCTAGTGTTCAAATAAAATAACCTATAATATAAATATAACAGCCTTAAAGCCTGACTCTGGGCTATCCTTACTAATATTATTCATACGAAAGTGAGTTTGTTTGTTACGCGTTCATGATGAAACTACAGCATCGTTTAGCATGAATTTTGGTATAGAGTTAGATGGAAACTTGGAGACGATGGTAGGCTACTTTTTCTAGCGAAAACCTTAGAAGTGGGGTAAAGAGAGGCATAAACTTTGTATTAAACTTTTTTGCGTCATACGATTTGTTTGACAAAATCATTATTAACGCGATCGAGGCCGCTCCTAAAATCTACTAAGTTATAAAATGTTCTTACTCTATATATTTAGTAGCTGAAATTAGAGGCTGGGGTCCGTCTCAGTTCATTAACGACGATTAATCACCGCGGCCTTCGTCCGGCCTTGAGTCCGCCATTCTACCCACTAATGTACCAAACGAGTGTTAACTACTAACATTTCAAATTGTACACATTATGTATGTTACAGGCGTTTAAAATAAGTAATGTTCTGTTTGAAAAGAACGTTAAATAAATAAGTAATGTTTTTTTTTGCTCTATTTGTTATATTTAAATACAATTCTACTTCATTTATTAACTGTACAAATTAATTTTAGCCTAACACGGCACATGACTATATTTTTTTAAACTAAATTGTCTATATTATATATAAACAAAATTAAACAAATCTAAATACAAACGAAATTATCTAAATATCTCGTAAACTGTCCAGGTGGATATCGACTGAAGAACTTATACCATTGTACAAATTACATAATCTAGGTATGGGTGAATTGCATCCAAGAACTTTTAAAAGAAGAAGGGGTTATGTTTGACTCGAATAACAAACAGGTACTCAGTATTTATTCATCTAGAATTCCTGGACAATCAACAATACTCCTTAAAACTTTTTATAAAACGCAGATCTAAAATATCTCTACGGTTTGAATGTGCTTTATTAAACTAGTTCAATCTGTTTTAGCAACTGAGTATGTCAGATGATATAAGATTTTTTTCTATATACGCTCTATCCTAAGACAGTGTGTAGTATAATATGGTCGCAACTCCACACTACTATAATACTGCTCACAATATCATAATCAATATCTATACATATAATAAAACTACAATTTTATATGTACTACTGAAGCATGTATAATCAATAAATTTTAAAATTACTATATATGTTTAACAAAGATTAAAATATCTACAGAGAGATGCAGACTATTTACGTCATTACTTATTATTGTACTATATATTATGCAATGTTATTAATGTATATCAATTAAAAATGATTTATATTTATTATTAATAAAATATATTTATCTTTATTACCGAGAGAAGATAAAATTAAATGAAAAGAAAAATAATCTTGTAAACTAATATTTTAGTTTATGTTTTGAGAAATTCTTTACCATTTCGAGTGCGGAAATCATAACACGGTGGTAGAGGCTTGTTATAATGCTACCAACCTCAAGTTTTAATTTTTTCGCCGAATACGAGTTGTAAATAAATAAATTAATAAATAAGGATGTTTGTCTGTTTACTCACATGTATCAAAACGTTTTTCCGTATATATTATAAACCGGAAAGCTTTTTTGTTTGTTGGAATGCGCTGATTTTAGTCGGGTTTCATAAGTGGTTTTTATATTTGATAGAACAATTATTGAGGAAGGCTTAAGGCTACTTAACATTACTTTACCACCGATAGGAGCAAAGCTGCATTGAAAAAGTTACAAAAATGGGTTATAGTTCCTCATGAATAAGTTCCGGGCTTAGCTAGTAATGTTATAAAATAAGGTATTGGTCACGTCCATTTTTGTTTCAGAACACAAGTAGCTCAAAAACTACCAACCATATTCCTATATGGTTTTCACTAATGAGAGGAATGGTTCACGAGGAACGTTTATGTGAAGAATATAATAAAGATTTATGTAAATTTGTGGGAGTATAAGGAATAATTGTACAAAAATGACAACTGGCAACTTAACTCGGGTGTGCCGTTTAAACCGATAGAGTTATAAGAAAACAACGTATAATGTATTTTTTTTTAATATTTACTGAACTATAACAATGCATTTTGTCGATTTTTTATGATTAACACACAATAACGAAAAAATAACGATTGGAATTAAATATTCATCTACGCAATATACCAGATATTAAGTTGTAATCAATTGTTATTTATTAGAGATATAATGTCCGTGTATGATAAATCCTATAGATCCGTATAACTCGGAGCTAACGAAGCGAATTCTCCGGAACCCATGTCTTTTTATAGAACTGACAAAAACAAACTTTCAACATAAAGTCCTTAAGTATAAAAAGGTTACTCCCGAAAAGTTATATATTAATATTCGTTGAAACAAAAGATGTTCAGAACTACCGGATAAAATGCAACATTTTGTCATGTCAGCGGTCGTCCCGGTTTTATCTAAAGTGTATTGGAGAATTTGTCTTACGAGAATGGCGCATCGGTTATGGATGCAGATTTCCGTGTACTTTGCAATGGGGGAATAAAAATACAAAGTTGATTTCGGTTTTCAATTTACGAGTTAAGACATTGCTGTGTTTGGCTGGACAGCGTATCATTCAACACAGAGAAACGTGGAGACATGTTGAGTTCCAAAATCAGCTTGTATAAACCTGGCAATGAAGCTAGGGGTTAGTGTTGGTATACTCAATTGGGTCATGACCATCATGCACTTGATAATAAGCACGAAAACGTAGTTGATCACATTTATGTATCTAGCCTCAGTGAGGTTTATAATTTGGAGTGGAAACGACGACTTCTGATGGATTGTTAACCTCCTGATTAGCTATCGATGTTTCTGCATTATACTATGTTTTCCCGTAGAAATGCAAAGGTGTAAAATATAATATTATTAAAAGTAGGGTAGTAAGGGACATCACGTAGTGTAAATATGATGAGAACACGCCTATTGCATACATTCAATAGATTATACATTTTTAAAGTAGTCTAACAGAGTGGTGATAGTATAACTAATGGTAAATACAGTAAAATTAATATTCCACATTGATTATCGATTGATTAGAAATCTATCAATAGTTGAAACAATGATAGCACGCCATGAAAGTGGGTTTGAGTCCCTGCCATACCTAAGCCTGAGCTCTTAGTGGAAGAAAACATCGTGATGGCATCATACTATGATGATAAGGCTTTTTCTGATGCCTACCTGGTTAGCTACTATTCTCAAGTTGAAAATCTGCAGTCAAATATAAAAGTCAAAATATCTGTAAATTTTCCCGCTGGTGCATTTGAGAGCCAATAAACTTAGCGTGTCCACTAGAAGAAGTACGAAAGCTGTGCCTGGTCTTTGGCAACACGGGAATTGGCAGTTTAGCCGTGGTGCGTTATAGTGAGTACTCACTTACTTATTACCCGACGAGTCTCCCCACATGTCTCTCTTGCATTTAGCATGAGCCCAGGCAATAAACTTGCCTGTAAAGAATAAGATTTTAAACACCAGGTTAAATTTAAAAAATAAAATAAGGCTCACTCTTATCTTAGACCACAAAGTTATTTAACATCAGGTGAAATTGTGGTCATAACGCTATACCTATAACATATAATAACAGATAAAAACCTTCTGGACCATCAGCTTTGGCGACTATTTATTCAGCCTTAGTATGCTATATCTTATTTGTACAAAGTCTTGTAAAACTGAAGCAAATTCTCATATAAGTAAATAAAGAATATTCCGCATTCGATATTGGTTTCCAATGCAAAACAGTAAGTCCAGATAAATTCCAGGATCGGAATAAATACAGTTTGGAATCAACGGGGACGTTAGTTACGACACAGCCGGGGAAAAGAAATCACAGGACGCTGGTAAGTTATATTATTCATACTTTAAACGCAGTATTTATGCGCAGAAATACCCAGGTTAGAATTATTGAACATTTTCAATAAGAATCGTTAAGACGGATTATATTTAGAGCGTTTTAAAACACGTTAAACTTAATATGGTATATTTTAATATATTTTTTAATTTTGACGAAAATAGCAAAAGTGTCGTGACCATGCAGTCAAGCCAGACGTTATTTCATTATTAAATTACTAGCGCTTCAACAAAATCGTGACTCTTTTGTTGTAAATGACCAGAATGTTTTTGTGGCAACCAATATTCTATGTCTCGAATTCTTTATTCACTTCGATTATACATATCAGTCAAACTACATCGTATAAAAGGTCTCTAATATTACACTACTTAGAGCTTAAAATTAAGAATATGGATACAATTTATTCCACGACAGATCTAGATCCCGCCGAAAATTCTAACCCATAGTTAAATCCTACTCAGAATATTTTTAATATCTCTTGATAAAAATCATTTAAGCCTAACTTCGTACTGAATGCCAATTCAGCTATCAAAATGGCGGCTACTTTTTATTACTTGTTTAAAATAATCAAACATACGCTACCAGGTAAACTCTAAAAAAATGCAATGTCAAATAAGAAAATTTAATAAATTAACATAATAATTACCATATTGGATAAAGATCCCGTCAAAAGGCCATATTTTCTATATTGTTTTTTTTCAGGGCAATTTATAAATTTAATCATTCCATAACATAAACGATAATGTTAGGTGAAACATCATTTGTTTAATAATATATGTCAAATTATGTATTAAATAATAGTGACAATAATAAATAAGGTCGGAAAACAAATTAACTTAGGTTTTTACATATTGTCATTCAAAAAGTTTAGGATTTGCTACTAAATTCATAACTTCATTATTTACAGTTATATGAAGGTTTTTATTAAATTGTAATGGATATTAAAATAAGTTTTAGGATTAAAAACATGAATCCATTACGTAACATTACGCACAAAAAGTTTTCGCATCAAAATACTTTTTTGCAAATACAAAATGAAATGTATCCGTCAAATCTCGAATGAAGGAGTCCATTACCGAGCATAAATCCGACTTTACGTTTCATTATATTTGCTTTACTACGAACAAAGGAAATTACAACATTATTATAATATATTTTTTTAGTTTGTTGCTTATCTTATTTAATAACTCTGTTAAGGTTAATATTATGTTACAGTCTTCTAATCTTTACTAATATTATAAATGCGAGAGTGAGTTTGTATGTTGGTTTGTTACCCTTTCACGCCTAAACCGCTGAATCAATTATGATTAATTTTCTCGACACAAACTTATTGGTAAAGAGTGGAATAAACTTTGATGAATATTTTTATTGCGTCATGCGATTTGTTTGACGAAATCAATATCAACGAGAGCGAAGCCGCACGTAAAAACTAGTACTTCATAAGTGGTTGAACAAATGGGTTATCTTTTTTATAGATTTAGTATTTGATCACAATATCATTTGAAATTAAGTAATGATATGGTCCAAGATGACCCCCTTATGACAAGTGCCAAAAATTTAACGAAGGGCAGAATCTGGGATGATGCTATTAGAACTCACCAAAGTACCCGCACAGATTTTTGTATAGTTTTATATTTTTATAGTTTTATAGACTTAGTTTTATGGGCACGATTTCATCTGATGTTAAGTAACAATGTGGCATAAGGTAGTTGACACGCTAGTGGAGGGGTTTGCTCTCAAATGCAACTACCGGAACTCACCTATAGTTGTTTGGCGGTAGATTTTCAACTTGAGGGTTGTATAGCTACCTAGCTGGCGCCAGACCGCCAATAGAAAAAGCCCTAACATCATGTTATCGTTTCACCACGATGTTCTCCCTTTACCGTAAGCTCGTCCTTACAGATGGATTCGAACTCGTGTCCATAGACGCGGCGTCCGTACACTACCAACTGAGCTATCATAGCTTCATCATTATAAAAAAAATGTATTTATGTATTCTGCCTTTGGACTTCAAAACAGCTCGAGAGGTATAGCTGAAACGATTAGAGAGTCATCAGATTAATAGCGATGGAGAGTCTGTTTTCTTGAGATAAATATATAAATTTTAGTTCCACACTAACGATTTCACGGCAAAATGGTAGTCTACATTCATAAAAATTGATGTATGTGTGTATGTCTCCTGTGGACTCCCAAACGGCTAGACCGGTTTTGATTAAATTTTCTAGTAATCTTTATATCAATGTTTGATCGCGATTGGATCGACATATATTTTTTTATTTTGACTATAGATATTTAGTGTCATCAGTGCGACGCTGAGGCAGATCGCTGTTTGAATGTTTCTCACAATATTAAAGGTAAATATTATATCCTTTTTTATTCAAAAGGTGACATTTTAAATAAGAAATAAGGGGTTGTTCTTTATTTTTAGGTCTTACGTTATATTTTACAGCGTATTGAATTATACTTTTTGTAAATGTGTAAATCTATTTAAAATCGTATTTACGCCAGTAGAATTTTACATTGTGCGTGTTACGTTGTCGTGTTGCAACACAAATTTACAACACTTTATGTCCATATTCAACGTACAATGTATTTTGTTTTCGTGTATACGAACATTGCTTTATAGGCGTACCTGTGTTTTTGTTTGGAACGCTAGATTTCATCCTGGTTAAACGGACCGTGGTTGTGTAAAAACTTGTTCGATTTTCTCAGGATATTGATAATAGTTTTGTTTTTCTGGAATGAAGCGATGATAGATCAGTATGTAGGAACGCCGCGTCATGGGATCTGAGTTCGAATCCAACCACCTGCAACAAGCTTAAGCTTTCGGTGAAAGAAAACATCGTGAGGAAACCATAGTATGGTGGTAGGGTTTTTCTGATGCCCGCTTGGCTAGATACCACCCTCAAGTTAAAAAATCTGCCGCCAAATACCAATAGGTGTGTCCCGGCAGTTCCAATTAAGAGCCAGTCCCTCCAAAGGTTTAGCGTGTAGCGGGTGGTGTGTACCAACTTGGGCCATATTGGGTGATATATGGTATATGGCATGGCAGCGTTCTCGACTTCATTGTGTATGCGTATAATACATTTCTTTGGTTCTTTGTGCATACTGTTCCTATTTATAAATATACTTACTGTGCCTGCGACTTTGTTCGTATGGAACTACAAATGATTTAATCATTTTTGCTCGTTTTTGTAAGTTTTCTTAGTACAACTTCACTCCTATCAGTGATAGCGTGATGTTAAATAAACAAGAGCTTTTTTCAATGACTGCTGCAGTACCAAATACAAACAGTTTTTTTGATATTCCATTGGTAGTTATTTTTTTATATTACATTATTATTTTCAAGAAAAATTTTACGTTTTTATAACATTAATATAGATATGTTCTGTAAATATTATTATAAATAAAATAATATATTCATTTTATTAACCTAACTCTATTCTTCTTTAGTATTTTAGTCCATGTTTTTTAATTATAATAAATTCTAATATGAACTAGTGTGTTAGTGTTGTGTGTGTTCTAATATGAATATGTGCCGGCGGTACCTTGATGGCTAACATTTATATACGATGAAAAATAGGTCCTACAAATATTTGAAATATAATTCAAAGAGACGCCATGAGAGTCGCCGACACAGCTAGTAAGTGGTATGTGTTATAAATACAAGTTATGGAATAAATCATTCATTTATTAAAGTTTAAACAGTAATTGTCAAACACATCATAATAGTCTGTGATCAAATAGTCTCACATAAACCAGACTATCTCCAAAAGATTTTAAAAGTTGCCAATCAGTTATTAAATTTAAAAATATATTTTATCTTAATAAGTGTCGTACTTATAAAGACAATTTTGCTGGGGGCACTGGTGTATGACAGTTACTATTGACTTGGATACAAATGTCGTGTTTTACCACGCTAATCTTTGTCAAACATTTCCTTATTATGTGTAAAAAATAATTTGTTTAGAACATTTTTCTTCTACCATTATTTTATTTTTATTTTTTCCTTACGCTAAATCACGTTTTGGATTTAGCTACCTCCATTATATCCTTCGAAATTACTCGTGGAATTTGTTACATTTAATTTCGTCGACCGTCCGAATTTGTTACTGTCAATTTTGTTTTCAACGTAAAGGAGAGTGGGGTTATTATATACATATGTAACTGGTAAATACGGGAAAAGTAATTTGTCACGTTTTATTTGTTAAACTTAGGGCAGTAAACTTGGGTAGGATGCAGTTGATAATAAATGCTTATCTCCACCTACACACCGTTTTTTTTAGTTTTTTGTAGATTTTCTAGTGTTATATCTACATTACCACCTGATGTTAAATAAAGATGTGGTCCAAGATGGTGAACACTCTAAACCTATTAGAAAGACCGGTGCTCAAGTGCAACTGCCGGAACACACCTATAGGTATTTGGCGATAGATTTTCAACTTGAGGGTTTGTAGCTAGCGGGTTGATGATTAGAAAAAGCCTAACAACTATGATATGGTTTCCTCAGGAAGTTTGTACACCCATTCTTTACAATTCCTATTTATATATATATGTAATTGAATTTTATTTTCATTATTTATTGCTTGTTCTAAAAGCTTATAAGCTTATAACTGTTTTATATCCTATACTGTGATGGCTTGCAGTAGAAAAATATTTAACAATCACAAAGGAAGTTAAGGTGATTATTATTTGAAAAATTCATGAAAGCTTTCCACTACCGACTTCTTTATTATTCATTTATTTTAAGAAATCCACAGCCATTTATAGAATTTCGTCGGAGAGCGGTGACTAATGCATCGAGAAAAAAAGGGTTTCCCTTCAATGATAAATGGATACATTCGGTTTGAAGACGGTATCACAGAAATACCTTAAAGGAGAATATATATACGACAACTGTGGTTTACCAGTGATTTTACTTATATTACGTAACATATTCTATGAAAAAAATTACGAATACTGTAAATAATGCCCACAAATTATATCTAAATATGTTCATAAAAAAATGGAGACATATATGAAAAATAAATAGTACATATTTTTATGTATTTATTATAGTTAGTTTTAGTATTGCTATCACCGTCCAGTCTAATATTTGCCGCCAAATACCTATAAATGTGTTCTGGCATTTGCACTTGAGATCCAGTTCCTCCTTTAGGCTTAGCGTGTTCACCATCTTGGGCCACATCGTCACTTAACATCATGTGAGATTATGATCTTAACACTAAGCCTATAAAGAAGAAATATATATATTAAGTTTATTAAATTCTCGATTGTCTTACAAAAAACCTCTGACCTTCGTCAGAGGGAATACTAGAATAAATAAAAAGAATTCGTAGCCTGATTAATGTTCATATTTTTGAGTATATATTTATATTACCATTGATATTCATTTCTTATCAGTAGAGCGTGAACAAATCTTTAACTAAAAGCAAACTTATTCGGTATTCAAAGCTTTACAAATTATCGCCTCGTCTCTGTTTACTTCGCTCAGTGTTGTCACCTGATAGATGAGGACTGTAAATCATTTCAGTGATTTTCGTCGAGGAAACACCGAATTCTCCCGCGTCCTAGATATTTGTAGTTCGCCGAGTAGTTGCATTGTGATGGTACAGTATGGCAACTTTGATTAATGAGACAAACTTACGAACTATTCAACAGAACAATGTTACGTGTTGAAATAGTTTCTTTAATAATATTTTCGTTCAAACTTATATTACTTTTAACATACATATTACAGTGTGTTAATGCGCACTTACGACATGTAAAATGTCAATTTTTTGGCGATTTGATTTAATCTGCACATACATAGTAAGGTTGTAAAAAATTACTTGGATAGGATTACTAGTAAACCTGATACTTATTTGTTAATAGTTTTAAAATATATTTTTTTACATATGTAAGAAAACATTTTATTTCGTTATTAAAATAAAACCATGTTGGCTGTCCCACATAAATATGTGTATGTACGAATGGAATCCATTTGATACACGAGTTCAGGCGAACTAAAGTTTTTTTACAATACAGACATAAACAGAATAATATTAGTTATTTTGAAGAGTGTAAATCAAAATATAATCTGGTTGTTTAAACAAATAAAAAAATTAATCAAACTGTTTTGGAGTTTAGCTATTTAATATTTCAAAAGATCTATTTTTATACATACATATAATAAAATTTAATCATAGATTACCTATTTAGTCATGTTATCAGCTATATATTAAAAAGAAGTACCGGACAGACAATCTGAAATAAAAAAAATTGTTATCTATTTCGAAAACGAGGTACATCCCAATTATAATTATGAAAAAAATATTTTGTGCAGAACTTTGACTAAACTTCAGCGTTATTATATGTATGGCAGTATTTTTATATTGATTATATTATAAATAAATGATACAGTGTATTAAAATATAAGTTAGTGGTAATATTCCAAAGAGGAGGATCTATCAAACGGGATCAGTACTATGCTGAGTTTCAAATATGAAGGCTACAATTAATACCGGTTCACTTCAATTCAATTTGGAAGCGCTATAAATATAATTCGATCGACGGTACGTAGATAGCAATAAGTAACGTATTCTACTCTAAAAGGAAATATTTTTATATATCCATTACGGTACTAATATTCTTTACACTGTGCAGGACTGGTGAGGTGAAGGAAGGAACCTATTTGTTATTTGAGTCACGATAAAAACGTAGATACTTTTTTCTTAGAGACGGTTAATGTCCGCAGATATTTAGAATTGAGTTATTTAAAGTGTAAAAATTGTCTCTATTGTATTGTTATCATTTGTTATATTCTTTGTTTTTGCACCTAATAATACTATGTATTTTTTTTCAGTGATTTCGTATATATACCATATACATATACACGTACATACATACTTCTATGATGAGTAACTAGATGGGGGTCCCGACTTCATTCGTCCCGTCATCTGGGCATGATTGTCAAATCCGTACTTAATGGATGTCTATCTCGTGAAAGGAAAATCCATTCATGAATTACAAGTCTATAGATCTGGTAGTTTTGGTCATTACGTGAAGAGTCCGTCGGTCAATGATAATTTGCCTATATCTATATTCATATTTTAAAGCAAAAAAGTTTGTTTGTTTCTTTCGAGGCGCTAATCCTAGGTACTACCAGTCGGATAAAAAAATAAATATATATTTGATAAAGTAATCATTATGGAGGGCTTTAGGATCTTTAACATTGCGCTACCACCAATAGGAGTAAAGCTGTGTTAAAAATCTTACAAATTTAGTTACACGCGAATGAAGTCACGGACAAATCTAGTATAGATTTGGAAAGGAATTTGTTACTCCTTTATTTTAAACTTACTATTTTTTATTATATTCCACAAAAAATGAGTTACTCTGTACCTGTACAAATAATTTATTAATAACCCCTGTCAACTTAAATTATTTGACTTTGATCGTCGGTTAATAAATGTAGGCTGATTGTATAAATTATTAATAACGATAAAATAAGGATTGGAATCCATTTTCTTATTAGTTAAAATCATAACAGTAAATATCACTACAAAGAGTTATTTTTGTACCTTTTATATAGTTAAGATTTAGCGTTATGGCCATAATCTCACTCGATCTTACCTGATCTTAAGTGATGATACAGCCCAAGTTAGTAGACACGCTAAGCCTGTGGAGGGACTGGCTCTCAAGTGCAACTGCCAAAACACACCTACTGGTATTTGGCGGCAGATTTTCAACTTCAGGGTAGTTGCTAACCAGATGGGCATTAGAAAAAGCCCTACCGCCGTGTTGTGGTTTCCTCACGATGTTTTCCTTCACCGAAAGCTCAAACTCATTGTAGGTGGTTGGATTCGAAATCGCGTCCCTTGACGCGAAGTCGTACACACTGAGCTATCATTGCTTCAAAATCGAATACTAATGCTGCATGCGATTTCGTTCGTATTGACATGAATTATATTTCGCATGATTTTAGCGTCTGTGCTAAAGGATGACTGACTAACAAACAGTTGAATATTTTTTCAAGAATAATATATACACCTAAATGAACAGAAATATAAAAGAACAAAGAATATTTAAAAGCATAGAAGACAATCATTGGAACTGAATTTGAACCGTTTTTAGTAAGAAGTAAATATATTGCGCTACAACATTGCTGTTTTAGCACTCTGATGTCCATAGAGAGATAAAATATAGCATGGATTTTTTAATAAGACATCAACATGGAAACTAAACTGAATTGAACTGAACAACTGAATAATGGAAAACTTTACTAAACCCTTTTACGTAGTTGTTTAAAATATTTTAGAACTCATCATTTACGGCGGAGAAGCTCTTTCGTTTAATAAGATAAAATCCATAAAAATTATCTCCTAGTCCAAGTTTGTTAAAATCTGTCCGGAGGTTTCAAAGTGATGAGAGAACAAGAGGACAGTGACTAAAATAGATAAAGATCTCAGATAGAATATTCTGAATCACTATATATATAATAAAAGACCATAATGATTAGTACTTTCAATAAAATAATAATAATATACAGATGTAGCTCAGTTACAGTTTTATATGTATATGTACATATAAGGTCTCTTGGCCCGCACCATTTTATTTAAATTATTTTTATGTGTATTTTAATTTTTTATTTTAATTGTGTAAAAATAGTGATATAACGAGAAGAAAAAATTAATAAGAAAATAGATTTTGCTGATTCTGGTAATTTTTAATAATTTAGCTTCTAATTAAAAAATGTTGGGATCTCTTAAAACACGATAAACTGACATTGGCAACTAACACCAAAAAAAAAAAGATTAATTAAAGTAGTACCTCGTTAAGTCGAACCTCGATAACTTGCAAACCTCTAAATATCAAAAAAATATTTTGTTCCCTTCGCTTCAAACACCAAAACCTCAAATTCCTATAAGTCTAAAACTGTACAACTCGATATAAAGGTTCTACTGTATTATATACATAACATTATTCCAGTGGTTAAATTGGTTTATTTAACTAGATTTGGACATATATCTAATTAGTTAAATGTAATGTTTGATAATCTGTTTAGTCATTCAGTATTGCGTATAAACGAGAGTTACTTTCATATTATGGTATATATATAAAGTAAATATAACATAGATTATATGTGATATTGTGAAACCTTGGAATATAGAATAAACACTATCTTAAAGAAGAAGTCTTCAAAGGAGCTTAAAGTAAAGTGGAAATTTAAAGTAGGATTTATAAGAACGTCTCAATTTTCCACACAAATTAATTTTATTTTTATCCGTGGATTGCGGAGTGGCCGTTGCACCAGCTGCGCGAGTGTCACCGACAAATTCCTATAGGTTGAAGCCGAGCTAGTACTTAGTGATGGTTACACACTGCTCGTACGAATGGCGAGCTTGTTGGTAATATAACTAATCATTAGTAATCATATTAGTATTATAAATGCGAAAGTGAGTTTGTTTGTTTCGCTTTCACACCTAAGCCGGTGAATCGGTTATTAGGAATTTCGTCGTAGAGATAGATAGGAACCTGGAGTTGGGTATTGGCTACTTGTTCTTGCGCAAGCCTTATTGAAAGTAGGGTAAAGAAATTGATAAACTCTGTATGATTTTTTTTATTGTGTGATCCGATTTTTTTGACACAATAAATATTAACGCCACCGAAGCTGCACGTAAACTCTAAGGTTAATTTTAATATACTATAAAGTTGCTATTGATATTTTTAATATGCCCTTTAATAATCGATTTTTCAAATAAGCGCGAGAAAATTTTAATGATGCAATAACCAAATATTAAATTAAAAAAAAACTAAACTAGGCAGTTACTGACCTCAAAATGAAAATCTCTCATCAAGCACCTACAAGTGTGTGCCTTTAGTTGCATTTGAAGGCCAGTTTTCTTTACTATAATAACTTAAAACGTCATATACAAATCCTAAAAAACAACAATTACATTCATCCTAAAAACATTACTGTGCGTGAATTGAACTTGTGATCTGTTCACTTTGGATAATTTAATAATTGAGATTGCACTACGCAATTTATGTTCAATATTCAATATTAATTTTATTGGATGGTGAGTGTACACGTGTGCGTCAATTCACAGATATCTCCAATGATATCCAGCATTAGTACTAGACAGTGTGCACGCAAATAGTTTATACTTATCCCCTCTGGTCTCCGTAAGCTAGAGGTCTTAATTTACTATATTAACATGTTGCAATTAAAACGTTTATTGAAAGACTAGCCGGTGACTTCGACTTCATTTGCGTTTTTATAGGTAATAATATTTTCTGTTTTTGTATGGCTACTGTGTAAAGAAAAGGTAAATTCCAAGTCAATAGGTTAGTTAGTTTAGGAAAGCTTGTTTTATATAAATCTAGAAAAAACAAATTTAACGACTTAAAATTACTAACGAACTTACTACCGACTTAAAACAATTTAAACAAACGACTTAATTTTTGGCATAGAGAGCTCCCTAGAGCTGTCAGGTGAGGCCTCACGTAAAATGCAATTGAAATTAGGTGTTCCGGTTATGCTCATGCGTAATCTCGATGCGCCGCGATTATGCACTGAAACAATGCTTTGCTTCACGCAACTCGTGCGGAATATTGTTGGTGCTACTATTTTGACATGGGCAAATAGTGGCGAAAATGTAGTGATTCCCCTGATTCCTATAATTCTCACGGATCTTCCATTACAATTCAAAATGCTGCAGTTTCCCCTCAAGTTTTGTTTTGTCATAATGGCATGGTCACTTGTGTCAATGCTCGAAATTTACATGTCTTAGCGATTAATGGAAATACATACAATATTGTTTACACTAGCGTCGTTAAATAGTGATCTGTTCTATATACATGGCCGGTGTCTTATTTGCCCTGGTAAAATTTTAAAAATACCACGCGGTCGAAGCCGCGGGTTAAATTGTATAATATTATAAATCCGATGTTTGTTTATTGTGTCTTTGTTCCATTATCATACCTAAACCGCTCAATACATTTGGACGAAAATTTGCACATAAATAAACCAGTTCCTGGATTAACACATGATACTTTTTATTCCGGTAATGTATTCTATTGGGATAATAATTCAAGTTTAATGTTATTTTTTTATAACCCGGGCGAAGTCGCGGGCAGAAGTTAGTACTTTTATAAAATGAAGTTTATCCATCCGTAAAATTTTCCGTTACAGAATGAAATGTTTATACCGTAGAAGATACATAGCAATGTATTTATATCTCTTTTTTGAGCCCGATAAAAAACATAATGTTCCATTTCCTCATTCATTGCTAAATTATTATGAGCTATTATAATATATATATATTGCTATATTATTTACTACTTTTGGCTAAATATTATGAAGAATATCATATCTATACTTTTATAATATAATTCTTTCTTTGTTTTAAATCAGGAAGGTTTTGTGGTTGGCATAGGTAATACCGCAAACTCATGCTTAAAGTGGTGCATGATGCATGCATGGTAGCGCTCGAAAGAGGATGGTATTAGTTGCATGTTTTTGACGAAGTGATGAAAGAAACGACAGAGTGATCTCGGAATCTGATCATGGAGTTTCCATCTTACGATCAACGATCTAGTCCACGGAGGTTATCAGTAACAGATAGACATCAGTTACTAGGTTTTCACCTTAGATTTCCTTAGGCAGGACCTTCTTTATAGGAATAGTCGACAATTATATAAGTGCACATATGTATTACTAATAACCGATATTATAATCAACTGGCGGTGAAGTAAACCTTTAATTAATTAAATCATAAATTAGTTATAGATAATAAAAATAAGTAATAACGTCGAAATTCGACTACAGATAATTTTAATTGGAAATTTAAGAACATTCTTATAAAGATACAGAAAAAGTATTTTACTTAGTTTTTCATTGGTAATACAATAGCTATTCAAGGCTACTAAACAAAGGAAAACAAAACCGGCTGGCAGACCGAAAAAACGGGTATTAACCCAAGTAAATTAGTCAAATAAGGGTAAGAGCCTCAGAATAAGAGATAGTCGGCTATAAACTTGTATAAACCTATACCTTGACACCCTAAAACATGTCACAAAACCTACTTATCGTAGGGTGTCTTCGTCTACAGATATTCCAAGGTCAAAAAAACTGTATTTTTACACATTTATTGCAATATCTCTTTTCCTGTGGGTTTTAGTTATATTCGGGAATATTATTATTATAGAATATTAAAATCTCTACAACTTTTGCGTATACATGTTTTTTATATCTTTTACCATTTTCGAGGTAGAGGGCAGAGCGCGCGCAGTGTTTAATTGTTTAGAGTATCATGTCCACCTGTAGTCGCGATTAAAAACATATCGTATAAAAGTTATAAATTATTGTTAAATATATAATTATAAATTATTTGCATATTTTATTAACTATTACGTTACAATTAATATTTTTTCAATAATTCGGTATTTATTCATTTCATAACATTTACCTACTCGTGTAACTATAAAGTTATTAACGGAAATACTTTTATCATATTTTAGATAGAAAATAATTAAGTACATCTTCATTCATCTGAGGACTGTATCGATCGTCTTCGCTATGCACAGTTCATTAAATTAACAAAAATGAATAAACCTGTGCAGTTATCAAATCATCCGCCAACGAGTGCAACAGCTTACCAACATTTCAACCGTGTTTATTATCAAGTTCAGAGTTAGTTAGAGCATGATTTACAACCCCAGAATTGGGATTAGATAATACGTGATGAATTCCTGGTAAATATTATGACAATGAATGCACCAGCTCCAGAGAAATTGCTTAGCAAAATATTCTGCAACTGCAAGAATGGTTGTGTTTCGCGATGTGGATGCAGAGTTGCAGTGCTCCTTAGCTTGCGACTAGTGTAATGGGCAAGCTTGTCTTAAGTCTTCACCATATCAGAGTGATATTAACGAAGACGGTACTTTTGACACCGAAATTCTGGAAGTACTAGAAACAAATGTTGTTGAAGACTATATCACAGTGGAATTTGAAATTTTACAGCGACTTTCAACGTTCATAAATGTATGAATTGGTATTTTTTTATAAAAAACAATAATTAAACATTTAATTCTATTCTATTTATTTGGTTAAGAAGTTATTAGTATAAATAAGATTAAAGTTAAAAAAAACACTTAATAAATTTATAATTACACGAGTAGGTAAGTGTTATTAAGTGATACTAAATTAGTGAAATAAGAATTAATAATTATAACTTAATAGTTAATAAAAAATGTAAATTATTTAGAATTCTATATCTATCAATAATGTATAAACTTTATACGACGTTTTTTCAATCGGGACTACAGGTTGACCTCGAATGATGCTCTAAATAATCAAACCCTGCGGGCGCTCTACCCTCTATCTCGAAACTTGTTCAAGATATAAAAATAGATTATAAAGAAAAGTTATAGAGATTTTAACTTTGACAATATTTAATACATAATAGCATGAAGCACTAGGAACTCTTAGGAAACGAGATATTTACAATAAATGTGGAAAAAAAGATTTTTTGGCCTATCGTTTTTTTTTAATAGTAAACGTTTAGCGTTGTGGTCACCTTATCTTAAGTGATGATACGGCCCAAGTCGGTCGACACGCTAAACCTGTGGAGCAACGGGCTCTCAAGTGCAGCTGTCGGAACACAACTATTGTATATGACGGCAAGGCTGTGTTATTAACATCATCGTCCGACATAGTAGGCGTATAAACTGGGTAATCAAGCAATGAGACCGCAAATTTCACTACATGATTTATTACACCGAAGCTGAACACAATTTAAATACCACGGTAAAAGAAACGTTAGAACAGTTTCTAGCTTGGTGGAGGACTCTACTCGAAGACGACCAAATGGAAAGTACCTCTTGGTCCGACACGCCTCCATCCGCTAGGCTCTGTTGTGGCGGTGACGCCATTTGTAATATGGCGACGGAAGGCCTCGTGCTTCGTTTCGTTATTAGTCTGTATCGATATCCGTCTCCGACATATATCTTATGTGATGCGTGCCCAGACAAACATACAAACAGACAACCAGACACAATTTCTAAAAATGCTGAAAATGTGTTCTGTTGGTTATGCTTCAACACTTAGGATTTTTTTTTGAAATATTTGCGATGTACAAAAACAACTTTTCTATAGATTTATTATATGCATAGATTTAAAAAAAAAGATAAATAACGAATAATAACAGACTATATGCATAACATAGATATGTACTAGATTGAAAATATTATAATAATGAACTTTTCTCTATTTTAATTATTACAATAAAAATAATAAGACTATTATAAACATTTTTATTTGAACATTTTAATTTAAACACAAGCAAAGCTCATAGATAAATATTATGATGTGCAGGATTTTTTAAATAGTTATAGGTTTATCGTTTTTCCCACAACTCAGTGACTATGTGGCCTAAGATGGTAGAACACGCTAAGACTAGTGGAAAGACTGGCTCTCGAAAACAAATCAAATAGAATTTCATTGTAACACCTGTACTTTACATAAATGAGATTGTTCATCCAGACATTAGTATAATACTGTCTGTACTCGCAAATACATTTTTGCAAAAGTTATTCTCCGATTCCTCAGAGACAGTACTTTTCTTTTAGATAAAAGGTATTCATTGTGCTTTTCATACCCTTTCGATCATCCTCGTTGCACCGCATTACTCGCCTGCACTATTACATCCTTCCCGTTTAGACTTGTTTATCTTTTTGCTCAGATCCTGTTGGTTATAGAGTAAAATTAAATAGCTTTTACTATTCTTTAATAATTGGCCTCTCAAATGCAAAAAGATTATTTTAAATCCAACTAGTACTTCCTGAGATTAACGCGTTCAAAGAAACAAATTCCTTAAATTTATTAAATAAAGAACCCTATGTGCCCACCTTCATGTTTAGTTTAGTCGAACCATATTATGAATAATGGAGTTAAAGCTGAAAGAACAAAAAAATATTCTTCCAACAACCTGATATCTTTGCTTATAGACGTGTTAGTGATTTCTATTATTTGTCGTAAAAGAAATGTCTTTACACGCAAATATCAAATAGAGGAACATCTGTCCTGACACTGAGTAAAGATGTTTGTTACTAATACATTATTCGCACTCTGAAGAAGATATTTGAAATGTTACTTATACAATACAAGTTTGTTGTATAAAAGTTCGATTTTGTAATGGTATTAAAAGGTGTAATTTAAAGTAATATTAAAGTGAGTATAATCGTGAATTGCATCTAATAAGCAATACATACAAACAATACTGACAAAAGGATTAGATGAGGTTATTACATTATTATTTAGTGATAATAGTAATTAATAGCAGCTAATTAGCTTACTATGTCTCTATTTAAGTCTTGAGTAGCGCTTGTGACTATAGGAATGTTGATGTTTGGCATCGGTACATCAGGTTCGTTGGCAGAGTTCAATTTAAACTGATCAGCAAAAGCTTCAGCAATTTGCTCAGGCTGTATAACAAGTTCATTTGAGATACTTTTTATTACGTTTGAGAAGCAGATTTATCTTGGAGTTCTGTGACTAAGTTGCGCAACTCTGGTACCTGTCTCAATTCTTCCTCATAGTCATCACACAAGCACGATAGTTTAGGATTTTGTAGACTGAATACAAGTAATTCAGTAGCAGTTAATCCACTATACTTGGAACATAAAGCACTCTTGCAGTCTTTCCATGTTATTCGAGAATTCTTATTATCTTGTATTTATACATCACACTTAAACCATTGAGCCATGTTTATTAATTTTCTTCTTAAAAAAGTAGATATTTTATAAAAATGCTAACACTGAACCGCCTGTCAGCTAGATGACTGTTAACTTGAGATAGGACACAAACGTCAAATTAGTTTAAGTTGTCAACTTGCAACACGGCACAATATTTTATTTAGAAGTTGTGGGTATTACGAAATATAGTTTTTAATACAGATTAAATGTTAGAATAATTACTATTTCATCAAATGTTTTTAGTTCACAACGAATAATAAACACTTATCTCTAAATTAAGCATAACTGACTCTTAGATTGTTAACTTTTATACGGTTATATTCAATTATTTTTGGAAGAACTAACAAACGCGATTTAGACAGAGTGACCAACCAACAATTGAAATAATAAATTGTTATTTTTTTATGCATATAATTTATTGTATTCATACTTGTATATTTATACAACATACTGTTTTATTTATATTCATATGTATTTATTGTTATATATATTTATTGTTACGTAATAAATTCTATCTCATGTTACTTGATACTTAAAATGAATTTAAAACTACATTTACAAACTACTTACATTTAAATAGATGGTCGTTTATAATTTCTACTAATATTTGCACATTACATTTTTGATTTTAATCCGGGTCTGCTTTGTTGTCGATATGAAAACGACTAATGTTTTATTTAACTTTTGTGTAACCCTCTGTTCCTTTTACATGTGTCAATCAGAAATTACTTAACTGATTGCTTTTTAAATTTAATTGGGAAATAACTAATATCAGCAAGTTAAGATGTAGGATACTTTAAATCTAAAGAAAATGGGTTTCTTGGATATAGGAGAAAAGAAAAAAATAAAATGCTAGTGATTTAACTTCTGGACAGATTTTGATATAATTTTCTTTTTTCAGTAACTGAGAAGCTACCTATGCTATGTTTCTATAGACTCCAAAGCACCGGAACCAACTTTAATGAAATTTCAGGCAATCTTACGATGAGGCAAGTGAAGGAATGATGCCGTTAAGTTTGGTGGTGAACAGGTCTGTTTCCGACAATATAGAAAAATCAATTTTTATTCCACGAGAAGAAATTGCGGGCTACTGCTAGTGACTTTAATGTTATTTAATAACTTAAAGAAATAATGTATTTAAAAACGCGAATATAAAATATAGGATGTATGCGGTACAACCTCACAGAGTGCTTCCTATGTCATTGGTTGTGACTAACAAACAACTGAGATCGCACGTTTATCTGAATGTTGACCCCGTAACTGCAGACTTCACGGCGTCTACATGTTACGTCAGCTATTTCAGAAACTTCCGAAATTTGGGTCGCTATTGTATCGGATGAGGAAACGGCTCGAGGTAACCAAATGCAGAGCAATATTACAATCTATATATTTTTCCAGTGACAAATATATGACACCTACATTTTTTGCTTATATCTGACTAATATTATAAATGTGAAAGTGTGTTTTTTTGTTTGTTTGTTCTTCTTTCACGCATTATGCAAGCAAATATGGACTTAATTTTTGGCATATAGATATAGATAGACAAAAGGTTGGACAGTAATATAGGTTATTTTGTCCTGGTAAAACACCGAATTATCAGGAGAAATTACAGGAACATTAGTAAATTGTTCCATCTTCACGCCCTAACTAAGCAACTAATCGCCTTGATTTTGGCACAGAGTTATTTGAAAGAATGGAGAGTAACATAAGCTACTTTTTGTTCTGGAATAACTTCATATTCCCTGGGAAATTTTTAGACATATCCGTAAAATTGTCTTTTCTTCACGTCCTATCAACCAATCAAACGACTTCATTTTTGGCATAGAGATAGTTGTAAAGACGGAGAGTGACAGAGGATACATTTTATCTTGAAAAAGTTTCAAATTTTCAGGAGAAATTTTAAGGCATATCCGTAAAATTGTCTTTTATTCAGGTCTTATCAACCAAACGAACGACAGATATTGACAAATTGATATTCTGTGCGTGCTGAGTGTTTCGTGGGAACATTTGCAACAAGATAAACAACACGCCAGCTTGACTCATCAGCAATCGCCACCGCTACATCCGCTGATAAATCCACTGCAAGTAGGTTGTCTTTTCTGATAAGTCATTTCATCAACGAAATTTGGTGTTATTTGCACCATGCTTACTACAATACTGTCTATATTTAGTTTGTGATTACAAATTATGTACCTATATTTATGTTAATAGACGTTATACAGTTCGATAATCGGAATAATCATGCCAGGTAATTTTCCTTTAAAATTGAGAGTCTATCCCCAAACGCTTTTGTAGCAACTTCTTAGATAGGCTCAGGAAATTCATCACCTTGAACCAAGTATAATACGTGTATGAAAAGTAACCAAAACGTTAAATCTATAAATAAAAAGTAAAATAAATGATGTTTAAACAATGCCGTAGTGAATCGACCTTCACTTACTTAGATTTTGAATATATATTTACTTAGATTTGTGCTCCAAGTATTATTAGTCGAGTGGCTTATTTTGAGAAATGGAATATCACTTATTAAAAACAAACCAATTATGAACGATCTAGACTTGGCTCGTAGAAATACGTAGTTAAGTCTTATTAAGAATAAATATACTGGAGAAACGTATAACTAATGAAGTTTAGCCATACGGTGGCTCCGTTTCGACTTATACAACAAACATCTTTTTAGAAAGAAATAAATTATTTAATTCCCCGTAAATACAGCATATATTGTACATACGAATAAGGGTAATCATCGCCTAAATGAATTACAGCCCTGTTGCTGACCTTGACGGAAAGAGTTGGTTCTCTTTCACTATGCCGGAACACAGTCTTATACTGAACTTTTATTTTGCGACAGTCTAAACCAGAGGGTGGTCGCTAACTAGTCGGGCAAAAAGGCTATTTACCCCACTTTCTTCTTTGTTTCTTTTTTTTGCAACTAATATCTTATCGCACGGTACGGATGGAAGTTGACAAATCAAATTGTAAGATTTTTCATTCACGACCCTTTCTTTAGTATGTTCTATATTGCACTATACTTCTTTAGTGTAGACAGTTATAGATAGCGCGTAAGCTATTGGCTGTGCCCATAGGTGCGCCCTTATTGGTTCAAGACAGTAAGTTCTCAACGGCTACACAAGTATTATTTTTTAAACGTCAGCTGTTTCGTAGCATATTATATAGACTTTAATGAACTAGACAAATTGAATGATGAACAATAAAGTGTTTATTTTCACAACTAAAAAAAATGTATTAATTATGAAGTTTCCTACCATTCATTAGTTATCTCTGTTTTTCATTTAATTGCTTTCCGATACTTGTAATTCATATATTTGTATTTGTTAACCAATAATGTAATACGCAAGGAAATTCGTTCCACCCGATTATTCCAAGATATTATATTGTTTTGATATGAGTTGATGGATAATATTGTGTATCGCAGGACATACTGCAGGTAGTTAAAAGACAAACAATTTAACAAACACAAACATTTAACTGCGTCGTCTTAACTAGTAAAAGTTGTGGGTGGTTAACTAGACCGAATAACTTTTAAAATATTCATTACTAAACTTTACGCTATTACTAAGTCTAAATACTAGGTAAGTTTAATTAGTGACCTAGGTGGGTATTAAAGGTGCTTTCAACTTCCCGCAGTAATTTACACTTTCATTCATCTTAAAAATGTTCTAATTAATGTTTTAATTAATTACGACTTTTAAGCTACGCCTTCGCCTTAGTAGATGCTTGTTAAAAAATGCGAGTTAATTTCTTAATTTTTATATGGATAGAGTAGGTATACAAGTTTGTGGATGATTGCATAGTTTTAAGCATTTTTCTTAAATGTTTAAGTTTACGTAGTAATTATTTCGGAGATTTTTAGGAGTGTCCACTTTAATAGTCATTGTCAAGTTACGTGAACAAATATAACACTGCAAAATATTTACAAGCAAAGTTTAAAAACGCATACCATAATTAAATACGAATTAACCATCATGTGAATATTTTTTAAATTATTTATAGGTTCAGCGTAATGGTCACAATCTCTTTGATGTTAAGTATCGATGTGGCCCAAAATGGTGGACACGCTAAGCCAGCGGAGGGGCCGGCTTTCAATTGCGACTACCGGAATACAGCTATCGGTATTTGGCGATAGATTTGCAACTTGATGGCGGTAGCTAGTCAGGCGGCCATTAGAAAAGGCCCTACCACCACGCTATGGTTTCATCACGATATTTTCCTTCACCGAAAGCATGGCCATTGCACTGACCATTGAAGCGAGTTCCGTACACAATACTGAGCTATAATCACTGCAAAATGGTAATAACTCATTATCAGTTGGGAATAGTAATAGATTGCATTTTGCTAAATCACCAGTGAAACATGAGTGAAGTCGCAGGTATCAGCTAGTTTATTATAAATTATTTTAAACTATATAGGACGTTTAAATTGTTTTATAAATTACTAGGTGAACTGGCACACACTGTTTGCTCCTATCCAGCAACATATAGTTCGATCAAAGAACGTATATTTAGTTAAATATTGAAATATTTAGTTTAGAGAGATTTCAGTTGTCGCATTTTTATTTATTATCAAATTAGTTATGACCGCGACTTTGTTTGCGTGCAACTAAATATTATACAACATTTTTTGCCCGTTTTTGTAACTTTTTTCAACACAGCTTTGCTCTTGTTGGTGGTAGTGTGATGTTAAATAGCCTAAGACCTTTCTCGATTATTGCTCTAATAAATATAAAAATAATTTTTAAAATTCCATTTGTACTTTTTAAGATTGATGAGTTTAAAAAAAGATTTTTTTCCGCTTTATAACTTTGATATAAATTGTGTAGTAGTATTTTACTCCCAGTGTTGTTCAAATATTCATCAACTACAGTTGAAATTAACTATATTTTAGGTATACCCTTTGCTATCGAAAACTATATCAGTACTTCCATTATGGCGAGGTTACCTCAAAATGACACTAAGCAAAACAAAATAAAGTAAGTATATTAATAAACCGTGCTTCAAGCTTTCCTACAAGGGTCGGAAAATAGTTGAAATACACACTTTCACTATTATTACGGTTAGGATGCCATTACGGTCAACCCATTGCTTTCCCAAAGAGATGTTATCGGAGCTCGACATATAATAATAGCAATGGCTAACCGATATTGCTGCTGGATTTCGTCGAATATCAGCCATGTTGTTTTTAAGACTATCGTTCCTTTAAAATAAAACTTTTCATAACATATTTTTTATGGTATTTTGTCGAATTATAACGTGACTTTGTTATTGATAACTAGCTGACCCGGTGAACTTCGTATCACCTAAAATCGATATTATTTTGTTTAGCTATAATCAATCCTAATCAACCTTCCAACTTTTATTCATTAATATCAATAGAATTAATATCGTTTCCGTTTTTCATTTCGTTTGGTTATTGAGTGAAACTTATATATACTAGTATTGTATAACTCCAATGAAATAAATTTCTTTGAATTATATGAAATGTAAATATAGGTGAATTCGAACCCACGTCCCTTAATACGGCGTCCATATACACTGCTTACTTACCTATAATCCCTGCAAACTGAGCTATTATCGCTTAATTAATTTTCATACGAAATTGAACAAATAAAAAAAATGTGCGTTTAAAAAAATATATATACGAACATTGTCCTGACAATAACGAATACAATAAAAAAAGAATTATTCAATTTGGGTATAGTCGTTCGCAAGTTACGCGCGTAAATACATTACGCCGATTCTATTTTTAGTTTATCTATTATCAGACTTTAGCCTAAAAATTCCTTCAATACTATGTTACGAGTAAGTCGACTTATCCAGAAATTTCATGTGGTAGAAGTACTTTTCATGTTGATGTTTGCTTTACTCTAGAGAATGCTACACACAACATTCTGTACATGAAAACTGACGACCTGTAGTCTACGCCGACAAATTCAAATCTTTGGCCTTGAGATTTATGTACTGTCATGACAAATGCAGATCTTACTGGGCATTGGTGTGGCTGTAAGTTAAATCTCAGTTGACCCTTTAAGGAGTCTAGAGTTATTCTTGGTATATCGGAAGAGAACCGGGGTTTTCAACGTGGTATGGACATTGGCGATAGCAAATAAATATCCTAGCGTCTCTATCAGATAATATGCCGTGCTACGTGATTAAATATATTTAAATAATTCAATACTACATAACATCAAATAACAAAATAAATAGAGACAGAAAGAACAAAAAGTCAACGTCACGCGGTGTTCTCAGGCGGTCACCCATCCAAGTACTGACCACGCCCGACGTTGTTTAACTTCGGTGATCGGACGATATGTACCTCTTTGCCAGATTGTTTTTGACGTTATTATTTTATTTATTGCACAAATTATTCATAGTCTAAGTGGTAAGTCTTACACCATTACCTTCTGATATATCTAAATAATGCAACAACATTGTTTTTATTTAGCCTTATGGCTATAATCTCAACTGATGTTAAATAACGTTAAGCCTAGTGGAAAGACTGGCTCTCTAGTGCAACTGCCGGAAAAAACCTACAAGTATTTGGCGACAGATTATCAATTTGAGCATAGCATGCTAGCCAGGCGGGCATTAGAAAAAGCCATACCACCATGCTTTGCATGTCTCATCACAATGTTTTCCTTCTCAACAAGCTCAGACTCATTGTAGAGACTCGAAATTACTTTGTCTTTCATTCCCTCATCCTTTTACTTGTAAAGCAGTTACGTAACACCTTATTAATTAGATCGTTGCTTGTAACCATATTTTCTGGCAATTCAATATCTTCCATTGTATTTAATGGCAGCTCATCGCTATCTTAATTAAGTAAACAATCAGAAAATTCTCGATGCTCCGTGCCAACACGGATACTTTCTTCAAGTTTAAAGTCTTGAGAAAAGACCATAACAAACTTTTCTTTATATAAATATTCAATAACTCAGATCGATACGAAAAAGGCGTACTAATTCAATTGAAAATAATGGTAGATCAATTGCACTTCGACCAAGCAAACAGTAGCCACCAACAGAACTTCTATTAATTCCATTTAAAATACGAATGTTCTCTTTCACTGAAAGCCCAAGCTCATTGCAGGAATTCTAACTTACATCCATTGAAGTGGGGTCTACACACGTTACTATTGAGCTATCATTGCTTCTTAATTGTGACTATAGTGTTAAGAGCTTTACATATAGTTCTGTATAAATGAAACATGATCTTCGCTCATCGGTCGCCGTTGTTTTTATATTGTCCTGTGTGTACCATTAAGTACATTCCCGTCGGTTTATATGAAAAGTACGTGGTCTTCTTTGAAATCTGGAGATGAGTATACAGAATTCAGTGTTTCAATTATCTGAACGCGCTTGATGTGGAGTGAAGCCGAATAAACCACATTCAACGCCAACAAACCCGAGTGTGTCAGTTTACTTTCGTTCAATATGAATAAAGATTACTGTTAGTCAAAACTCAAAAAGAACATAAGTATAAAATTGTATTTGAATTGATAAAAAAAGACGGTAAATAGTTTAATAAAAGTTCTAATAAAACACTAATGTATGGTTGGTTAACGTGTAATTTTCCTCTTGCATTAGTGGTGTCAAAAAACCGGTCCTTCGAGCTGAACAAATTCAATAAATTGGTTGATTCCTGCCGTTTAGTGTTGCCTGTTGTGGTAATGAACGTGTTTCTCATTCGACCCGCGCGCGCCGCACTGGCATTTGTGGGGCTATGAATATAACATAAGCATATTTTCTACTTCACTTATATTTTCGTGATGTTCATACATTTACAAGTTAGATTGTTTTATTCACTTTAAAGTTAAACTAAATACATAAGCATATATCCAGTAGTATTCAACTTATATAGAAAGAAGTAAGAAGGTATTTATTGTCACAGAAACACAAAAAGTACAAAAACAAAATAAACAATGTTTAAATACAGTCATGAATTTGTTAAACGACGGCCGTTTATTTAGCTTCTTACTATATCATTCCTTTGCGGTAGATGCTGCGGTATATATGTCGCATCCAACTAGCTTAATAAGCCGTTTATGCAAAAGCCTACAATATACAGTACCATATATTACCCGAACTTATAATAATAGGGCGCTTGCCGAACGCTGCCACGGTTGTCTAGCGATGTTTGACATCACAAGTCTAACCTAACCTAACCCAGCAAATACCTCTACTACAGCGGCCACCTCACCACTACATATTCCGCCTGCAAGTTATTTCTTAATTACATATCATTATTGGTAGTTACATTGTCAGCTAGTTAAAGGCATTAAAGAGGCTAGGCTGTTGATTTAACGGTTAATTAAGCTAGATATATACTATACATGAATTTTAACACCGCATGTTTTTATTTCCAGGTTTGAGGATCTCAGAAGGAAAAACGGAATCCTTATAGGGTTACTTTGTTGTCATTCTTTCTTTCTATCAATTTGAAATTAAAATAATATACTAAGATATGTGAAGCGATGATAGCTTAGTGGTAGTGTGTACGTCTTTGCGTCAAGGGACGTGAGTTCGAAACCAACCACCTATAATGAGCTTGAGCTTTCGGTGAAGGAAAACATCGTGAGGAAACCATAGCATGGTGGTAGGGCTTTTTCTGATACCCACCTGGCTAGCTACCACTCTCAGGTTGAAAATCTATCGCCAAATACCGATAGGTGTGTTCCGGGAGTTACACTAGAGAGCCAGTTCCTCCGAAGGTTTTTAGCGTGTCTACTAACTTGGGCCGTATCGTCACTTAAAATCAGGTGAGATTATGGCCATAACGCTAAGCCTTATCTATAAAAAAATGTGAGCAGATCTTATCATATATATCAAATTTCTAGGCTAACAGAATTATAATACTAGAATTAAATACTGCGAATTCTTTTCTCACATGAAAATACATTTAATATCGCAGAAATTAACAATAAAGAATGTGATATAGTGTATCGAAACCCCGTCTTTATAAATGTTTTGAAACCATTTTAATAAGTATTAGTTAAGTTATCTTCGCTCTTATGTAGGCTGTGTTCGGTTTTTTAAGTCTAGCATCTTTTTATATTTTACTCTTTATTATGTGTTTGTTTTGATCTCCATGTGGTGTCTGGTTTGTGAACAAAAAAAGCCCTTTAGAATCGACTCTGTATTTCGATTCTCATCCAGCTTTAAACCCATTAGAGTTAACCCATTGAATTACAAAATATAGCAACGTTTGAAGAACAAACTTTGTAAACAATAACAGATTTTCAACTGTTTTAAAGTATTAAAAAAATTAAAAATGCTCTTTTTATGGCCCAACTACTAGGGATGCAAGCGAAAAAAGGCCAGCAAATACAAGCAAAGGAACGCACGTGACTTGGCGTAGCGATTGCGTCTAATGACAATGTAATAGCGTATAGAGTACAGACGCGACACTGAAACACATTACCAATGGACGTGGTCAACGATTCCTATGAATGGGAGTTCTTAGTTTAATTTTAAGTTCTCGTGCGATGAGCAAACTCTATTGTAACAGAATTATGATAGACTAGCTTTTACCTACCACCTCACCCGCTTTAATATTGATTTTGCCAAACGAACCGGATGACGCAATAAAAGTTTCATACAAAGTTTATCCCTGTCTTATACTCCACTGCACAAGTTTTTGCAAAAAAAAAAAGTCTATCTCTGTATCCAGAAACCACATCTATCTCTTTGCTAAAAAGTATCACCATCGATTCATCGGTCTAGGCGTGAAAATGTAACAAACAAAAAACAAACTCACTTTTGCATTTATAATATTAGTAAGGATTATTCGAAAAGTATCTCCACTTTATTTACGATAAATTATAGTATTCCACATTTTTTTCTTAGTTTGTTCTAGGTTCAGCACTTAAGTTTTTTTTTTCGACTAGACGTACCCTGTTACCCTTAAGTGCTTTGATAGTTTCATTGAACTTTTTGGGGCAAGTGCTGAGGGCACTCAGCTCCGAGGCAGCGAACGCAAAGGTGCCAGTATGGCCGAACTTCTGCTAGGGCTGCTGCCGGAAAGTGAACAAGGATTCGCGATCCTTATCGGGCAAGTAAGTATTTAAGCAGAATCTTAGTTGATATGAAATAATGATGTAACTTAGTGTCACGCTAAGTCTAATGACAAATCTGGCTCTCAAGCATAGTTGTCAATGTGTAGTTATAGATTTACAAGCTGACGGTGGTAGTTAGCCATGTGAATTTTATAGTCTATTCTTCTAGCATACTATAGTTTCTTTATGTCTTTTAACTAAATGTGGTGAGGCAGGCGTGTAAATAGCCGTGCTCAATCAGCGGCTTGATAACACTTTATGGCTGAACACGGGGAAGCGTGTCAGTCTAACTTTGTTTGCTTATAGTGAGATCGTGAACGGAAGAGGGTGGATCTGGCCCTCAACTCAGCACTTAATGCGTAAATTTGCTTACCGATCTTCCCTTATTGCAGCTGCCAATCTTCCAAGGTTCCAACAGTCACGGACCTTGGTGGTCACCAACAAAACGTCCACTCACTTCAGTTTAAAGAATGTTATGTAATATCTATATTTATATATTTTACAAGCGCTCCAAAATGGAGATGGTTTTAGTTCAAACCAAGATTTTTGCGGCGGTATGCGGGTCAGATATCGAGAACGGTTGTGCGGATTTTTTTGCAAGCAGCGCGTCGTTGTCAATGTCAAACGTCACCCCCGTAAGAACACAATCTCACATAAAACAAACTAGATGGCGGGACTTCCGCCTCACCAAAATGCTTAACTTTAAATCCTCGTTATTGACCCGAGTTAAGCTAGATCCGTTAACTTTTCTGTTAATTTAGCAAAATAATGTAGCAAAAATTCGTATTACAGGATCATATATAAAAGATGGCGGGTGAGTTGTTTTAACAAATTACTATATTTGTATAATTTACCAGGAAAACTCGAATATTTTGGTTAATATAGAACTAAACCTAAAGAAGGGTCTCGTAGGAGCTTAAATAGTCACAAAAAAATAACAAAATTAAACCAACGCCTTGACATAATATTTAATTCTTTTAGAATATATAAAATACACGTAAAATAACCTCCGATACTAGGTAGTTAATAAAAAATGTAAGACATCGGTCTTGTAGGTAAATATACGAAATATATCATATCATTAATGTCTCACGATATAATGGAGCCTTTGTGAATGATATTCTATGTCTTATTATAAATGATCATAATGGATGTCTGCAGTACCTAATAGTTAGGCTCCTAAAGTGTTGTTAGGAACTGGACATTAAAGGCTAATTTACTACATTCTAACGCCTACGGTTTACTAGCCTACAAATAATTTTCAGTATATGAAAATCAACATATTGCTTATTAATAGTACATTTAACATAATAGGAAATTAATATAAGAAAATAATTATGCTCTATTGTATTAATAGTTTTATTTTATTTTTAATTTACAAACTATCAAATAGTATATAAATTATATCCGAAATCATTCGCTTGCTTCATATAAATATTTTGACTGATTTCGTTTATGGACCGCGTCGAATCAGACAATTGCAGAAGAAAATCAAAATTTAAATAATAGTTATCATAAACAGAGACAACTTTATTTATATACAACTGTTTAAATAATATATATCTACCTTTTAATAACACTTTTTGACCAAATATATTCCTAACTAGAATTATCTATTACCTGTAATGAGTTCATATTCGTATCTGTATCGGAATCAGATCAAATAATTATAATATGTCTGTTATGTATTAAACAATAACGTTTTTCTATATGTACCCTACATTTCATTGACTAACATGTTTACGTCAAATAAACGCTCACTCTGTGACAGTCCGTCTTTCATTGCATAGATTACAATATCTAAGGCTAAGTCGAATATCGGTAACAACCTTAATTATATAATAATTCATGATCACACAATAAAATAGCTTAATTTCGTTTAAACTTTATTCCCGATGGTAATAAATTTATTCCCGCAAAAATTCCGTATTCAAAATACAGATTTTCACACTGCAAAGTCTAGACCGTACTCTCGGGATATACACGAAACAGATTAGTAATTTTTTGAATTAAAAATCTAGTTTTAACTAACTAAAACAAATGTAACGGCCGTAGGTAATTCGCAGTGATAAATCCACGGGGAAAATTCAACAAAAGCCATTTTAAACGCATTTAGGCGACACGACACCCGCAGGCAATTTATTTTGTTATTCAGAACAGGTTTTTAATAAATAATTATAACACAAAAATGTGACAACAGTGGATGTTAATGTAAAAAAATGCGGTAAATATTTTTTTCTCGTTTCACGAGAGCAATGGTTTTGTGGGTAAAAAGGTAATTAGGTTTTGCCAGGCGGCGGCGGTGCTCGTGTGGGGAATGGCTTATTCGTAGTTTAAAAACCAAGTTACACAAAACTGGCGTTATATGCACTATCTCCTTATCTATTTTAGACTAATTGTTACCCGCGGCTCCGCTGGCATTCATATTTATTTTGTCAACCAATTATGATTTTCGATCGATACCGTAATCAGTTTTCTATCAAATGCTACTAATTTAGTATTTGAGGATACTGGTTAAAGTTTTTCTCTCACTTTACCTCACTCTCTATAAGTTTTTCAGGAGAATTATGTTATAACCGTTTCCAGGGTGCCAACTATCGCTACACCAAAATTGGAGTAACAAACATACTTCCGCGTTTATAATATCACTTACTTTTGTCCGCAGATTATTTTTATATATAAGATTAGTAAGCATTAAGTAAGGAAGAATAGAGAAATAATTAAAACTATATTTTGCGTTATTCGGGCATTAGTACTTAATATATTGCTTGTTGTATAACGCGAATATGAAACTTACCATCAGGTGAAGTACAGTCACTTTGCCGAACTCGGACAAAAAAAAAAAAAAACAGAGTGCGTTGGTTTTTCATGCCCGACCAGTTGTACTGGAAGATGTTCCACAATATTTACCGTTACCTTGGTGTAGACCACGAGAATCCGCTGAATATAAACAGCACAAAATCTGCAACTGCAAACTATGGAGATACTTGGAGCAGTAGTCTAACAACTTTTGGCAAAGCGAAGATTATTATTTTTTCTAACCATTCATTTGCAATATATAAAACTTTAATGATTTCTATAACCTATCCCTTTTCAGTCCACATCAATAGCAAACGACATACATGATGTATTCAAGCTGATAGAATTTTGACATGGGTTTGACCACGACCTGATTTGATATTTTGTCCGCGTCCCTCCAACTATTACGTTAATGTACACCTAATTATTTGGTCGGGAATGGAATTTTCTGACAAAACAAACAGGAATAATGGTCACCCACACGCTACACGAAAAAGCGTTAAACATTTTGATGGTGAATGGTGAATAATATTTAGAAATATTTATATTAGATTAGATTAGATATTTTATATTTATAAACGTATTATATTTACGGTATTATACGGTATTATATGATTTATTCTTGTCCTCAAGAAAACTCCAAGTTAGTAACATTTCTCATTAAAAGTATTTCAAAATTAATTTATCAAAAATATTATGATACATAAAACGATCTTTGCTAGTTAATCAAATTGATAAATTGAACTTTATTGGAGAGACGCAATTTCATTTTTATTTTGTTTTAAAAAGACAATTGAATAAGCTATTTGCTTAAGGCTAATAATTTTTTTTGGTTGATTATTTTTGCCGATCATAGTATCTTTTACAAATAACTAGAAAATTTTATTGCCACCTAAAGTTTTAATGCTGTAATTTATTATAAGAAAACCTTTACGAGTTTTGTTATTTGCAACGTAAAATAATCCTTTACATTTTAAGGATTATAAAACCTCTGTTGTTTTAATCGGTGGCTAAATTTTTTCCGCTGCAACATTCAAGTGCAATGAACCTACGCTTCTGGTCGGGAAAACAGCGGAAGAAATCCATAGCATGTTGGTAGGGCTTATTCTTATGCCCAACTGGCTAGCACCCTCAAGTTAAAAATCTGCCGCCGAATACCTACAGGTGAGTTCCGGCAGTTATACTTGAGCTAGTTCCTCCACGAGGTTAAGCGTGTCTACCATCGTGGGCCTCATCGTCACTTAACACCAGGTTAGATTGTAGTCATAATGAATAAGAAAAATAATTAAGAAATACCAGTCAGATTTCAAAAAAAATATTTTTCTTTGATAAAGCAATCATTGACAAAGGCTGTAGGCTGTTTCATATTTTGTTATTACCAATAGGAGAAAGCTATATTGAAAAAAAAAAGTTTCTCGCAAACTAAGTCGCAGGTACAGTTAACAAATTATACAAAAAAATCAAGAAAGAGACAGTGACTTGTAAAAATATCACATACATAGATAAGAATTCATAATAACTAATTTAATAAATTGTATAAAGTAATGGACTCTAAAGTCGACTTTGTGATATTAAAACTACGAAACTCTGCCTTATCTTATAGCCTTGTATCACAAGACCGGTTAGTTGCAGAAAATACTGCCTAGAATTAAATTTATATACTCTTATATAATATACGGTTTTTCTGATAACGTTACGAACATTTTAAAATGTAGGACACAATATAGTCATAAAGACAATGAGATGTATTTGGTATCTAGAATATTTTAAACGAATAAGAGTAAGTAATATATAAGTATCAAAACAATAGATTGATACGGATTAGTTACTTCATAGCATTCATTCTTTTGTTTCCACCTTATTGGATTTAAAATGACTACCATATGTTACTATTGATTCGTCATAAGGTCATGCTTAAAATTTAATAATTTACACGCTAAATCTAGTTGAGGAACTAACACTCAAGCGCAACTGTCGTAACATAACTGTAGGTATTTAGCCTAGCTTTGGTATTTTCAACTAGCCTGGTGGATATTAGAAACCAGCATGCTATAGTTTGATCACGAAGCTAAGGCTCATTACAGGAATTGCAACTTACGTCCAATGGTGCGGTGTCCATGCACAGTACCACTGCACCATCATTGCATAACCTAAGTAGGATTCTGAATTCAAAGTTATTCAGTATCAAGTTAATTCTAATAAACATATAGTAAGCTTAATATTCTCGAATAACAAACATCTAACAAATGCTCCCAAGTACATACATTACATTCGTAACAAGCTTACATTCGTAAGCGTACACACTCAATATTTTTTACCAAATATTAATGTGCACATGTTTATTCGTGCTCTATCGTTATATTAAACTAACTTTTACCCGCTGTTCCACCCACTCGCGTTAATATTGATGTTATCAACCAATTCCGGTTGTCGATCGAGACTGAGATAACCAATTGCTATTAAATTATTTATGTCAGGATGTTGGTCAATACGTGTAAATATGAACTTTCAAAAACCATTTTTTACCTAATGTCCATTTTCTATCAACTGCGTAGCTGCCAATTGGACTTCTAGACTACGATTTTTCTATATTACCGTCGCAATCGCATTTTACCCCCTTCTGTGTAGTTTGGAAAACAAATATGCATACTTTCATAATTAATTACAAACAAATGTTCTCCAAAGATTGAAGCAAACCGGTTGTCGCAATAAAAAAATAATCATACAATGTCTATTCCTCTCACTACCCCACTTTTTATAAGTTTTTCGCAAAAAGTAGCCTACCACCATCTCCCGGGTCGCACCTTTCTCTTTCCTAATATTTATAAGAATTGATTTACTGGTTTAGGCATGATAGCGAAACAAACTCACTTTTTTTTTTGTCTTTATATATTTTAGGGACTTCGGACCAAAAAGGACATGTCAGTCCCTTCGTACCCTGACCATATAGTATGTACAAAATATAAAAAAAGTCAAATATGTCCTAGAATTAGTTAGATCTAATCACAAAATTCCATAAAATCTTGGCTTCATTACTTGCAGGTGCAGTCAAGATTCTAATTTAAAATATTAGTAACATTAAGGACTAGTTAGCACGTATAAAATTTAATTTAATCAATAGCAATTAAAAATTGTAATGTTTTAAAAATTACCACAAATATGATATAAAATTCTTGTACAATAAATATTATAACTAAATTATTTACCTTATAATATAATAATTTTCTTTTGATTTTGATTCCCAGAAAAAAAAATACTATAATACAATTAGTGCGCCACCATTTGCGAAACAGAGCGATACGAAAGTAATTAACAAAAGCTTACTAAATTCATAACGAAAGTGGCTCTGTGTTTATTAAAATTTGTTGTACAGTGTAATCAAGTTTTGGATTTTAACTGACTCCAATTAGAGAATGGAATATTTAGTTTGGAATAATTTGACTTTAAATATGTATATCATTTTTTTTTCTGTTAGAACGAAGTATGAGTAGTTTACAGTCGTGCAATGTAGCATATGTTCAGTGCTCTCTGCAGTTTAGAGGTTTATTAAATTCATTTATTTTTTTAATATTTTATAGTTTTAGTGTTATGGTTACGATCTCATCTGGTCTTAAGTGACGATGTGGCCCAAGCTGGTGATCACGCTAAACCTATTTTTTAAGTTGAGAGTGGTAGCTAGCCAAGCGGGCATTACAAAAAGCTCTACCACCATGCAAAAAATGCTATGTTTGAGTATGATAAAGCAGGAATAAATTAGTTTTTGTTTTGGTTTATACTTTAAATCGAATATATATTTTTAATTATTGCGACTTACGTAATACGCACGAAGGCGCGGGCCCAGTAATAATAAAACTAATTATTACGTAGTAAAAATCTACGAAATTCTAAGTATATGTAGTATAACTAATGTAGTATTATTACTATTATCTATTCGTTAAGATACAGTAAATTGCAGGAAAACACGTAGAGTTTGATCTAACAATGTTCTAATTATCATTTTGATACTTTAAGCCGAGACTTATGAAATATGTATATCAGTTTAGAACACAGTAAATGAATACTGCACAGTGGTTCAACTGTGACTTATACAGCATATAAACCTTTATTTTTTTATTTTCACATAACATTACCTGTATCTAGGAAGTGTAAAAATCATTACAATTAATAGTTAATTTGCTGTGGTGGCTTAAATTGAATAGGAGAAAAAAACATTTACAGACAAACATGAGTGAGTGAGAACTGAATAAGTGAGATTTTTAATAGTTTCTACGTTTAAAATTTATTAGTACAATCTCACTTGATATTAAGTGACTATGTGGCCCAAGCTGGTGAACTCTCTATACCTGTGGAGGGACTGGCTCTCAAGTGCATCTATCGGAACACACATATAGCTATTTGGCGGCAGATTTTTAACTTGATGCTGGTACCTAGCCAGCTGGGCATTAGAAAAGGCCTTCGTAATTTAATTACGATGTTTTCCTTCTCCAAAATCTCAAGCTCATTGCAGGGATTCGAACTCGCGTTTTTTGACGTGGAATACGTACATGCTGCTAAGGAACTATCATGACTTTATTCAGTCAAAAATTGCCAGGTTTGGTCATTTTAATCTTTTTAAAGTATCTCAGAATCTCTTAAAACCTCCGTAAGTAAGAAACAACCTATATAAGAGAAAGTCGGGTTTTCCCTCGTGTACTTTATAGCTGAGACGACTACTTGTCTACACTTCTGTAAGCGGCAGTCGAGTGTATTTAATGAAATTCGTGTAAATAATATATATTGTTCTGGTATTATTAAATAATTTCTTTAAGTCATTTTATTAGTGTAGAATTTTTGAAATGAAGTTCCTTAATGTACGGTATGGATGGAGGCTAGAAAAATGAAAGTGTAAGATTTACCCATCATAAATATTTAAACATCGAAACGTTTTATGTATTAGATGAATTACATAATGTACAATAAAATGTTTATTTCATAACTAGAAAAAAAAAATACGAAATTTCCTACAATTCCTTTGATTCATTAGTTATCTTTGCATTTTATTTAATTGCATTCAAACGCTACTAAATTTGTATTTGTTAATAAATAATATAATACGATTGTCAATAATAATATACTAGTTAAGGAACTTCGTTCCAACCGAGCATTCCACGACACGCATTTTTGAAGTGAAAACTTCTATATAAATAGATATGAAGTAAGAAGTGAAGATTTACAAGTTTTAATTTATGATTAAACAGTTAATTTAGATATCCAAAAATAACAACTGTTGGTGTATCGTTTTAAGTTTTCACTTCTGTTGCAGTCCTCATGACTATTTGAATTTTTTTCTATTCTTTTTTAAGTACTAATGTCAAATTCTAATAAAGAATGTGTATACAGTACAAAAATATTTATCACTATATACTTACTGTATTGTTTAAACTTCAACAAGTGATAATAACCACTCCGTACTTCCTTACTGTACTGTCCTGTACTAGCAAAAAGTTGGTTTCGTGAGAAACAAGAAAGGGACTGCGGTCTCTTGAGTTCTCGCTTATCCAGAATTGACTTACAATAAATATAATTACACTATTTATGTTCAAGAGTGCAGATTGAAAAAAAAAATAGAATTAATAGTATCTGAATTAATTTAATTTATAGATATAATAAAATGTAACTGAGCTATAGTTGGCATGTATTTTCTTATCGATAGGAAAGTTAGAAGTATTTTATTTAAAAAAATTGTTTGCCTAAGTGTCTTTTGTTTGTACATCATTTTGAAATTACCCGGGCAGATAGATTTATATACAGGATACTATTATCTTTAAAAATCAAATAAAGATAGTAAGTAAGATAGATAAAGATTTTATTCAAGTCTGAACGAAATCGCCTGTATAGGTAGTAAAAGATTATTATTTATATACTGTTTTATTTATCAACTGTGGACAAGAATAATACTATGGTGTATTGTTTCGAATGTTTATGGTTTTACTCTAATAAGTCCCCAGACATGATAACCTCGAATTTATTTGATAAATTATACAAAACACACCTAAAATTTCCTTTTGGGAGAAATTCAATTTGTTAATTCATCTCGAGCACTATGATTAGGAAATTTCGTTTTGACGTTGGAGAGCATTAAATTTGTATGAGAATTTTGAGGGATCGTGAACTATATGAGATACTTTAATTTATTATGAATGTTAATTATACGTTAATGCGATGCATTTTAAAATTACCACATTTGTAGTGTATTTATCGGATCATTTTTTTCGTATTATCACTGTTTTACACATTCGCCTTAATAAGTATAGCAGGCTCTGTGGTATAAGAAAGACTCAGAAAGCAATGAACAAAATAATCACGTAGTGTGCTCGCTGAACGATTGGCTCACATATAATTCTGATAAAAAGTACAGGTCAAAATTATGAGTAGGAATTTGATCGTACGTTTAAATGGTTGATAGTTGTAGGTGTTTTTGAAAATTGTTTGTTTTTTTACTCAAAGCACCTTAAGATTCAATGTGATCTTGTTTCATCGGTTACGCTTCAGTTTGATATACGTTATTCCTTCCATAAATCTAAACTTAATGTTTTTATACAGTTCTAAACTTGCCTAATATTAGTCTAGTATTAAAAAATAGTATATTTTGTTGAACAAATTTATTTAGCTTGCCCTTGTTGTTTTTTTTTATAGTTTTATAGTTAGTTATCTAGCTCGTAATAGTATCCTCACTAATATTATAAATGCAAAAGTGAGTTTGTTTGTTTTGTTACATTTAAACCGCTAAATTGATTATGATGAATTTTGGTATAGAGAGAGATGGGATCTTGGAGACGGTGACAGGATACATTTTCTTGCAAAAACCTAATTGAAACTGGGGTAAAGAGATGGATAAACTTTTTATGAAACATTTTATTGCATCATCCGATTTGTTTGACAAAATCAATATAAATGCGAGCAAAGCAGCGGATAAAAGTGTTCTATATTTACCTGCAAGCACCTGAAAAGCATGCAGTACTTCTTTTTTTGCATCCCCTCGCAGCTCGGGGGGACTGACAGGGGTATGTGAGACTCACACGGCGCTTACCGGGAATAGCCACTATAACCCCGCGGTCGTCTGTCGCCATCTTGGAGCGCCGCGGATACGCGTATGCAATCACCGCGTCACCCCAGCGACGAGCCCGGCCTGGTGGTAAGCTGCCCTTGCAGTCAGCCGGACTGTTGCAATGGATGGTGGGTCCCCTCCTCCCCTTTCTAATATTACTAGTCTAATTTATTCCTTTGTATTCACCAAACTACCTATTTGGATGCCAAGTTTGAACATTCTAGATCATTTGGAACTGGGTAGATATTTGATCTATAGGTCAGTGATAAAAATGATTTTTGAACGTAAATATCTAAATAACTGTTTGAGATGTGTTGATGAAATTTGTTTTACAGTGCTATTCGCCAGTTCTGTTAGAACTTAAACAGAGATTCAAAACCGTGTTGACAATAACACATGAATTACCTATATTGGTGTTGAAAGGAAATTAATATCAAAAGATTTTGATAATATTTGATAAGACTTAATTCTGTCGACCGAGGAAATTTGATGGAGCAATTAAACACCGTGATTCGGGTTACTTGTAGCAACAGATTTAATCGACCATATTCAAACGTCGAGGTCAGAGAACGTTTTGTTCAAACAGAGATCGATTAAGGCCCTCAATCTCTATGAAGTGCAAGCAACTTTGGGCCATTAGTGACGGTAAACATCGTGTTATCCACTCAAACTGTAAGTTTTGTTGAAACTTGATAGGAAGGTAATTATTGGAATAAAGTTGTGTCTATGTTTAACGGATTTAAAAAAGGATATCTGTGTATCTACATTATATATATATATCTATCGGAAAGTAAATTTGTCATGAAAGTTTTACTGTGCTAATCTGAGCTTTAATGTGAGTATTGGTAGTTTGCAGGATGACATGATATGACTAATATGTATACATAAATCTGTTTTACAAGCCATCTATGTCTTATAGTTCTAAAGTTTCGATTCCCAGCGTCATAAATAATTGTGTTGCTAATTTTTTCCTATTACCACTATAAATAAAATTGAAAGCTGTGAAAATATTAAGAGATCGATATATATATATATATATATATATTAGGGATGGTCTGCCTTCTAAACAGTATGTAAAATTATAATGTACTTATAATTTATCTATATACCACACAACTGAAACTATTGAAGCTAGAAATTAGGATTAAGTTAAAGTTCCCATTTTTAACGTAGACTCTTATCGAAATTTAAATGCTAAAAGGTTGAATGAATGAATGATCACTTTTTTGCACTTTTAATGTGTACAAGGGGAGCTTAATACCACAAGGCATTTCCTTCCAGCTAACCAGTGCTATTATTATAAAAAAAAAATATGTAAAAATAGACAACAGAAAATTAAAATTAAGATAATATAACAATAAAGTGAACTTAACACTGAATACAACCGAAATATATAAATAATGTATTGAATAAATAAAACATACAGAACATAAACACTCAGCTCACATTCATACACAAATAAATATATATACATAAATAGATAAAGATCTAAATCTTTGACCTGACTGTGATGAAAAATAAACTAGGATGATAAAGTTTACAGAGAGTAGAAAAAAATTATTTGCCTATTGACTTCAATTTGGCCTAAATACTCCTTAATAAAAATAAAGCAACACGTGTTTCAGCTTATTTAAAATTTCATCTTAGTATACTTGTGTAAAGTGTGATTTTATTCAATGATACCTTTATTAAGTTATTTCCAAAACTATCATATCTATTGTCTTGAAATTTGCCATGGATATTCCTTACATGACGTGAAAACCTGTTTAGAAGGGATATTTAGATCATGCGTGATTTATGGTAATAACGCGAAACAAGTCGCAGGGTACCTACTACTCTGCCTAAAGCTAGAAGAATTGCGAAAGCTGTTCCTGATCTCTGGAAACAGAGGAGTTTCGGTTGGTAGTCTTGAGTGATTAGCACCTTGATTAGCACCACATGCCCCTCACGCCTTTATCCTAAACCCGGGTAATGCGTTTTGAGTTTACGTGTTGCGATGAGGAAGTCCGTAAAGGATAGGATTTTAAATACCACGCTAATAGAAAATAAAAAGGTTACCTGCTAGTTAACTTATAGGTTCGTTATTTACTTTATGCTTGTATATATAACGTCTATATATAAGTTATAAGTGTACAAATACAAAGGACTTGTGAGTAATGTCAAAGGATGATACAGCGGTAAGTCAGGGTACAGATTCAAAGTAAATTTTCTGTTGGCAAACCGCAAAACTCAAGCGCGAGAATTCGTTTGAAACAGTAGTCTTTATGTTAATTTCATTTGGAAATTCACTTGGAAGTAGCGTTTTATTAGTTTAAAATATCCACTGGTAAATGTGTAGTTTAAAATTATTACAAATATATACACTTAATAAAATGGGAACGTAGTGAAATTGCTGCATTTTTTGTGTAGTGTAATAAGGGCATATTTTGCTACTGATATAAAACAAGTACAAAATATGTATATTATGTCTATGTGAATACAGCGTTTTACTCTGAAGTCACTAGATAGATTTCTATAAAATTCAATGCGGGTATGACTAATATTATGGATCAATTTATGGTATATCATAAAATGTATGTCATAAAAATATAGGATTCCTTTGGAATCTATATTAATATTATAAAGCGGAAAAATTCGTTTGTTTCAAAGCGCTAATCTTAAGAACTACCAGTTGAATTTGAATATATATTTTTCTATTTAATAGAGCAATTATTGAGGAAGGGTTTAAGCTATTTAACATCACGTTACCATTATTAAGAGCAAAGTTGTATGTTAAATAGTTACAAAAACAAGAAAAACAATTAAATAATTTTTAGTTCCACGAGAACGAAGGCGCAGACACAGCTACTAAGGTATAAACGTAAATAAAAATTCAGACTCGAATATATTTTCTGTACGCTTTGAACAAAAAGTTCTAAATACACTTTATTTTACCTAACGACTTGTCGGTTAATAATTTGTTCGGTTAACTTTAATATGTACATATCTCAGTTCCCCTAGCTACTAGCACTTACCCGTTGTGACATGTTGCGAGCTTTAAGAGCAATGTTCAATTGGTATCACTTTATTTTATTTTAAACCTTTTTTTTTGGGCTCTCAACCTTTTTTAAGTTGATACTTTTTGTAAAGAAAATTTCAAAGAGTTATCAGGATGTTTGTGTTTTATCAGTCAGTTACTCTATTTTAGAGATAGAGTTTAGATTACTTTAGTTCTAGCATCTGTGTGGTAGGAAAGTATTAAGAGCCATTTTAACCATATGTTAAGATGCCTCAGTGGTGGAATTTACGAATATTTCGTTGATGACGTAAGTTAAAAACTTTGCAATGAACGTGATTTGGTGATTAATGAAGCGATCATAATGAAATAATAGCATTATGATAGGGCATTTTGTAATACCAATAGGTGTATTTCAGTTTGTGCAGTCAAGAATCAATTCTCTACTAGGCTTCACGTGTTACCATCCTAAGTTATATCGTCATTTAAATATTAGGCGAGATTATGGCAAGACATAATGCTTATAAACGAAAAATAATGCTACAATATTTTTTTAGATTTCGAGTTCCATTTTTAAAGTATATTTAATTTACTTTCCATTTTTTTTTAAACGAAGTGTTGAGTATTCAATAAAAAAGTTTTTGCATTTTAGAAACATAATTTCTTTTTTCTTTTTCTTTATTTTTTGTAAAAAAAACTACTCGCGTACTAAAGATCTAGCCTTTTGTCTTGGGGGATTTTATAAATATACAATTAATGGAAACAAGTTAACATCCAAACTCATAACAATCATATTTAGATCACTCAAATACTTGTGCTGTGTAGAATTCGAATCCATAACACTCAGTACGATAGTACCGGCGAGTCAATTGCTTAAACCTCTACGCCCATCGTCCAGTAATTCTGCTGTGGGTATGATGGTTCGGCGAAGAAATACATAGTGATAAAACTCCATATATCACAAATGAATTTGCCGCAATCTTAGGAATTAGGTGGTTTTTGTATAGAAACAATTACTGAACAGAAAGTGTACGCCTATGAACAACAAAGACAGTTGGTAAAACATATTTCTTCAGTGGTCTTTGATATCATACTGGTCTTCTCAAATGAATCTTTAGACCTAAGGAGGGGAGGCGTTTGTTGGTACTATGTTAATTCTATACTCGCATGTAACTGCAAAGATAACATTTCGGAACATGTTCGTTCCTGGCATAATGGATACTACCCTAAAGCGGTCACTTCAAAAACCAGTGGTCGTAGTTCTGTGTTCGATAAGAGATGATAGGTTTAATATAATGAAGGCTAAAGATATTAGAGTATAAGAAAAATGGATAAAAAAAATGAAAATCTTTGGGCAATGAAAGAAGCCAGTTTCCACGCTAGACGCTAGAACTGATTCAGATGCGCGATTAAGGCACTATTTTAAACCGATACTAGGCAATTTTATACGCCACTAAAACAACCGTATTGACCATACATCTTCTCGAGGTCCACACATTAACCTCGTTCACGATTGAATAATTCCTCACTTCGCCCATAGATGTCGGTGGGAAGGTAATTTAGGCGCTTCTATCTCTTTAATAAATAAGAAGTTGTGACCAATTTCCACGGTATTGGATCGGGTTGTATCTGTTCTTGTAGGTCGGTAGTAAATGCTACGATAAAGTTACGTATTTATTTAAGATTAATGTTACTGGAGTTAAAAAAAAAATGTTGTTACTTCTACCAGAGGTTTTAACCCTGTTCATTTTCTTTTAAATCATAAGATAAATAACAAGGTTTTACTAATATGCCTTATAATTTATATACAATAACTGTACTTTATTATGTTATATGAATTTTGTTTTTGAAGCGATGTTAGTTCAGTTGGTAGTGTGTACGTCGTCGCGTCAGAGGGCTTGAATTCAAATCCACCCTATGACCTTGGGCTTTCAGTGAAGGAAAACATCGTGATAAAACGATTGCATGGTGCTAGGGCTTTTGCTAAGGCTTGCCTAGCTAGCTACCACGCTTAAGTAGAAAATCTGCTGCCAAATACCAATAGGTATGTTCCGGCAGTTGGACTTGATCAGTCCCTCCAATAGGTTTATGGTATTCACTATGTTAGGCCTCATCATCACTTAACACGAGGCTATTATCCTTACTATACTATACTAACATATATATATTATAATATAATGTTGCTTATAATTTAATCGTTATTAACGCGAGCGGAGCCGCGGGTAATAGCAAGGGCGCAATAATGAAGAGATACTAAAACTTTAAGCCCTATGATTTAACGTTAGTATATAAATATAATGAAGAATGCCACAAGATATTTAAGTATACCATATAGCTCATTCAACACGAGAGGAACTGAAATGAACAACCGTAATTTACTTTATGTGTATTGTGGTGGCGATAAGGTCTAGTGTGAATATTTGGAAATGCTGACGTCATAAATCATGCCCGCGCTCCGTTTACGTCGAAAACACTTTATGTCTACGATAAGGGCGTACTGAGTAAATATCAAAAGGCATATATAATTACCAGAAGTTGAATGCTTTCAAAATTATTGCCTCTTACAATAGGATAAGGTACAATGTGGTAGGGCATATTGATTATATTTTATTAGACCCTCATGCTCACTAATAGTAGCAATTTACACACGGACACTTGGACACTCACTCACACACACACACATATCAAGCGGCTAAAATTTTAAATAATTGACACTGAACTACCTTTTTCTTTAATATTTTCACTTGTCACTTTTTATTTTATAGTTTACCAGATATTATGTGCGTTTTCGCTCTCGTCATAATTGATTTTGTCAAACAAAGTGTATGACACAATAAAAAGTTTCATACAAAGTTTATACCTCTTTATACCCCACTTCTAATAAATTTTTCGTGACTTCTAATAAGTAGCCTATCGCCTACTCCAAGGGCCCATCTATCTCTAAACCAAAATTTATCATAGTCGATTCAGAGGTTTAGACGTGAAAGCGTAACAACAACAATATTAATTGTATTCGTAAAATCCTATTACGGCCTTATGGTTGCCTTAAATATGTGTGCTAGTTCCATAAGTACACTCTACGATTTCAAATAAATAATTACAGCGGTAGCGTGTAAACATCGTGTTAAGCGGGTTTTGAGTTCTAGAGACTATATTTATCGGTCAATATGTGAACGATGGTGATGGTCTAGAATTAATAGTCTGTGCGTGCGTTAAAACCAATTTTAACTAATGTATTGCTATAATTATACATAAAAAATATAACCCGAACGAATGTCTTGTTAGTTCTTTCTTTATATTTATTGGTAATGGTTACAATGTCACTTGATGTTAAGTGACGATGTGACCCAAGGTGGTGGTACACGCTAAGCCTAGTTGAGCGACTGGCTCTTGAGTGCAACTGCTGGAACATACCTTAGGTATTTGGCGGCAGATTTTCAACATGAGGGAGGTAGCTAGCCAGGCGGGGATTAGAAAAAGCCTTACCATCATGCTATCGTTTCCTCACTATGTTTTTCATCACCGAAAGCTCAACCTCATTGATCGTGGATACGAGCTCATTTCCATTGACGCGACGTTCGTATACACTATCAACTGATTCATCATCGCTTTTATTTTCTGGATGACTGGGCTATTTACCTAATGGGTGTTAGTTTTGACGTTTAGAAGCACCTTCTCAAGCACTAAAGTATTATAATTTCATTTAATTCATTTCTGCTCCTACCACCTCACATTCTATAGACGGATATATAGAAAAGGTGACAGCATAATTTGTATTGTTCAGTTATTATTAATTATAGTACGAAACCTGTGTAAGGTTAAAGCAATCGTTAATGGGAACGCTTTCATTCAAGTTAATTTCAAATACACAACCTCAATCCTTCCTTAGACTGGTACCTCATATATCAAGCGTCGCGATATTAATATATTATGTGATAAAGGTGGTTACACAATAATGTATTCGAATAGATAAAACATGTATGCCATAAGAATTATAAAGTATAATTCATTGCAATAGATTTTTAGATCATTTAACTTTTAATACAACTAAAACATGGAGCAGGTTAAATAAAAAATCAGATCAAATCAAACACCTTTATTAAATTTAAGCCGAATGAAGGCACTTATGAATGTTAAAATTACCACCGGATCGGTAAGTAGTAATACCGGTAGTATCGAAAAGAATTATGAAAAATATTTTATTTACTAGATTTAATAAAAGATTACCATATTATTAAAAAACAGAAAAAGATCATTATAATAGTTAAGGTTTAGCATTATGGCTACAATGTCACCTTATGTTGAGCGACGATTTGGCCCAGGAAGGTGGACACGTTAAACCTAGTAGAGGAACTGGCTCTCACGTGCAAGTTCCGGAATACACCTAGATGTGTTTGGTCGCAGATTTTCAATTTGAAGGTGGTGGTAGCTAGCCAGATGGGCATTAAGAAAAACCCCACCGCCATGCTATGGTTTCATAAACATGTTTTCCTTTACCGAAAACTTAAGCTTATCGTAGGTGCATACGAACTCACGTCCCATGACGCGGCGTCCATACACACTATCAACTAAGATATCATCGCTTCAGTGCCTGTATGCATTTATGTTTTTAAGCTATGTTTGTGATTCACTGGAGCGTATTTGCAGACCCGCCGTGTAACTGGTCTATTATGCTATTGAAATAAGTTTTTCACATTCTATTGTATAACCTGTTTCCAAAGCTGTTAGTTTCTAAATTATTTATTTATTTCATGTCTGCAGACACTCGGTCCGAATTCAATTTATAGATAAATATCAATGAAAATGTACATTTTAAACAAAAATACACATAGTCTAATACTGAGTTTTGAACACTATACATAATGCATAGGCATACATATTTTTTTTAGTGTTACGTATTAAATGATAGTCTTGGCTATGGACTTTTCCGATGTTTTTAGTTTGTAAGTCTAGTATCTTCTTACCTACTATTGTTATTTTATTATTGTTATTTAAAATGCATAATTTAATTAAACTATTTTGGCTCTATCAAGTCTGGACGCAGGTGTTCATCAACAGGTAATAATAGCTTTGCTATGAAATAAGGTTTTTCAAGGGTATCATTTACAGGGTAGCATTTACAACTTTATAAAAAATCTTTTGAAAAAGGAAAATGAAGAATGTCAAAATAGCCGCCGTAAATGAATCTTGATTATTATGATTATTTTCAAAACTAAATATATTTTATTATCATATATGCGTAAAAAGAAAACCTTCACGTATCTGTTATAATGCGTAAAAAGTTTTACGCATTAAAATTATAAACAGTATATTATTGAGTAATTTATAAATATTTATTACTTAATTTGTATACATAAAATTAAGCAATATTACCAAGAACATTAATGTTAACGATATACATAATAATCTACATTATGAAGAAAGGTATAAATTTTGCATCCTATTCTCAGATTATGAGATTTTTCCTAAACCAAGAAAACATAACAAAGCGGGTTAATTTCTGTGCGAAAAAAATTCTTATATCGATCATACATGAGACAAGACACATTACAATGTTAATTCAATGGATCTTATTATTCCCGACAATTGTATTTAAAACAAGCTGTGCCCGCGACTTCGTTCGCGTGAACGTAAATTATGTTTTATCATATAAGTATACTGGATATGTTTAATATCATTAGGTATTGTCATTCTGTCGTAATATTATAAAAAACACAGTGTGTGTACCTATACTTGAAAACACATACATAGATATATATTAATATAAATATACTAGATTTACACGCTACTTCGTTCGCGTGTATTTATTTAATCTATTTTGCCGGTTTTTGTTACTTTTTTCAACACAGCTTTACTCCGATCATTGGTACCGTGATGTTAAATAGCCTATTTTAGTTGAACTGATATGACATACGTGTTGTAGTTTCATTAATATTTGAATAACTACCTTGAATATACATAGTAATCAGTTCTCACCAACCAACTTTGTGGTGTCGACTTTGATGTCAGTACGAACATTGTAAAAATTTAATGTCATTATTTGTATTATTGCACCAAAAGAAATCTACGTTCACAGGTATTTTTAGCAATATTGCCATCGTGTGCACCAAGCTTAACGTTAAATATACGTAAAGTCAGTACTTTCAGATATGCGGAGTGAAATATATCATCACGTCGTGAAGTATCAGGTGTTATGGTGTGGATAGGAATGGTTTTAATGCTCTCTCTGCTGACTAATATGTTTTATGTTTTCCACGTTAATTTTGTCCTCGTTGGCAAATCGTGATGTTAGGAAGTCGTCACTTTTGTAATGTTAAAATGTGTGTCGAAATTATAAGAAACTAGTTGTATTTGTGACATCGTTTGTAGGGAACTAATATATTATTTAATCATTTTTGGTTTGTACCAAGGACCAGGTTGTCCTTTTTTCAATACAGCTTTGCTCCTATCGGTGGTAGCGTGATGTTAAATAGATTAGAGCATGGCTCAATTATTGTAAAGGACGTCAAAGGACGTAAATTCGAATCCACCTGCAATGAGTTTGAGTTTTCGGTGAAGGAAATGACCGTGATTAAATCATAGCATTGTGGAAGGGCTTTTCTAATGGCTGCCTGGCTAGTTACCAACCTCAAGTTGAAAATCTGCCGCCAAATAGGTATGTTTGGGGCAGTTGTAGTTGAGAACCAGTCCGCCCACTAGGCTTAGTTAGTTCATCATCTCGGGGTACACCGTTACTTACCATTAGATGAGATTGTGTCCATAACGTTAAAATGTATTCACTTTAAAAAAAGTTATGAAAATCAATCTTGTCATAAAAAATTCGTTGTCGTGACAGATGAATTTATTGTAAAACGTTTAAAACATTAAAAAAAATAGGGATTTTGATATATGAGTTATTAATTTCTTTAAACTTTAGAAACGGTCAGTTATAATCGTTGTTAACTTGTGATTTATTTGCATGATAGATTACCCTTGTATGTAGAATGAAAACGATTTAACAGCTGCTGAATTTATTAAATAGATTGTTTTTAAATGGCGCTTTCTACATATTGATGACATTCCTAATGAAAATATGCTTTTTTATAAAGAAAATTCTTAATAAAGTTTTTTTATTTGAGTGTAGTGTCCGAAGTTCATCTTGGGTAACATCGTCACTGAACATTAGTTGACACTATGGCCAGACGTTACTCTAAAAAACACTTCTGAGATATACATTTCTATATATAAAAAGGTGAAAAAATAACACACTCTTCTGTTAGTTAACTGTCATTTATTTAGAGACTATTGACAAGCTTTAATAATAAAGAAAAGTTTTGGAAAGACTTATTTTTAACATTATCAGAATACCCTTAAATTATCGTTAATGATTATCTTCAAATTTCAACCACTAGACAACACTAGTATAATTATGGAAATATATTAATATTTGATCACCCTCTAATCAAGAGGTATAATGATAATATAATCGAGTATGACATTTTATGGTAATTAGTTATTGAAACACATTACTAGACACTTGGAAATTGATATATCGGACCACTTCCATGCTTGTTACAAACTAAAGATCAATATTCAGTTAGACATATGTTTTTAGGTACTAAAACATCATGCAAGAATAGTTATGTATTCACCAGTAATCTTGAATTCAGAGGTATTGATGCATACTGTATTAGATAAGGTAGTGTGAATATACTAGATATCTGTTAGATAATGTTACTCGGAAGATGTCAAGTTTGGCAACATATCAACTTGCTAAACAGTATCTCGTTTGGCATAAGGTTTGGATTTAGAACGATGTTGCTATTATTTTTTATATTTTTTTGTAATTTTGATCTGAAACTAAAATTTGATCGTGACTTCGATGTCATGGAAATAAAATCAATTTTTCTTTCCGTCGAGTCTGTTCCACGGATGGTGATTCTTGCTGAAAAAGATCGATTCGAAACGAAATCAAATGAATCGTTTCACGAAAAAATCAAGATACAAAAAAAAGGATTCATCAAAAATCGATGTTTTTCAATTCGCTTTTCGTGTTTATTTTTTCCATATAAACCCCATAGAAACAAAAAAAAATACAATAGTTGATTTTATTATTAAATATGTGAGAAAATTTATCATTTCTATATATTTTTGGTAAATATTCAAATTATTGTAATTAATTTGAAAATATAACACGAAAAGCGAATCGAACAAATAATTGTGTATTCCGGCAATTGCATTTGAGAATCTGTCCCTCCATTTAGTGTCAGATTTAGTGTGTACACCATCTTTGGTCATTCATCACTTAAAATCGGGTGAGATTGTGACTATAACACTAAAACCTATAAACTATAAATAAAAACACTTGTTTGCACTTTGTACCTATTTATATATAAAAAATATCATTGCATTCTATTTTGGATGAACAAATACCCTGGTCAAACATTTATTCACGACTACCGGTGATCGAGGCGTGCTGAAGTTACAAAATTTATCGCGCTTAATACTTTGAAATTCGTGTAAATATCAAACGGAGATGATTTAAGGCTGTTTCTCATTATTATTTTAACAACAATATCAGAACGCGATAATTTATGTAGCTCCGCCGTTCTTGCTGGCAAACTGTTTAATTAGGTATTGAATTATGGTAAAATTGGGCCTTGAAGATGTGGGTTTCGTCGGGATAATTATTAAAAGCAACTTGAGCTTTTTGTATAAGCTTTTGATCTACTAATAACACTTTTTTAATATACCATGTTTTTACAATCGACTAAAAAGTGCAAAATAAAAGATTGGAAACATGGGGCAGGCCATTTGTATTTTAAACCTACTGCCAAAACACTACGTTATCTAGTTTAATATACATTATGACTAAGTTTTTTAACTCCATGGAAAAAGGAAACAAAACTTATATTTTGTATTTTTAAAAGAATGGTAACATCGTCTTACGTCGAGCTGACCGACGTGGGTTTGAATTCTATAACGAGCCTTAACGTGGTGGTGAGGCATTTTCTATCAAACTTGAGCTGAAAATATATCGCCAAGTACATATAGCTGTACTTTGGAACATCAGAGTCCGGTTTAACATTAGATTGAAATACCATATTGAACCGCGAAGTTACTTAACGTCAGTTAAAATTGAGGCCAAACGCTGGACATATAATGATATCCAAAAAAATAATGAATGTTCATTATCTAAATTGCTTAATGTGTAAAATTGTATGCAATATTGTTAAAATTACAATTGGATATAACATATTTTGCTGTGAGAACACATAGTTAATTCCTTCCGTTTTGAATATGTGCTTGTTATAACGAAACGAAATATGTCAATGTGTAGGAAATATGTATTGTATCCAGTAGTATTTTTCGTATTATTTCGTATTTTGTAAGTAGTACTATTAGTAGGAACTCGTAGTTTGTGCGATACACCGGCTTACGAAATAATTCATGTGAGCTGCTGGTACGGGCTAGAATATGTAGTGAGAATTTACCTATGTGTTCGTGACAGTTTACGTAGTTATTAAGAAGCTTAAATAAAAATCTTAAATAATTTTGAATGAGTCTTAAACTAAAACAATGTAAATTATGACTTTCCTGAGAATAAATCTTATAACCGTTACAAATTTATACATTTAATTCCAAGCGATATCTCAAAAGTATTATATAACTTACCTTACACTTGACAATCGTAAACTCGTCCATATCATCGTACTTAAGGCGTAAACTCCAGTCATGAGTCTAACATACAAACCGTTTTTTTTTTATGTTTATTCAACACATAATTTATGAAAATGTGCCAAGACAAATAAAGGGTTGGGCGTGTTGCGCTTCATTAATATACTGTCAGAGATCAGGGACACCTTTCACACTACTTCTAGTCTGAACAGGAAACGTCTAGACAGTGGTCTCGAACTCAAACGACAAAATATGAGTCGGTAGAGTTGCCAAGTAAAATCGGTATATTTGGATCAAAAATCGGTAGGATATGAATTCAATATACTATATGAATTCGATAATTTATTCAATCAAATTTCTTTATTTTAAAATTAAGGTATTATTATTTCACAGTTATCAATTTTTAAACTAATAACAGTTAGTATTTAACATTAAAACTATACCAATAAATAACAATGTAAGCAAATCTATATATATAATAGGTTTGTAGAAAAATCGTTTTTGTACATCGAAAATATTTTCAAGAAAATAGCTAGCGTGTTAAAGGATAAACAACAGAGAACACAGTTTCAGCATTATTGGAATTTTGGAACTTGTGTTTGTTTATCTGTGCACGCATCACGTAAAATGGACAAACCCAAATGTAGATAACTTTTATACGTAAAAATTGTACGCAACTTGGAGCATTACGTTTTTGTCTCATCGTAATCGGTTCACTTTGTCAATATATATATTTATATATATATACTAATATTATATAGAACAAAGATTTGTATTTTTGTTTGAAACTAATATACTCAAAAACTTCTGGACCGATTTCAAAAATGTTTCCATCATTCGAATGCTCTATTATCCTTGAGTAAAATTTGATAAATAATTTTCAATTAATACGAAAGAAGTTTGAGGCATAGCTACTATACAATAAATATCCTTATTTTACACGTAAAAAAAACTAAAAATATAACAGGTGTTTTGTTAGTACAACCAATATATTCACCATCTGAAATCAATTAATTTTTGGAATCTTTAGGATTTAACCTATGTTTTAGACCGTAGCAGCAATCATTTTTTAACTTAATTAGAAGTTCTAACAGCGTCGTTAAGTAGATGTTTTATATGTAATAGATCAATGATTGGCTCAATAGACAACTTATTTCGTTATTTTGTTATCATAAGATTAAAATGCGAAAATATGCGCACAACATTGATGGATGAATGGAGCAATGATAAAATATAAAAGATGAAAGAAAACAACAAAGAAAATATTTGAGTGTCATCACCATGTGGCAGTAAATTGGTATTATCCTAAAAAGTCTTCCCCTGAGAATTTCTTAAATATGTTTGTTACCTATCAATCGACGTTCGAGCAGTAACATATATAATCAAGGCCTGTCCAAGAATTTTTTGAAAATCAGTAAAAAAATCGGGAGAATTTTCTCGCACTCTTAGAAATCGTAGAAAATACGTTTCATTTCTTTATTTCGGTAGGAAAGGCACCATATCGATAGACATATCGAAAAATCGGTCGGTTCGAGATCACTGCGTCTAGGCGTGCCAATATCGTAGGATACTTCGCTTGATGTAACCACGACTATACGGATTGAAAGGGCTTTCTTTATTACATATATATTTTCTTAACACATATTTGTATAGTAGTATGTTAGTAGCCTAATGTTTGCCAGCAGAAATTCCCGTAGGAATCGTCTTTGAATCAAAGCTGCATTTCTGATTCTCTATGTGTGCCTCACGACACGGGCGGGGTAGTTACGATCAAACGTATATTTTAAGCAGTTGTTTATCTTTAAACAAAGTTTTTAAACTACCAGCAACTCTCACACGGGTAATTTGTGTTAATCATTGGAGATAGATATATAGCGTTGCTACAGCTTAGTAAATATTTTCAAAAGGAATCATTTCGTAATACAGTGAATCATTGGAATCTTTAAAATAAACCTGAGATTTTAGTCTTTACTAAAATCTTTCTGAACCCTTTAAATGTGAAGTAATATTTCTAATACTTTCGCCTGGTTATTAGCTACCATTTTTAATCTGAAAATCTGTCACCAAGTTCTTATAGGTTTGTTCTGGTAATTTAACATAGGAGCAAGTCTCCCCACAAGTTGGCTGGTGAGATAAGATGTTTATACTCGGATGGATAGTCACCACAATCAGTTAGATGAGACACCCGTTATAGTGGTGGATAAAAAAAAAATTTGTTCCAGTCTCTATCGAAAATTAGTTAGTTTATAATATTTTAAGAGATGTGTTCCAATCACAGCTCAAAAAGAAAATTACGAGGTTAAATCACTATTTTCTCCTATTAAATTGATTAGGATTTTGGAAATTTCATATTGATATTTTAATACTTAAAGGTCGCTCAAGCTTTTATATGTTTTCAAGTAGAGTACCTTAGATCTCTTTGAGCGAATTTTCATCATGAGTATTTACGATATTTAAATATATTTTTTTTAAGTAGACATACTAAAATATAGAATTAAGTAGAATAGAAATAAATATATAAAAAAATTTGAACGACCTATTAAAATTTTTACTAGAATATTTTCGTAAAATACATGTTAAAAATAAGTTAATAAGAATAAAATTAAAATACATTTAATTTTATAATTTTCCATCAATTTAATATTGTACTAAAGTAATAGAAATTAAAAAGCAAATAAATGTGCATAACGTGGTACTCCGCAAAATATTTTTATAAGTCGCTGATTATAACAAAATGTAGCAAAATTTTAAGCAAATTATCATACTGCTGTTAGGAAGGGTTATTGAGTAGTTATCTGCTTTGTAAAATCGATCTTTGTTCTAATATAACTATCAACATATGTAGATATAACCCAGATATTGAACATGCTCTGTTGATGACCTCTGTGATGTTGAACTCGAGTATCTTTGTCACTATAGTTTCTTTAGATACTAAATCTGTAGTTAAGATTTTATGACAATCAAACGGTTAAGTTATAACTTATTTTTAAGAGGTTGTTAGTTCGTTATTGTGAAAAAATAGCAAAATCCTTTATGAAATTTGACGGTGATTTTACTCCATGACATTTAATATAACCGGTTATCAAATAGAACATCTACAGATATTTGACGGGGTGACAGTGTTATATATTCGATACTGAGTCCTATATTCCAGAAAGGAGGCCTCGACCCTGCTGCATTCCTGATACAGTAACTATGTCATTCACTAGTCAAGAACATTACCCTGCAATTGACACTTTCTAAATGACACAGTAGTAACATGGGTTTTCTCTGGATGTGTATCTAATAGGCTCAAGCATTAAAAAAATGAAATGTAACTGTGGAAATGTTCGTATATTTATCTAAAACTAGCTTACCTGGTGAACTTCGTATCACCTATAGTCGCTGTTCTTAAATTTAGTCTCGCCAAAACTCAAATTCAGTTTGACCGATTTATTTTTGTATTTTTTAATACATTTTGATTAGCTATAATCAATCCTAATAAACCTACCTACTTCGGTTCGTTAAAATCAATAGAAATGGTTATATCTAATATCCTTTCCGCTTTTTATTAGTTCTGGTGATTGAATAAAACTAATTTATAACTCCAATGAATTAAATATCTTAATCATATGAAATTTACATATAGGTTAGATTCGAGCCCACGACTTTTGATGCGGCGGCCGTACACATTACCAACTGAGCTACGTATGTCTTTTACATTAGGTAAATATATAAAAAACACCGAGAGGTTCGCATGATGGCATGATAAACACGAGTATCAATAAATCATTAATATCTTGGTGATCGCTGTTGTTTTTTGGATAATGCCTAATGTCTTTCCTAACTAACGAAGAGGGAACCAGTTTCTTCAGCACGAACGCGCTACATATTTTCTTATTTTCTTTCTTTCTTTCTTTCTATATTCGGCCTTGTCTTCACATTCCATCAGGTGTGATTGAGGCTTAGCGTCATACAGTAATATATATAAAAAAAAATATTGCCTTTATTTGAACGTGCTACTAATAATGAATCCTTACCAATATTATATATGCGAAAGTGAGTTTTTTTGTTACGCTTTTACGCCTAAACTGCTGAATGGATTATGCTTAATTTTGGGAACTTGGAAAAGGTGGTAGGCTATATTTCTCTCGAAGAAATTATTAGAAGTGGGGTAAAGAGAGGGATATACTTAGTATGAAACATTTTATTACCTCATCCGATTTGTTTGACAGAGTCAGTATTAACGTGAGTGTAGCCGCTCGTTAAATCTAGTAATAATTAAAAGTAGCTACATACATGAGAGTTTTATTTTAATTTTTTATAATTAAGGCTTAGCGTTATGGCCATAATCTCACCTGATCTTAAGTGACGATACGGCCCAATTTGGTAGATATGCTAAACCTTTGGATGAACTGGCTCTGTAGTGCAACTGCCGGAACATACCTATTGGTATTTGGCGGCAGACTTTCAGCTTGTGGGTGGTAGCTAGCCAGGTGGCTATAAAAAAAACTTTACCGCCGTGCTATGGTTTTCTCACGATGTTTCCATCACCGAAAGCTCAAGCTCATTGTAGATAGTTGGATTTGAACTCACATCCCTTGACGCAAGGTCGTACACACTGCTACTGATCTATCATCGCTTTAAAAAACGCTTTAGGAAACGGTCTCTTTTCCCATATAATTATTAACCAAAACTTAACGCGTAAATGCCAAAAGATATTTCTTACTCTAACTGAAATGAATACAGAAGAAGGGCTAACTCCTTATAGCGAACTTTAATATCAGTAAAGGGTAAGGAATGCGAGGTATTTCAAGGTCCGTAGGATAACAACATCCTGCAGGAACTCTTAATCCGGCTGGGCCGGTATTTGGGTAGACAAAAGATAAATCGGTCCACTACCATTAGTCTTACAAAAGGCTTGTATTAAAAAATAGTCTGTTCTTTAGGCAGAAATAGTGAGTTTTGTTGTTAGTTTTTTACTGGAGGCAGTTAGGATGATACTTAGATATTTTTGGCAATTATATAGATAATCAAAATGTGTAATAAGTTAAGACATACCTTTGCAGATGATAACATTTTTAAAGTAATGATAGCTCGGTGGTTGCGTGTACAAACGCCGCGTCAATAAACGTGTAATTGAAATTCTTGGAATGAAACTGAGGTTTCAATGAAAAAGAAAAAAACGATAAAACCATAGTATGGTGCTAGGACTTTTTAAATACATGCCTCGCTAACTAGCACCCTCAAGATGAAAATCTACCATGAAATACCTAGAGGGCTGTCTGGCATTTGTACTTGAGCATCAGTTCTTTCACTGGCTTTAGCGTATCTGCCATCTTGGGCCATCATCAGGTGAGATTGTGGCCAAAAAGTTAAATATGTAAACAGTAAAAAAATGTATTACTCCCGTGAGATGGAAATTCCAGTGGTTTTTTTGTTAAAGGCGTTTAAAGTCACTAATGCATTAGTGGTACTTTAGGGGTTAGGAATACGTAGGTTGCGGAAATCCCTAACAGGTAGGTCGTATAATAGATAGCAACTTAAATATAATTCTGGCCTATGATATTGCTGGTTTGCAATATTTTTGGCAAGCATAATATATTTTCTGCTTATTTAGAAAATCGTGTTGAAACATTATCCGTTCTGCTCATTTTGTCAAACCGGAATAAGAAATGTAAATATTTATTACAAAATTTACTTCTGATATTGTTTGCACGAATTCTACCGTTGAATTTTTATCGTCAGTTACGCAGATCAAAGGTAAACGACGCACATAAACAATGTTCGTTGCGTTACAGTCAACATAGTAAAATATTATTACCGTGTGAACAGATATAGTAATAAATATATTATTTTTTACCTTGGTATTACTTGTAATTCTATATTCAAACCATTATAAGACCTATGCCAGGGGTTCCCATAGTATACGCCGCGGTGCCCTGGTTCGCCACAGAGAGTGAAAAATGGCGCTGTGAACCGATTTTCTTTACCATTCTCCGAAACCTCAACTCAAGTGTTCGTAGGTAAAAATAAACAATTTAATTTATAAGCTAATAAGAATGTGTAAGCTATTTTTGAGAAATAAATAATATCGTTATATATTAAAAATATCACATTACTTTCCTCTATATAATATTTGTTAATTTACTAAAAAAATATAACGTATGCCCATGGATATAAACCGTTGGGTGTTAAGAAAAACATCGTTTACAGAGTACAAGTGCACTCGAAACACTCGTCGAGTCGCGTGCGTGTCGACTCGTCGCGTTCCATTAGTACCCCGTGTTAAAGCTGAACAAATTTGTTAAAGTGATAAATCTCGAGGCCCCTCTTATTATTCTGTCGAAGTGATTTCCTTTGAACTTATTCAAAATCTTTTATTGTGTATAATTAATTTGACACATGTTGCAATGTGGGACGCTTTGGAAAGTATTTGGTTTGTTTCAAACTAAACTTCATTGCCCCCTTACTTTGTCTAAGGACGATTGGCATAAAATGTTTACAGCTTCCTCTTTCTGACATCAACTATTGTTTTTCACACAGTCCATAAACCGTTATGAAGTAAAAACTTCTATGGAAAGGTTTGAATGGGGAGTACATTCATGTAAGTCGTCATCGACATGGTCACGTGACATGTTAACGTGCACACTACATCTGTTCCTAATATTATAACTTATTGCGCTGTAAACACTTTTGTTTTAACAAGTTAATTTAAGATCAATGAGTTAATTTGAATATCCAAAAATAACAAATGTTTGTTTATAGTTTTCTGTTTTCATTTATGTCAGCAGTCTTCATGACAGCTTTGAACTTTTTCAGTGTTCATCTACTCCTATATCCTAACATTCTTCAAGTTACAGCTTTCGTCCGTCCTCATATCATGCCTATTCTTCAGTAAATTTATTATTTCTGTATTTGTCTGTTTGAAGGTATTATTTTTATGCTTTCTCTAGCGGGTTTACTTTCAAAGCTAATATCATAGAACAGTTAAAATGTATTTTACAAATCAGTTTTCGGAAATATGTAATCCATACTAACATCATAAATGTTAAATCATCACAGCAAATAGCAATATATCTATAAGTTCATAATACTGATAGCAATCATAGAGTACCACTTCTGAGAACTTAAGTATTTTGGCAAATAGTCTGAACATACATATTATGGCATGGTTGAATATGGAATGTGACTGTGTAGGCTCTTTGATCTGGGATTGAAATTTGTGATGCTATTTTATTGAGCGTTTCTAGGTTTATGAAAGAGGGTGCTGCATTTAATAATTCATGTGTTCATATCTAAATTATATGTATGATCACTATATATTGAATGTAGACAATTATAATAAATACATGTTAATCATGTCTTCGCTTTATTCTATTAAAACTAAATACCAATTTGTTATATGTAATGATCATCTATTATTTTTATTAGAGAAAAAGTTTGTTAGTTTGAACGCGTTAATCTTAGAAACTACCGGTAAAACTTAAAAATATTTTTGTATTTGGTAGAGCAATAATTGAGGATTGCTTTTTAAGATCACGCTACCGCCAATAGGAGCATAGATGTATTGACAAAAGTTACAACAAAAACGGACCAATATTATTAAGTAATTTTTTGTTCCACGTGGACTAAGTCGCCGAAACAGCTGGTTACATTTCCTTTTGCTTTTTACTACTTTCTCGCAATATATAGGAAAGTTCTTTGGTCTTTGATTATTATTGTATTTAGGACCAATTTTAATTATTTCTATTTTGAAATCGATTTGAAATAAATTGATTTGAACTTTGCAAATCGATTTGAAATGTTTAGAAATAAATTTTCATTTGAAATGTTACATTCAAGTATTGCATGAAACAGTATGATATGTATCACACGTTGATGAAGCTTCTTATAGATTATATTTGTGTAAATAATTTTAGACTGCTCCGTAATTCTCTTTTTTGTAGAACGTAATTCGCCTTTTTTGAAGAATAGACGGTATCATACTTATATTTTTAACAACCAAATCTATAGAATTTTAATAATGGTAGAACCGTTACACTACAAGAACACTGGTTTATGTACATATACATTCTTGGATACCACTTTGAGGGGTTTGATAGCTCAGTTGTAGCGTGTACGGACGCCGCGTCAAAGGTCTGACTTCAAATATTGCAATGAACTTGAGTTTTTAGAAAATATCGTGATGAAACCATACCATTATGGTAGGACCTTTTCTGTTTCACGCCTGGCGAGCTTTTCCACTCTCAACTTGAATATCTGCCGCAAAATATCTATAGGTGTGACGCGGCAGTTGCACTTGAGAGCTAGTCTCTTCTTCACTTAATTTCAGGTGATATTATGGGTATAACGCTAACCCCATAAAATATAAAACAAGCTTTAATTTAGATTCCTTTCACAAAAGAAAATACGGGATCAATCAGCATGATATATTGATGATTTGTAACGCTGAACGCGTCTAAAACGTTAGCGAAAAAGGGACAATTTCAGGTTTATGATATCCTTTTACTTAAAACGAACGTGTGACATAAATAAATCCAACGCTGTTTAAGTAATGGAGCTTTCGCAGGTAGAGGAAAACAAATGTAACCCCAGACTAATGTAAAACGGGGAAAGGACGGCGGGCCGGCGTCAAAACTGGAGTAAATGCAAACGACGTGACTCTGTGGAAATATTGAACGTGACAGCTACACACACGTTGGGTACACACCATCACAAACGGACGTGTTATCTTAACATGAAGACTTATTACATGATACTTATTAAAATCAGTATAGTTTTTATAATTGATTGAGCGTCTGAATTGACTTGATTCTTTTGATATCAATAAAATGATTATAGAATTTTATATTGAAATTTTTTTTATATACTGTAATGAAAATACTTCTATTGACGGACAATGGTATTAATATATATATATATATATATATATATATATATATATATATATATATATATATATATCAGTGTAGTAGTATTGTAGTTATACATTAGGAGAAGGTGTAATAAGAGAGAAATAAACATGGCAGGGTGTAGGAGCGCATTACCCTGATTCGGACAACGGCGAGAGCGGCATATGGCATGAATCGTCGGATGATAAGTCACTACCCACTAAAACACGCCACGGCGACACTGCAAGCTGCCGTGTACTGGAATCCCGAGTCAGTTTTCGTACTTCTTATAGAGGGCGTGGGAAAGAGTCGTGACGAAGAGTAACAAAGAGAGAGTAGTAGAGGTAGGACTTCTATTATTTTTTATGACATTAAGACGCAAGTTTTTTTTAATAGTTTGTTATTGTTATTGATGTTAAGTGACGATGTAGTCCAAAATTATGGAGACGCTAAGCCTAATGCAACGTTGTTGAAGCTTAATTCTACTGATATCTATTTTATTGAAATTAATTAATTGCAACACTGGACTTAATAAGCCATTTATCTTCTATTATGTGAACTATCAACAACTTACACTTGTCATAATTATTGACGTTAATAGATATTCATCTGTAATATTTTTTCATTGTTAATATAAAAAGATTATTGCTAAGTTTGCGTATTCTGTTAAATAAATAGTTTTGGAATTACATAAATTCTTTCATAAAATATTAAATTTTATATTATTTTGTCATCCTACTAAGACACCCATTAATAATATACCATATACACTTTATACTTTTTATAAAGTACAAATGAATACTATAATATAAAAAAAAATATAAAAAATAATACAATTTAAAGAAAGAGAATTTACAGATAATGAAATTAATTATTTTACTAATATTGTATTATTTTGGATAAAACAATTATGTTGCATGACGTGGTGATGCCTGAATGTGTCTATAAATTGCGAAAGACGAGGTATTTTTATTCAACTTTCAAACAACAGGCGACGTCTACAACCACTCGTACGAATTGATGTTACAAGTCATTAAAATGTCCATTTGAATCACAGTTTTGAATGAATGATATATTTGAGAAACGTGGTATTGTTTCGAGTATTAAAATTATGTTGCTTAAGCGATTACATATGTATTATTATTTATTTTATTTATATCCACAGATAGATAATACTTGTGTTAACAATATATGTACATATAATCAAATACTGTTGTATATCAATTATTCTAGAAATAGGTAGTAACAGCTTTTAAGATTTCACTTATCAAAGAATCACGGCTCATGTATTTAGTCGAGAGCATATTTAATAGAAAATTACCAAAAATATATCGTTGACATAGTTCTCAAGTATCAAGATTACATTGTTGATACATTTCTTCTCGCACTTTATAAGAATGATTGATGAATGAATTTTGCCTGTAAATAGAAGAGGTAATTGAAGCATGTAATAACGAATACAGTCTATTAACCTAGTAAATTATCCTGGAACATTGTATTTACGAAACTGTGATTCATCTTTGATAGGTATATAAACTTTTTGTAATAGAAATAGCTGGACTTACCATAATAATATCGAGTCTACTTCTTTTTTTAAAGTTAAGGTTTTACCATTATGGCCACAATCTAACCTGATTTTAAGTGATTGAAACGATGATAGCTCAGTGGTAGTGTATACGACTTCGCGCCAAGGGATGTGAGTTAGAATCTAACCACCTATAATGACCTTGAGCTTTCGGTGAAGGAAAACATCGTGAGGAAACCATAACATGGTGGTAGGGCTTTCTCTAATGTCCGCCCGGCTAGCAACCACCCTCAAGTTAAAAAACTGCCGCCAAATACCAAACGGGTGTGCTTCGGTAGCTGCACCTGAGAACAAGCTCCACAGGTTTAGCGTGTCTACCAGCTTGGGCCGTCTCGTCACGTAAGATTAGGTGAGATTATGGTCATAACGCTAAACCTTAACTATAAAAAAAAGTGACGATGTTGCCCAAGATGGTGGACACGCTAAGCCTAGTGCAAGAATTGGCTCTCAGTACAACTGTCGGAACATATATATAAATATTTGGCGGCAGATTTTCAACTTGAGGGTGGTAACTAGCCAGGCAAACGTTAAAAAAAGCCCTACCACCATGGTTTCATCATGATGTGTTCCTACACCGAAAGCTCAAGCTCATTATAGGTGGATTCGAACTTACGCCCCTTGATACAACGTTCGTACTCACTACCTATTTAGTTATCATAGCTTCAATTTGAAAAATAAGTCCTAAAATTTGACAAACCATAATTGGAGACCGCACGAATCAAGATCGATTAAAACCAGTAGATAATAACATTTATTCCTGTATAAAGCAATGCAGATTAATCACTTTAAAGAAAGCAAATTAAACGTTAATATAATGAGTGCCCAAATTACGAAGTTCATTAATATTCATTTGAAATTCTCGAACACGCATTAACTTGAATCCGTTTTCATTTTGCACATAAAAGGGAATAACCATTACAATGTTTCGTAAACAATTCAAATTCATATTCGGGTTAATGAAGTCATTCTTGATTTGAATATTAAGAGTATTAGTTCTTCATTAAGTATACTTTTTTCATATTATAAAATAGAAAAGTTCGTTCTTTAACATTGGAGCAAAAGGGGCATATGTCTAGAGCTCATGAATTCACGGAGGCGAAGGAAAAACGAAAAAAGTACTTATATTTAGAAAAAAAATTCAATTGTAACCATATATAAAAATAAAAATAAAAAAACGTTCAATAAACCTATGTATGTTTTATGTAGTTTATGGTCCACTAGATATGTTATTTATGTAGTTATGTGCCAGTGTCTGTTAATTAAGCGGTTAGTTTCCATTAAATATTACCGTAACCAATACACATCAATATAATAAAATAGTACAGTGAATGGAGTAAATTACTAGTTGCTTTCTTTCAAACAATTTGGGAGCTTTTATGCGGTTTGCATATATTAATTAGCCTTACCATAATATAGTCTTAATAAACACACATATTAAGAACTGTTTTAGCCAATCTGTGTACATAGCTTTTTAATAAAATTTTAAATAAATTTAGTTTTATTCTCAGTATCGGGTATAGATATCGTTTATCTATAAATCGTTTAATATATTTTTAAGTTACTAAGGGGACTACAAGTTATTGTGTGTGCACTGGCTCTTGCGGACGCCGCGCCGAGAAACGTGAGTTCAAACCCACCTACAAGAAGTTTGAAATTTCGATGAAGGAAAACATCGTGATGTAACCATATTTTCTTTGGCCTTCCTCTCGCTTTCCACCCTTCAACATTCATACAGATTACTTTTCTTATCACATGCTTTTCTTCTATTCTCATAATAGACCCATACCAAGAAAAATAATTCATTTTCAACTTCTCTACCATTAATTACATACACACATAGTCCAATTATAATATACCATTAATTTTATTTCAAACTAGGAAATGAATGTTAGAGTTTATACATCATAATTCAACAGGATATTCGAATAAAGTAAAAAACAAAACTCTATTTTTGAATCATGTTCTCTAAGCTCATAATTTTACAAAGGAAACCTTTTAAATATACATTTCGTCGCGGCTTAGGTTCTTTTTTTGCAGACAGTGATTGATGCTACACTTTTGTTTCAAAACATGCCGTAATGGTAAGTGATATTATGATGAATGCTACTCGTTACACGGCTAATAAAAACCATTATTATGAGACATCTGTATCAATTTAGATTGAATCTAATTGAACTGACGTCTTTTAAAAATTCTGGCCCTTGTTTTTAAAAGACGGGATTCGAGTTAGGATTTAAACGCTATCGTACTAATAGATTTCAATAACATACAGTCGATAGTAGTATCATTTGAGTATTTTTTGTTTATAGGTTTTTAATAATAGTTATATCAGCATCATTATAACATGATAATACTAAAATTAAACCTTCCTAAATCCTCTTTCATCATGTCATTCAAAATTTTAGTAACCTCATTCGAAGGATTTGCTCAAATCCTAGACTTCGGAAAACTATCAATAACAAAAATTAAATTGAAGGTAGACACAGTAATATGAACTTTTCTGGACAACCCAACCTCAGTCCGCCCCGTGACCACGAAGGCTAAAAAGCTTTCGAAATGTCGGGATCAAAATTAATAAATAACCGCGATAAAATCCGTTTAAATTAGTTTTATTTCGATGAATAATATTCACGTAAACATAAGAAATCATTATCCTAGACATACTCATGTGTAATATATTCAATTTAAACTTCTTAATTAACTTAATTTTATTAAAATTATTCTTAACAGCTTCTATTACACCGTGATGAGCAACTTCTATAACACTATACAAATTGGAATGACCATGTCTGCATCAATTTATATACATATATATTTTCAGGTTTTCATAAATAATTGTACTATATGATTCGAATCCGACAGCAATTACCACGGTACTGCTTAAATTGCTAAGTTGACCATGTAGTCCAGGGGTGGAGAACATTTACGTGTCAACGTGCCATTTTTTATTAAAAAAGAAAGAGTAACAAGACTAAAAACGATAGTTCAGTGGTAGTGTGTACGGACTCCGTGTCAAAGGAAGTGAGTTCGAATCAAGCTATAATGAGCTTGAGCTTTGGGTGAAAGAAAACATCCTGAGAAACCGTAGCATGGTGGTAGGACTTTTTCTTATGCCTGCCTGGCTAGTAATCACCCTCAAATTGAAAATCTCCCGCTAAATAACAATATGTGTATTCCGGCAGTTGCACTTGAGTCCCAGCCCTTTCACAGGTTTAGCGTGTTTACCAACTTAGGCCATACTGTCACTTAAGGTCGAGTAAGATTATTGCCATAACGCTAAACCTGACAAATAAAAAAAGACTGTAAATGACCAACTGTCAAGTAAAGGTTTCTTATTAAAGAAATACATAAGTTTAAACGCCACACAGCCCCACAATCTGTTCTACAGCTTCTACAATTAATAGTGATACATACACACAAACAATTGTATTATAGTATTAAAATATTTTAAGCGTTCAGGTTTTATCACGATATTTACTTTACCCGCCAGTCGATAAAGTTACAAATTATTTTTTGAACTCCATTTAATTTAGGTGAAAGGTACAGATTCCGCAAGTTTTTAGTTAGTAAGAATTTGACATAACCTATACTTTGCTGCCCGGTAGAAGGTGGGTATTTTCCCCAGTAAGATCTTCCTACGAAGAAAAAGGTATATTTTTTATCTCTAAAGAGAGGATAAAGATTAAAGTTTTCTAGTAAATTAACATTTATATTTACTTAGATGCAATTTAAAATTTATTTATTAAATGCATAAAAATGGGTTCCAAGGACAAGATTCGAGAAATATGTAATGCCTCGAAGCAAGATGGTTCCCAGTAATTTCCCACAACATTGAAAACTAGGTTCAAAGTTGATGCGTAATTGAATTCTGAACGAAAGAAGTAGCGATAATAGTACAAAGAAAAATAAAGAATTGCTGGCATATTTTCGTTGGTGAGGTCAGTAATGTGGTTATTTAGATTCAAACATAAATTTTCACATATTGCCGACTATTTTCTTGTCTATATACGTATTTACTCGAGTGACGTAAACCTTTACATTTGTCCCAATAAATATTTATCGAATAAATTCCCACAGTATAAAGAGAATTATTTATACATTTCAAAGTCTAATACAGACCGGTCTGGTAGCCACGTTGAAGAAGCACAGTTATTGATGTTAAATAAAATGTTTAATGTAATATCAAGTACTTAAATACATAACCTTAGTAATATTATATGTAAATGCGAAAGTGAGTTTGCTACGTATTCACGTAAAAAATGCTAAATCAATTTCGATGAATTTTGGTAGAGAATAAAGAGATAGATGGTATCCTGGAGACGGTTATAGGATGCTTTTTCTCGAGAAAAACTTTTTTCGAGTGGAGGTAAGAGAGGGATAAACTATGTATGAAACTTATAGTGCCATTCGATCTGCTAAAATTAGTGAAGTAGGCAGGTGACAGACAGTAAACATAGGCAAAACAAGAGGTGTTGTAAATTCAAATGTATTGGCCAACATCCTCAAATAAATAAATTAGTAGGATTTGATAGAAAGATCATTTCCGACAGCCAGAATTGGTTCACAAAATCAATATTAAAGCAAGTTGAGTCGTGGGTAAAAGCTAATATGAAATATTTGTCTGTCTGATAAAGTTAATATCTGAAGAATAAGATAATAGGTTTATATTTTTTTTAAGCGGACGTATATTTTATTTACTACAGTCCTAAACAGGCCAAGATCTTTTAATAAAGAAATCAACGATAATCGTAAACATGATGCTATTTTTTGTTGATACGCTACCGAGATCCTCATGGTTTTTATCTAAACTATTAATCTCCTTGGAAACCATAGAAATGTCGATTTTATTAAATGACCCCACCAGGATTAAATTTACGTTCGAGTAAAGGATTTTTGATATTAATTGCTTTTCTTGCTTGTCCGCGGAAGCAATCATCTGTCAGAGTTTCATTCACTGTCATAATTATTATACAGTGGTTTTATTTACGGTTTCTTATATCAACCGTATCGATTTAATAGAATTCCATCGATAATAAATTTACAGTATAAATCACGCTAACTTATAGAGTTGATACAAAGTACAAATTTAGAAAAACTCTATTTTTGACTTATTCGGCAATCGCTACTAACTGTAGCAACGATCCCTTAGTGGTATAGTTTATGAAAGTTTCGTAAAAGTACATGAGTTCTAATGTTAAAACCTATAAAGTATAATAAGACACTTAAACAAACTTGAATATTTTTTTAATAATCTATAGATTTAACTTTTGAAAGCAATCAAAGCTGATGTTGAATGACGACAAACCTCAATCTCAAACTGGTACTTAAGTTGACTACGGTCATACAAATGCTAGATAACAAATTTTTAAATTGAAGGTAAAAGTAGGCCCGGCGTCTATTGGAAAATACCTAACCAGAGAGAGAAGATACCTTAGTAGAGAAAACTCCTTAGCTACCTTAGTGGAACACTTGGGTACTAGCCATGAAGTAATAAAAATAGAGAACTATAAATTTTTAGAAGCTCGATAACGTCAGTGCGTCTGGGTCCAGCGTAGTGATTAAGCTCGTATCTTCCCTTGGGAAAAGGCTTACGCAGTAGATATTGGTATGTTACGGCCTGGTATTATTTTTATTACATTTGGTTTTATTTGAGATATAACGTACTAATATATTAGGAAAGCTATTTCGAACAAAAGTCATACTACGGACGACATGCTATAGATTACAACAGAGTGTTCCATTTCGCATAAATGTAGTAATCAAATTATTTTTTTAATGAGTTACAAACAGGCAGAGGACTCATCTAATGGTAAATGGTTACAGTCACCTATTGACAGTAGCTACACCATGGGTGTTACAGGTATGTTGCTAGGCTCGACGGTAATGGCTGGTTCTCGTTCACTATGCCTGACCACAAAGGCTAATACTGAACCTTTATTTTGCGGCAGTGTAAACACGGGGGTTACTAACCAGTCGGGCAATATCCTAATACTAAACTGTGACGGTTCAAGGATGTTACATGGTTAACCATCATGACCAAAACCAAAAGTGGAACCAAATTCGTCAGAATCTCGTTGTTTACTCAACAGGGTGCACCGCATACCAGTGAGGTTGGCTTGTGTAACTTAGAAGGAATTCGGTACCCATTACGCCCCAGATTGAAATATATTTACCAATCTGTTGATCATAAATCGTATAAATATTAAAACTAAAATACCTCAATGATAGCGTGAACAATACTGTGTCGTTCAACATGGGTGCGGTATACTACTATGAAATTGACTTTTCGGTGAATAAATCAAGTTTAATGAAATCCTAGTATAATGGTATGGCATTTTCTAATGCTTGGTACCACTATAAATTTGGCAATATGAATAGATTCAAGTAGCAGTGTTTAGGAGCTAGTATCCACTCTAGGCTTAGCATTATTCAAAATTGATTGACATTGACACTTAGCGTCAGAGAGTACGGTCAAAATTATAGACGTATAAAGAATTAAAAAGTAGAATCATCCGAACTACGATGATGTCTCTAAGCCACGTATTCGTTTACAAATCAATAAAATAAAGCGGTTTTAAAAGGGTTCTGATGAAATTCGGTTGTTAAAGTAAATGTTGCAAAAGTGCCGCGGGGTCGAAACATTTAACTATAATAATGTTTATTTATCTAATAAGCGAGCACTTGATGACAATCTCACCTAATAGTAACTGGCGATGAAACCTATGACGGAACGCGGTTACTCAGTTGCTGTTTACTCTCTGTTTGAAGGTTCCCAATAGTAGGAAAAACAGACACTGTACGCGTTATAAAGGAAGTTACAAAACGCTTGGTGCGATTTGGGGGAATGTCAACTGTGCATGGGTGAAGAGTCTTGCGGCGTCTGGTCGTGACAGAATGCAGATGATGAAATCATATAATGCAGTTCTTACGCATACCCATTTACACAAAACCGCATTTAAGAATATTTACCTTTTTCAAGCTTTTTCAACGTCGATACACTCACAGCAATTCAATTTAGGAACGAGTTACAAGGGAGATAAAACTTTATAGAACATTATTTAACAGTGTCCGAACGTAAAGCCCGACCCTGTCGTTAAAAAATATGGCAATTTGTTAGTCTGACCCTCCGCGTCTCCCGAGGCAAGTTTTTGTCATGGCCTATCTTGTAAATAAATGACTATGACCAATCGAACTATAAGGGTACGGGATCTCGTGGGATTCACTCCCTGTACTGTGTAGCGAGCAATGCAGTTTTATCGGTAATAATCGAAGTGATGATTTTGTATAATGGAAACAGTTATTTATATATATAAAAAGGGATACTGTTTTTTTTCTACAATGCAGATTCTTGGTCCACACTTTTTTAATATACATAATTTGTAGTGTTATGATTTTTTTACATTGTACTCTTAATAAAATCTTTATCATTTTGTAGAATGTAGAAATGCCAGTACTGAATTTGACTGTAAGTAAAGTGCAATCAAAAGACAATAACGACCAGGGAGAAACAAGAATTTCATTAGTAGTCCTTACTTACTGTCATGCAAACTTGTATATTTTTGGTAGAAAATATAAACTGGTTCACCCTGAATCTGAATCAAATTTTCCTGTTAACGTGTCTACTTCCTTCGGGTCTTTCGAAAGAGACGTGTAAAGGTATCTAATCAGGTTTCCAACATTATAGCGGTGACTGCCAGTGAATTCTGGTTCAACGTCAGTTGCCGCTGATTTGGATTATACTATACTTAACACCAGATACAATACAGTCCCAATGGTGGGCAATAAAAAAGAATAGAGTTACTGAAGCAAGTTTGTGACTATGTACATGTTTCCAGTAAAGTACAGATTCTTACTTTCCTTCTACTATACATACATATGATTCGCTTAAATATACTGCTATAGAGGGTATCTGATCTGTTTGGCGAATTTTTAAATCATTTCGTCGATTACTACAAAAGTTAGTAGCTCTAAGTTGCCATAGTAAATTTTATAGAAACAGTTTTATGCTTTTTCTAGACTAATAAGTGGTACTGTGGTCCATTTATTGCTACTGCAATGGGCAGTAATGTCGGCGTTTCCAATTCCGTACTAGTGTGAGCCACAAGTAAAGATACAACTAATTCAAAACTTGTACATTTGGTCAGTATTGTGTTTTATTACTTATACTAAACCGTTGACTGTACGTAAAAAAATTTGCTCTATCGTACCACTATTTTCGGCCACATTATTGCTTAATATTAGATTAAATTGTAGACAAATATATCAAGTAAATTTTAAATCTCTTCTATATATAAGCAAATTAACTTTCTAGAGATCTACGTGGATTCAAATTCGAAATCATAACTATGTACGCGATAGTATTAATCTCGGTAAGAACGACGAATCTTAATAATGCTTGATTTTATCCTTTTTATGATAATCTGAAATCTACTACTGTTCGGCATGTTCGCCTCCTTCTATGAGTTCAGCCCTACAAATATGATATGAAGCATTTCTTTTGATCATTCGAACACAACTATCGCTGGATTAGCCATAAATACTGCGCATTTATTTGACAAAGTTACTTTAAATAACAATTTAAAAGACCGCCAAGAATTTATACTTGTAGCTAAAGATGTAATTAAAGTTGTTAGAAATTACATTTCCAGGCTTATCATACTGCCGTTTTTAAAACCATTATTATATAAGAATCCGAATGATTGTATTATACAAAGGTTGGTATATAAAAATAAAAAATACACACACATACCGTATCCGATAAGTAACATTTCAGATTTATTCAACGCGAAGAATGTCAAATATAACTCAACTAGGAATGTCATCTCAGTGAATGTCTCCAATAAGGATCCCTAATAAAATTCCCTCCAAAAATTTAACGTTAAAGCACCCACAAAAGATATTCCACTCATATCGGATCCAAATCTAATAATCCGATGTTGGAAAGAATAATTCCCTTATCTGTACAAAAGTGTTACTTTCCTCGGAGCCGACTTAAAATTGTTACTGGCGAATTTCAGATCTCTTCAGCCGTTGAGCTGCGAAATCGTAGAAATACTGAAATTTATATTTTTTATACATTTTTTTTATTAGTTACCATAAAAAATAGACATTTGACACTTTTAAGTTAGAAAAATCAATTCCTGTATATTTGTAGTGTATATGAAAGTAACAACTTGCATAGTACAATGTGTATTTAAATAATGTTTTTATTTTCAAAGTTTAGTCAAATTATTTAAATTAAGTAAACTATGATCATCACAATACCAGGAGGATACACAGATGTGTTGCCTGCCTTTATCGGAGAGACTGGCTCTCAAGTGCAACTCCTGAAACTCACCTACTGTTATTTGGCAGCACACTTTTCAACTTGAGGGTGGTAGCTAGCCAGGCGGGCGATAGAAAAAGTACTACCACCATGCTATGGTTTCCTTCCGATGTTTTACTTCACCGAAAGCTCAAGCTCATTATAGGTGGTTGAATTCGAACTTACATCGCATAAAGCAGCGTTCCTACACACTTCCACTCATAACTGCGAATAAGAGTTTGTGTTTTCTTTGTTTGTTAGTTGTTCACGGCTAAACAATTTAATCGATTACGATAAATTTTGGTATAGAAATAGAGAAGACAGTGATAGGCTCCTTTGTTCGCGAAAACCTCATTAAATGGAGTAAAAAGAGGGATAAACTTTTATGAAACTTTTTTATTGTGTCATCAGATTTGTTTGTCAAAATATTAAAGCGAGCGAAGCTGCATGTAAATCTAGTAATCTATGTATATACTTAATAATCACCTAGATATTACGAATGTATATCACAATAATAAATTCATTGCTCCGGTCAGGAGCCTTGAAGATTGTTGCCAATAATGAAAAACTTAATTATTCGTTAATTTTTTAAAATCACATAGCATATGTGCATACTGACACAATACAACGTAGGCTGTTTTATTGATTTTCACTTTTATTATCATAGTTTAATCATTATTTAATCATGCAATCGCCATATTACTAAAAATAAGTAATTTGTTGATCACAAAAGATAGACACAGATGATTTAATCACGTAATATATACTGAATTTATAGGGATAGGGTTAAAACTATTCGAAGTGGAAATATTCTTAGATGGGACTAGGTTAGTTTCTATTGATTACCGAAGAATTGCTTCTTAAAACTAATTAAGTAATAATGGTATTTTTTTTTTTTCTCCTACGTCCATTTACGTATCACTTTAAGATATGTTACATACATATGTTATATATATATATAAAGCATGAATCGTAAGGAGTAGGCCGTAGGTAGACGATGTAGCCCAAACTTAGTTTTGGCCACTTTGGCACCCTTGAGCTAGTTGCCTTCGGTTGAATGGCTTTTGCACTCGCTTAAAGGTTCAGTGAAGTTTTCAGTGCCACTTGCGCTAACAATGTAGCCAAATTGAAAAAATATACATTGAGATATTTCACTGTATGAATTGATTTAATATACCTAGCATTCTAGTGACTCGCTCTTCTCTCATGTCATCAACGACCAAGATGTGATAAAAACAAAAAACATACAGGGCAGTCTTTGGGGACTGCCGATAGAAGTAAAACCTAAGTAACTTGTAAATTATATCGTATATAACATATACAAAAAAAAGCACGAAGGTATATCTATGTACATACAAACACAGTATACATATAGCTCATGGGAAGTGTGCAGTGATGATGATTCAAGTTTTGCACTTTTTGATCACTCAATAAGTGCTCAATGCGCCTAAAGAAGTTTTCACTTCAAAAAAATGTTTACGATGTATCGGAGACATCTAATGAAAAAAAGGTTTTTTTTTTCCTGTAGTTAGCTCTCTGCTGAACATAACACCTTTGAATGCCAGGTGAACAAAATCCTTTTAAATATTAATTCCAGTTCCATGTTTTTCAAAGCACTAACCTTGAAGCTACGGTCGCGCTAACATTTTCATTCTGGGCCGTAAGTTACGCAAATTTACGCGATGTTTTAATCTAAAAAGCTGAGTGCGCTCGCGTGGAAAATCCCAAATTAAAGGACTAGCGAGGTGCGCGATGTAGACATGAACAGAGTAGAATGGCTGTGGGACCTTTCAGACTAATGTGGGCTGCTGCGACGGGAATTTACTTTGTGCCGGAATTATTATCAACTTTATATATGTTAAGTAGTTTGTAGCCATAATGGTGCTAAAGAGAGGCTATAATTAGGCCATATTATAACTTTGCTTACACATAACAAGGTTCGTAGTAGAATGGTAGAAAATTCTATTTAGGTGTAGAACATGACAGTTTTGTATTTGGGTGTTAAATATATTCCTTGTGTGAGAGCTGATTAGTTACCATATTATAAGTTTTACTTAATCTATCATTGGCTAAATTTATCTACGTCAGTTTATTGTCACTAATGTTAAAGGGTTTGTGTGTTGAACTAATGATAAAAGTAACGGATTGGTGAATCCTGTTTTAGCTAACCACCTGTTAAGATACTAAATAGTACATGGATCTATGAATTAGAGATTGAATTGAATTAGATATTGAAGTGGTTTATATAATTGTAGTTTATAGCTAACAATATTATACCTATAGATGTATCGTTGTATTTGTAAAACACTACTAAAATATTCTTCAATATGTTACTCGCGTGACACGTACTGTCTGTAACAACCCTAATCCGTGTAGACAAATGTACAGTTCCCCTAATTTATGCTAATACAGGATACTAATTATTATTTCAACTTTGAAGTTAAATTAAGAAAATCGTGGTCCATGTTCCTTTTATAAGGTTGTCGTGGGACGAAACGTGAAGTCTTTGGAGATGGCGGTAATTATTTGATCATTTAATATTCTTAGATTCATTCCTTTTGACGCAAATAACGTTAAATTAATATTTTCTATATATTTATCTTGAAATGGCACATATTAATGGCTTCATCAGATTGTAAGCGATGGCAATAATTAAAAAGAAGAAAATGATTAAAAACTTATTTTCATCAGCGCTTACGCTCGCCTTGATATCGGACGACACGATAAAACAATTTATACAAGAATTTATACAAAGTTTAACCCTCACTTTGCCATACTTCCAGTAAATTTTCCCCAAAAAAAAAGTAGTCTATTACCGTCTTCAGGTTTTGATCTATCTCTATACCAAAATTCATTATAATCAATTCTGTGGTTTAGGCGTGAAAGCCTAACAAAGTAACTTCCTTGCGCATTTATAACATTAGTAAGGATTATAGCTTACACTACGATCGATGTTGTATATATGGTGCCAAATAAGTAGGCTTTAAACTTCAATAGAAATACATTATATTCGGTTTTAACTAGTAGTAACTGGTTAAAACTGTTTCTAGTAACTGGTTCTGTGCCTCTAGCGAAACTGTGTTTTAACAATTAAAAGAAAAGTAAAGGATGTATGGGACGACTGAAGTGCTATTACTGGACTACACATATATATGCTCAACGATAGTTTCATAGAATTATGGTTGTATGTACGTGGCCATTAGAAAATTTCCAATTCACTTTTTTTTTTGGGAATATCCCAAGGTTATTGCAGAATTCGAAGCCACATCGATAAATAACGCGTCTTATTGGTTATAATTATTTAAAAAATTTGATAGATTTTCAAGAAAAGTTTGTCAGTAGTCCAGGTATAATTGACATTATTATTGGTACTGAATTCAAATAAATATTTTTATTATTCTTGAAATAGGGGAATTATTATTTTAATTTTGTAAACCGACATACTGACTTGTTACAAAGAGACTAAACATCACCTGATCTACACTCTCCCATATCCTCATTTGATATTTCTTTGTCGCAATGTTTTTCCTGACAATTTAATATCGCCTAATTGTGTTTTACACTTTCAAAGCGTCTATCCGTATACCAATTGCACAGTTTAATTATGAATGTTACAAAATTTTACTTTTATTGTTAAGGTTGATGCAATTTTTAATAATGTGATCGATACAACAGACAAGTATTTATCTTTGTTTGTTAGGATTTCGTGCCTTAAGTACTCAACCGATATTCATGGAATTTTACATACCCGTCGGCGGAAGTACAGAAAAGAACACACAGTACCGTTTACATAGAAAAAAAAATAATATCTCTAAGGAATACAAAAACACCTTTAGTAAATGAATGGAGTCGCGGGCATAGGTAGTATGTTACAAAAATTGGCTGAGCTCGTAGATGAATTTATTTATTGTAAATGAAATATAAATAGATGAAACGTCCTAATGACCTTATATAGCATTTAGCTTACGTGAAAAAAAGGGAACCACCATGGAAAGGTCGTATTCCATTGTGGAAAACAATTTGATATACGGCTCCCTTTCCTATCCCGTTTGACCTTCTTGGACCTCATAAATTAAACATATTGGTTTATTTATGGCGACAGAGCTAAAGTGATTTCTACTATGTACAACATAAATTATGAAAAACGCAACGGGACGCAGGAGAGAAATGTTATTCCATTTTTCTTTAGTAAGCCTTTTTCTATGGTATAAATATTTTGAAAAACATAACTTATTCTAAGTGTAACCTAAAAGAAATACGTATATAATCATTATAACTCAGTAAATATTATGTTCCCGACTAAGTTTATACTTTATATATTTTATCGTTATAGACACAATCTCATCTGATGTAAACTGACGATGTGAACAAAAGATCGTGGATACGATAGGCCTAGAAGAGGGATACGTGTATAGTTATTTAAAGACAGACTTTCAATTTCGGTATGGTAGCTAGCTAGGTTTACATTAGAGAAAGCCATATGACCATAGTATGGTATCATTACGATGTTTTACTTCAGTGGAAGCTCGGCCGGTTACAGGGATATGAATTCATTGCCATTGAAGCTGCATCTGAACACACTAACAATTGTACCAACTGAGCTATCACTCTTTTAACCATTCGTAATGTCATGTATTTTCTTAGATATATAAACAAAGCCTGGGCACGTACTAACATAATTCGATAGAAATAAAACGTAGCATCTTATACAGTTACATTAGTAAAATACAGCTAAATGAGACACACTTGTAATAGGAGGGCGTAGAAATTGTATCGCATGGAGCAATTTCAGTTAAGTTTCAACGAATGGAACGATAAACCGTTTCATTCATTCGTACTTCATGAAATGTAGGGTGTCCTTAAACAGACTAGAAGCAGTAAAAAAGGGAATGTTCGGTCTTTTTAGTTGGTATTTTTGTTTGACACGCCCTTTAATTATATATTATTGGTACTAGCTTTTACCCACGGCTTTGCTCGCGTTTATATTGATTTTGTCAAACAATTCCGATTCCGGTATCAGTAATTTTACATAAATTATATAATTTGAAATTGGTATAAGCACATTTATCCTCGTAGTCATTTAAACGTATGCCGCTCACTATTTTGGCGATAATGGCTTATAAATAAACGATAGATATAGACTGTAGCGGGCTTTATACATTATATACGTGTAACTCCAATTGTTTTTGCAGCGCACGCCAAAATAGTCACAGATGGCAGATTTTTTTAAACAATTATTAAATTTTTTCAATGTTAACAGATTGTTAAATGTCAGTTGTAACATCTATTATACATTTTCTACAGCAAAAACAAAGTTGAACAAAAAACCCATCGTATACCTACAGATAGAAAGATTTTCTTTACAAGTTTATATTGCGTTGTATTGATAATGCGTGAGTACGTAAATTTTTTTTTTTTCAATGTATGTATATTTCTGCGTAAATTAAAATTTTCAAGGTTTTAACATTCTTTATCTCTTAATCGAAAATAAATATAAAATTTAAGCTAAGTAAATGCAATCAAGCATGGATATCATTAGATGGTAATTATTTACCGTAACCTTTACCCGCTTGTAATACAAGAAGCACAAATACCATTTGTGTTGATGATCCTCTCAGAACTATGTAAGATACCTATGTTCTTTTCCTAAAAATAGAAAAATCATATTTTTTTTAATTACAATTTGAAAGGTTCACTGGTTAGGGAGTAAGAAGTCGAAACAATACTTTTTTGTCTTCGTCGCTTTCGCTGAATGAATACTGTATCATTCACAGATCAGTTGTAAATTCACGATAGAGCTCATTAGTTTCATATATTATCATAAGCCGCTACCTCTAATATTCTATAAACACCAAGCAAAAATAATTAAAAAAAAAATTAAAATCAAAATTATTTTAAGAGATTATTTTATGAACACAAATTTGGATATTTATTTCTGTTCTTTGAACGAGTTGAAATTCTGATATGAAATGGTATATTTTTTATTAACTTTAGAATTAGTCCAAAAAATTGTTAAATTTTGGTAACCCTATTTCAGAGCAGAATGTAACAAAATTGAGAGTGATTCATTAATATAATGACTGTATGCTCTGAAGTTATGTTAACTCGAAACGACTTTACAAAGGCTTTTCGACTTTAAATACGCGATCTTGTTGACTTTGTTATATGAATAGCTGCGAGATTATTGCGTAGTACATTACCTTATTCGAATTGTTTGATAATAGTTATTTTTATTGGTGATAATAAAGTAAGATAAACGAATTTTGATCTATTTAGAATGATCTTATTCTTATATATAAATATTGAATAAAAAAAATGAAATTTATTTTGAAAGGTAAGCTTAATTTTTTTTACTTACTATTCTGGTTTTATTAATTGTGTAGATCTTAATTTAAACTATGTTTTATATTCATCGTTGTGGCCCCAATATCACCTGATTTCAAGTGACAAAGTGGCCCAAAATGGTGGAGACACTAAGCTTAGTGGAGCGACTGGCCCTCAAGTGCAACTGAAGGAACACAGCTATAGGTGTTTGGCCGCAGACTTATAACTTTTAGCCAGAAGGATATTAGAAAAGACCCTAACATCATGCAACAAATTTAACATGTAATTTGAACCTTACACTTTCACTTTAAGTTGAATCGAACTTCGTTCCTTTAAAATAATTTTACCAGCATTGTTGAGTTACCTAGAGAAAAGTCTTAAAATATATAGCTAAGACTCTTCCTCAAGTACATCCCTGTATTTTATTTATATGTATGATTTATTTTTTTATATTTGTTACTCCTGTAGATTTTTTTAAATAGCTTCATTTACAAAGCCTTCATACCTTACCTCCATACATTTATAGTAGAGAAAAAAACAAAAATAGTTTGTCGTTTTTCTATAAAAACAAAAACATTAAAAACACCTAACCTGAATAGAATGAAGAAAAATATTTACGATAAAATATAGGTTAAAGGCAAAGGAAACAAGAGGATCTATGAAAAAAGTCTCCACGAGTGACGATACCCCAGTACGTCAAGCGCACCATGCGTAGTCAGTCCCGATTTCATCTTTACTGACTGGCCAATCGTTCAGCCACGGCACAAACGTGTTTTTAATACAATTTGCACCGGTCCAATGAAGAGGAAGAAAAAAGAAAATTATACATACAAAAGAGCAAGAATATGATTTAAAATCAAAAGGAAGGCCGTAGTTTTTAAAATAGTATAACGCCTCGTGAAGTTGATGTGGAAAGTAATGGACCCTTTGTATGATAATATTCGTTTATTTTGAAATAAGGACGTGCTATACTAACTAAATAGGGTATTACATAATGTACATTATATTTTCAAATTCCATTTTGAGGGCCACTTAGCGATAATGTCAGATTGTAGGCCCGTAAGCCTTAACGGCACTCTAGATACTCGTAAAATGGCATTTTATGGGCAAGTACTTGCCGCCACTGGGGCACTATGCGTCACTTTGGACTTCAGATTGATATCTGTTTTGGCCAAAAGTTACGTGGTTGTTAGGGTTCCTATCATAGTAAAAATAAGCTGTGAGCTCGCTCGAATTACGCGCGCGAGTGCTGTATCCTACCGCCGCCAGGGTGAGATTGAAAACCCCGACCGCTGGCGCCGCGGTTGCAGAGTGTGCGAGTGTGTTCACCGCAGCCATTGTTCGTGGTAACAAAAATATTAATAAAACTTGTCAATAACTTTGAAGTGGAGTAATTATACTTGAAAAAGGGTGTAAAGAATTTATATACCAGCGAAGCGTCTGGATTGATGTTCGGAGTGTGAGTTTTGTCAATTGGAGACATTTGTGTGAGTCGCCGGCCGGCTACAAGGTGCAGCGCGAAGAAATATCCAGGTGAGTGGGCTTTAATGCTTGATTTTGCTAGGATAGGTGACTCGGCAACCACGTATAACAGTACATTCAGAACCCCAGGCGTCTGAGCTGGGAATACTTTCCCCAGGTACAAATACCATTCCATGTACCGGTTATTTTTTGGCCGGTACATTGTTTTTGGTCACTTCTCCCGGATAACTTGTTAGTATCCTGGTGACCTATTTATTATACAATACAGTCCACAGTAAAATATTTCTTGTCATAAACAAATTTTCTAGTATTCACGAAGTACTTGAGTAGGTTACCTAGAATACCTATTGAATGTAATGTTTTGATTTTGTTCATTTGTTTCAATCCAGTATAGTTTATTTGGTATTTGAACAATATAACGGGATTATAACTAAGTCATATCGTAGGCAAATAGGTACCTCAGTAGGTAGATCTGGATCACGAGATTTGTTTCTGCAAAATATTACGATTAAAAGTAAAGTTTTAAAGTACATATATATCTACTACTTAATTTAGTGTTGTTATCACATATGGTGGTAGTAAAATTGTGAAAAACAAAATAATAAAGTTAATCTTGTTGTGTTTAATGTTTTTAAATGATGGAGGTGTTCGCACAATAAGGTGATTAGAATTGAATATTAAGTATATTGCGTTTACACTTTGTATCTACGAATTATGGGTTATTTTTGTTGGTAAATCTGTCCACCATTTTTATCATTGTATGTAGGTATTTGTTTGGTGAATTGTGCACGTGCGCCTTCAATTTGCCGGTTGTGACGTTTCATTTTTTTCTCTCATTCTGTAGTTCGGCTAAAGAACGCGCGCGCCCTCTAACGGTGGTTAGTGAATATTATAATAGTTAACTTTAATTAAATGCAAATACGTATTTGTTAAACGTTGCGCACACTCGTTTAATTACTTATCGATTAAACTTCTTAATTACAAAGGTTTTATTTCTAAAAAGTAAAGATGGCAGAAGATAGAAAGTTAAAATTAAAAATTAAATATAGTGAGACTGTTTTACAATCTTACTTTGCACAAATACAAAGTATGTATGACTGTTCATTAGCGATAGAAACGGAGACGGAAGAAGCTAGTTTTTTAGTGTCGACTTTTAATTTAACTACGCTTAGATCGGAATTTATGGACAAGTTAGAAGAGTGGAATATGGCAAGGATGGAGTTAGATACAAAATATGAACCTAGTTTTCAAAAATGGGAAGTATTCGAGGATTTGTATAATCGTTTGCAAGATAAAATAAATTCACTAAAGTCAAAGAAAGTTACTTGCAGTTATGACAAATTAAAATCACCTAATATAAAATTACCGTCAATAGAATTACCGAAATTTGATGGAAATTTAAAGGCATGGCCGATGTTTATTGAATGTTTTAATAACACAATACATAATAATATACAGTTAAATTATGCAGAAAAGGTGTATTACTTATGCGGTCAGCTGACAGGTAAAGCACTCGAATGTATTGCGGGCTTATCGCCTACGGGTGAAAACTATGAGATAATTTATAATACTCTAATGGATAGATACCAAGATGTGCGTTCATTAGCCACAGCGTATTTAGAGGAGATTTTTAATTTAAAGAAAATGCAAGCGCCTTCTGTCGACGGTTTGAATACTTTTATTGATAAATTTTCCGTGTCAGTGACAGCTTTGGAGAAATTAATTACGGATGATAAATTAGATTTTATTTATTTATACCTTGCTTTGAATAAGGTGGATAGTGAAACCGCTCGATTATTTGAAAATTCGGTGCGTGATACGAAAGTGCCTTCGTATAGGAACTTCGTAAAGTTTATTAAAGAACAAGCTAAGATTTTGGAACGGACGGGTCTGAAGTCTAATGTGAATGAGAAATGCTCTTTTAGATCAAATAATGCTCGAGTGCCAATGGCTTTTAAACCAGTGCCGGTGCCGGGAAAATATTGTAAGTCCTTAGTGACTGCTTGTGATGGTGCAGTATGCCCTATGTGTAAAGCGAAGAATCACGATTATTTTTCAAAATGTACGGAATTTCTGAAAGTTTCATCTAAGGAACGTTACAATATAGTTAAGAAAAATAACGGATGCGTAACATGCTTAAGCGTTCATCATCGTTCGCCGGCATGCAATTCCAAGAATAGTTGTAGTTCATGCCAGTCCAGATCACATCATACATTGTTACATTTTCCGAGTGCACAGACTAGTACATCTTTAACGGTGTCTAGTGATTCTTGTTCGAATAAACATGGTGTTGATTCTGAGACCCGAGTAGTTTGTGGTTTCAACAGAGATAAGGTATCCACTGCTGGGGTTTCGTTGTGTTCAATGCATAGTGCTAAGACACACGACTCTTTGCGTACTGCGTTTTCTGTTACCGTGCTACTAGCCACAGCGAGGGTTCATGTAGTGGACCAACGAGGTGTGTCTCATACCGTCCGTTGTTTAATAGATAGTGGATCTCAAAACCACTTTATAACGTCACAGTGCTGTGAGCGATTGTTGCTGTCGTCGCAACAGACTGAATTTCCCATTTCAGTACACGGTTTTGGCGGTGGTGTGAATCGTGTACAGGGTGTTACGGAATTGGAATTTACATCGCGCTTCGATAACGGGGTAGCTTTTCGCATACGTCCGTTAGTGGTGGATAGTATAACAAATGATTTGCCCACTTCTGAGGTTGACACGTCAATGCTGTCTTATTTGTCGAGTGTTCCGCTTGCTGATGAAGCTTTTCACATTCCGGGAGAAGTGGAAATGCTGATCGGCGCAGAACTGTTTGCGCAGCTGTTACTTACTGGCAGAATTCGTGGACCGCCTGATATGCCAGATGCTGTTGAAACTAGTCTTGGATTCATCATCATGGGAAAGGTTCCAACTCTTACCGTCAGTGAATTTTCGCGAACGTCAACGTATTGCACGTTGGTCGAATCACAGATCCAGGATGCAGTATCTAAGTTCTGGCAGCTAGAGGAGATTCCGTCTTGTACATCCTCCAGTCTTAGTAGAGAAGAGCAGGAGTGTGAAGACATTTATAAGTCTACCACAACCCGTGATGCGTCAGGTACGTACACGGTAGCCCTACCGTTTAAAACAAATCTAACTGAGTTAGGAAGTTCTTTAAGTGTCGCACAGAAGCGTTTTTTTGCGTTGGAGCGAAAGCTACAAGAGTGTCCGCCATTAAGAAAGGCATATGATGATGTGATTAAAGAATATTTAGAGTTTGGATATTTGACTCCGATTTTATATAAGGACGTGTTTAGTGGGGATGATGGGTATGTTATTCCCCACCATGGTGTTGTTCGTGACGATAAGGTCACAACTAAACTTAGAATAGTGTTGGACGCTAGCGCCCATACTGATAAAGGACGGTCATTGAATGAAATGCTTCATGCCGGTCCTAATTTACAGGGTGATATTTTTACTCTATTATTAAATTTCCGTTTATTTGCAGTGGCATTTTGTGCAGATGTCCGACAAATGTACCTGCAAGTGAAGGTACATTCTAATTTCTGTAAATATTTGCAAGTTTTGTATCGGTTTAATCCTAATGATCGATTACAGACTTTTCAGTTTGATAGAGTCTGTTTTGGTCTGACATGTAGTCCATTTTTAGCGTTGCGGACGATTCGCCAACTTTGCGAAGATGAAAAGAACAACTTTCCTCTTGCGGCACAGGTTACCCAGAATGGCCTTTATATGGATGACGTCATTTACAGTGAAGATTCAGCGACTGTTGCAACGGAGATAGCGCTTCAGCTAATTGGAATGTTCAAAGCCGGGGGCTTTGACCTCCAGAAGTGGTCGAGTAATTCGCCCGATTTACTCTGCCAGATTCCTGAAACACAGTTGCATCCTCACGTATACAGTTTTGGCGATGAAGTTCAGAAGATTTTAGGAGTTAAATGGGAACCGCGTTCGGATATGTTTTCATTCGATGTGGCTCCTTGTACTGATTCTTGTACGAAGCGGAACATTTTGTCCGCAGTTGCCAGGTTGTGGGATGTTCTAGGATTTGCAGCTCCGGTAATTCTGTATGCCAAATTACTTCTTAGGGATCTGTGGGCATGGAAGATAGATTGGGACGAATCACCTCCTAGTAACGTCGTTAATAAATGGAATCGGTTTAAGGCGGAGTTACCCTTCTTGAGGAAGTTGGCTATACCGCGACACATTGGTGTTGTGAAGAACGGTGTTGTCACTCTTCTTGCATTTTCAGATGCCAGCGAGAAGGCGTATGGTGCTGCAGTATACATGCATTGCCATATCTCCAATGAAACCAATATAAATTTACTATGCGCTAAGTCGCGTGTGGCACCTCTCAAGACTGTATGTATCGCTCGTCTTGAATTATGCGCTGCTTTGTTGATGTCCAAGTTGGTAAGAGTAGTTTTAAACACTTATGTCGATCGTTGTGCAATAAGTCGCATTTTTGCTTTCACGGATTCCATGGTTGCACTGCACTGGATCCATTCTAGTCCACATAGATGGAAGACTTTTGTGGCGAATCGGATAGCAAAAATACATGACAATTTAGCACCATCTCACTTTTTTCATATACCTGGGAAAGAAAATCCAAGTGACTGTCTTTCACGAGGTCTTAGCCCAGCTCAACTTCTGGAACACCATTTGTGGTTCAATGGTCCAGCTTGGTTGCAAAGGGAATCGTCTCAGTGGCCTATTGAACCTTTTAAGCAAGACATGGGGGTAGTGGTTCCGGAAGCTAAAACGGTGTCCATGGCGGCAGTCGTACCGGCCGTGCCGGTGCTTTATACGTTGTCACAAAGGATATCATCTTGGCTCAAGTTGCGTCGTATCATCGTATACGTGCTGAGATTTGTGAGAAAACTGAAGTCAAAAGGTATTCCTAATGCAGAAGACTTGGATCAGGCTGAAATAGCAGTCGTTCGTTCACTGCAAGCCATGCATTTTGCTGACGTGATAAGCACTGTTCGGTCTGGGAAGTCTTGTTCCAAGCCCCTTCAGAAATTAAGACCGTTTTTAGTGGATGGAGTTTTGAGAGTAGGGGGTAGATTAGAAAATGCACCCCTTACTTTTGATCATAAACATCCTATTGTATTACCGCGAAAAGATCATGTAGTAAACCTTATTATTGATCACACTCACCGACAACACTGTCACGCTGGTCCGCATCTGCTGTTATCGATTCTAAGACACCGTTTTTGGATTTTAGCGGGGCGAAATATCGTTCGCTCTCGTGTTCATTTGTGTAATCAATGTTTTAGAGTTCGTCCTAGACATTGCATTCCACCTGTGATGGCTGATCTGCCTGAGTGTAGGTTGCAAGTTACAAAACCTTTTGCTAACACGGGACTTGATTATTGTGGCCCTATAAATATTACCTTAACCCGTAAACGAGGTGTTACAAGTCAAAAGGCGTACATCTGTGTTTTTGTATGTCTCACTACTAGGGCCGTACATGTAGAATTAGTTCCAGACTTGAGCACTGAGGCTTTTCTTAATGCTTTAAAGAGGTTTCTAGGTCGACGTGGACCTGTAGATAAACTGTTTTCTGATAATGGAACGAATTTTGTTGGTGCTCGGGCATATTTGAATGAGCTGTATGCATTTTTGCGAGCTCCATCACACACGAAACAATGGGATAGTGAGTTGGCTAATCAAGGAATTCAATGGCAAATGATTCCTCCTAATGCCCCGCATTTTGGTGGTGGATGGGAAGCTACTGTAAAGTCGTTTAAGACTCATTTGCTTCGCGTGATTGGAGCTCAGATACTCAGTTATGAGGAGCTGTTAACCGTACTAATCCAGATTGAAGCTGTATTAAATTCTAGGCCATTAGGACAGGCGTTAAGCACCGACCCGTCGGAACCTGTGGCATTAACTCCAGCGCACTTTTTACACACTGTACCGTTACGTTCACTTCCATCCGTGCCAATTATGGACAGTATTGATAAGTTACGTTCGCGGTTCTTATTGATTGACAAGCTCGTACAGTCGTACTGGAGTAGATGGAGTGATGAATATCTAAGTACTCTCCAAGCTCGGGAAAAATGGTTGACAGATAGTAACCCAATAAAAAAAGGCACCGTGGTTTTAATTATGAAAAATAATACGGCCCCATTACATTGGCCGTTGGGCATTATCCAGGAGACATATCCCGGATCTGATCGTCGAACAAGAGTTGTTCTTGTTAAGACTAAGGGAGGAACCTTTAAGCGTGCAGTGGTTCGTTTATGTCCACTGCCTTCTCAATAAGTTAAGATATATGTGTAATTGAAAACAAATACTTATTTATGTAGTTATTGTAGTGTATGTATTTAAATAACATCTCTATATTTAGTTTTTATATTCGTTGTCTATTATTTTAACTTTTAAACTTCCTCCTATTATGGGATTTATTAGATAAATGCTTTTCCATATAATGTGTTAATAGTAGTTCATTTTATAATCTATTGAAAGGAATCCCTTTCAAGCCGGGGGCTATGTTTTGGCCAAAAGTTACGTGGTTGTTAGGGTTCCTATCATAGTAAAAATAAGCTGTGAGCTCGCTCGAATTACGCGCGCGAGTGCTGTATCCTACCGCCGCCAGGGTGAGATTGAAAACCCCGACCGCTGGCGCCGCGGTGGCAGAGTGTGCGAGTGTGTTCACCGCAGCCATTGTTCGTGGTAACAAAAATATTAATAAAACTTGTCAATAACTTTGAAGTGGAGTAATTATACTTGAAAAAGGGTGTAAAGAATTTATATACCAGCGAAGCGTCTGGATTGATGTTCGGAGTGTGAGTTTTGTCAATTGGAGACATTTGTGTGAGTCGCCGGCCGGCTACAAGGTGCAGCGCGAAGAAATATCCAGGTGAGTGGGCTTTAATGCTTGATTTTGCTAGGATAGGTGACTCGGCAACCACGTATAACAGTACATTCAGAACCCCAGGCGTCTGAGCTGGGAATACTTTCCCCAGGTACAAATACCATTCCATGTACCGGTTATTTTTTGGCCGGTACAATATCGATTACGCAGTTTAAGTTCATTCCTTACATAGTTTTCTGGGTAGTCAGTATAGGAGGACTTTGAAATTCTGATTCATAACCTTTTTGGTTAAGCCTCATTCGGGTAAAGTCAGCTCGAGGCGATTACAGGAGCGAGTGAGATATACTGATGACTCAATTTGACGTGTGGTCTTTAGCACAGACCGTTTTTTATTATGGCGTCTGCAGACAATTTCTCTACGCAATTTTGGCAATGTCAACTGAAAAGGACTTAATAAACACAATTAATAAACACAAAGTAGCAACCAAACTCAGAATAATTATTTGTGTGATGCACCTGTCTGTCTGTTCTGACAGAAATTCGAACCCATAACACTCCGGTGCGGTGGTTACAGCGAGGCAATTGCTTTAACTGCTAGGCCAATCGTGCAGTGGAACTCTAATTTGAAAAGAATCTTTATCTCTGCTAAATGAAATAGTAAAAATATGGGGTTGAAATATTTTTTGAACTATTTTTTTCTTAGTTATATTCGTCTAATGGTCGAAATTCAATGATAATTATCACTGAACATATGACGAAATTCTTGTGAAGTTGAGAAAAAATCGTTTCCACAATTGCTATAACTCTCGTTAATCCTTACAAATATAATAATGCGAATGTGAGTTTGTTACGTTTTCACGTCTAAACTCCTCAATAGATTTTTATAAAATGTGGTATAGAGGTAGATAGAACCTTGGAGACGGTGAGAGGCTAGTTTTTCTCGCTAAAAACTTATTGAAAGTGGGGTTATGTGCGGAATAAACTTTGTGTGCAACTTTTTATTGCGCAATTCGATTTGACATAATCAGTATTATCGTGAGTGAAACCGCGGGTAAAAGCAAGTAGATACAAAATAAATAAAAAAGTAGAAAATAATTACCAAAACTGAGTAGTAAAAGGTACTGAATTATTTTGTCCTTTTGTATTTATATATCTACATTATAAAAAAATAATTGCGAATTTTGAGGTAAATCTATTTTACAATTGAACATTTTAATAACACTATCAATACCCGGGGTTAAATTTCTTAATTTGAATTTCAAAGTAATTCTCGGTGCCTGGAATTATATTCGGACCAGTGAACTTACAAAATAAATTTGTAATTTAAGATTTTTTTTTTATTTACAGTCTACCGATTACCTACAATTACACTTGCTGGTACGTGATGATAATACTAAAGATGGTGGTGGTAGATAAGAGAGATGGCGATTCTTTCTGAAAAACATCGATTCTTGGATTTATTCGAATCGAAATCAAATGATCGATTCACAAAAAAATCGTGTTCCAAAATAGCAATTCATCAAAAACCCATTTTTTTATTCGTCTTTTCCTGTTTATATTATTAATGTAAAACCAATCATAGAAAACAAAAAGAACACCATAGTAATCCACTTTATCATTCTATATTTGTGATAAATTATCATTTCTCTATTATTTTGATAAAACATTGAAATAGTTATCAATAATGTTATTGATAATAATCGAACCTCAATTTTTAAAGTATTGATTCAGACCTGCGAATCAATTAAAAAAAAAATGGTATTTACCCTATAAAATCGATTTTTCAATTATTCAAGCTTAGATCGCCATCTCTATTAGATAGATTTAGTGCTTCACGACGGAAATTTGTAGACTGCATTAAATATTTTTATCAACAGACTGCAAACACCATGACAAAATTCCTCAGTCGCTAGGAATGGGGCGGTATGGCTGAGCAATTGCCAGATAAGGAATTTTGCAATAACCTGATACTGGAGAGTCTCACTAGTAGCGTTGAATAATAGAAGTTACTTATGTGTCGGTTCACCAACAAACAATGCGGGTAAGTAAATAATTTCCCGGAAATAAGCCCAACGACGCGATCAATGGTTGGCACGAAATGTGTGTGAAATGTCTGTAGGAAAGGGAGAAGGCGTAAGGAAATGTTTATATATGTGTTAACATAGATACAAAATTACAAATCAATCTTCACAGAATAAAAATAACCAGAGAGTAATGCGTTTTTCTAATACCCGTCTGGCTAGCTACCACGTTGAAATTGATAGTCTACCGCCAAATGCCTATAGATTGTTTCGCCAGTTACACTTGAGACCCAGTCCCTCCACTAGACTTAGCGTGTCCACTATCTTGGGCCTCATCACTATTTAACATTAGGTGGGATTGTGGCTAAAATGTGATACATTAAAACAAATAATGAAGTTACACCCATGTATGTTTCGGAACACTAGGATCAATTTTTGATTTACCCTGATAAAGATACAAAAATTTGCTAATCATCGTTGTCAAATTTAGTCCAAATGTTTTTTCTTACTTAATGTTTAGGCTTATTGTGAGAAATTGTGATACTACTATAATGTTTACCGTTGTTCGAAAATAATGCAATTCTTTGTATACTCGCGTACCTATATTCTTTTTTTTTGCCCTGATTTTATTTAACACTTAATTTAGTTTTTATTACATAAGAATTATACTAAGATACATTGAAAATTTCCCCAATTACATAAATTATTCTTGTAGAAAAATCATAAAAATTGACTCTGTAGTTTCTGTGACAATCCAGCAATTACAAACATACTCGAATAAAAATAACTTTTTAAACTTTTTTTGAGGACAAAACGAAATTCATAAAGCTAACAATTAATAATGTGACATAATATTGAAATCGACCTTTCGTATTATAATTACAATCCGTATTTGCTTTGCTTTAACTTTTGGCCGTAGTAAGTGAAGATATGATCTAAGATGGTAACACACTAAGCCTATGACGAACTGAGTGGGTTAGTGAAGTTCTAAACTGAATTTTAGGTGGGATTGTCCGAACACATATATAGGTGATCAATAACAGATTTTTAAGATGTTGGTATTTAAGTGTAGTAATCACTTTTGCACTATTCGATGACTTTTTAAGATTGTTTTCATATTGTTTGGGCCAAAAGTTACGTGGTTGTTAGGGTTCCTATCATAGTAAAAGTAAGCTGTGAGCTCGCTCGAATTACGCGCGCGAGTGCTGTATCCAACCGCCGCCAGGGTGAGATTGAAAACCCCGACCGCTGGCGCCGCGGTGGCAGAGTGTGTGAGTTGTGTTCACCGCAGCCATTGTTCGTGGTAACAAAAATATTAATAAAACTTGTCAATAACTTTGAAGTGGAGTAATTATACTTGAAAAAGGGTGTAAAGAATTTATATACCAGCGAAGCGTCTGGATTGATGTTCGGAGTGTGAGTTTTGTCAATTGGAGACATTTGTGTGAGTCGCCGGCCGGCTACAAGGTGCAGCGCGAAGAAATATCCAGGTGAGTGGGCTTTAATGCTTGATTTTGCTAGGATAGGTGACTCTGCAACCACGTATAACAGTACATTCAGAACCCCAGGCGTCTGAGCTGGGAATACTTTCCCCTGGTACCAATACCATTCCATGTACCGGTTATTTTATGGCCGGTACATTGTTTTTGGTCACTTCTCCCGGATAAATTGTTAGTATCCTGGTGACCTATTTATTATACAATACAGTCCACAGTAAAATATTTCTTGTAATAAACAAATTTTCTAGTATTCACGAAGTACTTGAGTAGGTTACCTAGAATACCTATTGAATGTAATGTTTTGATTTTGTTCATTTGTTTCAATCCAGTATAGTTTATTTGGTATTTGAACAATATAACGGGATTATAACTAAGTCATATCGTAGGCAAATAGGTACCTCAGTAGGTAGATCTGGATCACGAGATTTGTTTCTGCAAAATATTACGATTAAAAGTAAAGTTTTAAAGTACATATATATCTACTACTTAATTTAGTGTTGTTATCACATATGGTGGTAGTAAAATTGTGAAAAACAAAATAATAAAGTTAATCTTGTTGTGTTTAATGTTTTTAAATGATGAAGGTGTTCGCACAATAAGGTGATTAGTATTGAATATTAAGTATATTGCGTTTACACTTTGTATTACGAATTATGGGTTATTTTTGTTGGTAAATCTGTCCACCATTTTTATCGTTGTATGTAGGTATTTGTTTGGTGAATTTGTGCACGTGCGCCTTCAATTTGCCGGTTGTGACGTTTCATTTTTCTGTCATTCTGTAGTTCGGCTAAAGAACGCGCGTGCCCTCTAACGGTGGTTAGTGAATATTATAGATAGTTAACTTTAATTAAATGCAAATACGTATTTGTTAAACGTTGTGCATACTCGTTTAATTACTTATCGATTAAAATTCTTAATTACAAAGGTTTTATTTCTAAAAAGTAAAGATGGCAGAAGATAGAAAGTTAAAATTAAAAATTAAATATAGTGAGACTGTTTTACAATCTTACTTTGCACAAATACAAAGTATGTATGACTGTTCATTAGCGATAGAAACGGAGACGGAAGAAGCTAGTTTTTTAGTGTCGACTTTTAATTTAACTACGCTTAGATCGGAATTTATGGACAAGTTAGAAGAGTGGAATATGGCAAGGATGGAGTTAGATACAAAATATGAACCTAGTTTTCAAAAATGGGAAGTATTCGAGGATTTGTATAATCGTTTGCAAGATAAAATAAATTCACTAAAGTCAAAGAAAGTTACTTGCAGTTATGACAAATTAAAATCACCTAATATAAAATTACCGTCAATAGAATTACCGAAATTTGATGGAAATTTAAAGGCATGGCCGATGTTTATTGAATGTTTTAATAACACAATACATAATAATATACAGTTAAATTATGCAGAAAAGGTGTATTACTTATGCGGTCAGCTGACAGGTAAAGCACTCGAATGTATTGCGGGCTTATCGCCTACGGGTGAAAACTATGAGATAATTTATAATACTCTAATGGATAGATACCAAGATGTGCGTTCATTAGCCACAGCGTATTTAGAGGAGATTTTTAATTTAAAGAAAATGCAAGCGCCTTCTGTCGACGGTTTGAATACTTTTATTGATAAATTTTCCGTGTCAGTGACAGCTTTTGAGAAATTAATTACGGATGATAAATTAGATTTTATTTATTTATACCTTGCTTTGAATAAGGTGGATAGTGAAACCGCTCGATTATTTGAAAATTCGGTGCGTGATACGAAAGTGCCTTCGTATAGGAACTTCGTAAAGTTTATTAAAGAACAAGCTAAGATTTTGGAACGGACGGGTCTGAAGTCTAATGTGAATGAGAAATGCTCTTTTAGATCAAATAATGCTCGAGTGCCAATGGCTTTTAAGCCAGTGCCGGTGCCGGGAAAATATTGTAAGTCCTTAGTGACTGCTTGTGATGGTGCAGTATGCCCTATGTGTAAAGCGAAGAATCACGATTGTTTTTCAAAATGTACGGAGTTTCTGAAACTTTCATCTAAGGAACGTTACAATATAGTTAAGAAAAATAACGGATGCGTAACATGCTTAAGCGTTCATCATCGTTCGCCGGCATGCAATTCCAAGAATAGTTGTAGTTCATGCCAGTCCAGATCACATCATACATTGTTACATTTTCCGAGTGCACAGACTAGTACATCTTTAACGGTGTCTAGTGATTCTTGTTCGAATAAACATGGTGTTGATTCTGAGACCCGAGTAGTTTGTGGTTTCAACAGAGATAAAGTATCCACTGCTGGGGTTTCGTTGTGTTCAATGCATAGTGCTAAGACACACGACTCTTTGCGTACTGCTTTTTCTGTTACCGTGCTACTAGCCACAGCGAGGGTTCATGTAGTGGACCAACGAGGTGTCTCTCATACCGTCCGTTGTTTAATAGATAGTGGATCTCAAAACCACTTTATAACGTCACAGTGCTGTGAGCGATTGTTGCTGTCGTCGCAACAGACTGAATTTCCCATTTCAGTACACGGTTTTGGCGGTGGTGTGAATCGTGTACAGGGTGTTACGGAATTGGAATTTACATCGCGCTTCGATAACGGGGTAGCTTTTCGCATACGTCCGTTAGTGGTGGATAGTATAACAAATGATTTGCCCACTTCTGAGGTTGACACGTCAATGCTGTCTTATTTGTCGAGCGTTCCGCTTGCTGATGAAGCCTTTCACATTCCCGGAGAAGTGGAAATGCTGATCGGCGCAGAACTGTTTGCGCAGCTGTTACTTACTGGCAGAATTCGTGGACCGCCTGATATGCCAGATGCTGTTGAAACTAGTCTTGGATTCATCATCATGGGAAAGGTTCCAACTCTTACCGTCAGTGAATTTTCGCGAACGTCAACGTATTGCACGTTGGTCGAATCACAGATGCATGATGCAGTATCTAAGTTCTGGCAGCTAGAGGAGATTCCGTCTTGTACATCCTCCAGTCTTAGTAGAGAAGAGCAGGAGTGTGAAGACATTTATAAGTCTACCACAACCCGTGATGCGTCAGGTACGTACACGGTAGCCCTACCATTTAAAACAAATCTAACCGAGTTAGGAAGTTCTTTAAGTGTCGCACAGAAGCGTTTTTTTGCGTTGGAGCGAAAGCTACAAGAGTGTCCGCCATTAAGAAAGGCATATGATGATGTGATTAAAGAATATTTAGAGTTTGGATATTTGACTCCGATTTTATATAAGAATGTGTTTAGTGGGGATGCTGGGTATGTCATTCCCCACCATGGTGTTGTTCGTGACGATAAGGTCACAACTAAACTTAGAATAGTATTGGACGCTAGCGCCCATACTGATAAAGGACGGTCATTGAATGAAATGCTTCATGCCGGTCCTAATTTACAGGGTGATATTTTCACTCTATTATTAAATTTCCGTTTATTTGCAGTGGCATTTTGTGCAGATGTCCGACAAATGTACCTGCAAATGAAGGTACATTCTAATTTCTGTAAATATTTGCAAGTTTTGTATCGGTTTAATCCTAATGATCGATTACAGACTTTTCAGTTTGATAGAGTCTGTTTTGGTCTGACATGTAGTGCATTTTTAGCGTTGCGGACGATTCGCCAACATTGCGAAGATGTAAAGAACAACTTTCCTCTTGCGGCACAGGTTACCCAGAATGGCCTTTATATGGATGACGTCATTTACAGTGAAGATTCAGCGACTGCTGCAACGGAGATAGCGCTTCAGCTAATAGGAATGTTCAAAGCCGGGGGCTTTGACCTCCAGAAGTGGTCGAGTAATTCGCCCGATTTACTCTGCCAGATTCCTGAAACACAGTTGCATCTTCACGTATACAGTTTTGGCGATGAAGTTCAGAAGATTTTAGGAGTTAAATGGGAACCGCGTTCGGATATGTTTTCATTCGATGTGGCTCCTTGTACTGATTCTTGTACGAAGCGGAACATTTTGTCCGCAGTTGCCAGGTTGTGGGATGTTCTAGGATTTGCAGCTCCGGTAATTCTGTATGCCAAATTACTTCTTAGGGATCTGTGGGCATGGAAGATAGATTGGGACGAATCACCTCCTAGTAACGTCGTTAATAAATGGAATCGGTTTAAGGCGGAGTTACCCTTCTTGAGGAAGTTGGCTATACCGCGACACATTGGTGTTGTGAAGAACGGTGTTGTCACTCTTCTTGCATTTTCAGATGCCAGCGAGAAGGCGTATGGTGCTGCAGTATACATGCATTGCCATATCTCCAATGAAACCAATATAAATTTACTATGCGCTAAGTCGCGTGTGGCACCTCTCAAGACTGTATGTATCGCTCGTCTTGAATTATGCGCTGCTTTGTTGATGTCCAAGTTGGTAAGAGTGGTTTTAAACACTTATGTCGATCGTTGTGCAATAATTCGCATTTTTGCTTTCACGGATTCCATGGTTGCACTGCACTGGATCCATTCTAGTCCACATAGATGGAAGACTTTTGTGGCGAATCGGATAGCAAAAATACATGACAATTTAGCACCATCTCACTTTTTTCATATACCTGGGAAAGAAAATCCAAGTGATTGTCTTTCACGAGGTCTTAGCCCAGCTCAACTTCTGGAACACCATTTGTGGTTCAATGGCCCAGCTTGGTTGCAAAGGGAATCGTCTCAGTGGCCTATTGAACCTTTTAAGCAAGACATGGGGGTAGTGGTTCCGGAAGCTAAAACGGTGTCCATGGCGGCAGTCGTACCGGCCGTGCCGGTGCTTTATACGTTGTCACAAAGGATATCATCTTGGCTCAAGTTGCGTCGAATCATCGTATACGTGCTGAGATTTGTGAGAAAACTCAAGTCAAAAGGTATTCCTAATGTAGAAGACTTGGATCAGGCTGAAATAGCAGTCGTTCGTTCACTGCAAGCCATGCATTTTGCTGACGTGATAAGCACTGTTCGGTCTGGGAAGTCTTGTTCCAAGCCCCTTCAGAAATTAAGAGCGTTTTTAGTGGATGGAGTTATGAGAGTAGGGGGTAGATTAGAAAATGCACCCCTTACTTTTGATCATAAACATCCTATTGTATTACCGCGAAAAGATCATGTAGTTAACCTTATTATTGATCACACTCACCGACAACACTGTCACGCTGGTCCGCATCTGCTGTTATCGATTCTAAGACACCGGTTTTGGATTTTAGCGGGGCGAAATATCGTTCGCTCTCGTGTTCATTTGTGTAATCAATGTTTTAGAGTTCGTCCTAGACATTGCATTCCACCTGTGATGGCTGATCTGCCTGAGTGTAGGTTGCAAGTTACAAAACCTTTTGCTAACACGGGACTTGATTATTGTGGCCCTATAAATATTACCTTAACCCGTAAACGAGGTGTTACAAGTCAAAAGGCGTACATCTGTGTTTTTATATGTCTCACTACTAGGGCCGTACATGTAGAATTAGTTCCAGACTTGAGCACTGAGGCTTTTCTTAATGCTTTAAAGAGGTTTCTAGGTCGACGTGGACCTGTAGATAAACTGTTTTCTGATAATGGAACGAATTTTGTTGGTGCTCGGGCATATTTGAATGAGCTGTATGCATTTTTGCGAGCTCCATCACACACGAAACAATGGGATAGTGAGTTGGCTAATCAAGGAATTCAATGGCAAATGATTCCTCCTAATGCCCCGCATTTTGGTGGTGGATGGGAAGCTACTGTAAAGTCGTTTAAGACTCATTTGCTTCGCGTGATTGGAGCTCAGATACTCAGTTATGAGGAGCTGTTAACCGTACTAATCCAGATTGAAGCTGTATTAAATTCTAGGCCATTAGGACAGGCGTTAAGCACCGACCCGTCGGAACCTGTGGCATTAACTCCAGCGCACTTTTTACACACTGTACCGTTACGTTCACTTCCATCCGTGCCAATTATGGACAGTATTGATAAGTTACGTTCGCGGTTCTTATTGATTGACAAGCTCGTACAGTCGTACTGGAGTAGATGGAGTGATGAATATCTAAGTACTCTCCAAGCTCGGGAAAAATGGTTGACAGATAGTAACCCAATAAAAAAAGGCACCGTGGTTTTAATTATGAAAAATAATACGGCCCCATTACATTGGCCGTTGGGCATTATCCAGGAGACATATCCCGGATCTGATCGTCGAACAAGAGTTGTTCTTGTTAAGACTAAGGGAGGAACCTTTAAGCGTGCAGTGGTTCGTTTATGTCCACTGCCTTCTCAATAAGTTAAGATATATGTGTAATTGAAAACAAATACTTATTTATGTAGTTGTTGTAGTGTATGTATTTAAATAACATTTCTATATTTAGTTTTTGTATTCGTTGTCTATTATTTTAACTTTTAAACTTCCTCCTATTATGGGATTTATTAGATAAATGCTTTTCCATATAATATGTTAATAGTAGTTCATTTTATAATCTATTGAAAGGAATCCCTTTCAAGCCGGGGGCTATGTTTGGGCCAAAAGTTACGTGGTTGTTAGGGTTCCTATCATAGTAAAAGTAAGCTGTGAGCTCGCTCGAATTACGCGCGCGAGTGCTGTATCCAACCGCCGCCAGGGTGAGATTGAAAACCCCGACCGCTGGCGCCGCGGTGGCAGAGTGTGTGAGTTGTGTTCACCGCAGCCATTGTTCGTGGTAACAAAAATATTAATAAAACTTGTCAATAACTTTGAAGTGGAGTAATTATACTTGAAAAAGGGTGTAAAGAATTTATATACCAGCGAAGCGTCTGGATTGATGTTCGGAGTGTGAGTTTTGTCAATTGGAGACATTTGTGTGAGTCGCCGGCCGGCTACAAGGTGCAGCGCGAAGAAATATCCAGGTGAGTGGGCTTTAATGCTTGATTTTGCTAGGATAGGTGACTCTGCAACCACGTATAACAGTACATTCAGAACCCCAGGCGTCTGAGCTGGGAATACTTTCCCCTGGTACAAATACCATTCCATGTACCGGTTATTTTATGGCCGGTACACATATAAAGAACGCTAACTAAAACTTACTGTATAGATTGGAAGTCTCATACCACAGACCCACCGTTGGTTTTCGTTTATTATTCAAAATTTATGTTCAAATAAATAATTTGTATTCATTTCTGTAAATATCTTACGTGATCACGCCAGAATGTCAGTACATGACAACGAGACGAGACGAGAAGGTATGGGCTCTCGCAATTGACACATAATCTACGGTTTTGTCGATCATCTGTGATAGAGCGAGTGTCAACGTTCAAGGTTAACACGCACGTTGTGCAAATAAACAAATAATATAGTTAACCGGTGCCGGCTCAATGTTTTATTGGGACAGTAAAGTGAAGTGTCATAAGTTTAGGAATAGCAAATAATTCAGCTTACAGATTGGTCAGTACCGATCAGTACATTGCATGATAATCGTCTCATATATTTTTTCAGTATCTCTTTCCACAAATCCTTGAAGTGTTATGCACCATTTCGAATAAAAATTACCTAACAACCGTATGCTCTAGAACAAAGGTGACCAATCCCGCACCCGCGGGTGTGCGAACACTATTTGATTTATATTGATCTATATTGGACCTGCTACAAGACTTCTAAAATACTAATTTTAACATACCACTTCTTTCAACTTCTTAACCATAGTAAAAATAATTTTAAAGTAATTATTATCATTATTACAATTTATCATGTACTTTTTTAACCATTTTATTATATTGCTGTAACGTTAATACATGATTATTTTTATTCTTTCTCCTAACCCATGCAGAAAAACATGCGGCCACCGCGTTGTAAAGAGATTTCATTGTGCACTTGCTTTGAAAAAGGTTGGCCACCGCTGCTCTAGCGCACATCAAACCTTAAATTTTCATAGTGAAGATTTTCAATAATCTTTAATGACGGTCTAAGTTAAAGAGTAAAATATTCTAAATTGAATTCCTCTACATTTTATTTAAACCATAAGGAAGCAAAGTATTGTTAATTTATTAGTTTTTCACCTACAGCCATTTCGTCAAACCTGTTTACTTCATTGTCTGCATAGAGTGTTTAATCGTGCAACGCTCACTTCACACCTAGTTTACTATTCAAATTGCTTAGTGAATAAATTAAAACTTGCCAACGCTTTCCAACAAGTAATTTCTTTGTCAAACTAAGCTTTGCATGGAATTAGTAAGACTTCATAATAGTTGCTCTTGAGGTTTTTGATGTTGTTGTTTATTATTCAAAGGAATTCTGACTCGGGGTAGCGATGTTTATAGAATTTTGAGGTGTTTCTCAGGTGAAAGTAGAATGATAAATATTTTCATCTACGTGTCAACGTGTATAAATTATGTATGTATGTAAACAAACATGTTACCTACAAATTATGAAAAAAAAAGTTTGAATAAATATATCACTGACAAAAATATCAAACTATATACATATAGTTATTACTATATTTATAAATCTTATATGAAGTTTAGATAATAATTTCCAGATGCCGTGACCAGATCAGATTTAAATAAAATATTATTTTGGAAATAACGGTTTACCTCCCGAGTTTATCCAGTTAATTGGTTTATTAAGCAATATAAAATCTTACACAAATCTTATTAAAATGCTTTTGTGGAGGGGACTGCAAAATTTTAGACAACGCTTAAAAAAACACAGATTAAACAAAATTTATGATATAAAAGTTATGATTATCGATTCATAAGTACACAGAAGATTGATGAAAAATTCTGATTATTTAAATTTACTTGAGTAGTTAACGTATTTTCTACTTTTCAGTAACCTCATATTGGGAGTAATTTCAACAGATTAAAAGTCAGTAGACAAAGAATTTAAAAATAGTTTATCAAAACCATTACACGGCAAACAGTTCATATTTGTTAGTTAATTTTTTGTACTCTATGATATAATAGTCCGCAGTATCTTAAGCTGCGAATAAGCAGTAGCAAAGTTTCCTTTTATTGAAATATTAAGCTCACAACGACTAAGTCACAATACTTAATTGTCACCTTCATCTTGTTACTTTGGTTTTCCAAATCAATTTTATATATTTTAGCCGTAAAATGAAGGTATGTGCTTAGCAAAAAGTTTTTAAATTTTGCTGCTGGATAAAGTATGACATGTATATCTGGACTCAATCACATTACCATAAGTCAGGTGGAACATCCGTCATAGTATATAACACCTAAGTATATTATGTTTTGGAATCAGTTGGTGTACATATAGTTCCCAATAGGCTTAAAGGCTCTTATAGCAACGTCGACAGGCAAAGGACTCCAGATATTTCAGCAATCACCGTTATTCTTGGCCTTTACTGTGCACTATCAGACATTTTGCTTCGATAACATAACATTTACTCATGTTTATTTATCAAACAATTAAATTCTGAAAACAGTTTGACATAGGAAACAGGAGTAACAAACGCAATGATTTTGTTTATCGTTTACTTCATACATTTCTATTCATAACCCATCATCATTAACATATAATGATTCAGTAGAGATATACACATTATCACTTATACAGCCATACACACATAACACAAGATGATGGTTCATTTGGTGGTGTGTGCGGACGCCGTTTCATTGGACGAGAGTTCGAAAGCACCTGCAATGAGCCTATGTTTTCGCTGAAGGAAAGCATCGTGAGGAAACCATAATATATTGGTAGGGCTTTTTCTAATGCCCGCTTGGCTAGCTACCACCCTCAACATGAAAATCAAATGAAAAAATGAAAAAATACCTTTAGGTGTATTCCGGCAGTTACACGTGAGCCAGTCCCTCCACTAGATTAGCGTGTCCACTATCTCGGGGCATATCGTCATTTAATAACAGGTTAAATTATAGCCATAACGCTACATACTTGTAAAGTAAAAAAAATAAACGCTTAAAAGCACACATTCAAATGCATATAAATAGAATACACGCACAATAATCAATTTTAATAATTATTTCTTCCGAACTAGCACTACTTTATTGTTAAATATACTGAATTTTATAATGTTAAGTATGTTGCGAACAAAAAGTAAAAATAAATAAATATAACCAAAACAAGTCGTATGAATCCTTATCTTTATTAATATTAAAAATGCAACAATGAGTTTGTTTGTTTGTTACGCTTTCACGCCTAAACTGAGTTATACTGAGACTTTTGAATTGCAAATATAAACTCCATCAGAGAATTTTAGTTTAAAAAAACACATGTAAAATAAACTCAAATGTTATACCACCATGATCCCTTCCAATGTTCTACTTGTATTGGATACATTTTGTATATAAATTCGTTGTTCTTTATTTCAGTAGTAACATAAACAACTTCGAAATCGGTTATACAATGTCCAGGTTCGTCTTTCGACTAAATGATGCAAAGATACGCCAATTTGCTCGTGAGTAAATCGAGTCGGGCTCCGTCAAGAACCATCAAGTGTGCCAAATGTCTTAATAAATTAACATTCAAAGTCTCGTCAACGGTAAATGACGCGCTCGACCTTCATGTAAAATATTTACACAGTAATATAGCCCTTACTGCCTGTTCTCGAAAATTATATTAGATAGGTTTTTATTTTGTTTCGATTTCGGAGCCCAATTTTCTTCTTCTTTTGTTGTTCTTGACAACTCAGTCTTCTTCAAGTTATAAGATTTGGGCAGATAATACTATCGTCAACAAAATTGTGACTCTTTTGTTCAAGCTCTCTTGGGAGTTTTTGTGGCAAGTAATATATAATGTTTCGAATGGTTGTTCATAATTCATTTCACTTATGCTCTTCAGCTACACTACACCACGTAAAATTTCACCTATATTTCACAATTTAGGGCTAAATAACTAAGTATATGAATTAAAATTAAAATTACAACATGACAGATCAAATCCTGCCAAAAACTCTCGAATCTTAATTTTACTGTAAACATCGCTTTGAGATACATATATTTAACTTATTTCCTTTTTAAGAAATATACAAAGGTACTTGGATCAGGCAGCTAAGTCAGACTTTAATTCATTAGATCTTCAACATTTTCGTCACTCTCCAGTTAAAATTGCCAATGAGATTTTTGTGATAACCTATATATCATAAAATGTTTATTTATGACTCACCAATATTACAAAACATAAGGCCATATAACTAAGGATATAAATAAAAATTAAAAGGCCCTGGCAAAAACTCTAGTGTTCGTAATAGTTAGTTAATCTTATTCCTTTTAATTATTGTGGCCGCAGCATATAAGTTTTCTAAGCCTAAATTCGTATTAAACTTCCTGTATGAACTGGTTTTCAAGTGCAACTGCCGAAACAAACCTATTGGTATTTGGCGGCAGATTTTTAACTTGAGGGTGGTAGATAGCCAGGCAGCCATCACAAAATGCCCTACAACCATGCAACGCACCTCTATTATTATGTCGGCTTTTTGTTAAAACTGTTCAAGGAATTTTCGTTACAATTTAAAATTAAAATGTTATTAAAAAATGATTTATTTCTTTTATATTTAGTTATCAAAGTATATCACGAAAAAAAAAACAACAAGAAAAAAGTTGTGTGTATGTTTGACTACACGATAGAAGTGAAACATCACTATATCTCTCTCGCTTGCTTAAGCGTCTCAAGCCGACTTTACCCGAAATAGTGTCACACAAAAAGGTTGCAGATCAAAATTTCAAAGCCCGCATTTTCCTATGTTTTCGTTTTCCTTTATTTAGTCCATCAAGTTTTTGCAATGAATTAAAAAAGAGCTATAATATAAAGTCAACTCCTACCAAAAACTCACAATAACCGTGGGCGAGGATGTATTATGAAATTAACTAGTATCTATATTTTCTGTATATCAAATTCAAAGTCCGTTCTATGTATGCATCTGCAATTGTACGTGATAAATTAATAAGTTCTCGTAGTAATAACGTTACTAGCCCTTACTCGGTCCGACAATTTCCCAAGTAATTCCACACACCTGCACCTTTAATTCCCTTATTCGTTTTCGGGTCTCATTTAGTGAGAACGTCGAGGTTCGTTCACACATTATCCCGTACCCATATTTCTGGTTCAACAGATGTGAATAATTTCAATTTTAACTTGCGAATTAAACTTAATACCGTATTCATTTTTCCTGGATTCTAATATATTACGTGATATTATTTATCTTTGGTGAATATATTCTACTTTAAAAATACGTACAAAATAAAAGTACATAAAATAAATATTAAAACTACAATATACCCACTTTAAACTTTAATTAGAGTTTGAGTTACTTTTAAATCAAAAATTTCTTATAACACCAGAAACAATCTGCCAAAAATAATGGTGGAATACTGTAAGTTAGCATTGTGTTTTTATTACTAAAAAGTAATTTAGTATCATAAACTAATCAAAAGTTATAATGTTTCTTATTAATTTACTAAAAAGTTTGAATTTTATTCCACTTACATGTTATATTATCTACGTTATTAATATCAATATTAATGATGGAGATAAATATAACATTTTACCTACACCAATACAATTTTAGAGATGGAATAAACTGATTTTTCATTTACTTTAATAATTTGTTCTCACAATAAAATTAAATATCTTATACCTTTACATTCGGGATATTGCGCCTGGAGTACTACGATTCGCTCGTATATATAAGCTTCCTGGAAGAGTAATCATTATTATTAAAATATTTATTAAAATCATTCGGTTGAAAGATTAATCTTGTTAACAATTCTGTTGCATCTCGTTATTCCATTCAGGCTTGTATTTTTAGCGAAACATAAAACCCGGCCCGAATCGTCGTCGTCCACGCGGACTGTTTCATGAGATTTACATTTTATTAATCTTAAAATGACAATGGGCGGTTTGACATGAAACAATATAAACGCCGACGAGATCTACGCCTTTCAGGATGATAGAAGTTTAACAAATTAAACTGAACGTTTTAGGATGAATAGGTTTATAATCAACCGCCATCGCGTTGGTATCATACCAACCCCATATTACGTATTTGGCAAAAGCAAAGCAAATAAATTTGGCAAATTGTGTATACTAATAAAGGTGATACATAATACAAATTTGCAATTTCGAAGGAAATATTTCGTTATTTTTGCAATCGTTTTGCTTATGCGAAATATTTAGCAATGACGGCTCAGTTGGCTATTTGTACGGACGCTGCATCAATTGACGTGATTTCGAATCCCTGTAATGAGCCTAAGCTTGCGGTGAAGGAAAACATTATGATGAAACCTAAAATCACACCTGGGTATGAAAGTAATAGTGTGACCGATTTGCATGATGTATACATAGTACACATGTAGACAGTCTCTTAAAGAAACTCGACAAACAGAAACGAAAGTTAATTAAAGTTTATCTATACATACATGTGTGCAAGCTAGTCGCAATTGATTCTAGTATAAATTCCTATCACTTCGTTTGTACAGTGCATATGCTCTATCTAAAACGCAACACACTAAAGTGCTTTATATTACCGAGACAATTTTTTGAAGTGTCTATTCAAATTGAGGACTTTTATTCTTAAGGAAATGCTAGTTTGCAACTTATCCCTGAATAGCCTATAAAAATAACTCGATTTATAGTAATAGGAATGAACTAATACAATAGATTTGGTGGTCATAATGTGATGCAACAAAATTGACATATTTTTACTACTCCCTAAAGCATATTTTTAATTTAATATTATGTTAATGTGATTTACAATATTTTTCATATTAATCTATGCGAATTATAAAAAGGTCTGTAAATACCATAGTCGAAGAATTTATATTCACAAAAGAGGTATTGGAATATAAAAATGGGCACTAAAAACAAACGTAGAAAATGTATCATAAATGTAGTTATAAACTTTAGCCGAGAGACGCAAAGCGGATTGCATGATCGTGGCTGTATGTGGATTTGTAAAATATGTTCAAAATCTCAACAATTCTATTTGGTGCAATTGATCAAAGGATTGTTGTTTAGATGTTATTTCATGAAGGTTATTACTTAAACGTTTATATGAAATCTAATGACACGTCATCAAAATAATGCCTTGATGAATTTTCGTCTCTAAAACCCGTACCCCAACGGAGTAGACGTTTGAACCCACCTTAAACTTAGCTAATTAAACTTTGCCCTGGTCACAGTCCTGCGGGATACGTCACATAAGCCGTGTTTATCTCGAAATTATAAATAATGAATTATGTTTACTTTTGTAATTATATTATGTTTGATGTACAACAGATACAGTAATGTGTCCTTATTTTTCCTCATGTGAACCAGCCATTAGTCGGATTGAAGTAGAAAAAGAAAGAAAGAGAGAGTACATTTATCTATGTTCGATATGTTTTGTGAGTTGATTAATGTTGTTACCATGTAGGACCTTGCTTCAGTCTTCACACAAGAATGTCAAAATTCTAATGCATACCTGGCTAGTTACCACCCTCAAATTGAAAATCTACTGGCAAATACCTATAGGTGAGTTCCGACAGTTACACTAGAGAGCCATTGCTTCTAGTAGGCTTTGCGTGTCCACCATCTGGGGCCACAACATCTCTTATCATACGGTAGTAATATCTAGTACAAAACGTAATTTTATGTGGTCGTGCCGATGTTTTTCTGTACAAAATCTCAAGTAAATTAAGATTAGCATATACACAACATAATATCCTTAAATGTTGATAATTTTTATAAGTTCTTAACACCAAACGCCAATGCCAAGAATGCATCCCAAAACACTTTTATGTATGCAAGTCTGCTCTGTAATTTTTTATTCGATAAAATTAGACTTTGCAAGGCATGTTCTACAAAGGCGAACATAACCAACTGATAAAGAAACAAAAATTAATTTCAATTCCGAGTATTTCTAACATAAACCAACAGTGCAAATAACCTACAAAGCTCAGTAGCTTCCGGGTAAATGGTTGTTTTTCTCTATATATATTTGCGTCTCCATTTTTATTATTGTCATTTCCCTTTCGTAGCGTAAAGGCACATAAATTATAGGTGATTGATCATCTTTATATATAGATATGACATGTGCTCTTTTGTGTTGTAAGAACAAAGCTGTATTGTTATAATATCATATTATAGTTATTCTTTTGAATAGTCAATCCCTAATTGGTATTTCAATTTTACATTTTTGATAAGTGTTTCTGCTGTAATAAGTAATGTTTAAGTAATATTAGATTAGTATTTGAGTACCTGTAATAAGTCAAAGCTTTCTGTAAAATCAAAGATTCGTACGTCAGTCTTAGGTCAACAAATTTACACGTGTAAATAGTAAAATAATGAATTTGCTAATTTCCTAGTGTAATCCCATAGCTTTTTTGTTTCCGATATCGAGAATGATCTAGAAACTATCTTCCTTTAAAAAATATGAAGAATAAAAAATATACAAAAGAGTTTTTACGCTAAGAGGTTTTTAACACTTTCATTGAATTGATTATTGTGGCTGTTTCTATTAAGCTTCTATTAATGATTTTACTTGTTAACATGTTACAGTCTTAGGCCACACAGGCATTTAAGTTCAATTAAATATGTTGCCAAAATGCTAAATCTATAAAGACTAAAAGACATTTTTTGTAGTAAATTATAATAACTTTTGTAATTAATTATAAATTAACATATAGGTACGTTAATAATATATGCAATGTGAAAGCAGTCAAAGGATAGATTACCTCCTTTGACTGCTTTAAATATAAACAGTGTCTTAATTTACTTTTTATCTTGAATAAAACAGTCGAGGAACCAAAATTAACTTTCTCAATCATCTGCAATTCCAGCTCATTGTAGCACAAGTAAATTGTTCTATATATACATTACTACATCCGACATACATAGCTATTATCATTAACCTAGAAGAACAGATCGTAGTATACTTTGAAACATATACCTACATTATTACGTATAGCAACATCTGATGCTGTACCTCCAGTAGCTCCAGTATAGATATATTGTTTAGAAGCAATAAAGCAAGTGTTGCATGTTGTGTGATCGATGCTCATTACGTATTCAATAGTGAAAGCTTATTGGATACAACTGTTCAGTATCTAGACGTTGGAGTATGGAAATTTGTCGCATTTGACTTTATATTAGATTTAGATAATACTTTGACTATGTTTGACAATTGAAAATTTGTTTAAGGTAGATATGCTGTCAATTGCTAGAAAGGTTAAAAATGTTATATAAATAGTAAATGTATCAAAAAGACTTCGGAAGAGGCGCACTAATTATAATTAGGTGTTACAAAAAAAAAAAAAACTTTTGATACTATCGTTACTAAACAACACGACTACAGCGCAGTCACTTTGCTGTGATACATAAAAAAATAAATGTTGCCGAAATATGTGAAAAATTTAAATGGTGAAAGAAAAAGGAACAAAGCAGTATGTGCCATATTAGGTTTAGTAAAATTTTGTTCGACGGTAAACGATACGGTCGATAATTTTTGAACATTAGAGGAAAAAAATGACTATTTCAGGGTCGCGTTTCATTCTTGGGGAAAAACAAAGGGATAAGATGCACAGCATAACCTACATAAGTTTAATTTACATAAGACTGATGTTGGTCTGATGATTTTGTGTACGTGTTTTGGCCTATTGTGTTTATTAGTCGATATAAATAAATAAATTAGTCAAGTATAAGTTTAATGAATTGAAAATATATAAAATTTATTCAGTTTCACTTTTAAACTATTTTGGATTTAAGTGGAAGGATAATGTAATTTACAAGGTCACTTTACTGTATAGTACACCTATTGACTAAACTTGAACTTAAACTAAATAAATGCATGAAATTTTAATATGAATATGACCTGTTTTGTGTACATTAACCAAGCATGAGTGAATAAAAACAAGAATGCCAAGCTAACTAAGCGTTATAATTGTAAACTACTTTTTTTTTTCAATTTATAAGTTATTATCACAATATCATTTGATATTAAGGAACAATTAAGCCCAAGATGGTGAACACTTTAACCCTAGGGGAGGGACTGGATCTCAAATGCAACTGCTGGGACCTATAGATATTTAGCGAAAGATTTTCAACTTTAAGATGGAGTTAGCCAGGCGGACATGAAAAAAAGCCCTAACATCAAAAGTAAAGTGTATACAGATAAAAAATTATTCAGCTCGAAAATCAATCAACATCGTTCAGCATCAATTCGCCATAAGCAAATTGCAAGGTAGTTTTTGTATTTCATTATCCATTTTTATGATAAATCTTTATTTTAAACAGAACCTGAAGGTGTTTGGAGGTAGATAGAACCTTTTGTATTAGTGTCACGCGTTCGTTTCCGAAAGCTCAGGCCTGTAGCTAGTATTCGAATTTACGCCGATTGACGTGATGTCTATAAAATTGTCACTCAGATATCAATGGTTCATGTAAATGTATATATTTGTTTATGTATTAATTGTAGGGACCATGGAATAAGTATATAGATTTTAAAGTAATGGAATAAAACATAGGTATTTATGGGATTCTAGATATATTCTGCATGACGTTAGTTCGAGTATATTGCGTTCGGAATCCTTTGCGATCTCTATTTTAAAAATAGCTATGCAGGTGACTTTAATTGCCTGTAATAGAAATTTTTAACCAAAATAGTTGGAAAATATATAAAGATCATAAAGACTACAATTGGATGATGGGGTTTAGAACAAAAGCTAAGGTATCGGTTACTTAGCATGTAAATTGTATGAAAAGCCGTAAAAAGCTCATTTACTACTAGTGTTTTAAGTTTATCCCATATCTCAGAACAATTCTTTTGTATCGAGGAAGACAAAGTATCCTATCCATTAATTTATAGTATTAGTCATCAGTAAAATTTTATTAGGATCTGTTCTGTAGTTTCTGAGTGATATTCTTGGTCTTACAGACAGACAAAATTTCTAAATTTAATACATTTGTCTGCATACCGATAATATCTACATCTACAGATTGGCCTTAGTGATTGTATAAATGTACAGAAGAAGAATATGGTAATATGATCAAGAGCTTACCGTGTCGCGAGGACTATTAAATTTAATTTAGATAGAGGTATGGTAATGAAATGAAAATATAAAAGGAATAAATACATGTATTCCCGAAGGTTCCTTTATAACAAATATATATAAATCCGTAACTCGTCCGATACCGGGTATGTCATTCTACTGCACGACACCGCACACAGTAGTGGAGAACCAGCCAAATAATTGTGGATGACTAACGCTCACTGAACATTGCTATCGTATGTACAGACTTCCAGAATAAGTATGATCATGGGCTCGAATCTACAAAAAACACTAAGACACTTACACCACCATGGTATACAGCAGTGTCTTTGACATCCGTGATAATCCGTGAAATACTAGTAATAATATAGATTTCGGTTTTGAATTCTAACGTAAGACCGACGTTTTTTCACACATCTTTATCTCCGAGCTCCTGATTTTTATTGTTTAGTAAACCTTCAGGTTTTACTTGTGTAATAAATTAATAATAATGACAATATATATAAAATTAAATATGAAAAATATAATAAATAGTCTATTGAGACAGAATAAATTAGTTTAAAGCCACTTATTACAACATGTTTTTTGATCAACGTATAATATTTAATATCTGTATTCATAGTACTTGAGTATTCAAGTGAGATTTGTGGATGATATCCAGCAGGTTACATTTTTCTCAAGTACGCAATGAAATCGTAGGCAAATCCTCTTTTAACATTGAGATGTCCATTTGCGATTTTATTCTTTTTCCATCCAAACAGTTTCTAAAAAAGCAAAATGGATAATGTATTCATCCAGCCGTGATCTGGCGAAATCCGACCTACTGCGGAATTCACAGTATCGTGAGGATACAGTAATACGATATTCATTTTAGTCCGACTATTTTACTTCATCCTTATAGACAATTTTAAGCAATGGTGTCACAGTCTATAGCAATATATCAGTCTCAGCAAATATGGATACCGAGTCGAAGGACACTAATATTTCATTAATTATTAACATTTCATTTCGGTTTATTTCAGGGCAAAAATGACGAAAACAGAACATGGTAACAGGGCATTTTGTTAATGCTCACCTTTCCAATTTTCTAGTTACCACCCTCAAGTTGATAATCTATGGCTCTACAATCTATAGGTGTATTCCAGCAATAGAATTCCAGAGTCAGTCAGTCAATAGGCTTAGCGTAACACTATTTCGAGTATCAGATTAGATTGTCACCAAACTTTAAACATATAAAGTATACAAAAAAAAAACATAATTATACATAAGGGAACACACAAAGAAAATATATTTAACACATCATGTTTGAGCTAATACTACTGCTAGATCTCCTACCGCTAGTTGCTGGGATAAGGGGTTTCATTGGCTCTGGCTAATCTCCGTGGTACCACCACCAATTTAAAATAAAGAACAATTTTATCATCTCCATAGCAACCGTCAGTTTTTATTTTTCATCATTGTTGGTTGTTGCTAATTCTTCGCAAGAAGACAATAAAATACTATTTAAGAATTATGTATGTCTTATGTACAAATATAATGAAAAAAAGGATTTAATTACGATAAATTACGATTATATCAGCATATCGGTTCTTCAATCTATTTTGTAAGGTTTTAATCGAATATTTATAACAAGCTGAAACCACACATATATATATATGTTTATATTCGAGGTACTTCATCAACTATGACTTCAGACCACTACCAGGTTAGTGAGACTATCTTTTTCTTCGGTAAGGCTGAGAGGGAATCCAATGGTGTAAGCCTAGCCTTACCAGCTCTTTGCTATCCATCCCGCCTCCACATTTGGGTTTACTAAACTTATAACTTGAGAACGACTGAAATGACTTCCTCATTTTTGTTAACGCTGGGTAAAGTTTAGAACAAGGGTTAAAACAAGCTATTAGTAATATGGAGTACAAAATTGAAAAATCAAATAAAAGTAAACTCTCTTTTTTCCTACTGGATGATTCTTCTTTATGCTAATTGATAGAAAAAGGCAGACGATTATTTACGGCAGTCTATACCTGAGGGTGGTTGCTAACCAGTCGGGCAATAACCCTACCACCGAGCTGTGATGGTTCAAGGATACCATGGATAACCATCATGACCAAAATTAAATGTGGGACCAACAATCGTCAGAGTCTCGTCAGTTACTCGATAAGGAGCACAGTAGGTTTGGGTAACTCAAATGGTATTCGATACCACTTACATCCCAAAACTAATCTAAGACCACAATTAAAAACTTTATTGATGGATGTGCGTAGTTCGTTTTTTTATCTGTTACAGCTTTTTAAAGGTAGGTACCATGACAATAAGTGGTAAACTATTAATAGTAAATTACAATAAGAAAATAGAAGCTTAAACTCGGTCCAGAGAAGGTATATGATTTCCGTAAAAGATTAAAAGCTATTTCACCTGAATGACGTGGCGGGCACCACCTGTATAATAAAAAATTCGACATCCGGCGTGCGTAATCTCGAATTACTGTTCCTCCACGTATCATTTTTGAAATGACAAATGGGCATAGAAATCACACAATAAGGAAATGGACCAGGTTTTTTTTCGGCTTTCATTTTATCAGCCCGTATTTTCATATGGTAGAGCTTTTATGTCTGAATTAATTTGTTATGCCCGGTGTTTGGAATCTGTTAATCTAACTTATTTACATTTATACTGACAGCGGCATCCTTTTAAATCAAATTTTCATTCAAATGATAATTATTGCTTTTTACATATTTTATGTTTGTATTCATTTTCGGATATTTTATTTATTTCTCTCTGTAAGTAATATTATTTGATGAAAAACTCCATAAACCTTGATCAGTGATCAATCAAAGAAGGCCTTTTGAATATTTTTTTGATGTTTCAATCAATATTTGGGAATCAATAAAGTAATTTACTTATGAAATTAAGTAATATGGTGAATAGCACATTTATTAATATAAGGAGTATTTACAAACGCAATAATTTTACCAAATTGTACCAAATGATAATATGTGTATAAAATGATTACTGAAATTCAAGTATTTAATTAGTTCTTTTTTCTATGTTGCACAGCAAAGTGACTGCACTGGACCTGATGGTAAGTACAGTACAATCCATATCAGCGGCGACTGACAGCGAACAGAATACACTGCTAGTCGCGGCTGTCATGCTGGCCTGCTTAGGTACCTCTTCACGCCTCTTTTGAAGGACCCAATATCATAGGAAGGAGGGAACACGTTGACAGGAAGACGGTTCCACAATTTCACGGTGCGACAGAGATAAGAGTCAGCAAACTTTTTGGTTCTTGATGTTATAGGTGTCACCGTGAAATTGTGACACCGAAGCCCCGCCCGTGTGGTTCTGTTGTAGAAAGGAGCGGAGGGGATGAGTTCAAAGAGCTCCTTAGAACACTCACCATGATACAAGCGATAGAACACGCTTAGAGAGGCAATATCCCTGCGCAATTGAAGCGGTTCTAGAGTGTTGGTAATAGCTGTATCATTTACAATACGGACAGCCCGCCTTTGCTACTTATCTAAGGCATCGATGAGGTATTTAGCGGATCCATCCCAGAGGTGCAAACAGTATTCCATGCACGGACGAACCTGGGCCTTATAGAGAAGGTACAGCTGGTCGGGCAAGAAAAACCGTCGCATTCTGTTCAGGATTCCGAGTCTCCGAGATGTTGTGGAGATGACATACTCGATGTGGTCCCTAAGATTTAAGTCACTCCGACCCAAGATTCAAGATAAGATAGATAAGATTCAATCACTGTTCATGGTGTGCGTTGAAGTCACCCAAAACCACCAATTCTGCAGTAGGGAACTGCTCTTGCGCCTCATCTGTCGCCTGACTTAAATACTCGAACAGCCGAGTTGTCACATCATCCCCCTTGTGGGATCTATACAGGCACGCGTAGACTCGGCTTTCAACGCCGAGATCCACGTGCAGCCATAGGGTGGAGAAGGAGGGGTCCTCCATGAGGTGCAAACGGCGACAACACACATCCGATCGTACATACACACATACCCCGGCTTTAGTTTGAAAGTTTGCCTCCAGCTGGTAACCAGGGTATTGTAAATAGGATGCGTCGGCTGGACGGCGGATCTGTGTCTCCGGTAAAAAAAGTAAAGCAGGCCGAGCCGTCTCTAGGCGATGGTGGACGGCATTTAAGTTAGTATGGAGTCCGCGGATGTTAGCGAACTCCATCGTGAAAGCGGCGTCGGGGTTGTGCACCGCTGTGGAACTATTTTTTTTTATTCTTGGCACTGTCATGGGTAGCGATAAAAAATTTTTTTTTTTGAAAGAAGAAGGCGTGAAGTAGGAGTATTTCACTGCGACATATAGCCTCCAGGCTCGAAACACCAACTCGAGCACAGCGTAGAAGCACTGATCCGACAGACGGAAGGGCCCCCGTACCCCCCCGGAATAGTTCGCCGGGACCCCGTTCCGGTCACCAACCGGCACGACGAGACTATCCAAGATTGTGTGCGGCATGGTGGGGCAGCCTCTCACGGTGGTTAGCCGCGATTGGGCCCCTGTAGATTCTAATTAAATGATTAATATTCAAAAAATAGTTTTGAACCTTGTAGTACCTATATTGTTTCAAGTAAATGGTCTTTAATCTTTATTATTAGCCTAAAACATTTTGTATAAATATACTTAAATTAAGCGTTGAAATATACGCTTGAAGTTTTATATGCTAAAGAAAAAAGTTAAAATACAAGTGTGACTTTTAAATAATAAATAAAAAGAAGAAATGTTGTATATTTAATTTGAAATCTCTGCCAAAAGATTTTTTGAAAGACGAATTTCAAAAAATCATTAGCCATTTTATAGCGTAATAATTGGCGAAAACTTTAAACTATATAACATCACTGTACCACTAATAGGAGCTAACTAATGAAGTAAAACTTTAGTTTCACGCAAACGAAATCGCTGGAACGGCTAGTATGTTTTATAAATTTGGAAAACTTCTACCAAAAGAATCTATTTCTAGAGGCTCGTAACTTGACAAAAAAAACTTATAAAAAATAAACGTGAGAATATAAAAAGAAATTGAAAGTAAAATTAGGTTGAATACAGACGGATTTGCAAGCCACATTTTTTCGCTGTCAACTTTCTTGTGACGTGTCTCTTACATAATTTCAATTTTATCAGTTTTGCAAATTATAATGCTTGGCTTTAATTTGTTTTATCCAAATAGTCTATTATATACATTGTTATTAGTAATATATCATTGTTTCATTATTACATTTATCCCGAACGCTTCTCTGGACAGTACCCGACACTGGACGACTGCCTTGCCAGAGAGCATCCTACATAACTACGTTATTTGGATTAAAATAGCAGGTTTATATTTGTCTTAGTTTTTATGTTCGTTATTATAAAGAAACCTTAGAGCAATATATGTAATTTTTCTGATTTTCCAATTTCACTTCATTTTATTTAACGCCCAACGTAAAAATACCTCAAAGCTCTTAAAATTCAAAAAATCACTTACACAAGTGAAACGATTACATCGTAAAAAAATGTTACGCTTAAATATTTGGATTTCATTAAAACTATATATATAAATTTAAATTCTTATCCCATGTTACGATTCCTTATTTATTTATCGTATTATTATATTCCTTTAATACATCAATTAATGTATGTATATTTTATTAATGTATATTTTTTGCAAGCTAAATGATTATTTCTGAAGGAACATCTTATTGTCATATGAAAGGTTTGACGTTTTATTATTAAAAGTTGAATACTATTCGAAAATAGTATTTATATTCATTGGTAACAAGTAATATGTCTAAATCTAGTAAAACTAAAGTAGATGACATACGTCACGGATATTATCATTTGAATGAGGTTGAGAATAAAATGGATGAAAAGGAATTATATTTATTACCGATACAATAGAAAGGATGATTCGAGAATATCGGATCCTAATATACTTATTAAAGATATTAACTACTTAATGGAAATTAAAAGAAATTAATTACGGTGGTAGATCATGTCCAAAGAAATGTTTAATCAAAATTAATGAATTCTGTAAATCAAGGAATTTAAATGAGAGTAATTGAATAAAATTAGGTTACGAAATATTCAAAGATAATTCTTTGCATTGGTTTAGGTATCAAAGAGAAATGAATGAAAATATAAAATATGTTAAATTTAATGCGATTCCTGGAATGTTGAACATGTGTTAATTTGTGGAAGCGAGGTGTTTCTTTTGTTGTTGAAATTACCGAATAATCAAGTGGTCTAAATGAGAAAGGAAAATTCCAGAGAACATGTTATTAGTACGGGCTCCTATTTTATTGAGTTTATGGCGTACAGACTTTAAACCGGACTAGGTATTCTTAGTAACTCGCCTCTAAAGCGGAGAACAGTAAATTATTAATTTATTTTGGAAGAGAGACTATGAAGGTAATACCAATGAAAACCAATGTTGTTGATACTTTTTAAAGTAAATTCTATATGAGAAGATAAAGTGATATTTGCGGGGTTGTAGGAGGGAAGTGTACTTTATTTTTCTGAATTATAGTAATTGAAAGAGATATCATCTTCATACTATTTTACAATATATTGCTAATCTAAATTTATTAGAATTGAACTGGCTGTCATCTGCGAACAGTTTTTTTGTATTGTTAATAGATCTAGCGTTATGTCCACAATCTTATCTGATGTTAAGTAACGATGTAGCCCAAAATAGTGAACACACTAAGCTTAATAGAGGGACTGGCTCTCAAGTACAATTGCTGGAACACACCTATGCATATTTGACGGCAGTATTTCAATTAGAAGGTGGTAGCTAGCCAAGTAGGCATTATGTTTCTTTCACCCAAAGATCCAGCTCATTGCAGGTAGATTCGCACCCACTTCCCTTAGCGCGGCGACCATACACACTACCAACTGAGTAATCATCGCTGAGACTGCAACATATTAGAACTGATATTGATCTGGAAATGCAACAAGTATTACAGTTTTCTTATTCCATATTTTACCTATATCTCACTCCATTTTTAAAAACATCATAATTTATGTTTCATTAGTCTGTACCATAGATATAATACCGTCATGTTGTTTTGGCATAAAAATATATTACATACGCAGAACTCATACAATGTAAAGTGTTTAAGGTACGCAAAATACATTTAAAATCAGTGAAACTCCCAGTCGACAGTGTAATGTCGGCACATGCACACACCAGAATACTTACCGGGTTTCTTCGCAAAAACCCTATAATTTTTCCTCTGGGCGGTGTCAAAGGACAGCGCTCAATCACCTGGCGGTTGTGGTCGGGCTACGAATTCAGCGAGCGACAAAATATTAAACAATGTTGGAGGTAAAAACTGTAAAAATAATATATAGCATAGTTAAATGTTGTTCAATGACCGATTATAAAATTATATTAAAAGGCTACTCTTAGGATTAATATTCACGAAGATGGAGGTATATATACAAAAGGGATAATCCCATAAAAATTAATATCTAATACCGACTGGATTGAAAAGGAAAGTAAACAATTTTGAATTAGTTTTTTTTTCATAAAAATTATTGAAATATAAAGGTGAAAATTGTTGTGATTTTTACTGCAGACTGCTGTTAAAATAAGTTTCTTGTTACATTTCACTTCGCTGTTTATGTAGCCACGCACTTGATTCGGCTGCATCTGCCGGAGACAAATGAAAGCGGTTTTTTAAGCACACTCTACATTTCCGTACAATGTAAATTTTTTTCGTCTCTTACACCGTATGTGGTTGCCTTAAAGTTCAATTTATTTAATACGAACAGTAAACATACTTTGGCGGGCTAACCAGAGATAGAATGAGGAGGCATAATGTGGGTGTTTAAGTTATGTAGCGCTAAGTAAAGGTCTTTTATGATATTTCTTTAGTATTTACGTGATTTTTTGTCTCGTTTACGATAAAATATGCTTTAAGTCTCGATGTTTTCCTTTCTTCTTTTATTTCACAGACTGGGGTGTAGCTTATATTTTATATTATCTATTTGTTTTGCTTTTGTTATTTTTATAAGGGAGAGAAATGTCGGTATAGCCGTACCAAAAGTTATTTTAGAGAAGAGAGCAAATGTAATAAGAATGGAATACTGTAATAATCAAAAGACATATATTTGAATTATTTTTGTAATAGCATGGGAAAGTGCCGTATGTGATAATATCCCACTACTAGTTCAGGCTTTCGTTTGTGGTCAAGGACACATCGTAAAAAAGCATAGGTCTTCCCCTGTTTCCTCACCTTGTTAACTACCACCTTCTAAATCCAGCTACGCTTGTAAACCAGTTATATATTGTGCAACATAATGACCGCACTGCACCTGGTGTTAAGTAGAGTACATCCATCTCAGCAGCGACTGGCAGTGAACCAAAATTCACTGTTAGTTACCGCTATCATGCTGGCCTGCTTAGGTATCTTTTCACGCCTCTTTTAAAAGACCCCAAGTAGTAGGAAGGTAGAAAACGCAGACTAAAAGAAGGTTCCACAGCTCCGCGGTACGAAAAATTTATGGGCCAGCAAACTTTTTAGTACGTGATTAAATTTCTACTAGAAGAAATGTGAAAGCTGTTTCTGGGTTCTTGAGTGTCACTGCGATGTAGTTATAAAAGATATTTGAGAGTGTTTGACGATATTTGAGGGATGAGTCGCCACATATCCCAGTTGTCTTGGCCTGTGTCCAGGTAGTGTGTGGGAGCAAGGGCCGGTCCACACAACGCGTTAAGTCGTCGCAACGCTAATGGTGTGACGAATTGCTGGCCACACAGCCACTGCATCATCGCGGCGTAAATACGACATCATGATGACGGATGACGATGGAGTAAGTCGTGTGCTCGTTGCATCGACACAGTTGCGATATTTGCGTTGCGGCGACGCAATGTGCCGTGTGTGCCGGTCCTAAGTTTATAAATGGATTTTCCATTACGTTGATTTAAAAAAGGCTTATAATGCTACAGTATCCTACCGTATTATTACGTATTAGCTTTCACCTGCGTCTTCGCCCGCGTTAATGTTGATTTTGTCAAACAATTCTGATTCCGTTCCCGTTGTTTCATATAAATCATCAACGGAGACTGGCATAAGAACATTTTTGCTCGTAGCCGTTTTTACGCGGACCGCTTGCATTCTCGTGCCGTCTAATAATAAAACTACGTCAATATCAGAGTATATCTACCACTGTCATAGACCACTAAACTTATCGCCTGTTAGCTAACTAAGTGGATTACTTGCGGCTTTACATTAAACTTATAGAAATGTGTAGAGAGTTATGCTCAGTGATAGTTTTGCATGAGTTCAGCCGTTTGAGAGCGCACCTCGCCTGGGTACCCAGATAGGACCCGACTTACCATCAGGTCGGGCCGGTAGCTGCAGCGACGCGGTGATAGTAACCTCGAACCCGAGTCTCACCAGGAAGGTGAGAGATGGTCGTGGGGTTTTAGTGGTATTCTCGGCGGCCTAGCGCCACGTGGGTCCTACATAACCCTGCCAGTCAGTTATCCCAGGCTGGGATGGAGCACGTAAACGCATTTCTCCACGAAAGAAATAAATAAAAAATAATAATATCAAAAGTGGTAATTTTTCGAAATAAGGATGACGTTATCAAGCGAGAATTTGAAAATGTTTTATCACCATACGATAAATTCACCATGACGTTTCTTTTCGAAAAAAGCGCGGCTCATAGGAAGATTCGAACGCACGTTGATCGATGCGATGTCCTAACCGCCTACTTATCACGAAGAAAGCTAGTTCGAAATAAATTTATATCTCAAACCATGTTCAACGGTCGGGTTAAAATCGCTTTGGACGGTCTATTGTATGAGCGCTTCAAACTTGATGAACGAGTTCGACGAACAAGAAATATCTCAGTAGGTATATGGGATAGATAGATATGTGAAGTTAATATTTTCATTAAACTAATAAAGGAATGATTTATGAAGTAATATTATACTTAGCTGCTAAACATTACTAGTTGCAGCCGCGTATTTCGGAATAACTACTTATTAATTTCCTTTCTTCTAGAGTAGTATTGACGCAATGATGATTCAGTTGGTACAAACGTATGGACGTCGTATTAATGGACGTGAGTTCGAATCTCTGCGATAACTTCAGCTTCGGGTGATAAGACCATAGCATGGTGATGGACTTTTTCTAGTGTCTCAATTGATATCCACACTACCAATCTCAAATTTACACCTGTCGCGAAAAACCTACAGGTGTGTTCCGAAAGTTGAACTTGAGACCCAATCTCTCTACTAAGCTTAGCGTGTCCAATATCTTGGGCCACATCATCACTTAGTATTAGAATAAACACTAACAATTGAGCTATCATCGCTTCGAAAGTTAGGTAGATAGGTAGGTAACATTTAAACATATGAATATTTATTAAGTATGTGATTCGTATCTAATTATATTTACTTGAATAACATCTTTTTGCGGAAAAAATTTATCCGAGTATAGCTCGGTCATCCTGATACTAACTAGTCTGTTATAACAAAACAAAATTAAGAGCGATATATTTTAAATAATAGTATAAGCTACATATAGTAGACTAGCTGAGTCCACGACTGCGTTCGCGTGAAACTAAAATTTCATTTAATCATTTTCATAAAAAACGTTATAGCCTGTGTTACTCAGAGCTAATGTAACATTCTAACAGTGAAAGAATTTTTGAAATCGGTCCAGTAGTTCTTGAGTTTATTAGTTACAAACAAAAATACATAAATACAGATCTTTTCCCTTTATAATATTAGTATCGATGATGTTATCTGCCTAAAACCAAATAGAACATTTACGAGAAAACCGTTTAATTCAAATGCACACGGTCCGGTCCATAGCTGTTGGAAGTCATTATCGCTAGTGGATTACCATCGACCGATTCCGCTTACATCTCCAATTTATTCGGACGTATGATATCAGAGCTAGTGATGTTTTATATAGCCGTATCATATACATTAGAATCATGGTTTTGTAACAAAAATGATAATATTGTTTCTTTAATAATAATACCGATACATGTTTCATAACCAAAGGTTGCCTTCTGCTATCTCTCATTGGTGAAATAGTTTATACATAACGCCCTCTTCGTCTATGACAGTCGGTTAAAGAGTCTTCTATCGACACTATCGAAAAAAGCTATCAGTACTATCAGCCTAATCGTGTTTCATTTTTCTTTCATCATGAGAACAAGAACTATAATATCTTTTATGGATTTACTTAAAAAAAGTGAAATAAGAAAAAGGAAAATTTCTTCATATATTTATTTCTACTTACGGCAGTCTTACTGGTGAAATACCTTCATTCTACACAAGGCTTGTATTGTGGACAGGTTGTGGCTATATAATCTTGTGTTGTTCCTAAAGAGAGTAGTACTTAGAGATCTCCTTGAGGAAAGTAAGGCTAGCAAAGCACTAGTGATGATGGCTACTGTCACTGCTTACTAAAATGCGGATCATACACTTGTATATAATATCAGCAGTATAAAAATCAGTCACACAAAATTATATAAGGTAGCTTGAGCTATCTTAAATAGTAAAACTGAGCAAGCAGCTGAAACTGCAACTGTAACTAAGCATAGACCCTTTCGTCTCGCTTAGCGATTTATTTTATTTTAGCTAGGCTCTTAAGAGTGTGCGCGTAAAATATTACATCTAATTAACAAAATAGTCTTTAAAATTCACCAATTATTAAACTGTCAAATTATAAAGGATGTTTCAAATCCGACCCGTAGTTAATGTGGTTAGCGCGTTCAAACATACAGATATCTCTCCAGGTTTAATATATAAGTCTAACTTTTTGCTAATGTAAAGACACGTTAGTGTCTGATTTTTAAAATGAAACAAAACTCAGGTTGTCACTAAATTAATAGTATATCCATCCTTATTAAACGTAATGCTTTAAAAATCCCCGTTTATGCGAAGTTGTCACGCTCATATCTATACACACTTATCTACAATACACATGACTTAAAAAGAATTTTATTCTGTTATGGTCACAATTAAATAATGATATGTTGCATGGTTATATTACATTAAACCTATAGATATTGTATCTCAAGTGTGACTATTGTAAGACATCTACAAGTATAAGCGGTAGCTAGACTTGATTTCAAACGTGATTTGATTTCTTTATTAAGTTTTGTCTCTCTGAACATTCATATATTATCACTTCTGAATATTCAGATATATATACATTACATAACTTTAAGAAGTTTTTTTTTATTTTAATAAATAATAATTTCACTCGGTATTTTTTAGAACATTAACAATGAAGGCGTAATTTCAGTATCTTTACCTACTCTACATGAGCTAGGTTAGTGTTTATCGAGATGTGTTAAGTTTCCTTATATTGATTTCAAAACCCGGGATACGTATACTAAACTTCCAATCATAACATTTAACTAGCAAACTATTCATGGTTTATACTAATTGTACTAGCGACTTCGTCTAACTGAGTACTAACTTTCTGACACCACGATGTTTGAAAACCTATTATTAGTTAAAACTATGTTGCAATTTAGTAACACATATCTAACAGTTCTATGGTGATGGGCGTACAAGTGGACAGATAGACACGGAAAAATCCAAATAAAATAAATTTTTGTCACGTGTTGATTATAATTAGGAAAAGAAATATTACCTGTCAACATTCGTAAGCTATGATGACTTAGTTGGTAGTGTGTACAGACGCCACGTCAATGGAAGTGAGTTCGAATCTCCACATTAAGCCTGAGCTTTCAGTGAAGAAAAACACCGTAATGAAACCATAGTATGGTGGTAGGGCTTTTTCTAATGCCCGCCTGGATAGCTACCACCCTCAAGATGAATATCTGCGATCAAGTATCTATAAGTGTGTTCGAGCAGTTGCTCTTCAGAGCCAGTTGTTTCACTAGGCTAAGCGTGTCCACTATTTTAGGCCACATCGGTACTTAACATCAGATGAAATTATAGTAAAAAGAAACATTGAGCTGAGTGACTTTTGCTATATATAGATAGATATGTATAAGCTTGTAAAGTACTATTGGAAATCCTTTAAGGCTTTGATAATATAGCTCTCGTCTAGATACAAATGTAGAACTTGAATGAAATGAATGAATTAATGAAAGAATGAAGGATGGAAACCAGGTTGCCGGCCGATCGTAAAACTCTAAGCCGTATTTCAGCTCACAGCATGAAAGAAAAATATATCATATCGACCCTACTTAGACGGAATGAGATAAAAAAAAAACAAGTAAATAATACCTTTAAAAATTGAAAGCTATACGTTTAGAAAGAACATTAAATGGATGCTTGCAATATTAAATATTACTAGCTGCGGGTCTAAGTCTCATGTGAACGATGCCGAAAGAGCTCCTCGTATTTATGGCACTCGACTGAATTCACTTCGGCACGATAACCTATCCACGATTGTTACATACATTTCTATAAGGCTATTTGGAATTATAAAAATGTGTATTTAAACACGTACTTTCACAATGGAATTTGTTTTGACATTTCAATATCTCCTTAATTCATTTTAAAAGACGTCGCTTAATAGTAATGATGTGTATTACTTCGAATTTTTATTTTTATAACACTGTCTTTATATTCACCATGTTCCGTGTCCTGTTCGCAAATCATTTGGGGTCGGTGCAGTACGTTTCCTTTTTCTATAAATCTCTATCAGTCACCATCTCTTTATTAACTTTTTTTATTCATCTTTCACACACTCTGTCCATATTTTCTTTAGCCTTCCTTTTACTTTCCATCCTTTAACATTCATATCGATTACTTTTCTCAGCGCATGTGTTTTCGCTCTTTAGTCAAATCTTAGACTTATTCTCATTCCGAATATTCATTCATTGTCTGAATATTTGTGGATTTAAATTAATTTAGTTTGCGTTTCTTGTTTTCTTCGTTTTCGTCAACTACATATCTAGGTCTATGTCTAGGTAATACTATCTAGGATGTGCATCTAAATAACTTATAAAAGGTAGAATTATAACAAAGAGTTTTAATGTATTACTTTGCAGCCATCACGAATAATACTAGAGGTTATTGAGGCTAACTGAAATTCAGTCAATGTTAAGTGGGTGTTGACATACACATTTTAGAGTTAATTTGCCTGTTCAGTGTATTAGTAGATCCCATAACGCTACCACACAAAACAATATACTATATATGTTTCATAAATGCTACAGAGCTTTTGAATAATGACATGTAAAACATATAGATTCAATATGTCTGTCTATATATTTATATGTATAAGGAAAATACTGTTTTTTGACGTTCAAATATATTAAAATAACTGAACCTATGAGGTTGGGGCTGTGGCCGTTTCACTCAGTTTTTGAATTCGATTAGTGTTAGCTTTTATAACAATGTCTCAAGGCATATTACCGATTTGCCAGATAATCAGTTCAAACACCACATGAAGCGGCTTTAGATGTCAAAGGCTATTATGGAGTGGATCAATATGGGAACGATGATGATGTCTGGAATTGATACCCCTCTCTGTGCATGCATCAGAAACATTAGTAAATGAATTTAAATTTTAAATTTATAGTATAATTTTATACAAAAACAAAACAGAGCGAGTTTTTTCTCAATGACTGGGTCATTTTCCGAATAGGTGGTAATTTTGACGTTCAGAATCGTCTTGCATTTTTTTTTTTTTTTATTTGAATAATTCTGCTGCATTTTTTTTTTATTCCTTTGTATGCCTATCGTAGAGGGCGGGTGACTACTAATAGTTATAAAAATACAATCAAGAAGATGCATTAATATTTTAATTTATTACGATAAATAAATATAGCGAATCTCAAATCGAAATATATACTTAAAAATATTGAAATTGACCTAAATCTGTTAAAATATGTATATTTTAAATAAATCTTGTATACAAATTTCAAAAATGTGTCTATCCTATATGAAGAATAGTTCAAATGTAAGAAGAATACATAATCTATTGTATATAATGTTATAAATGCAAATGTTATTACTGTGCTTCTTTCGAAAGAATTTAAGTGGTTAGTAGGATTTCTATAACATTTGTTATGTACAGAAGTAATTTATGTTAAGGGAATATTAAAGAGGGTCATCAAAACGGGAGACAAGTATAGAAATAACTATATGTAAATTCCGTAGCGGTTTATAACATCAATCACAATAGAGTTCATTGTTTAAACTGTCTGTAAAAGGATTACAAGCTTAATACTCTCAAAAGATAAATTCTTAAATGCAACGCAAACCGAGATTTAGACTAATGGTCGGTAATAATCGTTCCACTAAACGCCCACTTAGGACTCGAGTAATGGTTTTCGCGAGAATTTTCCTCCTTACTATTTGTTTTGTACCCGTCGGTACCTAATATGAGAAGTTTTGTAAAACTCCTTCACTATAATATTAATAATAATATATATACATATATATTTAAACTTATACATCCATCTTTGTCAGTAAACTTAGTTTACTTTAGTAATTACATAAAAAGTAATTAATAATGTGTTTAAACCTGTCAGTAAATTGCATAGGTGCACAGACATCTTATTAATCCAGTTCAATGAAAAACATACTGTCCGGTTTATCTGATAATACCTTTAGAACACCATTGGAACTACCACGCAGTCGAACCATCAAATAATGTGCTCCTTTACGAATTATATCATAAAATTTATCAACCCAAATCGAGAAAACATTCCCGACGTACTACAGTATCAGGGTAGCCCCAACAATATACTAAAAACATTGTTATATTGCACATGCGTAGCATTATACGCAAGTCGAGTATATGTGGTCCACAGGCTGCTAAATTAGAAGCATTGGCATTAGCATTGGCTTTGAATAACGTAATATTTACACTAGGTTTAGAATGATAAAATCTGTGTACCAGCAACTATGTGTTCCTCTCTTTTGTCATCATTAATCTCCAGGCTTTTTCCCTATTTGAGGTTTGCTCTTCCGATACTCTTACGGCACTACTGGTGATTCTGTATCATTTCTGGTCTTAAGCCCGTCGTCAGTACATCGCTTTTTATTGTACTCATCCAGCCATTGGGTGGACGATTTATGGTTATTTTGCCTTCCTCCATGGGCCAGACTTGTCTAGTTATCTGGCATTTACTACGGCACGGCGTCATACATTACTAAACCAGCGCATGTGGTTTTCTTGTATTTTTTCCCGTATTTCGGTTATCCCAAATGATCCTCAGACGTATTTCTTTTGGGGTTTAACTTATTTTTGGATTTATATTGGATATAATACTTTTCCTTTTAATATATTTACTACTAGATGTTACGCGCGACTTCGCTCGCATTAATATTAATTTTTTCAAACATGACGCAACACAAGAAGAAATTAGATCCAAAGTTAATCTCTCTTTACCCCACTTCTAATAAGATTTTCGAGAGGAAATGTAGCCTATCACTGTCTCCAGATTTCCATCCTCCATCATAAAACTCATCATAATCGATTCAGCGGTTTAGGCGTGACAGCGTAACAAACAAACAAAGACAACTTCGCATTTATAATATTAGTATGATATAGTATATAGTATAATATGTATAATATAGTAAGTATGTAAGTCTCGGTGATCGAGTAGTTTAGGAACATTTATAAGTTGTTCCACTAAGCCACTCAACTGTTTTTGTCTTTACATAATAGCGATTCGTAAACTTGATAGTTGACGCTGGCGTTTAATAATTAACTAGCGTTAAGGACACAACATCTGCTGGACCAGCTAGTTTTCAATATTTATTCCAGTAGGGTAAATAGATAATTATGAAATGTAATAAATGTATCACAGTCTTACTTATTATAAAATGCAATGTTTTCGTGTCTCCATTATTATATAACCGAAAAACTAAGTAGTTGTCAATCAACTTATTAACGTGATTTTTCTTTGAAATCACGAGTGTATTCATTGGCCTGTTTTTGATGTGACTTGCCACAAAAACTTGAACTAAAAGTTTATATAAACTTATATATAGAAAGTGTTATATATATTATGTTTAAATGTATATACAGACAAACAACATTATATATAGTGACCGAATTATGTGTAAAAATGTAGGTAGTAGTTTAATTTTATATAAACAAGGATTGCGATTTCCCACATAGATTATAGTTAGTTGTTGTTTGGAAATAAACAAATTACTCAGCGAGTGATTGTTTCCTTAAATATAAACCAGAAAGAAAGAAAGAAATACTTTATTGTTGGAACAACCATACAATTAAAATAACATTACACAAACAAATTAAAAAAATTGATACATTTGAAAATGCAAAGAAAAAAAGAGGGTATGTACAACACTTGGCAAACCCTTTCAGCAAAATGTGTAGCATTACTGCAACGCTGATTTTTGATGGGAGCCCATATGATGATAAACGGACGCTCAGTCGGTCATATGTTATAGTACAAAATTAAAAATTAATGCAAACAAAAAAATAACACAGACACACATAATACGTCACAGATGATCACATTAAGTAGGTACAGCTACTGTAACTACAAATTCAAAGACTGAACAAAACAAATATAAACATAAATATAAGAAAATATTTCGAATTAAAATAAATATTCTTGTTAAAGTGTACGTAAACCATCAAATACATTTTATTATTTACACGAGAGAAACCATGAGAAACAATAATATAATATTTTTTATTAAATAAAACAATCGTGGATGAATATTTATATATATTTATTTGAATATTTTTACTTTGGAGAGTGTGCCCAGATACTGCACGATTTGATTCCACCAACTCCATTCCATGTGAGGACTGCCAGACGCCGCGAGGGTTTTCACCCGTATATATTTAATATTCTCCCGATCCGCACGAAGCATTTTGCAGCTTCTTTTATAATGCGTATTGCAAGGGAGTGGAATTCACTAACGGCGTCTGTCTTTCATATATCCTACAATCTGGGAGTCTTCAAACAGAGAGTGAACAGGTACTTGCTGAGTAAGCGCGTTCCATTATAGACCACATCGTCACATACCATCAGGTGAGATTGTGGTCAAGTGCTTACTTGTTACATGTAAAAAAAATATACTTACCAAAATAGACAATTTACTGTAATAGAATCACTTCTAAAATTCAAATTCAACTACCACTTCGAATAATTTAATACTAAAAAACCAATGGTGGTAATAATTTTAACATAGATTTATTTGTAAAAAATCCTCTAATAACATGACATTCAGACTGAAGAATGAATCACGAATTTCACAGTCACTGGAACAAGAAGCGATCACTTTATGATACTACCTCTCTTTTTATTATCACCATTCAAAGTGAAAGAAAAATCACGTCTTTTCAAGTCAACGTAGTTTTTAAAAAAAAATCACAGAAGCGTTGCAAATAAAATTGTGCCTCAATAGAAATGCACTAAGTAAATAATGCAGTTTTATTGCAAATGGACTTGCACGTAGAGAAATGATAAATATATATTTTAGTTTTGCAGAAGTACGACAATATGACGGCGCTGTACTTATAGAGTTACTACGATGGGCTCATCACTTTAATTATAGTGGCAACCTAGTCTAGTATAGCTCTCAATCATCTAACTTAGTTACCGGATATACAAGGGACAATGCTGGAATCATAAAGGTACCTTCCATTAAATTTTGTTTATCTTTAGTCTGCCAACAGATGGGCAATATTTCTAATTTTTAGATATAATACCGCTAAATTTAGGCAAACACAGCTTGAATTGAAGTTTAATATGAGAAGAACCTGCTGCCAGATACCTATAAGTGCGTTCTGGCAGTTGAACTTGAGTCCCTTCATTAGGATTAGCGTGTTGTCCATCTTGGGCCACATCGTCACTGAACATCAAGTGAAATTGTGTACAAAAGACTAAACCCATAAAGTATTAAAGAAAAATATATAATATAGACCAATTAAAACATAGCTAACTTATTGTTTACCAGTAGTTTACACATGAATACCTGTTGTTCAACTTACGTTATTGTATAGACAGCGTACATAATCTCGGTATGGGTGAATTACTTCCAAGGAGTGTCTTTTGTAATGGAGCAACTAAAGGGTAATAGCAGCTGTCGTTCAAAATGGTTATATAGTACTTCATACTTATTATGAATATTCGGATAATATTTAAACTGTGACAGGGTGCTAGGCTAGACATGGTGATGACAGACGGAATGGGTATCCGGACGGACGGATGAAGTGGTGGTATAAAAAAGCTTACTGGAAAATCAGTGAATAGTGTAATTACTCTTCTATTAGGAGGATAAATGAGTTTTAGGTGACTAATTAACTAAGTGACTTATAAACTCGTTATTTTTATAATGATAGACTTCAAAATGAGTATTCCTTTGTTAATTTATTTTCGTTTTTTTTAATGATTTCTGAGAATTAATCTATAATAAAGCATCAGTTCTAATGAGGTGTCACGCTTAAAACTGAATTCGAAACCAATATTGTTTTATAGTCGTTAAAAAGTTAGTAAAGCATCTTATTTGTCAATGTACTTTATTGGTTAAAGAGTAAACATTTTTGCAGGAAAGTAAAAATCTTCTAAACCCCAAAGTAATGAATGTCCCATAATAAGACTCGGCCATAAAAAGGACAGTAAAATTAATGAGTTGAATGGCCAGTCATTAAGTTCAGTTAACAGGGATTCACGGTGTCACTGCAAGGAGTGTTTGTGACAGAATAAATTTTCTTTTCCGTTGAACTGTTCACTGTGACATACGGCTTTGAAAAACGGTCAATATTTAACAATAATAGGAATTCAGAATACTTATAAATTAATTTGCATTTTTGATATGAAACGTCAAATATTAGCTTACCTTAACAGTACAATAGATACGTGTGTCGTGACGGTAAAAGGCATGACGCATTGTTATAGCATCACGGTGCTTCTCTATGTGAGCTTTGTACTATGACTATTGTACGTCATGTTTTGTTTATAGATTTTATTATTTACAAACTAATATTGATTTAAATATATCACATCTACCGGTGTTCTGCAACGGCCAACTTTTTTCTTTATTCTCGTATAGTTTCAGTATATAGTGCTATAATTGAAGTATTCGTAAGCAGAGTACAATCTACAATAAAAAACAATAGTGATTACTGATAAATCGGCAATTCGCCTTCTTACCACTTATTACTTATATTACCTTGGCGTAACATCTCTTAATACTGCCCCGCTAGCCCATCTTATTATTTAATTACGTGGTGATAAAAATTAATGTACAGACATTCTCTAGCAATGCGTAAATATAATACTCGGGCTCAAGACAAAGCTAAAGAGCCATATGAAAGACTCATTATGTGACAAAAACCGTCAACTATTCACTGTTAATAACACCCGAATGACACTCAAATCCCTATATTGCTAGAGACTAGAGACAGCTTTCGAGCCATTCAAGTTACAGTTACAGTAATAGTGAAAATCTTTTATCTATAGTTTCATAAGAACTGTGTTGATTCTAATTTCTTGTGAATAAAATAAGAAAAATGTAAACAAATATTTGAGAACGAGGGTGTAGAGATCTATAGTTCTGGTCATCGTACGTTTTTCACTTCGAACTTCTTAGCAAACCATGGATTCACAGTACGGGTGTCGGGTCCACCGTATGGTAGGGAGGGAAACTACGAGTTATTTCCGAGACTTGTGACACGAATGTAGGTTTAAAAGGGCCACTTTTTGACGCGCGTCAACACCCACATTCATTCTATTCCTGCGTAGCTAAATTTGGTAAGAGCCTTCTCGTGTAGCTTTAGAGGCACATTCTGGTATAGAGCTTACTGCAGTCCTTGACAGGCCAAGATCTTTTATATGATTATAGAAAGATTTAGCTGATATACCTCTCGCCTCCAGTTTAACCGCGTATATATTAACCACGTAGTCATTCCCATTCAGGCCATTTAGTAGCTCATAGTATTTATTTGTTTTCATAGCGTGGTACTTAGGTATGTTTGTTTGTCCTGGTACAGTAAGCTCAACTAATATTATGTGTTTCCATGTCCTAGAATATATATATATTCTAGGACAACTAATAAGTATTTTATTTATTTACTTTATAGTATTTTCTGATAAATTTAATAGACTAGAATATTGTAACTCTACTTGTTTGTTGATACCAAATATAAATTTCAGGGATTCCCTTAAATATTTGTTAACGTTTCTCATGTTCAGTTTTATAGTACATTTAAAAATATACAAAAATACCGATGATTGCATATAGGTACGATTACGATTACGTATTAAGTATAGAAGAGGACGGTAAGAGCGTTGCTTACATTTGCTGACAGGAGGACGAGGCAGGGTTAAAGGTGATTAAACATTTTTTTATGTAATACTTGAATGGCCCTTTTCACACTTTTTCTGTTAACTATGTTAATTAAATTTTGATTATCAAATGTGACAGTGCACTCTTTCGTTATTAAATAATTATATTTATCTTTCCAGTTTGGTATTTCTATATAATAATTCCTATTTCTAAAAAAACAAGTATCAACTAAATGGTTCGTAGGTTTCATAAAAATTTGGTGAAAGAGTTATGGCCGCAACATAATACTAACCCTACCAATTATAAAAAAATCATGTATCAAGTTTGGAACAAGGTATATTTATACAGTGAATACGATATTTATTAATATAAATTAATAATTTTAATAATTTTATGTTATAAAACGAGATATAAAGGAAAGAATCTACTGTTAATATTAAAAATACAATATCCCTAGTTCTCTAAAAATAACTTTTTGGTGTTGTCACGTCGTTGATACGACGGATAAAATGGATTACATAGAAAATTATAATCCATTTATAATATAATAATAATCCATGTTTATCCAAAATTCCGCTCGCCGAACAAATGTACACAAGCGTCCAACTCAATTTTATCTTATCAAACGGAGGCTCTATCTCCATCGATACGCTTTCAAAGCATCGGATTATTGCCTATTTCTTTTTCGCGCGGATAAAATACCTAATGTTGAACAAACTTATCGATCTGTGTATCGGTAACGCGAGCTTTTATTATGTTTAGGGTACCGCTTTTAAAATGTGTAAAGTTTAATCTTGTATGTAAGATAGCCGTTGGTCAAAATATCAACATATTATTTTTATATAATAAGATACAGCTTTCAGTGCTATTAGATGTTTTATAACTAGAATTAAAAGCGATGATAGCTCAATGGTAACGTGTACGGAGAACGCGCCAATAGACGTAAGTTCGCATCTTTGCACTAATCTTCAGCTTTAGGTTAAGGAGAAGATTATGATAGAACCATAACCTGCTGGTGGATTTTTTCTAATGCACGCCTGGCTAGTAACCACCCTTTTTACCAACATGGTGCTTAAAATCCTATTATTTACAAATTTTTCATTGCAACGCGGACGCGCATTACCCGGGCTCAAGGCGAGAGGATTATTTTCTGACTCACCGGTTGACAATCACCCACTACTACCCACTAAAACGCACCACAGCGACACTTCAAACTCCAGTGTTGCCTGAGATCAGGGACAGCGTTTACAGTTCTTCTAATCATGGCTAGCTACCTCCCTTAATTTGATAATTTGCCGTCGAAAAGCTACATCCCCTCCATCCCCTACGTCCATCACCTCGCCTTAGCCTGTCCACCGTATATGGCTGTATTGTCACTTAACATCAGTTAAGATTGTGGACATAACGCTAAATCTTTAGACTATAAAAAAACTTGAATTTCCTCCAGAACCCCTTACTTTCGCCTGAAAATATTAATAATATAGCAGAATTAACAGCTTTAGTACCCCTTGCGGGGCTCGTGACACGAAAGATTCAACAATTTTAAAACAAAATATTAATTAAAAAGTACTGTACGACACTCGATCTCGGTTACAAGTGCTTCATCATTTTCCTGCGGTCCGTCTCCGATTCAATTTAAATGTTCATATTCTTTTTTATTTTTTCATTATTTTAGAATAACGCTTCCATTTTCAATTGGATTTGTTTCGCAAATAGGAATTCCATTCGTGTTCCGCTATTTCTTGGAATTTCCAATTTGCAAGTGACATTTGTTTTGTTATGGAAAAATTATTATCTCGAACACTCTTTCGATAATATTTGGTTTACTTGGTTAATATACTCTTTTGCAGTATAACTTGTTAAAGTAAGGCAATCTATACATATAATAAAACTGTGAAGGAGTCAACACTAAATATCTCAAAGAAAATATACATCTGTGTTGCATTATGGTTCATTCAAACCTGTTCTGTTCATACGCTAAGTTATGTAATTATTGATCAATATTATTGACATCTATAGTAATACTAGCTGATCTGGTAGACTTGTTCTGCCTTTCCGAGTAGTCGATAAAGTTGACTACAGAGTCATCTATCGCGTTATGATCACTTATCGAGATAAGGATTTAGTAGTTAAGGAGTTCATCGCGGACAAACAACGTGACATGAAATTTTTATGTATAAATATTATAAAGCGAAAAAGTTTGTTTATTTATTAAATTTTTTGTTCACGACAAGCTTAGGAACTGCAAGTCAGATTTCAAAAGATCTTTTTGTATTTGATAGATCAACCATTGAGGATGGCTTTAGGATATTTAACATCAAGCTACCACTAATAAGAGCAAAACTGTATCGAACAATGATACAAAAACTGCTAAATCGATTATGATAAATTTTGGTATAGAGATAGGTTGAAGACGTTGATAGGCTACTTATTCTCGCGAAAAACTTATTGAAAGTGAAGTAAACAGACAAACTTTTATGAAATTTTTTACTGCGTCATCCGATTTGTTTACAAAATCAACTGTTACGTGAACAAAGCCACACGTAAAATCTAGTATATAATAAAAAGATTTACCTGATCGACATTATTATCAAAGTCTTCTTGGCATCTGGCATATATTCTGTAAAACGTTTTGGCGTTCTTAGTGCCTAAATTAAATATAAAGAATTTTATTCAAATTTTTATACACACTTTAATTATACTAGCCGTGTCTGCGACTTTGTTCGCATGGAAATAACAATAATTTAATAATTAACGCTCCTTTTTGGACCTTTTTTCAGTATAGCTTTGCTCCTGTAGGTGTTAGCGTGATGTTAATAGACTTCGTCAACTCGCTACTTTATCAAATACAAAAACATTATTTCTGGTAGTTCTTAAGATTAGCGCGATGAGTTACTAAAATTGATATTTTTTCTAGTAGTAAATATAGCCTATGTTACTCAGGGATAATGCAGCATTCGAATGGTGAAAGAAATGTTGAAGTTGGAAGATGGTCCAGTAGTTTTTCAGTTTATTTGTTACAAACATACAAAAATACAAATCTTCTTTATAATATTAAGTATAGATAAAAGCAAACCAGGCTGAAACCAATGTATTTAATTGTTGCTTATCAACAAAACAACAACATAAACTGAGAGACATCCAAGAGATTGATAATTTAATGATATCTTAGGTTTACGCGAATATTATTCATTGAAATAAAACTAATTAAAAACGGATTTTATCGCGGTTATTTATAAAATTTTGATCCCGACGTTTCGAAAAAATTAAAAGATTGATAATTGTAAAGATGTCCCACAATTCTTAATAAACTGCCTATGAAAGGTGATTCGGATCTGCTGCCGGAATACGCTTTTAAATGCAGCAGTAACATCAAAATATATTTTTATAGACCAATAGAAACTGATTGGGCAATCTCGATGGTTCGTAAAGTTTTTTCCTGTATACTCGTATTTCAATAAAGGTATGGGAAAATGAACTAAATTTTATCCTATATTTTTCTTTATAAAAATGTTTATTTAACAAATATATGGTAGTAACATATAGCGTCTCTTAAATGTGGATGAGATTCCTAATCAAAATATGCCCTATATAACAAGTTTTTATTGAAATTATTAAAATATTTGTACCCTTTACGCCGATTGATGAAATACATATAAATCTTCAAATTATATTAGAATTTATGAAGAATTGAGTAATTTACGCATTGCTCCATAATAACCTTTTAGAAATAGCGTATATAGATCATTTTACTATATTCACTTATAATGCAAAAGCAACAAAATAAACGATACCCGTCAATATAAACTGTTTAAGCCTCTACCAACAGCGCAAGTTGATATGAACACACATAAAACTGAAACAGACCGGGGATCTGTTGCAAGCACTCGAGACTTTACTATGTGCTTGGTAGAAACTGGAGTATTATGAAACTTTTTGATTCGCAGTAAAATGCTCCACCGCTTTCAGTCTATACAAACTGATACGGTACTGTGAGAGTAGGTATTTGTATATATTTAGTACATCGAGGAAAAAGCATTATACTTCGTTAATAAAGCATACAAATCCACCTACAATGAGCTTGAGCTTTCGGTGAAGGGAAACATCGTGAGGAAACCACAGCATGGTGGTAGGGCTATTTCTAATGCTTACTTGGATAGATACCACCCTCGAGTTGAAAATCTTCCGCCAACTATCAATAGGTGTGTTCCGGCAGTTGCACATGAGAGCCAGTTGCTCCACAGGTTTAGCGTGTCTACCAACTTGGACCGTATCGTCACTTAAGATTAGGTAAGATTATGGCCATAACGATAAACCTTAACTATAATAAAACTTGATTATATTGGAAATGTATCATTGAATAACTTGTAAAGGAGCAATAAGTTACGCGTAGTTGGGGAACATTGATACGTTTTTGTTTGGAATTCATAAAAACAGTATATTGACGGCAACATCAAAGGGTTTCGATATGTTTAGTGTCTAAATTACCTTTTTTTATAGAAAATTACTCCAAAAATTATTCAGGAAAAATATTATATTAAGAAATGGAATCTGTTTATTTTTGACTTTAAAAATATGGCTACAAACTGCACCACTCACAGCTACATTGACACATTTCCCTTCGATTCACAGTCAATCTATTTAAAGTTTATAGACATAACTCTATGAATAAAACAAGTGTATAACATTTATTAGTATAATAGTTATTGTAGTTTATGATCAGTTTTAACTCATTTTAATTTGCAATAAACGCTTTTTTCCGATGGTATTTGATGCTTATGTAAATGAAGGAAAACGCCTCAAATATAGAATTAGGTGTTTTAGATATAAGATAAAAAGCCAAACAAAAAGTTCATTATCGTTTTCTCTTATATTTATTTACAAATATATTATGTAAATGTATAAATGTATTTTTGTTTTCTTTAGTGTTAACAACTAAAAATAAAAGGAAACACTATTTTATTTTCTTTTCAAGAATTTACTACAATTTACGAAGGTGGTTATGGTTGAAATTTGACCGGTGGACGTACACTAGTATAGATTAGATTATCTACCCGCGATGTTTTTTAAAAGTTTGGTGCAGCTGTCAAAGCCTTCAAGGCTAACAGCGTATGTCAGTTCGAAAAAAAAAACGATTACTTTTTTGAAATATTTCATTCAATATTGAGTTTTTAGACAAAAATACGAAACATATTAATTTATCTTGTATGTATTTTCTCAAACGGTTACCATTTTTTAGTGTAAATAGTAACACTACGATGGCATTAGTTCTTACTACTCTCCTAAATTACTGGGTATGTACCAGTTAATCCTGTGGATTAAAACTTTCTTTCTTTACCACTACGCCAATATTTTATTCTGCCATTCAATATCATATTTAATATATATATTAAGGCAACAGTATAAAAATAATATAGAGTACAATTTAATTTCAATATCGACCGGACACTTTTGTAAATGAAGGAGGCACCTTTGAAAAAACCTACAAGTCCTTTTTTCGCATCAACAAAATTGTATTAAAAGCAAAACCCAGGGGTTTCTTAGCGCTGAGAATATTTAATACCGAGAAAAGCTTGATGTCTAGGATCGTAGTGAAAGATTGAAAATATTATGAAGGTTTTAAAGAGGCTTACGATGGATTTTACTCTACTTCACTATCGGTTTATCTCGGTATTGTGTCCGTACGGTGTATTTTTTTTAATATGTGTATATTCACTGCAATATACTATAGGCAAACATATATGGACTGCCTGATACTAAATGCCAGTTACAACCTATTCACTTCAATATTAGATCATTTCATGCGCTTTGCAAGCTTATTGAATCCCGCATCACAGTATTTTAGAACGGTAGGACTTCATTCTATATTCGAAGCGTACATGAAAAGAAAGTACTTTGAAACTAGATTTTTGGATAAACTAAATCTAGCATATATTTAATAATGTTTATAAACAACATTCCTTTGTGATTGTACTTGTAAAGGGTTTGTTAATTTTTTTGCGCGTGTTTTTTTTATGATAGCTCAGCATAGTGACAACCTAGTGGCGAGACTGGCTCACAATTACATTAATGGAACAAACCTATAGGTAATTGCCGGCAGATTTCCCATTTGAGAGCGGTAGCTAGCCAGGCGGGCATAAGCAAAGAAGGGCCTACAAAAGCTGTCCCTGGTTTTTCCCAAACAGGAGTTTAAATTGTAGCTGTACTGCTTTAGTGGGTAGTGACGGGTGCTTGTCACCAAATAAACCTTGACATACACCTCTTCCGCCATAGCCTGAGCCCGCATAATGGGTTTACGCGTTACGATGAGAATTCCGTAAACGGATTATAAACACCATGTTAATAAAAAAGGAGGCATGAGTAAGAATAAAGCTATGGAATACAATTCACTCAGATGGCTGTCTTTCCGTCCTTATACGGAGTGTGTAACAAAAGAGTGAATAGATATCTCATAGGCACGCGCGACTATTGTAGGCCTTATCTTTAGTTACCTCTGGGGAAATTGAGGTTAGGTATTTTTATATTACTGTATTATAGTCAACTAATATGTTTTAAAAAGAGACAAATGCCACTCTATTTGTAACAGTTTTCATTCCAATTTTCCGTCGTAGTACCTCTATTATTACAATTCGTCCTATATACACAATAGGTGCTATAAATTATAGTATAAAAATACGTGCGAGGACTAATAGGATTTGTAATTACGTTTACAGTAAAATTATGAAAATTTTGAAAAAAATACAGTTAAATACAAAGACAACATTAAATGTTTATATTAAAATTAAAGCCTTTTACAAATTTCTACAAATAGCATTACAAACACATAGAATAGATGGCAGCGAACAAAAATCGTATGTAGAGAAAGAGGAATTTAGGAGATTTTTGAAATTTCTGAACACTTTTCTTGAATAAATTTATATCAAGATCTCTAGCCATTTTATTTCAACTTTTGCCTAAATAGTATTGCCTTTAATGAAGTAGGAATGTTGTCTATATGTAGCTTTAACGAGTGCATTATGAATTATATTATGTTTTCTACAAGATGCGGTATATACAAAAATTATAATTCTCTTAGATTTTTGACGACATTGCATCTCACGTAAAGAACACATAGAAGCAGTCAATAAGATTATAACCATTTCATTTGCTTTTTATCAGCTTAATATGCACCGTATTACCTTGAGATTAACTACTAAAAAGACAGTAATAATTACCGGTTTATTAACATATTTTATAGTAACACATGGTACTTTTTAATATATAATTACATAAGCCAAAAAAAAATCTCCAAAGATAGGGCCTACATTTCATGAATCGTTCAAAACTATTACAGTTAAACAAATAGAAACGATTTTTTAAATAGGAGGAAAAATTAAAAACATTAATCAATGAATAAATCTAATTTATTTAAAACTATACCACGACCTCATTAAAAGTTTAATATTAAATGCGACAGCAAAAATAACAAAGTATAGAAGGGGTTAACGCAAGAAATAAATCACAGAAGTTTCGTAATAAAACAACTCTTAAAACTGAACAATGGCGATCAGCTTAATCCATTACCCGTAATATTAAATGAGTAACCAGTAACTTGACGTGAACAAAAACAGTTTTTCTCGTAATTAATCTTCGTTTTGTTTACATACCGGTAAAGTTTGCAATCTTTAAGCGGCTCGCCTTATACGAGAGACCTTTTTGAACTATTTTAATTAAAAATCTTTCGAATAAAAAGACAAACAACGAAGGGTAATTGGGACGGCAATTAATAAGTTAAGGAGTTTTGTTCGAGTAACATTTATTTTGTAACTAAATTTCTTAAGTAGTAATTTATTTTGACGATTTCATAATATAATTAAAGTTTGGTAAGTAGTTGCTGCAATGAAAGGAAACCAAGTCAAATGACTTAAGTTCGAATCTTACAAATGTAGACTTTCAGTGAAATATCTCAATAAAGCATATTATGGTGGCCATTTCTAATACTTGTATAACCAACACACTCAAGGTAAAAAATTAATGTTAAATTATTTTCAACTTGAGGGTAGCAGCTAGCCAGGTGGTCATTAAAAAATGCCCACCACCATACTTTTTCATCACTATGTTTTTCTTTACCGAAAGCTCTCGTCTCGTACGAACTCGTCGTTACAGACATTCGAACTTACGTCCATTAACGTGGAGTCCGTACACACTAACAACTAAGGCACCATCGCTGGCTAAACCTAATTGCTGGTTAATCTAAGACGACACCTCTATCTTATTAGGAAAGAAGAGAAACCAGTATGACACTTAACCAATTTATCACCGGTGATACCACTTAAGTTTAAAGACTTCATGGTCCCATCTGCCGCATTTCGAAGAAATACTATCTGACCCTACATTGCATGTAATATTCGAACCCACAAGAAGTATCGTGCTTTATCATGCTATACGGACGCGCTATGTTGAAGCACACAATTTATGTAACAAAACATCACTACTAATAAAAGAATAACTCTCAATTTACATTTTCCGCAGACTAGTGTTTTAAATGCACTCTGAATTTAATTATTTATTAATACATTGAGATAGAAGCAAATAACCAACCGGTGTAGTATCTTGCAATTATAAATTTCATATAATGTATAAATATTTAAACTACCAATAAACTACTTTAAAAATTTACTCTCAAAGCATTTTGCTCTCACATTTGCTTAGGGAAGACAGGTTGGCTTACATAGCTAGTGTGTGTTTGGGTCTTGGTGCAAACAGATAAGGAAAAGCGAATTATTTAAATACTCAATAATTATTACTCTGACTTAATTTTTTAATATTTAAGTTGTTTGGAATGGGACAATAAGTAAGCTAAAAATTAAATACAACTACAAGCGGGAGGATTTTTTTTTATTTCAAAAAACTGGTTACAGTTAATCTCAAATCATGATAAAATAAAGCACACGTAAAACTTGCTTATACAATTATAACATACTGTATGTGAAACTGACATGCACTATATGCGAGAGTTAGTAAAAACAATAAATTATAAATAAAAATTAATTAGAAACTATTGGTTAAACAATTGTGGCTATTGGAAATAGCTGTGCCTGCAACTTCGTTCGCATGGAACTGAAAGTTATTTAACTAATTTATAGCCTTTGTTACTCAGATATCGGTCCAATAGTTTTTTAAGTTTATTCGTTACAAACAAAAATAGAAATCTTTCCTCTTTATAAATATTAGTACAGAAAAGGTTACATTGGGGTTATTTTAAAATTTAGAGTACGTTAGTAGGAAAATACTAAAAAACGACTATCTTGATTGGAGGCTGTAAACCATGTGGCTCCCATCGCAATTGATTACTGGATATTTACTGGCTTTTCCTGTTACACGATACACCTAGCGTACCGTTAATGTACATCTTGTAACACCCTTTTGATGGGGGTAAAATACATTTACGTATACTTTGTCGCAACATGCCGAGCAGGCTACTAGAAGGGTACGTATATAGGACTCGACTGAAACTCGCGAATCAGTAATACCAAATGCAATCTCTACGGCGGCCATGCTTTACATATCCAACTAACAAAGACAGTTCATAGGCAAAATACATTTATAATTTGAGTGCGCAAGTAATTCAATCCTATATATGATAGTATTGACTTGTTTAGTATAAGTGTCTCTTCTCTCAGAATCAGTTAATGCAGAGATTTTTTTATGATTTAATTCTGGTGCAACACGTCGTTGCTGAGTCACTTTTTGGAATGAAGTTCTTTATCACACGGTACGAATGGAAGCTAGAAAAATTAAAATGTTTCATCTTATCCGTCACTACCTTTTCTTTAGGCTGTTCTATATTGTACTATATTTCTATAGTGTAGACGGTTATTCATAGCGCATATGCTACTGGCTATGCCCAGTCGTTGATGCGCGCTTTTTGGTTCAACACAGTCAGTAAGTTTCTAACGGCTACGCAGATATAGTGTGTACATGTCATAGGCGTCAGCTGTTTCGTAACGTATCATATGTATTATAATGAATTTTAGATGAATTGAATGCTGTACACTAAAATGTTTATTTTCACAACTCGAAAAAATATATTAATTACAAAATTTCTAACCATTCCTTCAATTCATTAGTTATCTCTACGTTTCATTTAATTTCTCTGAGACGCTAATAATTCATTCAATGTATTTGTTAATCTATAATATAATACGATTATCAATAATATTATACTACATAAAGAAATTCATTCTAACCGAGTGTTCCACAACATTCACGCATTTTTTTTACGTCTAAATGTATTCATTTATACTTTTAAAACATGTAATTTGCCTTACTTTCACATATTTTCTATATTTTATGTTAACTGTATGTTTTTCTATTAATGTAAAATAAATAAATATTTGCTAGAGACCAAAATATGCTTTTATAATGCACCTCATCTCTGATGTAACTATTCAGACTTCACCCTCTCTTGAAGCTATTCTTGTATTACCAACTATATGGTCTGATGGTACCCCCCTACACAATATAGTGACGTGATGCATAGGTCGCTGTCCACTGCTCTTACCTAAGGTAGCTTGATATTATTTCCTCGGCTCCGCCGACAAGCTTCTCGAACAGAGATGATATATATTCGTGACGATATATATTATATTCGTGACGGAGATTCGAACAGGATGAGTAAAGTCGTGTTAACATTCAAACATACTATAAACTGATAGTAGTCTGCTCAATATGCAAGATTTCTGTATAATAATTTTAATTAAGCTAACAACGATCACATTTTTTTGGCAAGATCCCTGTGCAAACCTCGATAAACAATTCCTACAGGCATGACCGTTAAAAAAACGCATTGTTTGAGAAGTTTACCATTTTTTAAACTAATATTTTTTCTACCATACATAAAAGGTTAAATATTCTAAAACACAACTTTTGTTTATGTTTCTCTGTCTGTTTCTTAGGCATGCTAAACATATAAATATTGCATAGAAAATACTAGATCGTTTTGCATAATTTTCATTTAAATCATATATATTTTTCTGGCCATGATTATGATATATTTTTTATATATGCTATATATGCATATATTTTATATATGCTATATATGCATATATTTTATATATGTTATATATTTTGTCATATTAAATAATATACATAAGAAATTATAAGGACAATAGTTAATTAAGAAAAAATAATACTATTACCAGTAATTATAGTACAGAAAAAAAAATGTTACTATACTTAGCTGTAAAATGCAGAATACTATTTTTTTATGTTTCGAAAAGCGGGCGGGCAGATGCAATCATATAAAAATATGAACATTTCGTTCTTTGTTTGTCATCTATGCATTTCTAAACCATTATGAATCCGATTAGAATAAAATAAGTTGTTCAACGAATGCCCGAAAAGATCCTGACTTAAGCAAAAAACTCTTTTGTTAGGTAGCTTCGCAACATATGCCGAGTACAGTTAGTTTTAATTGAAAGCCTTAACAGTTATATTGGATACATTAGTTGAACATTACTGCTGTAAGTTATAGTATTTGCTAATTTAAATTTATTTTTACATTAATAAATAATCTAATGATTTACTCTCATATTTATGATAATTTTAGTTATCTGGGAAGGTTAAGTTTTCTATAGACTTTACGCTTTCGTTTCATTGCCTATAAGTATATATATTTATCGCAGTAAGTTACTAACTCAAACCACTACATAAAAACGTCAGCGTGTTCTTGCAGGAACATCTTATTTAAGCTCAGGCGAGCGTCATGTCTCTTGGATTTCCTCGGTATTTTCCATTCAATAGTAAATTCTGAGTTAAAAATGTTTATTCTTACTTATTAAAACTTAAGTTAATTATCATAATATTAAATTAGAAAGTATTTTTAATAGTAATGTGAAAATGTTCATTTTAGTTCTTCATTTCATAGATGGTTGTGAGATAAATGAATATGGACAAAGTTAGGAATCTTCCTGTTTTTGGAAATACTTTCTACGTACCTTTATTGTTTGTTGTTTATTGTTATTGTATGTTTTGTTTACTAATAGTGTCAAGATAATGTTACTTTATTCATATAAGACATTGCCGGTAGAATCATTCTCTTCCGAATAATAACACACCAGCCCCATCTTTATCCTGTGTATAGACACAACTTTACTTTGATAGCTAAACTAATCTCTTTCTATATACATATAGATAGATTTTGAAATAACATTGCCGCTAATTATTTTACCAGCTCATTAAAATAAGAATTCTTTGTTGAAATAAACTTGTTTAAATTTGATTTATCAATAACAAAATTAATCAACTTTTCATTATTATCTTTAAATAACAATGGAATTAATACTTAGTGTACCGTAGTTTCCATGGCTTGTATAGGAACTAATGCTACAGAATTTCACAATTTTCCTTTTTATGCAAGGCAGCGATTTCGAGCAGCATTAGGATATTCTTTTTATTTGTTTTTGAAACTAAATATACGGTTTTCAAATATTTACGTTCCAGATTTGAATAAATCACCATGATCATTACCAAATTTGACAGTAAAAGAATATTTTTAATGGTAATTTTACATTTAAAACATCGGTTTTATAACATTGTAAACTGTTATTTAAATATTGTATCGAAGCCTACAGTTTACAGGACTAGGAACAATAAACTATAGACTAAGCCCATCAAATATTTTGTTATTTCTAATCTGAACAGACAGCATAGGATTATAACATTTTGTAATGCAAGCGCTTTTAGCCACCATCATCAACTTCAACATTTAAACGCGTTCTGGTGGTTGCGCTTGAAAGCCAGTTCCCCAAGTATGTCTAGCCTATTACCATATTTTGACACATCCTATCTTTAAATCTGTTCACAGCTAAAAGAATAAATGAAATACCTATTGTCCTATAATTTTATATTCCTCCTAATTCTAAGCGTAGACTGTTAAACATAAGTTACATAAGAATAGCACATGCTTATCCTACAAAGGTTTAACAAAAGGATCCCTATTGAGCGGTGCTATTGTAACGAAATTCCTCAATGAACTGAAATTAATTCAGAAGCAGAATAGTTTATACGAGAGAACTAAATACTGATTTATGTTTTAAAAATACTTATTAAACAGTTCATACTATGTAATCACATCATTTCTATATTTCTAGTTAATGTCATCGCATTTCCGTGTAGCTTTCTAGCTACATCACTGAAACCAGGAATAAAGAATACAACTTCTGTATTCTGAAATTTAATAATTTTCTCTCTCTTTTGCCTTTACCACTCATCTATAAATCACTAAATTTGATGTCGCAAATAATACTTGTAAATTATATATATGGTAGAGCATATGGTACTCATATGGTATTTGTTTGAAAGATTTCAGTAATTTACTTCTATCAAATATAGATATATATATATCATAATAATTGTATATGGTTCCACCTTGGACCGAGCCATTAATAAGCCACACTTCAAAAAGTAGTAAATAATAGACTTGTTTATTTGTTAAAGATACGATCACAACCATTAAGGTTTATATCTTTGTTTACTAGTTGTTTTTATAGAAAATTGTCGTGTTTTTAGTAATACTTCCTTATTTCCAACCTTGTGAGGTTCTGATTTTTGTCATTACTTGTTATACTAACCGTTGATGTTTCCTTGTTTTTATTTTTCGCTTTATATTGGTTTGGCTGCCTCGTTTGTAATGGCGTAATAATTATACTTGACTTACTTTTACTATTTTATTTTCGTAATTTAGTTTAATTAAGAGCTAATCATATTTGTAGCTCACTAGTCCATAGAATAATATCAATTAACAACTCATACATACTAATCGGTACCTCTATAGAACTTAGAGAAAAAGTGATTTAGCTTTGTGGTGAAGTTTGTTATAGTAAATGTGACGGACATATCTCTTTAAAAAATGCAGACAATTCCTGCTTTATCATAGTAAAATTAATTCAAAAATATTACTAGAAGTTAACTTATAATTTTAAATGACATGGTCGTCATGAAACATTTTACTGTTTGAATACACTCGTGTAACAGTCTTGGCCATTTGGCCGATATTATAATCTACGGATAATACAAATTGAATCTTTTAACAAATTAAAAACAATATAATGGAAGCGATAGTATCCTTATAATATAGAAGAACGTTAAGTGTGAAGGTGGATGGATGAGGGAAAAGAAGAAGACCGGAGAAGATATGGATGGACTGTGTGAGGATTGAGAAGCTTCTAAAAAGTGTGAACACTGATATGACAGCTGATAGGGTGGAGTGAAAGAAGAAAACACGTTGTGCCGACCGTAAACATGTAGGTAAAGGGTCATGAAGAAGAAACTGGTATCACATGCATAATTTACATTTATATTTGAAGTTCAAGCTCTCTTTATGATGTAAAACTCTGTGTAGCTCTATTTCGAAGACATTATTGACTGTTAGATCACTTTATTAAACATACTGTTGGGTGAATTTGTATATTAAAAACAATATCTATGTAATAAGTTTGCAAATCTAAATAAAAGTACTATTCTAAAATCTTATCAATACTTTCAAAGATAACATGATAGTAACATTCACTCGTACATATATATAGTATTATTGGGTATTTTAATAGAAAACGTGTAATATTTAGAAACTCAAAAATAGAATAGATAAATAAAAAAATAAGCAATCTGCAAACTACTTCAAATTTTAATTTCTTTTCATAAAGATCAAACTATATTTACTATACTGTTTTCTAACTATAAGAAATATAGTTAAATATTCCACCTCAAAATATGAATCAAAGAGACATGACCCTTTCTGCTAAAAGTATTACTAAGTTACTCCACAGACTTCTACACATGAAGTCCATACTTATTTAAGGTAATAAAAGGGTATGTGAAATCGACATGCTCACTTGAATTTTAAGTAAGTCACTAAGTGTGAGCTAATACCCGTTTTTACGAGACCCACCTGCCTCGAATAACGAATCAAAGGGTTTACTTCCTTTCATAAGAAACTAAAATGTGTATAGTGGAGTACTAAAATTGCCAATCGTGGATCGATTGTATTTCTTTTTATAGTTAAGATTTCGGCATTATAGCCAGATTCTCACTTGGTGATAATTGATGATGTCACTCAAGATGTATGAGACACTAAGCCTAATGGAGGGCCTGACTCTCAAGTGCCACTACAGAAACACACCTATAATTATTTGGCAGCAGATTTTCAACTTCAGAGTGGTAGTTAATCAGATAGCCATATCCATACTAATATTATAAATGCGAAAATGTGTTTGTTTCTTATGCTTTCACATCTAAACCGATGAATCGATTATGATGAATTTTGGTATAGAAATATATGGGACTTTGGAGATAGTGATAGGCTAATTTTTCTTGCTAATAACTTATTGAAAGTTGGGTAAAGAATGAAATAAACTTTGTATGATTTTTTTATTGCATTATTTTATTTAAAGCGATTAAAAGCTAGTAAGGACTACCCCAACCACCGTGCTGTGGTTTCTTAACGTCGGCTTCCCTCACTTAAAGTCAAGCTCAGTGTGGTGAATTCAAATCTACGTCCCTTGTCGCGGTGTCCGTACATCGCTTCAAACTTTCTGACTGCAAACAATTTAACCTACCCTTCTTCTACAAGTTCAAACGCTACATTAAATACACAAATGTCTCCACTGCGCTGGAATTTATGAATCTATTTGCGTCAAAGAGTCAGCGCAAACTATTTTCATATTTGAAAAGTTATGATGTCTAACCATCTCGGTTTCATCTCACTTCGCGACATATTCGCTTGGTAACCGAACTTAAAAAATAATTTAATGTACACACAAAGATAGCGATAGCTATTCTGAGCTGTAGTACAGGAATAACTAAAAGTTATTGGTTTACCACTTTAAAGCAGTCTTTTTTATTATTAAAAATACTCTTTGTCCTTTTCTGTACCTCCGAAAACGCATTTGAAAAATTTAATGACCATTGGTTCAATAGTTAAGAAGTGAAAGATTGACAAATGAACAAAGAAACTCACTTTATTAATTAATTATAATTTTGAGGTAACATTTATTTTCGTAATAAGTATCAATGTCTTGAAAGAAATACATGAATGTTCGCTGTTTTGCATCACTATAAATTTTTTTAGAAGTATAGATAAAAAAGTTTTTTAAAATTTTTATTAGTTTTATTCCATTATTATAATTTATATCGTGGTGCAATATATAAAAGTTATCTATGCGGACGGTGACGATATCAATTATGTACTCATAAATAAAGAATTCTAATATATACTTTATGGTGATCAGAGACATACCCAAATGATATAACTCAAGACTTTACTTTAGGCAGAGAACTCTTGACACTATAGAAAAATATAAATTTAATAAAACATGAACACACTATATTTTCCCAAGACGGATCTAAAATAGTTTTTTTTTAATTAATCATCAATCTGTATACTTTTTTTACCTAATGGATATTTACCGTAACAAAACGCGGGCAGTGCAACAGAGGTGACAAAACTTTTCCCGGTGGACTTGTACGGTCAAAGTTTTACTCTATTTTAAACGCAGTAGACTTAAACAGTTGTTGCTTGATTTCCTACTTAAATATCCATTATGAATCTAATACTAGCAAATTTGAATATAGTTTTTGCATTATATGCACATTATCGCATGATGTTAACTTTTCAGTGTCGTCCAAGATGACAATACTGACTGTCGGAACACATTTTCACGGCGACATTAATTCGACATCAGGGTAAAAGATAGCCGTGGTATATTTAAAAATAATACATTTCTGATCAAACAATTTGATATTTATAAATAATTTATGTACACAAATGTAGGTTGCAGTCTAAGAATGTTTTAGTAGTGATTTCGCTAACCGGCCGATAATGCGTTAGTCGCTAAGAAATAAATTGTAAAAATAACAGTGTACATATTTATTTATTTTTTATTTTAAATATAAATCACTAACTAGCTACTTTATATCATCATGGTATGGTTCTATCATGCTGATGAGTGGAAGAATTGTGTACCACATTCAAGATTTTTTGTGAAAAGTTGGAGTGACTGGATTGTTTACTTTGGTTTTTCCAATGCCCGTCTGCCTAGCTACCACCCTCAAACTGAAAATCTGCCGCCAAATACCAGTAGGTGTGTTTGGGCAATTGCACTAGAGAGTCAGTCCCTCCAATAAAGGCCGACAACGCACCTACGATTCCCCTGGAGTTGTAGGTGTGCATGGGCAGCGGTGATCACTTACCATTAGGTGACACGCTTGCTCTATTGCCCCCTGTTCCATATAAAAAATCGTTAAAGTATGTTACCTTCTTTTGTTTTGTATTTTAATTATTTGGTTTACACATTTTAAGGTGTAACTGTTAAATTGTTGATTTATGATAAATGATAAATAATGAAATCATGACCAGTAGAGGTGTAATCCGGACTTGGTGTGCAACACAATTCTCATGAGCGACAATCTGCGATGCATTACTCAAATCAAATCAAAATATTTTATTCAATTTATGACCCAAGAAGGCACTTATGTGTATTAAAACTACCATTGATCTTACTAATAACCTGAAGGTCGTCATCGTTTTGGATTGTACAACGGTTATTTATCGACCACAAAGCTATAAATTGGCCCTGTTCTTGTAAAAAAACAATCAGTTACATTTTATTAAATTAGAGAATTCAACCCGATAAAGATCGACATAGTGTATAAACACTCTGCGGCTAATTCACTTGCATTACTTGCATAGTTACAATAGTGCAAATTATTATCTAAGGAGAGCTTGATTAAATACTAGCTGTTACCCGCGGCTTTACCCGCGTTAATATTGATTTTGTCAAACAATTCTGATTCCAGTATCCGCTATTTCAAATTATATCAAAGGAAACTGGGTTACTGGTATAAGAACATTTGTGTTCGTAGTCATTTATACGCGGGCTGCTCACTACTTTGGCGAAAATGGCTTACACATACAAGATAGATATATTCTGTCGCGGGCTCTTTTGTAGGGCTATTTAATTTAAACATTTCCCATTATACATTATATACGTGTAACTCCAACGGTGATTGCATTGCAAGACAGATGGCAATTTTTTTTTCCTACTTGTCATTTATCGTTATATTTTGGACATTTCATAAAATAACTTTATAAACTATAATAGCCTATGTATTATTTTAATAAATACACTATATTATTGTAAAGTTTAATTAAAATCTATTCAGTAGTTTTTGCGTGAAATAGTAACAAACATCCATACATCCATATTTACAAACTTTCGCGTTTATATTATTAGTAAGGATTCGTAGAAAAACCACGCAAATAAACAGTTATGATTCTTTATAGTCAGAAAAATGATTAATTATGACCTAAGATCTAAAGAAACGTTCACTTTTACTCATATAGAAAATACTGAAATTATTATACTAAGTAGCATTTTCTACATTGCAGTCGCAATTTGTAAGATAGTTTTCATAATTAAGAACCTTACAAGATAGGTAAGAGCCAGCTTCTATTATTATATTTAATTGAAAAAAATATAGGTATAATTAAAATAGTATCTTTATATATAAAAATTCCCGGTCACGATTTTCGTTCACTGTAATCTTGGAAATCGCTTTAACGATTTCAATCAAATTTTGTAAGCATTATAGTTGGATACTCTATCTAAGTTGTCCTTCAACATTAAATATACATAGAATGTCAAAATCACCTTTTTGTTTTTTCTTTATGTTAATTGAAAGACAATTTAGCAAGGAGCATTCTGAAAGTGATTTGATGGCACTATGATCGAGTTATTCACTACTACAGAGGTTAGAATCGTAGTAAGGTACACCTATAAAAATAAGAAACAGCGATGGCTCCATACTAGTGTGTTCAAATACTGCGCTGATAATCACAAGTTTAGATTGCACACTTTGCGTTATGGCCACAACTTCACCTGATGTTAAGTGATGATGTGACCAAAGAAGGTGGGTGCGCTAAGCCTAGTAGAAAGGCTGGATCTCGAACACAACTGCCAAAAATCACCTATAGGCATTTGGCGGCAGATTTTAAAACTTGAGGGAGGTAGCTAGGCAGTTGGTTATTAGAAAATGCCTGACCACCACAATACAAATACCATATGATAGCCTTCTGGTTAACTATCATCCTCAAATTGTAAACTAAGGGTATGTACTAGTGTCTACCATGCTCAAGTTGAAAATTTGCTGCCAAATATTAATAGGTCTGTTCCATCAGTTGCACTTGAGAGCCAGTCCCTCTACAAGGTTAGCGTCTTCACCAGCCACATTGTCACTTAAAATCAGATGAGATTGTAGCTATAACTCTAATACTTTAAACTATAAAAAAAATTAAGAGACAATTTCTCTACAAAGCTTAGCTATCCATTTTGAGCCATATCATATTTATCACCAAGATATATCTTCGCCAAAACTATAAATCTATTGAGAATATACAAAAGTGAAGCCTTCTACGTTCTTGGAAGTTTAAATAACTATATAGTTAATCTGATTTACAGCTGTATGATTGTTAAGTGAAAATAAATAGAAAGTTAAATTACAATGCTTTCAATATAGAAATAATATACAAATATAATTAAAATACAATAGAAGTTGGTGAGTTTTATAATAAAGGTGGTAAATTCCATATAATACGCAAACAGATTTAATGAAAAAACTTTTAAGTGTTGATTGAAAAGCAGTAGCTTTGAAATAGTCACTTAAAATTATTAATTAAGAATAGATCACTAAAATAATTAGCCGAAAGCATAAAAGTTTTCGAGTAGCGCCCACGAACTTATTTTCTATTTCTGAAACTTTAAATTCCATTATACTTATCTTCATTACACTTAATGAGTTGCCGATAAAAAATATAAACTAAAAAATTAGTAGACATCCTGTGAGATTGAAAATGAAAAATTATGTAATTTTGTTTTACAAATAATAAAAAAGAGGGAATATGGAAAACTGTTTGTCGCTAACAGCAGCACCTTCTAAGACGAACTACTGCTAAGGACTATTTAGATAATCCGCAAATAAACATAAAAAAGCATTGACGCAGGCCGGTATGACGATTGTCGATGGATTGTAGTTTTCTCGATGGTCGCTGCTGTTTTTGGACTGTTTTCTACTTAACATCAGGTACAGTGTGCCCACCATCTTGGGTTAAATCATCACTTAATATCAGTTGAGATTGTGGCCATAACGCTAAGCCCAACCATAAAGAAAACATTTCTAATCTTTAACGAGATACTCACGCCTCCTGATAGTATCGTGATATAGGAGGTTGTGTATTATATGTTGTGTAAAGGAATAGTATATTATTGCAAAGGCCGTGTAATAGGCAACTGCAGGTCGAGTATGAGTTTGAAGGTTAAGCAGTAGGCGAGGACTTCATTAATACCAGACAGTTAATTGCCATTTCCACCGAGGCATATATAGTGCTTTTCTAAAAAGAATGCAGGGAAATAAAACATACTTTTTATATTATATATATAATATTATAATAATATAATATATTATATTACATTTATTATAATTCATCATATATACCATTATTATAATATATTATATTATAATATTATAATATAATTTTCATATACTTTTATGTAATTTTCTTTTGACTTTGCTGGAAGCAGGTTATCCATTGCCAACTTGGCTTCTGATCTTAAATCTAATGGAACACAATCAATCTCTATTTCACTCTCTGAATCGTTGACAACTCATTTTAATGATTAAATATACATTTATTAATTATGTAAATAATAAATCAAGACGAATTTTCAGCTTTGGCCTCAATTTTCTATTTATCATCTGTGGCGAAAAGCAAGCGCATTTATAGCTATACAGCCATGTGAACGCAATTTGTACTAAGCAAAGAAATTTACTTTGATATGCCAAGAATGATGAAAGAGATTCAATCAAAGAGTATTTAATAACTCCAGCACGTCGTTTAATATAACATTGATGCAGCGTTGTAACGTTCCAAATTCAAAAAACGCTCCTACAATGATTTTGATTTTCTATGTCTGTAAATTCGATACTTCGTGTGTTCTGTTTTCGAAAGTAATGGGAATATTTCCATACATCTTTGAGAAAAAGGTTTTTACTCATACCTAAATACCAAAATGTTGACTAAGCATCTGTTGATGCTTCTGCAATTACTTGAGTATAATATGTTTTACAGATTGACGATCTTTGTGATAGTAGTAAGTTAATATTAATGGTGAAATGGATTATTTCAGATAGAGATCTCATTCACTGTAAACTTTATGAGAGTAAGATCAGTTACGTGCAAAACAACAAATTTGTAGTTATTATTACTATTTTACATTTTTGGTTCTGGTTGATTGACTAAAGTAATTTTCAAAAAGCGGCTTATTTCAAAATGCGTGATTTAGCTTCTTAAAACCCCGACTGTAAGTCAACAGATAGGTAACATCAGACAGTCAGTCAAAATAGAAATTTGTATAAAATCATTTAAGTTTCTCAAGTGTATTGACACTCATCACTTAGTATAAAGTTAGATGAGTGCTCTCTTAAAAAATCGTCCTAAACAAAAAATAAACACGATACCATTGATAGGCAACCTATCAGCCGCACAAAGGTTCGAAATGTCCATTCAAGAGTACAGAAACAAATAAAGGCGTCGAAGTAGTCCAAACAATTCTATTCAATTGTTTGGGAGAAAGAAATAGATAGTTATTGAACGCATCGAGTCCTTTCGGGGTAACGGCCAGGTCCGGTTTAAGTGTATAGCAAAGAAATTTGAATAAACTGTCAATATAAACAAACAGTGTTTGTAAATGTGGATGCTACTAATGTTACTTTGAAATGATTATGATGCAAAAATATATATACTAGTCTTTTCGACTGTTACGTTAGATTGAACGTGCGTAAATCAAATCGTTTATTTCTTAAAAATAGGATAATAATATCATTTTTTAAGGCAAAAATCTACTACCGAATCTCTTCAGTAATCGCCCTTTTTATCATGTAGCATATACAATTGTCCGAACTTAAAACTATTAACAATAATTTAAACGCATACATATTTATCTGCTAGATAATCTGCAATTCTATAATATGCATTGTTTGTAAGTTTTTGTTTTACAATAATTTTAAACTGTATTAGTTGCAGATCATGTATTTCGTGAGGGTCTTTGTGACATAATGAAGTCAGTCCCTATAAGGTATGATTTTTCAGAAATGCGGAATTCTGTTTTTTACCAGAAGTATAATTATGAATGTCATATCTCTAATTTGAGTAATAATGGGGTTTTTAACTTGTTCTATATGGAATGTGTGTAGTAACTTTTAGAAAGATAACAAAAGTATTTGTTTTAAATTATGTTATAATTGGTTATTTCAAGACATGACCTTTTTATATTTAAACACTTTTTTATATCTTCGGTAGGGTAATATAGGTTTTATTTGTAATTTTCCAAATTTGTATACATAGAACGTTAATTTTATAGCTTCAACAGGAAATTATGACCGAATAACTATAAAAAAGATAGAAGATAAAGATACAAATAGCCACTTTAGTGCAATGTTGTGTCCGTAACAAAATAAAGAAGTGTTCTTGAAAATAAAGAGTGCATCTTGTATAGGACCAACAGGTATTTTCTGTGAACACACAGAATATCAGAATGTCATGTGGTTATTTGACAACAGATTTTCTACATGAGACTAGTAGCTAGACAGGTGGGCATTTAAGAAACTGCCTAACTATCATACTATGGTTTCATTTTGATGCTTTTCCGTCACCGAGAGTTTAGGCTCATTGCATAGATTTGAACTCACGTCCATGGACGCGGCGGCCATACACACTACAAACTGGGCCATTATTGCTTCAAATATTGTGTAAATAATGCTACGGCACCGTAAAAGGGTTAATCTGAAAAGCTGAAATACGTAAAAGAAAAAACTACAGGAAACTGTATTAAAACTTACGGAAACAAAAACACACGAACTAAATTAAACAACATGAAAGAATCATACATCTTCGGACGGTAAAGTTAGTCAGTCCCTTGACCTGATTAGCTATAACAATGCAAGTACGGTCCTGGATGCGGAAACATAGAGGAAAATGTACTCGTTTGACCGCGGGGCAATTTTTCGCACTATTTCACCTGTCTTGAGCAACACTCGCTTGTTTTTACCCTTTACATTGATATAAACATTCTAGAAATTATAACATTCGAATATTATTTAATTAAATCAGTTATGGTTTAAAAATGACACCAAGTAATAATGATCTTAGATTTGTATGTTTATATTTACCAGATTTTACAACTACTGAAAACGTTAAAATCTTTAATAACTTATCAATTGTGAAATAATATAAATTTCCTATTCAAAAGAAAAGTGACCAAGTTTTGTGTTAAATTGGCAGATACAAACATAAAGGTAAATATTTTTGGAAGTTATATTTTGCTACTTTCTTCTGTAATTAACGTTAATTGACAAGATTTGAAAAAAATAATAAACGTGTACGTATAAAACGGAATACTATTTAATATAGATATCATGGTGTTAGGACTTTTACTAATACCCGCCTGATTAGCTTTTAGTTGTAAATCTGCCGCCTAACACCAATAGGTATGTTTTGGTAGTTGCACTTAACAGTCAGTCCCTCCAAAAAAAGCCGGAAACGCACCCGAGATTCCTCTGGTGTTGTGGGTGTGCATGGACGGCGGTGATCACTTACCATCAGGTGACACCGTTGTTCGTTTGTCCGCTATTACATAAAAAAATTGAGTTATTACTACTGTCTTTTATGAGTAATATTGTAGTAAATAATAACTAATAGAATTTTATTTCATTATTAAAGCTATACGTAATATAGTCCATATACGTAAATTATATATTGTATGATACTTTTTGATAAATCTAATATAAACGTAATATATTAGTACGCCCTTGTCGCTTCCATGTAAATAGTAACAGGAAATGTCAGATAAGATCTTGCTAAGAATATTGTGGATATAGGTCACTATTTCGTTTGCAGCGACCACTTACTGTTTATATTTTTATACTTCGTGATATACCTACCTATTTATGTTACATAACAATTTTACTATAGTACTCCACTATACTACACACTATACTACTATAGTAGTATAGTACACCACGGCTCCATTTGCGTTAATATAGAATTTGCAAATAAATTCCGGTTTTCGCTCGATAGAGAAATCATTAGTGCATATGCTATTAACTTATTTATTTCCGGATGTTGGTCAATACAGACAGTTATGAATTCTACTGTCCTAAAAAGGATTTCGCGAAAAAAAGTAGCTTTAACCGTCTCCATTAGGTTTAGCGGGTCCCATATCTTATATCATATCGTCACTTAAAATCACATGTGATTGTATCCATAACGCTAAACATAAAATATATAAAAAAAAAAAATATCAAGCAATATTTATTACCGTCATAAGTATTACCTCAATAAATATATATTTAATACGTTTTCCATCATAAACAAAAAAAAAACAATTCCCAAGTACTTAATACTTTAAGCGGTTCAGAAACGACGTTAAGCCACAAACGCGCGAGATAATAATTCACCATTGAAAACTCTTTTATTTCTTCAGAAGTATACCCCGAGTTTATCTCGGAGACATCGCAAAAAGCGGGCCGCCCGCCCTTGGGCTCGTTCTGCCGCCTGGAACACAAATTATGCATATATCTATACGACTAAAATTACATACCGCGAAGCAGCTGGCTCAGCTGTATATAATATCGTGCCTTTTCAGGAAAAACATCGTAAGTGCCAAAAATCGCACAAATCCTTTGTAGTATTATAAATACGAAAATGAGTTTGTTTGTTACACTTTCACGCCTAAACCGCTGAATTGGTTATGATGAATTTTAGTATAGAGATAGATGGGAACCTGGAAATAGCTGCCTTTTTTCCGAGTGACTTATTGAAAGTAGCGTAAAGAAAGGGATAAACTTTGTATTATACTTTTTAATACGTCATCCGATTTGTTTGAGAAAATCAATATCAACGAGAGCGAAGTCGCAGGTAAAAACTAGTAATGAATAAATACCAGAGAGAAGTTAGCAAAATAACAATACTTATTAAACAAAAATCTGTATTGTTTGGCTATAACTTGGCTTATTGTCACTTTAGTGTTGTTGAAAAATAACAATTTATGCAATCCTAAAATTGATAATTAAAGTACATAGATTTTGTATGTATATTGATCGTCACACACCAGCTACGCTGAGCTTACATAATTGACAAATAGACAACAAAATCCACAAAGTAAGTACCCTACTTGATAAAAGTCAAAGTCAAAGTCGCATCGGAATAAGTTCAGCTGATTTTTTTTTAGGTTAATAGGTTTAATGTTATGGCTATATCTCACCTGATCTAAAGCGACGATACGGCCGAAGTTGGTGAGCACGCTAAACCCGTATAGGGACTAACTCTCAAGCGCAACTGCCGGAACACATCTATTGATATTTGGCGACAGATTTTCAACTTGAGGGTGGTACCTAGCCAGGCGGGCATTCGACAAAAGCCCTACCACCGTGCTATGGTTTCCTCACGATGTATCTTTCACCAACACCTCAAGCTCATTTTAGGTCAATTCAAATCCACGTCCCTTGACGTACCACTAAGCTATCACCGCTTCATCGTTTTGAAGTGATTGAGCGTCATAGGAACAGTATTTTCCTTACATATGTATAAATAGAAGATTAACCGTTGTTTCAGTAATAGCAAAACGATAATTAGTACAACTGTTTAATATCCAGAACGCAATTAGCAAACTAATTGATATTTGACTAATGAATCATGTGAGAATTGGTGTAATTGTATAAATAGTTTGTTAATAATGTTCGTTTTAATTTACAGCCCTACTACCTGGCTTGGCCTACCTTATTTTGTCTTTTTACAGTAATTTGAGAGATAGGCTTGCTTATCGAAAAAAGGTATTTTATATCAAGTCAGACCAAAAAATGTGTTCCAGTCAGGCTGTCTGAGAGAGCAGCCCGCCAGGCTGCCTAGACGGAGCTCGCCTTGCCATCAAGATGGGCCGGTCGCCGGGGTGACGCGGTGATTGCAAATTCGAACCCACGTCGCCCAACAACGCGATAGAAGGCCTTGGGGTTTTAGTGGGCATTCTCATTGACTAGCACTGGGACAGTCCCACATAACCGTGCCAGTTGCACCAGGCTGGTTGGGTATGTAATTTGCTCTCCCAGTATGTTCTTGACAATTTAACGTATGTCCGCAATAACTTGGATAATCTGGATTATGTAAAAGACAGGCATGACTTTAATAGTAGAAATCGTGACAAACTGGTTACCTCTCATTTTGGACTCAGTAACAGCAGTAAAAGTTTTTTAGGTATTAGGTTTTCTAAGAGAATCCTAAAGCACATTACTGATTTACCGGATAATAAGTTCAAGCACGTTTTGGTGTCAAAAGGTTCAAAAGGTCAAAAGGCAGAGAGTGGATCAATATTTGAACGATGGTGGTGTCTGGAATTGACACCCCTCTCTGTACATCCGCTAAAACGCTAAGTTGTAAACATATTTAAATTTCTATCCTTTTTAAGTATGCAAAATTAAATAAATATAACCAAATCGAATATCTAACCATTTTATCTCGATAACCCGGTATCTCGAACCGGTAGTAGTAGTTTGACGTTCATAAGCACCTTCCCAGGGCTAAAATTGAATAAAGTTTATTTTTCATCCGATTTGATTTGTAAATGCATTTCATGGAATGCATATGTGATAAAAAACAAGTTATATACACTTACAAAATGGAATTGAAATCCGTGTGTCAGTTTCCGAGGTTAGCGTGTAAGATTATATTAAAATGAATAAATATTGAAGTGAAACTTCTTATGGGAGGACTTTGAAATTCTTATCCGCAACCTTTCTGTGTGACGCTCAGTAAGGTAAAGTCGGCTAGAGGGGACTATGGGAGCTAGAGAAATATAATGATGTTTCACTTGTTTGTCGTGTGGTCTTAAGAACACACAGTTTTATTTTTAATTTAAAAGATTATGGAGTTTAAACTCTCTTTAAATGTTTCTTCTACTTTTTTATTTTGAGGTTATAACATGATCACAATTCCACCTAAGTAACAATGCAGACTAAGATGTTGGAAATGCTATGACTAGTGGGGGGACTGGCTCTCAAATGCAACTGCATGCAACAGGAACATCCATAGACTTTAACATCAAAATATTGCAAATAAAGTATTCTAGGTAGTAAAGGATTCTAGGTATACTAATAACAAAATCCTACTTTATTATAATTAAATGATTAATATTATAAAAAAAAAAATATTATTTTCTTTGAACCCACTAACCTTAGGAATGACTAGGCAAATTTCAAATACTTCATTTATATTTGATAAAGTTACAAAAACGGGCAAAAAATAATAACAATCATATTTAGCATTATATTGATAGTAGAGATTATAGGTCTCAGTTTAATAAAAGTAATTTATTGATCAAACCGCAGAATTGAATATACCGCATAATCAGTTGATTTGCCGAAAAATAATGGTAAATAACTATGGTACAACTCGAATAGTTTGCGGAACTGCTCACGTCCATTAGCCGGTGTAATTTATCACGACAATACGCGCCGGTACAGCTACATCCACTAATGCTCGGTTAACCATCTCATTAGTGCACGTTAGATTTGGAATTATACGTGTAAGAGCGATCATTGAATTATTAGAAGCGACATGCAAAATGAAAATAGGTTTTTTTAAATTCCGATTGTGAAGAAAGTGAAGACGGATTCACAACTTTAGGTTAGGGAGCATACAACATTATTTGGGAAAATCGACCTGGTCAGTCATGATGATAAGATATATGTTTGTTGCTAATATTAGTGACGAGTGAAGTCAAAGGGAGATAAGAGCAAATGCGGTTATCATACTAACCTATAAAGTTTTATGGTAAAATGTACTAGGCAGAGAATTATACTGCTCCTGATAAATAATTTTGATTGATGAAATAATAACCTTTCATTTACACTATATAAGCGATGATAGCTTAGCAGTTAGTGTGTACGGACGCTACGTCAAGAGCCATGGGTTCCAATCCACTTACAATGAGCTTGAGTTTTCGGTGAAGGAAAACATCGTGATAGAACCATAGCTTGGTGCTAGAGCTTTTTTTAATACTTGCCTGGCTAGCTACCACCCTCAAATTGAAAATTTGCCACCAAACACCTATAAGTGTGTTCTGGCAGTTACACTCGTGTGACCGCCCCTCCACTAGGCTTAGTGTGTTCATCATTTTGCGCCATATCGACAATTAACATCAGTTGAGATTGTGGCCATAATCTTAACTATAAAAAAAATTAAAAAATATGTTATAGGATTTTATTACAATCTAAGCTACTTATAATCGATTAAAGATTACGATATACTGAAATTAATAAAGTGATAAGCCTAGTGAAGGTAGCGCGTCTCTCAATTTAGCAACCAGAACACACTTATAATCCTAGTGGATAGATTTTTAACTTATTAATGATACTCAGATGGATATTTAAAAAATGGGTACTTTGGTAGCAAAAGGGTTTTTCAGTGATTAACTTATAATCAACCTTTTCAGACTCCGTTATAACCTTACTTCTCCAACATTTCGTGTTTATGTTCAAAATGATAAAACTAATACATACAATATATTCTGCAACAAAAATAAAGACGTTAAATTGGATCGCAACAAAATTTTAAATATTTTTTTATAAATTCACATCGTCCGATATATCGTATCGTAGAATAATTTGTGATATTTCTTAGTTTATGTACATCCAACACATATTGTGCAATGATACTGGAATGCTATTACTGGCTGACAGTATCGTCACAAGGTATTATAATGTATTTACGTAATGATAAATTGACATTCCGATGGTCCCAGCGGAAATGCGGGTCAGATTTGATTATAGTTGGCTCTGGAAACCTATTTTGTCTAGTTTGTGTTAAGCGCTAACCCATAAGACTAAGTTAATAAATCTAGTTTTGTTTGTAAATAATGTCACTTTCAAAATTCTTGATAGACATATATTATTTATGACATGAATCACAACTAGGATACATTTTTGTGTTTCTGTGTGATTTATATTACTGGATTTAACTCCAAAATGGCCAAACGAAATTTTTTACACATTGTCACTTTTGCTCAAATAAAAATGTAATACAATGAATATCACTATATGGGCTAACAATTAAATATCCTTATCCTTACTAATATGATATATGCGAAAATGAGTTTGTCTATTTGTTACACTTTCCAGCCTAAACCACTGAAACGATAATAATTAGTTTTGGTGTAGCGCTATATAGGAACCTGGAGACGGTGATATGTTACTTTTTCTTGGAAAAACTTATTGGAAGTGAGGACAAGGGATAAACTTTATACGAAACTTTTTATTGATTCATCCGATTTGTTTGACAAAATAAAAGGATAAACTTTGTATGTCATGTAGTAACAAAATAAAGGTATGTTTTTGAAACATTTATTTCATCATATATTGCCTTTAAAAGGTACCAAATAGAAGCATTATCGCTTTTACCCACATATATAGTAAATTATCTCGTTTATTACCATGTACCATAGCACTAAATCGGCTGACAACAAACCTTAAAAATGGGTTTGTTTTTGAAACGTACATAACCTCATATAAAACTGTTTTGCAACACGTATATACCACAACGTCGTATCGCAGCTGGGTACACATTTTGCACAACTCTTTTGATTACTGGATGGGCTGTTGCTAATTCTGAATGGCGTCGGGGTCACATTTGCGGTAGTACTGCTTCATTTAAAATCTGCTAAAGTCAAATGTTTTCTTTAAGTACTACGTAATTGGTATTCAAACTTAAACAAAATTAGTTGCCATCTATTAGCAAAATACACTACATTGTTCATAGAGACAATTTTATTTCTTCTTAATATATAAAAGTCTTTTATCACTCATCGTTAGAGGCTTTAACAAAGTTATTAATGGTCTCACAATCAAAATTCTTCTATTCATCAAACTGTTTTCACATTGTCACTAAGATCTTAAAATAGTTTTATTTGTTCCTTTATATTTGAAAATTAAAATAGTCTATCACCATCAAGATGCAATTCAAACGGCGGTGTAATAAAGAATTGTAATTAAATAATGACGGTTTCGGTAAATGAAAACATAGTGGTGAAACCATAGTATGGTGGTACAGCTTGTTTATAAGGTTCTCATCGCTAGATAATGTCTTCAAGTTAAAAATCTCTTGCGAAATGCCTATAGACACCTAATGATTGACATAGACATTTACCATTAGTAAGATTGTGCTCACACTTTAAATCAATACAGTTTAAAAGAAAACATTGAAATTAATAAAATTGTAAATATAAATATAAACCATCTATTTGAATATAATAATCAATAATGCTTTATATAAAGAATAATACCCAAAACATTAAAAATTGCCTCACGCTATTAAAACTAATAATGGCCTACTAATAAGTTTAGAAAAAAATTAAATGTAATAGCGGGCAAACGAACAAGCATGTCATCTGATGGTAAGTGATCATCGCCACCTATGGACACCCACAACACCAGAGGAATCGCAGGTGCGTTGCCAGACTGGCTCTCTAGTACCACTGCCGTACCAGACCAATACACCTATTGGTAGTTGGCGGCATTTTTTCAACTTGAGTTTAGTAGCTAGCCAGGCGGGCATTAGAAAAAGCCCTACCACCATGCAAATTACTTCAACAAGTACTAAGATCTTTATGAACTAACATGAGCTGACAATTATCTGTTTTATACGAAATTTAGACAAATTTTTGGAAGGCATCTTTCATTATACTAGATCTGATATATGATATTTTCGAATGACTTTTATATACATTACCTTAGTATGCTTACCAAGCTTTATCAACTTCATTATTCATATTTGACAATTGGAAAATTACTTACACAGGTAGAAGATATAAATGGAACAAGTTTCTTTAAAGATACATAGTGCAAATACGACTCTCAATTATACATTGTGTTACCATTCTATTGAACCTGATAAGTCCACCAATTAGTGTTATTATTTAGCAATAAAGAATGTATTGGCAATACTACGAGCAAAAAGTAGTAAAAAAACACATATCTCACTAAATATTTTTACTTTTTTATACTTTTTGAAAATATTTCCTACCAATTTACATCTAAGAAATATTTGAAATAAAAATATGCCAATAAAAACACAATATTGCATTTATTTAACTGACCTCATCACAAGTAAATAATTATTTTAGTTAAGAATTTAATAAGACGTTTAATAATCCATTCTACAGATGTCGATGAACCCCCGTCCGCCGTTGGAAACTTTAATAAATACAGTATTGTGTTGGAATGAGCAGTAAAAACATAATTTACCTGAAGGAATTGAAATGAAAATTTAAGTAAGGAGCGCCGGCGGTGGAGGTTTTAATTTGAAGACAAAGGCAAAGTAGCCCATCTGCAACATTGATAATGTTCATTTTGAGAACAATTTAGGAACTGCTTCTCTTTGCTTTTAAATAATAAATTACTATACCTTACGTGTGGCTTCATTCGTGTTAATATTGATGTTGTAAAAGAAACAAGATGAGGATATAAAAAAAAAACACATAAAAGGTTTATCAATAAACATGTTTCTCTTTCTCTACCCCATTCCCATAAGGTTTTGGCGAGAAAAAATCCCTATCACCGTCTCCAGGTCTCTATACTAAACTTCATCATGATCTATTCAGCGGTTTAGGCGTAAAAGTGTAACAAATAACATACTCACTTTCGCATTTATAATATTACTGGATTTTAAATGCGGCTTCGCTCGCGTTAATAACGTTTTTATCAAACAAATCGGAATAACTAAAAAAAGCTTTATACAAAGTTTATCCCTCTATTTACTCCACTTGCAATAAAGATTTCGCGAGAAAAAGTAGCCAATCTTCGTAACCTGGGTTCTATCTATCTCTATACCAAAATTCATCACAATCGATTTAGCGGTATAGGCTTGAAAGTGTAACAAACAAACTCACTTTTGCATTTATAATATTAGTATGAAAATGAATGTAGTATGATGATAATTATCTTTTTCATATACCAAGATGATGGCAAATGAGTGTATAGTCCACCTAATTAGCTACAGTGGTAGCTTATAGATGCATTTTTCTTCTCTGGCGCCGAAAAAAGGCTTTTGGGACTCGCCTTGTACGAATTGCCAGGAACACCCATTAAACAACCCCACGAAGATCAGGCATTCCTTATTGCCAGGCACTAAGTACTACTTTCTCAATAACTCTAGGGGACTAAATCAATACCAAAAACATTACAAAAACGTATTAGTAACTAAATTTAGACATATCTTACCATACGTGATCGTTTACCTTTATGATAATTGTTGCTTGTGTTTTGGAGCCCATACATACAAACTTACCAAGTGACCACTGGACTAAACGGTGATAGGTTTGGATTGATCTCGTGACCTCTCATTTCAATAATAGACGAAAGCTTGCAACGAAGGCTCAATATGGGGTAATTTTTTGTCAAAAACCATATTTGTTTTTTAAGGATAATAATGCCATAACCCGAATTTAGCTATGTAAATGTTCTAAACGAAGAACACCACCAGATGAATAGTTGTTTCAATCAATAAACATTTTCATACTATAAACCACTCTTACATAACGATATCAATAAACTGAAAATGTAAAGATATCAACAGCTTTATTGAATTAACACGCAATTCAAGATACAATAAGCAACTTAGAGATAATTAGAGATATTCACAAGTAGACAATGAAGTAGTTATAAGAAAATATAAAATAATAAAAATAAAGCATAATGAAGAGCTACATATTAGGCGCTCGTGTCAAAAAATAATTTGATGATGGCTCGTTTTGCTGCATTAAGTGGAATATTAAAAATATTAAAAAGTTCTTTACTGAGTTTATTATAATTACGGCTAGCCGAATAATATAGCTATTAATTCTGTAGTTGGTAGTTGAGTGTGGTACATATATCATTGAGCTATGACGAAGAACAGTAGACGTTTATTATAAACAATATCTTGTATTGTGTATAATAAAAATAAACTAGGGTAATAAATTCACAACACGGAACTAGATAATGTCTTACAATTTTGACGAGATACGTATATGTATATTAACATCATCGTTCGACATAGTGGGCGTATAAACTGGGTAATCGAGCAATGAGATCACAAATTACACAACACGGCTTATTACACCGAAGCTGAACACAAATCACAATTTAAATATTACGGTAAACGAAACGTTAGAACAGTTCCTAGCTTGGTGGAGGACTCTACTCGAAAACGACCAAATGGAAAAGTGCCTCTTGGTCCGACACGGCTCCATCCATCTATGGAACCTCGTGTTTTGTTTCTTTATTGGTCTGCATCAATATCCGTCTCCGACATATATATGTATATATGTATGTATATATAAATAAATAATATATATAAATTGAGTTCGTCTGTACACAAGATTGATTTTGTTAAAGTTACATATTTTATGTAAGCTTTACACAAATCAAAGATTTTAAAGGTAATATTATATATCTGTAAAAAGAATTGACTTTAAATATTCGTCATTTCGGTATATTTGTAATTTCAAGATTTCATTCGTAATCAGTGTCCATTTACAAATAATAATTATAGTCACAGACTACCAAAAGTCTATATAAAGATGATTATATTTAATTTTTCTCGGGTCCGGTACATAATTCAATGTATAAATCGACCACGTAATAAAAATAATACGTTGATATGTTGATGTGCAGGAATAATTAATTTACAAAAATTTATAGTAATAATATATAGTACTTTATATAGTACATTGTATAGTATATTGTATAATATTTATGTAGTAAATTTATAGTAACAATATATAATAATATTGGCTCAGTGTATACGGACTCCGCGTCAAGGGACGAGAGTTCGTAAGTTTGCCATTACCTTGGGCTTTCAGTGAAGGAAAACATCGTGAGGAAACCATAGCATGATAGTATAGCTTTTTCTAATGCCCGTCTGGGTAGCTATTACTCTCTAGTTCAAAATCTGTCGCCAAATACGAATAGGCGTGTTTCAGCAGTTGCACTTGAGAGCCAGTCCTTCCACAGGTTTAGCGTGCCAACCAACTTGGACCGTTTCATCACTTAAGATCAGATGAGAATGTGGAAATAACACTAAACCTTAACTAAAAAAATTGTATCTTTATATTGTACATGGATCAGATAAAATATAAGTAACGCAACGAAAGACCGTAAAAAGTTCGACTTAATGTCGCAAAGAACCTCTGAAAAATGTAAAACATTAATATTTACACAAAAGGACGTTGAGTTCCGTTTTAAGACTCGAAACTAAGTTGTTTTATGCATGAAATTTAAAACTTTGCTCCTTATACGTCCAGCTGTGACAAAATGTTTGAGTCGCTTTTTAAACTTATATAAAAAAAACTTTTATTTACATTGTAACAAAAATTTAAAGTTTTGGGTTATAGCTGCAAAGAGCGGGGTTACCGTAAATCCGGTAAGACTGCTTTTGTTCAAAGGTTCATAAGGATGATGTAGAAACTTGCATTGAATCAATATAGTATATTTTGTAGTAAAAATTTCTTTAAGCACGTTGGACAATCGTGATAAGCGAAAAGGCACAAAAATCGCGTGACTGTTGCGCTCAGATACATATCTACAGTTGTGTGTATAAAATATAAGTTAAGCTGAGAAGTTTTTATTTCTGTCGGCCACTTCTACGACAGACAATTTTATTTTATCTTAGCGGGAAAAATTACTGTAATATACCTGTTAGTAAACACAATACAACCCGCAAATAACGACAAGCAACAGTTCAGTGATTGTCAGTATCATACCAACTTAATAAGTCTTTCCATAACCGTATATACTACGTTGTCTGAACTCGAAACACGACCATATGAAAATATTATGATATACATCACAGTGGGGAAAGGTGGAAGTTTGAAAAGGTAAGCCGGAGTAAATAAAAAGTTGTAGCCTAACATAATATTAGCTCTACACCACCGTTGCCGATGATTTTATGGCTATTAAAGACCCATAAACCCCATTGAAACAAAACATTTTATTTAGTTTACGACTGTCAGTCAATGAAGTTATTTTTACTATAATGACGTATGTGGATTTGCTTAACAAATCCAACCCGCGTCTATATCGATTGTCATATCTCGAAAAGTACGGCATAATTGGATTAGATGCTTTTTATTTAAAAAAACAAAATCTTTTAAAATATTACATACGATGAGAATTAACGCCATTGCTTATGGTGACTTACCGAATTGAAACAAAATTACATTGTGTTTTTAAATACGAGTTTTTACGTGCTTCCTCATCGCAACGCGCAAACGTTTTTCCGGAACTCAGGTCAAGGGCGTGAGGGGCGTGTGGTGACTCATCTGGTGATCATCACCTAATACCATACACTAAAGAATACAAAAAAATAAGACACTTTAAACTTCCGTGTTGCCAGAAACCAGGGACGACCTTCGCAATTCTTTTAGTAACATTTGTTGGCACCTAGAAAATTAATATTTTACGTAATCACAAAATTGTAAAAAAAACAAATCGATATTTAGTTAAAATTATTGAAAACCGTGTAAAATATATGCATTTTACGTATGGCATTTCAATTTACCAATCGATATGTGCGCGTTCCAGGAATCCTGGCGGCGAATCGGTTATTAAAATCTTACGTATCACTGCTTTGCAGGGACATTCCTTACGATCGACCAGGAAATAGCCTTTTTTGTTATGTTTTGATTTATTTAACAAAATACGGTAAAATACGGTAATTATTATAATAAAAAGTATATTTATCGTTATTTTGTAATTTTAATTATACTAAAATCCCAATTAATATACCAAAATAGGTTTTACATATCTCAAAAGGACGTTGTTACAATATCATCGCTGAAACGCACCTATTCGGCCTCATGCAACATTTTATACAATGTATGTCGAGTATATTTTTTTCTTACCTTCAGTTATACTAAAAATATATTGCAATAAGAATATTTATATATATTGTTGTGAGCATAAGTAACCTTTATATTTAATATGTGAAGAGACAACTTTGTACCTCTTTTGAAGGATATTGCGTCAAAGTTTTTTTTTTATTTTATCTCGGCAAAGTGACTGCACTGTACCTGATGTTAAGTACAGTACAGTCCAAAAACACAGCAGCGACCATAGAGAGAACGACAATCCATCGCAAGTCACTATTGTCATGCCGGCCTGCATTCTGAAGATTCTTAGTAATACTAGTTCTTAGACTTAGTTACTAGATTCTGGATAACAAAGTTTATAGGTTACCGAGAGGTATGTATAAAGAAGCAAACCCTAAAACTTATACTTAATATGTGTTCACAATATATTGCACCAAATAAAGTACTCATTCTTTATGTTTATTCTACTAAATAATTTAGTTAAAACAAGAACTGAAACTTACTTTGTGACGGTGTGAATTGGATCTTATATCCTAGTCTTTACGAACTTCGTCATTTCAACGTATAAACGCACTACCCGGGCTCAGGTCAAAAAGAAAGGAGCGTGTGGTGACTTAATACCCGACAGGGCCTAATAAAACGCACTAAGGCGATATTTTAAACTCCCGTGTTGCTAGATATCAGGGACAGCGCACACACTTCTTCTAATCCCTGATAGGACATGTTCCAACATCCTGTAAATTTGATAACAAAAATTAAGGTCATTATAATTTATGATAAAAATAAACTGAAATAAAAATTAAGGCCTTTGTATAAATCTATACATGATAATATTTAAAAATTACTAATAAAGTTAATGATAGTAAAATTTAGCGTATAAGGCAAGATTAACTAAAATATTATGATCTCTAAAGTTAAAATTGAGATCGCCAGAGTGTTTATTATAACTTTTAAAATATAATATTTAATTGCAGTCTTCAACTTCAGAAGTTTCACCCTAAAAATTGTCCCGCGTTAATAAAATGTAGGCGGGGTTCGGCGAAGGGGCTAAGGATTCTGTTCCATAGAGCGTGAAATCGCAACGTGTCAAACGCGACGTGCGATGGGAAAAGCATCAGCAATTTTATACTTTTACATTTGTACTTTTCTATCCATTTCGTAGGGTTCCATAACCAACAATGAAAAAATGGAACCATTAGAAAATCATTCGGTCTTATAAAAAGAAAAAAAAAGAAGAAAATGTTTAATTCTACCATATATACAGCATACATTATATTATTACATTTCATTCATAATTATAACTGCCTGCGCTGTGCTATGCTCGAATAGATCTGAGACTCAGTTAAATATACTCCCGAAACGAAAAGCGAATTGCAGAAGCGCTATTTTTCAGTAGAGGCTTATAAATGTCTAGCTTTTACTCGCGGCTTTGCTTACGTTAATATAGATTTTGTCGACCAAATCGGATGTTGCAATAATAGGTTTCGTGCAAAGTTTACCCCTCTCTTTATCCTACTCACAATAAGTTTATCACGAGAAAAAGTAGCCTATCACCGTCTCCGAGGTCCCATTTATCACTGTACCATAATTCATCATAACCGATACAGTGGTCTAGGCATGAAAGCGTAACAAACAAACAAACATACTCACATTTGCATTTATAATATTAGTAAGGATGTCACGGAGTATAATACGTCTTAAAGGTTATCATAGATTACACAAAGTATATACATTTAGATGTAGATGATAAATGTTTAAATTCGTATGTACATGTATGTGTATATGTACACATATATCATTGTTTAATTATAAAAAATACTTTTGGGTTAAGTCTGAAATGTATAATATTACATTCTTATAACAATAAATACACTTTTACTGAATAAAGTGGTACGGCCTTTTATTACGAATATGTAGGTCTAGTATAGCGGGAGGCATCAATAGATTTGAAAGTAGTATAAATCCGAATGCTTCTGGAATTAAATGATTATTGTTAATTTTTAATGTATAATATTACATTCTTATAACAATAAATATACTTTTACTGAATAAAGTGGTACGGCCTTTTATTACGAATATGTAGGTCTAGTATAGCGGGAGGCATCAATAGATTTGAAAGTAGTATAAATCCGAATGCTTCTGGAATTAAATGATTAATGTTAATTTTTAACTGCATATTCTGAACAAACCAAAGATTGTCACTTAGACACATACCTTCGCTTATCGAAAAACTTGGATAAAATATAAATAATGGAACAATAACCAAGCTTGAAAGCACTTGTCTCGTTTTGTTAATACAACTGTACAGTAATTTTTTTTTATAAAAGGCGTAGTATTTGGCGACAAATTCATCTACTGTTTGGTGGCGACGTGACCCAAAATGGTAGCATGATGAGTCTGATTGGGCAAGCTCTCAAGTACAATTAATAGAACACACTTACAGGAGCGTGTTAGATGATTTTGTTTTCAACTTGGGCGTCTTAGCTCATCAAACGAATAGTTTTCTTTTACCAAAAATTCATGCCACTTTTTCAAAAGTAGGTACCGCCTAAAACTTTTAATATTACTTGACCAATAGCAGCGCTTTTGGCTTCGTGTGGAACGGTAGTCTAATGTTTAAGAAGTTCCGTAGATTTGAACAAGCACTTAGACAACGCTGATTTTCCACAAGATGAGATATAATTAAGCGAAATTCAGGAACATTTCATTTTGATGTAGACATGCTTAATGACTTTGAACTAAATATAATTTATTTTATTATGTGTATTCAGAAAAGTATGATGAAGTGGGTTCTGCATCTATATATTATTGAAGTAGACTGCTACGGGTTTAAACATCAGGCAAATAGGAATTAGTACCTCATTCAGTCATAAGATACTGTGTGCCTAAAGATGAGATCGAACCTGTTACAGTGACTTTGTTTCATTTAGTTCGTCATATTCTAAGAACAGCCAGTGCATACCCAGCTTGGATTGTAGGCTGTAATAATAGCGATAGTACTCGATAGATTATTGATGTATCGATTATCGTATTATTTTATTCTTACGATTAATCTTGGAAAATTATTATTCTCTCAAATTATATGAACGATATGTGTTTCCTTTTTTAGATCTACCAAAATAGCCTAGGAAAATATAAGACAAAATACTTTCTATGTACCAACCGATTTGACCGGATGTTAGTTTAGGACAAAATTGATTTCTATAATAATCCTATCACGAGCAAATAAAAGTAATGTAAGGACATTAGTTTTGACCCAGTGTTTTTTTTTCATAGTAACTTAATAAACAATAAGTATATATTTATTAGATTCAAGAATTTTACTTCATATTCTCTTGTGCTGGTGATATTTTAGTTATATCGGTTGTCACTGTGTCAGTACGACCCACAAAAGTGAATCTTCACAACTCGTTTTGAGTACCGAATTTGCTAGAAGGAAGAGAACATGTTTGATGAAAGATGATTCAAATATTAGACCTTTTCTTAAACGAAATGAATGATATTAATAATGGTTAATAATGGAATAAATTGGCACAACTCTTCAGAGCACTAACTTATAATACATGGTAACATTTTCTACGACCCAAGCCAATCAGAGACAATGTATCAAGTCATGTAAAAAGCAAAGCCTGATCTAATCATAGTGGAATACATACCTTATACAACCTTATAGAGAGAAAAAATATGTATTTTTTATAGTTTATGGTTTCAGCGTAATGGCCATAATCTCACCTGATCGCTAAACCTGTAGAGGGACTGGCTCCCAAGCGCATCTATTGGTAATTGGTGGCAGATTTTCAACTTAAGTGCGGTACCTAACCAGAAAGGCATTAGAAAAAGGCCTACTACCATGCAACTCAGACGGGATCGTAACTGATCATATATATACACTTGCCATAGTCGCATACTTTGGTGCGCTTCATTCTGAGATCTAGTTAGTGTATATTCAGTAAACAGCGGTAGTCTAGAGATGTATACCATTCTAGATCTCGACCACTAAGCAAATGGTATTTTTTTTTTATGGGACCTACACAGTTAGCCTGAGGGGCTTTTACAGCTTCACATGAACTAGGGAGGCGAGCGCGGAGGGCGCTCGAGCCCGAGGGGTCACTAAGCAAATGGCAATAATTCACACTACTTGTACACTCTTTGGGATTAGAAAATGTACTCTTTGTACTGTTCTACTGTAAAATGTATTATCAGAACTGTACTATTGTAGTACTGTACTATCAGATACAGTTCATTAGCGTTGTTGTACTACTATTAAAAAGAGGGCTTATTTACATACTCACTAATACTTTGACTATCTGAAATTTGAATTGAAATTTACACAATGTTGTGTTTTGGATTATAATATCATGCCACTGATGATGATGATAATGGTTCCGACCGATATCGGCCAAGGCGACCACTTTGGCTATTAGTCAATCACAGGACTTTTGCGTTACTCGGACTCCAGGAAGCGGTCATATGCGCAGGATATACTAAGGTGTGCAAGACACAGATACGCATAATTATTCTTCTGCTTCTGGACCCAGTGGAATGGCGACCATTACGACTGGAGAAGGACTCAGACAGATGGTACAGCATCATGGTGAGAAAGTTCCATAGGGTCAATACTATCTCACAATCCCTTAATCGCTTTTTACAATACCCACGCGACGATTTTCGGTGGTGTTATTCTACTCTGCTGGCACCACACGGTCACTATACTCAAAATAACTATGTTCTTCCGTTAAATAAAACTGTACAGTTTCGAGATAGCTTATTTAAATTAAAATATTCAAAAGAGGCGGCGAGTTAATTAAATAAAATGCTCGAACCGCCCTCCGAGGAGACATAAACGATGTTTACGTAAAAAAGAACGCCTGACAACTGACACGACTATTACGACTGTGTATGTGTGTGTGAAATTAAAAACAACAAGGTTTCATGTTTATTTAAAAATATAATTATAGAGTTGTTCGGGATTTATTTAAATTTACTGTTTGTTTTATTTAAAGAGCCTATTATTTGTGATAGTAATGGTAGTTTACTTTTATAATTCTTACGGTGAAAAGTAGTCGCTGCAACATACAGCTAATAAAAAAATCTCAAAAGGTAAGTCATTTTAAGACGAATCGTAGTATCTTTATTTATCATATAACAGCAATATCACTGATGATGAACACGGTACATTCCAAAAATAGCGATTACCATTTAGATATATGTAATTAATTAGGGTTCGCAAATTTTGGATCGGCTTGGAAGCCTTTAGGATACTGTTATACATTGGATGATCTTTAAACCTAACAAACTCAAGGAACGCAATAAGGTCATGCAAGAAAGAGGGCCGTGCCCCAGCCGGCTACAGATTCTTACTCCTCTGAAATTGGATTTCTGTAAGAATAGATTACGTAGTACTGCATGGCTTGTATGTTTGTAAATTATGCTTGCAGGACCATAATACAGAAATAAACAAAACTGTTTTGTAGCAAAAATATGTGGTGTGTTATCACTGCTGAACCTTACATACGGGCTGCTGGTCTACACGGGAATACATATTATTATCCATCGGGCTGTTTTATTATTGCAGACTGGAAATATCAGGGATTCTTTTGAAGTATCTCCAAATATTTCGAGACGGATTTAAAAAAAAATAGTCGCAAAAAAGCACCCTTATGTACATAGTTATGCTAAATATGCAAATTACTGATTCTATTTGGGTATACATTGAAGTTCAAAAGGTGACAAGCTAATAAACCTCGAAGTTAAGCAACTGTTACCTTGTATTTTCATCACAACCTAGTCGGCTACAGATCCTTACCACGTCATCTAATTATTGTATATACACTAGTTAGTTCAAAATACGCTTTGCCAAAGTGTGTGAAATTTCTAGGGTTTCGCCTGATGACAGTTATTGGATATAATATAGGAATAGACTATTTATAACAAGAAGCAATTGATGATTTAGGTATACCATAATCGTTGCATTAAATATCTTGTCATTAAACGAAATGGTATACGTACATTGATATATATAATCAAATTATCGCCAAGGCTTGCCTTCCATTTGCCAGTTAATTAGCAAACTAATTAATTGTGTTATGCGCTCTTCCTTCGCTATGTGACGGCAGTAGAACAATCAATTAGTCTCTCAGTTTGCTGCCATTATATTTTCAATTTCAAATATGTTCAACGTGATATTCAAAGTCGCGAATGCGTTTTCAACAAGCTAACCTGAAGTTAAGTGATGATGTAACCAAAGAAGGTTAACATATTAAGCCTGGTGGAGGTACTGGCTCTCAAGTGCAACTGCTGGAACACACCTATAGGTATTTGGCGGCAGATTTAAATTTAAAAGTGATTGCTTGCCAGACGGGCATTAAAAAAAGTCAGACCTCCATGATATGGTTTCATCAGGATGTTTTACTTCATCCAAAGCTCAAGCATATTGCAGGTGGATTCGAACTCACGTCCATTGACACAATGTTCATACACACATCCAACTAAGCTATCATCACTTTGAAAAGCGCTAAGTTACAGCAAAAGAGTTTACAAAATTAGCAGGGGAGCTTAAAGGGCGGGTTTCCATGGGTCTTAACAATAAAAAAAATATTTATAACAAGTAAATGTGATAGAAATTAAACTTCTTCAAATATAAATAATGAGAAACATTTAGTGTAAGACTTACGGAGAGGTTTTATTTATATTTTCTTTTTTTTCATGTAATTAAGTATGACGCGTCTTTAAAACTGCACTCTCAGATTTGTCCAGTTACCGAAGCGCCTACTAAGAAGTTCCGAGGTGACGTTGATTGAACAAAATAAATTTTGTGGTTTCTTAGGAAGGAATATTCATTCTGATATCCTTACGTCCGTTGCTTCTTAAAAAAGTTCAGGATAAAGAATAAAGGAAAGAATAGAACACACATTGGAATCGTGCGTCATTTTCTTTTGAAATTCCCGTATGAAAAATATTTTGTGGGAAAAAGTTACAATGGTGTTGGAATTGTCAAAAGGAATATCAGATCTAACTCTGTGTAATAGGTGAAGTTATACAGCGGCAGTCTCATTCTGAACTGATTAAGGAACAATTAAAAAGTTCATTAGCATAGTTTCATTCACACGTTCTATTTGAATAACTGAGTATTGATTTCTGATCTGAATATCGCGTAGCGTTTGATAGAGTAGCACTAGAGTTCCATGAATCAGATGATTAGTATTAATAACATTATTATATTTCAAAAAGGGGTTAATAATTCTAATTAAGACTTTGCTAATATATTAACTGTGACATCTTTGATCTAGTATCATTTAATTAACTAAAAGTATTTTATGTTTTAACAAATCCTTAATGTATACTCTTTTTACATGTATGCCATATTATTAATAAACTTACAGCATTATTTAAACATATTATTTTTACCTAAATTTCACATTGTATCAAACATTTAACATTTGAAATATATTGTATGTTGGTTTGCATTAAATTCAAAAATAGTTTGGCCAATGTATATAAAGCTTAAGTTATATTGAAACTATTATATAATAATAATATTATAAAAAAAAAAAAAAATCATGGTAACTAGACTGCAAAAAATGCGATGAGGGCTCAGTTGGTAGTTTCTACGGACGCCGCGTCAATGGACGCTAGTTCGAATCCACCTGCAATGAACCTGAGCTTTCAGGGAAAGAAAACATTGTGAGGAAATTAAAGCAAAGTAGTAGGGCTTTTCCTAATATTCTACTTGCTTACTATCACTCTCAAGTTTGAAATATGCCACCAAATACGTATAGGTGTGTTCCGGCAGTTGCACTTGAGAGTCAGTCCCTCCCCTAGACTTAGCTTGTCTACCATCATGGGCCACATCGTTGCTTTAGATCAGGTGAGATGTACGCTATACCGCTAAACCTTTAAAGTTAAAAAAATTGTATCGAATAACATATGAGTGTAGAGAGACAAAGTAATGTGTAACTAATCCTGTTATTCCATTTTCCCGCCTATAAACTCTTTAACAACTTTATATGAATATTAGGATTGAAAGCACGATCTCTAAATAACACGGCGAAAATGTTTTATCTTAAACTGTCACAGTTATCTGCGTCTTAATTTAGTGGGACAACCGGACGTCAAAAAACCTTTACAAAAACAATTTGTTAAAAACACAATTATACTAAACATCTACACAAAATACAGGCCACGTTAAAATGACAGAGCTATTAAATGATTCGAACCTTTTAAAAGATGAAAAACATCACCTTTATACGAATCCCATTATAATAATTAACAGATTATGAATTCAAATCTATCCAACAATATTAATAATCTTAGTAAAGTTGCTATCAGCCTGTACCGATCGACAGTTGGACATAAGCAGTTCTCAATATTATTTTCAGCTACTATATGTAGGTGTTTGCTCCATTTTTAAAACGTTTTGTGCATCTCAATTTAGAATTTATATAAAAACTCCTACACTCTATTATGTATTTTTAGTCCAGTTCATGCTACCTACACTGGTTTCGCATAAAAAATAGTCTGTATAACTATCGACTATACTATTTTTCAACATTCAAGAGACTATTAAAAGCAATTTATAAGAGAATATATTATATTATTCCAGATTATATTATTTCTCTTAAAAGAGAAGTTCTGTATGATATACGTTTACCGGTCTGTGTATTTGGGAAATTGTTTTGCGGTTAGAACGTTCCATCCTTCCGTTAGGTTTACCGCGTTCGTCATATCGGGCCATATTTTAACTTAACATCAGATGAGACTGTTTTCATAACGCTAAACTTATAAAGTATTATAAAAATATTTCCTATAAAAGGAATCTTTCAAACATAATATAATAATGACTGGCAATTCATTGTAGATCCTATAGAGGTTTCTGTTGTTTTAGGATTGCACACTGGTTACCATAAATTTCAATGCCGTTATATTTTCGTAGTAATATAAAAAGGTCACATGTTGGTTTAAATCTACTACAGGTATATCGCCTCCAAATTTTTTTATGTTTGTGTTAGTTGTTTTATTCTGCAAACATGATCTTTAAGTGTCTATTACAATTTACATTTTTCGACAAATATTTATTCTACTTTTAAATAGAGTAATGTTATCTATACAATAAAATCATATAATTACATTTTTAGGTTAACTTTTGTATGGGATAAATTAGTCAAAAACATTCAAGACCCAATCAATCCAAAGTAAGTACAAATTTAGTAAATCCTAACAAAAGCAAAACTGTTTGCTCAGTACGCCACGAGAGGGGTGAATGTACACCGTTTTATTAGACCTTACAAATATTTGCACCCTCCAACCGAATCGCGGAAGTTGAGCCCGTTTAAATATAATTCAGTTGACTAAACCCAGTTAAAGTGCACGAATTAATACCGATTCGTATCACGATCGAGCGAGACAGCCTTCTAACATCAACAGGAAAAAATATTAAACAGGAAAGTGAAAGCTTGCGAACTTTTTAATTTCACTAGAATCTGCGTGAAAAATTCTGCGAACCATGGGTTCGGCAAGATATTTTTTAATATTCACAATACATCGTTTTATGCCCCCTGAATTTGAAGAAGTAATTTCTGCCTTTTGAAAACTGCCTTCCTTTGTACCTGATTATTGTGAGATTGGTCCAGATTCCCTTCAATATTAAATAAGATAGGTATTTTTTTCAGAATTTGATAATACGGATTTTTAGCTTAGCGCATTTATAAAATTTAATAGATAAGACAAAGATCTCTAAAACTTACAAAGATTGAAATAAATAGGTTAAATATCCTATTTATAAAGAAAAATTGATAATTATTTGAAACTTATACAAAAATAAATATACATGTTTGTATATAATACACAAACAATTGAAGTTGTTATCTTAACACAGATTAACAGAATATTTTTCTCATGTGTACAGTTACTTTCTGTTATCGTAAATTTCATTGACTTGGTAAATCATTAAAAGGAATCTATTAGCTCTCTATATTTGCTTTTTTCTGTTGATGTACGAGTTTATATTATATTTCAAACTCACAATCTGCATGGTTATAATGCTACAAAGCAATTTCAGTCCTAAATAATTGGCATGGTACAGTTTCAAATATATTTACCATATAATCATTACATTATATCATATATCATAACTGCTACTGTATTCTATGAACGATTGTTCACGAATGTTAACAAATAGTAGATAATTGGTTGACAATATTGCGGAACATGAAACTTAAAATTAGATTATAAGTGTATAAGTGTGTAGAGTATAAGTGTTCATAGGTGAGCTTCTAAAATATAGGTATACAATACATAGTTGTTTGGGTCAATTCCACCGCAGATCTCTTATCGCCAATAGCGGGAATAAGACATCTCATTGCTTGTACCGACCTCCGTGGTGCTGTCACCAACTTAAAACTTAAACTTTTAAAGTTTAAAATTATTTATATAAATTGTATTATGAGACCCTTTGAGTTGTAGGATAATTTGTAGATTGTATTACTAATGATTATAACATTTACAATTTGGACTGTCTTGAAAATACTAGTGATACGCAGTGTAAAGTGATTTATAGAAATGTTCACTGAGAGATCTTATGATCGGTGAGCTACCTGAAAATTTACAAATAGTAGATAAAAAAGATTTTTTAACGCTTATGAGAAGTAAGGAAAAATATCACAGCCAGGTTTGCTAACATTGTATGCAGAACGCAACATGAAAATAATTGCATTCGCCCGAGCTCATACATTATGGATGAAATGTAGGTAATAACTAAAATTGTTGAATTAAACGTCATAACCGTGTTATTATTTGTTTAATTCGTTCCTGGATTACTGCTCGTTGAATTATTTAACTTTGCTGCTTTCTGATACGAAGTATACATTTTTTTTTAAATCAGAGTATGCATGTATATCATCATGTATAATTTCCTCCTTATTTGCACTATTATATTCAATATGTAACAATAAAGTATGCTAGTGAAAAGTGGGCTGTATCTTAAAAAAACGTGCATACTATCCAAGTTGATGGAATAAAGATGCTGAGGTGAATGTGTGGCAGAGCCAGGCTGGATAAAATCCGGAAAAAATACGTGCGAGGAAGCCTTGGAATACGCGATATCGCCGATAAGATGCAGGTAGGCTGCGATTGTATGGTCCTGTTAAGAGAAAGCCATCTGACTATATTGGTAATATAGTACTGTGGTTTTCCCTCGCCGGTCGAAGATGCAGAGGAAGATATAAGACGGGGTGGAAGAGTGTAGTACAAAAAGATTTGAGGGAGTGCCAAATTACAGAAGACGATGTCAAGGATAGAGCTAAGTGGAAGAGAAAAATAAGGAAAGCTCATCCCATATGAGATTAATAGCATGAAAGAGCGAGAGATATCCAATTACAGATTATTAAACGATACATAAACCTTATTTATTGTATTAGTGAATTTATGGGCCTATTAAACCATGTACGACTTTGCGTCAAGGAACATGAGTTCGAATCCAACCACCCACAATGAGCTTGAGCTTTCGGTGAAGGAAAACATCGTGAAGAAACCATAGAATGGCGGCAGGGCTTTTTCTGATGTCCGTCTGGCTAGCTAGTACCCCTAAGTTGAAAATCTGTCGCCAAATACCAATAGCTGTGTTCCGGCAGCTGCACTCGAGAGCCAGTTACTCCACGGGCTTAGCGTGTCTACCAACCTGGGCTGTATCGTCACTTAGATCAGGTGAGGTTATGCCCAATACGCTAAACCTTAAATATACTAAAAATATAGATTTAATGCGTTTTAACTTAGCGTTATATGCTTTAAAATTAGCTTTCGAAATGCTGTTGTATGTGACATATTCACCTACACAACATAAGCCTATTAGCAGAACTAACTCTGAAGTGTAGTAGATGGAATTCACATTAGATTACAAGACACCATGCTTGGCGGCTGATTTTCAACTTTAGGAAGTTAGAATACCCTGCGGAAGTAATTATTTATAAGTGTTTTACAAGACACGTAGACTGATTCCAAGATCAGTCGATTGATGGTGTGAGATTCGAAGGGATGTCCTTTCACAATTTATAGGAATTTAATATTTTTAAAGTGAATCGTCTTACGGGAGAACTTTGAAATGTTGATCCGCTAGCTTTCTGTACGACGTTCGTTCGGGTACAGTCGGCTCGAGGCGACTAATAGTGCGAGATGGCTATAGTGAATTTTCACTTTTGTCGTCTGATTTATGTATTCACGATTTTTTGTTTTATCATTTTTGCGTTATCTCATGTATTGTCTTCATTGGTTTTCTATACTTAGATTTATAAGTTACTGTGAGATTATTTTTTAATTACCGTCTCTACGTCATGATTGTTATTGCGTTACATTATTATTTATAAAATAATGTTCATGATAGTGTGAAAAAATAGTAATAGATATAAAACTTTTGTAGTAAAAATTACAAAAGTAACTTTTAGATATCAGAGCTTGCTCTAGGTAGAAGCAGTTGGCACATTTATCCGAGAGTTAAAAGTTCGGGACCGTAATTTTGGTTACGAATAAGATAAATATGTTACTAGTTTAAATAGTAAATAGTAGTGTATTATAGTAAATATTGTGTAAATATCAGTTTATACGCCTTATTCTTTTCTTAATTATAGTATACGATGGTCCTTTTCAAATGAGTATGTGGTTTAAATAAATAATATTGTTAATGATTTTTATGTCCAGCCCGACGTAACAACCAGAGCGGGTGTTGTAGATGCTAAATTGTATCTTAAAAATGATAATTATGATTATGTATAATGATCACGCTACTACTATTGTATAGAAAGTAAAATATATATAAGAGAGCGATATAGCGATATAATAAGAGAGTATAGAGAGTTGTAGTAGATTGAAAATTACACATTACACTTTATTGGAAGTTTTTAACAACATACTATAAATGTAAGAAAAATAGTAACGAATGAAAGTCGATTTCTAGCTGTAATCAATACAAATATACAGTACGAATAAAATTAGTAATCGTGTTCTTACGTATTTGTATATGTATGTAAAGATATGTATAAAGTGTATGTGTATATTGTGTTGTATATGTGTGCACGTGAAAGCGTCTGTGTGCATGTTTTATGTGAGTGTGTGCACGTATGCAATGAGCATATCGAAGAGATTCTTAACACATCAAGCATTAGCGAAAGTTTAATATTAACGTCAATTCAAAAGGTCGTAAGCACCAAAATTGACATTCCATTATAGACCTGATTGACATGACAAGTCAAAACAGAAAAAGTAGTAAATTTTACCACAAATTAAAAATGTGAAATTTTTCAGGGTAATTTTTGAAACTAGTGATATCTCACACAACAAATATATCGATAAAATTATCTTGGATTAACTGTTTAATTTTTTTATGTTATATTTTTCCAATATTATTTAGATTAAGATTTAGTTTACATATAAGTTATTATTATTAACTGTGTAAAAGTATATGTTAAGTCAAACTGAATAAAAGGCTATTATTACAAGCATAGACAAATACGTCAAATTATAATAAATTGAAACCTTTATTTCCAAGCAAGTTAAAATTTAAATAATCCTGAAATTTACGAAAAATATTGTTTCTTGATAAGCTAAAGATAAGAATAAAATACAAATTGGCAGTCAATAATTTATTAAACAAAAATACAATCAATCTACAAATTGAAACCCACCGAAATCAAAATTAAATACAATATTATAAAACTTCAAAACAAGTACACTAAGACTGTTAGATACACTAATTTTTTGTATAGATAGTACAAACTGATAAATATTATATTAATATATTAGCGCAGTATTTTTGGGTACAATATTTTTGTAGTAGAGTTTACAAACTGGTGTTCTTTACGAATACATACATATTACAAGATATACACAATTTAATATATTTAGAATTCATACTACAGGATCGCCTGTTGTCATAATACCTTGATAAAATGATTGTACAAAATGGACAAAAGTGATAAAATTATTGACAGTATGGTACAATCTACAAACAACAGTGAACGTTGGTCACCACTGTAATCGGCAATTTTAATTATTTTACAGATATACTGTTTTTCTGTGTTGCCTTCTCGAAACAAGCACCAACATCGACGCCGGTCCGTTAAGGTAGGACTACCTTCCGCTGTATGTACCGTAGCAGAACGTATAATAAAATGCATTCTGATATCTCGCTAAAAATAGTACAATTAGACTCATACATTTTATAACGTACTCAAATAAAAATAGAAATTATAAACAAATATGAATTATATTGACCATATCCCCGTCGTCCAAAACAGATAAACCATCCTTGCTCCCAGAATCAAAAATGTCTTAATTCGAATAACACAATAAAATACCTATAAAATATATTGTAAATTTCATTCTTATAATATACCCAACTCTTCATAGTATAATGAAAATATATTTAAAAAAACGATAACTTTATCGACAGCACCTCAACAAAAAGAAATAAACTCGCGATTCCAGTTACATGTAAACAAAATAGGTTATGTGATTATAAACAAATCTTTTGGTTTTATACATTTGTATTTCAAATGACATTCGTAGATCATAGCATATGGTTTTGAACATTTTAAACACAAATATATAATGATATATTCAAATTTCTATTACGAAAACAGATTCAAAGTATTACAAAGAAATCAAAATTTCGAATCGAAAAATATGTATATGCATATATATTACACTGAGAAGTGTATAATTATGGTAGGAAATACTCGCCGTTTCTTTATATTTTATGAAACACAACAGATATAACAATAATTTTTGCCGCGTTTTAGACAATATTAACTTTTATCAGTGTTGCCAATAATCTTTTCACATTTCCACTAATCGGAAAAATATAAAACGAACTATACACTGTTAGATTAAAGTTTTATTTATTATAATACTGCAATTTTATAGCAGTTCATAGTTAAATTACCTATAGCTACTGAATTATAATGGGTAATTTTAATAATACCGATGTAAGAGCTTCAGAATCTCCTTAAATTTTCAGGTAAAATTCTTAATTGGCAATATTGCGATAATATTTTATTGTTTATTAAGACGCCCCTTTTGTACAAAGTCTTGTGACGTCACGAGAGTATATAATCTCCGAGGCCGTTTTTGCCCTCGTTCATGCTTGACGGGTTAACTGATTCTAACAGGCTAACTCATCACTTTACGTATATGTTTCGTGTCTTCAAAGGAAATACTACGAAGCCATCTTTCAGTAGCAGACCAGAGTTGAATTCAAGACAATATCTCATCTTAACGATGGATAAATAATAGTACGAAATAAAAAGAGATTTATTGTCACGATCTACAGTACCTATTACATAGGGCTTTGTCCTAATTGACAGATTGCCCTACACAACGACCCTCTAATGATAGAATTGTGTATCTTGGGGAGATTGTTGATTTTATAGTGTAGGTATTATTTAAGAAGGTATTTTGTAAATCCTATACCTGTAGGCAGAAAAAGGAAGAAAACATTTTTAGGTCCTATCTGAAACTTTAAAGGAAATGTTTCCTTTTTTTAATATTATTGTTTAAATCAATCTCTACGAAGAAAAACATGATATGGATAAAATATATTTGTTAATTAAAAATTTAATTTTGAAGTAAATTAACTTAATAATGACCTTAACAATATTTAATGTGAAGCGTCATTGAAACTATGGACCACAAAAGGCGTAACTCAGAATTTTCATGATTGTAGATTTTTTAATACTCACCTAGTAAGCAACCACCTTCAAGTTGAAAACCACCACCAAATATCTGTAGGTATGTTCCAACAATTGCATTTAAGAGCCAATTTCTCTCTTCTCTTCAAAAGTTTAACGTGTAGTGGACACGCTAATCTGACGTGATCTGGGGACACATTATTATTTAACATTAGGTGAGAATATATCTATAACATTTCACGACCAAGCTTTTCAAATGTTTATAAAAAGCTGTTTTTCTATAGCTGATTTAAGGTTTCTAGTTAGGTTAGGTATAGGCATGTGGTACTGTGGTAACAGCTCCTGCTTTCCGGTCCGAAGGAACGCTGTGGAGTTTTTTAGGCCAAGTGGTATCTCCGGCTTCAATCCGGTAGAGTTCCCCGCAGCCTCTCGCCTTGCCTAAGAATGGAGAAGTATTGTCTAAAAGATTTACTCCATGATAAAAAAAAGGTTAAATATAGGTTCGATTTATAGTTTTAGGTCAAATTTCGTGGCCGTATTTTTATTATTCTGTCGATACTGTTTAAGCTTTTCCTTCGATTGGTTCCACGTACCTTTTAATATGTTACCCACGCACTAACATATCAGTAGTTATCATAAACCTGACTTTACTACATTTTTATTACCTCATTCTGGATACATGCAAGTCAATATTTATGTCACCCTATCGGTAAATCGTTGTTTGTTGTACTCGTAAATATATATAAAACTTAAAATATTCTGCTGAATATACTTCCTTTGTTTAGTTAGAAGTAATAATATACTTCCTACAGAACACAAATCCGGCGGTGAATATCTTCATATTGATCTGAAACTGTCTCTGAAGCTGGATATATACCGGTTTGTTTTAAAAACGGTAAAGTTAAAAGAGAATCGCTTTGATCAATTGATTTTATTTATTCATTCTATTATTCGTCGGAGGAAGATCAGTCTTCTGTATTACAATAAAAATTAGAAAACATCAAACGTTTACTTAACTATTACAGATAAAATAATTAATAATAATAAGTAATTAATTCAAGTAACTAAGTAGCATAATATTAAATTTAAATTAAAGTCATTTAAGTGAGTTGATAAAAAAGGCTATTGTTGCCAGAGATTCGCCTGTTTATTTAGAATTATGAGTTTTTCAAGGATAATATTACAAAATTATAAAAAATCTTTTACCCGTTGAATTGTTATTAATTACTGTACAAAATTGATCCTCCTTTAACTGATACCTCGATACTAGTCGAAAATAGTTTCTTATATTGGAGAATAAAGGACAGTCGGACAGTCCACAAGAACATGTGTAACATTTTGTACGGTAATTTTTATATCACATACGCAAAAGTTGTTTTTTTTTTTGGCGCCATGATCTGTAATAATTTGGTTTATAACCCATCGGTTTATTCCCAATTTTAACTAGGCCTACTCGAATAACATTTATTGCCAGCTTAGTTCTTTAATGATATACACTGGTTGGTCGCAAAACGTAACACATTCATTCGTACCACAATACAACTGAGTTTCTAAAGACAAAGATAAAATAAATACCATTTATATGATACGTCGAGCTTGTTTTATTTATATCAATAATTTAGTGTTTCTGCGTCGATTGACGTGCATTCAAATACTATTCGAAGCTTTTATTTTCGGTAAAGAAAAATGTAATGAACTTGTAGTATAGTTACCTATGGCTGTTTAATTACCATCTTCAAGTTGTAAACATTAACATGAATCTCAGTTGGTAGTGTATACGGACTCGCGTCAAGGGACGTGATTTCGAATCTAACTACAATGACCTTGAGGTTTTGGTGAAGTAAAACATTCTGATAAAACCATATCATGGTGGTAGGGCTTTTTTTATTTCCCACCTGGTTAGGTACTACCCTTTTTTATTTATTTTTTGTTAACGTGGTGTTTCAAATCCCAGTCTTTACGGACTTACTCAACGCAAGACGCAAACGCATTACCCGGGCTCAGGTCAAAGGCGTGAGGGGCATGTGGCTACTCATTGGGTGCTAATCACCCAACACTACACACAAAACGCACCCCGGCGATCTTTCAAACTCCCGTGTTAGCAGAAACCAGGGACAGCTTTCACAATACTTCTAATGGCTAGGTAATACCCTCAAGTTGAAAATCTGCCGCCAAATACCTAAAAGTGTGTCCCGGCAGTTACACTTGACCCAGTCCCTCCACTAGGCGTAACGTGAACACCATCTGGGGCTACATCGGCTTTCGTTTATACGTAATAAATTTATAGATATCATATTATAAAAACTGGTGTTTTTTTTTTTTTTAATTAATTTTGGATATTGTTAACTTTTTTTATATTAACGTATTTATAATGAAAAAAAAAACTATAATTTGTTATTTTCTTAACCTATGCAAAGTAACTATGAAAATATTGTGCGCTGTTTTATAGAACTGCAAAATATAGAATGGTTGACTTATATTGAAATATTATGGTATTAATTAATTCTGTTCTCTAAAAATTCATAAATCAATTAAATTTATATTAAAAGAGATCTAAAAATAAAACAATGTTTACGGTGATACTAATTTTATTTGTCAAAGTTCATCTTAATGTTAAATTTAATATTATTTACCTGTTTCTAAATTCTGCAACGATTTAAATAAATCTTATAAATAATTTAATAGGTACACGTTTTATTGCGTTATTACAAATAATTATTAACGAAAACTTTACTCAAAAATTCTTTGTATAAATAATTATTATTTAGGTTATTTACAGGGTTTATTTACAAAGTATTTATACACTATTAAAATATCTCTGACTAGAAAATATAGTGCACATGATATTTCATTATCAAATTACTTAATTAAAATTAACATAAAAGATTTTCGCGTTATATATTTATTTGAAAACGTGCACTTGAAGTATGCATTTGATGTTTATATAAATAATTAAGTATTAAACATAATTAAAATACATTAGTTAAATTATTACCTTTTATTTGTTTCATCAACCCTAAACAAATAGACCGTCGTAAGCAGTTACATATAATTAATGAGACAGTAAAACCAGTTCAATCAAATTATCCAAAAGAAAGAAGATCCAACAATTCTTTTGTTCAACATAATAATGCGCATACCAGAATACCGCAAAGTCCATCGAAGTATGAAAGATTCTAACAATATTTCACGAATTTATATAATTCACATAACTAAAAGTAAAAGCTTTTGAAAGCAGCACAAAGTATCTCGATGTACTTTTTGATTTTTTTTGTATTTAATAAAATGAGCAATTACGTGGGTCAAAATTGGGACCACCATTATAATCCCTTTAAATCAAATTAAATTCCGGAAAAGATTTCATAAAGAGAAATGAAAGGAAAATTGATACTCGTGGTCTAATTTAGTGGAGAAGCGATTTATATAACGTTGGGGAAAAATCTTTTTCATATTTAATAATACATAAATGAAATTCAAGTCTCACGGATGAATTTATACGTAATAACGACATTTACAGTAGAGTATTGGGTTATGTACGAGCTTTTCTGTGGGTAGCTACCATTTAATATACAGACATATCAAAAAAATCTTTTTTTTTATGCTACTTCCTAAATCTTAGTTCTCCAAATTTGTAGAAATATGTTAAAAGGCGATACATTATTTTGATACATTTGTGGTTAACTATAAACAACAAGTCATGCTTTTTATACAGATATCATAAATAGTTTTTAATTTGGAATGAAAACTCTCTCCTATAAAAAGTGCAAATTGTTGCTTACGATGTTTTTACTGAAAAGGCTCGATATTTTGTCAATAACTTATTGGAGTTTTTCAGTAAATCAACTTTACTATTCATATCGATTTTTATGGTCATCATATGACCATTTATGATCATACTATATCATAATAACAGTAATGCTAACATATAAAAAGACACGAGATTTTATAATTATGTATGGGTTAGCGTTTTACCTCAATTTTATTAATACTCGATATGGTTACATATGGATGTTACCCTAAATATATTGTGAGTATTGACTCTTAATTATAGCTACCTCCTATGGGTGCATAATCGCCGATTGTTAACTTAAACTACTGAGCAGTTTAATGATTTAAATTATTAACATCACCGAAACCACGACGCTGACTGATATCGTTTAGAATCCTATATAGCACAAATATTATTGTGTAAGTTACAGATTTTTTTTTTTCGTGTCTCAGTATTACTTTGTGTTTGTTAACTGTGTTTTTAAAATTATACACTACATAGAGTTTGATAATTAAGGCTATGCTTGTTATTCCTATGCTTTTATTATAATGTTAATTTGGTTAGCTTAGTGGGCGATCACGAAGCGATGATAGCTCAGTGATAGCGTGTAGGACCGCCTCGTAATAGGACGTGAGTTCAAATCCAACCACTTACAATGAGCTTGAACATTCGGTGAAGGAAAACATCATGAGGAAACCATAGCATGGTGTTAGGGCTTTTCTAATACCCGTCTGGCTAGCTACCACCCTGGATGAAAATCTGCCGCCAAATACCATCGTGTATGTTCCGGCAGAGGCACTTGCGAGACAGTCCCTTCTATAGAGGCCGGCAACGCACCTGCGATTTCTTTATTGTTGTGGGTGTCCATTGGCGGCGGTATCACTTACCATCAGATGACACGCTTGCTCGTTTGCCCCCTATTTAAAAAAAATTGTTGATTTCTAGTTAATCGTAAATTGCTCATACAAGCTCTTAGATACTGTGCCGCTTTCTTACCACTTTTTCTAAAACATATGAAATCCAATAGTAGAAATAAATTAATTTTCTTTCATCTAGAACCTTGATATTTTAGCCAGGTAAAAAGGCAAAAAGATAATAAGAGAAATATTAACTTTATTGTATTGATAAAGTGTCATACACTATGGCTTATATAATTAATAATAATTTGCCAATCGCTCGCTCTCCGCACCATCCACCCTGCCCCACGATACTAACCTAACATTTAATTAAATTTATTTACATTTCTCTATTCTGAAATTAGAAGGCCATTTAAATATAGGTACAGTTCCTACAATTCTTGTCCTTGGCGTAATTTTAATACTAAAACATATTTGAACAGTAAACACATTAATAAACTAACATACTTAAATTCACTCATTTCAAATTATTCTACCATTTACTATTATCTTTTCAATAGCCTCAGAATGTTTATTGTAAATAAAACACACTTATTCTAAATATTGAAATATGAAAAAATATATATCAACAGTATGCAAAAAATATGACACAGTATTTAACCGTATGACTCCATTATATTCATACGGGCACTCAAAGATATTTCAATTAATATATTATATAAACACATTGAAACTTAAATTGTCAGTTCTTATGTTATTTGTCTAGCAAACGACAAGTAAAAGAAAATGGTAGAGTTCTGCACTAGAATTTATTATTAGCACGTGAGTCGGTCACGAGTGTCAGTCAAGGGAGTCGGGAACGGAGATCTAGAAGAGGCGTCATACCGTTTGTCGGCATTAAACATTTTAATGTTATGGCGACCTATAAATGTCTCACATAAATAATTAAATAATGCTGTACATACCTGTACACTTTTAATAATAATAAGGTAAGAAAATAGTTTTGATAAAGTTAAACTAATAGCGAAGACAAAACGTAATAAAGAATCTAGGAACGCATTGAAATAGTTATAAAATTTTATCAGTACAAGAAACTATACCTACAATATTATCATTTAACGAAGGTATATATTATTTATATATTCCACTTCAATTATTTACATTAATTAAAATTTAGAAATGAAAACTATATTTTCTAATATTATATATCAAAAACAATATAGTCAATAGAGTTTCAACTCTAATTATCTTTGTTTAATCTCAACTTTTAAACTCTGTTAAACAAAAAAATCCAAATCTGTTAAAGTGTTTACAATCCGACATCTAATTTTTCTTGGGATTTTAAATGCGAGCTGCAATTTTTAAACAAACTATATTTTAATTATAAATAATTATTTAACAGAATATGTGTTCTAATTTAGAGGATTTAATATAATAATTTTACAAGTTTCATATATAAATATTATAATTTTTTCCATACTCTGAAGCCTAGCCGTATTGCGACAACAGTTAGGTTCTGTCGAACCTTTTTGTTGCGTAAGTTGGGTCTACGGAATCCACTACTGTCGTAAAGCCGTCTCCAAGGTCAGCAACATGGGTGTAATACCTCTGGTACTGCTGCTGTCTATAGGCGACGGTAACTATTTATCTTGAGACGGGCCGTCTGCCTGTCCATTAGCATAAAAAATGTTTATTTCATTACATTTAGTAACATTTGTCTGATGACATCTTTTTATTTGCAATTGTTTACAAATTTATACTTGGATAGTTATTTTTTTAGAATACTTGAAATCCGCAATCGAAATAATACTAAAATATAACTTATATTTGATGATTTTATAGATGAAATAAGACCTAGTTTTTTGGTAATTCACTGAGAATGAAAGACACTGTTTTTTTTTTTGTTGTTGTTTTAATGTAATTAATATAATCTTTATCTGTTTATAGCTCCCAAGATTTGATTTTAAAATCTTAAGATAAACTTTTAACAGTTATAGAAAATATCATACGATTATTATTGAAACTATATTCACTATAATGCGTTACAATTCTCTGTATCTGTTTGTTATGTAAACCTTTGTCAACATTTACTTATGTTGTCTAAAGCGTTGTGTAACTTTCATCTGAATCCATCTATCGTCCTGGAGTATAGGGTTGCCAGGGTGCAGTAGAGTGAGATTAAAAGGTTGACGGACAGTGCACAGGGTGATGCCGTGTTTGCATTTCCATGCTGCATCGCTGCCGGGTGTTCTCCTGTTATAAACAGAAAATGCATAGTTTGAATGTAATGTACATTATTCTTACATATTGTTATATATTGTGTCACGGTGTTATGTGTCGGACCCTTTCGAAACGGCTCGACCGAGTTTAATGAATTTTTGGGAGGTATGAGAATAGGTTGTAAAGTATATTTCATGTCACTAGGAGATTAGTGTGTCCATGTCAAAAAAAAAAAAAAAAAAAATCTGTATTTTCTTTTTAAGTGACTTCAAAAATATTTATGATCCCAAATTTTTATCCTCATCCTCCAATTTTTTCATAGCAATTCAATACAACCAAAGTATGCACTAGAAATAATTTATATCACAGAACAACTTTTGTCGGGTCAGCTAGTATTAAAATAATAATAGGTAACTACTTGATAGACATCTATTAGGAAGGATGTGTATCATGAATATGATATTAGATGATCTTTGTCGATCTTTTGATAAAATTAAAGAAATGTTGTATAAAATAAAGTTTCTGTTTTTTATTTAGTATTCGTTTTGATGTCAAAATCTTATTAAAGGGTGGATCAATATGTGAACGATGATGATGTCTGGAATGAACACCCCTGTCTGTGTATACGGTAAAAATTATTACAACGAATATTTTTAAATAAAAATACATCTTTGCTAATATTATATAAGCTAAAGTGCTGGTTTTGTTTGTTACACTTACACGACTATACTACTGTATCGATTATGATGAATTTTGGCATTGAGATAGATGGGAACGAAGGGCGGTGATAGGCTACATTTTTTCGCGAAAACCTTATTGAAAGCGGGGTCAAGAGAGCACAAAACTTTGTATGAAACTTCTTATTGTGTCATCCGATTTTTTTGACAAAATCAATATTATTGCGAGCGAAGTCACATGTAAAAGATAGTATGTACATAAAAAGGGTATAACCTGTTTGAATTTCTTCCCTGTTCTCGTCTCTATGACTGGGTTGTTTTCCTTGTCGTACATTGAATAAAGTAATTTAATTCGATTTTTCGTGTCTTAAAGGTAACCGACAAATAATTCCAATTCATATGAACGGATTCGCGAGCAAAGCTAGTAATGTATAAGGAGGTACCGAGTGATAGGTATTGAGATGGAAAATAATATTATTAATTATATTTCTATGAGTAAAGTCAATATCAAGTTAATGTTTTGTTATTTCACGGAATGTGACATTTATTTTCTCAAACTTCGCGATATCTGTCCGAGGAGAAATATTATCTCTTTCTGTTTTCTTGGTAGTACTAGAGTCCCAATTAGCAATTACGTTGAAACCCCTAACGATTATTATTAATACTGAAATATTTATCTAGTTTAGTATTTTTAGTATTACTTAGATTTACGTGAACCGACTGTACTGTAAGTGCCGTTTTATTATTTTTTCTGGGTAATAACAAAACAGTTGTAATGATAGCTTTTCATTATTGTTTTTCCATCAATTATAGTTGTGGAGCTTTTACTTTCACATGTTAGTTTCATCATACTCCAAAGGATGCATGAAAAATACCTGCGCCAGTGACGATACTCTAGTACAACAGTCTAGTACAAGCACGAGTAGTCTTGGTTTCAACTTCACGATTTTTTTATAACTTTAACGTTTTGTGGCCCTGGATGACGGACACGCTAAGTTTAGTGGGCTTACTGGCTCTCAAGTGTTACTGCCGAAACATACCTGCAGGTATTTGACGTGAGATTTTCAACTTGAGGGACGCAGCTAGCCAGGCAGGCATTAGAAGAAGCCCTACCATGATGCTATGGTTTCATAAGGTCATGGTAAGTGGATTCGAACTATGTCCATTAACCCGGCGTCCGTACACGCTACCACCTGAGCCGCCATCGCTTCAAAACGTTAGTTTATAACATTATAACAGTACACTATTTATAACAGTTGATGTTCTAATAATATTGTAAATATGTATCTTGTCTACACCACAGTCGTCTATGAAATATAATTTATCTTAGTATAAACTAAATGCTTGCTAATTTAAAGATAATTTTAACTTTTTACGTTTGTAATAAAAAAAGAGTTTTTAAACTGTATTTATATAACTTTCCAATATCGTAACGTGTGGATCGATCGTGACTACTCAAAGCTTAATCTATTTAAAGATATTATTAATCTTAATAAATAGATGAAGGCATATTCCATAAAATCTTGCCTACACCTGCAAGTGAGACCAAGGTTTTATGGAATTTAGTCATTAATTTTTGCGAATATGGTAAGGTGAGATTGCGATGTGTCTTTTGGTCCTTTCTGGACATAAGTTCCTAAAATAAAAGTATAAATATAGCTATTGTTTTATGATTCTTTAGAGTTATCATAAAAATTATATTCTGAATAGATGCATATTTACCGTTTATCACATGCACGTTGACTGAAGCAGCCTCTGCCATTGTTGGTACGCAGCTGTAATTTCCACTGTCGCCAGGCATTAGCTTCTCTATGATGAGTCGTGACGTCAGCTGTTCCGTCCATTCCGTCTTCAGCCGGAGTCTTGGTTCTTCCACTATCTCATTTGCTTCCAACTCCTTGTATTCTATTATGTTTGGTCCTATAAGAAACGCAGTTTGGATTTGGAACATCCTTTTATATTTATTTATCATTTTATATAAATAATTGTTAAAAAGCAATATACAATACTACGTATAATGCACTCCTGGAATGTAATATATACTATCAGATTTATATTTTTTTCTAACCCTACACTATAAGAGAGATCAATGGAATCTAGTTTGTATTACTAGAAAGTACTAAACTAAAACTGTAAAATGTAAAATGAATTCCACGGGCTCAAATTTACAAATCTAAATTTAGTATAATAGATTGTTCGAGTAACTTTTTTAAAGCGTTTACGGGATATAGTTTCAGTTGACAGACATTTTCCTGGTCAAAAATATGGAAACCAAAGTACTAACTATGAGATGGGTAAGACCAAGAGGAAATGTATAACTGGAAATGATAATTGCTCAGTTAGTAGTGTGTACGGTCACAGAATCAATGGTCGTGAGTTTGAACCCGGCAATGAGTTTGAACTTTTGCTGAAGGAAAACATCATTATATAACTATAGCATGGTAGTACGGTTTTTTTAATGTTATCCTGGCTGCGTACCTTCGAGTTTAAAATCTTTTGTCAAATACCTATAGATGTGCTCCGCTAGTTACATTTGAGACCTAGCCCCTCCATTAGGCTTAGCGTGTCCACCATCTTGGGCCACATTGTCACTTGATATTAGATGTTTAAAGCCTAATAAAGCCTAAGCCTCTAAAGTATAAAAACACCGATATGAACCGGGTACCAAGTATGTCATATTCCTTGATCAAATAATATATATGCAGTTACTGTCTGTCTCATAACTAAACTCAAGTCTTTGCCTACAATGCTTGATTTTTAAAAGACATTGTTAGAAAAAAAACATATTTAAAAAAACTTACCCTTATACCAGAATATCGTGCCCAAATCATGTGGCCCTTGACTCAGGATACAGGTTAGTGACAATGAGCTGCCAGTCTTTACATACAAATCAACTGGACCCAATATGTGAGCTTTTGCTTCTGTTGACAAAAATAAATATAAAGACCAACATATCGAGCCCGGGAAGCATAAGTCTCACATGACGCAAAAGTGTAAATTCTAGTAAAATACATTATTTGAATCTGCCAAAAAAACTACTGAACAAAATTAGTGTCATTTCAGGGATGAAAAAAATCGGTTTATTTTTTTAGTGATACGTGTTTTTTTTTAGTTTATGGCTCTCCTGTAAAATAAATTTTGCGAGATATACCATAAATAAGCATTCCAGCGTCTATATATGTATATCGCATAATAATAATATATATTATCGAGACAATAAAAATAACAGATATTTATAAGTAACAGCTTGGATGGAACAGATTATCTGTAAGTTGAAAAAGCATTTCAGATGTACTTGTTCCACAGACTGGTGTGAGATACGAAAGTAAATTGTTTCAATTTGAGAACATACTCTTTCGCAATTTAAATGTAAGAATATTTACTTTGTTGGAAACAGTATACTTACAAATATAATTTAAACCAACTTCTTTACTCTTTTAAATTATGGTATTAGAAAGAGATAAGAGGATTTAATTTTAAAACATGTTACTGGAAGAATAATTTTATGGGTGTAGGATAATGTAGAATAGGCATCATATTTTACGTAATATAGTCACTAATAGCCAGAAGGTTCCGTTTGTCATGGTCAGTCTATGTTTACGAAGAAAAATAATGATTATGTTTATTTTATCACCTTAAATTTGTTCAAAGTAAAAATCTTAGTTTCTTCTTATTAAATAATGTGTTATTTGTTTTGAACTATATAATAAAAAAATGTTGTTTTGTTGTTCGTATTTAGCGAAAAATCGTATTAATCTCGTTAGCATAGTACTCATTATAATCTAGGCTGGAGTTATAAAAAACACTAGTGCGGTAAAATTTACATTGCACAAGCACGCGAGTTAATAAGTTTCACCAAGAATCTTAAAGTGGAGGAAAAGAGCCATTTTATTTGTTAATTTATTTGAAAAATAATTTTAGTGCTGATAATACTGTTATGCTTTCGCTTGACTTTGTCTTATTTAGTGCTATTAAATCATATAAAACAAAAAATATGTGGTTTAAATAAAATAAAATAATACAGTATTTTTGGAATCATTAATATTCTCATTAAACGAAATTACAAGGTTAAAGTCTAGAAACGGTTTGTATTATGTAATAATTCATAGAACAAAATTTAGTAAAGATATTTTTCTTCTGCCAACTAAAAGAAAATATTGCCTCCGATACCTTAAGTTTAAATATACCTAACCACCCACAATACCTAACAGTGGTATCTCGATGCCTGAGGTCCACATCAGGCAAAGAGACGTGCGCCGTGAGTTGCTTTCGCTCGATGTCCGGAAGGCCAGTGGTTCGGATTGTATCCCACCAATTGTACTTAGTAAGTGTGCAGCCGAGTTGTCCCCAGTATTAACACGCGTTTACCAACAATCCTACATCTCTGGTGACGTGCCCCGCGTTTGGAGAGAGGCCAACGTGCAACCAATTCCAAAAAAAGGTGATCGTTCAGACCCCAATAACTACCGCCCAATCGCTGTAACCTCAACGTTGTGCAAAGTCATGGAACGCATATTAAATGTCCAACTTGTGCGCCACCTAGAAGACCACCCTCTTATCCATGATCGTCAATACGGCTTTCGACCGAACCGATCAACGGGGGATCTTTTAGCGTACATATTGCACCGTTGGGGGGAAGCGATTGACAAATATGGCGAGGCACTGGCTATCGGTTTAGATATAGCCAAGGCTTTCGATAGGGTCTGGCACCGTGGTATTCTCTCCAAACTCCCGGCTTTCGGACTCCCCGAGAACTTGTGCCGATGGATCTCCAGCTTTCTGCATGAGCGCAGATTTCGTGTCCTAGTCGATGGGCACAACTCGCAGCTCATGTCTGTAAACGCTGGAGTTCCGCAGGGCTCTGTTCTATCACCCACGTTGTTTCTTCTGCATATCAATGATATGCTTCCCCTGGGACACATTCATTGCTATGCAGACGATAGCACGATTCATGGGTGCTATGTCAGTAAGCTTGGCTGTGGACGGGGAGACACAGAAAAGAGACGGAAGGTACTTGTCATTGAACTTGACCAAGTCTTGACCCGCATATCCACATGGGGAGCAAGTAACTTGGTTGAATTCAATGCCAAGAAAACCCAGGTATGCGCCTTTTCTTTAAAAAAATTCCCCTTTTCACCAAACCCTATTCTTCAGAACACCCAGCTTGCAATGCGCGACAGCCTAAATATCTTGGGAATAGATATTCGGAGTGACTTAAATCTTAGGGACCACATCGAGTATGTCATCTCCACAACATCTCGGTGACTCGGAATCCTGAACAGAGTGCGGCGGTTTTTCTTGCCCGACCAGCTGTACCTTCTCTATAAGGCCCAGGTTCGTCCGTGCATGGAATACTGTTCGCACCTCTGCGATGGATCCGCTAAATACCTCATCGATGCCTTAGATAAGTTGCAAAGGCGGGCTGTCCGTATTGTAAATGATACAGCTATTACCAACACTCTAGAACCGCTTCAATTGCGCAGGGATATTGCCTCTCTAAGCGTGTTCTATCGCTTGTATCATGGTGAGTGTTCTGAAGAGCTCTTTGAACTCATCCCCTCCGCTCCTTTCCACAACAGAACCACACGGGCGGGGCTTCGGTGTCACAATTTCACGGTGGCACCTATAACATCAAGAACCAAAAAGTTTGCTGACTCTTATCTCTGTCGCACCGTGAAATTGTGGAACCGTCTTCCTGTCAACGTGTCCCTCCTTCCTATGATATTGGGTCCTTCAAAAGAGGCGTGAAGAGGTACCTAATCAGGCCAGCATGACAGCCGCGACTGGCAGTGTATTCTGCTCGCTGTCAGTCGCCGCTGATATGGATTGTACTGTACTTACCATCAGGTCCAGTGCAGTCACTTTGCTGTGTAACATAAAAAAAATAAAAAAATATATAGTCATAAAAGGCATCGTGAAACTTAAACCCTTCACAAAGGAAATAATTGACTAAAATAGGTTTGGTATAACTGGAAGGTATATATTACTGGTATATATTTTATAGTTCTAAGATAAACTATTGCTACTGTACTTGCTGGACCTGGTCAGTGCAATCCAATAACCACGCAACCATGGAAGGTAATTATTAAAAATATAATAGGTAATTAATCGAAAGTAAGTTAAGTGCTATATCGCACCCAAGATCATGGACAAGCAAAGTCTAGTCGAGAAAGTAGCTCTCAAGTGCAATTCCCTGAACACACCTTTTAGGGATTTGATGACAGATTCTTAAATTGGTGGGTGGTGTGGTGGTGAGGCCAGGCGTGTATAACACAATGCCCTATCAACAAGGTTTTTTGCGCGATGAGCTTCACCCAAAGCCCAGGTCCAATGCAGGGATATAAACTCTCATTCATCGACCCGTTGTTCATTTATGATACCACTGAACGATCAAAATTAATACTAAGTATTGATCTAGGTACGCATAATAATAATTTTATATTTCGAAAAATGTACAATAAGGAATATATTTCTTAGAAAACCTTTACGGAATGAGATTTCAGATAATTCTAATATGGCTTGAAGCAAAAAACCTGTATCCGCTGAAGCAATTTAAAATTCAAATTACAACGGTATTACAAAAACATTATTCAAAATACATGTTTTAGGAATTTTTTTGTATGTTTACATTATACTAATTATGTTATAAATATGTATATGGCGGATTTTTTTGGATAAGAAAAAATCTGAATTCTATTTGAGAAATAATACTTCATTAAGAGGATTATTAAGACGTCGAAACTCGAAGCTGTTCCTAAGGCAATTACCCGTTATTTATAAATAAAGATTGAATTCCAGCGGCGCATACTGACGCCGTGTCAATGGAGATGAGTTCGAATCCTTGCAAAGAGCCTGAGTTTTGGGTGATGGAAAACATCGTGATTTATCCATAGCATGTTGGTAGGGCTCTTTCTAATGCCGGTCTGGCTAGCTACCAGCCTGAAGTTCAAAATATAACACACCTGCAGGTGGGTTCTAGCAATTGCTTTTCAGAGCCTGATCCTCTATTAGGTTTAGCGTATCCACTATCTTGGATCATATCGTCACTGAATATCAGATGGCCATAACGCTAAAATCCTATAAAATATGAAAAAGGCGTAGTATATGTTTCATATACTTATTTTTTTACATAACGTTCACAGTTTATAGCGGTTGTAAAAAACTTAATATATGAACGGGGATTTGTGGCACAGTCAGGCAGATTATGATAGTCTAACAAAATGTTTGATTTATCGCTTGGCTGTAATATAAAGAGTCGAAACTGTAAGGTACTTTAGGGACCTGGTTATAGAATTTTTAATTTCACGATACATAAGCTCTTTTTATAACGTAAGTAAAATCTATGTACGAAATTGTCCTCCTGCATTGCTTGTGATGGCTATGAAAGAGGTGTGTGGGAAATACATGGTCTGAATTATCAGAAATATACACTGATAATGCCTACGCTTCCTCTGTTACGTGTCACAGACGGAGTAACGCTTTGGTATAACTATAGTTCTTGTAAAATGCCTGACCACTGTGCCAGGGGTTCCCAAAGTGTGCTTCGCGGCGCCCTGGTGCACAGTAGAAAGTGAAAAAGGGCGCCGTGAAGTGATTCTCTTTACCATTCACGTATCATTGTATCTATTTTGACCGGCTAGGTAGGTTACGGCACCGAGACAAAATAATAAACATGAATGTACGTAGCAAAGTTTAAAAAATTGGGAACACCTGCATATGCAGTAGTTTTATTACAGTCCTTTTTTGATCAACGATCGCTTAAACTCATTCAACATAGTGTTAAAACAAAGTACTATTGATGACGACGATGTCCCAACAAGACTTTTGTACCATAACTGTTCTGAAATATCATCATCGTATTACCACAATTTCATTAAATTATTAAAACAAACTGTTTCAAGCTGTACAACTACACTGATTAAATATATTCTTCTTAAACGAAATATCTTTTATAGTGTACGTTTTTTGATTTGCTAATTATTCGGTTATATAGCAAAATTAATTAACATTCCATACAGGCGATTAAACTTTCTTTAATGCAAATACTTCTTCGTGGATTCTGTAGAACTTATTGAATATCTATGAGCACGAATGGTAAATTAATAATGTTAAGAAACCCATAAACCCTTAGCTAGAAATGAAAATAATCTGTTTATTTTCTTGTAAAGTCAATTGTTATTTTTTACATTTACTACTATTTAATACATACCATTTCGATGTGGGAAGGAATGTAAAATTTCGCCTAAATATAAAGCAATACTTTCCATCTATATGTTTTATATAATATATCATTCCGTATATCTGCAATTTCTATGTTATTTACAGAGTGAATACTTTGTGTTGGGATACTATGTGTTATGTTCCTAACTTATTATTCAGTACACTGAACATTTGGCAATTAAATTCTTTGAATATGTATTTGTCACACTTAATATTAGCAAATTTTCCTAAATAAACAGAGGCCATAATTTAAATTTGGTGCTTGGTCTCTGGCTTACCAAAAACCTTTTAAAGCACAAAAATAAAAAAATATTAAATGTACTAAATTGAATTCACATAAGCGTTAATTAATTTTTTATATGCACATTTGATTAACGGTTGCGATGTTTTGCGGAAATTCGTTATTAAATGTAAAATTAATAAAAAAGTAAGAACTGGTTATAGAAAACGAGTTTTATTTTGTTTCTTAGGACGAAGCACTGGTCAATCAATGTGTGTGGAGGAGCAAAATAGTATAAAGTCCAGTATTTAGGAACATACAAAAAAATAAGAAGTTAACTGCGATTTTACTTGAAGTGAAGTGACGCATGAAAACAGAACAAACAAATATATCCACATGTGACTATTTATACAATTATTTATTTGTAAATATTTGTTGTTTGTATAGAGCAAGAGTATTTTTGTTATATCTTAAACTATAAAGAACCAACAAAATGCTCAAACAAAGATGTTCATTTCTAGCTTACTCGCGCCAAAGGATTATCCTCGGCATTACGTTTTCATGTTCTCATATAATATAATGTGATAAACAAAATAAATAAGGTTTTTAACACAAAAGATGTGAGCAATTTTCATGAAAACGTTAGAGAAAATATAGCAATAACTATAAAAATTCTACTAAATCGACAATGCTAATTATACATTGTTTTTATTTCTTGCACCGCTTTAATAAAATGTTATTTATATATTATACATATGATAAAAATGTAACGCCGTCAAACATAAATATTTTATTTCAAATTAGTATCAGTCTACAAACCGTTTTTTGTTATATATAAAGTTCCAAAAATAAACAAAAAATGTCTGACTGTCTCCACTTTGAAACTACTGGATATATTTTAAAGATAATATGCAAGGTGATAGCTAAAATTATTTTCGAATATATAGGATATTTATTATCTCATGGAAAGCTTTCTCCAAGATAGGAGATAAATGTAAACATTTTGTAGTAGTTCTGTATATTTTAATAGATTTAGTGTTATGGCCAAAGCCTCACCTGAAGTTAAATGACGATGTGGCCCAAGATGATAGACACGCTAAACCTAGTGGAGGAACTGGCTCTTAAATGCAACTGCCGGAACACACCTATTGCATATTTGGCACAAGATAGCATATAGATTAAAGTGGTAGCTAATTAGGCAGGCATTCAGAAAAGCGCTATCACCAAGCTTTCATCACGATGTTTTCTTTCAGCGAAAGCTTCAACTCATTCCTGTTGGATTCGAACACACGTCCCTTGATGCAGTATCCATACACGCTACTAACTGATCTATCACAAATTCATCGTATCGTATTGTAAATGCGCTTTTTGGAACCTAATGGAGTTTTATAAGTTTGATGGCTAATAACATAAGTAAAAATATAAAGTTAAAGATGTATACATATCATGTAAATATATATGGTCTGATTATTGACTATTGAAAAGGTTAAGATCACGTTTTCTGCAGGAAAGTAGCACCTAAATAAAAGTTTCGCTTTTTAAATACAAAAGTCTTTTAGTTATTTAAATTATAGAGTATTTTGATACAGTGAAAGTTTTCCGTTTTACTAGATATTGGAACTTACAAATCTTTTATATTATTATAGGGACGATCAATGTGTGAGCAATCATGAAATCTGGAATTGATACCCCACTCTGTACGTCCTATAATAACTACTGTAACATATCAAACTATTGTGTAAAAAGAGATAAGAATAAGACCCAAAAAAAAATGCAGATCGAGTTACTTGCCGGTTCGTCTCGATGACTGCGTAACTATCCAAACTGGTAGTAGTTTTAATGTTTATAAGCTCCCTTAAAGCATAAATTGAATAAGATTTTTGATTTGATTTGATTTTATTTGTTAAAAATTTAATATATAAGTGCGAAGTTTTGAATGAAAACCCTTTGAGAACTTTTTCTATTAAGCATTATTATAAATTATATTAAAATGAGCGATCCTTGTTAATCTCTAATCTCCTCATTTCGTTCAGTCTTTGAAAATAATTATTTCTTTTAATATCTCGCCGGCAAAAATTCCTTCATCGGATAGCCTCATTCTAATAATAACATCGAAAAAAAATTAAGTTCAAACTTCAGTAATTACAAGGTAAAGTTTAGTTAAGGTAAACTTCAAAGCAAATTGTCTTAACACGTGACTGTAGTTTGAAATTTCCTAGCTATAGAAACAAGTAAATTATTTTAGACGTGGTAACAGAACTAACAGAAGTTTTGTAATATTAATCAATGTTATTGATGCGAAAATACAGAATATTGGTATTCTCTGGCTTCTTTTCTTAGATGAATATTAAAGTATTATATATCATAATATATACTACTAAATAACTCAGTTATTGCCTAATTTTAATAGACTGCCTTCACAAGTTCCAATATATCATTTTTCAGTCATATTTATCTGTAGTCATTTGTTTCGAAATAAGTTAAACGGCATCGTGCTTGCTATGTTTAATTAAAATATATTTCTTAATAGAGAAATAAAATTTAAGACCACGTATAGTTAATAGAACATTTGCTATAATATTCGTTTGGTTAACTATTTTACACTTAAGAGCAAGTTCTGTATTAGGCTTAGTGTGTGAATCTAGGCCCAAATCTAGATTGAAGATCATCTGAGATTGTGGCCAAAGCCTAAATCTATAATGGAAAAAAAAGTAAAAGAAATGTTGGTACAGTAAAAGTCGAAGACCGAAGATACCTCCTTGAACTTACTTCCTTCTTACTTTCTTGTGTGTGCGCAAACCATTAGTCACTTGCGGTGTCTCAAAGTTTGCAACTTTGAGTCTGTAGTTAATGAGAAGAGCTCTAAGATTTTCCGAAGCTTTGTTGCAAACTCAAAGATGCTGCCGAGTGGCTTTTCTGTCATTACTGGTTAACTAAGGACTATATAGTAGTAATATTAATGGTTATCAAACATGCCTCTTTATGATCAACTCACCTACTACGTTCAGTTGAAATGCTAAAGACATTTTCGGTTCTGTATTTACTTGACACTCGTAGATGCCAGCGTCTCTCTCTTGTGGAAACTTTATCTGCAGTGTCCAGTTTTCAGATTTCTCTGGTCTTATGACCTGAGGAAAAATCAAATTTATTAAAATCTATCGAAACAGATCTTAGCCATAAAAGTGTAACAATACGGAATCATATTATATATTTATAGTGAAATATTAGTAGTTTAAATCAGAATTTAAAGCATAATAGTAACCAACTTTTTACAAATAATGACATACATTATTATATAATTCTTTATTAGTACAACTTTTTAAAGTGAAGCGTTGATAGCTCAGTGATAATCTGTACAGACGCCGCGTCAAGGGACGTAAGTTTGTATCCACATACAATGAGCTTAAGCTTTCGGTGAAGGAAAAGATCGTTACGAAACCATTCCATGATAGTAGGGCTTTTTCTAATGCTCGTCTGGCTAGCTACCACTCTGAAGTTAAAAATCTACCGTCAAATACCAATAGGTGTGTTCCGGTACTTTCATATAAGAGCCAGTCCGTCCACAGGTTTAGCATTTCCACTAACTTGGGCTGTATCAAGGACATCACTTAAGATCAGGTGAGATTATGGCTATAACACTAAATCTCTAAAGTATAGCAAAAAGCTATAATATGGCATGAAGCTACGAATTTTGTTTTCAATTTTTAACATACATACCTGAAATCTTTGATCTGACGTATATGTTAAAATTCCAGCAGTTAGAATATGGAGATCCCTTTTTCTAATCCATGATACCTGCAATAATAAAACGCTCTATCGTATTGCACAGTTCACAATGTATTTTTTTGTATGTACAAAATGTATTCTTATATATGTTCGTACTCAGTGAACGAACGACGTAATATATTAAGAATTTATCATTACTGTCAAACGCAGATGACATCGAGGCACCGAAGCGTGGGGGCTGCAGATAATGCAATGTGATCGGAACAGAAAATTGAAAGTATATGAGAAAAAAAATGCAAATCAGTATGTTGTAAATCTGTAAGTGGCATGAATAACTAATTTTCAATTATAATTTTTAAAATTGATCAATTTTGCTGTGAAAATATACAGTGACATTATTACTGATTTACAAAATTCGATGCCAAAGAATGTAACGGTACAAAATTACGCAATGAAAAGTGTTAAAATTTGATACTTGTTATTTTCATTATTATTTGTATTTTCAAAACTATATACCTATAAATCCTTTTGGAAAGGTTGTTGTCAGATTTGGATAATAAAAAAATATTCAATCGACGAAATATTACTATGTTGATTCATATGCTGTAAATAAAATCATTGCGCTGATATTGATCACAATTCACAATATATACAAAAATATATACTTTTAGTTAAGACAGTAAGTAACTTAAAATTGTACATTATGTAAGATCAGATGCTGTGCCAGATTGAGATCAGCTCGTACTATAATTATCTCAAATCGATACGCCAGGCTGACAGAAGTTATCTGTTAATTTAGAATATTCAAAGTAGGCCGATGGGTCATTGGAAATAGGTCATTTCTTATTTCAAATACAAATCCAAGTCCGCGATATATTTCATTAAGCAGCTAACAATCCTTGGAATTATACTTTTGAAGATTCAATAAATACTAGACCGTTCTAACTTTGTCGCAAAGAACCTTGATAATTATTTAAATTCCTTAGAAGATGGATTTTATTACCCTGAATCTTCTTGATAAAGGTTACTTTATTCATCACGATGGACGTAATAATGTACTCAAGAACCTATCTCGGAAGAAAATTTTTTGACATGGACGTAACTACTCACTAATCTTAAGTCATAAGTAAGTGTATAGTAAATAGTTTTTTTTATATAGTTAAGGCTTAGCGTTATGGCCATATTCTCATCTGATCTTAAGTAACGATGCGGTCCAAGTTGGTAGACACGCTAAACCTGTAAAGTGACTGGCTTTCAAATGCAATTGCCGAAACATAGATATTTGCCGACAGATTTTTAACTTGAGGGTGGTAACTATCTAGGCGGGCATCAGAAAAAGCCCTACCACCATGCTGTGGTTTCTTCACGGTGTTTTTTTTCAGCAAAAGCTCAAGCTCATTGTAGGTGGTTGGATTCGAATTCACGTCCCAATTCGCGGCGTTCCTATGCGCTACCACTGAGCTATCATCGCTTCTATACTATATTATATATTAGAATTGAAACATGTACTACCTACATATTTCATAATATTTTTTTTATTAATCTAGTACTAACTGTGCCTGCGACTTCTTTCGCATTGAACTGAAAATAATTTAACTAATTTATGGCCTTTGTTACTCAGGTATAATAAAGAATTCTAATGGTGAAATAATTTTAGAAATCAGTGCAGTAGTTTTTAAGTTTATTCGTTACAAACAAAAATATAAATCTTTTTACTTTATAACAGTAGTATAGACGAGCAAAGAGTCGTTATAGGATCCAAAATTACGGCAATGAATATTGTGGTTGATAGCACTGAAGCCGTGCGGAAACTATACTATTATGGATTTTGTTGTCATCCACCAATTGTATGGTATAAAAGCTGATTGTTCGTAGTCATTCATGCCAATATGATAATTATATAATACGTAATTTAACTAGATTTTTGGTACTATGTCGTTCACCCCAGTATTCGTGGCTATAAAGAGTTCAAATTATTTAACAGTCTTTTGTATGATTATCGATTAATTACATTATATTTACTGTTTTTTTTTTTTTAGTAAATATCTAATGCATAGATAAGCAATATTATTATTTATATCCCTGAAAAATATATTGGAAACTGCAGACACCAACAAATCCTAGCTAGATTCAGACGAAAGAATATTCGTTGTAATAATAGCCGCGAGGGATTTGTTCAGACGAGACTTTCTTATATAAATTTAAAATACACTGTGACAAACAAACTCCTCAGTGCAGTCTGGTAAATCTACACATGAATAGATTAACATTCGATTCTCTTGTCTATTTTAAGTGGAATCCGAAAGTGAAAGAGATTTAAAAATATATTTTTATTTCAAAAATCATGTTCGTTGCGTCTTTGACAAATGAACAATTTGCAAATATGAATAACGATCTTGAGTGCTATCAAGTTTTATCTAGAATTTTTAAGTTCATTATGCAGTAAAAAGTTTGATCTATAGACTTCTCGATCCTAATTATGATATCATATGTAAAGTCATTTTATAGAGAAGATTCAGCTTAACATTTGGCAAGTGTTACTACCTAAAGAGTAACGCTGAGTTCTATGAACTTTATTATGATGATTTTTCTAAGGAGTTCTTTGATCTTTCAACTACCAAATATTAGGCAAATTTTGGTATTATTCCCATCTTAGTGTAATCTTTTGACAGGTTGTGAAACAACGACAAGAAGCACATTAAACTAACTTCGAAGAGACATTTCACAAATTGCATTACTCTGAATGGTTCAATTTAGAGTTACAATGAATTCTGGTCTCTAAATTGGTTCTACTCTGGTCTTTGATCATTGAAATAGTTTTAATAAGTAGAGTTAAATAAATAAAAAATATTTAAAATATACTCACTGCTTTATCCCCTAGTTGTTCAACCCTGCAGTGCAGGAAAGCTGTCTGCCCGACCACTGTAGTAACGTTGCGGGGAACATTGTACTCGAAATAGGGGAAAGATCCGACACTGTCCTCACCGTAGTGCGCTGTTCCTGCGTAAATTATAATATAATTTTAAAATGAGCCTGACGGTAAAGTACTTCTTCAGCAACTGACTACAAACATGGAGAAAGCAATGCCTGGTTTTTGACAACAAAGGCAAATAAATCTATGGAAGTCGTTTTAGTGGATGTTTCTGATGATACGGAACAATTGAGTTCCAATTACTCTTCTCTCCAATGAGAAGGAATACGTGAATATATTTTCCTGACGTTAATATTATAAAATGGTGGTTAAGTACTTGTGTCCAAAAGAACATACGTAAATGCATCTTCTTCAATCGGCTTACGACATCATATATATTTGACATTTTATTATAAATCATCAAGTACTTAATTTAAAAGAGGTAAATTTAATAAATGATTAGGACGCATTGGACGTTACTTTCACCAAAATAATTAGTTTATCTTACGTTTCTACAGGAATTAGAGAGGATTGTTTTTTGTCCTCGCAGTTAATTTGTAATAAAATATATTATATTTACAATAAAATGATAATTGTTATGAAATGATAGAAAAGTATATCTGGTGTGTAAAATTTGCCTAGTTAATAACGCTATTCATCTTTTCTTGTGTGAATGTACCCAAATTTTAAAAGGTTTATATGTTATTTAAACAATTTTATGTATATAAAGAGTTAATTTCTGCTATTAAACTATTGTAGTTATCAGGGATATATTAAAACCTCGTCAAATATAAGAAAACATAAGATACATATCGTATGTTGAATATAAGACGTACTCGAATAAATGCTTTTCATGTAGTTGAATATGCCACCAGAATTAATATGTTTCTGATTATAAAAAAAATAATACTATAGGGAAATCATAGAAAATTTGCATTAAGGTTGACAGATCAAGTATACTTAATATAATAAGGATGGGTTAAACTTTTATACACGCTTGACTATTATAACCAATAGGGCTATTACTTTGCCTGTCTGGAGTCATGACAATCGAGCGTATAAATTTCTCAGTTTACGAGATATCTTTAGACGCTGAAGAGCACCTTTGGGAGACAAAATCTGAACACGGATCGTTATCGGATAAAAGGGATTTACTGTATAAAATAAAATGAATATCTTTTAGTATCATTATTTTGAATTTAACAGTTGAATGAATGAATCATGACTCCATTATTGATTTGGATTGAGTTGGAATCTTACGACAAACTTACATATATAGTCAAAATACCCCAGTAAACCATATTAAAGCAATAAAACCATAGACCCCTGAAGTAAAAAAAAAACGTTAAACTCGTTTTAACGTTAAGGTAGCTTAAGCTTACACTCAGGCTCTAATAACTGACATCTCTGTACTAAACTTATGCTCAAGCAAGAAATTTTTATTTATATAAGTGTTGTTGTGCGTTTTTAGTCGATAAAACTGTGTTAGTTCAGAAGTGAAAATTACAATTTACACACCGGTATCGAATAGGTTTACGTACAGAAAGGAATCATGAGTATGCCGTTTTTGGTAACCTAGGAGCCTCCTCTTCTTTGTAATTCAGCTGGTGCTCGCACCATATATTTAAAAATGGTAATTTGTTGCTTAATCAACTTATTTACACACTAGTCACAAATAATTGTGCTTCGTACGAATTCAAATCGCAACTGATTTCTTACTGAAGTGAGAGAGGTGCGAAAAAGGGGCAAGTGAAAGATGGATGGATATAGTTCTGTACCATTGTACATAATTGAGCGTAAACAGTGTCTTGTATATTCTAATGCCTTTCAGTAAAAAGTATCCTATGTTACTTCTAATACCTCCAAGAATACGTGTAAAAAGTTTCATGGTGATCGGTTAAGAAGTTTTTGCGTGAAAGCGTAACAAACAAACTTACATTCACATTTATAATATTAGTAGGGATTGGTAATATTGGTTTAGATATACTGCAATAAATCATGGATGTTGTATAGACAAACGTTTTTACAGAGTATCTCATTAAAATCTTTCTCGGGATTACGTTTGTTTTACAAATAGAATGTTAATGACACAATTAGCTGGAACAAAGGCGTGTTGATTAAGAAATTATTCGAGGGTAACAACATCTAAACAGTGACACAGGTTTCATTTCAGGAGTTGTTTAGACCCTTTTTTGTGATCGACGATGGCTTAATGAAGATTCTGGATATGTTATTATGTATTTTTATTCTTACTTTAACATTCACATTTATACTCAGCTTAGTTTAATGAAAAAATTGTAAGCAGATTATTTATAAACGCAAATACCTTTAGTTTGTTATAGCAATGTCAGGCAGTTGTAATTACTACAACTATAATGCAAACAATGCAGAGAAAGTTATTGTTTGCAATGATGATTTAATTGGCAATACAATTTGAATATATTACTAACAGTACCGGTGATTTAGTTCACCTGTTCTAGATTATTATATATCACAAAATAAGTATTGAACAATAAAAACAAACCAATATTTTAAGGCAAGAAGTAAAATTATTGGAGTGTCATTTGAAGCATCTTTGATATTATTTACCATTACAGTGTTAAATACGCTGCTCAAAAAATATATTTTATAAGTCGTTGCTTTTAGTATTCCAGTACAATGACGGCATAACAAACTAAGATTTTTTAATAAAGTATCAGCTACCGAACATAGTATATCAAATCAAATTTTCTAAAGAATTTTAAATTTTCTATGCCGTAAGGAGCCCTTTCGTTTTATGAGATATCAATTATAGCTTAAACTCTAATTCATCCTTTTTGTTATGAGATTTATGACCCGTTATCACTGTGTTAAAATTCTCAGTTTCTTTTTTTATAGTTAAGGTATATGCTTATGGCTACAATCTCATCTGATGTTAAGTGACAATATGACCTAAGATGGTGGACATGCTAAGCCTAGAGAAGGGACTGGCTCCCAAGTGTTACTGCCGGAATACACCTATCTTTAGGTATTTGGCGGCAGATTTTGAAACGGTTTTAAGAATAATTACAAAGAATATCTTTTTTAGCTTCTAATAGTGATTTGAACCCTATTCAGAGACATTATTAAGTTATTATGGTATAACAGTTAAATGTACATTATGTATGTGTGCAGATATTTATATAAATAATTAAATTAGCAGTTTATTAATCCAACTGGAAACGAAAAACACCAGTTATTACAATAACCGCATTCCAATAATTAGTTCCGCGAGGCTAAGGCGATGCAATAATACCGTATCCAATAACCGTTTTTAAACTGTTTTTTAACATTGAAGTGAACCCTTTTACGCGGCCGCTACCGCCATTTAGCCTAATTGCCAGGCTTAAATCGCGAGGTTCACATCTCATTTACTGTTTTTACGATTCAGTTGAATCTTTTCCACAAACTCGACAACGGAAAATATAACCTGATTACTACAATACTAAGTCGGTATTTGTTCACAAAAATTATAACCCGGTTACAAGATAAAGCCATGGTTGTTTCGGCGCTGGTAACTATTATCGTACGCGGTGGCACTACAACTGTTATAGTACGATTTTAATTAAAATAATAATATGGTTTTTGGATGTCATTTCCAGTGGTCTGGTCGTAAAAGATTATGAGCTAAGTGACCCACTTATATAATGACTGTAATTTCAACTAACTGTCTCTTTCTTTCTTGCATTTAATTTTATACTGTATATTCTCTATACTGTATATACTCTCGTTGATTGATTATTGTATAGGAAAATAATTTCTAGTTAAGTTTTAATGTGCCTTTATTAGAGGTTTAGTTATATATAGAGAGAAACATATAATATAATAGAATCTTTACACAAATTTTTTCCTATTAACTACTGTTGTATTCTATTATCAATACAATACAATGTATGGTGGTAGGGCTTTTTCTATTATGCTATGGTTTCATCATGATATTATCCTTCACTGAAAGCTCGAGCTCATCATAGGTGAATTCGAACTTACATCTGTCGGCGCGGCGTACGTAGATACTACCAACTGAACTATCATCGCGGCGACGATTGAGTTAGCCAGGTTGGCATTAGAAACTATGGTCAAGCTACCATGCTGTTTTCCTTCTACAAAAACTCAAGCTCATCTTAGGGCATTCGATCGAATTATCAAAACGTTTTAATATTCTACGAAACATGACAAGAGATATAGATATAGACATTCTGCATTATTGGCAGGCTTTAAGTCTGTTCGAGCAGCGTAACTACTATTTAATAGAAAGCGTACTATTTCAAGAAAATTCTTACTTATAAATAAATTTCACATTATTACTTAGTTGTTTCCTGTTATATTTTTGTCTATACATTTTTTAAACACAGTATAGTGTATTATTTGTCTAGACTTATAGACAAAATCCGACAAAGAAATACGATTTCATTTTCTAAAAAATGAATAAGGTTTTACTTAAAGACAATATATCTACCTGATATTAAACCTTACATATACAATTTCGACAAATATATGTATAATTAACACACACGAAATAACAGCCGGACTCAGAACAATCGATTATGGATCACACAAACAGTGTAAGGGCAACTGTACCCCTAGACAAATGAAATGATACGTTAGACATTAAATCGACCATATATCTCAATTTTAATTTAACATTGATATTTATTGTACAGTCATAGTAAAGAAGTCGTATTTTTAACATCTGTTTTTTTTTGTTTTTATGCGATCTATTGCAGATAAAGATAACTTGGCTGAGGGCACTGTATAACATTCAAACTTACAACACTCAGCGCAGTAGTTTAGGCAAGGCGTCCACTTAAATCCTTAGGTTAATTATGTAAAATAAATTTGAATTTTGAAGTATATTTAATTTTGTTATATGTTTCTATAATAGCAAGGTATATTTATAGCACTATGGTTGATTGTAATTGTAGTATAATCCAAAAACAAAAACGGCCACTAAGAAATCGGTAGTACTTCGATAGTCATCACTATCATACCGACCCCTAAGCTGTTTGGCAGCTGCTTATACACTGACTAGTCTTGAAATGCGATAAAATTAAAGAGTGGAATGTAAGGGGTATCGAATACCATCTGAGTTACGCAAGCCAACCTCACCTGCACCTGGTTCACCCTGCCGAGTAACCGATGAGGCTCTGACAATTAGTGGTCCCACATTTGGGTTTGGTCATGACGATTATAATGGTTAACCGTCCTCGATCCGTCATAGCTTGTTGGTAGAGTTATTTCCAGAATTGTTAGCGACCACCCTCATGTTTAGAGCGCTGCCAAATAAAAGTTTAGTGCGAGCCTTTTTTGTTCTGGCACAAGGTTAGCAACGTGGCTTTAATACTCCTGATATCGCGGTTGGCTATAGGCAACGGTAATCATTTACCATCAGTTGGTCCATCTGCCTGTTTGCTGTAGATTAGCATATTAAAAAAAGAGTCAATGTGATGCGTTTACTACTATGTATATGTAAGTCACATCCCTATCAGTAACATATCACTTCAAAAATGTTTGGTTGCTGAACATACACCAGTTGATCACCGTATAAGACATGCCTAAGTATGCCATTATCACGGCTGTTATACCTAAAGTAAAGCGGTTGAAAATCTGTCACACAAAATTGTCCTATGTTGGCACATTACTTTGTTATCATATATACTGACACTGTATACTCTATACCTCTAGTAGCAATGGAAGAAATGCCTTTCATACATTTGTATAGACATGTTGATAGAATTACAAATACTTTAATATGATTAAGTGACGTAATACGATAGTCCTATTACCACTTACTATTGTAAACAAAGGAATTAAACTTAATATAAAAATAGAAAATATGTACGTTTATTTCAATATTGACACTGTATTAGTTAGATTTGTAAATTAAAAAATCAAGAATTTACATTCGGAACTCCAAAATAAATTACTTGTTTAATGAAAATCTGGCTGAGTTTACGATGGGTTCTTAGGATGTTAAGAAGTGAGTTTTTTGTCCATATATTTAATTATTCGACAATAGCTAGCATATTACTTATAGATTGCAATATATACTAGTAATGTAGATTTAAAATAACTGCATGGACGATGAATTTTGAAATGTAACAAAAACTCCGCGGAAATTACTAACAACGGAGACGCATTTCGTTAGGATGCTGAAATCATTATAATAATATATACTTGATAATGGCTGCAGTGATCTTCAACAATGCAGATTTATTGCCAAGTGAAGAAGAAGAAGATTAAGGTTATTCTATATTTAGTGTTTAATATTAGTTAAAAATCAGTCGTTTCATGGAGTTATTCTAACATCACATAACCTAGATAGTTGTAAGTTGAGCGCGGGCTGGTTTGATTATCTTAATCTCTTCAGATGGGATTGTGGTCATAAACCTAAAAAACATAAATAATGCATTACAGTGTCTGTTTTGATTTATTGCTTTTCAAGTTCAGTTACTATATATTCAGCTGCTGTGAGACTTGTAGGTTGGTATGGCACTAGCAATGGAATGCTGATACTTCTAAAATCTCCGTTGTTGTTTGCTTACACTGTAATTACCCTCAGAAACAGTATCTCCATGTTCCATATTGTAAGTAAAAAAACATAGGTTTCGAATTGCATCAAAGTTATATAAAAATAAAATGTTAAAATAAATAAAGCAGTTGCAGGATTCCATGAAAATGCGTTCAGACGTTTCTATGTACTTTTCAAAGCACTAAGAGGCTTAGTCTGAGCTATCAGGTCAAGTGGTACGTCCGTGTGAGGCTTCGCTCTAAGCCAGTTACATTAATGACGAGCCTAGAACGTCTTGAGCTGAAAAGCGTTTAGTTCTAACTGGAGATTTTAAAAGCAAATGCTTGGGTTAAAAAGCTAAACTTAAACTTTACCAAGTTAGCGTAACATTTCCTGAATAAATTAAATTGTTTGAATCTATCTAATTACCAGAAAGCATTATTAATAAATGATGTAAAGCACCAAAGCAGTTTTATTCTAAATTGAATTCTGTTGCATTTATAGGCTTTGGAAAGAGAAAATGTCGTATGAAATATAATTTACTATCGACACTCATAATACATATAATTTATTTTCTACACTTATAATGCACCTACTTACTTTTTTTCAATGATTTTATTAATAACTTGTTTTTGGGAATTAAGTGCTTAAAAATCGATTTTCATATAAAGGGTATACGTGGGCATAGAAATTTTATAAGGAGTAAAGCTAATAGAAGCGTAAACTCAAAAGCATTGCGTTTTTTTTGATGATCGCATCACATGGCTTGCGAGGTCCCAATATTATAAATTATTCGAATTGTTCGTGTTTGTAAAAAAAAACATAGAGTCTAGGTTAGCTGTTGTCCCCCATAACAAAATATCACAAGACTTTAAACGATGGAAGTAAGCGAAGTAGACCAACCTAGCAGTGACAATATCAGTCAGCTGGCGAATATTGCGAACTGTGAATGTAAGAGACCTTAGTCTTCCTCTCTATTTTTTAATGTGAGGTTCCCGTTGTAATTTTCAATCAAGCGTAATACTCAAGAACACAGTACTATCAATTAACTCTACTAAACACATACAGCATAGTTTTCTATACAAGTCCTCGGTTTACTGTCATTAAACTGATCTCCTTTACAAAGGTTATCGAAATAACAGTAAGAACATCTTACACTTCGTACGAAATTGATTTAAATAAATAAACTGTCGGCTTTATAAAATGAGTTTCGCTCCTTTTCGATAACATTTTTGACAGAAAGAAATCTTACGAAGTAAGTTCGTACACCTGTCGAATTTTATTAAAACTTGTCCAAACACGTTTCAACCTTTTAAGGTCAATTACGGAATTCGTGATAAAAAAAAGGAAGATTACAATGTCCTTTCGTTGTTTGAATCAGTACTTGACAAAACTAATTTATTTAAGATTTGTTAATTTTTTTTTGGATGTGACAATCCCAAAATTTAAGTAAAGAAATTAGAAAATGCCTCACTGAACATGTATTCCAAACTCTGAGAAAGTTCTACAATTGTTTTTTTTTATTTGAAGCAATGATAGCTCAGTAATAGCTCGTACGGATGCCGCATCAAAGTACGTGAGTTCGAATCCCTGCAATGAGCTTTCGGTGATGGAAAACATCCTCATGAAACCATAGCATAGTGGTAGGTATTTTTCTAATACCCTCTAGCCGTTTACCACCCTCTAAGTTAAAAACCTACCTGCAAATACCTGTAGGTATGTTCCGGCAGATACACTTTAGAGCCAATACACTTAAGATTACGTGAGATTATGGCCATAACGCTAACCTTAACTATAAAAAAATTAATGAGTTACTAACTTTCGAAAACGTAAGAACAGCGTCCACCACTCAAACTATGAATTTACGTATGTACAACTCATTTATTCATCCACTCATTAACATCATCCATAACACTCCATCATCACTTCATTATGGAGACATCCATTACCTCACATAGCGGCTATTTTAGCGATTTTTCGGCCACGCCACCTCTAACTTTCTCTAACTCCTCTAACTTTAACGTGAGATTCTTTATAATGCATGCGTTTAATCTAAATGAGTTGCATCCGATTGGGTTGGGATTATTAATTAAAAATAAAACAATTTGATTAATTCGTTTTATTTACGAGTAGGTACTTTTAGTAGACAAATATTTCTTATCATAATTTACACTGGAAGAAAATATTTTGATAAAAACAGGCATTGTTGAAACAAGAAATTAATTTTTTGTATTTTTCTTCTCAGTGTTACCCAGTTTCCTCGTATTTTTGCACTATTTATTGCGGTAAAAAAATGTGATATCTGCTGAGGTCCTTCTCTCCCCCACGTGAGATTTAGTGAGATTTGGCTCGACACCCTTCCCTCTCTAAACACATTAAGTAATTAATGGACGTCCCCTAGTTCAGTACAGATTTTTTTATTACATCAAAGGTGGTTTTAATTTCATTTTATTATTTAAGGAATGCTAAAAAGCCCTCTCCGACACCTATCACAAGAAGAACGATTTCGGCGGGTCAAGGGCATTAGGTAGGACGCACACTTTGAATACAGATTACCTTTTTTCACGAGAGGTATTCTCACAAACTTCCATAGCCAATGTTGTCTGAGTGGTATGAGATCGTGTTAGACGCGTTTCATGATCATAAACTTCGGAATTTTATTCAGCTAACCAGTTTTTTTTTTAATAATTCATAAAGGTCGTTGCATTTTAGAAGATACTTTATTGTTTGCTTAGTTTAGTGTTAAACTCCAATTTTCACGTGAGCTGGTAGGATTCAGGAATAGCAGATATACTATATTCAAGAAAAAATCTATATTAATATTACAAATCGGCAAAGTTTGTTTGCATGCAATACACGCAGAAATTTACTACAGTTATGTAGTAGGTGTACATATCCTATATATAATAATTGAAATGGGTTGTCAATGAATATAGTTTAATTATTTTAAGCAATAATAATATAAAACAAGTTTGATTACGCATAATAATTACTGCAATAATCGTTAATGCAATAACTGTTTTACAATTTACATAATGGGTATTTTGAAAGGATTAATATACATATAGAGTTGGAGGTTTTTCTGTTTTGGATAATGAATTGTTTGTGTTTATTTTTATTAGTGATATATTATTGTTATATATTAAAAGATTCTATATCTCGAGAATTTTTTAAGAATTTGTTACATAAACTCTTGAAAATAAAGCGAGTTATAACGTTAGTATTAGCGTCAAATATTTTCTTTGGTGGTAAAGAAAGAAAGAAAGAGAAGAAAAGAGTTAGGAAAGATTGATATTATGACTGAGCAAAATATTATTATTAAGACTTTATTAAATAGTATTTGAATTTATGTAAATTTTTTATAAATAACTTGGCAAAGAGGCCTACTGTCCAAATAAGAATCTATGTAGTACTAGAGGTATCATCAGTGCATTGTAACTTTAAAACATTCTTCCCTAAAGCACTCTGGATACTCTACTCATTGTTGAAATACCTACAAGAAATAAAGCTATAAGCTATATACATTATTTATATAAGTTGTATAAACTCCATTCTTTGTCAAAAAATTTGGACTCTCTGTAGGGTGGAGCTATTTCACGAACTGGACCGCCTTAAGTTGAGAGAAATCTAGAGAAAGTTTATGTTCTCTATTTTCCTTAAATTTACCTTAACATATAATTATGATTTAAATACAATTTGACTTAAAAACACCCATCTTTACCGTGATTAATTTATTAATATTATATAGTTGATACCTCGACTAAATTATACACAATTTTGTCATATTGTTTGATCCAATGTAGTAATATAGTAGAGCTCATAAACAACTAAATACATAGAAGCGTAATCTTTAGAGCCGCCCATCGAGCTAAACTTTTGTAATAAAAGCGATTAAGTGGGAGATGTCTTCGGCGCAACAACACAAGTAGTCTGCTACAGTTTATATGCGTTGGGAACACTTATACATTTCAACGAAATTATGGTGCCGACTGAACTGAAATTTGAACTGAATGTCACGGGTTTAGATCAGATAGAGTAAGGGAGGTGGTTGAATACGACTGTTGTATTTGGATGAATCGCGACAATCATAACACCTCTCGTCACAGCATTTCTTGTACTAGAATCAGCCTTTGTATATTCAGTTGGTAAGAGCCTTGCTAGCCAGCATGATCGCTGTATTCGTCGATGAATTATTATACTCATGATGGTTACTGTTGTTTTATGACTATCAGTTATATTTATGACCGTCCTACGATGAAAAATATTCAATTGTGTTTTTTTTTTATAATTACGCTCATCTAGATATATTTATTTTGCCTTTAGTTTGCAATCAAAATTCTTTTATTTTACTAGCTATTGAAGAGTTTTTAAAGTTTAAGATTTCAATAAAATAGATAAGAATAATATTGTCGATTTTAATGGCCATAAAACAACTTTATATGTGAGCGCTCATAAATGAAGAATTGAAGTATCTTTTTCTGAGTTTAAAACTGCTTTACCAAAAGGCTTAGTTTAGAATATCTCGAAATTCTTGCATTAATATACCGTATACCTCTTCATCGGCGTCGTCGATCGTTGAGCACGATTAAATGCATCAAATTCAATACCTTGGATTAAAGTTATTGTAATAGAGGACTTGTGAATTGAAATAGTACCTGCGGTCTACTTTATATTTCTTTTCAATTATTGCATTTTGATTTTTTTTATTTCTGTATGAAATGTGTCACATATCGTAGCTTCAATATCCAAAAATTCAATTATTACTACATCTTGATAGACCTAAAAGACCACATAACCTGAATCGAGAAAATAATTCAAAAGTAGTCTTTAATTTAATTACGAGACCAAAAACAAAGGAAATATATTTCATTCATTATTAGAAATCAAATTAAAAAAACCATCTAGATGTTGTAGTAAAAGTGTCAGTAAGCGTTGGAAAATATACTCAGGCAACGTTTTTTTACCCTTAGATAGACGTTTACGTAAAATATCATAGCTAAAGTGCACATATTTGTTCATCACCAAATATCCATGTAAAATTTATTGACACTACATTTTGAAATCTACGTCCCTTTATTAACAAAACGTTTCCTGATACACCGGTCTTCTAGAATATTGCTTTGAATTCGATAAGACGAATCAGGTAGTTATGTTGTTCATACATAGTCGTGATGAGTTCAATAAGTTCTTTAATTCATATTATATTAAACTGATATTTCGTGCATGTTGTATTTGCCTATACTTAATTAATATATTTAGTGAAAATTAAATTTTATGTAAATTGTAGAAATATTGTACAACTGTTGGTATACCGAGAAAAGAGACATAAAATAATACTTCGATAAAAACCGTACAGCGTCACAAATGAAAATCATGTCTGATTTATATTTTACTGCGAGCACATATATTTAACGTAATAACTTATATCTTTAAAAAGTAAAAAAAATTAGTTGTTTTTGCAGCCAGTATTTAAATTACCGTAATTTAAAATAAAACCGTAATTTTAATTAAATTGAATTATACAACGTTGTTTCAAAACATGTCCAGTTACATCTCTGTAAACTACACAATATATAATACAGTGTATAAAATAGGTAGTATTTAAAGTAATATAACATTACAGATAATTGAGGCAATGAATACTAAAATATTATCGTAGTAAATGTAAATTATAAAAACAAAACCTTCACTTACTAATTAATAACTTTAATAAACAAGCAAAACTCACGAGCTCAATAAATCCTGTTAATGTTCTGGGAATACCGACAGAGCGCCACAAATCACTGTAAGTATGATTTATTGGAATTTAGTATCCTACGTCATAGTCCGCGGCGGTCGCGTAGTAATGTGGAAGTGATATGTTCATTATTGTTTCCAGCTCTACTAATGATTAGATTGTAATAAAATATAGATTTTGCATCGATTCTGTGTTTATCATAGGTTTGGATGTAGATATAGCTTGCCTTATGAAGGATAAAAGTAAATCTACCCGAAACTAAGAGTAGCTTATAATATGATAACCACATAATTAGTTATACATATATGTATATATAGGTATTATATCTGTATATGTATTTTAAGCGATGATAGCTCAGTGGTAGTGTGTACGACTTCGCGTCAAGGGACGTAAGTTCGAATCCAAGCGCCTACATTGAGCTTGAAGGAAAACATCGTGAGGAAACCATAGCATGGTGGTAGGGCTTTTTCTAATGCTCGCCTGGCTAACTACCACCCTCAAGTTGTAAACCTGCCGCCAAAACCAATAAGTGTGTTCCGGAAGCTATACTTGAGAGCCAGTTCCTCCACAGGTTTAGCGTATTTACCAACTTCGGCCATATCGTCACTTAAGTTCAGGTGAGATTATGGCCATAACGCTAAACCTTAGGTATAAAAATTTTAAAATTGTTTAAATTAATTATACCAATTCTAATTCAATATTCATAGTTATGACAGGACAACGTCTGTCGGGTCAGCTAGTTAGTATATATGTGTTTGGTTGAGTGTAATTTTCTAGACTTGCAATAATCTGCTGACTAGATAAAAGCAGTTTGTTAAACGTGGACTTCTAAGGTATATTGAATTAAATTATATTGTAATTGTTCTTGTATTTTGGTAGGTATTTAATCGATATAGATTTTCAAAGTTGTCATCTATTAATAATAGATAGTAGGCTAAGAGTTTTGACAGATAATACTCAATATTGAAACTTTTCAAACAAATAATTAACAAACAAACAAAAAAAAACCTTGATGAAATTTGAGATTTTTTTAATTTTAATGTCGTACTTGCTGTGTCTACAAAATATTTCTTAATTATAACTTCTTGACGAAAACTAGGTATTAAAATGTAAAAATTCACAAACAAAACTAAACTCAAAAACAAACACTGAGATTTAATTAAAAGCGTCTTTACCAAGTGCCATTACACAGTTTCCAGCGCCGGTCAATCTTATTTTCAAAATACTATTTTTATCACTTCAATCCTTACTAATATTATGTATCTGAAAGTGAGTTTGTTTGTTTATTTGTTACGCTTTCACACCTAAACCGCTGAATTAATTATGATGAATTTTGGTCTAGAGATATGTAGGATCAGAAGACGGTGATAGGCAATTCTTCTCGCGAAATCTTAATTAGAAATGGGGGTAAATAGAGGGATAAACTTTGTATGATACTTTTTATTTCGTCATTCGATTTGTTTTAACGCAAGCGAAGTTGCACGTAAAATCTAGTAACTTGTAATTAAAATAATATTTTAAGTCACAGGTGTGTATTCGCCGGTAAATTTTAAGTCTATATATTGTTTTATGTAATTGTATTATAAATATTAATTGTAAGGTTGTTCATAGCAAACATTGTAAGGATAACATGAGTAGAAATCATTCTAATCCTAACTAGTCCTAATACTAAATAATATTATAAATATTAAAGTAAGTTTGTTTATTACGCTTTCACGCCTAAGCTGCTTAATCGATTTTGATGAATTTTGGTATAGAGATTGTAGTGAACTCAAGTGCTTGATGTAATATAATGACAGCTCGCTATCTGGATCGAGTATAGATTTATTCTAAGGTGACGGTTCAACACAGACCACCTATCAATGTGATATCATGTACATGTACTCACCTAGCAGTTTGGCTCGGAGTTCTCGCCTTTAGACGTCTTTAGACGCCGGCTAGTCGGACGATGTATCTAGTTTCCGTTTCCGTTTAGTTTCAGTTTATAACGTTTTAAATAACGTTATAAACGATAAACGCAAGCGTTTCCTTTTTACAGAAGAGACGATAATTTTTGAAACCAAAAAATACATAAAAATAAATTGAATAAAACCCTTTAGAAAAGGAAGACAATATAACAAAAAAGAAAGGAAAAGTAAATTACGGGCGATCTGAGGTCGGGAAAGGAAGGGGGTGAGTTTTTAAGGGTAAAAACCGTTTATGTCGACTTCCGGCAAAACTACAAGTTCTATGGAAAAAAGTTCAATGGCAGAGTTATATAGGTAATAAAAAGATCTTCAACTTTTGTATTTACACTTTTTTCACGTAACCTCAAAATTTATGTGAAAATTTTAAATGAACAAGTTATTCGTTTTTAATTATTCTTTAAAAAAAAAAAGTTTCTCACAAAGTTCGTCCCAAACGCACTGTATTTTTTTTTTATATAAAATTTTTTTTTTTTCGTCTAATTTGACTTAATATCGTAAAAGCACTCTAATTTTCAATCGAAAATTCTCACGTCAAAATATCAGTTTTCTTAAAAAAGTTGGTGGGCTTTTTGTTCGTTGAAATCTCTACTTTCTGATGGTAACAAAAAGTACATTAAAAGTTCTCAGAAAATGCAAAGAAACGGAAAAAACTCGAATCCGAAATTAACAGGTAGTAAGGCGCGGACCCTTCTAGCCCCTTTCCCACGTTTCTATGACATACCATTTGATGGGCTAAAATTTTCCGTAGATCACTCAGATATATTAGTCATCTTAAAATAACAATAAATAGGCATCTACGTCTACAATTTTCTCAAAATACTGTAGATGTCTTATTAAATATTAACGTCAGTTTGTTATACGATTCTCAATTTTATCTATTATGTTATATTATTCTATTATACATTTTACGTTTTATGGAATAAAATGATTTCTTTATGTAAACTCAAAGCTTTACCTGTCATTATGTCAAATTTCAGGTAGATATGTCGAGTAGTTTAACAGTGATATGCATACACACAGATATATGTTCAAATTAATAACTTTACAGTAACGAAATATACCCCTATTAACATTTTCGAAAACCTATTCAACGTATAAATATGGTTTACTAACAGGTTTATTAAATGTATTTATTTGAACACTTAATATGATTAGCACATGGACACATGAAGCTTAGTAAAGGGGCTGGCTTTCATGTGCAACTGGTGCAACACATCTATAGGTATTCGGCGGAAGATTTTCAACTTGAGGGCAGTAGCTAGCCATATGAGCACTAGAAAATAACAATGCTGTGATTTCAGTACGATGTTTTTCTATACCGAAAGCTCAAGCTCTTTGCAGGGATTCGAAGTCCGGTCCTTTGATGTGCGTCCGTACACATTACTCTCTGAGCCATTATAGCTTGGAAAAAATAGATAATAGGTATAAATAAAGAAAATGAATATATGAAAGTTCCAAACAAAATCAGTATATCAGCATATACAAACTTACTTTATTGTTAGATAAAAGGAGATTTATAACGAAGTTGGTAGAAAATGAATTCGAGGTGTTATAACTGGCGGCAAAAACTGCATTATCTTAGTTCCCTAAGCACTTTTTAAAACTTCCCTTCTAGTCTTCCATCTTATTAATTATTTTTTTATTAAATTTAACGTTATAACCTGTATTTATGCGGGAAGTTGGCGTTTTTCCCGTGAGAACGGAAGTGTCATTAATAATTTATGTCTTACTCGTCCAGCATCTAAAGAAAGGTTTGTTTGAGTCGAAACTTTTTTCAGTTAAATATTTATAAGTTCATTATTCTCTCGACAAAAGGATGATGCGGAATTTGTATTTACATTTAACTGTATATAATGCGTATGTCAGAGGAAGTGCGAAAGCTTTTAACAAGCTTAGAAGTAGTGGAAGTGATTAGTGAAGTTAGAAGGGAATCTTTTGACTTGATTTGAACATATTACAAAAAGAGAGGAAACACATGTGATGAGAAAAATAATGCATATGAATGTTGAAGTGTGTAAGGGAAGAGAAAGGCCAAAGAAATGATGAGTATAGTGTGTGAGGAATGAGATTAAAGAAAACGAAGTGAATGCAGAGATAGAGATGGAGAGATGGAGATATGGAGATGAGAGACAAGAGGATGATGATAATTTACATTCAATTATATTTCATATTAACTATTAAATTCATGTTTTTAAAATTAAGAAATAATATATGTTTCAATGATAGTTTATTTCATTCTAATTCACATTGTCTGATCTAAAGCATTAGCCTTATAATAGCTAGAATGTTTGTATAATCAAATGTTCTTAATACTATTTAAATAATCTGATATACCTCAAACATTATTCGAGGTTACTGTATGAACAGTTGACCTTTAATTGAATCAATGGATAACAGGATTTTAGTCTGTCAGATTTTAGTTTTATACAGATTCATTGATATATTATAGTTAACCATACTAATATTATAAACGTGAAAGTGAGTATGTTTGTTAAACTTTAACGCCTAAACCGCTGAACTGATTATGATGAATTTTGGTATATGGATAGATGGGACCATGGAGATATTGATAGGGTACTTTTCCCGCGAGAGTTAATGAGACTTGTGGGAGTGAGATAAAGGGAGGGACTTTGTATTAAACTTTTTATATCGTCATCCGTTTAGCTTGACAAAATCAATATTAACGCGAAAGAAGTCGCGAACATAGCTACTGCTATATAACTTTGGAGATATTTTGTAAGGGATACGTTTGAAAACCAAATTTCACACTGAATCTTGTTATAAACAAATATATGATTTTAAGCGGACAGAATCCAGTCCTAGAAATCTCTGTAAGAAATACTAATTAAATACGCAGAGGCCATAAATACGTTTATTATAACTAAATGGAATGTATCTTGTTTACTAAAAGTAATATAGAAACAATAGCTGACACAATATCCGAAATCGCACAAGAAACAAAGGAAATTTTAGTTTGCACAGATGTTATTAATGTATTTCATTATAACGTTTCACGGATAAGATTAAATGGAACGGGTAAGCTTTACTTCAATGAAGGTTATATTGTTATGAAATAAATATGATAATTTCTAGATGGTAAAGCTTTATTAGATTTCATATTTAGTACAATCAAAGGTTTTTTCTTTTATCTTGGTTTTATAATTTGTAAGACAAAATATATAGGTAACTAGATATAACGTGTAGCTTCGTTCGCGTTAATATTGATTTTGTCCAACAATTCGAATGTCGCAATACAAAACAGTCATACAAAGTTATTCACCTCTTTACAGCACTTGCAGTAAGGTTTTCGTGAGAAAAAGTAGCCTATCGCCGTCTCTTTCTGTATACCAAAATTCATAACAATTGATTAAGCTGTTTAGGCGTGAAGGCAAACAAACAAACAAAGTCCCTTTCGGATTTATAATATTAGTATGATATGATGATTGTATAAAGATTAGTCATAAAAAAATACATCTATTGCTAAAGTTTTTTTTATATAAAACAAAACATATAAATGTTTTGTTATATCGGCACAACATATAAAACAACAAATTAGATTTTTTTCATAGTTGTTATAATCAGAAGGAAGGTTATTTCATTAGAACCATGTAGTCCATGTACTTAAGAAGATCGTTTGGGGATATTTATGATATATGTAATAATCACAAATGAATCACAAGTCTTTATATTCAATGTATAGAAGTATTTTATTTAATATCTGTGAAATAACAGTCATTAAAATTGATCAGTAAACAGTGAACAGTATAAAATATACTGACTCATTTACTAAAACTAATATACCTACCTACACCTACTTACTAATTGTATAATATACTAATTTTGCATAAACCACTGAACCAACGTTGATGAGTTTTTATATAAAAAATATAGTAAACCTTGGATAAAGAACTGGGCTGAACATATCGGAGCAAATACAAAGCGTAAGACGATGAAAATGAAAAGAAGTTTGCTTGGAGAACTGAAGATTTATCAACTAAAAAATATGAAATATCAAATTTATGCGTCATTGAGGAACAAGAATATTCAATGTCTTTAAATAATTATCTTACAGTATAAACAATAGTTACAAGACGCTAGGACAATCGCGCAGTTAAATCAAATGTTTTAGCTACACGGTTGACCTAGCGGTTAAAGTAGGTTGCCAGCGCGTAGTAGTGTGGGTTCGAGTTAAACAATCCACGTGATCCACAAATATTTGTTCTACATTTGTTTGTTTCTTGGTTTTCTTTAACTATTTTAAAAAGTGCTTCCCAGATCACTTCGAAACATTTACTTACATAGGCAGATGTCATAATGAAAAAAAGAAATGTTTTAATTATTCTGGTTTACGTGAGCGTAGACGCCGGTAACATTTAGCATATTCATAATTTTCAAAATAATAATAAGAATATTATAGAATATATAGATATTCATTTCTTCTAGATATAAGTGACTTTAATTCCTTGTAATAGTAATAACAAATGCGAAAATGTAAAAGCGCGATATAAAGTCGGAGAAAACTCGGCTAATTAGTAGATTTACTTGCGAACGTTGATTTAAGTCTCAGCGAGATTTAATTAATAAAACACTACTTCATTTGGATGACTTGTAAGCACTTTCTTAGTTCTTTATAATTCCAAACGTATTTTAATTAACCAGAGCTCAACCAGTACTCGAAATTTGATGATAATAATTGAATGAAATGATTATATTAAAAAACTTCTTTTAAAGGTGACCAGAAAACTGATTGTGTTTAAGACAACACACAAAACACAACACAACACAGAATACAAAATCAAAGCGAGGTTATTTAGTAAAAAATACAACAACTGTATTAAATAAAACGTATTTGTACGTTACATAGTGTCAAGGTTTACAATAACGTCCCAAAGATTATTACCGAATTGCCGGACAGTAACTTCCAGAACTATGTCAAACTGGTTTTGATTTTAAATAGCTATTATTTATTTATTATAGGGTGGTTCAACATATGAGCGATGGTCTGGACATCTGGAATTGATAACCCTCTCTGTACATCCGCTAATAACTATTGTAAATACAAATATTAAACTATTACGTAAATAAACTGTACCTAAAATAGATATAAACATGCAGTTCGAGTTTTTTAACGGTTCTTCTCAATGACTACTTTACCTTCAGAACCGGTGGAAGTTTTGACGTTAATAAGCACCTTCTTGGGGATTATATTGAATACAGAGTTTTAATTTGATTTGATTTGATCACACTCTTTTACGTAACGCTCGCCGTGCGAGTAAAGCAGTGATGTGTTGATTACCTATATCTCTCTCGATCCTTTGGTTGACTCGAGCAGACTTAGACCAAACCCAACCCCGTTTGTCCTCTACGCGTTTCTAAATCACTCGTTCGATTGTAATTAAACTGTAGTGGGCGGTTTTGTGTGATATTACAAAGGTTCCGTAAACACATCGGAAGAGCATTGAAATGATGATAGCTCAGTTGATAGTGTGTACGGAGACTGTTTCAATCAACGCGAGTTTGAATCCCTGCATTGAGCTTGAACTTTTGGTAAAGGAAAACATTGTGATTATACCATAGCAAGATGGTAGGAATTTTTCTAAAGCCCGCTTGGCTAGCAGCGACCCACAAGTTGAAAATTTGCCGCCAAATACCTATAGGTATGTTCCAGCAGTTGCACTTGAGTGCTAGTCGTTCCTGTAAGCTTAATGTGTCTTGTATAGTGTGTGTAGCCCACCGTCTTAGGCCACATTGTCACTTAACATCAGGTGAGATTGGGCATAACGCTAAACCTATAACATATAAGAAGAAATCTTAGGATATTGCAACACATGCCGTGTACAGTTGGCAAATATACAAACATAAAGAACTCGGAAACTTTTATAACATAGTTCGGTGTTGGATTTATCAATTTATTGAAGTGATTGTTAAATAAATGGAGTGCTGCATCAATAATATACTGACAATAGAATATCCCGTTCAATTTTGAACGTGATGTGGAACAAAACAGTATTTGTTTGTTTATCGAAACATTGATAAATGTTTGGCCACCAAATGTGATTATTTTGGTGGTGGGTAGCCGTGTTGTCTAAACCCTTTTTTCGATTGTTGTTGTTGTTGACTATTTCAATTGTTTGACATATTTTGTTATTTCTTTACATTTGTGATTTTATGCACAACATTATAACAATGTCACTTTCAATATTTATGCATTATTTTGATATTATTATACAAAATGTATACAGATACAGTTGACTTTATTAAATTAGCTGCCAAAATAATAGACGTATATACTGATTCTTTATTATATATTTCATTGTTTATTATCTTCTTTCATAGGCGACCCCGGACTTACTTACCATCAGATATAGTGCAGAAGCTCTACAATGATACGATTAATATATACAAACCCTTCTATGAACGAAGTAAAGAATTATTCTGAAAACTCATGACGTTTATTAATTTTTAAAGTTGCATTCTAATTGTTCTAAGCTCATTCTAGAAACCTTATTAAAACGAAATAATTGGGAATAGATATAACCTTCATCATTTTTTAGGGCACAAGAACAGAAAAAACTACATGTAAATAATTTAGACATAATTGTAGAACATTCATTGTATAATTTAGGAATGCTCTTGGTAATGTATCTAATACGCAATTAAGTGAGTTGAATTTAGAGAAATTATTTACAGTAGTTCATATATAGGCATATTCATAAAAACGCTCGTTGTTGAAGTTTTTTTTTTATATTTTATCATTACGGCTGCTAACCTAGGCCGTGGCAAAGACAAGGAGTTCGCTAAAAGAAAAATATTTCAATAAAACTTTAACATTGCGGTAAGGTACACTAGTAACAATATAAACTAATGAAATACATATGCAAGTAGTTCTCAATTTACAGCAAGAACAATGACAAATGTAGGACCATTGTGGTAACTGTAGTGAATATAACAGGTTTTTAGCAATCGAAACTTATTTTTATTTATTTATTTCGAGGAATATCAACAGCTGTTAACATACAATTCAACATACGTTGTATTCAGTGATACAGGGTAGAGGGTATCCGTACAGGAGTATGTCTATTGTGTTTTGATAGATGGCGACATAGATATTTAACATCTAATAAAATTGTGACAAACGCTTATCTTGTAATGAGTAAAAACTATATTTTGCTAATTATTGTTATTTAAGTAAGGACTACAATGTATACAAATTCTTTATATGGCATAAAATCAAGAAAAGCAAAAACGTGTGTGTGATAAAATTGTTGCATGAATGAAAAATAAGTAGTCTAACTAATTCAACCAAAAAAATATGTCACTGTAAATAATATCATTTGATCATTCATTACTTAAACCAATATGCTACACAAATTCTGATGTAAAATACACAAATATTTCATTTTTAACACTTGTCATTTAAAAATATTTACTATTTAAAAAGAAACATAAATAAGAAATACCCATAGATTATAACGTTCTCATAAAAATATCTATTGAATCACGAAAACTTAATCTGACACTACACATACATTTGGTTTAATTGATAGCTTGAATCTTCCTAGTACTAATTGGATAGGTAACATTGTGAGTAATATGTATAGGAGACCAATTATCATTTAATCCAGCCCTAAGTTTGAGGCTGGCTTGGTCTCCCAGTATAATTGAACTAACCATTTTGATTGTGCCATTAAAAACAAGTAACATAGGTACGTGTTAAGGAATTCTATCGCTTGAAAGTAAATTTAACTTATCCTTGATTAAAACATCATATTAAAGTTAATATCACCTATTTTTATTAATAGCGATAAATACAATGTAGACTCTAATAATATTTATATTGCAATGGAACATAAAGTAGCATGCTAAAGATTACATTTGATAAAGGATTACAAATTAGGGCATGCTGGCATAGAGTATCCCAAATGTTATGATAAAACTTCATACAATGTGGTGAGACAGTTTTACAAAGTTTCTACAGCGATTATTACTCAGGAGGTAGTTTATACGGACGCAGCCCCACCGTGTCAATAAATGTGAGTTCACATCCACCTACTATGAGCCCGAGCTTTCGGTGAAGGAAAACATTGTAAGGTAAGCATAGTATAGCAATAGGGCTTTTTCTAATGCCCAACTGGCTAGCTACTACTCTCTAGTTGAAAATCTGCCGCCAAATACTAATACGTGTTCTCCGGTACTTGCACTTTAAAACAAGTCCCTCCAGTAGGTTCAGCGTGTCCCTATTTTTAGACCAAATCGTCACTTAACATCAGGTCAAATTGTAGTCATATCGCTAAACCTAAAAAGTATATAAAATATATTAAGTAAAATTATTATTGATTTGAATGGAATCCGTTTCAGAGACTCGCATAATATTACTGTTAAAATAATAACTAATGGATCGTGTAACAGGAAAAGCTTTTACACCAATCCGATATAACGTTCGAAATAAAATAGCCACACTATTTCATCATCAAAAATTGAAAGAAAAATAATAAACGTACTACAATTGTCATTATTGTCCCAGCTATGATAAACGTATTCTACCTTTATATCAAAAGGTTTTATTGATTTTGAGTAAAATGGAATTGCTTATAAAGTAAAAGTTATCTTTCAAAGTATCGATAAAGATACAAAAATAGCACATCGGACTTTAAAAACTTTCAATTTAATTAAACATTAATATATTGAGTACAATTAAAGTTTTTATTTGGCAATATACTGAGAGATGCGCTGAGTATATTTTTAGCCATTATAGTTAATTGTATAATTGTTAGAGTCACACAGAAATAAATCTTTGGATACGAAAATTTAATTTGTAAAATAGCTAAAATGTCGATGTATTCAAAATCTGTATTTTGCAGATATTGTTTACACAAAAACCTCTAGGTACATTTATAGAGGTAGTTTAAATAATTATAATTGAAAGTTATGAATTTGTTATCGTATATAGCTAGAATTAAGTGAAACCAGGCGCACATGAGTGAAAGATAACTTTAGTCCATTTGATGAAAGTAAAGTATGACGCATAAGACGTATTTATTTGTACAAGGTCTAACTTACAGAAATGCTTGCTAATGACTAATCCTTACTAATCACATTTATACATACATTTTACGGCGTCATTTAATTTGTTTATCAAAATCTATATTAATGTAGCGAGGCCGCACTTCATATCTAGTTTGTATATAAGTCATCAGAGTAATCTGAATCTAATACTATACAAATACTTACAAGGGGGTTTAAACCTATTCTCAAGTGCAATGGCCGAATCACTAATTAATACAAAATACATTAATACAATGTGGTTGCGTCTATACAATAAATACGCTATTGGTTGGAACGTTCCTTATCACCCTCCTTTCCCAGCACATATCTGACGGCAGATAGCACTATGTCCATACTTAAAATCGGATCCATAGTTACGTATTACGTCACGCATTTCACTATCTTAAAAATATTGTTTTGTTTACCTTGATGTGAAATTTAGACGAGATACATGAAAAGTAACATCTTAATGAGACAAAAAATATTGTACAAGGAATAGTTATTGTACAAGTTGTAAAGGAAGGAATCCTTTGAAAAACTGTATCTATATTCTACAATATCCTATTATTAGTGTTAGTAGTAGTACTTTGCATTTATTTTTACAACGAGCTTAGCGTCAATCACGTAAACACAATGTGATGTATCTATAATTGTTATTTTTTTACAGCATTTCTTTGTTAGGATGTGTGAATAATCACTCATAATGCCATGCTATGCTATGCTACGACAATAAAGAAAAGCTTTACTAACCTTGACTTTCATTAAAGAATCCAAGCACCATTATAACTATAACCGCAAGTCCGATCTTGAATCTGTAGGTGAGGAAACTCATTGTGTAATTCGCCCTCCAAACTGCCATATTTCAACTTCGCCTCATCCATTCGTTGTACAGCTTTATATAATCTCTAAAGTCTTGGCCATCCGCTGGATGCATGGTCTAGAAAAAAAGATAATATTTTTAATTTATATATCGCTACAAATAAAAGACAATGTATAAAATACAAATGTTTCCTAAATTTCATGTAGGTTCCACGATAGTCTATATAAAGTCTTATTTTGATACTGTAAAAGTCAAAGTATACACTAATTTCGGTAATTTTACATCAAAATAGTTTTAATTACTTCTTTAATTCTCAACAGCATACACCTATATCAATATTATCTCTTTCTTGGAGAAAACACAAATGCCTTAACAACTTAGCTATACGAAGGACAACATTTATTTAGTTAAGTAGATTATGTACTTTTCCTTTTGTTCATCTATCATCTATCCTCACACAATCCGTCCAAACCTTCGGTCTTTCTCTACTGCTATATATCATTCTGTCAAATAATCACTTAGCATTTCCATACCATGCCAATCCATTCTTTTCAACTTCTCCGTTCTTAGCCACTTCATCTGTTCATACTTCTTTTGTTAACTCATACTAATATACATTTGTTCATGTTATAATAATACAAAATTGTTGTTTAATATATAATACGTTATACTTGTGAAGTTTGACCCGTAAATTGAGGTTAAAAGGGTACCGAAAATTATTTTTATGAACCATACTTACAAAAACAACAGGAAAAGCAAAATTACATTGAATATGTATAGATATTAGGTCATTTCTCTGAAAGTAAATAACCGAGTACTTTCAAGGAAAATATTCGAATTCATATTGTCTCGCGATATCACGTTACGATTCATTAGAAATCTATTGTAATTTTTCTTAAGATTTTGTTAATAGCCTATGAATAAGTATTTTTTTTTTTTAGTCGTAAAAAGTACTAAACTATACCGGTTTCTTAAATCACCACTATCTATATACTATAATCCTTAGGGTAATAAACGTAGTGCCATCAAAAATGAATCCCTTAAATAATCAAGATCCATTATTAGACCCCAGTATTAACCCAAACTAAGTACAATAGTTACATCCTTACGGATACCCTGAAGATTAGATAGTTGAGTGGCATGATTGAGGCGTCTTCTTCTGACATCCTACTCAAAATATACGGTGGCACGCCGGGAGTACCACCTCTCATTGCCGGATCAGAAGGAACCGCGAGTAGTAAAATTACTTCCTGTTCTCATCGGAGCCCTACCATAAGGCTATGATCTCTCGTAATGATGAAAAATAGCACGTCATGGAGTCTTAGTGGATATTCACAGTGACTATGATATTACATAAATCTGGTGATATTACACAAATACGATCGGCCCACCAATGCATAGTTTTGAAATGGTATATTTGTTGTATTAAACCATTAGATCAACCGTGCAGTTAGCAATGTACTTAATAGTTGACAATTTTGTGAAAAAAATGGGCGATCATTGGAGTTGGTATCCGGATTGATCGCCCAACACGCCACGGATGTAGTCGAATCTCGTTTCTAACGAAAGCTCTTTTAAGGAAAAGCTCGACTACTAAATAACATATTAAATCTATTAAAATCAACCTGAAAAATGTTTACTTTTGGTTAGATTCTGTGGCCGTTAACCAATATGTACGATCAAGTTTTAATATCTCCTCTATCAATTTATTCGCGCAAACTTCTCAATTAATGAGTTCGGTCGTTTTGAGGAAATTTTCAACTTCGTACTACTGCTGAACACTTTAGAGTCGCCTGAAAGTCTGTAACGTGCAAGTTTTAATACTTCTGAACTTACCCTTTGTGGGATTGTCGTGGTTAGAATGAAATAAAAATATATTTTTTATAGTATCTATACGATACGATTTGGAATTTCCAGGGCTTAAATTTTAAATTCTTTTTTATACTTTACAGGCTTGGCATTGTGGCCACAATATCACCTGATGTTGAGTAACGATGTGGCCCAAGATGATAGACAGGCTAAGCCTAATAAAATGACTGTCTTTCCGGTGTAACAGCTTGAACACACCTATATAAATTTGGCGGCAAATTTTCAACTTTAAAGTGATAACTAGCCAGGTGGGCATTAGCAAAAGCTTTACCACCATGCGTTCTGGAAAGTGTTGAGTGGTATTTTACTGATATACTATCAGTTGTAAACCGATATCATGGTTGTCAAGAATATTTATTATAATTATGATAGGATCTATAGTACAATGCGTGCGCAGTAACATAGTAAACGTGCGCATTATTTATATTTTAAAAGTAAATCTATTTTATTCCATCTTTTCAACAATAATATGAAGAATAGAAACAGAACAAAACAAATTGTAATAAATAATATAAGAAGATGATTTTGAGTAAAACTAGACAGATCTATAATACATTAAATTATTGTAAACAAAATCTAAATATACAATATTTATGTATTTGCCTTGTTCGTCTTATTTTCTTATTAACACAAGAATATACTATTTGTGTAGTACAACGTCAATAATAAATTTCGTACTGCGTTTTAAGCTTATTGCATTTACATAGATGTGTGGGAGTAAGCATTGTTCATATCTGCATATCGAGGAGTGTTCATAAAAAATACATGCAATATATATCAGGAATTACAAAATACATAATCTTTGCAGCCTTTGAGACTACCTTTACATAAATTAAATTAATTGTCAACTAGCTGTGCTCGATACTTCATTCACTTGGAACTAAAAATTATTTATAACAATAAAAGTACCCTATTTTTTTTCTAAAATAAAAGTATCCTAAGTCAGTCCTTTTAACATTAGCTATTTGCTAGTGAAAGTCCCGTCAAAATCGGTCCCGTAATTTAAGAGATTAGCTGGAACAAACAGATTGATAAAAATTATAATAGCTTTGGTTTTAATATAAGTATCGTATACACTTTCATATGCATATACAAAAACGTTGTTACTGTGACATTATAAACATACACTTCATATATCACTTCATTCATTAATACAAACATTTGTATTGATGAAATACAATATAAATCATATGCAATGAGTTTAATAAGCCACAATAACACTGTTCTAATTTAACAATGTAGTGAATTGCGGTAAAAATTCAGTCAACCAACCGACCAATTAGAAGGTAAATATATATCTAAATATATATACATATATATAATCTAAGTAAATCGTTTATTTCTCAAGGTTAGAATAATTATATCACTTATTGGAAAAAAAAATCTACCCTTTAGGAAACAACATACGCCAGCAACTGAATAAGAAACAGTTACACAAGAACTGATAAAAGGGTATATGTTCATATGTAAAAGATGAAATAAATACACATTTTGTGTTATCTTTCTGAAAAGAAAATGGTATTATCATGGAAAAAGAAAAAATAGTATAAACCATACAAACGTCTCGTTTTGCCTTATCCGGGCTTAAAATGCATACACAGTGAAACGTTATTATAAAGGATCGATGTAAGCTCCTCGGAATTCGAGGAATATATTCATGACGTACCACATAAAGCTTGAGGGAAAATACTTTTTCCGTCAGACATCGGGTAACGACGGACCATTGAAACTTTACTACACTTAGTATTTTTTTATAAAGAAAAACAACTTCTTTTTACCTAATTAAACCTTGAAGCGATGATAGCTCAGTTGGTAGAGTGTACGGACGCCGCGTCAAGGGATGTCAGTTCGAATCCACCAACAATGAGCTTAAGCTTGCGGTGAAGGAAAACATCGTGATGAAACTGTAACATGTTAGTAGGGCTTTTTTCAATGTCCGCCAGGATAGCTTCAAGGTCAAGCCTCAAATCTGTCGCCAAATACCCATAGGTTTCGTCAGTTGACTTTAGAGGCAATTCCTCCACTGCGCTTAACGTGTTCACCATCTTGGGCCACATCGTCGATTAACATCAGGTGATATTGTAAATATAATGCTAAGCCTATAAACAAAAAATAAAAATAGAGAAGAACATCAACGCAGAATTGTGGAACATTTATTGTTGAAATTTATTGACATTGTGATATCGAAGAACCCTTATAACTCTACCAGGTTCTGTTATATTTACACAAGGCGCTAAGCCGAAATGCCAACTAGCGCAAGGGTTTTAATCGTAACGTTTTTGACGTGAATAGATACTTTTATCAATCAGAAGCAGAAATTCTTAATAAAAAGAAACCACTTTGCTACGGCCTAACACTAACGCAACACAACTGATGTGCACGCGACGAACGCTCGGAACTAAGTGAATGCATCGGCGGTCTAACTGCCCTTTTATAGGCAGTGGCTATAAGCAGTGATGAGGGTAGTTGTGTCGTCGTGGAGGACAATTGCTAACACGGCCTCTCCTGACCAAGTGTCGCCCTCGACACAAGCTCCGTGGCTGAAGCCAGGTCTGGTGCCGTTTTCATTGACTGACCAAGTCTCTGCCTCCAGTGACAGTGGACAGTGAATCACTAACAGTGATTCCTGAGCCTGGAATCAAACTGCTTGGACCGACAACAACGGCAGCTCCAAGATCTTGGTCTACATTTAGGGAAGGCACAGAGTAACCGGCCCCAAAGCGTGATGCGCTATTCTGTTGCTCGTGTGCAACCGTATTTTCATCAAGCCCAGGCATTTTTCTTCGTAGATTCAGAGCTTTTATTCCAGCTGAGCTTTCATTCGTTGCCACCATCCAGGCTGTGTATGAAAGTAAAACGCCAAGGCAGATATGCCTGAAGTCTAACGAACGCCAAGACCATGTTAGGTCTGTAGTTCAACGAACGCCAGGGCAATATGCCCGAAGTTCGGATAATTGAACACCAAGGCCTTAAGCCTGTAGTTCAGATAATGAACGCCAAGGCTTATAGCCTGTAGTTCAGAACGCCAAGACCATGTTAGGTCTGTAGTTCAACGAACGCCAGGGCAATATACCCGAAGTTCGGATAATTGAACGCCAAGGCCTTACGCCTGTAGTTTAGATAATGAACGCCAAGGCTTAAAGCCTGTAGTTCAGAACGCCAAGACCATGTTAGATCTTGTAGTTCAACGAACGCCAGGGCAATATGCCCGAATTCGGATAATTGAACGCCAAGGCCTTACGCCTGTAGTTCAGATAACGAACGCCAAGGCTTAAAGCCTGTAGTTCAGATAATGGAACGCCAAGGCCTTACGCCTGTAGTTCGGATAATGAACGCCAAGGCCTTATTATGCCTGTAGTTCAGATAATGAACGCCAAGACCATGTTAGGTCTGTAGTTCAACGAACGCCAGGGCAATATGCCCGAAGTTCGGATAATTGAACGCCAAGGCCTTACGCCTGTAGTTCAGATAACAAAAGCTTTTACATACCCTCAAAGAAGGCTGCACATAACTCAGGGCACCACTCGCCACGCCAAGGCACCATATACTGCGCCGCTGCTTGTGTAGTTTTTCATAACTGCCGCTATGCAGTTTCAAGCTCATATTCTTCATTTGGTAGAACCTTCACAACTCTGCCGAACGTTATCAGGAACCGGTGAATTTACAAAGGCCTCGACCTTATGTGGGCTCGGCTTCACCTGACCCTGACTCAAAACCCGTCCTCATCACGTCTAGGGTTTCAGTGTGTAGTGTTATTTTCTACTACCACGGGAACGACGCCGTAGCCGACAATTCCGCGTTGAAACACTCGATCGGCTAGGCTACGTGATCGATACCGCGACCTATTATTACTAGAACGACGTCGCGATCTACGACTGGATCCGTCAGTCATATTTACTAAAACTACTCTGTTCTGTGGGCTAGAAGTTACTTATCCCACGTCTGATTTTATCAATCAGAAGCAGAAATTCTTAATAAAAAGAAACCACTTTGCTACGGCCTAACGCTAACGCAACACAACTGATGTGCACGCGACGAACGCTCGGAACTAAGTGAATGCATCGGCGGTCTAACTGCCCTTTTATAGGCAGTGGCTATAAGCAGTGATGAGGGTAGTTGTGTCGTCGTGGAGGACAATTGCTAACAATACATAAAGTAAAATAGAAAATAAATAAATAGCTATGCCGTAAACAAACAGACACAGAAAATCACGTTGGAATAAAACAAGTGTAAAAGAATATGATAAAATTGAGTAAAAAAATCATATTTAAATTGCAGATCAAATTATTTATTGATTGAGTCATAGGTTATTAAAACAGGTGAATGAATTGAACTAAATGTAAAATCTACAAGAACTTTAATCTTGGTGAAATAAAATCGTGATGGGATCATAACATGTAATGATATATTTCTTAGATACTACTCACTACCTACCACCGTTCTTTCAGAAATCTGTCACCAAATTATAGACGTAGTCCTGTAGCTGCACTTGAGAATCAGCATTCTTAGTGTATTAACATGTAGGCCATACTTTCAGTATGCATAAGTTTATGTTGTAGTTTAAACCTATATTTTTAGCCAAATAAAAATAACCAATTATTTATTTAAATATCACTGAAGAGAGTGATCTTTTTTATGAATTATAAGTTTGCGCTTGATCCAAATCATGTCTGGTGGTAGGCACAAATGAGAAAGACGATGGAGCGCGTACACTGAAGAGATATCTATTCACTTTCCTCTTGAAAATGACTACAGTATAGGTATAATAGGAGAAGACAGACGCCGGAAGAGAATTCTATTGCTTTCTTATCCCCATGATGAACGAAGATGCAAATCATTTTTTTTTTATTTATTTTTTTATTGCCTCGATAGGCAGACGAGCCAGCGGCCCGCCTGATGGTAAGCGGTCACCGCCGCTCATGGACTTCCGCAATGCCAGAGGCACAGCCAAGCCGCTGCCTACCGCTGAAGGGATACTCTTTTTAAGCCTCGTTTGAAGAAGGACATGTCATAGCGCTCGGGAAACACCGAGGCAGGGAGTTCATTCCTGAGCTTACATGTGCGTGGAATAAACGAACGCTGGAAACGTACGGTACTAGACCGTATTGTTTCCAGGTGGTATGGATGAACTCTACTGCGGTGTCGGGTGGTACGATGGTAGAATGGTGACGTTGGCACCATCTTAAACAGTTCCTCAGAGCACTCCCCATGGAACAGCCGATAAAACACGCAGAGAGAACCAAAGTCTCTCCGCAGTCCTAACGGTTCCAGGCTATCCGTGAGATCAGGATCATCGACGATTCGGACAGCTCGTCTTTGCAAGGAGTCAAGTGGGTTAAGCAGGTATTTTGGGGCTCCTGCCCAGAGGTGGGAGCAGTACTCCACGTGGGGCCGTACTTGAGCTTTATAGAGCATCAATCTTTGGCCCGGCGTGAAGTACCGCTCGGCTCTGTTCAGGATACCCAGCTTTTTACTAGCCAATTTGGCTTTGTCCTCCAAATGACTCCTGAACTGAACTGTGCTCGAGATTTCGACGCCGAGAATCCCAATACTCCCGGAAACCTGAAGAGGTACTCCTTGGAACTGAGGCGCTATGACAAATGGGTCCTTCTTCGCAGTGAACGCGCAAACTTGTGTCTTCGTGGGGTTGAATTGAACTAAGTTCGTTTCACCCCATTTGGAGGCCCGCCCCAGAGAGCTCTCGATTTCAGACACAAGTTGAGACCGTCTTTCCTCTACGGTGCACCGAGAAACATTCTGGAGGCCGATGTATCGCGCATCACTCGTGCTGTCATCTGCATAGCAATGCATGCTGTCAATAGACAGCATGTCATTGATATGCAAGATGAAGAGTGTCGGCGACAACACCGAGCCCTGTGGAACGCCAGCATTGACTAATAGAGTCTCGGAGCTACAGCCGTCAACGACGACTTTAATGCTCCGGCCCTCCAGGTAACTAGCGATCCACTTGCAAAGTTCCTCGGGGATTCCGTAAGATGGTAGCTTCGATAGAAGGGCTCTATGCCATACCCGATCGAACGTCTTCGCGATGTCAAGGCCAACAGCCATAGCCTCACCCCTGCCCTCCAAAGCTTCTGCCCAGCGATGTGTGAGGTAAACAAAAAGATCACCAGCTGATCGACCATGACGGAAACCGTACTGACGATTACTGATCAACTGGTGCTCCTCAAGGTACCGCATCAGGTGGGCATTTATGATACGTTCCATAACTTTAGAGAGCAAAGATGTGACCGCAATCGGCCTATAACTCGAAGGGTCCAACCGGTCACCTTTTTTAGGGATCGGATGGACATGAGACACCTTCCATGAAGTGGGAACCCTGTTAGTATTATAGGAAAGACGGTAAAGGCGCGTAAGAAAGGGGGTCAACTCAGGGGCGCACGTTTTAAGAACCACCGTGGGGATACAGTCTGGCCCACTCGACTTACGGATGTCGAGAAGCCTTAGTTCCCTCCTGACCGCACGCTGGTTGATGCGTATTTCAGGCAGGGAAAACTCGCACCGGGAGATCTTCGGCGGTGTGGCTTCTCCATCATCTAAAGTCGAGTTCGAGGCAAAGGATTGAGCTAAAAGATCCGCCTTCTCCTTTGCACTATGGGCCAAACTGTCATCAGGCTTACGCAGTGGCGGGAGACTAGACTGGCAGAAGTTGCCTTGGACAGCCTTGGCAAGCGACCAAAAAGCACGGCTCCCAGAGGGATAACTCTTTAGTCGTTCGCCAATTCTGCCAATGTGCTCAGCCTTGGCCCTGGCTATAGGCTTCTTGCTGGACCTGGAAGCAGCATTAAAGTTCCGCTTCTCTTCTTTGGCGTTTGGATCCTGACGCTTTCTGGCGTCATTCCACGCCACGTATGCGGACTGCTTAAGGCGCACAGCTTCGGCGCAGGCATTGTTATACCAAGGCCGGCTACGACCCCCTACTGGTATTTTGGTATTGGGGATGAACAAGTCCATCCCCAATAGCACCATGTCCCTGATGCAGTCCGCACAAGCGTCAGGATTTTCGGAAGAGAAACAGAGCTGCCTCCATGGGTAGGACGCATAGAATTCACGAAGTCCATCCCAATCTGCTGACCTATAACGTCAGACCCTTCGAGATCCAGTCGCTGAAGAGCGATCGTGAAGAGTAGCAGGTGCCGACGAACGCACTAGGCAGTGGTCGGATGACCCTAGAGGGGCATCGACCACCACCCTGTATCCGTCAAGGTGTGTAGTCAGCAGAAGATCCAACAATGAAGGCTGGTGGGTCTCAACATCTGGAACACGAGTGGGTTGCGTTACCAGTTGTGTGAGACCATAAGCCAAGGCCAATTCATAAACAGTCCGACCCGGGAGGTCAGTGGTCCGGGAGCCCAACCACTCCACATGGTGAGCGTTAAAGTCGCCGAGGACCACCACCTCCGCAGATGGGTACTGCTTAAGAATTTGGTCAGTCCCCACTTGCACGTTCTCAAATAGGTGAGTAGACCCCACTTCACTGGCATGAGGCCTGTAAAGGTATGCGTAGATCCGAGTACGACCTCCATAATCTACGCATAGCCACAAGATCGACAGGTCCCGATGCTCGAGGCCCCGAAGGCGGCGACAACAGATATCACCCCTAACGAAAACGCACATCCCGGCCTTACGAAAGAATGAGTGCTCTAGTACGTAGCCGGGGTAGTTCAAGTACGAAGTATCGTCAGGGGTAGATATTTGAGTCTCCGTTAAAAAGAGCAGAGCGGGCCGCGACGTCTCGAGGTGGTGATGGACGGCGTCGAGGTTACTATGTAGACCCCTGATATTGCAGAAGTCCACTTGAAAAGTGGATGCAGTCTCCGCCGAGTAATTCCTGCTCTTTTTGTTGGCCTTCTTCATAAATTTTTATTTTATTTTATTAGAGTAGGAAGGGAGAAGGATGTGTGCAGTGAGTTCAGAATGATAACCGAATAAAAGGCGGAGCGTGGTGCGAGGTGGGCACGTGGGTTATTTGAGGAGCTGGCACGAAGCACGGAAGGGCCCCGATGCCCCCCCATGTACAGACGCTGGGATCCACTCCAGTCTCCCACTCTGGCACGGCGACTGTAAAATGGGATTTTCGCCGGTTGGTAGGACAGCTTCCCAAGGAGGGAATTTTAAAAGAGAATCCTTGGGTTCAGGTCCCCAACTGACCGGTAGGCGGCCGGCGGCGACCGTTCCCATCGGGTCTCCCTGTGCCCCGAGTCAGCCCCTCACGCCCATCGCGGCGACCGGGACTTTAGCACCGCATGTTCCGGGCACTATCCGAAACCACCGACACGGACAGGAGAGTAGAGGACGGGAACGGCTATCCAGTCCTTCCACAGGAACGCATTGCTACTTAGCTGCAGAAATAGGCTGGACGGTGGTACCAATCCGCTTGGGCCGAACGCCGAGCAGAAAAACATCCACTCGGAGTTGAGCCCTACCACCAGTGGCGGGAGAGAAAGGTAGGGACAAGGACACCATGACTGCGGAGAGAGTAAAAGGTATGCGGCGATGGAGGCTCGAGGGGCCGGGGTCGCGTACCCGATCATTCTATGTGGCAACCGGACAGATTAACACAAGAATGACCCTCTGACCTGGCTGGATTTCATAGCGATCTTTCATATGCACCTTTTAGTATAAATATTTCAGTTCAATAGCTTGGCTTAAAAGTTTCAATACAGTAATAAAGCTGTTGTCAAAAGCTAGTTTTGAATGTGCGTTCAAGAAACAAAGTTAGGGAATTGGTTGCTATGATACCATTAAAGCATATTCCCGAGGTTTATACTACATATTCATATTTGGACGCACTCCAAATAGTGTTCGGGTTGTGCGACATTATACATGATATTAACGGCGTGGCATATATTTCAGAGTCGTGAATTTTAACTGGTAAATAGTGCTATGTATAAATATCAATTTAATGTATTTGAATGACGGTTTGAAGTATAAATATCTTGTTTTTTTGTATTAGTATTCTTAAAAGAATTGGATAGTCGGCAAGAGAACAGACGAGGCTTGATCGTAATATGATAGAAGAAGCTAAATGTATTCCATAGTGTCTATATTGTAATGATGTCGCCCAAGACATTAATGCCCAATAAATTTATGTAAAATTAATTTTAATTCAGAGTGAATTGTTGGTCTAGAAGTTTAAGGAGTCGCTTATCTCTGCCGCCGCGCTAAGTGCTGTGGTTTCGACTCCTATACAGAGTAATTAATTTTAAGATTCACAATTGATTGTTCTAAGTCTAAAAGTTAATTTACTAATGAAACTTGTATGTTTATAAAGTTCTTTGCAACACAGAGCTTGGTGTTATCTTTATATTCAAAATAATTTTAAAATTAGTGTGCCTATAAATAAAGTTTGTTATACTCTTTTAAGTTTTGACTCAATATGTTTTAGTACATTATCAACATATTTTTATACAGACTCCTTGTTTAGTAGATCCAAAAAACTGAAATCTTAACGTATTTTACGGCATTAGGTCGTTTATTCTTTAAATTAAATCTAGTTCAAACAAACATCCAAAAACTTTGTGCTAATATTATTCCAAAGAATGGAATGATTTTATCAACAATTTTACTTTACAGTTATTAAGATATTATAAGAATCTCTTTTTGACCTTAATACTACTGTTTTTGAGCTTTCCATTTCTATGTTATTCTTTGTCAGGAATATTTTAATACTATTTTTTTTAAATAAATTGATATCGATTTTGTCCAACGAATCGAATGACACAATAAAAGGTTTTATACAAAGTTTATCTCTCTCTTTATCCCACTTCTAATAAGCTTAACCCGAGAAAAAGTAGGCTATCACCGTCTTCAGGTTCTCATCTATCTCTATACCAGAATTAATCACAATCGATTCAGTGATTTAGGCGTGAATACTTAACAAACCAACAAACTCATTTCCATATTTATAATATTAGTAAGGATTTAATTTATAATTATAAAATGATAAGTCTATCAATGAATTTAGATTTGTATGTCTTAGCTTTCGTAATACGTTATATATAACGCTTGTTTTATCCTAAGCCATCTTGAAGCCGTTATAAAATTACTTACTTACAAACATTAAACATTTACTACATTAGAAGCCATGCCCATGAGTTAAACATTATTGTGGATCTGTCATGGTCCCAGTTTTTATAAAAAATTATACAAAGTTTTTTTCTTTATTGATGTAATCTATGAGAACTTCACGGCACATTTATGGAATAAAAAGAAATAGTATATAATGCCACAATAATAGTAAGGACACAATATAATTACATTTACATTTCATATTTAATATAATATACTACAAATAGGAATATATGGAGAATGATGTTCGTTAAATAATATTTTATGTGAGTGTGAGATTGTGTCAAGAGTTTTAAACTTTTTCTTAAAATCCTTTTTGGTACAGGTCGTAGTGAAAATTTAATTTAACACCAATGTCACAGAAAATATTAGAATTGTTCATGTCAGAATATCATGACGTGAATGCGTCCACATACTCAGTGGTTTTGTTTATGAAATGTCACCTATGACAGTATGGCTGTGCAAGTTCAAGGTGACATGGGCGTTGTGAAAAATACAAACAATAATAGACCGACGCCAACCCAATGTTTGTGAAGGCAGTATAGCGAAAAACAAAGTGTACAAGTAACAATCTAGCTCAAGTTTAATCAACACCGCTTATCTGTCCATCCCAACTCGAATTGCGAGGTTGATTGTCCTTTCATTTCGTAAATATTTATCAATACAGAAATCCTTAGTGTTTTACGGACCGATTATATAATGTTTGCCTTTAGTGCGCTTTCCTTACATACTTAGATTGTTTACTTGTTTTTGACATTTATAATTATATTATTTTTTACTTTTATATTAACGCTGGTCTGCTTTTTCTTAGTTTGACCGAGTTATCTAAGTAGAGTGTAATGTACGCACACGAATACCGAAAGAGATTAAAGGATGAGGTATCTCTCCAAAGTACCTGTTTTTGGAGTTTAGAACTTTCCTTTTTTAAAATGTACAGCAACAACAACTTTCACTTCATAAAGTTTAGAATAAATTGCTTTATTAAATTTAATGGAGTATCACAGTCACCGTTAATGTTCGCCGTTTGTATTCAAACTTCGCCGGTGGCAGAAGTAAGGAGAGAAGGGTTAGGCAGATTCATAGATAAAAATGATTTATACCTTTTGTTTGATTGGTGCAGGAATCTTGAACGTGAGTTCTGCCTTTTCGCGTAGTCAATAAGATCGACTACAGCGTCATCTATCGCGTTAAGATTATTTATAGAGATAAAAGTATCCTGTCTCTCAAGTTGGATCAAATTGCACACAGTGTGCAAAATTTGTTTAAAATCGGTTCAGTACTTTAAGTGTGCATCGCGCACAAACAACGTGACACGAAATTTTTATATATAAAGATATAGATATCTCTTGAAAGATTGAACCGATTGCGATGAAAGAAAAACTAAGTAATACTCAAATTTGCACACAATTTTTACGTATAAAATTTGTCTATATTGGTTTTGTACATTTTACGTGATGGGTGCACAGACCAATAGACAAACAGATACAAATCTCAAATATGCTGAAAATGAGTTTTATTGGTTATCCTTTAACATCCTGGCTATTTTTTTTTATATATTTTCGTTGTGCAAAAACGACTTCTAAAGATTCATTATATGTATTGATTTAGACAGGCGAGAATAAACATTTAGACAAGAAACATTTAATTACAAGAATAACGTATATTTCCCGATGATATGTATATATATGTATTTAGTAATAGAATATAGAAAAAAAAAACAATAAAAAACATATTTTCGCTCTGAGAACAGTTAGTTAATGAATTCCATTTTTATTTTGTGCTTGTTTTGTGCAAAGAACTTATTGTATTGAGTAGTCATGTTTGTACTAGGACTACGTTGACCAGCATTTAAGCGACACACCGTTACATGAAATAATTTATGTGATCTGGTGGTACTAGCTGGAATGCGTAGTGCGATTTTATATTAAAGTTCAGAACACTTTTTGTAGATATTAAGAAGGTAATATAAAACATTAACTTATTTACCAGTTATTTAACCAGTTAATAATAATTATAAATTAATTATTTTCGACAAACAATCTAATAATAAGAGTAATAATAGCTTTCGATCCGTCGACGCGTCTTGACGTAATTGAATAAAGTTACTTTATTTTCTTGTGCGTATATTTTGCTTAAGTTAGCCGTACTATTGGATTAAAAGTCACTAAGTTGTCCCAGTTTCCGTTTACTATAATAACGAATTTTCCTTGTTTTTTTTTGTTTCGTGATAATGTTGAGGTCTTAAACAATAAGTTCTATAAAAAATAATTAAACTTTCAATGAAATTTTATCGGAGAGGTTTAACAAATTTTCTTTTTGAAGTATAATTTCTTTTTGTGTGAAGGTCGTTCGGGTAAGGTCAGCTCGAGGCGATTAAGGGAGAGAGAGATGTATAGTAATGGTTTACTTCTTCCGTGTAGTCTTACGCATATGCCGTTATTATGAAACTTAAAATGCTAAATGAGATTATAAGCTAAATTAAACTTTTAATTTCAAAAAATACACACATGTAAAGCACAAGAATAGCCGATGCCAAGGATATTTACATATACAATATTCAAGGTCACGAGAAGAGAGGAAACACAGGTGGTGAGAAAAGTAATGGATATGAAGGTTGAAGGACGGAAAGGAAGGGAAAGTCCGAAGAAATATGAATGGAGTGTGTGAGGAATGAGATGAAAGAAAAGGTAGTGAATTAAAAGATGACAGTTGATAGATATTTATGTAAGAAGAAAACATATTGCGCCGACTTCAAATAACTTGGGAACAGGACAAGAAGATGATGATATTAATTTTAGTATAAAACCATTAATTGATAATTAACTCTACATATCAATTTCTATTTAAAAATATGTATTTACCATACTTCATACTAATATTATAAATGCGAAAGTGAGTATGTTTGTTTGCTTGCTACGCTTTCACGCCTACACCGCTCAATCTATTTTGATGGACTTTTGTACAGAGGTAGATAGGAACCAGTAGACGGAGATAGGCTAATTTTTCTTGCGAATTCTTTATTATAAAAAGGGCACATTGAGAAATAACTTTGTCTGAAATTTTTATGATAGTCACCGTGAAGCTGTAACACCGAAGCCATGACCGCGTGGTTCTGTTGTGGAACGGAGAGGACAGGATTACATCAAATAACTTTTTAGAACAGTTGCCGTGATACATACATAGAACACGCTTAGCGAGGCAATGTCTCTACGTAATTTTATACGTACTACGTAATTTACGTTATCTTACGTAACTTGTTCTTCCAAACATTTTTTTACGTCTGAGTCTCAAAATGTTATTTTAGTCATTATTTGGCTAAAAATAATTAAAAGAGATATGTCGTTGCCACAAAAATACGTTTGAGAAATACAGAAATATGAGATCATTACAATGTAAATGATTAAATAGAAAAACGCGTTATATATGTCGTAGCAGATGATAATTTTTGAAATTTTAATCAATTTACTATTAAGAGTAATTTATTTGATAAAAATGACGACACCGTGCTGCCATCTAAAAATTAAGAGTGAGGCACGAGGGTGGGTGTTGTGGTAATAGAACTGACTTGGAGAGCGAGGCATTGTCGAGGAGATCAGGTCTGCCAAGAAACCTGCCAATCGTTCCTCTGTCCGATTTACTAAGTGCATTGTATTCACTATCCGATTATAACTAATTGTTGTTAGACCGGATTGTTATTGAATCGTCTGGATCTAAATCTAAATCTTACATCGTCACGAAACCAGACCTATGCGACGAGCCTACCACTCGCCTTGACCTTTCAATGACAATATTTTGTATAGTAATAGTAGTGATAATGAGTTGAGAACACAATGAGTTTATTCACAATAGTAACGTAACAAACTTTATTTTCGTCGCACTCAATCCATCACACACTGACACCAGAGACATCTGACGACAGAAAAATTAAGCAGCCCAATCGTTTTCTAAACGACGCTCCCTTTTGCATCAATCATTCTATCTTTTGTAATTTTTCAATGTCCGAACCAAAAGAGATAATAGTTTCTTAACATTAAATTAGTATATATATAGAATATACATTAAAATAACAATAACATGATATAGATTGGTTGTACCAGAGGCAAAAGGTAGTTAAAGCAACGAATGCTCAGTGGTAGCGTATACGGAAGTCGCGGCAACGTACCTGAGTTCGAATCTCTGCAATGAGCTTGAGTTTTGTGTGAAGAAAAATATAATTATAAAACCATGTCATGATGGTAGCGCTTTTTCTAATGTCCATTTTGAATATGAACTGGCTAACTCAAGTCGAAAATCTGTGGCCAAATACGTATAGCTGTGATCCGGCAGTTGCACTTGATAGTCAGTTCTTTCACAAGGATAAGTGTGGCCACTAACTTGGGCCACATCGCCAATTAACATTGTAACCATAACGCTAGTAAATATATAGACGAAAAATAAAATAGGATTTTATATTGTATAGAATAACGGTATAATAATTGCACAGTATTATACATTTATAAACTGAAACACGAGCATTGTACGATCAGTGATTCTTTGGGTGTATAGTTTTAGAGATATCGTGATGATATACATATATAGATAACCTGATAACAATTACGCTATAAAGAACTATCTCCACCATTTATTCCTCTCTTCTCCATCGTGGTCAAAAAATGTTACTAGAAGTACAAATAACATATATGATTAGATATAGCGCAGAACTCAAAATACTTCTGTACAAAATTGTAGAATTGGAGAATACTCCTGTTTACTTCTAACAGTGCATACTCAAATAAAAAAATACTACATACACGAATTAGGAATGTTAAGATACATATTTCCTTATCGCCCTATTGTAATATCATGAAGTACGTTTACCAAAGTTATAAACTACAAGTTTTAAAATTTTGACTTGAATCACATAAATACATGTTAATCGCCGCATTTTATATGGTGATACAGAATAAGTTATTTGATAATTAAATGTCTATATAAGGTGTAACATTTATTTGTGAAATAGTTTAATTAAATTCTCAAAATTGAATAATTTTAACACAAAAAAATTAAACGATATTATCTATTACCGAGAAAAATCTTCTAATTGAACAAAGTAATTTTGGCTACTTCATAAATACATTCTTTGCGCTAACATAAACCAGGATTTTTTAACTTATACTAATTATCTTAGTATTTGCTCTTAACTGTTTGAATTCAATTAAACTAACTGAATAAACATTATTAAATATAAATTGTATGTTTATTCGACTACGGCGAAAATCTGTGGCCAAATACGTATAGCTGTGATCCGGCAGTTGCACTTGATAGTCAGTTCTTTCACAAGGATAAGTGTGGCCACTAACTTGGGCCACATCGCCAATTAACATTGTAACCATAACGCTAGTAAATATATAGACGAAAAATAAAATAGGATTTTATATTGTATAGAATAACGGTATAATAATTGCACAGTATTATACATTTATAAACTGAAACACGAGCATTGTACGATCAGTGATTCTTTGGGTGTATAGTTTTAGAGATATCGTGATGATATACATATATAGATAACCTGATAACAATTACGCTATAAAGAACTATCTCCACCATTTATTCCTCTCTTCTCCATCGTGGTCAAAAAATGTTACTAGAAGTACAAATAACATATATGATTAGATATAGCGCAGAACTCAAAATACTTCTGTACAAAATTGTAGAATTGGAGAATACTCCTGTTTACTTCTAACAGTGCATACTCAAATAAAAAAATACTACATACACGAATTAGGAATGTTAAGATACATATTTCCTTATCGCCCTATTGTAATATCATGAAGTACGTTTACCAAAGTTATAAACTACAAGTTTTAAAATTTTGACTTGAATCACATAAATACATGTTAATCGCCGCATTTTATATGGTGATACAGAATAAGTTATTTGATAATTAAATGTCTATATAAGGTGTAACATTTATTTGTGAAATAGTTTAATTAAATTCTCAAAATTGAATAATTTTAACACAAAAAAATTAAACGATATTATCTATTACCGAGAAAAATCTTCTAATTGAACAAAGTAATTTTGGCTACTTCATAAATACATTCTTTGCGCTAACATAAACCAGGATTTTTTAACTTATACTAATTATCTTAGTATTTGCTCTTAACTGTTTGAATTCAATTAAACTAACTGAATAAACATTATTAAATATAAATTGTATGTTTATTCGACTACGGCGAAGCAAGACGAGGGTTGTGTTTGAGCGGTTTATATGTATGTATGTTCATCTATTCTCTCACTGATCTCTTCTCTCTTTGATCACCTGCTGGTTATAAGTTATAAGACGCCTTATTAAATTGAATGCTCCACCCTCTACAGCAGGTTACGTAAGGAACCAAAAAATAAATATGTTGTATAATATAGTGTTGGGTATCAGTTGAAAGAGCTTAATTAGCTCATTTAAAATATAAATATCTAATATATATAGATATATATATATATATCAGCAGGCTCAGGTTTTTAGACGTATTGTTAATTTGTTTCTTGGATCATAATAAACTGGAGAAAAATTCCTATGACCTTCGATCTCTTGCGGAATTAGAAAGTTTATAAAGTCTTAAAAATTACCCTTAACTCAGAAAAACTACTCAGTTTTTTTTTTTATCAACAACAAAATTATTCAACAAAAAAAATAAGTTCAATACTAAAACCCGAGTACTGAAAAATCTCGTTCTTAAAAGTATAAAACAAGAAAATATTTTTATTTTAGTTATTTATGTATAAACTAAAAAATATTTATAGTCTTTTTAAGTAAATAAATTAAATGTAAAATACATTTTAACTAATACATATGCATAGTGATGCTTAGTAGATAACCGTGGTCGTGGTCGTGACAGAAATAGTAAGGTTTTTGGTTATTATTCCTTCTTATTTCTTTATACTTTAAATTTTTTTTAGGAAGCCCACTCTCTGACAAAGCCGGGCACAGGTATGTACTAAATTTTTAATCTCCTCTGTAGTAGCTATTGTGTATTTTTCGTGCTTAATAATTTGCAATAGGCAATTATTCTAATTAGCCAGTTTAAACTAAAAAACTTGTAATAATACCTTCTGTTTCAGTGATAACAAATATTAAGATTTTCCTGTCCTTTTTTTCTATATTTGTATCCTTAGAATCCTTATACTTACTAACATTATAAATGTAAAAGTGTTTTTTTATTTGTTATGCTTTCACGCCTAAACCGTTGAATCGATTATGAGTAATTTTGGTATAGAGATAGATGGGGATAGGATACTTTCTCACAAAAACCCTATAGGGAGTGGAGTAAATTATGTATGAAGCTTTTAATTGCGTCATATGATTTGCTTTAATCTTTAGAGAATATATTGTGTGATTTTTAGAGATTAACTGCTTATAATTTCGAATTTCGGGTATGTTCAGACCTACCAGCATTAACCAATGTTCTAAAATAAATAATTTAATAGCATTTCATAAAAAAATTGGTTGACAAAGTCAGTATTACGTGAGTCGAGCCGCGGGTAAATGCTGCTAATCTTAAAATTAAAACATTTTAATAAAACTAATATGTTTTATTAGTGAAATTAATTTGCACTTTTTACGACATCTACTTGTGCAGGCGATTAAACCAATGACAAGGCAGAAGGACTTCATAAATATGATTAACGGATACAAACTCAGAAAATGATTTCTGGATCATAGAAATAATTGTGCAGTGTGAAAATTCAACCCACAGCACTGTTCTAAACTAAGCTGTTCTAACCGCTAGGACTATAGTTTAGTATAATTTTTTTTTATTATATCCTATAATTGAGGAATTGTTATTTATACGTTTATAACCTGAATAAAAATCTAACAACTGCAACTTCTTTCCAATTGTCTTAAACAGGAGAATATCAATGTAATGGCAACTGTTAGGCACAATACAATTAAAAAACCACAGCTAAATTTAGAGCTCGTAAATTAATTTACTGTTGTAGCTCTAAGCCTCGCTGCAGCTTTACATATGATACTTACTCCTAAAATACAAGAAGCCAAAAGAGTTTCAATTACAGGCCTATTATGTCCATGGTGATTCCGACCTAGCCGAATACAGATCCTTAGCATTGCGATACTGGTTGTATACCAAGATTTACTTACATTTATACATTTTTGTCAGTGATTTTGGTATTGCTTATTCTTTTTTAAAGTAGGGGAAAATATATTTATCTACTTGACTTCACAATATACTGAGCAGGCTACGACAGGAATGTATAAAATACATCTTATGAGAATGACCAGAAATACCTATACCTTCTCTCTTGTCGCTAGAGACGAGGCACAGTATTCTCAAAACTTGTATAAAAGTAACTACTTAGTCCTATATAAGAAAGGAATAACACATTTAATTTGAGTTTAGCTTTGAACATTACATTTAACATAATAATACAAACCAACTAACGTACCGCATGCTATCACAAGTATGAACAAGAAATGACAGTATATTTTCAACTCACCGATAGGTTAATGGTAGAATGCAAATATATTACTCCTATCGATATGAGTCAAATCCCTACAATTAATTTGAGCTAAATAAATAAAGGAAACATCGTGATAAAATCATATCATGACAGTACGGTAATTTTTAATGCTCATCTGACTATCTACCCTTAAGTTGAAAATCAGTAGTCAAACTCCTAAATGTTTCAGCACCTGCATTTGAGAGGTACTTTCTCTTTGCTAGGCTTAATATGCCTTGGGTCATATGACATATGATCATATGGTCACCAGGGTAACTTCATATCACACTGTGGTCAAATTATAACCTATATAGATAGAACAAAATCGTTTGAAGCCGTATAGACACGTATAGAAACGTATATAATTTTTATACATCGGGATTATATAGATTATCAACTTCTTACACGAATTAAAATCCCCGAAGCCGTTTTATTAACGGTTCATTTTGATCTTTCATGTAAACGGCCTGTCAGTTTTTTATCTCAAATTTACGTTCTGTTTGGCGCGATGAAAAAAGGACCGAAGGGGTGGCACGGAGTTAAAATAGATACAGGGAGTTTACGCTACTTTGAAAGGCGAATGAGGCGCTTATATTGAACGAATTGATTTTAAGGAAAATGCTTCGTGGGAATTTTCGTGCCTCTGACATCGATGCCTTTATTTATTTCCATTCCGGGAACATGTATACTGATGATCTTTGTTTTTGATTTTATATTGAGTCTGCTATATAATAAAAGATTCTACTGGCAATCAATTATTCTGCATATTTATTATATTCAGTCTGTAGCTAATATACAACTATACTGACATTGCATGGATTGGCGAATTGTAGAACTCTCCATAGTATTGCATTTATACGTATAACATTTTGAATTTGTATCCAAATACATGAAAATCATGATAAAAGTAGTGGTAATCAAGTCACAGTTATTCTCTTTTGGCTTGTCGAGGTTTGGTATCAACCATTGTGTGTACAGCTGTTGAGAGATATGGGATTAAGAGTGATATGAGAATACGTATCATTGTTATTTGTGTACTTTGCCGATAAAAAAAATAATAACTCTGGGTTGTATAAAGTTATTTCTTTCTTACTCCTAATTTCGAAACTCATCCTGTGAATAAAATCCTGTCCATCCTAAAGAAGCAGTAGTCTGTATCTTTATTACGATATTACAGAGATTTTTTTGTGAGATCTCCAAATTCATGGTTATTTCAGGCAACCCTATATTCGACTGAAAGAGTTACTAGCGCTTATGAAACAAACTAAAAGTGATATGAACTTAATCATACTTAACAGTACAATTTGTTATCTATCCACTCTCTTCCCGCTATAGACGAGGCGATAGCGCTATCTCTTTATTCCGTAGTTTGCAAAGGCCTTATCTACGTTTGACACAAAATCGCAACACGCGACAAAGGGGCTTACTGGAGACTCATTCAATTACCAACGGCTTTTAACGTTCGCTTGTGCTTGACAGCTATTGCCCTACTGACGTTTTGTGAAGTTTAGTCAGTACTAGCATTGTGTCGGACATATTTACTATCAATAAAGCTGAAGTGCCTTGAGCGTTATTGCCTTTTACAACACTCAACGAAACACCTGTATTAATCTTTTGTATTTTTGGCTTTAGTTAAAATTTCTAATTAAATATAATATTTACATTTAATATAGTAAGTGTTGTTATTTCAAGGGATGCTGTGAGTTCTAAATGATCACCTGTCAATCTATTATCAAGTAAAACATCTGACGCCCAAAACTCTGTTCGCTTCAGGTTTACATTTTATTTTTTATCTTACATGAAAGAAGATTATCATCGAATTATGGCTAAACTGTGACAAAAACAGTTTTTCTAAATAGAACTGAAAAATTCATGTCTGTTTTTGTTTCGTTCCTTTTTTACCCTAGCTCAGTATAACGACCATAGTTAAGCTTAATACTAAAGATTAATATGATCGAAGAACAGTAGTGACTGCCGTAAGGAAAAATTACATCTGTCAGTCGCGACTGTCATACCGGGCTGCTAAATTGTTCTTCCCTTAGTTGACTTGAGTCGACTTCATACGAACAAGTATTGCATAGCCGACCTTGACGATTTACTTTCATTCAATACTACAAAATGAAGACCTAATCACCCAAAATATTATTACTTCAAAAATTCGTCTTATGCATATGTAATTTTTGTGTAACTCTTAGCTTTAAATATAGAAATCTAAGAGTCTGAGATATTTCATTACATAATTTTGTATAGATTCTATGTACTCGTAAAAGACTTTGTTTGGGTATTATTGCTCGGTATTATTCAATTCAATCGTCCCGTTCGTTCGTGCGTGAGCTGAAGAACGAACGAAAAACCAAATTATTACTTCTCTTTGCTCCGTTAGACAAGCGGCGATGTATAAAAATTGATCATCTGTCACATTGTTATTGCATTTCCATGTTTCACGGATGTCTGTTGGATATATATATTAAATTACTTTTTTCATTCAGTGTAACAAACCGTTACCCTTATATACATACATATAGATTAGCCTTACAACAAAACCATGATAAAAATCCACTTTTTGAGACTTTTGACTTCAATACTCACAACATCTGCATTTATTGAATTGTTTAATTTGAAAGCTTACTTAATTAAAAAGTAAGATCTTTGGAGTGGCACAGTGTTTGCTATCATTGGCAGTTCCAGTATTTGGGCCTGGTACTAAAATACATGCAAATGAATCAACCTGAGACCGCTAAGAACTATATAGTATCTTTGACTCGCATTCATTTTTATCCAAACTTTAAAACAAACACCCCTTACGACTATTTCGTATATGAATATTATGTTAGGCGACTCTAATTGTGCCAAAAAAAATAGTTAACACTTTGATGACAAATTCGAAGTAATCTATCATGAATATCAGTGTTAGCTTACGCTAATTATCATTCTTAATTCTTCATCAAAATCTATTGATTACTTCTACAGTGATGCACTCAAAGACAAATATAAATTGCATATTGCCTATAACAAAAAATTGACCAATTTAAACTTACATAAAATTATATTTTATGTACATAATAAACATGTATACAGTATGTAAGCTGTATATAGGGTTTCCCAGCAGGTAACGATAACCTCGCATCGGGGAAAGACCCTCTTATGATGAGCCAGTAAAAAAAAATTGGTGTCCTACACACAGTACTACTCGAGCACAAACCACTTTATAAAAAATCAAAACTATACTATCCGCAGATGAATTTTTCGACGTTCTGTTTAGAGTTTTGAATTTAGTTTTACCATAGTGAGCTTGTTTGTTTGTTATGAGCGAAGCTGCAGTTGTAGGTTTCAGTTCTGTTTTGGCCCCGCAAAAAGCCAAACCAGTTGTTGCTAAATCAAACAATTCAGAAAAAAATGTATTTTTACAGAAAAATAAGTAAATATCATTGATAAAGTACTCTAAGGGTACTATCACTTAACTTTTGTAACTCTAACAAAAAAAAAAAAACACCAAGTTGAGCAAGCAAGTTTTATCAAACGATGTTCGATTTCATCAAGATTCTGAAATACTATCATATTTGCATCATCTGTAATAAAATAATATTTTATTTTCTTTTTTGCGATTGGTGACCTATTACATTATTGTGTCGTCTAAATAAAAGTATAAGAAACGATTGCAGTTGTTTAAGTAAATTACGTTTTAGTGACGCTTTTATTGTTAGACAGAGATAGTAGTGGTTGTATATACAATTAGAAAGTGATAGATTGTGACACCTATGAAGCCGCCTTTTTGTTATTAACAATGGTTCACTTTCATTATTTGTCACTACGTTACGTTGCTTTGTTATACTACATATCTATTAGTATTCTGTAATTTCTTTACTAACCCGGCTTGTTTTGAACTTGATTTCGGATATTTTGCGAACTGACCGGGCTTTCTCTTGGACGTTGATATTTTGTTGTGGAAATCGTTTGACACTATGCCGAATACTTATTCTGCAGAGGAGTATGCTAACATGTATCTCATTTACGGAGAGTGTAAATGTAATGCCAATGCTGCCGCTAGGTTATATCGTGAAAGATACCCAAACTTCGGGCCTTATCCAGACTACAGAGTCTTTTAAACGTTCACCGATTGTATTCTGAAGCTCAACTGCCTAGCGCTCCAAAATTTGAACGGAGACCAGGTGCAAATATCGATGATCTTGTTTTGGATCAAATAATTCAAGACCCTGAAACGTCCCTAAGAAAAATTGCAGAAAATACGGGTATAACAAAAAGTACAGCACAAAGGATATTAAAAAGGAACACAGAGAAATTTTTTGTAGACAAATGTTAAGGAAGAATAGCGAGGAAGCGCAATTTTAAGATAATGTTTTGAGGTTAGATAAGACTACCTGTAAAAAACGGTTTTCTAAATTTACACAATTTGCATAGTTGGCAAACAGTAAATCCGCATTTAATGCGCACAGGAAAGTCGCAATATCAATTTAAAATAAATTTATGGTCGGTATTTTTAAACGGTAAAGTCTTAGGACCAGTAGACTACCTACCTAACTGCATAAAAATTGAATGGCGTAAAATATTTGGAATTTCACCAAATTGAGGTACAAAGTTTTATAGAATATATACCACTCAAGGTTTTACGAAGAATATGGCTTCAGCACGACGAATGTCCAGCCCATTATGCCCGACCGTTGAGCGAATATTTAAATAATTAGTACCCTAATAAATGGATTGGTCGATCGAGCCCGATTGAGTGGCCAGCACGTTCCCCCGATTTAGATTCTTTTATTTTTTTATTGGGGACACTTAAAGGATACGGTATACAAAAAACCAATAGAAAACCTAACTGACTTAAGTAGAAGAATAAATGAAGCTGCCAGTCAGATAAATCGAAAAGGATATGCTAGACTCATAAAAAGATAATTTTTAAGAAGATGTAGATCATGTATTATTGTTAGTGGAGGGCAATTTGAGCATTCGCTTTAAATAAATAATTGTAAATAACATGTCGTTTTACTCTAGTTGGTGATAATACTGATAACCAACTATACATATAGAAAGAGACACTTTATTCTTACCTTTAAAAAAACATTGTTAATAACAAAATGGCGGTGTCATAATCTATCTCGTTCTAATTCCATATAGAACAACTACTATCTTTGTCTGACGATAAGAGCGTAACTAAAACATAATTTACGCAAACAACTGCAATTGTTTCTTATACCTTTATTTAGAGTACACGATAATGTAATAGGTCATGTATCGCAAAAATTAAAATAAAATATTATTTTATTACAGAAAATGTACATATGATAGCATTTCAGAATTTCGATGAAATCGACCATCTTTTGATAAAACTTGCCTGCTCAGCTTAGTGAATTATTTTTTTAGTACGAGTAATCGAAGTTAAGTGATAGTACGCTTAGAGCAGATCTATCAATTATATTTACTTATTTTTCTGTAAAAATACATTTGTTTCCGATTTGTTTGATTTGGCAACAACTAGTATGACTTCTTGCGAGGTCAAAACAAAATTAAAACCTACAAACAATTCAAAACTCTCAACAGAATGTCGAAAAATTTTAGTCCGGATAGTATATTTTTCGTTTTTAATAAAATGGTTGGTACTCGAGTATTACTGTGTGTAGAACGCTGGTTTTTTTTTATTGGCTCACCGTAAGAGGGCCTTTCCGCCGATGCGAAGTGATCTTACCTTCTGGGATAACCTTTATATTGTATCGAAACTCTCCCTGACATCATTACTATTGCTTATATAATAGTGATAGAATGAATAATATTAAGAGAGTGTCTCTGATTGTTACCTAAAATCTATATCAGTAATCATTCAGTAATTAAGACCTACATCTACGCTATGAATTAGCTGAACAGTTAGTTTATTTATCTTTGTACCTACCTATATATCTTAAAAAAATATTTATAATATATTTACATAATATAAAAAACCTGAAGAGCTACTAAAATAGTAACCTGTTATGTTAAATTAATGTATGAATAACTATGATTATGTTGTAGATTTATGTCACCAATAATTTATTGCAATTACTTACCTAAACATGTACTTACATTTAGTTTTATAGAATTCAAATTGAACGTGATTTCTATATAATTATTTAAAATAAATATATATTCAAATAGCAGCTTACAAAATATATACAAATTAGAATCTGAATAAAAATGTAAGTCTGTAGGGAAAAGTGTGGTTTTGTGGCTTACCACTTCCAGTGTAATGCAGAATATATTCTGTTGGTATTATGAACACAACAGGAAGCCAAATATAGAGCAATAGTTACTTATTGCTATTGGGTCACTTTAGCAGAGGGCAGGTTGCCTTCATACTAAATCGAACACCAAATCCATGCAATATAATCTCCAAATAATCACTCTGCAAATATCAATACAATGAGAACTAGCATTACTATCAAGCAAAATAAGTTGAAGAGATGGAGAGAAGTCCAAGCACGGTAAGCTGTGATTGCTTTAAGTGTTAACTCCGATCTGAGTAAAATGCACTGGATAAAATGAAACTCTGATGATTAAAAGTATATATGCTGTACTCGCGTCAGTTTAGAGTTCAATATTAAAGGTATAACTCATGCCCATACCTCATTTTGACTGTGTAATAGAACCAAAACTATATTATCTGTACAGTTGATATTGTGTAGTGAATAAGAAGAATATTCATAGGAACCCTGGTTGGAATTCTACAGTAATACCTTAATCGTACAACCATTATAATCTACTTACAGTGTTATAGTTTTTTTTTCTGCACATTATCATAATACTCACAAGTCAGCACCACATTTTGCCCTGAAAATCTAACTACATCATTTTTGCATTGATTACAGCCTCGTTTCCTTAACCTTGACAACTTTCCTACGTTCTTTGGAATATTTCTGACATTATAACCAAGATATATTACCGTGAGCTTACCCTGTTTATATTCCCATAAACTCCCACCAGCATTTCCACAATATATCTCTTTAACGTCCTCCCTTTTCTTCGACAAAAAGCTTCTAAAATCCTTTTAAATCTCTCATTTCAAACCCGCTTGTCATCCCCTCTGATTCATCAATATAAAAATATATAAAAGTACAGTACAAGAAACAGTCATCTTTTGACTATGATTGTAAAATTTGTAAAATCTAAATATGAAGACTTTCTATATTTATTATAAATTATATAATTATTAAAATGCATATTTTCTAGAAAAAATTATTCAAACACTATCAATCTGCCGAAACCTATACAACCTTCATTACAAATTCAATTCAATTGCAATTTTTTTTTTATAATATTTAGAATAAGCTTATAAAAATTTAAAAGATAGATTTAACTCTATCTTTTAAATTTTTATAAGCTTATTCTAAATATACCTAGGAATGGATCTGTTACAACATGTATATGTGTGTATGTAACTTCGACTTTGAGAGTTACTACCACTCAACCGCAACAGCTAACAGTGATTGGAATAACTAACAATATTAAATTAAATTAAATTCCATTGTTGGTAATAATTTTATATCATAAAGTATTTTGTAGTTGCATTAAATTTTATTAGAAACAATTTTATTTCAAAGGAAACAAACACATTTCCCGAGTTACAGCTGGATCCAACCCGGTACAGTACGAAATCCGCTTTTCTTCCCTTATTTCCAATAATGGCAAGAAAACAATGAAACAATCCAATACCTACGTATTTGTATTGGTAAACTTCAAAGAAAAGTTCTATTTTTAACTCTATAAGCTATAATTATATTTTGTTATGTTTTATTTGATTCAGTAAAAACAATTCATATATTTTTATTAACTACTAGAATTTACCGGCGATTTAACTTATCTTTTAAACTGATCTTTGAGATAATTTGAAGATTGCCTTATAATTTCAACAAAATCGGTCCAAACGGTTTGGAGTAAATAGGTAACATATACATAGGTCACGGGCTTGGTTATTTTAACGAATTACTTTTGTTTGCTTCAATATGTATAACATGTAGTTACCAGAATTCAAACTATCTTTTTTTGGTTTTTGAAGTGTGCAGAAGTACTCCCTATATATGTTATTTTTATAAAGCGGTAAAATTTGTTTGTTTAAACGTGCTAATCTTAAGTCCAACCCAATCGGATTTTAATAAAACGTTTTGTATTTGATAGAGGAAGGTTTTAGACTTGTTCACAACGCGATACCGCCAATAGGAAGAGCAAAGCTGTATTGAAAAAAGTTACAAAAACAGGCAAAAATGATTAAATATAATTTTAGTTTTACGCGAATGAAGTCGCAGGTATACCCAGTGTATGTATATAAACAGTCAAGCTCCCGTAAGTATTGATTTTCTTTTGCGTCACACGCATTCATAAATAAAATTCATTATTCCAAAATGGTACTCGAGCTTCTACTTTGCTGGTAACCTTTATTTTTTTGTTATTAAACCGCGCACTCATCTATGTATAAATCATGGCTCCACACAATTTTTGTTTGATTCTAATTTAGCTTCCTAAAAGTTTAATTAACGTAGCACATATAACCCGTATTTAAGTGCAATATCAGTGTTCCTGAGCTTATTGTTCCATTATCTTCTATTATAGATTAACAAAATGCTTACTGATGACCATAACCTTAAAAGTTAGATAAGATTTTGTTAACTTAAATACAAGAATTTTTCGGATATTCATTTTATAATTGTTTTCGTATTTAGAATTCGGTGAAATAACACTAATTTAAACGGATTTTACCCTGGTTATTTATTAATTTTGATCCCGACGTTTCGAAAGCTTTTCAGCCTTCGTGGTCAAAGGGCGGAAAACAAAAATTAAATTGAAGGTAGACTTAGTAACATGAACTTTTCTGGTCAACATACACTTCAGTCCGCCCCGTGACCACGAAGGGTGAAAAGCTTTCGAAACGTCGGGATAAAAATTAATAAATATCCGCAATGAAATCCGTTTAAATTAGTTTTATTTCGATGAATAATATTCGCGTAAACATGAGAAATCATTATAAAATTCGGTGTACAGCATTATCGTAATAAATAATACATTTCCTAATATAGTTCATGAAGTCACTAATTGTTCTAGAAGAAATAAGTGTTCACTATGCTATGAAAGGAATAAATACTTGTGTTGAAATGCAGGATTTAAAAAACATCCTACACTGTTAAAAATTTCTTTGGTAATTTTACAAGAAATGTGTTGGCAGTATATGCTCAAAGCAGTTTTGTAATTTAAGTAATCAAGCTTTGTAATTTTACAAATCTTTTTTTATTGTTTCTGTTTTGGAAAATTCAAAAACGTAAATACTAATTTCAGTAACAAACATTGTAATTTTGCAAAACATTTTTTATTGTTCATTGAAATAAAACTAATTTAAACGGATTTTATCGCGGTTATTTATTAAATTTTGATCCCGACGTTTCGAAAGCTTTTCAGCCTTCGTGGTCACGGGGCGGACTGAGGTGTAGGTTGTCCAGAAAAGTTTATGTTACTGTGTCTACCTTCAATTTAATTTTTATTATTGATGGTGTTCCGATCTACGCAGAAAGAGCTCACAGTGTCTTGAGGTCTGGCAATTGGTCTTTTGGGTTCCGATTTAATTAAATGTATAATTGGATCCCAGGCTTGTGCTAGCTTCCAACCATCTTCTCTATTGAAATTTGGATGTTTTTTAATTTCAATAGCCTCACGAATCATCCTAGGTAGGAATCGGTGTTCTTTTGCAAGGATTTGTGGCTTGTCGAATCGAAGATAATGTTTGGAGCCTTCTTCTGAATGTTCAGCAACTGCAGACTTCGTAGAGCGTCGGTGTTTAACATCAGCTATATGTTCTTTTACGCGGGTCCCTATATTTCTTTTAGTTTGTCCGATATAGGAGAGGCCACAGTCACATTCTATTTTGTATACGCCCTGTTCTTGTAGAGGTATATGACACTTGACAGGTGGTAAAAATTGACTAATCTTCTTGGGCGGCTTGAAGTAAGTTTTAATTGAAGCACGCTTCAGTACATAGCCAATCTTGTCTGTGACCCCTCTTACAAAAGGTAACACAACAGGTACACGTTCTACTGTGGCTGGTTTCACTCGGTTTCCGTGACGGCGGCGTGGAATTTGGAGCTTGTTATCACGCAGTACTTGCTTGACATGTCGCAGCTCAGCAGCCAGATGTTCCTCGTCACAGATTCCTTGTGCTCTCTGAAACAAAGATTTACCCACGGTAGCTAACTGTTTTGGATGGTGGTGAGATTCACCATTCAGGTATTTATCTGTATGGGTCATTTTCCTGTACACAGTATGGCCTAAAGACTGATCAGGATTACGGATAACTAAAACATCTAAGAAAGGAAGAGATTTCTTTTGCTCTAACTCCACAGTGAATTGTATGTTATTGTTAATGGAGTTAAGATGATCTAAAAATGCAGCTACTTTGTCAGATGGTAAAATTGTGAAAGTATCATCTACGTACCGTTTGTAAAACCTGGGGGTGACGGGGGCAGTGCTTAGGGCTGTCTCCTCGAAGTCCTCCATGAAAATATCGGCGACTACTGGAGATACAGGTGAGCCCATAGCTACTCCATTCACTTGTACATAGAACTGATTCCTCCACAACATGTAGCCAGATGTGAGGCAATGTTTGAGTAATGCTGCATACTCTATGGGCATGTTATTATCTGCTAACCTCTTAGACACAATTTCAATGCAGTCTTGTACTGGTAAGCTTGTGAATAGAGACTGGACATCAAAACTAACCATGGTTTCATTGTCAGCTAATTGTAGGTGTTTAATATCACTGACAAATTGGTATGAATCCTTCACAGATGCTCTAGTGTTGCCTCTTAGTGGTGATAACACTTTTGCTACGTGCTGAGCCAATCTGTAGGTTGGTGTGTCGATCTGACTCACGATGGGACGTAGTGGAGCATTTGGCTTGTGTATTTTCGGTAACCCATACAGTTTAGGAGGTTTTGCACACGATGGGACGAGTAAGTTTACGTCAAGATTTAATGTGTCGGAGTAACTGCTTATTAAAGAGCTAGTAGCCTTTAAAACTTTGTTGGTTGGGTCTGTTTTAACCTTCTTGTATGTACTTTCATCCGACAAAAGTTGTTCTATTTTATTATTGTAATCTGACGTATCCATTACTACTGTCGCATTACCTTTATCTGCACGGAGAATAGTTACATCCTTCTGTGAACGCAAGTTCTTTAAAGCGATATATTGTTGTTTTGGAAGATTTGGTTTGGGCGCTTTCACTTGTCGTAATATTGACGAAATGTCTTGACGTATCGCCTCCGAATCCTCCTTTTGCAAATTATTTTTCACGAGACTATTCTCAACGTTACAAATAATGTCTTACATTATTTGTAACGTTGAGAATAGTCTCGTGAAAAATAATTTGCAAAAGGAGGATTCGGAGGCGATACGTCAAGACATTTCGTCAATATTACGACAAGTGAAAGCGCCCAAACCAAATCTTCCAAAACAACAATATATCGCTTTAAAGAACTTGCGTTCACAGAAGGATGTAACTATTCTCCGTGCAGATAAAGGTAATGCGACAGTAGTAATGGATACGTCAGATTACAATAATAAAATAGAACAACTTTTGTCGGATGAAAGTACATACAAGAAGGTTAAAACAGACCCAACCAACAAAGTTTTAAAGGCTACTAGCTCTTTAATAAGCAGTTACTCCGACACATTAAATCTTGACGTAAACTTACTCGTCCCATCGTGTGCAAAACCTCCTAAACTGTATGGGTTACCGAAAATACACAAGCCAAATGCTCCACTACGTCCCATCGTGAGTCAGATCGACACACCAACCTACAGATTGGCTCAGCACGTAGCAAAAGTGTTATCACCACTAAGAGGCAACACTAGAGCATCTGTGAAGGATTCATACCAATTTGTCAGTGATATTAAACACCTACAATTAGCTGACAATGAAACCATGGTTAGTTTTGATGTCCAGTCTCTATTCACAAGCTTACCAGTACAAGACTGCATTGAAATTGTGTCTAAGAGGTTAGCAGATAATAACATGCCCATAGAGTATGCAGCATTACTCAAACATTGCCTCACATCTGGCTACATGTTGTGGAGGAATCAGTTCTATGTACAAGTGAATGGAGTAGCTATGGGCTCACCTGTATCTCCAGTAGTCGCCGATATTTTCATGGAGGACTTCGAGGAGACAGCCCTAAGCACTGCCCCCGTCACCCCCAGGTTTTACAAACGGTACGTAGATGATACTTTCACAATTTTACCATCTGACAAAGTAGCTGCATTTTTAGATCATCTTAACTCCATTAACAATAACATACAATTCACTGTGGAGTTAGAGCAAAAGAAATCTCTTCCTTTCTTAGATGTTTTAGTTATCCGTAATCCTGATCAGTCTTTAGGCCATACTGTGTACAGGAAAATGACCCATACAGATAAATACCTGAATGGTGAATCTCACCACCATCCAAAACAGTTAGCTACCGTGGGTAAATCTTTGTTTCAGAGAGCACAAGGAATCTGTGACGAGGAACATCTGGCTGCTGAGCTGCGACATGTCAAGCAAGTACTGCGTGATAACAAGCTCCAAATTCCACGCCGCCGTCACGGAAACCGAGTGAAACCAGCCACAGTAGAACGTGTACCTGTTGTGTTACCTTTTGTAAGAGGGGTCACAGACAAGATTGGCTATGTACTGAAGCGTGCTTCAATTAAAACTTACTTCAAGCCGCCCAAGAAGATTAGTCAATTTTTACCACCTGTCAAGTGTCATATACCTCTACAAGAACAGGGCGTATACAAAATAGAATGTGACTGTGGCCTCTCCTATATCGGACAAACTAAAAGAAATATAGGGACCCGCGTAAAAGAACATATAGCTGATGTTAAACACCGACGCTCTACGAAGTCTGCAGTTGCTGAACATTCAGAAGAAGGCTCCAAACATTATCTTCGATTCGACAAGCCACAAATCCTTGCAAAAGAACACCGATTCCTACCTAGGATGATTCGTGAGGCTATTGAAATTAAAAAACATCCAAATTTCAATAGAGAAGATGGTTGGAAGCTAGCACAAGCCTGGGATCCAATTATACATTTAATTAAATCGGAACCCAAAAGACCAATTGCCAGACCTCAAGACACTGTGAGCTCTTTCTGCGTAGATCGGAACACCATCAATAATAAAAATTAAATTGAAGGTAGACACAGTAACATAAACTTTTCTGGACAACCTACACCTCAGTCCGCCCCGTGACCACGAAGGCTGAAAAGCTTTCGAAACGTCGGGATCAAAATTTAATAAATAACCGCGATAAAATCCGTTTAAATTAGTTTTATTTCAATGAATAATATTCGCGTAAACCTAAGAAATCATTATTTTTTATTGTTTCTGTTTTAGAAAATTCAAAAACGTAAGTACTAATGTCAATGACGAACATTGTAATTTTACAAATAAGCTAAATTAAAAATAGTTTGTAAAATTTTCAATGTATCCAATGCATTGATGAACGTAGCTTCCTGAATAAGAAAAAGTGTATTTTTTAATATTAACGATTTTTTAACGACAAAAAACTATAAAATTCGGTTTAATCAAAATAGCATCTGCAAAAAATTTTTTTAAGCTCAATTTTTTCATAATAGAACTAGTGGTAGTAGTGGCAGAACTAGATAATATCTATAATAAAGAGAAAAAATAAAATTGATTAAATTATCTCCGAGATAGAGATATTTGTTTATGAGCGTACGCTCAGAACTCACACAGTTTTTATTAAAAAATTAATATTTTGTAAGCTATTAGTCGTAGAGTAATGCGGTTTTTTCAATTTGTTTATTATTCTTCTCTCTAAATTTCATTCGCAAGATGTCTCGACTACTTGTCAATAGTTTACGAGATATTTTAATTTTGCAAAATGTTTTTGGTAAAATTACAATTCATCAAAAATATTGAGACAATTAAGTAATTTTCATTCATTTTCATTGTAATATAATATTATGATATTTCTTTGGGATAAATACTTGTAAATATTTTTTTTTTTTAATTCATTAATGATAAATGTATTTGTAAATTTACAACACATATAGAGTTTATGCAATATAGCTGTAAAACTCAAACTTTTAATAGTGTTTTTCTGATATGTTTTAGAAAATGACTTTAATTGTATGGTAATCGTATTTTAGTTTGGACAAAGTTGCAATTTTACTTAATCTTCAATTTGTAAATAGATTGTAATTTTACGAGCATTTTCAACAGTGTGATATCGGATTTTACAATAATTATGATTTGTAAAAATATAATAATTTTACAAATAATTTTTACAGTTGAAGTTTAGTAAAATTACAATTTGCGGCTAACATATTCTAATTTTTGGCGAAATTACTACGTACTTTGTAATTTTACAATTAAAGAAGTAAAAATAATATGATGATTTTTGAATATATAATAAATTCATTGTAATTAAAGTTACATTGTTTCTTTGTAATATTACATAAAGTTGTTATGAATATGACTAAAAACAAAGCTTGTAAATTTATAACGCTTTTCATTTGTAATTAATGAATTGATTTGTAAAATTACTATATGTGTACTGTTTATACATGCATTTTGTATAATTGCAACTTATTATAGTGGTTTTATGAAAGTGTTTGGAAAAATTACCTAAATAGTATAGTAACTTCATTTTGGTACACACTGGATTGTAATTTTACATGACATGTGTCTTGTAAAGAGATTGTAATATTACAAAAAATTTTAACAGTGTAGTTTTTTAAGTTAATAAATAAATGCAAAATATACGGTAGGAATTTGGTTTTAATACCTTGCTGACTGGCAAGTTGCATATCTGGCACCATATACCTATAGGTGTATTCCAGTAATTGCACTTGATAGACTATCCCTCCACTAGGCTTAGTGTGTCACCTTGTTCGCCACATTGTCACTTAACATCAGGTGAGATTGTTTCCATAACGATATACCTTAACAATAAAAAACAACCGATTTGTAGGTTTTTTTAGCGGTTTCGTAGTCTTAGCGTGGCCACCATCTTGGCTTACATAGTCAATTAACATGAGGTGAGATGTTGCCCGTAACGTTAAAAACCTAAACGAACTAATTTAACAATTACTGTTCAGTATTGAACATAAAATGTGCATATAAGTTGAATTATGATAATTAAAAATATTCAAATTATAATAGTTTTGCGAATAGGCACTAGAGGATAACTCGAGCTTACGCGTGAGAGGTAATCCGACAGTTAACAAACAAAGAGTTAATTTACATAGGTACCTCAAGTAGCAATATTAAGGGCTTTATAGGCGGGTTTAGAGGTCGTTATGACTATAACTAGGGCAGGTAAAAGGTTTTTACTTGTATTATGGTGTAAAAGTTTTCTTTATATGAGAAATAAAACATTGTTTTGGTAATTTTGGTATTTAGACGTCTCTTGTTCCAAGAATTGTCGGTATATACATACTATTAAATGATTTGATGTATTTAATGATTATTCTATATTTTGCCTTTTTTAAGTTATTGTACGAAACTATCGGAAGCGATTGTATGTTGTACATGTGTTATTGTAAGCGATATGACTATAATATATTTAAATATTTTTGCCCGTTTTTGTAACTTCTTTCAATACAGCTTTTCTCTTAACAGTGATAACGTGATGTCTCAATGGTTATTTATTTATTTATATATAGTAACATTGACAGACATAAAGCTATAAGACAACATCTAAATAAAAATGATTTATGCAAAATCTTTCCTAGTAAAAATAATGTGTGACTTATTTTTAAATGAATCGAGTGTGTTGCCAAATATATCGATGGTATTATAGTTTTTATAAAGGTTATTATATAGATCTATTTCTCGATTTAAGAACGCACTTCTACTTGAGTTGATTTTTAAGATTTAAGATTAAGATTTATTAAGAATTTTTAAGATTAAGAAGTTGATTTAAGAACGTGTTTCTAGTGTGAAGCCTGAAACCATTACGTGGAACCACCAAGAATATTTTAGTCAACAATTCAGGGCAGTCAAGTATTCCATTCACGAGTTTATATAAGTAAACAAGATAAATATATAAATATTTTTTAAATTCGACTTATAGTTCTACTTAATAATATGAATATAGATCACGTCAGAAAATCTCTGTCGGAAGCAAAGCACCAAATAAAATATCAAGTGTACGAATAAATTGTGATTTAATATGTTATTTTTCGGGGGATAAATTTTGCTGAGGCCTTATCAACACAAATATTTTAGCTACATCATCCCTTTAAATTATGCTTACACATTTTCGCTAACTAATCCATCGGATAACTTAACTCGAGCTTTTATAACGATATATGCTAATATTTTCTCTTGTCTATACTGCATATGTATATTTTTTATTTAAGCACCTTTTTATTATTTGTAGGTTTAGCGATATTGTCAGAATCTCACCCGATGTGAATAAAGACGGTAGACACGCTAAACCTAGTGGTATTGGTTTATAAAATACACCAATAGGTATTTGGCGACATATTTCTACTTGTGTGTGGTAGCCTAACTAGGCATTAGAAAAGATCTACTACCATTCTATGGTTATATCACAATGTTTTCCTTCACTGAAATCTCAAAAACATTGCAGGTGGATTCGAACTCACGTTCATTGATGCGGTATTCGTACACACAACCAACTGAGCTGTCATCGCTTTAATAATGTTAAGTTTAAATAAAACCCTAGTTGGTCATTACGCCCAGTAGAAGAACTTGTGGGCCGGCAAGACAGTTGCGACTGACAAAGGACATTTGCTCCTACGGCAGTCGGTACCTACTGGACTGTACTGAAACTTACAAAACAAAATGCCCTGCCAATGTACTTTGGTTTCGTCACGTTGTTTTCAAATTATCGCAGTTTAGATTGTAAAGACTAGTACTGTTAAGTACTATTAACACTAAAAATGGATTTACCTACTAAACTGACACCACACCAACCCATAATTTCCCTTTATTACCAAATACAAAGGACTACTTTCACAGTACACCAATTAAAATATACATAATTTCCTAAAAATGTATTTACTCGCTAAAATCACACAGCAGTAACCCACCATTTCCCCTAATTAGCAAATACCAGGAACTACTTTTGCAGTCCACCGAGTAAATAATATATAATTGATTAAAAGTGGGTTTACCCATTAAAATGACACCACACCGACTAACGATTTTTCCTTATTACCAAATACCAGGGACTAGTTTCGCCATACTTCAACTAAAAGATATATAATAATGAATGTTAATGAACAAAAATGTGTAATACACAAAAATTTCATATACATATATTAACCTCGTGGTTCAAGGTTCAAGGAACACTGCGTTACCAAAATCTCTACAAATAAGGTAGATTATTCAAATACCACGAACCAAAATTAATTAAAAACTATTAAAATAGTTCGGAACTAAACTGTTTACTAATCAATTTAATGTTTGATATGAAACGTGAGGTACTATATTCAGTATTCTCGACACAGCGCAAAGTTTCTGTTTGTTTTACTCAATAAATTTTGGTGGCACATAATATGAGGCTCTATATAATGAAAAGAGTATGTGATTTAGTGAAAGTTTATAAACCTTTGTTAGGTATAGTTTTGATTTTAGTTTGTAGTATATTTGACAATTTGTCTACAAGATAATAATAAATAGTATAATTAATAATTATAGTATAACATACTAATAATAAAAAAAAAACATAATATTTAAAGCGATGATGGCTCAGTTGGTGACGTGTATGGACGCCGAGTCAATAAACGTGAGTTTGAATCCCTGCAATGAGCTTGAGCTATTGGTGAAAGGTACCATCGTGATCAGGTGTGTTGAGAGCCAATTCCTCCTGTAAAGGCCGGCAATGCACCTGCGTTTACCCTCTGGTACTGTGGGTGTCCATGGGCGGCGGTAATCAGTTACCGTCACGTGACAGTAGGTGACACGCTTCCTCGTTTACCGCCTATTCCATAAAAAAATACTTATAGATTTCATTATATATAAGTATTATATATACTTTAATATGCCTGTAGTAAAACGCTGTTACTTTGACATTACAAACAGACACTTCAATTTATTTATAGATACGGATACACAGTGTTTGTGTTTACATGAATAGCAATGAAATAAATTTTAATACTCGGTATCTAATACGCGTGCATCGATATAGTGGGTATTATAATATATCTATTTTATGGAGGTTGTGAACAAGTTGAATCCAGTTCGTCCCACCCATCGATCATATATCTAAGTTAAGCTTTCTATCGTCACATCGAACAACTGTTAACATTGTTTACAATTATATGAAGTATTATATGCTTTACCGTGACTAATACATATGTAATACTATCTACCCGCAACTTCGTTCGCGTTTATAATAATATTAAGTCTAATTGGAAACATATCCTATGTGTTAATCCAGCTAATAAACTGCTTGAGTGTCACATTTCATCCAAATCAAAGTATCCGTGTTCGTGTTATTGAGTATTTTTCATGGTTAAAATTTATCGTTATGGCCACAATCTCACCTGATGTTAAGTAACGATGTGGCCCGAGATGGTGGATATGATAAGCCTAGTGGAGGGACTGGCTCTCAAGTGCAACTGCTGGAACACACCTATTGGTCATTCGCGGTATATTTTCAACTTAAGGGTGGTAGTTTGCCAGGTGGGCATTAGAAAAAGCTCTACTACCATGCTATGATTTCATCACGATGTTTTTTTTATCGAAAGCTCAAGCTTATTGTAGGTGGATTAAAATACACGTTACTTAAAACGGCGTCCATACACACTACCAACTAAGCTATTATCGCTTCGAAAATAGAGTAACAAATATCCAACCATACAAACTATAATATTTATAACAATAGGACAGTTACACTAAAAAAGTTTCTTTTTGGCAAACCTTTGATAAGTTATGGGTATACACTTCATTTTTTACGACGCCTAAAGGTAACGTCAGATAAAGCCAATCGCTATTCACGCGCCGTCAAATCCACGGTTACTGATACACAAATACTAAAAAAAGTATAGAAATATGTGAGCGACGAGTCCAGAGACGAATTTAGATGCGTTATGAGGACTTTGACCTTCCTTATGATAACCTATGAGGCGTTGATACTTTATGATAATAGTTAGCGGATTTTTTTGGTTTTTATAATTTAACCATCTAATATTTATATAGTCCTAGATTTTACGTGAGGCTTCACTCACGTGAATATTGATTTTGTCATACAAATCGGATAACGGAATAAAAACTTTCATACAAAGTGAATTTCTCTCTTTACTGCACTTCCAGTAAGGTTTTTCCCAGAAAAAGTAGCCTTTCTTCGTCTCAAGGTTGCCATCTATCTTTATAGCAAACGTGATCATAATCGATTCAGCCAGTTAGGCGCAAATGCGTTACAAATAAACAAACTCACTTTCAAATTTATAATAGCATAATTTATAAGATTTCAAGATAGGCATTTTAGGAATCTAATTTAAATGTAAGCATTGATTAGACTATATAACTGTACATTAAAGTAAAAAAATCAGTAAGCCTAAATAAAATACATCATAAAAATATTTTAATGTCAATAAAGAAGTCGGCATCGAAATATACTATACTTATTTGTAATGCGCTTTTAAATAGGACAAAAAATATTATCCATTGATTTATCAAAAAAAAAATTTCTTTTTTTTTTACTTTAAATGTCGATTCTTCGATTAATCAATCTCAGATCACCATCCCTAGACAATATTCTATTGGGTATTGTTGCTAAAATGACAGTTTGCAAAGCTCCTGGTAGCTGGATATATAATGACTGAACGTAGAATGTAACAATGCATGCAAGGCATGGTGGTAGGGTTTTTTCTAATGCCCGTCTGGGTAGCTACCACGCTCGAGTTGTAAGCCTGCCACCAAATACCAATAGGTGTGTTCCGGCAGCTGCACTTGAGAACCAGTTCCTCCACAGGTTTAGCGTGTCTACCAACTAAGGCCGTACCGACACTTAAGATCAGGTGAGATTATGGCCATAACGCTAAACCATAAGTATAAAAAAAAATATAAAAGAGTCACGGTATCAAATTTATTGCCATACACACGATGGTCGTGACCTAGGTAAGTGTAGAACCTTATAACCAAATTTGATTGTGGTATATACACAAGTAGATTTTCATTCTCGACTTTTCAATTTTTTTTATTAACGTGATGGAAGTCTATTTATGGACTAGCTACTAGCTAGACTAGCTCAGGCCAAGATGAGAGAGAGGTGTAGAAATACTCTTTGGGTAACACACTTATTCTACTCAATTTACCTAAGTGTGTCTTTACGAGTATTGTTACACCTAGAGAATGGTAGTTATGTTCGAGTCAAACACATGTTCTATTCAAACCACTATATTCTCTCTAAACAGTAGAAATAATTGACCACCCAAGATAACAACTAAATTCAATCCTATATATAACACGCAGCCTATAATGAAACGTCACTTCAGTGGGAACAGTGATATTTGATAAAGGTGAACATCTGAAATATTACCCAGGAATGTTTTTGACAATTCGCCCTGTGCTCACCCACGATTTGCTTGAGATAACGATTTTGCGCCACAAACAGACGAGCCTTTTTCAATTAACAATGCCTTGACCCAGTTCCTGTTGTGGATAAAACTCTTGTGAAACTTGACGAAATATCATTCGCTTACGCTAATGGCCGTGTAATATTTTTTTAACGCGAAAAGAAATATATACGTACGTATATATTTTATACTTTATAGGTTTAGCCTTATGGTTATAGGCTTATCTGATGTTAAGTGATGATGTGCACAAGATGGTGGATACACTAAGTCTTGTGGCGGCGGTACTGGCTCTCAAGTCTAACGGCTGGAACACACTTATAGGCATTTGGCGGTAGGTTTTTAACTTTAGGGTGATAGCTAGCCCGGTGAGCAGTAAAACCACCGTACTATGTTTTCATCACGATTTTTTCCTTCACCGAAATGTTAAGTTAAGTGCGGGAATCGAGCTGACGTCTATTAATCAATAGACTAATATTAATTAGTCAACTACCTACCTACTGAGCTCTCATCGCTTCATATAATTACTATGGTATTTAAGTTTCAGCAAAGCCCCAACCGCGTTTTAATAATATCATATCAGTATCATGCGTGAGATATGTTTTGCTATGCATTTAATATTAATTTTATACAATTATAATTCAAAAATTAAGGTTATAAAAAGGATGACACTGGCTAACCTTGAATTTCTGAGGTAATTACCGAGAGATATTGTCAGAGTTGGCATTTGGAATGCGCTATGAAAATATACATTTAATATTTTTAATACAGATCATTTAATTAAATTCATTGTTTAAATAGATTTATTTTTTAGTTCAACGTAATAAAAATATAATTATTTAGGTAGCATCGTTTATATGTATAGTCTATTTTGTGTATTAATTTTATTTAGGGACAGAGCCACAAAGATCATCTCATCCCATCGTACCTTCACCTTACAATATTAACTAAAACTAGTTAGAACTAATGATAAAATTCCATTAAATCCTGTCTTCGCACTTGTATCAGTTTAGAACGTAGTATCGCAGAAAAGATTGTATTTATGATAAATATGGTGTTATTTTAATTTTATAAAAATACAATCTTTTCATGGACACGGTTCCTATGGTATTTTTTTTTTCTAATGAAATAGCAGAATAACATCTGTCAGGGGAGCAACTCATAAATAAAAATGAATAAAGATTAATTTAATTGATAATATTGTAACGAATTCCAATTGTAACGCAGATGAAACCTACAAAGTTATACCTTTGTTTTCTAAAACACATGGTTTTAAAACTGTCCTCGTTGAACAGCTCTACTAAATCATATAATGTAATAATTTCACATTTTCTCTCTTGTTTTACTCACACTGAAATACTACATCGTGAAAAAGATACACAAAAACGATACCGTCCGTGGATACAACAACAACAAATAAAAAAAAAGCGGCACGAATCCGCGATATGATCCGGTTTTCGAACACTACGAGCGTACAAAAAGCCGAAAAATACACCGCACCCGTGTCCGGAATTTGATAACGATCATTAATCCACAGAAAATTTCGAATTTCAGCCTTAAATGTATACGTATAGAGCACACAAAAGCGTGGAACGGAGAAGGTGTCAGTGTCACCTTTTGTTCCTGAGGGTTTGTCAACTGCTTTATTGCATCTCAGGATTACACAATTTCCTTTCTGTGTGCATTAACGCATTTAATCAAATGTTTGATGATCTAATATGTTATTATGTCAAATGCAATCAAGATGATTATGACACTGGCCGGAATTAACATCCATTAAAACTTTTGTATAAAGAAAATAATTCTATTCATGTTTTATTACTAGCCAAAAACGCAAACTTGGAATTAACTCTAAGTTAGTTTTCTATTTATTTTCTTTCTTTTTTTACAGTATAGCTGGCAATAGAGCAAGCGTGTCACCTGATAGTAAGTGATCACCGCTGTCCATGGACATCCACAACTCCAGGGGAATCGCAGTTGCTTGCCGGCCTTCATTAGAAGGACTGGGTCTTCAAGTGCAACTGCCGGAACACACCTATTAGTACTTGGCGGCAGATTTTCAACTTGAGGGTAGTAGCTAGCCAGGCGGGCATTAAAAAAGCCCTACGACCATACTATGGTTTCCATACGATAAGGTTAAATAAGGTTTTCACCGCAAGTTCAAGCTCATTGTAAGTGGTTGGATTCGAACTCATGTCCCATGACGCGGCGTTTCTACCCACTACCACTGAGCTATCATCGCTTCAAGTTCAAGAACTTCAACAGTACGGTGTTTTTTTTTATCAGTTTATCCCACATTGCATCTTTCGTTTTGTGGTCACTTGAGAAGTCAGTCAGCTATTTACCATCCTTTCTATGTGACCCGCCGACTAGCCCCTAAGTCTAGTAATTCTTGAGGTCATGAAGCTTACTTTGCTTCTTCTTCGGCCCCCATATTACGTATTTTGCAACAAGACGACCTTCTTAACTATCTACGGATTAACCATGCGGGTACTAGGTCCATCGTATAGTAGAGAGAGAAACTCCGAGCAGTTCTCGAGACTTGTGACATGAATGTAAGTTTATAGGGTTTCTTTCCGACGTGCGTCAACGTTCATATTCACTACTCATGTTTTTCTCCCTGCCCAGCCAAATTTGGCAGGAGCCTAATAGTGCAATTTTAGAGACACGTTCTAATATAGAACTTACTGCAGACCTAGATAGGCCAAGATCTTTTAGTAGATTATAGAGAGATTTTGCTGGTATATCTCTCTAAAGTAATAGTAACAGTTGCGCATAATTGCCAATAACTAAAGCTGATACATAATACGAATTTTCCATTTCAATGCAAGTGTTTAAAGATATTCGCTGTCATTTTGTTTATGCAAAATGTGTAGGAAAGGAGCTGATCTTCTCTATTTTTTATTTAATAATATCCGACCAATTGTCTAGTTGACTAGTTCAGTCTAATCGATACCATGAATTAAACATGATACGAGACTACTTTCTACGTGAAGTATCTAAAAGTATACGAATAAATGATTTATCATGTAGTAAAATTAGTGCTTAAATTAATTCTCCTGTATTGTCTTGAGTTAAACATGCTGAAAATTAGTTTTGTGTTAATTACTCAGTAAAGTTTAAGTTAACTATATAGTTTCAAGAATTTTTATAAAAAATCGTCTATAACTGATTTAGAATTCAATTGGATTATAAGTTTTACAATCAGATTTTCCTGAATTTATTTATACTAATTTACGAGAGTGTTATATAATAGCATAAGAAATAAAATAAAACGTGTTTCAAAAAAAAAATATCTACAATGTAGATAAATGAACCAAAGTCGTATTGTATGTTTATATTATATATATGGCTTATAAATATATATTTATTTTTACGTCTATTGTCTTAAAATATTAACTATATCATAAAGAAAATTCTGCAGTTTGATAATGTCTGCCCCATGGGAAACCAATAAGAATCTCGAATGGATGGATTGTCAAACAATTCTCATCAGACGGTCTCTTATTAAAGGATGACAGACAAAGTTCAGTGTAAACAGAACTAGTTTATTAGGCGCTCTTATAAACAATGTCAGAGGTAATCAGTTCTTACTGAATTAATATTGACTTGAGGAGTAACAAGAAACTCGGCGCCAAAGGGAATATTGCTTGATTGTTTGTTTAACTAATAAACACAATTCATGAAACAGTTTATGCTGTATAATTAAATAACCTTACTAATTACTTACTAATAACTTTATATAATAATAATAAGTTTTAGTTCTAATTGATGATCTATTTAGAACTCGTGAAATTAATAACGAACATTAGTGTTTACTTAGTAAACTAAATTCAATCATAATTATTTTTGAAAATTTAACTTAAGATTTTTGAAAGTAGTAAATAATAAAACAACCAATTTTTCATTGATAACCCTACAAGTAACCAACATCTACTGAATAAAAAAATGAAATTCACCTGACAAATAAGTGAAAAATATTTTGTGTTGTCTGTTTTTTTATATATTGTACCAAGTACGCCCCTTAATTTACGTAATAATATTGAAAAATTTTTAACGTTAATATGACGGTTTCTACTCCAATAATTTGATTTATTTATGAAATAGACGTACTAACGATGGACGATGTTGATTTTATTTTCTAATTAAATATAAATCAGGTAAATGTGTACTTTCAAATACGTGAGTTTGTTCAAATTCTTCGATAGCTTTCTACAGTTTAGATTAAATTTAACATAAAAATTAAAATATTTTTGTATGTTTTCTAAATCATATGTAGAATTTAGTTCAGAAATAACATATTAATGACAGCACTATATAATTTTGTTTGAATTAACTGACATAATACCAAATACTAAATATATTGTAAAAGCATAGCACTACAAAGATTCCTATTGTATTATGTTACACGAAAATAATTTAAATAGTGATACTTTTTCGGAATGGAAGTCTCAAAAAGACTAGAATCAGGGAGTTTATGTTATCACACTTCTAAAAAGTATTACTTAAATAATACAGATAAATATAACCAATGTATATGGTTACCATAAGTAAAATCAAGCTATTGTCTATATTTAAAATGTAGCACTGTAGGTATATCTCCGGCCAAAAAGAAAGTAAATACGGAAGACATAACTTAAAAAAGAAAGCAACTTTCAAAGTAATCATAAAAATATTGTGTTTAAAAGTGTCATTTACAAAGCTTGTTTGTTCACAAGAGTTTTGAGGGAAGTTTTATAGATATGACAAAAAAATGATTCTTTTGAATTCCACGAAACAAGAATTATTTAATTCGGATGCTGAGAATATCATTTGAATGAAATAGAGACTGGTTTAGGAATGTTTCGTTCATAAATGCCTTAAAGAAGAGATAGAAAATGTATAGTATAGTATATTTTAGTAAATGCTGTCTTATTTAGAATGTATTTTGGTAGTATGAATAGCAGTAAGAATAAGAGTTAATTTTGATTATCAATTACATTGTTTTTATGCCTATCTTTTTTTGCGTCTTTTTACTCCCTCTCGATTAACATGGTTTTTACTGTATTCATAATATGTAAACATTTAGTTCTAAGATTTTCTCATCTTCTATTTTTTTTTCAGTCATTTTCATATAGTAATATTTACAGTGCCTTTTTAATTCAATGATTTCAAGAATTATGATGTTCGTGTTGGTATCTTAGTTTTTAGAAACTAATAGTCATTCGGCCACCAAATTATAAAGTTATTACAATTGACGTTATTTTTTATACTTTATAGATTTAGCATTGCGGCCACAATCTTACCTGAAGTTACATAACGATGGCACCATCTAAGCCTAGTGGAGAGACGGGCTTTCAAGTACAACCGCTGGAACACACCTAAAGGTATTTAGTGGCAGATTTAGAACTTGAGGGTGGTTGCTAGCTAAGTGGGCATTAGAAAAGCTCTACCTCCACACTATAGCTTCATCAAGGTGTATTCCTTCACGGAAAGCTCAAGTTCATTGCAGGGGTCAAACTGACGTCCGTTGACGCGGGGCCCGTATACTACTAACTGAACTATCATTACTTTATGATGTTCATCACGCAAATATATAGTTCCAAACCATAGTAATCAAATAAAATACGATAACTTCTAGTAGTTAGCTTGCTGCGAAGTTCAGGTTTTATATACGAACAGTCCAGTATTTTCTTCGCTAGCCAGTACAAATAATAACTGCTAATTTATTCAATAGCTAAAAATAATTATTTTTGCCCGTAGCAAATATTACTTGGAAAACGATGATTTATTATAAGTTTCATGTGTAATCCATTATTCATATCGTTGGCTAACTCTCAATCTCTATCTATTTTTTTATATTAAATTACACAGAATTTGTCCACCTTATTTGAAGGTAGAGCAACGGTCCCATTTCTATTTATCTCCCTTTAGGAATTTTATAGCGGCGCTCGGGTATTTCTAAACAACTCTAAATACACATGCAAATTGTTATCATCAAGACTAATGTTTTCATATCGACAACACACGGACCCCGAGTCACGAACTTCTCTCTGTGTTTCGCAACAATGGTCCATGTTTATGTGTTATCTCGTTCCCTTGTTTGACATTAATCCTGTACAAATTATATTGTCCCCGGTATCTTCATGTTAGTGACGTGCTGAAGTGCTCACATTGTAACTGACATGGTTAAAATGTTAGAGGCTAACTAATTATTTTTGTAAGATAGAGCTGTAAAATACTTTGTATTAATCTACCTGCTTATTTGGTAGTATGCCAAAATCTTTTAAATTCAAATGCTTAATTTTAGTGCCTATTGTATTATAGGATATTATTGCAGCTTTGAGATTTGTGGAATGGTATCAAATTCACCAAGACATCAAATATTACATGGACTTGCCCATCCATGAACCTCGCTGCTATTGACGCGCTAAGTAATATGGATTCAAGCTCCGCACAGGAAAATGATTAGTGTGATCCATTATTGTTCTGAGTTAGGGTATTACTTGATATATTTATAAACTTGGAAATATTTAACATCAAAATCTAATTATAAACATTTAATTAAGTCTCTCGAACTTTACATGTAAATTAGTTTTAAATTGTAAACTTATTTTTTCCTATTTTTAATGCATTCTATTTATATTGCTTAACTTCGTATCAAAATTAGTTTGCGCTGATAGAATAAGCAAGCTGCGTATACTATTAACTTTGTATATCCTAGTATAAAAGTGAAAAAGTATGTGTATATAGAACAAGTTGATATAATAATTACTGTAAGCTAAATTATAAAAAACAAAGATAAAATAAAAGTCCTTACTTGCCATTGACGTAATCACCTACATAATAATAACAAAAGATTTTATAATTATTAATTAATTTTATAGAATACTTTCGAAGCAAAATGGCGTATATAGAATAAGAAACGAGCACTCCTTTGTCATCCAATACTCTAATGTATTTTTAATGAAGTGAAACTTTTAATTATTAAATATATGTAGAGGTTACATATTTTAATAGCGTAGGCATAACAACGCAACATTGAAATTAAGAAATTAAAGTAGGTGTTTGGTCTTCCATTAAACGTAATATATCGTGTGTCACAAAGTCGTTTGAAGTGATAATGGATTTTCAATCAAAACATGGCGAAGTAATTTTTTTTATAGAGTAGGGAGCAAAAGTGTCATCTTATGGTAAGTGACCACCGCCGCCCATGGACACTCACAACACCAGATGAATCGTGTGTATGTTGCCAGCCTTTGTAGGAGAGACTGACTCTCAAGTGTCACTGCCTGAACACACGTAATGGTATTTAGCGGCAGATTTTCAACTTGAGGGTTGTAGCTAGCCAGGCGGGCATTCACGGAAATTTCCTTTACGGAAAGCTCAAGCTCATTTTAGGTGGCTAGATTCGAACTTACGTCCCATGACGCGTCCTTCCTGCACGCTACTACTGAGCTATCATCGCTTCAAATCTAAAAATCTACGCTTTTAATATCTTAAACTTTGTTTCTCAAAGATTGAGTTGCATTCTGGTACGGTTTTTTCTGATGCCCATTTGGATGGCCACCCTCAAGTTAAAAATCTACTGCTAAATAACTATAAGTATTAGCTAAATAACTATAAGTATGTTCGAGAAATTATACTTGATAGCCAGTCTCTCTATATTTTTTTTTTATATACTTAAGGTTTAGCGTTATGGCCATAATCTCACCTGATCTTAAGTAACGATACGGCCCAAGTTGGTAGACACGCTAAACCTGTGGAGGAACTGGCTCTCAAGTGCTGCTGCCGGAACACACCTATTGGTATTTGGCGGCAGGTTCACAACTAGAGGGCATTAGAAAAAGCCCTACCACCATGCTATGGTTTCCTCACGATGTTTTCCTTCACCGAAAGCTCAAGCTCATTGTAGGTGCTTGGGTTCGAACCCACGTCCCTTGACGCGAAGTCGTGCACACTACTACTGAGCTATCATCGCTTCAATCGCTTTTATCTTCATCTTCATCGCTATTATGCTTAGCATACCAACCATCTTGGGCCACATCGTCAGTTAACACGCACTTGACAATAGGTGAGATTGTGAGATTGTGTGAGATTTAGATTTACCGCCATCATCTTACCTAATGTTCATTGACATGTCCAAGATGATGAACACACTAAGCTCTCTAGGTATTTAAGGTGTTAACTTGAGTCGGGCAGTTAGTCAAGCGGAAATTAGATAAAGCTCTAACACCATACTACAGTTTCATTGTGCTATATTCCTCCACCGAAAGCTCAAGCTTAAGTGCAAGTAGGAATTCGAACTGATAACCATTGACTCGAGCATCCCTACATGTTAGCACTGAGCTATCTTTGCTGGGTAAGCATGAGAGACTGCTTTAGCATTATACTACAGTTTAATCTTGATAATTAAATTCCCTGAAACATCAGGCTCATTGCCGAAATTAGAACTTACGACGATCGAATCAGTAATACTTAATGTGGTTTGATGATATGTATTTAAAACAGACATCCTCATGAACTTGTCCGTGTTAGATGACAATATTATTATTAGTTGCGTTCTCGAATTTAATCTTGCTTAATGGACACTTTAGTTTGGTTAAGCAATAAATAGTATTTGCCTCGCAAATATTGAATCGTTCTGCTATTGACGATAGCCATACTACGTGTCAGCGACATTAAAGAAGTACTTCATACGATATATACACATTTTTATGAAATAAAATTACGACTTGATAGTACAATGGTAATGGATAAGAACTCAGCATCGATCCACTTGAGTTAGATTTGCTACAATTAATTTTAGTTTTCGTTGAAGGTAAGTGTTAGGGTAAAATGCTATGGTCATTTGTTATTTTATAATACCCACACTTAAGTAGATAACTATCTACAAGTGCTTATAGGTATGTTCGGCAGCCTCACTATAGTGCCAGTTCTTTTATTTGATTTATCATGTTATTATATTTAACTTCATTGTCGCTGAACAAAACTTGAGAATGTGATTAAACGCTAAGAAAGGGGTGCATGAAAAAAGCCCCGACCAGCGCACCCTGGGCAGTCAGTCCCGCTTCCAATTTCACTGGACGGCTAATCTTTTTATCATAACATGGACGTATTTTTTTTAATACAACTTGTGCCGACACGAAGAAAAATGGTAAGAAGTAAAAATATATTGTAATAATTAAGAAAGTTAATCTTAATTTCCCCTTAAAAATGAGAAAACCAAACGCAGAAATTGACTTGTTTCTTGTCTTGTGGTTAGAAGTGGATAGCTCATGTCTACACTACAGACTTAGAGACATGTCAATAAGTCAGTAGTCGATAGCCAGACCACAAACTAACCCAAGTGTAGGGTTGCTCGTCCCGAACTTCACCAAACTCTGCTGTTATTTAAGAATATTACCGTGACCGTGGGTGTATTTACGAGCTGGAATACATGTTCGCGATAAAAATAGTTAAAAGTGTGACTAACAATTTGCTACTATCCATAGATGGTAATATAACTAAAGTGTAGAAAAAACTTGATAATCTATACTAGTATTATAAATTTGAATGTTTAGATGTTTGTTAGTCAATGACTGAATTATTGATCAATGGTACTGGATAAAATGTGATACATACTGTGTTTAGATGGATTAACACAGAACATAGTTTATTTTAAAAATATTTTTATAATAATGTCACCACGGTCGAAGTCGCGGGTGTCGGCTATTATTCTTATAAAATGAAAGGTTGATCTATCGTGTGAGAGTATATAATAATATATAACATAATAATATAAAGTAATATATAAAAGTAGTACTAATAATAGTATAGATGTCTTAAAGTAGACAGATTTTGTAGTAATTCTTATATCTGTCCTCATGCAACTACGCATGTGCACATTTATAAAAGATTTGTACAATACTGTTATTTCTATTAATCGATATTTATGATGTTTTCAGTTATTTAGAAAAGTGAACCGATATTTATTACTTTCCACACAAAGTTTACCAACTTCTTCAACATTCTTAACTGTTACAATTTTTAAAATGCTAAAAGTTGTGTTCCAGAGTATCAAAAAACTACATATATATTTCCACGTAATCAATACCACTCCCATACATAGTTTTAGGGGTTGAATTCCATAAAATACCCTGTTAAACATTGATTATAGCGTAATGTACAACTCTTCTACTTTCACATTTCTGTTATTAATACTAGTGATGTGATACCATCTTGTATAAGTCTTAAGTTTGTATACGTAGGGATTGGCTAAATGAAAAACTAGAATAAAGATTGATCCTATCCTCAATGGTTATGTTACGTAATATTTACATCAAAGCCGTAAGTAACTTTGCTTACTTTCACACATATCTTTAACAAGTTGAATAATTGTAGAAGTTTCAGTTTTGAAACTATACCGCTTTGCCTCATACATTGTTTGTGTTGAGATACGTTCGCGTTTAATGGTATGTAATAAAGACATATACTCTAACACATAACTTCTGAACTATTCCGCCGAACACTATTTAAACAGACCAGTAATTTCTTTTTTTTTTTGTATACAATACTCAAGGTTTTGATTAAGAAATGCCTGATATTTTTTTTTCTAGCAGCAAATGACGGTATTGTATTTGAAGATAAGCATAAAAATATTCGAAAGAAACAACGACTAACATAGATAGTATTTTTTTTTAGGACCGCCAGTGGTGAGTGCATCACAACAGTAACAAATTATAATTGAGGCAATTCTGAAAATATACACTGAACCTCTTAAAACAACCACGACATGCAAATTGATAGACAACAAAAAATAAAAACAAAACACAAATAGTTTTTTCTTATATATTTTAATTGAATATTATAAGTAATTACACTTTACATCAATAAATGGCGCTGTCACGATTTTGTGCAAGCTATCGAATTTTATTGCATTTTATATTTATAGTAACTGTTATTTGTGAAATGATGTTTCCTCGGGCTCAAGCGCTCGCTCCCCCTCCAGTTCAGGTGAAGCTGCAAAAGCCATTCAGGCTAACAGTGTAGGTCCCATCCAAAAAAAAAGTCAATTTGTGGTTAGTACGGCGAAGCTGTACAAGTCCCTGCGTCTAAGAGTGTAGGCCCATTCAACAAAAAAAAAATTGTTTGTTTGTGATGACTATTCGCCACAAATGTCCACAGCTATAACATAGGATTAGATATATTGACAAATCGCTGAAGTATTTTTCGTACATTGTATAGTTTGAACTGTAATAGCTAGTGTGATAAAGGGCCAGCAGAACACACTGTTTGTCTGTACACGCATCACGAAAAATGCACTAAACCAATGTAGATAACCTTTATACGTAATAATAGTACGCGACTTGATGAATTACTAAGTTTTTTTTATTTCTTCACAACGTTTTAACTCTATCAAAGGAGGTAGTGAACAATATGTTATCATGTAATACGGATATTGATTGTACTCTTATCTAAGCGACCCAGGAAATTATAACGCTCTAACCTTAGAAACTACCAGTCTGATTTAAAAAAATCTTTTTGTATTTGTATAGAGCAATCATTGACAAAGCTAAATAACATCTCGCTACCACCAATAGAAGCAAAGCTGTATTGAAAAAAAATTACAAAACGCACAAAAAATATTAACTGATTTTTAGTTCCACGCAAACGAAGTTGCGGGCACAGGTAGTTTGGAAATAACACTTAAGTTAGCTCAGTGATAGTGTGTAGGCTCGCCGCGTCATGGGACGTGAGTTCAAATCTTACCACCTACATTGAGCTTGAGCTTTCGGCGAATGAAAATATCGTGAGAAAAGTATAACATGGTGGTAAGGCTTTTTCTAATGCCCATCTGACTAGCAACCCCCCCCCCCTTGCGTTGAAAATCTGCCGTAAATTACCAATAGGTGTGTTCCGGCAGTTGTACTTGAGAGCCAGTCCCTCGAATAAAGGACGGCAACGCACCTGCGATTCCCCTGATGTTGTAGGTGTTCATGGGCCGCAGCGATCGCTTATCTTATTATTAGGTTACACACTTACTTATTAGGTTACATGTTTGCTCCACTAAAAGAAAAAGTTATTAATAATACAGAAGATGGCTTTCCGGCTTACTCAGGGTTATTATCTTGTTGGTGAATCTCTAGTAATTGTCCCTGATATTAATTTAGAAAATTCAACACTGAGTACTCTTAAAACATAGCAATTTGTCGATGGCTGCGTGAGTATCTCACAAGTTCATCATCAATATAAATGGTCACATGTATTTCCTGAGCCTAAAGTAGGGGATATAGTGCTAGTTAAGGAAGATGACCTTCCTCCGGCAAAATGGTTGTACGGCATAATAGCAACAAAACACATGGGTTCGGACAATCTGACTCGAATGGTTTCTTTAAAAGGCAAAAGGATTTGTTATTAAGAAACCAGTATCAAAACTTATTATTCTGCCAATCACGTGATGGATTATTGTATCGTATATATTTGTGTATTTTGTAAACGTTAAGCATTAGTAAAACAGGTTTAGTTGTTTATATAGTAAAATTTGTTTCCCTTTTGTTGATGTTTGCAGATTCATTTGTATTCATAATTGTATAAATTTATTTCTTACAGTGAAAGTTTCTAATGAACATTGCGTCCATGGCGGGCGGAATGGCTGTTTTACAATATATTTGAATTGTTATTTAACTTTACACCAATAGATAGCGCTGTCCCGATGATGTACAAGCTATTGAATTGTATTTTATATTTATAGTGATTGTTTTCCTTTATTAATGTACTATGTCGGTTTGTCGGTCTAACCAATTGTTTCCTTCGGTAATCATTCTAAATATTCTATCTATGATGAATGATACGACCATTTTTTTGGAAATATATACACAAATAATTTGTCAAGCCAAAAAAAATTATAAACAAGTGTGATTTTAAAAGATAACAATAATAAGCGATAAATTGTCAATAGGTGAAAAATCATGGGAGCAATTTATAACTTACAGTTTCTCAACAATCCCGCAACATTAGTTCTAAAACTCCCTGTTTTTAAGGTTTTGAGAGATTAGCGATCTATCTCCGGTCACTCCTAATCTGAGCCACAGCTTGCTATATATTGGTTGATCCCGAAACTCCCCAAAGTAAAAAAAAGAGTTACCTTTTGAAGAATTTCAGTTTATTTGGGATGGTTATGGTATTCATCTCAGAGTGCGCGACTCCCGAGCCAGTTTCGCGTGCTCTGGCCCCGCTGACTCTGCTGATCCCACTGACTCCGCTGACCCCGATGTCACCGCTCCTAAACCGTTTGCTGACCGGGGTGCTACTACGGAACTTCCTGTCACCTGCATTGGTCTTACGTGTCTTATTCTTCTTTTCCCGAGGGCTTTGCCAATCGGAATCACTGTCTAGTGAGAATCTAAACGTTCCTTTGAATATGTTACCCTGTAACGGGTTTGTATCTTTGACATAGGTATTTACTCTCCCGACAGCAAAATTTATCTCAAAATGAAAACGTGTTGGAAGTTCGTTAATCATGTTTGTGAACATATTTTTTACGGCGTAAATATTCTCCCGTAAGCAGTCGTTGCCACGAGCGACGGCTTGCTGAGCTTCTCCTGAAAGGACTTGGTTTTTCCTTAAACTGTCAAGTTCTGCGTTAGCTGCCGCTAGCTCTTTTGTAACTCCATTTAGCTTTGTCTTTTAAGATTCTGCCTCTCTTGTAGACTTTCTTGTCCATATTTTTTGTTAAAATTGTTTATTTTTCTTTCTCAGTCGTTTCTAATTTGGCATTAGCTTTTTCAAAATTATTTTTAGCAGCAAGAGATCTTGTATAATCTTGTTGATTTCTTTGGTATTTTTATTTAGGATCTGATCTTTTTTGCGATAGTTTGATGTAAAATTTTGTTCTGATTGCTTAGCGTTTTTATGGTCATCTTTAAGTTACTACTTGTCGAAGTCGATGCTTTGTACTTCCAGTTGACGTAACCTCCCTTCTGAGTTTATTCTTTCTTGCGATTCTTGATGATTGTTATTCATGTTCATCACTTAAATATTTTTAAGTTGGCATTGAAATTGAAGAATTTTTCTGAGCGCAGAAAACATCATCTGGAATCAGCTGTGACGACACCGATACTGACAGTGACATGGTACTATCTAGGAGCCTATGATTATGATAATTAATTATTATATCATAGAAACTGAGAAAATCGTCGCCTATAATCAGTTCGGTAACGTCGGCGATTATAAATTTCCATACAAATATTCGGCGTAGACCGAGGTCTAAGCTAAGCTGAATCGATTCGATGCAGTCAAACTGTACTTAGTAGCAGTGCAGGACGTCTTGACGACCGACCGATAATAAACGCGTAATTCCGAGCACGTGCTCACTCAGAAAAGCATTTTTGAAAATCGGTCATTAATAAAAAGCCAACTTGATTCGATTGGGCAGTGGTAGGCCGCTAATTTCGGCTGTCCTTTGAATTTTCCTCCTGCCACTTGCAAGGTTGCTGGTATATTTGCGCACGAGTGCCGTAGGTATAATAATACCAACAATGAGGGTTGTTTTCTGGCGCTTGTCGCAGGCGCGATTTAGATTTACCTCTCCTATTTCGGGTTCTAGATCGTGTACGAGAATGATTATATACCTGGCCTCCGGTCTCAATATGTTTGGTAAGTGAAGCTACCTGCTTAGCTAGTTTGGTAATTTGGCTTGCCATGACCTCCACGGGGGTTGTTGTGTCTGGAGCTGCCACGTTTGAGACTTGTAGGGGCCCGGCGGTAGTAATCACGCGTACCGCGTCCGCTAAATCTGTACACTTTTTTAATGGAAGATTGAGTTGAGACGCTAATATCTTCTGGCGTCAACGGTCCAGCTACAGGCTGAAGATGACGTAAAAAATGTGACGGCTTGCGATTTCCCAACTCTTCATGCATAAGTAACTGCTTCATCTTCCGCTCCCGGGAATCTGATAACCGTTTAATAAGCAGTCTTAAGCTTCTAATACTTATTTATAGAAGGCGGATTGGCAATTATGTCCTTGACCTCAGCTACGTAACGGTGTTCCAGAGTACAGACTATATGGTGAAACTTTGTTATATCCACTGTGAGGTATTCCAAGGTGAATTGACATTCCATTTGGGCGCACCACATTTCTGGGACATCCGGCCAGAACGAAGGTGGTCTTACGCCCACACGAGAAGTTTCAGCTCCGTGCATCGTTTCCTTCAACGGTTCTATCACGTCGGGGTTAACAAATCTGGGGCTCACGGTGATGATTTTTACATATAATCCATTGGTATGAACTTAGTTTTTAATCTTTGGAAATTACGCTTAATACACGATCACAAAAGAGTAGAGAGTACACAATACGAAATAAAAAGTTTAGCAGTCAGAGAAGAAATTAGACTAGTATAACAAAACCCGTCGAGAAAACGACTCGAATCGAGTTGAAAAAAAACGAACCGCGGCGATCGCACCCTCACACGCGATGGTGAAGGTGCGAATGATGCTGTCGACCTATTATGTGCAAGCGCAGGGGCTCGTGCTCGTGCTATATATATACATATAGATATCGTGGCTGCTAAAATCCTTTTAATAACTTCGATAAGCTTTACAATCCACCTATACCAACAGACAGACAATGGAGTAATATTTTGTATATTCTATGTAATAGAAAAAAAATACAAAACAATTGTACGTAAGCTAAAATTAGTTTTATTAATATAAATAGATCTAAACACTTTAGTCATAAAGTTTCATCATCTGCGTTTATCTATAGTTCTGTTTGCACTTCTGTCCTTAATTCAAAAACGACTTTGATTTTAGTTATATTTTGTACGCTATTAGTTTATTTTCCCTTTCAATAGATATAATTTAAGAATTTTTAACAACATTTATTCAAACCATATATTCAGCTATATTATTTGTTTTTTTTTAGTGTGTAGTTTAGTAACCCTGTTCAATTCGGGTTTCCTTAGGGCAATTATCTTAAAATAAATTTAAATGCATATAATAAAGATTTTATGCTCACCAGCCTAGCTTCCACCCTCGAGCTTACTTTTGTTCTAAGCATCTATATGTTAGGCTTTGCTTAGTGTGATATTCCACAACAGAAATGCACATACCTTTCATCCAGATATTCAAAATGGTGTCTAAATGTTCAACTTTTACGTATTTTCAATAGTTAAAATAATATTAAGCTATTAAAAAGTACTCTACAGATGGTAGGTCCTTTCATATGGAGTCCGTTGGTTTTGAAACAGTTTTAGTAGAATTATACAAAATTAAATTTAGTTCAGAACCCGGTTACGAGCTCCAGCCTAAACAAACTTACTAATAGTGTTTGGCACAGGCCATTAGAGATAGCGGTAGGGTATGGATTATAAATTTAATCAAACTTATGTTTTGTATGATTTAATTTTAGTACTAATTTTTCAACAGTGGTCGTGGTATTATAATGCTATCTGTAAATATTATTATCACTATTTTTATGGATCTGTCGATACACCCATTATTGTAATCCAACAGAAAACTTTACAGCAAAGGCTGATTATAATTTATATTACGAAATAATCGTTATATTTTAGATAACAAAAAATAACCAGTAGTTAATATATGAACATGTTGAAAATGTCTGCGTAGTTATTTAAAAGTAATGGATATACGAGGAGACAATCAGTAAAACTAACGGTTAAAAATTCACCGGTATGTAGATAGTAAAGGATAAGATATTAAATGAGTAGATTTCATTCGGTTTTAAGTTATATTAGCTATTCCTATAAATTTTTCAAAGAATTGTTAAATTGACGTAGTTTTATTTTTTTAGCACATCATTTTTATGTTTCCGCTTTAGTAAATGTATATTCACTTTTTACACACTGTTAATAGAGCTCACTTTACAATAATAAACTTTTTTATTACTTTTGCGGAAAGGAGATTAATATATTTTTTTCCGAAAGGACCTACACTGTTAGCCTGAGGGGCTTTTACAGCTGCGCCTGAACTAGAGGGGCGAGCGCGAAAAGCGCTTGAGCCCGTAGGGCGAGATTAATGTAGATAATTTACATCCAATAACATATTGACCGCGACAAAAGGTAATCGCGAGTTAATCTACGAGTGGCGCCATCTCATAACCTGAAAAAAAAACTACTCGTGATATTTGCTACTGAACAGTGAAGGTTTTTTTGTAGTAATGATAATAGCATTCTTTATAATTCTTTGTAATTAGTGCTGTATAATTAAATATAGACTCATATTTTTAAATGTTTTGTAGCAACGATAGCTCACTAGTGATATATTTGGAGACCACATTGGTCAAATTATTTTTAAAGGAAAAATCATCATAAGACTAAAGAAATCATCTTAACATAAATATGTTTAGACGGTTTTATAGTTTCACGAAATAGTGATAGTGCATTGATGTGTGCTTACACCAGTTGAAAAAACGCACTATTTAGTTTTCGGGCTTGGACGGTGTATAATAATAGTAAAAATAGTAGAAATTTACGCCGGCCTAAGTTCCAGCCAGAATAAACATGGCGTTGGCCCGACTGTGACTCTCTTTTGACTAATCGTATTTTAGGAATCACCAACGATAATTATGACTATGGATGTACGGTTGTATTTTGGTACTAGTCGTTATGTTTGAATTATTACAAATACTATAAAGACAGCAATTCTTGTATACATATATAAATTTCGGGTATCTCGGGAACGGTTCTAACTATTTCGGTGAAATTTTGTATTTAGAAAGATTTTTGATTTATACATTCACTTATGTAGTTGCACTTTTCTTAAAAACGTTTTTTTTCTTCAAACAATAGTTCCAAAAATTTTAATTACATTTAACTTTTTTAAATTTAGTTAATCAGTTTATGGATGTGTAATCAATATGTGATGCGCATCTAAACATATTTTAGAAATAAACAATGTGAAAAATCCGAGCTAAGCTCGACCGCCCAGGTACTTGCGCTTAATCCAGCTAAAGCGGCACCTATTTTCCTAGCTTCTGTAAAAAAAAACACTTGTCGCTCCGCTTAATAAATAGACCAACCAATATATTCGTAGTCCAACTTTATTAAATTAGCCCAGGCCTGGAAATGTATAAATTCGACAATTTACCGCTCGGTCATCCACTGTGTACGTCACGTTGAGTGGTGACCATCATTCGATATACATTTTGTTACCATGTTTACTCTGCGGCTGTTTGCAAAAGAAAAACACCAGATATTTTCCTATACCAGTTTCCATTTCATTAGCCGGAACTGTTTATCCTTGGTTCTTGAGGAAATTTTTGTATAAAATAAACTTTGTGTACTGGTTCTCTTTTCTTTGTGAATTTTTTTATGAAATACCCAACATTTCTCGGATGAATAATTAAAAATATTGATTTACTAGCTATTAAGTGCGGCTACACTTGCGTTAATATTAACTTTGTCAAATAAATCGAATGATTTAATAACAAGTTTCATACAAATATAGTCCCACTTTCAATAAGGGTTTCGCGAGAAAAAGCAGCCGATCACCATCTCCTGGTTTCCAGTTATCTCTGTATTAAAATTCATCATAATTGATTCAGTAGTTTGGGCGTGAAAGCATAATAAACAAACTCACTTTCGCATTTATAATATTAGTAATGATGGTTTTAGTAAGAGATAAGTGTTCAGAATTTTGGAAGAAACCACCTTCAAGTCTACACAATACAGAATCATTTGAGCTATTCTAGTTCACGCGAACTTAAAAATGAAAGTTGTAAAAGTTTGTATATTTGATAACCAATCACGCAAAAATATATGGATTTCGATGAAATTTGACACACATGTAGTTTATTAGCTAGATTTATATTTAGAATTTGTATGTTGTATACTCCTAATATTCTGGATCTTTATTCTAATATCAATGTGGTCGAAATTGCTAATACTTACTAAGTTATATAATCGAAGTGTATTTATATACACAAAATCTTTTTAAAAACTAATGTCATAATTATCAAACATTTTTACTGATTCTTCATAAAGCTATATTCAAGCAATGATGGACATAATGAAGCTTCAATGGTTTTAAGTTAGATTCTCTGCTATGAGCCTGATCTTTCAGTGAAGTAAAACATCATGTTGAAACCATAGCATATCTAATAACCACCTGGTTAGCCACCACCTTCAAGATGAAAATCTGCCGCCAAATACCTATAGGTGTGTTCCTGCATTTACGATTGTAGTACCTTCACTAGGCTTACCATGTCCACCACCATGAGCCATATCACCACTTAACATCAAGTGAGATTGTGGCAATAACGCTAAACCTATAAGCAATAAAAACACAATTCAATGAAATTGTAAATAGTTCTAATTAAGTGAATAATATCAATACAATTAGGCAGCTAATTACACTTTTGAAACAAGTATGTTGGACTTATGAAGTAGTAGCAAACAAGCAAATCGATAGCTTTTATATGGTAATAAATGCATGAAGGAGACAGGAGAGAATGTACGCTGCCAAGTGGGGCGCGGCGTCAGCCAAGTTCCGGAGACAGTTGATATTAAGCTGCCTCTTAGTCTTTAAATTAGCCGAAATAATTTGCTATTTAGACGGGGTTTTAAATTTAAAGTATACACATAAAGTGCGTAATATATCTATCATGTTGACAAATATTATTTTACATTTCAAGTTCTATTTGAAGCGTCCGCTTTACTGTTCGCTTCTGATGATGTTTTACATTTTTCGTATAGACAATACTTTGTTTATTTCCTTGACATAATGTCCTACTATACCATGTTTTATATATATCTTTTTCAAAGGAAGAATAAAGATTTTAACATTTGCATTTATAATTTCACTACCTGGCTCTACAAACATTGCTCTGTTCTTTACAGTAGTTAGTAATTTAACTGAAACACCATATAATTCGATAAAAAAAATTATATAATATAAATAAACTTGACATTTTTTTACCATAATATTTATTGCAAAGTTACGGTGTTGAGGGTTTAGCGAGCATAATAACAAGAATTCATTTTTAAACTTAACATATATTATAGTTAATGTGCGTTATTGTATATATTATTATGTGGATCGACGAAGTGATGGAAATACTAAGATTTTTTAAGACTTTGACATCATACTGAATGTTAGGTGGTGGCAATACATCAACTTATGGTGCAGGAGAATAAACATTTATTATTGAGCTAGAGGTGAGTTGTTTATTGAGGTGGAGGTTATGTATTCGTTAAACGTATAGCATTTATTTTCATGTGATAGGTAAGACTATTTTGTCTTAATACGTCTATAAGTATAAATTGCTTTGCTAATATATCATAAGATTTGCAAAATTTGGAAAAAATGCATATAAATATGGAATGTTTTGGGTTTAGATTTTTTCTTCAATCTCACTTAAGGCACGTGATGAAGTTGAAAGAGACTAAATTAGATGAAACTCTATTATGCTTCTATGATTTCGTTACGAAGTTTTCCTTCTCGGAAATCTCAGAATTGTTACACGATTTAAACTAATGATTACCGACACGGTGTCCATATACTCTGAAGTTTAATTATTTTGATATTTTACGATTTAACAAAATTATTTTATTTAGTACTATAATTTTTGATTATTTTCTTTGAGTCTCTTTTCATTTACTTGGAAATAAAACAAATATATTATTGTACAAGTCCAAGTCCAACAAGTCCGGAAAATATGCAGAAAATAAAACGACACACTAACACAAATAATAAAAAGTTATGGAATACAAAGAAATTTTAAAATACAGTATACAGTATACAGTAGTTTATACAGTAATGTTAAAACGACCGTCGCCGCATTCGAGTGTATCTATTATGTATGAGTTATGATCTGCGATGACGTCACTAAACATTTTCTAGAGTCTTCATAAAGTACTACAATCGTCCGTTCACAAACAAAATCCAACAATGTTTTAGTTTGTTTGCGCTATAAATTTGACACAAGTCAAGCTAAATTTACCGGAAAATAGTGTATTAACTTTCCTTCCAGACTTTATCTGTGGCGGTCACGTCGCCGAGTTAAAGTGTTTTTCCTATATCTGGTATTTATTGTAGACAAGTAAGTACAAATGCAGAATTTTCTGATTTTCATGTTGAGAAGTCCCATAAAACCTTATTAATTCCCAATCTCGTGTGATTCTCGCATTCATTTTCAGTTAAAATAGTAATATTCATATGGTTAGTACAATCTTAAAAAAAAAAATTAAACATAAATATTATCTGCAATTACCCAACATCAACCCTGGTATAACCTTTTTTGTGTTATCGAACCTAGAACGAAATAAAGTTAGGAAAGTGACGATACTCCAAAAACAGTGGAGACGTTTTGACTATCAACAATCCATTGCTCATTTCAGCTTATGTCTGCGTCAATACCTCTTTATGTTACGTTTGAAGTAGCCGATAATATGGGAAAAAGGAAAAAGCACCGGCTAGAAGGCAGATCCACAACTTCATATTACGGCAACAGTATAACTTTGCGACTTTTTTTTCAAATTGTGAGCGAAGCTATAGTAAAACTATGGCTTTAAGGTCGAGTGTATGTGATTCAGTATTGGAGAATAGAGGTGGGAATAAGGTGGGAACATTCCTTTTGCTCAATTTTCGGGATATTCAGAATCTATACGCATGTTAGTATGACTAGTATTGAATTGCCACTGTCACTCATATGGATAGAAATTTGACAGGGTCAATTTATTTCGATCTGTCACGACTCCAGGTCAACAAGATTCAGATAACCTTGCAAGCATCAAAATTACAGTCAGCAATAGACTGCCCGATCTCTCTGTAATGACATTATTTTATAGAGTGTAGTCTGGTTTGAAGCATTTATGGCTCAGTAGTAGCAATAACACATCGATGAACCCAAGTTTTTGGTAAAAAATAAAATAGTAAGAAGAAATGAGTAGGTATATCATACAATATATTATAAAATCTTTCTTTCTTCCACGTTATAATACATGTGCATTTTAGAGGTATGAAAGTAATGTAAATGTAATAAGTATGTAATAAGTATTTATCTTGCTATAATTGAACCTAACTAGGGATCTTACAACATGTTTTCTTCTATCACATCTATCAGTTATTAATCACATCTTTTAAACACACACCACTTCTCACATAGTTCATTTATATACCTTCATCGATCTTGCTATATTTTTATTATCAAGAATTTTAATACTTTGTAATACAAATAATAATATCGTACGCAATTAAATAGGCTGCGCTTTACAAAAAAGTATAAATTAAACATAAATCACGTCCATAAACTTATACCATAGCAAACTATGTTGAAGTAAACAAAACCTCATCAACCGTGTCGGCCAGACCGCAAACTGTTCGATGTTGCACGAATAAATTACGTAAATTAATATACAGCAAGATTGGGATCCGTGTCAGGAGCAGAACCGAGAAGTTTTCTCGAATAACACGCAAAAACTAATCTGGCTTACGCATATAATCCTAAATGCTTAATATCGATAGTGCGTAGGTATGTATCACAAATCTTCTATATGATTTAACCTTTCCAATAATTTGCTGTAATGATCGTGAATTTTTAAATCGTTAATCGTTTTAAATTATATTATGTAGAGATTTTGTTTCAGTGATCGAAAATAAAGCCCATAGAATAAAATATCTAATGTCCGCTGATTTAAGTTTTGATTTATATTAATAACCTTTTCAGAATTCGCCTTCATTCACTTTAATTTTGTTATTAAACCTAATGTATCTTTCTTTGTAAAATATAAAGATATGTCAAGATATGAAGAGTTCCTTTATTTAAATCTGTCCTATAGTGAGGTATTTTCACTTTATGTGATAGAAGTAATCTTATACAAATAATTTTGTGTTGTATTTTTTAAAAAGTTAAGGCAAATTAATGCTTTTTAGGAAACTGGGTTTAAGGTCGGCTACAAACTAGTGATATGTTTGGTGCTATAACATTTAATAGGTTACGTTGAACTCTTAAGATAATGTTAGTTATGGTGGGTTAATGATAAATCAGACAGTTCACTTCTTTATAACCTTAATTATATTTAAAGAATTAGACGATATAACAAAAATAAACAAGTGAAATGACAAATGAAAAGAGAAATATAGAAAAGTTAAAAATAATATTAAGATCTGTGCACAAAATAGCTAAAGGAAATGTGATAAGTAAGTAAATATACATTTGACACAAAGGAGATTGCAAGAGCGATATAGCCAAGAAAAGCAAATGAGAGTATTTAAAACTTGAATGTGACTTACGTATTGCATGATATGCATAAATTAAAAATAGGAATCCTATCAGAATATTATCATAGTTAATATGTATATGTAAACTTCCTTTAGTAATAGTAAGAAATATTTATAATATTTTCATCAACTGATGGCGAAGAAAGAGATTCTGAGGAAACAGTCTAAAATTATGTAAATTCCTTTGCTATTTCAAAGTGCAGATATGTCAAGTCCTACTTACGTTGATAAGTCCAATTTTTCATTAAAGGAGATGCTATTATCCATTTATGTACTTAGTATGTTTACTTATGTACTTACAAACATTTTTATTAGCACAGAATATACTGTAGTAAATTATACTAGATTTATATTGTACGAAATGACTAGGTTTCTATGAAAGAACATCATTGGACAAAGTATAGAATTTCGAAGTGTAAAAAGTGGAGTGATTTTGTATCCGAATATATCTACAGCGTAATATACACGTGACACTTAAAGAGATGATATAGTATTCAAACAGTAAACAGAAGCTACAAATTTTACTGGATTAAAGGTATCTAAGGAGAGCTAGCTTGCATTGAGTTAAACCGTGATGCGGGAGGATGTAACAACATGACAAATCCACAGTAACACAGCATGACTTTGGGCTGCTGCCAAATTATTTCGCGACAATTTCGCTGCCGCTTGCGGTTTGGCGCAAGTTAAATGAGGCATTAAAGAAAAAATAATAATACAAGATGGAACAAGAATTTATATTTTGATCATTCATAGACGTATTTACTACGTATAATGTGGATAATAAATAATTAAACTATTTGATAGCCCGACTATTACAGTATTTAAATCGTTATGTACAAAATGTATTTTAAAATCATATTTCGTGTAGCCACACGGCCGAGAAACCTTGCTGTAACTCCTGGTAATCAAAGTCAAATCTAAAAACAAGGTGTAATATACCAACAGATCAGCTGTCTTTTGGAAGTATTAGCTGTCATGCCTGCCTGCAAGCCCTTTGGCAGCTGGAATATATATTAATTGATTCACAAAGGTAACAATTAAAAAAAACAACTGTGGGAAATTTACTAACATGTGAATGGTAGTTTACACCGTCTGCTACAAATGCATGCAGTCTCTGCGAATTAGGAGGAGGTATGTTTGGTATATGGTGGTTGCAATCTAGTCGTACAGAGCTATCGTATTTTAATCAAATAACTTTGATAATACCCTTACTCGACGCAACTCTACTACTTGCAAAGAATCACAACTAAATAACCTGGAATATGTCACTGCGTAGCGCAGAATTTTTACTGCTCTTGGGGACGCTTTGCTACACACGCTCACAATCGGATTAATAGCAGGTTTATTTACCATCTCAGTTGTAAAAAAACAGGCTTTTTGTTTGTAACTAAATTACGATTTACTATTGTTTAAGCTCTAAAGATAATGAATTGTTATATATGTTAGTGGAATAGTTTACTGTTACTAACTTGTAATCAAAATAATACACTATTTTTCTATAGTTTATAGGTTTAGCGTTATGGACACAATCTCACCGAATGTTAAGTGACGATGTGACCAAAAATGGTGAACACACTAAGCATAGTGGACGGATTGATTCTCAACTGCGCTGTCGGAGCACACACATAGATATTTGGTGACAGATTGACAACAACTTGAGGGTGGTAGCTAACCAAGCAGGCATTAATAAATCTAGTAATTATTAGATCTAGGTTAATATTTTTAAGTTTTTAAAATGTATTAAAGCTGACATTCTTTGAAATCTATAGTTTTTAGACCATAATTTAAACAACACGAGAAAACAAACCGATGCAGAATAAACTATTTCCAATTGGAGAAACTTAAATTAACTTTTAAAGTTATTCAGATACTATTGTTCGATGAGAAACTTACAACTTCTAGGAGTTTTGTGTTTATTTTCCTACTTGGATAGGGATCTGCATACTAAGATACTTTACTATTTTTCAAGTTTTTTAAGCGCAAATTTTTTCCTTTTACTTTACGATATTGTCAAAAATTAATAAAAAATGTTGATATTCTTGGAGCCGCTTGTTTTTGTTGTTATCGGACTGATATATTCCTAGGGCCATTGAAGTGGGAACATATAAAAAGAAACTTCCGCACGTTCGCCGCCTCACATAGTGTTTGTTTTTTTTCGATAACATTTTTGTTATCGACTAGCTTTTACCTGCGGCTTCGGCCGCATTAATATTGATTTACTCAAACGAAACGGATGACACAATAAAAAGTTCCATACAAAGTTTATCCTACTCTTTACTCCAAATCCAGTAAGTTTTTCGCGAGAAAAAGTTGGCTATAACCGTCTTCGGGTTCCCACCTATCTTAATACCAAAATTCATCATAATCTATTCAGCGGTTTAGGCGTGAAAGCATACCAGACGAACAAACAAACTCACTTTCGCATTTATGATATTAGTAAGGATTATAGGATTTAGGATTAAAGATACTAACTTGTCGATCAGCTATATACTCGATTGTAGTTCAAATCTGATAGATGAAAAATTTCATTCACATAATCATAAAAAGCAAATGATATAAATAGAAAATAATATAAGAAAGAAAATAATAAAATTTATTAATAATATTTTTTTATTTTATTATTATCTTATAATGAAAGTTTTTCTTTTCTACACATAGTTATATAAATATTATAATTTTCTCTTCACAACTGAAACACATCTGTAGGGATCCACGGAAGCCCAAAAATCACAGACACAAAGGAAATTTCGGACGATTTATTACCTTCGTAATTACGACCGGACCGAAGATACCCGTAATATTACAACAATATGAAATTACATATTTCACATCTCATATAGCTTTACATTTAAAGATGTTTCACGTGCAAAACTCTCATATTTGAAAAGAGAACGGAGTGTTAAATTAGACTATTAATTATTAAATAAATTCCAATTCAGACTACTGACGTTTAAAGTAGTTGTCTCATTTTGGATTTTAAAGTTTCCAAAAGAATAATGATATAACCTATATAATTTTTGGATACTAAAACTTTCTAGATTTTATTGCAGTTTATTTGGTGAATAGATACAATACCAAGGAATGTTATTATGGAATGTAATAATATTATTATTTAATATAGAAAACAACAGATTAATAATATACGATTTTTCTAATATTAAAAGTGTATCGATCCATTAGAAGATCTATATCTGTTTTTATGAACATATATTAATTGCTTATGAAACTGCCTTGCCGCTGTCCATTTTACAAATAGTCCATGGTTATGGAATTTCAAATTTCCCAGCACGCAGTAGCTGTAACGGACGCTCGCACACGATCCAAGAACTTTGGCTATAATAGTTTGTTAGTATGCAACGGATTTATGCAAACGAGTTGCTTTTGAACCTCGTATTTATGATACAACATCCCAATCTCCAGCTTAACGTTGTTAAAGTATATTACAAAATATATAAACAATAAGTGTTTAAAATTACTTTAGAGTATAGCTTAATTTGTAAATTGAACGAATAGTTATTTGTTTGGCGTATAATACTAGTTTGAATGTTGTTTTCCTGAAACTATTTAGTGTATAGAGAAAAACATGGATCATTCTTGAAGCTAAAGACTGACTTAATGGCTTAGTCGGCAGTGTGTACGAACGCTGCGTCAATGCATGTGACTTTGAACCCCTGCAGTAAATCCGAGCATTTGGTAAAGGGCAACATCGTAATGAAACCAGAGCATGGTGGTAATGCTTTTCTAATATCTGCTAACTACCTATTACTTACTAGCTACTACTATTACTTAGCTTGAGAGCCAGTAGTACTAGATTAGCATGTTTACCAACTTAGGACACATCGTCCCTTAACATCAGGTGAGAGTGGACATAAACCAACAATAAAAAAACGCGACGACATATTAACTCAACAATAAATTCCATGATCAGTGAGTGTTAAAAACTTTATAATTGTCATACATCTGAAACAGTATTTGTTTTGATTTCACAGCTAATAGAAAAGACACAATTCTCCGTTTTTTTTACGTTAACGATTGTATAAAATGACCACATGGTTGGTCCAAACTGTCTACGATACTCGAAATTTAACATGATGTTTCAAATTAAAAACAAATGAGATTTGTCTAGTTAAGTACATATGCCTTTATAGAATGGGATAGGCACAGCCCAAAACATACATTGAAAATTAAAATTTCATAGTTTATTTTTGTAACTAACCTTCTAAATGTGCCTTGAAAAACAATGACACGATTCTATAATGAAATTGTTAATATGGTACTTACGATTTTTTTAAATCTAAACAAACAAGATCAGTAGTGGAAGATCTAAGAAAATATGGATAAATTGTATGAGGAATGATAAACATATAAAAGGTTTGAAATAATTCAGAGAGTTGAAGAGAAAAATATATAGTGCGCCAACTTTCATTGTAAAAAAATCATGTAGGAAAAGGGTAGCTCTATCATCAACTTGTGGTAATAAAATAAAAATAACAAAATATCTATACTAATATTAAAAAGCGATAAAGTTTGTTTGCTTGAATGCGCTAATCTTAAGAACTAGCAGTCGGATTTTAAACGATATTATTTAATTTAATAGAGTAATCAGTAAAGAAAGTTTCAGGCTATTAACATTACGCTACAGCCAATAGGAGCAAGGATTTATTGAAAAAAGTTAAAAAAACGGGCAAACATCCCGTCCTTACAAATATTGAAAATGCGAAAGTGAGTTTGTTAGTTCGTTTGTTACGCTTTTACGCCTAAACCGCTGAATAGATTAGTATAGAAATAGGTGGGATGAGACCGATGAACCGAGACCGTCTGAAGACAGTGATAGGCTAATTTTTTTCGCGAAAACATTATTGGAACTGGGGTAAAGAAAGGGGTAAACTATGTAGGAAACTTTTTATTGTGTCATCCTATTTGTTTGACAAAATTAAAAGTAACGCGAGCGAAGCCGCACGAAAAATCTAGGTGTTTAAATAATTTTTAGTTCCACGCAAATTAATTCACAAGCACAGTTAGTATGATATATATAGTAATTGCTGTTTTATGAATTTAATTGCTTCAATTGAACTACAATTATTAATATTAGTTATGAAATCTAGGACTTTTCTGATTCAAAGTATCAAATAATGTTACATTTTGGTATTTATCATGCATTTGTTAGAATATAAATAATTAATTAACGATATCACAGGAGACAGAAAACAAAGTAAAAACGTCGTCTATTTAATTTTCTTTTTTATTTGCCTTACAAATCGCAAAATTTATAGGTGAGTTTACTTTCGTCTGGAAAAAGACATTCCAAAGAAAACACATTTCTATGAGAAAACTATCAAAGAACAATGATAAGGTAAAAATTTCAAACAAACAAACCAGTATTTATATTGAACGTCAATATATTGGAAAGAAATACGATCCAATATCGGAATAGTCTCACAATCTGATCACGTTATAAGATTAATCCGCTACAATATATCAAGGAACAAAGCGCTGATGAATGATGGGCGCAAACTAGGTCGCATCTTAACTACCGAAACGAGGACAAGCGGCACGAAAATATTTGTATAAGGACGTTGAAGTAAACAAGCATCGAAGAAGTGCTCTCTATCTTAAATCAAATTAATTGACTGATCGTGCAAAAAATTACATTAAGTTCTCCATTAATTTTCCTTCCCTCGATGCTTCCGTTACCACTCAACACCTTTTTTTTCGTAGTGAAAAAAATTGTTGACGCTCTTCTTATCTTAATGTGACGGGTAGACAGTCAACACTTAAAGGCTAAGATGTGCTTGATATTACATATGTGCCATTTGCGCACTGATTTAGTTACACTGAATAATAATACTATAGTGGACTATATTTATAACTTTTTACGAAACGTACTAAGTTTATCTTTGATAACTATTTATTTATTTCAAGAAATCTGTTAGTATTAGTTTCGGATGGATAGTGGAACCAATTTGGTACTTTATCACGAGTTACAATACGACTTATGATTACACAATGTAAAAAACAGGAGTTTCTCAAATTCCTCAATTTTAGAATGAAATTTCTTATCGTACAGTACGGACTTGGCGGATAGGAACTAAGCAAGAAAAGTGTAAGATTTGACCGTTTTTAAAGTGTAGATTTGTAGACGGTTATCCATAGCACGTATCAAATTGGTTGTGTCCAGTCATAGGTGCGCTTACTGCGGGTCGTTAGCGAGTCGAACCGGGTGCGCAGGTGTACATTGTATACGGCATTCGCGTCTGCTGTTTTGTAGTGTATTGTAAAGAAATTAATGATGTATGTGTATTAAAATGCTTATTTTCACAACTCGAAATTTTTTATTCATTACGAAGTTTCCTACCATCTCATTTAATTGCATTCTCATTAAATTTGTTTCATTTAATTGCTCTCAAACGCTAAGTCATAAATCATTTATTCGTATTTGTTTGTCAATAATATGATACGTTTATCAATAATAATAATATACTACGCAAGGAACTTCGTTCCAACCGAGTGTTCCGCTACAATAATTTCTTTACTGATGGCATTACTAATACATTAAGTAAATTCCGGTGCTCTAGCAATTATTGGGCATTCGTTCTATGGCGAAATGGTTTAAAGATTAATATAACATGCTTTTAAAAAAACTGTTCGCTAATTCAATTTTTACATACATATTTGCATGAAATGACAATAGTCATACCTAACTGCAGGACTGAATTTATTTTATGATGTAAAACAAACAGAACCAGCAACAGTATATATTGTTACTTTGAAAATGACTAAACTAATTTGTGCTTCTTGATTTTATGTTATCATGACACATTATCTACAATGGACTGTAATCGATGAAGTCAAATAAGAATCTATATAAACGATAGGTCAATATATAACTGGATTACTTTATAAATTTATTTTTACACCTAACAATTCTTCTTTGATCCATTCCTTTACTTATTGAACATGAGCCTGCAATGTAAATTGTTGCATTATAGTCTCCCTGATGGTAGGTGCTATATGAAATGTTTTACAAGTGACATGCTTTTAAGTCACGGAAAAACTTATCAGAGTTATTAACTTGTAAAGAAACCTTTATAGTTTTAGGTGAGTACAAAATACAAAATAAAAATAATAAAATTGATGATTTTCTCAAATACTAATCAAAAGAAAATAATGTCTCAGTTTGTGTTTTAGGTTATGTCGCTGATTATTCAAATGTAGTTTGCTAACGTCTTTAGTAAATGTACATATTTCACAAGCTTCTAGAGCAAGTATACAGTTTGCAAATGCATACTAGGAGGGTCTAAGCCTTTTACAAACAGTGTGCTTTCTCGTTTAATTTCAAAATAGTCCTTCTGTTTCATAACTGTACCTGCAGTGTAAAGCGGTCAATCTCTTGCTTATGCATATAAGATAAAAATAATAAAGGTCTTCTTTTAGACAAAAAGTTTAGATAGATAAGTAAATCATTTAGCATAAGCAATTATCGCCTTTATTTCGGAGCATTAATATGACAGTTAATGAGACTTTTTGTGTTGGAACAAAGTTTGCACTTATTGGTTCAAAACACCCAGTAAGTTCTTAACAGCTGCACAGATATAGTGTTTGTACACGTCATACACGTAAACTGTTACGTAGCGTATTATATGTATTATAATGAATTAGTTGCTTTAAATGATGTGCAATAAAATGTTTATTTTCACAAATAGAAAAAATATTAATTACGAAATTTTCTGCCATTCCTCAATTCATTAGTTATCTCTGCGTCTCATTTAATTACTCTCAGACATTGGTAAATTATTTGTTAATCGATAATATAATATGTTTATCAGTAATAATATACTACGTAAGGAAAATCGTTCCAACCGAGTGTTTCACGACATTAACGCATTATTTATAATAAAAGCAGCTCTATTATAATTTAAATACTTTATTGTCGCATTAAAGGTGTCTACATCGTTTTATAAATATTGAACTAAATGAAAATTAATATGGAGGATCTCACAGGATTATATAATTTGGTATTCTCATTTTTAAAGATGTTATACATTTTTCAAGCGCCCTAATTCCATTCGTAAATCGCAAGGATATTCCTCAAGACTTTATCCAGGGTTTTATGGGGTTAAGTTTCAATTGAGTAGGATAAAGGATGGTTGTGGTTACTTTGAAATAATTCATATTTACGATGAAGTAGAGTAATCTTGGTGTAATACTTTTTATTGGATATATAATAAAATATCTACGCGGTATCTAAAATTTATGACCCAATAAACCTGTTACTCGTCACATAACCAATTCAATTTCTCACCCTTTGATCGTTTTGCGATTCCTAATAAAAATATATTAATATTTTCTGTAGACATTTTATGATATCTATATTTCTTTGTTTGCGGCTTTGGTAGAACTTTTAATACTCATCTTATTTTTGTATATAATATTTCAGTAAATATTAAAATGGCATATTTATATCGTTGCTGTTTTAAGACGTCTTTGATTGCTTCCTTTGTTCTATTAGGAGATGCAACTATATAAGTTGTATTTCTTTGGTAATAGTGATATAACTATTATTTTTGTAAACATATAGGAAACTCAGAATACACACAAGGTCTGTTCTATATTGTATTATATTTCTTTAGTGTAGATGGTTATACATAGCGCGTATGCTATTATGCTATTGGCTGTACCCGTCATAGGTGCGCGCGTATTGGTTCAAGACAGCCAGTAAGTTCTCAACGGCTACGCAGATATTGTTTGTACACGTTAACACGCAGCTGGTTCATAGTGTATTATATGAATTGAAACATACAATGTTTCTTTAACAGCAAGAAGAAATGTATTATTTACATAATTTTCTACCTTTCTTTCGATTTATTTGTATAATTATATCTGCGTTTCGTTTAATTGCTTTCAAACGCTAGTAATTCATTTATTTGTATTTGTTAATACAAATGTAATACGTGAGAAAATATGTCCTGACCGAGTGTTCTACGACACACACGCATGTTTTTTAATGATTTGTTTCAATAACTCAATAAAATTCTTATCAAATTTCAAATTAAATTAGGGTATGCAAATTAAGGACACCGTTTTAAAACTTTCTAAAAGAGGTCAATCAAGATTTAAGGTGTTTACATTACAAAAATAATGTCTTTTATTGTAGTTAATAAGTTTAACTTTATGAACACAATCTCACCTCATGTTAAGGGACGATGTGGCCCAAGATTGTGGACGTGCTAAGGTTAGTGGAGGAGGGACTACCTCTCAAATGTAACTGCTGAAATACACCTGTAGGTATTTGGTAGCAGATTTTTAACTTCACGGTGGTAGTTAGCCAGGCAAACATTAGAAAAAGCCCTACCTACCAGCATCCTAAATCTGGTATGGTTTATTTAATCGAGAAGTATTATATATACAATTAAAAGATCCTAACTCTGTACATACACATAAGTAAAGTAATGGTTAAAAAAAATGCTAATCTTTCAACGATTATCACTGTTTTTAACCGACTTCATAGGAGTTTACGGAACTTACTATGTTTTTAATGAAAACATATAGTGTTACGGACTGTCTTCATTATTTGTAGATTATATAACATTATTAATGTACTTTTATTATTACCCATACAAAATAATTGGCCGTGAAAGCGAAACCACAAGAAATTCATTTCTCTCAATTATTGAGAGACGTACGATTACGTTATTACTAACGCGAGATCAAAGCTTTCTCATAATAATAACACAATAATTTCTTTTATCGTTTGATATAATAATATGTCAAATTCGACGAGCCCTATTGATTTGTGCGACATTTATTGTTTAAGAATTGGGTCAATGTTGTATAAGGAAAATGTAAGAAATTCTTAGAAGTTTCTTATTAATAATATTAGCATGACAGAACTGGTGGTGATAATGTAGAGATACTATATTAAATTATGATAGAACTCGTCTTCGTATAAGTCAATAATTTAAACCAATTATGTATCAGAGGTAGCCTGTTCGGATACCATATCTTGAACTCAGCAATAAAGTTGAATCGTGATGGTAACGTATCGTGATCTTTCAAGTTGAAAACTTGTAGTCAACAACTTATGTGTTCCAGAAGCTGCACTTGAGTGCCAGCCCGTTAAGGTTTCGCACGTCAACTTTCTGGGCTACAACGTCATTTAAAGTTAGATAAGATACTTTAGGGAATGTCGATATAAGACGAAATCAAATAAATTATCCCTTTGAGAAATTGTCTTATTTGTTAAAGGAGCTGTATAAGTACTAACATATTCCCAAATATCTGTTTTTTTTTTACTTACGGTTTAGCGTTATGGCCATCACCTCACCTGATCTTAAATGACGATACGGCCCAAGTTGATAGACACGCTAAACCTGTAGAGGAACTGACTCTCAAGCCCAGCTGCCGGAACACATCTATTGGTATTTGGCGGTAGATTTTCAAATTGAGGGTGGTAGGTAGCCAGGCGGGCATCAGAAAAAGCCCTACCACCATGCTATGGTTTCTCAAGATATTTTCTCTCACCGAAAGCTCAAGCTCATTGTAAGCGGTTGGATTCCAACTCACGTCCTATGACTCGGCGTTCCTACACACTACCACTGTGATATAATCGCTTCAAATCTATTCTTGTAAAACATTCTAAAAATATAATTCAGCTGACGAAATGTTAATAAGACGTATTATATAAGGTGTAAATAAAAAAGAAAGTTTGAGCGTTCCACTGGAAGAGAATATTAACATTATTGTACATAAATAGTCTCGAGCAGTCTACAATTAAAACGTAAACGTTTATTTTCCTTTGTTCGCATACTTTATGTATTTCATTAATTTATTTCCTTTACTAGTTTCCTTTGGTGTTGTTCGTTGGTTTATTCGAGCGATCTACAAATGGTATTTTATGTAATTGTTGTGTTATTATTTGTAATTATAATGGAACTTATTTGTAGCTTTTGAGATAATTACAGGAATATTTTACAAACGGTTAATTAATATTACATTAATTCAAAATTACAGGTATGAAACGAAATACTGTGAAGATTAAAAATATGCATATTATATATTTACTAACATTGAAAAATGTTGGATTTTCTTTGTAATTTGATACATTGGTGTTCTTTTGTGTTGAGAAATGCCGTTTTCTCTAATGCAAGTCAGAGTGTGCAACATGTTCTATATCGCACTATGGTGTAGACGGTTATTTATAGCGCGTATGAAGATTAAAAGTATGCATACTATATATTTACTACCATTGAAAAATGTTGGACTTTCTTTGTAATTTGATACATTGGTGTTCTTTTGTGTTGAGAAATGCCGTTTTCTCAAACGCAAGTCAGAGTGTGCAACGTGTTCTATATTGCACTATGATGTAGACGGTTATTTATAGCGCGTATGCTTGGCTTTTTCCAGTCTTGGTTGTTGGTGGTTGGTTCAAAACGGCCAGTAAGTTCTCAACGGCTGCGCAGGTATAGTCTCGTCATATGCTTCAGCTGTTTCGTACCGTACTATATGTGTTATAATGAATTAGATTACTTGAATTATATACAATAAAATATTTATATCCAAAACTAAAAAAAAAAATTATTAAGAAAATTCTTATAATTCCTTCAATTCATTAATTATCTACGCGTTTCATTCAATTGCTCTCAAACACTAGTAATTAATTTATTTGTGTTGGTTAATCAATTATCTAATAAGTTTATCAATAATAATATACCACATAAGGAAATTCATTCCAACCCAGTGTCCATGTCACTCACGCAATTTTATTCTTTATTTGTTTTTCAGATAACAAATTGATAATATAAAATATGAATTAAATATAATACATGAATGTATTATAGTTACAATAATATAGGCTAGAACATCAATAAACTATCCGATATTATCATATATTGGAAACATCATATTACTTCGTAAGTACTTATTAATAAAATTCCTTTCCTTTCTACAATAAGATCATAGTTTCTGAACCAATTTTATCAATAATCTTCACCACGAGTTTGCCGAATGTAAAAGCTGTCTCTGGTCTCTAGGAATACGCTAGTTTATCTGTTATTATGGTATCTTTTAGTGGATATATGGTATATCAATATACGATGGTATATTGATATACGGTGCTTGTTACTCGATTAGTCTCTCTAAACGCTCCTTTCGTTTTGGTCTGAGCACGGGTAATATGTTTATGACTTGCGATACGTGCATAAATAGATTTTTTCATCTAGTTATTAAAAAACATCTATTTAACTGAACGAGCAATAATATTTATGAAGACCGATTTAATTAGATACCCATATATCGCTGGTCGTCATTGTTTATTTCAGATTTTACTGTCTACCATTAAAGACAGAAACGTGTAAAACCTCATATTGAAAACCAGCACCGCGGTATATACCGTAAGGTTCTACTTGAGCAAATAGCTAACTATGGACTGCTGTTGGATAATTAATAACATTCAATGTGTGATTATTTTAGATTGTCTAATATTGTCCATTAATAAATTTTCTTTCCTTCTCTCTTCTTTCTACCATCATTTCGTAGTATATTAATAAAAATAAAATAAAGCTCGAGACCTCATTAGCAAATGAAATGTATAAGTTACACAAGAATAATAAATTACAATTTTTAATGATCGTTCTAACGTTTATTTTCCCTGCGGAACAATACAGAGCATTAAAAATTTGTGCGTTTTCACACTCGACGGCGCTGGGTTAATTGTGACACAAATAAACAAATGGCAGTAATGTAAACTTAAAATTAAATATACACACGCTAATTTAAGGTTTGAAAATTTAAATATTACATGTTATGTGTATTATCTAAAATTTATGTCTATGTCAGTAGTATAAAGATGTATATGGACACATGTATAAACCTATCTTACCTACTTATCACTGACTTAGTTATGTTTTGTTTAAAGTAATTCCAACTAATTGTTTGCATGGTGGTAGGGCTTTTTCTAATACCTGCCTGGCTAGTTACTACCCTCAAATTAAAAGTTTGCCGTCAACTACTTATAGGTTTGTTTCGGCAGTCGCACTTGAGAGCCAGCCCCTCCACTAGGCTTATCATGCACACCATCTTGGGTCACATCGCCATTTAACATTTAACTTCATGTAAAAACCCTAAGCCTATATAGTATAAAAATGGTTTATATCTGAAACGCAATGTTAACTATTGTTCGTATTCGTGTCTATTTTCAGAGGATTGGCGAAATGGTGTAGAATTTAAGCATTTGAAGCATCTGTTTTATATAGATTTATGATATGTCGACAGATTCTTCTGCTCTAATAGTCAGACTCTGCCTTCATTGATATTAGTAAAAATAATTTCATTTTTAATATATATCCATACTTCACCTCTCACGTAGGCTTTTACATAAATACATAAATAAGTGGATTATACATATACATCCCGAGATGTAATCTCATTTGGCGGAGTCATAAAGTCCGGAGTTAAGATATAGACATACCCACGAATGTCTGAGTTTTATACGTTTCACTTTTATATTGCGGGGTCTTCGAGTGGAACTTGAATGATATTCTTTGAATACGAAAATAAATCGTTCGCCGTAATAACAATAAGGAAAATTCTCGTCGAGGTAAACGGAAACCACAGTCTTTATTATTCTTGAGTTCTATAAGTTTACTATATTATCGTATAATAGTTAGTTCCGGCCCCTATATATAAAATAGTTCAGAGTATATTTTCTCTCTGATTTTTAACCAACTTTCATATTATTATGTAACTATTGACGAACTTCAGTTTTTTTATCCATTTTGAAATAAGTGAAGGCAAAATTTTTTTTCCCAATTTTTTCTTTGTTTGTCAACCGATTTTCTTTCTTATCGTGTTGTTTAAAATTTGTTTTGTCTGCAAAGAGGCAGAGTAACTTTCGCATTTATAAAAATAATTGAAAAAAAAAACTTAGTGTGATTTTTTGTTAATATATAAAAGCTAAATAAGCCCTACTCAATCCTGGGCACTGCATTTGACTGGATTATGCTAGTGGACACGTATGAAATACATTACCAAATCCTGGAGCATGTTGGGGCTTCGACTTTTAGGCTGGATATATATATTTAGTTTAGAACTGCTCGGAGTTTCCCTCTCTACCTCACGATGGTTTCGGCACCCATACAGTGAATCCATGGATAGAAGTTCATCTCCCCCCTCATTATCATTTTGTTTGATAGTATTTGCAGTATGTTTCACCGTTAATAAGTTAGAGAGCGCTAAACATTCAGAAACAGACAAGCGCAAAGTTTATTTACTACGATCTAAATTCTTCTATCTGGTCGAATCGATGGTGATTTCATTATAACATAGGATAATTTTGAAATTTTTAAGCATTTAAACAATTTGCCTAAGTGTAGGCTGATTTCAGCCACGGAATTTAGTCAATGTACATCAATGTACAATGTAATGCGATTGATGATTTTGTATTATAAAATTATCTAGATACGTTTATTCTTTTGGGATAGTAGTACTTTATTTACAAAATAAATCGGTTATCACATGGTTATATTGTATTGGCAATAGAATCTGTGAGAAATGACGAAGAAAACCAGATCGTACATTAACGAACTGTCAGTATCAGTCTGTAAATTTGACATTGTTACACTATTTGTATAATTTACTCGAATAGTTGAAGATCATTTGGCTAGACTTAACTTTCTCTTTAGCTTTAAATTTTACGACCTTTCGATAACCAATGAATTATTAAGTGCGTGTTTGGCAACCGTATTGATCGAAGTAATTGAAGGATATTTTGTAATAGCCCTCTAGCTATCTAGCAACCACATGCTGGTTGAAAATCTGTTGTTAAGTAACTTTATGTATCATTTGGCAAATGAACTTGACGTGCACTCATTCCAAATAGCGTAGTGTTTTTACCACCATAAGCCGAATATATACGTAGCATTTTAACAAATTATGGTATAAAACACAAACTTTCTAAAGAAACAATGATCATCCGTGCAATTGTAGGTAAATCTAGTTTATTAGTATTGTAATAAATAGTAAATATAAACGTTTTATAATTGAAAATAGTAGAACCTATCATCTTCAAATGAGAAACACCACTGTCACGCCTATTTCTGTCGCAAAACAACAATACTCACGTTATTGTGTTCAAAACAAAACAGATAAGTAGGTATAGAACGTCGACATTGAATTAAGTTACCTTCGCTTGACTACTGCGTTAGGGCTACAATGTACAATAATCTATGAAAACTTCTGTTTTGCAATGACTAATAACACATTTTTTTATACATTAAGTTACTGAAAAGTATAACACATCGATTAAAAAGTAATTTCATTTCGGTCTAGTTTCTTCGTAAGCAAATATACACATATAATAATTCTAGTGGCATTGTTTAGTTTTAGCTTAATAAAAACTTAATGTGTCATGCAAAATAATTATCACAGAGGATGAGCGCGAGCATTTGCTGCTGGCATTAGACCAATTTGTTAAAAAGTCTCATTTGTAAGCATTTATGTGTGTAAACGCTATTGTCACTCGTTCTATGGATTCCTATCTATAATAATATGTTTTGTGGTTGTAGTGCGAAAGATATGGTTGTCAACACGCACAAACACTAAGCATTTAACCTCAATCCTTTATACTAGCTACCTATTATGACGTGTGTCAAGAGCCGACTGTTTTAATGTTAATAATATATAGGCTACATACTGCAGAAATAGTTAATATCATTTGATCTGTATACCTTTCTACTAATATAGAAACCATAAAAAATAATCCCAAAGGTAAAAATAAAAAAAGATATAAAAAATCATTTAAGAGTCTTTTTCACGTCGACCCATGTGGTGGTTAACGATCAGCCCATATCAACCGCTGATGGGTACAAACCGAAGGGTTTTACGAGAATAAAATACCTATCGTGGCCCATGATTTATGATCTCGGTGATGCTCAAAACGGAAAGTAGAACGGTGTCCATGTTGTAGCTAGAATGTGTAATTTGTTAAATTTTGTAACGGCCAGCACGGATTTTTATAGTTATTGTATGGGTGAATGATTGCATTTGTTTTTGAAAAAACGTATATCGTTCTTAAATCTTTGCATGCAGAACACCTGATATATCGTGGTCATGAAATACTAAAGCTATATGCATAATCAACATCAAAATACCCGCTGTACAGATGTTAGTTATAATAGAATAATTTTATAGATTGGGTTGAAGCCCCTGGTAGGCGACACTGTATTGTATCTTAGTAAGGCGCAGAATACAGTACTATAGTATAGTTTTGACGTCCATAAGCGCCTTCTTAGGGCCTAAATTGAATAAGTCTTTTGATTTGATTGTATGGCTGAAACAAGGCAGTAATAGTATTGATATTTCGTGAACTGCCTTTTAAAGTTTCATTTATTTATAGTTAAGGTTTAGCGTTATGGCCACAAACTCACTTGATGTTAAGTGACGATGAGGCTCTAGATGATGGAAACGCTAATCCTGATGAAGATACTGACTCTCAAGTGCAACTGCCAAAACACATCTATAAATTTTTGGTGGCAGATTTTCAACACAAGGAAGCTAGCCAAGCGGACAATAGAAAAAGCTCTACAACCATTCTATGGTTTCATCACAATGTTTTCTTTCACCGAAAACTCAAGCTCATTGTAGGTGGTTTTGAACGCATGTCCCTTGACGGGATGTACGTACACAGTACCAACTGAGCGATAACCGCTTTAACTTATTTCGAAAATATGTGAACAAAGATGCAATCTTAAGGCGCCAACTAAATAAGTACTACTAAGTATAATTTTTTGTGTTGCAATTCATTTAGTGAGTATCAAAAATGTCATCTAATATTGTGACTTTCAAATACATAAGCAACTTATGCAACTTACAAAGTAATGTGTACAATTTTTAATAATAACAATTATAATAATAATAATATAATATTACGGAGAAGTAACTTTTTTTTATCTTAGTTGGATATATTATGTTACAAAACTATTGAGAATGAATCCCAATTTGTTTGTTGACAGTATTATTTTTAGGAAGCCAACGTAAATAGTTTTTTATAATATTACTCGACTACTCGGCTTTGAATTGATTGATATATATTACGCATTTGTTTGACACCTGTGATGTCCAATTTATTGAATAGTTAATTGGAAGCTGTCAATCAGTACCACACTCCAAAATTGTTTGATCGATCACCGTTACAGTTGGTGTGGGTTTTTTTTTTCATAAACATGAGAGATGTTGTTGTAGTTGAATAAGTGAAGTGAATATCTGCCAAGGAATACAGTAACGGCATAATACCAGTAGAAATAAATAAATCAATATAGAAGCACTGAATACAAAATAAAAACGGGGCGGAAAATCATTTCACGTCCCAATATTTACAATACTCAGTTGTTCTGAAGAAAAGCTTAATTCAGATATGAACTACGACGAGCGTCACGTGCAAGTCAGCTATTCCCATAGGGCACAAAGACCTCATTCATATTTTTTATGATCAATCATAAATTACTTACTATAAGGGAATCTACGAGTAACCTATAGATGTTACGTAATTCAACAGTAATGCGAAGATTCGTGTGATTGGTCTGCGAAGTTAAACCTTACGTTATAAATATAGGATATGTTTTGACGAAGGTTTCTTGATCTCGGTCACAGGTGAAAATGGAAAAGTCTGATTATGTAGCCTACTGAGAACTCTCACTACATTCTATCAACCTAAAAGTTTGACCTATGAGTCAACTAACTTTTTTTGTGGCACAGGTAACCGTTATATATTCATATCTTTTGATAGAACTTCCATCGTACAAATATAAAAATATTGGTAAGCTTTTTTCATATTGTTACAAAACACACTAAATTCTTACTATATTTATTCTTCATGAATTTATTTATCGATAATTTCAACACCTATTCCATACAAAACCATACGAAAATTAATCTATTCAAGTAATGTGCGTAATGTGTATGGCCATATCAATGGACGAGAAATTGAATCTACCTGCAATGAGTCTGCGCTTTCGGTGACGGAAAACATCGTAAAGAAACTATACACCATGCTATAGGACTTTTCTAAATGCCCAGGTGGCTAGTTACCACTTTCAAGTTGAACATATGCCGCCAAATACCTATAGGTTTGTTGCATTTAAGAGCCAATCCCTCCAATAGGCTTAGCGTTGTCAACAAAGTCTAGGTTTAAATATAAGAAAATAAAATTGCTTGATTCATATAAATAAGTTATTTTCATAAAATTTATCCCTTAATCTCTCTCTACTCGATATCTTAAAAATAATTATCGGCTAATTAATACATATTAATTGATACATGGTAATCCCATCACATTATATATATACACACTAGCAGTACCTGAGACTTCGTTCGCAGGAAACTGAATGTTATTTAGCTAATTTATAGTCTATGTTACTCAGGGATAATATACCATTCTAATGGTGGTATTATTTTTTTAAATCGGTGCAGTAGGTTTTAAGTTTATTCGTTACAAACAAAAATAAAAACCTTCCTTCTTTCTAATAGAAGTATAGATACAAGAATTGTCAAATTATAATATTAGACATTTAACGCATATACCAATCAATTTCTAAAAAAAATGATTTAAAAAGTAATATTGTATACTATGTATGCGTAATACAATGTATTGTATAAAAAATAAGCACTATTTTTAAGGCAGTTATAGTTAATTTATAGAATATTCGAAGATTTTGAAAGAATACGATATGACGAATCTATAGGGTTTCATACAAATAGGAAACCGTTTTAAATGCCTTCATGAATAGCAATTACGCTCAAATTGACATAGCTCGACAAGCAACTGTAGGCTCTTATAGCACTTTTACTTTAGTCACTCGGGTCGATTAGGATATACATTTGTATATTTAAAGCGATGATAGCTCAGTGGTAGCATGTACGGACGGAGCGTAATAGAACGTGAGTTCAAATTCCTCCAATGAGCTTGAGTTGTGATAAAAAACATCGAGTTTAAACTATATCACGTTGGTAGCGCTTTTTCTTATGCCCGGCTAGCTAGCTACTACCATCAAGTTGAAAATCTGCGGCCAAATACCTTTAGGTGTGTTCCGGTAGTTGCAATTGAGAGCCAATCCTTCACTTAGCGTGTCCACCATCTTGGGCCACATCGTCACTTAACATTAAGTGAGATTGTAGTAGTAGAGTCATAACACTATACCTATAAACTACAAAAAAATACGATTTTGGCCGATCGTCACTTTTATACAATAGCTAAAGGACCTATTAAGGTTAAAATTCAATTTTCTGACTAAAGCAATTTGCTGTTGTTATAAAACCATTTTAAAACTCATTACAATATAGTAATCCGTTTGGGTGAGCTTCATATAACGCAATACTCTTCGATATATATTACTTTCGTATACTGTCCGTCTTCTCACTCTCTAACAAGTAAATCAGGTGTAATAATATTATTTTAAAAACTTAATTAACTACACCAATAAACCTTAAGGTTTACATAGCTCAATAAGTCCTTTCCACGTATCACCGTTCCACTCAATTCGGCCTGTCAACATGTCACACTATTATGATGGAGCGAAGAAAATGAATGAAGAAAAATATATCAAAACGAACAAGCTCTAGCGATGTTTATTTTTATCGATATAAATCTTTTAATAATAATAAATCTTATCTATATATTAATGCGTGAAGCAAAATCTTTGTACCCCTTTAACGAAAATTGCGCCGACGAAGGAGAATGAAATTTCGCACACTTATAGTTTATATAGAGAAGGAGTGCAGAATGCCTTTTTTTTTAAATAATGCATAAAAAATACATTCAATCAATAAAAAAAAACATTATACACACTACAATGTATATGACACACACAAGCATATATACTCTTTTGTTTATTGTTAAAATCTTTGGTCAAATTGAGAATAGATTATAGATTAATATTGTTTGTCTATACTAAATGTCAAACATAACCCATATAATTAATACGAGTCTTTGCCAACAGAACCTTAATAATTTTCAACCTTATAATTTAAATTAATTATAGTCAAATTTCGGCGACTGGGCGACCACTAGTAATAATAATAATGCCTCGTCTTAAACATTTTAGTACACCGTAAATTCATAATATATTTACCGTTAAATTATTAATGCAAAATATATTTATTCCGATGCCAATACATGAATTTATACTAAGTGAGATTTAGTCTAACATATTAAAAAAGATGTAAATTTAAAGCGAAAGACCCTATTTTCTTTAGATTGATATATATCCGAGGAAACCACCGAATAGAAAATCAAGAACCTTGATTAAGTTTACTTTAGTTATTAAGTTTATTTATTAACTAAACTTAATTCTATAGTGGTAGAGCTGGTAGTCACTTGGCTGATTACATTGTAAAATTGACACTATGACTCCAAAAACCCATATGTGAGCTTCAGTACACAAGATTTTTAGATTACACTAGAATACACTACCGCATTCACTCATATAATCACTAACGAAATTATGGTCAAATATTAACTTTAGCAACACGTAACTTTGCTTGCATAAAAATTATATTAAAGACAAAACATTTTCAGAATCACGGAACCATATTTGGAGATAAATTCTTACAAATATATAGTATTTAACTTTTTATAAGAGTATTTATTTCATAAATGTTGGCAGACATTATTTAAGGGCTTCGTCTAGGAACAAGATTGTTAATCGTAGGAGCTTGTTTTCGTGTACAGCGTATTTAAAATCAGCAATTTTCGTTTTTAAAAACATACAGTCATTCATTGTTTTTAGGAACGATCAACTTCCTGAAGGTGGTCTTAAAGGATGTCTTATTATAATCTAAATGAATTCCAAACAATTTTAAGTCTGTAAACGCTCTTTTTCTTGCATCACGATAATGTCATGGAATTGTACCTAAGATCGTAAGCACAAAATAATTGCGATTATAAAGGGATTGCATAATTGGCTACGTTGGATTGAATATGTCTCTTAGTCACATGTTTAAATGACTTCGTGCTTAAAATAGATGAGCAAACACTAGCGATAAATATTATCATAGCTTCACAATGATACTACATAGTTCAATTAGTTCGGTATATAGTATGACTATATATTGAACTTCTTTATTTATACTGAGTTGGAAATTACCGTAAAGGTGCGGCCTTAAAGCTCATCGCGTGTGGTTTTGTTTCTATATTCAAAATTATCTTTTCAGAATAAGGACCCGCCTTACCGCAACTCTTTGATACCACTGACCGCAACTATGATTTAGTCGCAGCTCTATTTACTCAGTTGTAATTTCAAATAACGAAGAATACTAAGCACTATCCAAATTGTATGATTACCTATGTTTAATTTCTCTGAGAGAATTTTCAAATCGACACTATGTAAATACAAAATTTTTTGTAAAAAAAAAATTAAAACGAATATATTTCATGGTAAATATTATTCGTGGAAATTGCGTAGAATACCACATTATAATGATGGTTCCTTTACGTTAATGTTACGTACGTGTTAGCATTGTAAATTAACTTTCCATTATCATTTTGCGTATACTAACGGAGCCTTGTTAACAGAAACTCTGGAGGTAGAGTAATGTTTAATTAAACATCAAATAGAAAACTTAGTTATAAATTAACGTTTCTAGAATTATTTCAGTTGGACTGCAATTCTTTATTTACTTGTAGAGTCACTGATAAACCTCAAGTTCATTATTTGTGCGTTTTATATTTAAATATACAGTAAAGGTGTAATTTAGTAAAATTTTTGCACAAAATAAAAAAATATATATATACGGAGGTTAAATATTATATATAAAATTTGACATGATGATAACTATTATTATAATATATAGATAAATAATATTTGAATCTAAAAGAGCAAAACTAAATAAGGTATGAATGCACTGTGTGAGAACTGACGTATGTAGAAAAATTATGAATATTAAGATGACAGCTGATAGAGTAGAGTGAAAGAAGAAAGACACATATTATTTATACAAAACAAGTCTTCATTATTTTTTGTGTAAATTTTCATGATATCACACTCACCAGTTTAAGGCGTGTATTGTTTATCAGTCCACATTAGTTAGATCATTTCTATACGTCAGATTTAAGTAAATTTTCCTTATGAACTGAACTATACAGATTATTAAAATTATCAACTTATTTCAAATACAATGTAGTACAGTAATAATTTTGGTTTTAAAAATAGAAATATATGTACATTCTTCGGATAAATATGCAGAGAGTTATCAAAACTTGTCTGTCGGAATTCGTAATTAATTCTCTTTGATACAAATAAAGATGAGGATTATAAGCGTCACCAGTCCAAATTATGATAATGACGTAATAAAATATTACATATGAAACGCGTTTAAAATACCATGTAATTCGAATGTAAGAGAGAAAAATTCAGAACCTTCCATCCGTAGCTCCAACCTATGGTACATTTTCGAGTTTACTGACGAAAAATATTTTGTACAAACAATGTCAAACGTTCTTATGTAATATTCCAGTTACGAATTAACAAAAAAAAAAAAGGAAAAACAAAACCTACGCAATTTAATTTACGTATTTTTCCGTGTCACCGTTTAAGTATGTGATTCGTAAAATTGTTTGTGTTAAATAAATTATAATAAAATGTACCGGAATTTTATAAAGCAGCTTATAACTCTGCGATAACACTATAAGCCTTCTCATTGCTTTACTTGTAATATTCATATGATGAAATACCATTGTACGTATCAGCAGTTGATGCTCTAGCCAAGTTGTCATTTTCTACATTTGCTTGAATAAAACGTTTTAATAAGAATGTAATGACATTCTAATCACTTAATTTCTTTATATAAAGCATCTTAAAACCATGATGTTATTTACTATCGACTATGAAATAAACATCAATGTTGTTTCAAATATTTCTGAATGTTAAAGTATTAACACCCTCTGATCATGGGATTTAGTCTTGAGATGTATCGTCACTTTGGTCTTTAGAGTATTATCGTATACATTTTTTGATTATTTTCTACTTGTGTGAATGTAGAAAACAACACTCCAGGAGCTCCAAAGTTATAACGTGATAAACCAATAGAAAATCATCACAGTTCTACTTGATTATTAGATATCGCGACATGGTGACAAACCAGACACTGTGATTCTTTTTCGAATAGTCGCATTATATTCTCAACGATCAACCATTTTATAAAAAGCTAATAACGAGCTTGTAGGTCATTACAATAATGGCCGTGATAGTTAGTGGTCATTATTTCGTACCGTCCTATTCACTGTTTCATACTAGAAATAAAAAAATATAAATTTAAAGAATCCAAAAATAAAAGTGATGATAGTTCCGTGGTAGTGTGTACGGACTCCGCGTCTAAGCTTAGTGGTAGTGTGTACGGACTCTGCGTTAAAAGTGATGACAGCTCAGTGGTAGTATGTACAGACTCCGCATCAAGTGACGTGAGTTCAAAACGAATGAGCATGAGCTTTCGGCGTAGGAAAACATCGTGAGGAAAATTAACATAAAATGGAATGAAAAAAACCTATCACGGTGGTAGGGCTTTTTCTAATGCCCGCCTGGCTAGCTACCACCGTCAATTTGAAAATCTGCCACCAAGGATAATAATAAAGGATACATAAGTTTCTTTAATTTATACATTATAGGTTTAGCGTTGTCATCTGATGTTCAGAAACGATGTGGCCTAAGCCTAGTGAATGGATTGGCTCCCAAGTGCAACTGCTGGAACACACCCATAAGTACTTAGAGACAGATTTTCAATTTAAGGGTGGTAGTTAACTAGAAGGACATTAGAAACAGCTCTACCAGCATTCTTATTCTTGGAATAAATAATTTAATTATCGGTTCATCTCACAATTTAAGTTTCAAATACTTGTAATCTCGGAAAGTATAATATATAAATAAAGATACAGTATACATATTAATGAAGAAGCTTCAGGTAGCGCCATAAAATTATGCAATGTTCCAGAGAAGTAATTAAAATCTCATTTCGAACCAGCCGAGTAGCTTCCGAAGCAAAAATATATGTTAATAATTAATGTAAAAAATAGTTAACACGAGGTTTAAGATATTAGACGATAAATACAGTTTGTTATCTGTATAAACTGCTTTTGACATGGAGCAAATACGTGAGTTATATAGAAAATGAAAGACGCCAGTTGATTAATGCAGTTTGTTTCAATTTATAAAGTTAACATTTGTTGCGTGGTAGCTACATAAGTTTTGTAAGAGATCTTTTTTTAAGTAATCAGATATGGAGTCGTTGACAGATCTCTAAATACGCATACAAATATTATTATTCGATATGTATACATGTATAGTTAAGTCGAATAGATAGAGACTAGTTAGTTTCACGAAAATAACATTCCGGCTACAGCCTGAACCGAGGTTCGACCCCTTTGGCACCGTTGCACTAGTTGGATTTTAGTTGAGTGTTTCCTGCGCTCGCCCTATAAGCCCAGTGACGTAGTCAACGTCCCTTAGACCAACAGTAATAGAAAGCAAATCAGAATACTCGCACCCAAAGGATTGTCGAAAAATGTTTCTTATATATTATCGTTGTATGATGATCTAGTATTTTTAATGCTGACCGGTGCGCCTTACCAAATTACTGTTTAATAATTGCTAACGTAGAGAAAATAGAATAAAATTATGGGATGACACGTGTCATATTTGTTTAGCATGATTTATAGTAACATGTTTTCATAAATGCTTTGAAATTTTTGACAGGTCTTCTTTTACATTAACGACTGCTCAAGGGACTGACTATAGCTAAAAGAAGTGTAAAAGCTGGCCATGATCTCTGGCAACATGGAACATCAAAGTGTCAACGTGGTGTTTTAGTAGGCATTTAAAGATACTTATTGCTTATACTTATATTCCTCTCGTCTTGGCCTGTCTCAGCCAATGCATCTTATGCGTTACGTGTTGAATCAATAAATTGATTGCACAACTTAATAAAAGTGGCCTGACTATCTGCCGTTTTCAAGTTGAAAATCTCTTGCCAAGGTTGCAGAGGCAGTTCCTTTACTAGTCTTAACGTTTTACCGTCATAGGCTACATTATCAGTACTAAAAAACAATTTTAATATTTAACAATCAAAACAGTATAATCGGATGACGCAACAAGTTTCGTGCAAAGTTTATCCGACTTCCCATAAGTTTTTCGCAATCGCCGTCTCCAGGTGCCCATCTATCCGGATACCAAAATTAACTCTAATCAATTCAGCGATGTAAGCATGAAAGCGTAATAAATGAACAAACAAACTCATTATCATATTTATAATATTATTAATAAAGTAAGGATAAGTATGAACTTTGTCCTGTATTAACTTCTTTCTTCTTACGAAATTGAAAAAAAAGTACATCAAATGAAACATATCTATTTTGATACCTAGATACACATATGGTTGCATATTGTGTTATAGTTATCAACACGCTTTGATGAGTAGTGGCTTGTTTAGAATTTGAATTCAATCAAAATCAGTGATGAGAATCTACACCCATTATGAACTCGTTGTAAAGAAAGGGGTGTCTATATTAACGCCTAAAATATATACGTAACAAAGCCTTTATCCAGACGTTCAAGAGGGGATCAAATAAAAAAAAATACATTAAAGGGTATTTAGAACTAGCTGTGCCTACTTCTTTGTTTGCGTGGAACTAAAATTATTTTATCTTGCGGCCTCATTCAAATTACAATAACATTTAATAGAGTTAACCGATTTTAATGAAACAATAACTTAATTTTACTCTAGGATACGTTTTATGATTTTCTTGGGAACGTTTTATCATAAATATTGTACTTTAGCATTGATACGTGCATAAACAAACAGACAGACATTCCTAAAAATTATGTAACTGTGTTTTATTACCTATTCATCTACACTTGTAATAATTTTTCTCATAAATCTAAAATTACATCTACGTTAAATTTACATTCCTATTATAGGTATGTCTAGACAACGCAAGTAAACATGGTGGTGTATATTATACAAAAAAAACTACCAAACTTTTTCTAAATAAATATTCTGGTAAATATATATGAAGCTTAGTTTTTTATAACTCTTTTTGTAACTTAAGCAAACACACGCTTACATTAAGGTTAATGGGAATAGTATTATCTGCAACTTAACTTAAGCGTCTCGCTTTTACCTAGGTTTAGGTATTAAGCTAAATGTTACTCGGGACAACGTTAATATTAAGAAATACTTGGCTCCGACTGTAGTAGTTGTGGTTTTGAGGTTACTGATGTATCTAGCGAGGACGAAGGTTTAGATTTCACTTTTACTTAACTAAATGTGTTTCTGTATTAACATTAACTAACAACCTAAACTGTGATTAAACTTTTTCCATCACCTATATGTGTTGTAAAATTAGTTGTTAGGGGGTGGCTATGTTTATGATAAAAAGAAATGTGGGCGCTGTCCTTGGTGTGTGGTAACTTGGGAGTTTAAAGTATTGCCGTGGTGCGTTTTAGTGGGCAGAGCTGGGTGATTACCATCCGATGATCCACCACATGCTCCTCTTGCCTTTGTTCTGAGCCCGGGCAATAAATACGTTTACACATATCAATGAGGAAGTCCGTAAAGGATAGGATTTTAAACACATTTTTATGGTGGTAGGGCTTTTTCTAATGCCCGCCTGGCTAGCAACCACCCTCAAGTGGAAAATCTGCCGCCAAATACCAATAGGTGTGTTCCGGCAGTTGTATTTGAGAGCCAGTCCCTCCACAGGGTTAGCGTGTCTACCAACTTGGGCCGTATCGTCACTTAAGATCAGGGGAGATTATGGCCATAACGCTAAAACGTTAAGTAAAAAAAAACACATTAATATTAGAAAAAGCGTAGCTGCGTTGTAAAGTAAGTAACAAAAGACGGTGAGTGCTCTAGCAAAATAAATCATCAGATATGATTATAGATAAGCCAACAGTAAAAAAGATTACTAATATTATAAAATTAGATGAGTATGCCGCAGCTCCCTCAGCAAGTCCAACGTTTTAAAATAATAGTAAGAATAGGCCACCAATAAGAAAATAAATAATTTTTATTGGAGTACAATGTAAAAAAATCATACAATATAAATTACATTAAAATGGTGCGGACCAAGAGACCCCAGTGTGGAAACATAATTGTTTCTCACTGGATCTCGAATACCATATACTAGGCTTTACAACCACTATAGCATGATTGGGTATGAGGGCGCTCTGAAGGGAACTAAACAGTTAATCAAGCATTCGGTAGCAGAAATCTGAGACGTATTGTCAAGTGTCGTCTTTCTACATTCGCTTGCGTAAAGATTAATCAATATTATAAAGTATGACTGAGAATATTAACGGTATATCTCAGAACTAAATTCCATGATCTGAATATTTAAAAGTTGTCGACTTTACTATCATCAGCTATCAAATAAATAATGTTGTGTTTCAGATGTATGAGAAATTTAAAGTTTTTAAGACGTTTTTTTTAGTTCTCTTTACATAAGTAAATATAGAAAAGGATAACTGGGCTAGAGGCCCTGAACCTGACTGGATCGTGACCATTATACTGACGGTAATACACTTGACTAAGTTACCTTCTTTTACTTTGTTACGTATAGGGATAAGCCATTCTGTATATAGTTACCTAAAACCTGTCCTTCGAATGTAGTAAATAAATTGTTCAATAAGACAATCTCTTGAATATTGCCATTGTTTTAGATTGTACTATGAAACCAGTGTATTGTGTAATATTAGATAGTTTTGAAGAAACTGTGATGAGTCAGTTATATATCGACGTCTATTAATAGAATAGCCGAACACGCCGTTGATACTATCATTGTTTTAGTACAAATTATTAATGCAAAATACTTCATTCACTTAATTTTAAATATATTCAATGTTTGTTGCTCTGAAAATACGTATAAAATGTTAGTTTACATTAATAAAATATAAATCTAAATAAAAAGTGTTCCTAGATTTTGAATAAATATTTTTTTTATTTTTTAAGGGTTTTTTTATTATTGCCACAATTTCACATGATATTAAGTGATTATGTGGCCTTAGATAGCGACTAGACTAAGCCTAGTGGAAGAATGCGGCACATTTTCAGTTTAATGATTTCATCACGATGGTTTTCTTCACCGAAAGCTCAAGCTCAACGCAGGGATTCGAGTTCACGTCCATTAACATGGTGTCCGTGAATGCTAACTCTGAGCTACCGTCATTTCAAAATTATACCGATTGAAATATTACCTACAGGAGAAACTTGTCGTCTACAGAATGATTGAAAATCATGTTTTCCTAGAAATACTGTATACAATATTTTCTTTTCATCTTAAGAGATATTTATCAAATTCCAAGTAAATATTCTAACATCAAATACTTGTGTAACGTACAAACACACATGTAAGCTTCACTACGGTAATTTCAAGTAGCTAAAGACGATTAAATTACTTTTAGTAAACTGACTATATACTTTCAAAATATATTACCATTAAATGGCAGATCGAACGTCGTTTAAAATGATCTCAACGAAACTTATAATTTCAACATATCATATTATTCCCGATGATATTATTTTTAATGCTTTATAGAAATTATTATCCAATTTTTCAACGCTTTTACATACTTTATAGGTTTAGCGTTATGGCCAAAATCTCACCTGATGTTACGATGTCATAAGTATTTAGCGGTAGATTTCAACTAGAGAGTGGTAGCTAGCTAGACGACCATTACAAAAAACCCTACTATCTTCCTTCACAGAAAGTTCTAGCTCATTGCAGGTGGATTCGAACTCACCTCCAGTGACGCAGCATCTATACACACTACTAATGCTCTTGAACTATCATCGCTTCAAAGCTATTTCTTCGAGTTTCAAATCAAATCAAAATACTTTATTAAATTTCGTTCTGAGAAGACACCGCCGGTTCGGGAAACAAACAAGTCATCGAGGAGAACTGGCAAGAGACTAGATCGGGTTACATTTATTCTACGTACAATTTTTTATCAAGTCCATTTTTTTAAATATATTTTACTTATGATGGAAAAATGTTGTCTCTGTTGTTGTTGTATATTGTAAAAGATAAACTTCAGGCCCAGAGCGTGAAACTATCATAGGCCATACTCTACTTAAAATCAGATGAGATTGTGACCAATACATAAAATCTATATAAAATAATTGATAGTCCTGATTAAAAGCCTGAAAAAAAGTCCTTAAATAGTCACTATAATATTGAATACGATGTTATACGACTGTAGGCATAGCTGTTACTATATTAACTGTATTTACGAAATAAAATATCGTAAGCTTGGAACGTCTGGTTTTAAGGGAAATGTCTACACACTTTTACAATGATGTAAAGTTTGTGGACATGTTTGTAGAATATAATTCTCTGTTCCAATTTAAAATATTGTTTCAATAATAGAAAATGTACTGGCTCTATGCCTATGACACGCACAGTACAATTTAAAAGTATTAGTGGCCACCCAGAGATAGATAAAACATTTCTGTTGCCATTATTAGAGTTGATTACAAACTTATCGGAAGTGTTATAATTATATTATATATGTGTATGTAAAAGGTAATATAGTGTGTCGGCACATAGATAGAGAAGATGCGTTGTCTATTTTATGACAAGTTATGTTTTTGTTTTGTACATTATTATGATTTGGAAAAAAACTACGTGTAACAAGAAATATACTTCTATTACAATAATCCAGAGTATAACTACAAGAAGTATATCACTATATGATTGATTCCCATAACCCAGTCTTGGACAGTTTCCTATCAATCCACTAAATAACTGTTGACTATAACTAGCCGAAGCTGAGGAGTAAACTGGTCATCTTTCAATTAGACAAAATTACCTTATCTATTCGTGCACTAAGCGACTACCGGATTCATCGTGTAGCAAAGAGGAAAACTCCGAGTAGATTCTAAGACTTGTGACAGGGGTGTAAGTTTAACGGTCCTCTTTCTGACACGCGTCAACTCTCACTTTCACTGCTAGTGCTTCTAGTGGTGGTTTGTTTTGGTTGATAAGTTAGAATCACATAATGATCCTATTTGGGGTTAGACAATGATTAGGTTTAGGGTGGTATTAATTCACTGGTAACAAACTATAGCTGTCAGAATACACCTATAGTTCTTTAATAATAGTTTTACTCTGACAAAACCTTGTGTTGAAAGTTCCAATGAGAGCTCTGCTTCATTAGGAGCTGTACCCTCATTTCTGTTAACTTCAGCAGTCCTTAGTATAAATCTTGAGAAGTTAGTACCAATATTCAGCTTAATAGCTTGTATACTATGTATAATACATATGCTCTCTGCTCCTAAATATATGTAAAGCAAGAAGTATGATTATTTATTATACTAATACTTTGGACACATACAACTCTTCCATAACGGTTAAAAATAAAGAGGCAAGCCCAAAGTAAAATAGAAAAATATACTGCTAAATGATATGAGAGAGGATAACAATTCTAAATATAATATGGTAAAGTCAAATTGAAGCGGAGGAGAAAAGTACGGTAGCTTAATGTCATCCTAACATAATATAACAGAAAGTCAGAAAGGGCTATGGACATATTCACTATTCACAAGTTTCGGGGTCTATTGTAACTCTGAATGGTATGATAGTTAAGACCAATAAAAGGCTATTAAAAATATTTATAATATAGCTTGGAAAAAGCAAAATGAAGTAGAGAAGACAAGTAGGGTAGCTTGATGTCACCCTAATATGGAGTACATAGCAATAAAGTTGAAGAGGACTATGAACACTTTTTTTATAATTAAGGTTTAGCGTTATGGCTCACCTGATCTTAAGTGACGATACGGCCCAAGTTGGTAGACACGCAAAACCTGTGGAGGAACTGGCTCTCAAGTCCTGCTGCCGGAACACACCTATTGGTATTTGGCGGCAGGTTTACAACTTGAGGGTGGTAGCTACCCAGGCGGGCTTTCGAAAAAGCCCTACCACCATGCTATGGTTTCCTCACGATGTTTTCCTTCACCGAAAGATCAAGCTCATTGTAGGTGCTTGGATTCGAACCCACGTCCCTTGACGCGAAGTCGTGCACACTACCAATGAGCTATCTATGATTCTGGTTCTATTTCAACTCTGAATGGAATAATCGTTAAGATCAATAAAAGCTTTTTAAAATATTTATCTGCACGTACAACAATTATCATGCATCAACAAATCCCCAACTGTAAACTTAAGTAGTAACTGGCTGTTAAAATAAATGTTATAAAGCCTATAGGCATAATAAATGTTCATTCAAAATATTTAGATTAAAAACCAATACAGAATTAAGTGGTTATTAAACAAACGTCTGCCTTCTTCAGGAAGATCATCTCATCATCTCAGAAGAGATCATTTGGAATAACCTACTCTATTTATAGATTACAATAATACATAAAGTTATGGAAAGTAAAGTAAAGTTAAGTTGTGGATTCGAACTTAATTCCTAAACCGAGGTTTTCGCCATATTTGTGATGACAGAGATCGAGAATCCGCATCAAATATTCAATTTTAAATATATAACTTAAAATTATTTATTTTTATTATTAATTATGATAATTAAATATAACTCATGTTATTTTATACTAAAAATATAATTAAGAATTATAATTATATTGAAATAATATTCATTATCAGGATAATATTAAGTATAATATGCAGGTTAAAAAAACCCATAGCAACAAAATCGTTTTGTTAATCATTTCTTTACTTATGGAAAATCAATTATGAGGAAGCATACGCCCCCTGCAAACGACAGCTAACGTGTTAAATGGGATTGGACCCTCTCAAAACCTAAGAAAACCTCTTCGCACTTCGAATCAGCTATAGGGGAAATTCTTTCACATTTCCCTACATAAGCCGCATAATCGAATAAAAAAGGAATCATTATTATTCCCAAGAAATGTTTTATTAATATTTTTTATCTAAAATCAAATTTAAATACTACATTAATCCAATTTAATTTTACGAATCCGATAACAATGCATCGCAGTTACCTGAGAATAATATTTTAAAGTTTATTTATTCATGAAATCTAACAATTTATACGTGAACACAAATTCATTATATTTAAGAAGCGATAATAATATATTATATACTTATATAAAACTACATCGTAGTTAGTTTACAAGAATTATATAATAACCACCAATGAATATTTTTGTATAGTATAAAAAATTTAATCTCACCTTCTATTATCTCAGTTTCAATATTTAACTACTACTATAAACTTATTAATAATCACTTTATTTTTAAAATCACTAACACTGTCACTGTTTATGAAACCATTCAAATTATTTAAAAACACGGTCCGTTTAAGTATTTATGACATCGATAAATTGCGTCTTTATATATCTGTGACACTCGCGAAAACTTAGATTTACGATCCGAACACGCGTAACGTAAACTCTGGACGAGCGACGACTATGATGAACAAGGTCTTGTGAACGACTAACGCAACCACACAGCCTAGCCGGGTTTGGCTTTCCAATGTGTGCATACAACATCCTATACGTGAACATCGTGCGTACAATAGTGTTAATGTGTAAGTGTTACAAAAGCTGGATTCATTTGAATGTGTGTGTATTTTGTCGTTAAACACCATGACGTCTTTACATGTGTGCGTTTCGGTACAACCGGGAAAGCGGTCCGAGGAAAAGCCGCGCATGCGTCTCATATAACTGAAAAATACATCTTCGGCTATTCAAACATAACGCGAGAGAGATTATTAATGTTATACAGTGTCCAATTTTAAATAATAGGGCAGGTAATTTAAATAAATAAAGACTACTATTTAGATTGAGTAATCTGAGTATTCAATAAATTAATGAATATACAATAGCTGATCCGGAAATACAAGATACTGAAGCGGGTAATTTGTTGTTGTTATATTTTTTTATTGATGACGTGGTGAAAAAATCCAATCAAATCAAATCGTTTATTTCGTTAATCGTTTAACAATTTTCTGTTTTACAATTATTTTTAAATGTTTAAAATTAAAATTTGTTTGTATGGCGGTACGGCGTTTTCTAATGCACATGTGGCAAGTTTGAAAATTTTCTGCCAATTACATCCGCGGCAGTTGTACTTGAGAACCAATCCCTCCACTAGGCTTAGCATGCCTGCCATTTTGAGTCACATCATCATCTTCATCACGTGAGATTGTGCCCATAACTTTTAACCTGTAAAGTATTAAAAAGAATAGAGACTGCTACAACAGTACTTCATCTAGGATACACTCGCAACTCGCAACAATTCATTGCCAAGCTTAGTGTATATTCACAGGGATGATGTAGTACTGAGGCGAAGTTATTAACTGCAGGAGTCATAACAAAGCGCAAGTTCACTCAAAACACTATAGATAAATTAGTTTTGAGTTTATTTGCATCATACAATAAGAAATGTAGGAGGAATGAGGAAGAATACTTGTAGAACGAGAGGTCGATGGTCTAAGTTTATTATAAAGTATTTCTCCGACTTTAAATAATTTATCTATGAACAAGTTTCATTGAATCTATCAAAAAAAGTATAGGAGTGTGTACGATATTTATAAACTCAGATCATATAATATGAATGTAGAATGTAGGATTCGTCATTGGGGATGTAAGGGGTATTGAATACTGTCTAAGTTACCCAAGCCAACCTCATCTGGACGGAGTGTACCCTTCCGAAATAAGGACGAGGCTCTGGCGGTTATTAGTCTAACCTTTGGTTTTGGACATGACGGTTGACCATGTGATCCTCGATCCGTCACAGCTTGGTGGTATTGCCTAACTGGTTAGCGACCACCCTCGGGTTGAGGGTGCAGCAAAATAAAGGCTCACTACGAGCCTTTGTGTTCCGCCGATAGTAAACGAGTATCAGCCATTTCTGTTATCGTCAGCAAAATAGCTGTAACACCCGTACTGTTGCAGCTGTCTATAGGCGACGGTAACTATTTACTATAGAATGGGTCGTTTCCCTGTTCACTATGATTAAAAAAAAATGATATTTCTGTCTAATATCTTAACAGTATTACGAACTTGCTAAACATAGATAAAATATATAAATATAGATACAATAAAAATAGATAAAATAACACATTTGAAATCTACAAGAAACAAATTAACTTTCTGTAACAGTTCATTAATTATGTTAAATAAAGGTAAAGGTTATCTATTGTATATATTATTGATTGACCACAGAATACACGTGTTTTAGGTTCAAATTTTGAGTTATGTTTTAATCGTGACTCTTCTAAAATAATCATGGTTTCATCAACCATTACTATGAATATACCGTTTTTATGTTAGCGTAGTATAAACATAAATTAAACATAAAACCCCCCGTGTTTACACAATTTGGCAAGGCGCGTTCTAGGGTCAACTGGTGTATATTTAGCGATCCTTCTAGATATTTCTGGATTTAACTGGGTTGTGATCACCATGCATAACGTGATAACCTAGTTATAGTGACATTCTTATGACTTGGGAGATTTCAGAATCAGGACCGTTAATGTCTCCAAATCCCTGATTGATTTTTGAATTGTTCTCTTCTTGCCATCAGGCACCCTGCTATCATTTTAGCGTACAATTATAATAAATTAACGGCCCTTCTGACCTCTTAGGGTGTCGTACGAGTGATATAACTAAATAATATGAATGCATTTCAAACTCAATTTAAATTGAACACATAATACAGGTTGATCCGGCCCGTTGCCAAACCTCAAGCGATATTGAAAGACAAAAACCTCTTCAAAGTTTTGAGCATGCTTTGTGGTTCAAGTTATGAACGAACCATTATGTCTACGAAATAAAAGTAACCTTTTTTAATCAAGAACCTATATGCATAAGTCAGTAAAGTTTCATATCAATTGGATGAATGGTTTGTGCATCTGTTAGAAACGAAAAAAAAACATCATTTTTTTTATTTACAAGTGTGATATTTTGTTATCTGTGTGTCTATAACTCTTTTCTTTCTATAGTTTCGTTCTACATAGCGTTCTCAGTATACAAGCTCACAACCGTGGTGTTTTCCGCTTCACTTGTTTGTGTGTATTACAATCATTCGTTTAAGTAGAATGGAATGTGAGTCCACCAATACAAAGGTGGTTGTGAGATTGATACTATTGAAAATATAGATAACATTAGTGACATCATCCTCGCGATGACAATGATCGTTTTCATTCCGTGGTACAGTTAAAGGTATGCATTAATCATTGTTAATGCGAAGCGGAAAGCGGCCTATATAGTTTGAGCGATTTTGGTCAATTTTTTGGTAACATATGTAGTCACTTGGATCGTTGTTGGTTAAAGCTAGACCCACTGGGTAGCACTGTTATCTTCATATGCATTTCTAATTAATTTCCTAGCCCAATTATTTGTCTAAAATAGACATAGGCATAACTAACTTCAGTAACGTATTACATCAACTATATATTACGTTTATATTCCACAGTCTTCTATAGATTTTATCGCAACAATTCTTTACAGGCAAACAACTGTGGTTTTCTCTAAAATTTTCATCCATTTATATTTAACTAGAGTCTACGTGCGGCTTCGCTCGCGTTAATATTGATAGTAGCAAGCAAATCGGATGGCGCAAAAAAAAAGTTTCATACGAAGTTTATCATTCACTTTACCCCACCTCCGATAATGTTTTCACGAGGGAATGTATTCTATTACCGTCTTCAGGTCCCATCTATTTGTGTGCCAAAATTCGTCATAATCGATTCAGTGATTTAGGTGTGAAAGTGTAACGAACAAACAAACTTTCTTTCGCTTTTATAATATTTGTATAAAGTGTGATTTACAGTATTCGATGAAAACGTATTAAATTTCTGAATTCATTCTGAATTTCAAGGTGGATTATGAAAAATCAAATATGTTATTTTTTAAGGCAGTAATATTCTCACTGACGATATCACCTATTATTAGACTAATATTACACACTTCTTCTGTTATTTGTTTACGGAACAGTCGTTTAAATAAAACTTTTAATTATGTATATACTCTAGCCATAATAGCTTAGTGGTAGTGTGTACGACTTCGCGTCAACGGACGTGATTTCGAATCCAACCACCTACAATGAGCTTGAGCTTTAGGTGAAGGATGATAGTATCTTGAGGAAACCATAGCATGATGATCAGGGCCTTTTCTAATACTTCTAATACCTGCCTGCCTAGCTACAATCCTCAAGTTGAAAATTTGTCGTGAAATACCAATAGGTGTGTTCCGGCAGTTGCACTTGAGTGCCAGTTCCTGCACAGGCTTAACGTGCCTACCAACTTGGGCCGTATCGTCACTTAAGTTCAGCAGAGATTATGGCCATAACGCTAAACCTTAACTATAAAAAAATCTACTTGTAATTCCTACTAATATTATAAACGTGAATGTAAGTTTGTTTGTTACGGTTTCACGCGAAAACTACTTATCCGATCATCATGAAACATTGTACACATAATTTTGGAGGTATTAGAAGTAACATAGGATACTTTTATTAAAAAAATATTGTTATGAACGATAAAAAACTTATTTAATGGCTTCAATGCGAGTCAAGCCGCGGCTAAAAGCTAGTATAATATAGTATACAATGTGAAAATACAATAAAATCACGCCATTCAAATTTTAAAATGTATTGATTACCATCATTGTCATAACGACCGTACCTATCTGACATAGAACTTTAACGTATTCTTTTTATGCTTTTTACTATCTAAGATATAACTTAGTGTTTAATTTAAAATAAGTCCATGATTGAATCCTTATTCTTACTATTATTATAAATGCGAAAGTGTGTTTGTTTGCTACGCTTTCAGTCTTAAACCGCTGAATCAATTGGGATGAATTTCGGTATAGATATCATGGGAACATTGAAGACGGTAACAAGCGACTTTTTCGCGCGAACAAGAGGGGTAGAGAGAGGCATAAATTTTTAATGAAATTTTCATTTTCCATTTAATCAGTTATTACACCCACAAAGTTTTAATGACAATTTACTCAATAAAATATTTTACATTTCATACAGAATACACCAATATTTACCTTTGCCCTACCAGGAGAAATATTCAACGGGAGTTGCCACTAAAAGATTATGCAAGATTAGATTAATTCGACTGAGTCTTGATTACAATGCACCTAATGTTAAGCTCATCAAAGTATATCTCGTTAGTAATAAAAAATTCGCTACAACTTATACCTTAGATCCTATTCGAATAACGGCAATCTAAGCCCTCGATGGTAAGAGGCATGCTTCAATCTCCAATACCCATTGTTTAGTAAGAGTGGCCCAGTCTATACATTTTTTTAAATAATACTTAAAAATAGAAGTCTTTGTTAATCGCCCTTCAAAGCTGTGTTCTGAACAGGATACATTTATGTCACTAACAAAATTATTTTAGATAAAGATCTCTTTTCCTGCCGGGTGACCCCTCATGAACCTCACATCTTCCATTTAAAACGTATGATATCTTATCGTTTTATCTGCACTCTATCCTTATATCTGCAGTTTCGGTACGTTTACCTAATATACTTTAAAGCCCTTTCTCTGCTTGAGGATCGGCTACCTTCAGCAAATCATTAAGAGGACTTGCAAATGTCAACGAATCTCTGCTTGAGCTTGACTAACTTCGTCTATGCTATTTTTGCTGCTATTGTCCAGCGTTGGACTTGCTGTTAGTGTATTGCGATAGCGATCCCAACATACTCAATTTATCTTCAATAACATTAAGCAAAAGTATTTCACAGAAACAGTTGGGGTCCTTTTTTTAATCCAAACTATAATAAAATAAAATTGAATTACAAAATTTATGAAAGGAAATGAGACAATATAAAGTACATACATTAATTTACAAATTCAGTAAATGGTTTCATTAAACATAACAAGCACTCTAATGTGTGGTACAATAAAGACCTTTTTACAACGTAGTAAAACATTCGAGCCATATTATTAATGTTTGAATATTTAAATGCGTAATTTACACGTATGAAGGTAATTTAGCGCATTTCCATGGTCCATATAAGAGCTAATTAAGTTTATTTGACAGCTATAAAAATTATGTTGAATTAAGTTTTTGACGGTAATTAAATTATTGACCTTTATTGCTCTACCGCTCATCGTTTAGGATGTGGTTCTTCTAATAATAGTTGTTTTGGTATTGAATTATATCATAATAAAGTTATTTTATATGTTTACAATTGGCCAGCAATGATAATAATAAATAAATATTACAATAAAAACTTTTTTTTTTTTACTACAATTTTAAGTATTTTAATTTGGCAAAGGGAATAGTTAAGTGGTATATCGTTATTCACATTATAAAGGCGAATGTTTGTTACGTATCATTCCTTAATTACCGAACCCATCGTAATTAAGTTTTTGATACACGTTGTCAGGCGTACAGAAAATATCATAAGAATGAAAGCTACTTTCTTTTATCGAGGAAAAAAATTGTTCTCGAGGAATAACAAAATATAATTTTCTGCCATTCCAACAAAGTTTGTAAATAATTTAAAAAATAACAGTATATTTATATTAATTGTATCGTATTTTAAACTATAAAATAGAACAGGGATGTCGAATAAAATGAATATAAAATTTCTCAGTTTTTTTTTATCGCATCACGACATATATCTGGTATTATATATGATTGCAATTTAGTATAATCGAAAACATTGTTGCACACCGATAGATTAGTAATCCAACGAGATTATAATCAGCATATCGCAGCCTTTTTTAATATAATTTATACGTTTAGCGTAATGGCCATACTGTCACCTGATGTAGAGTGACCATACGGGCTATGTTGGTGGACACGCTAAACCTATGAAGGCACTGGCTCTCAAGTGCAACTGTCGGAACACACCTATTGATATTTGACGGCAGATTTTTAACTTAAGGCTGGTAGCCAGCCAGGAGAGCATTAGAAAAAGCCCTTCCACCATGCTATGGTTACTCCAGAATGTTTTACTTCACCGAAAGCTCAAGCTCATTGTAGGTGGATTAGAACTCACGTCCCTTGACTCGAAGTTCGTATACACTACCATTGAATTATCATCGCCTGAAAGCCTGCAAGAATCTGGAAGGTTATGTCAAACAAGCTTGTCCCAAAACAAGAGAAGTTATTACAACAAGTATGATGGTCATGATGCACATGACATGATGCATGATGATGCACAGGTAGATACAGATCTCTAATCCCCTACTTGATAACCAGTTATATCTGATATATAGTTATCTACTACCTACACAACGGAAACACTAAACCTGCTGTTTAGTGTTGCATGGTGGTAGGGCTTTTTCCAATGCCCGCCTGGGTAGCAACCACCCTCAAGTTAAAAATCCTGCCGCCAAATACCAATAGGTGTGTTCCGGCAGCTGCACTTGAGAGCCAGTTCCTCCACAGGTTTAGCGTGCCTACCAACTGGGGCCGTATCGTCACTTAAGATCAGGTAAGATTATGGCCATAACGCTAAACCTTAACTATAAAAAAAAAAATTGTTGCCCTCTCATCGGACGGCAACATGCTGCTCGCATGCCCACATGCTCGCATGTTCGCTCTATCACTTTGCTGATGTATTTTCTTAACGTCTTCTTTGCAGGAATCATTATAAATGTGAAAGTGACTTTGTTTGTTTGTTACGCTTTCACGCCTAAACCGCAGAATCGATTATCATGAGTTTTGGTATAGAGATAGATAGGAACCTGGAGATGGCGATAGGCTACTTTTTCTCGCGAAAACCTTTGGGAAAGAGAGGGATAAACTTTGTGTGAAAGTTCTTTTTACGTCATCAGATTTGTTTGACATAATCAATATTAACGCGAGCGAAGCCTTTAGAGACTGCCGATAAAAGTGGAAACTACGTAACTTGTGAATTATATCGTATATTAGATTATTATTTGTGAATAATTTTTAGTTTGTAAAGAAGTGTTGATGACCAAGGTTTTGGATCACCCAAAAAGTGCTCAACGTATCTAAAGATGTTTTCACTTCAAAAAGTAGTAAAACTAGTACTCTTACGTTTAGGTTTGGAACCTACGACCTTGCTTACGCATGATCGCACGTCAATCCGATCGACCAAGCGTTCATATATGATAAGCTCGTAATCAAACTAAATACACTCTCTACATTAAGGGAAGTTCGAGAGAGAAACGCGAGTTCCATAACTTTTGTTCACTAAAAATGAAGTCAACGCGCCAAAAGAAGTTTTCACTTCAAAAACAAAATTAAATACAGCTTTTACCACGTTATATCATAATTGGTAATTTACCCATCTACGAAAAATGCTTTAGGCAGTATCGCAAAGGTTCTGTTTTTTTGTGACTTAGCAAACCGATACAAAAGAAGCAAGTACGGCCAAAAGTAATGCACTTAAATGAACTATCGCCCTATTTAAGATTTGTGGACCGCTCATACCCAAGCAATTAAAAATTCGTAATAATTCTTATACTATGAAGACCCGCGAGTTGGTTTTCTCAGTAGCTGTAAATATGGTATTGCTGTTCTGATTAATGCAATTCATCGTGCGTCTGTCCGTAAGAGCGTAATACATGCGTAATGTGCGTTTGGGTATCGCATACTCCACAGTTTATTGTGCATGGTACAAAACATGTGTGACTATTGTGATTCTTTACATTTTATGTATGAAATTATCGTGTCACAATGTTAGTTGCCTTGCTTCTCTATAACGGCTTGAGCGATTTGTATAAAATTTTATAAGTCTGTGAATCGTTTGTAATCTATTTTTAATACCCCTAAGTGATAAGTGTGGTTCACACTAAACATTTATTTATTATATTTTGGACAAAATTTTCAGAGTACGAGACCCTCATCCTCTAATTTTTAATACAATTAAAGTAATCACTAGAAATAATTTATAAGATAGAACGTTTGTCTGGTCAGCTAGTATTCGTATATATATGTATGTGTTTAACATAGATTTTTTTTACAGATAATAATTAAATCTGCCTCCATATACATTTCCGATTGAAACCGGTATAAAGTATGAATTTCTTAATCTTATTTTTGGGGTATGCCAAACCCCACCCTGTACGGCATTTGATATTTAGTCACCTAGTGACGACCTTTGAAGTGGTGATAGCTCAGTGGTAGTGTGTACGAGTTCGTGTCAAGGGTCGTGAATTCGAATCCAAGCACCTACAATGAGCTTGAGCTTTCGGTGAAGGAAAACATCGAGAGAAAACCACAGCATGGTGGTAGGACTTTCTCTAATGCCCGCCTGGGTAGGTACCACCCTCAAGTTGTAAACCTGCCGCCAAATACCAATAGGTGTGTCCCGGCAGCTGCACTTGAGACCCAGTTCCTCCAAAGGTTAAGCGTATCTACCAATTTGTGCCGTATCGTCACTTAAGATCAGGTGAGATTATGGCCATAATGCTAAACCTTAAGTATAATAAAAAAATAGTACACGGTGGGTTAAACAAAAAATTTATAATAATCTAAACCCCATTATTTTTTTAATTATTCATTTTAACATAAACTGCACACAAATATTAAGTATGATCAATTGTAAGACCGATGTTCGTCGAATCCATAAATTATTTCGTATACCCTTTAGAAAAACATGATCTCTTACAAGAACCCAATTGCTAGTATGAGTCACTCATTTAACAACATCGAACTTTATAATACTGAGTCTATAGACATCATTCACTTAAATTATTAAGAGCCAGTTTCTTCACAGGTTTAGCGTGTCTACCATCTTGGGCCGTATCGTCATTTAAGATCAGGTGAGATTATGCCATAACGCAAAACCTTAAGTATAAAAAAAAAAATTTTCGATATACAATTAAAATTCTAATATTAATTATTGAACGTTTCACTTTTCGTTTAGGAACTGTGATATAACTTTATATATAAAATATAATAAATACCACAACCAACATAACTTGTTATGCATACTTAAATTGCACTGGAAAACTGTCCAAAAAACGTTGTACTACTTGTAAGTTTAGTTTCTGTAATAGTTTATAATCGGTTATGTACATATGCCTTATTAAATAAATACATTAATTTTAATTTTAAATAATTAATAGCTCTGAATGTCGATGAAAGTGAATTATTTTATACAGCAATATTATTTGTAATTATTTTAAAATTACAAGTCTCACAGCTTTTCAGTGTCATCAACACTTTGTTATAGAATTTCGACAAACGTTGTTCTGTCTTATAAAATATTTCTAGTGAATACTTTAGTTGTATTAAAAATGAGAGAAATGAGGGTAGCATTTTTTTTTTAATACCACATCATAAAAAAGTTGTACACAAATAAAAAAAAATCGATTTGGACCAACCTTATCACTTAGGGGTATGAAAATAGATAGACCTACCGAATATACATATAAAATTCCATAAAAACCGGTCAAGCCGTTTCAGAGGAGTATAGCAACTAACATTGTGACACGATAATTTTATATATAAGATAAAGTAAATGTAGCAGTGCAAGAAAACCAATAATAAAAAACTTCGTTACAACATAAAAAGGATATGAAACGAGCGCGCACCGGACGCAGCCGGACAATAGCCGCCGACGAATCACGGAATAACGCTATTTGTAAATAATCAACACATTTCTATTCCGAGTGAGGCCCAACCCTGGGGACAGGGTTAGAGCTACGAAATAACAATGATATGGCAATGTACAAAAGCAAACATAAATTTACTTATTAAATAAATTACATAGAAAATCATGTCTCACAGCATTAGCGTGTTGAAACCCCGTTAACTTCAACCCTAGAGTGCAAAAAATAAAATAATAAATATTAGTGTGTATAGATCATTGCCGATTCTATTATAACTACTTTTAAGCCCGTCTCTAGAACTTCGTTTGGCAATACGAAATCTTTAATAGTGCATAGCTATTGTGAGTTCATTCATGGGATAGATTTCTCAACGAGTTGTTTACGTTGTCTCTAATTTAATACGTTATATATTATGTGACGTTATGGCTACAGTCTCACCTGATGTGGCAAAAAGATGGTTGTGGATAGACCGGCTCTCATTTGTCACTGCGCAAACATACCTATAGGTATTTAGTAACAGATTTTCAGCTTGAGGGTGATAGTTAGCAGGAAGGGGATTTGAAAAAGTACTACAACCATGCTATCGATTCATCATGACATTTTTCCCTTCAACGAAAGCCCAGGCTCATTGTAGAAATTCAAACTAACGACCATTAGCGTGGCATACGTACATACTACTTACTTAAATATTTTCACTTTCCAATGTCCCGAATCGAATCTAATATCTATGATACAAACAACAAAAGTTTATGAATAATAAAAAAAACACTATATAGGTGATAAAGATTCCGCTTAAAAGTTGTATGTGAATATACTAAACTAGAAAGTCAATATGCTAAACTAAAATCTCAAATTTCTTTCATATTTATGCCTTGTGACATGTGATATAAATGTGTGTGAAAAAATAAATAGGTAATAAATAATGCAATTAGAACTGAGTCACAAATATAGCATTTGTTTACAATTTTATTAAACCTTAACATAATTGTGTTAAACTATGATTGTAGTCCATGAAAGTATATTTATTTCGACAGTATTTCTATTTCAATTTAACAATTAATTTGTTTTGAGAGTTGTCAAAACATAATGGTTAAATATGATTTATTAATTACATTATATTAGGCTGTTTCTTTTACTTAACCTCTGATAAAATAAATCATAGTAATCAAGAAAATAACAGATCATTTAAAAGAATACCAGTCTGTGAGAAACGACGTCAACTGACACAAAATAAAGAGAAAAAAATATCCAATATAACAATGAAGAATAAATTTCAAACCTAGGTGGATTTTCTTGTACAATGATATAATCGACACATTTCTGTTTGGTGACATCTGCCCTAAGGGATTTTGGACAAAAGGGACAATTTAGAGCGTGTTCCTAAAATATTTTACATCGGGTACGGAATTCGCTTTGGTATTTTAAGAATTTGTCGATAAACCTTCTATTTGTGTTATGTGATATGTATTTATCCCCTTAGACGGCCGTAATGGAATTTGCTGTTTATTTTATACTAATATATATAAATATCTAAAACCTTAGTATATTCCTGTTCAAGAAAGTGAGAAACCAATTCTCACTTTGATGGTCTTGCACGTGCCAAGTTTTATGGGCTGTTAAGTGTGCAAGTATATTACGGCGTGGGTGAATCTATACTCAAATTACTGTCCTTTATTGTTTACAAGTTGCAAGTCTTGAAATGATGATAGCTCAGTTGGTAGTGTGTACGATCGCCGCGTCACGGGGCGTGATTTAGAATCCATCTGCAATAAGCTTGAGCTTTCGGTGAAGGAAAACATCGTGATAAAACCATAGCGTGGCAGCAGGGCCTTTTCTAATGCCCACCTGGTAAGGTACTACCCTCAAGTTGTAAATGTGCCACCTAACACCTATGAGTGTGTTCTGGCTGTTGCACTTGAGAGTCAGTTCAATTCATCAGCTGGTGCATAGCAAGCGTGGTGCGGGTACTCAGTTTACTCAGTTCCACCTCTCAAAAGAAATGCACTGTGAAGAATATCTATCAAACCGCAAGCGGGCCTAGTTGACTAATGAAAACGGTTATTGTATGCGGTCCTTATGTTATGTGTGAACAGAAATCACCCGCATCCCGAATGCGGGCTGTAACGACCAATAAAAATGAGCCCTTATACCAAAGCAAAAACAGAAAAACTTAATTTTGTTGCTATCTCAAGAAGCTGACAACAGACAAGTATTTGTTTTAGGAACTTAGGACGTTTTTTTTTAATTAGTAGGAGTACATGATCGTGGAACTACAATAAATATCTCAATTAGACATTTGAAAATTGGTAGCCTAAGGAAATCAGAGACCCAAGGTAAAATATTCTATACCCTGCTTCCACTTTGATAGCCACTAAATATTGAATACATCGAAAAATATTGTAGTACCTTGATTTTATTACCGAGCTTACAAACACTGCGCTAATATCGACCTCATAATTTCACTCGTTGCGCTGAAAGCAGTTTTAGTTTAAAAAGCCACCTCCATGTTTTCTGGTTCTGCAATAAATATTTCGATATCAATATCGTAGCGAGCAGGTAGCGTGACAACGTCTAGTTATGTGATTTAATTATAATAAACTCCATGCTTTCCCCTCTAATAAGCGATGGTGAGCAGTTTTCACTGGATTTAATTTACGTGAATGTAACGCGACGACGTGAGTTATTAATTTTTCGGGGTAAACCTGTTTTTGACACGTCATTCATATTGTATACATATACGTGAACTCATTGTGTCACCGATTTATATTACAAAAGATTTTCATCTTACATACATGAAAATTTTCGTGGCATCGTAATAATCAATATAGAATATAAATAAAAGTATGTCACTTTCTCTAGAAACAAATAAAATAAAACAAAGAAAGCGTAGAATATATTATATGTACGTTTCAAGTATCTAGGCATTTTTATTTCTGTTTTAGGATTTACATCTTCTATACCTATAAAAAGAATGTAAATTCAGTTTGTCTGTACTTTATTTATATGCAAAAAATTATTTCAAGTGACAAAGAATAAGCAATAAAAACATTTACATTGTTTTTTTAGAAATGTTTGTCTATATGTCCGTTTGTTAGTGCAAGCATCACTGCTAAAGTACAACGTTTCTGATGTAAAGTCACCAAAGAAATTATAAAGCGTATGCTCGAGTGATATTTAGTCTTAGTTTCACTAAAATCGATTAACTCTCACAAAAGCTACTCTAATTTGAGTTACATCGCGAGGTTAAATAATTTTAGTTTCACGCGAACAAAGTACCAGGAACAGCTAGTATATTATAAGCACAGTACCCGAGTAACTCAGTGTTTCAGTTAAATAAATAATCGCCACAAAGAGAAACTTAAATCAAAAGCTAATAAGTAAAACAAGCTTGATCTGGGCAGTGTATAATCAAATTAAGAAAACAGAATAGCTACATATGTGAGTTATATCTATGTACTAGATATGTATGCGACTTCAATCGCGTGGAACTATTTTTTTTTAAATAGGTTTTACCAGCTTATCTAAAACAATTTCATTACAAATTTGCTCCTATTGGTGGTAGCGTAATGTTAAATAGCTTACATCCTTCCACAATGATTGTTTTATCTGATATAAAAAGAATATTTGAAATCCAAATGGTAATCCCTAAAATTAGCGCGTCCAAATAAACAAACTTTTCCGCCTTATAATATTGACATAGATATCATTTCATTTTTAGCCCGTTTTTGCACTTTTTTAATACAGCTTGGCTTCTATAGGTCGTAATGTGATGTGAAATAGCTTAAAGCCCTTGTTAATGATTCATCTATTAAATACAAAAGTAATATTTGAAATCCGACTGGTAGTTCCTAAGGTTAAAGCGTTGAAACAAATAAACAAACTTTTCCGCTTTATATTATTAATATGGATATATAAATGAATAACAGCCACATTCGGGGTAAGTAAACTTAATTATTTCAAAGGGTTTCGACGCGACAAACTTTTGAACTATTGATCAAAACTAACAAAGTTTCTGTAGAGGTTTGTAAATAACTAATACCTCTTGGAGATAAGCAGAATTCGTCAAATGAATAATAAACCTTACGAAGCTCTCTCAGCCGAACATAATATAGACCTCGTATGCCACTATAAAGGATACTAGTGACCCGCTCCGCTTCCACTTGGACAAAGCAAACTAAATTTCTTGATCGCTATCAAACTTTACTAGAGCAACCATTGGACTAAGATGAAGATTACCTGAAAATTTTCTTAAATCGATACCTCTTTTTTGGTGTACGTATACAGAAACACACATCGATTTTTACATAACAGAGTTGTCGGCTCTACTACCTACGCTATACGATAAATCTCTAGCATGCAATAGTACAATAACAAAACACTGTTGGAACGTAGGTTATGTAGGAACTATTTTTGAGTTCTTAGACTTAGAAAAGAATGTTAGGTGAATAAAAACACATGCTCATATTATTATTTGATATGCCTATAGCTATATTATATAGTATAGTTTCCTGAAATGGATGGGTTTTATTAAGATTAAGTGCAAAGATACGTCGAGGTTCAGCTTCCTTTGCACCCTTACCATAGTTGGTATTTCTGCTGAAAGCCTTCTAACCATTCACCGCATAGTAGGAGGGCTTTTCTTAATGCCCATCTAGCTATCTACCACCCTCGAGTTGAAAATCTGCTGCCAAATACTAGTAACTGTGTTCCAGCAAATTGTGAACAATCCCTCCTCTAGATTTAGCGTGTCCACCATCTTCTGTCACATCCTCATTTAACATCGGGTGAGATTGCAGCCAAAACGCTAATCTATTACAAAGCATTTAATAATATTTTAAAAATATTTGAACATTTCTACATGGATCGTTTATATCTTCCTTAAGTCAATCATGCGAAATGAAAATCTTGATTTCAGTACAGACGCTTTTGCGACACAGTTACTTGGCCTGTCATAAATTGGGCATACAATACTTTTCACATCAATATACTTGAAAGTAAAATGAAGCGATACATTTACAATACATTTTGTTCTTCGATGGTCCTTACTGAGCAAGCATTCAAAGCATAATATATGTTCAGCTCTTATCGTGTCCAACTCAAACATAAGTCTAAAAGCTAGCAGGCATTGCGGTTCTCCTCACGCGGTTATTAGTTGGAAAACTTTATGACTCATATAATCTATATTATTGTGTAAATGCTGGTTACAGTGTTTAGCGACTAATTTAAATCGTATGTGGTCGAACGCAGTGCTTACAATATCAATTAGCTTAAAGCTTATATTTCTTCAAACTTGCTATTACGTTTTACTAGCTTTTACCCACGACTACGCCCACGTCTATATCGTAAGACGCAATAAAACGTTTCATGCAATGTTTATTGTTGTGTTTACTCCACATCCTATAAGTTTTTCACTTAAAAAGTAACTTATCACCGTGTCCAGGGTCCTTCTACCTATTGTACCGAAATACATCGTAATGGATTCAGCAATCTAGGTGTGAAAGTTTAACAAACAAACAAAGTCACTTTCTTATTTATAATACATGTCACTCTGTGATGATAAGCATAGTTTATTTTAAGAACAATGATGAGAACCGAAAGTAATAATCTATTACGCCGTTATTGGTCCAAACCATAGAACTTTTAGGAGCTGGGTTTGCAATAACTGATTCCATAGTGAATGAACCAGAAGATGGTTAATGTAACGAGTTTATCATTATAAATACAGTTCGGTACAAATTGCTATTACTGCCACTGCTATTTGGCTAGTAGATATACGCTGGCTGGTCCAGGAATACATTATGTCTGCTGCTACAATGTATCTACACTACGTATGTGGTGATATCAATCCAGTCAAAACAGAATGTTTGTACTCTACGACTAAATTATAATTTGAAAATATATTACCATATAACTATGCTATAAAGTTATTGTTATTTAGCGCGTCCTCAACAAACTTTTGTAGTTCAATGGATGAGGCCCATCAAACTTTCCCTAAATCACTTAACTAAACCACGCTTGGTTCGGAAGCGTTTATAACAAAATTTTAAATCTCTGACCCTTATTGCAAGTTGAATATGCTCCGTTTTTGTATTATATTGTTTTACAAATTACTCTGCATATGTTTGTGAATCGTGTAATTTATTTAGGTGCCGCTTAAACCGAAACCAAATTTCGATTTTAGATAAATTAAATTCGATGTAAAATGCTAATTAATGTTGATGTTAGGAAGCATTGTTTTCACTCACAAATTAGAATTACACATCAGAATTACATTTGGTTAATACAGTACAATCCAATAACGATGATTGCCGAGAAATTCGCAATCCAAGTATGGTTGCAGCTGTAATGAGATATTTTTTTTATACAAGTAAGGTGACAAATACATGTGTGGATAACCTAGTCTAAAGACGCTTAGAACTTCTAAAATATCACTAATGCATTATCCACTTTTAATACTCCATCCCTCAAGAACCCTCAAAACCCTACACAACACAGAGACTCAACACAAATTTTGGCAATAATCTGATGTAGGTTCTGTCTCAAAAATAGTTAACTTTCCAGAGATTTTTTTATATCCTATCTCTCAAATGAAACGAGATAAACTCTGTTGAGCTTAACATCATGTGTATTGTAATCGTGATTCAGTTGGATTAATCTAATCTCGGATAATCTTTTAGAGGCAATTCCCGTTAAATATTTCTCCTCGTTAGGCAAAGATAAATATTGATGTATTCTGTTTGTAATATAAAATATTTTAGTGAATAAATTACCATTAAAACTTTGCGGGTGTAATAGATGATTATAATTATAGGCATTATAAGTAATGCCTACTGTTGTAAAGCTATTTTTAACGTCTAATAAATCACGCTTGCCTAAAAAAAGGTGCGGACCTAGAGTCCGCAGATTATGTACATAATAATAATTAAAAAAAAATAGGTGATTATAACTTAATGGTAGTTTTTAAATTATTTTAATATTGCAGTACTGTATAAATAGATTTATATATAGCATGAAATAACATAAACCCTATTTCACAATATTGTGTGTAACTTACTACATTAGGACTTTTGCTGAGGAAGGATTATAATAAGTCCTAAGTAATTTCTATATGGAGTTATATCAAATAAGAATATTAATATATTATATCTAGGTCATAACTATAACATATTGTAGGAAAACACATATCTTTTGACATATAATCTCGGCCTAGTCAAGGTACTAGGATACACTAATATACACCGAACAAACATTTTTTTCATACAATAAGTATTTTTATATAGCATATATCTATCAGAACGTTTGTCGACAGAAGTATATATGATGAAAAATTAAAGTGTGATATTAAAACAGTTGGACGAGTTTTAAGGAAATATTTTTAAATTATAAAACCTCTTTAAACTCGTCTAAATCTAAATATTAAATGTTTTGATAAAGTAACATTTTAAATGAAAATGTCTATCCTCATTTAAACTGCAATTGCGTTTTTATCAGGATGGGTTTTTATACAAATTAAAAATGTAATAGTTATTAATAAATAATACATAATAATAATACCATAAAGGTTTGTGCCGGCAAATATTGAAGCACTTCACGCTAATAGCGTGTGACGTAGAACGTGATACTCAGTGTGCATGTAGCGAAGAGAAAGGAACATGATAGTGAGTATACTTTGATACATATAAAAAAAATCCCACATATTTTAATATTTACAAAGTCGAAATAATAAGTCGGTAATATCAGCTCGGCTGGTTGACGATCACTACGAGATTATAAATAATTTCATAACATCGATTATTTTTTATTTCTAGCTGTTCGACATCAGGCAGATATGTACATTTAACTATTGATAGGCTTATTTTTTATTTCTTGTACTTAATTCGAGATTATACTATCGATAAGCTTACAAAACCACATGATATCGAATTGCCGTTCTATTTATTAATAGTCAATATTGTTTTTGAATTCCATTACTTTTATTATCGGATGTAGGTCATATTAACGTATCATTGTAAAAAAAGATTTTAAGATAGGTTTCACGGATCAAGAATCAAAACTCTCGATACTTCTATACAGACTTTCAATCCATTTTTATCTGTTGTTTAAAAAAAAATAATGTATAAGTACGATATTCATATTTATTTCATCAATCATTCAACTAGTTTCAAAAGAGGAGTGAACAGGCATATTTTGGGTTTGCACGCTCCATTGTCGGCCTCATCTATGCTTACCACCAGGCATGATTGAGATCAAGCGCAAACTTATAATGCATACAAAAAAATTTCTAAGCTCAAACATTTTCTATATGTCATTTTATACTCATATTAAAAAAAAACAGCAAATACATTAGTCTTTGTTGTTGACACTGTGTGCTACCAAGAATTACTTAATCTCTTTAACAAATTAACATAATCTACCGGACAGAAAAAACCCAAATGCATTTAATTCACGTCCAAGTAAGCTTCCTAAGTCATTATTAATATAAAATTATCCTTATGTATATAACCACATGGCTTAAAATATTATCAGGTGCACCGAAATCGGTGGTTTTACGACAGAATGTAATGCGAGCCGTCAATTCTTCTTTATGGGCTGGTCGTGCCTCGGTGAGTAGGGTGGCTAGCGGAGCGATTCATGCATAGGGTAGGGCATTAACATAGCGATTTATATATTTTTTGGTATGTTCTGTAACAAAATTATTTAATTATACAGATATATTTAAAGAAAATTTTAAAAAGTGTATTAGTAATTATATTTGTGTTATTATAAAGAAGAAAATCTTTACACTCTAAAGAATTATTTGAAAGAAAATTGAATACCTATTTATACAATAAACTTCAATAAATCAAATTTACTGTAAGACAAAACCTAAGTAAAAATAATAATATTTGCAGCAAATACCACTTTAGTTAACTGCCTACGCCGCGGTAAAATCTGTGAATAAACACCTATGGTTATGTAATTCTAGAGTCACTTAAGAGCCAATCTCTCTACTAGATTTAGCTAACTTAGATGTAATCTAGAAACGTTTCATTACTTAAACAACAAATACGTTTGTGGTTAGCTCCTTATACTTACTTAATATTATACATGCGAAATTGAGTTTTTTGTTTGTTACGCTTTCACTCCTTAACCCTGAATCTATACTAATGAATTTTAATACAGAGATAGATGGGATATTGGAGATGGTGATAGGCTACTTTTTTATTGGAAAAAAAATAAAGTTATTGAAAGTTTAGCAATTATTGAAGCAAGGGATACATTTTGTTTGTAACTTTTTATTACGTCACTCGATTTGTTTGACAAAATTAATATTAACCCGACTAAATTCGCGGATAAAAGTTAGTACAAATTAAATAAAAAAGATGCTATGATAATATTGTAGTTATCATTTACACTACTTTATCGAAGTGATGAAGTTCCACTTAAAACGTATTTTGATTTGTTTACATTTATCATTCGTATTCACAAATTAAGGTAGTTTAACTTAATAATTTAAATAATTACGCACTGAATATTGTTATAAGAATTATTATTATAGGTTCATTATTAAATTATTAAAAAAATAAGTCACCAACATAAAGACCCTACCCTAAGTCAGTAACGTTGAACGGTTATTACGTAATATAGTTGTTTCGGTGGCTTTTTAAGGAGTAGACCCAAGTACCTAAGTAAAAGGTTATTCTATGAAATTCAGAATTTTGGTTTTCGTTTGGAAGTAAGTTTATGACATTGTGTCTTTGTTTTCTCGATCCTCCGGACAGGAGCCCTCGAGTGACTCTGCTCGGGCGATACAGTGACACTCTACATCACTGAGGTTACACCATCACACCGCATACTATTCGTGCACACTCAAACGTTAAGTATACGGTTTTATAAGGGACTACCCTTGCGACCCTTGAGCTGCTTACCAGATAAGGTCGTTAGTTAGTATCACTAATTTAGTAATACAGAACCTGTTGCTTAGTCAGGATCATGAATCTTTTTTCATTTACCGGCAGCAGCCCAAGCCGAGGTTCGGCCGTCCTGGCACCCTTGTGCCTGCTGCCTCGGGGCTGAGTGCCCTCAGCACTCGCTCCCAAAAGTTTGGTGCAGCTGTCAAAGCCCTTGGGGCTAACAGCGTACGTCAGTTTGAAAAAAAAAATCTTTGTTTTCGATCCATAAAAATCTGAGTATAATTGATTCCGTAAATAAAGTTTAAAGTTTATAGGTAACGTAATTGGCATTTTCACAGGCTATTTCTGAAAAGCCTTGGTTGGGCTAGGTTGTATCCCGCCTTAGAAGTGTGGAAGCTGTCTGGCTATACGGAGACTTGAGTGTTACCACGTTGTCTTACTTTGTGGGAATTTGAAGGTGCTTGTTACTGTAATATATGTTGTGTTCTTTATAGTTAACAGGTTTAACATTGTGGCCACAATCTCACATGATGTTAAGTGACAATTTGTCCCAAATTAGTGGACACACTAAGCCTAGTGGAGGAACTGGCTCTCATGTGTAACTGCCGTAACACACCTATAGGTATTTGACGGCAGATTTTCAACTTAGGAAAAGGTGGACAGGGAGGTAACCGGGATGCGGTGGTTTGCTTTGTTGGAGGTGCGAGACTGGTATACTGTACCAAGAGGGTACATTTTATTCTACATACTACCTCACTTACACCACACAATATTTATTACAGTCACCTAGTGAGTTTCTCCAGACAGTGCATTTACGCATTGTAAGAATTAGTCCGTAAACGATGTCTGTACCACATCAACAAAACATAAGTTTTTACGACCACAGAAATTGACACGCAATGGCGTAGAACCATATATAATAGAAGATACACCTGCAGTACGATGGTCTCGATTCAGATGAATATGATCTTCGTATTTTGCAACGCTGCAATATTGTCCGGTTATTGTGACTAAAACTTATATTTATGCTTATCAGACACAAGTTAGTTGTGATCACCCATCGAATCCGTTATCGTATGATTAGAGAGTACAGCTTATTACAGTGGTAGTAAAGAGTAGTTGGCTCTACAAGCTCTTTTAAATAATTCTTATTATGTACATTGTTAGAAACTTATATTTCTTATCTGTAAAAGTGAATATGCTTTTAATTCAAGCAAGTTATAACTACAATACAGTGAACATAGACAGCAGTGCGATTTTAAGCACTAGTTGTCTAAAATACCATTTAGATGAACGCAAGAAAACACAATATTACCGCGTTACGGATTCATCATAATAATTTACCTTGCGGTCTTCTATTACAACCGCCGAGGATCATACCATAGAACTATAAAAAATGTGCGTCATTTGCAACGATAAATAATTATTTTTAGTTGTCAAATGAGCAGCGACAGACGATGCGACCTCAAATTCAGCGAGGGCAAAAGTGCCGCTTAACACTCATCTATCAGGAAGTTGTAAACGAGTTAGCTATGCCCCACAATGGAGACGGCATGTGGATTGTACAAACTACGTTTGATCCTGTTTCGAAGTGTGCCTTGGAGTTCAATTTGCGGAGTTCGTTTTGTTTCTTTGTGTGTCTTCTAATGTGACTTCGTAAGTTATTAAGTCAGAGAATTTTGAAGTAGGCGATTGTCACCCGTCCGTACCAAATTGATAGTCCTGCTAAAAATGGTGCACATGATAACCAGTCTGAGTATCATATTCGATCACTTAAAACATTGTTAAACAAATTGTGTATAGCTAACGGATCAATACCATATACAGGTCCATGTAAATTAAAAATATTGTTTATTCTCTGAAACTATTTTAACCAACTTTAAAAATGATGTTATATTGACTGGCACAGCAGACAGTGTTCTGCTCTTTTTGGTAATTCGACCACAGCCTCACCTTTTGACCTTAGAATAGCTATAAATAATCATCTCGATAAATTAATTATATTATGTAAAAGTGACTTCCATAGAAGTAATGGTCTCTTGACTTTTATACAATCAGTAACAGATACATGCAACAATTTCATTAAGACTAGTACATTTGGACTAGATTTAAGCGCTTTTTTATTGTTATTTATAATGAATGTAAACAAACCCTATAGCAATATATGCACGTAGACATTGAGATGAACTTCTTAGCCATCCATGGATTCATCGTGTAGGTAGGGAGTCCATCTTGTAGCAGAGATGTAAACTCCGAGCAGTTCCCGAGACTGGTTACACGGATGTAGGTTTATGTATAAGCATGTTATGTATGAGCATTTGTTGTAGTATATGGTTTATTAAGAAATTTAAAAGTAAAGACAACAACTGCCAGGTATTCTTAGAAAAAAAAGACGATAGACAATACGTGGTAATGATGACGTTCAACTCTGTAAAACTTGGACAGAAACCAGACCTTATAATGTACAAGTGTATTTTTTTGTTCCTTACTCTCTTCTATGAAAATGTAGTCAATCAGCTTAATATACGGCTAGTGCTCAAGTTAACTTTGGCATTCTTACGCTTATTATCATTTTGGCTGATTGTTTTTTAGGAAAACCACAAATCTTGATGTTTAGAGTCCATGAAACCAAAAGCAGTAGATCGAAAAATTAATACGAAAGCAATATTCCATCTGTGACTTAGATGAATTATTTGTTTTGCCGTCTTATATAGACGTAAACTTATACCAACACCTTTTTATTTTGTTTATATGATCTTCACAGTTTGTTCTCATGAAAGTTGCTTATAAGCCCATTGCGGCAATACTGCTAAATTTATTCAATTGTTCACTTGGCCCCTGATTGTAATTGACGGTATTGGATGCGTGAATTGGCAACGTCTGACAACTAAGTGAAGGGTTCCGGGCTCGTGCGGCTCAAACCGCTCTGTCTGCTGGTTAGATTTATGTTTTACGATTTGCATAAATCACTTGATACGTTTTCGGTTCACTGTTGCCCTCTGCTTCTGCAATAACAGAGGCATATATATTATTTTTGTTATTAATAATCCGACTTATGTACCCACTGAAAAACGTTTTTTTTTTTGGCATTTCGTAACTTTTTCTGACTGGAGTAATTTTAATGGCAATGGTTTTTTTTTATAATGGCAAATATTAGGTACTGTGTATAATTAAAAAAAAAGTGGTCATTAATAAGAAATCAGGAATCAACCAGAAAGCACATTTTTCATGATATCCTCCACTTTAAGCAGCTGCTTGTGCACGAGCTGACTCCGAATGACCATCAATCAAAATGAATTCTTATCTAGAGGTATATTATTAGCATTCAAAACCTAAGCATACCACTATGACCAGTGTCACACCTGGTATTATGCTCTATTTTTTTTTGGAATGAACTATCGGCTGCAATTACATTATACATAGTGTTATGATGTTTCGTTGAAATATAATGATAGGGTCCACCTGGAAATATTACTCTACGCAATCCTTTTGCCCATTAAATGTATATTGCCCTTTATACATTTCTTGGCAATGTTCATTCCAGCTCCATAATATAAACCAATGTAACCTTGTCAATAATAATATATGCAGTCTAGACATTTACATGTATAAATGTATAGTTTGTACCCTATGTTTTATAAACTGAACTGTCTGATCTCACTAATATATTGTAATACAACAGTATTTTATTTAGTAAAAATTCTTGGCACCTTTTTTAATATAAAAAGTAACAAAGCGCTTTTATGAAAAAAATATCATGTTTATAGCACAATCTAATATCACTTTGCTTAATAAATATCACAAGAAGGTCTCGTCTGCTCCTATTTTCCTTATTCCCCGGCTCGATTAATGAAAGGACTTGAATTTCGTCCAAACTGTAATCCGTTTAACACCTCAACTTGGGTTGAATTTATCCCGAAGTTGGGACCTTTGCTGGAACAAATTCCCGACTGATTATGCCTATTTATTAAACTCGATAAGCAGGTTAGGTCTTCTATATGAGGCTAATGAAATTTCATAATGAAATATTGACTGAAGAATATCTAAGACTTGATTAGAACTAATTATTATGTAAAACTATCATTATAAAATAAATCTGAAATGAAATCACTTTCATTGTATGAGGTTTTCAATGTCTGGTCTGAAATAATTAATATCAAATTGTTTTCATTTTTTCTTTCATATTAAAAACGGATCCAATAGTTAGTATTAAATTCCATGGTTTTCCTGTATCGTACGTATTGTTAAATAGGATTTTAAAAATTCCAACCCCTCTAATGTTTTTATTGTGGTAACTAAAGAGCTAAAATGCTATACCTATATAATAAGTGGACATCTAATAATTAAAAACTGTAATGATTGGCTTTAATTTGTTTTTATCCAAATTGTCTACTATCTATATTATTATTATTGATATATTATTGTGTCATTTTTATATTCATTTCATAAGGAAAACCCGAAAGTTTTCTGCTAGCTTACTATTTTAATGTCAAGTGTCGTAGAATGATATTTTGAATGAAGAAGACATCGAACCGAATGAAAAAAGAATTTGGCCGTCAATAAAAACAGTAGTCCGAAATTTACGGACGTGTGGAACAAATCTAGAATCGAGGTTAATAAATTCTTACAATACCAATAGACCGTGGTCAGTCAAGAGGAAGAGTTCGGAAACAGAGGACGTAAAAAGAAAACGTCGGTCGGGAACCATAATGATATAATATCTTAAAAGTGACAACTAATTACACGAAGGCTCCTCTGGATAGTACTCGATACCAGATGAACGCCTTGCCAGAGAGGATCTTACCTACCAATGTTACTTGAACTAAAATACCAGTTTTACATTAGTCGTAGCTTTTATATTCATTTTGGTAAAGATAACTTCGGGTAATATATGTCATTTATCTCATTTTCGAATTTCATTTCGTTTCCTTTTATTAATACCTTTCGGTCTAAAGTAAATTGATTGTTCACGTGACAAAACGTAACTAACAATAATCCTATAGACAGAATTCGTAAATATGTTTCGATTTTAAAATTTTCATTAAAACCGCAATCTGTAGAGTCTCATTTTACCAAATTAAGGTCAACAAAATCGTTGCGAGAAAAGAAAAAAGTTAAATTTAAAATAGCCTAATAATATTAATCGTTGTTGAACAAAAAGTCGACCTGGGACTTGGCTAAGTGCCACTTGTAAGAACTTCAGAAACAATGTGCCTGCTTAGCAAACTTCCCATCGCTGCCGAGAACAAAGATGGCTACCGGAAGTTAGTATGAATACCGCAGCAAACACGACCGCTACCATGATATCCGGTTATCTCGTTAAGATTATTGATTAATTTGAGTAGTGATGGTGGACTAATTGCATATTTCTACGATGTTATATTTAAAGATTATTATAGATTCGAAAAATTCAATACTTATCAGGATATTTGATACAAAAATTTTACTTCCCACTTTGTACAACCTGCAGAGCTATAGATAATGTTCATCACTGTCTAACAGACTATGTTAAGATTATCACAGAGTAAGTTACTTAAGAAATTTAATTTAATAAAATTAGATAGTTATATTTTGCATCACATTTCAGTAAATCCTACTAATGAAGTTGCTAAATTGTTATGTGAAATTAGTGAAAGATTAATTTATGCAGGAAGGTGTACTAAAGAGATCAGGCCCGCATGACAGTAGCGACTTGCGATGGATTGTCGTTCTCTGACTGTATTCTACGGACTGTATTCTAATTAAATATCAGGTACAGGGCTGTCACTTTGCCGAACTACCATAAAAAAAAAAAAACATTAATTTTAGTGTTATGATGTTTGATATTTATTATTTATATTTATGATGGTATTGATATAATTGTTATCAAAAGCCCCTGAAAGAAAATAAAGAGAAAAAATCAAGTGTTGTGTCATACTGCGATTTGATACACTTCGTTTAAAACTTGAGTATTATAAGTGCGAATGTTAATTTGTTACTCTTCCATGCGGTAAATACTCACCCTATCAAAAATTATCATACAATACTTTTAATACAAAAGTATAAAGTAAAAGGTATACAAAAATAACTTTTAATATGACGCGACAAAAACTTATAAATGCGCAAGTAATTGTGTGCTTGTTATATTTACAAGCTTAAACTACTCAACTAAATGTTCTATAAGGTTCGGTAACGAGAAAAATTTGATCATGAACAAAATTTAAAAACAGGGCATGTAAATTTATTTAAAGAAATATTAATTTCTCAAATTTGGGATATGTAGATTCATATTTGTAGATCTAGTAAGTGATAATAGCACACATTTTTAAAAAATCATCACCTAAGACCGGTACAATAGGGAATGGTTACAATTATTCAAGTCCACGCGAACAGAGCAGCAGGTACAGATATATTATTATGTATAAAGACCTGGTTTTCCATTCACAGATTTAAATAATTTTTGGAATGAAAACTTTTTTAAAGCGCGTTGAGCACTTTTACGGTGTACAAAAATCATGACATTCACGCCATCGTCACCACACGCTAGCCATAAGCTATATGTATACTGTGTATATATATACATAGATATAACTCCGTGCGTTATTAGTATACACTATATATATACAAAAAGTATATCTCTCTGTTACTTCGTTTTCACTTCTATCGACAGTCCCCAAAGACTGCCCCTTTTTATGTTTCCACTTAACTTTAAAAGACCACTTTTAACTAGAAACAGTAATATTATAATAACATCAATACAAATCATAAATCACCGTATAATTTCATTGCATATTATCTCTACGATTTGAAAGTCTTATACGTTTGCTGATGCAGTATAAATTGAGCAATTATGAAAACCGTTTTCATAACCGTTTTATGTAAAAAGCATTTTAAATCAACAAATAATGTTATCACAATTTACACAATTATTATTTTACTATTTAATGAACGAATTAAAAATATATAGCGTTTAAAATATTTATTATAAATTACCTACTTGACAACGCTCAACTTAATTTGAACTAATAATTGTTATAATATGTAAACTTTTTTGTTTGTACATATCTTTATATTTATGCTAATATTATAAAGCGGAAAAGTTTGTTTGTTTGTATGAACGCACTAATGTTAGTAATTATCAGTCGGAATTCAAACATTATTTTTGTATTTGATAGAGTAATAACTGAGGAAGGTTTTACGCTATTTTACATCACACTACTACTAATAAGACCAAAGCAGTACTGATAAAAGTGCCAAACGAGAAAAAAATCTTTTCAGAAAACTTCCCTAGCGTGCACCGATTATTTTATTAAAATCAGATTAATATAATGTATAAGACACATATTCCTCTTAATTTTTTTAAAAATAAGTCCGTGATAGCATTATTAATTTTTTTTTGGTTTACTTAAAATAACCATTTTTGTGATTTACCATTTCGTTCCAAAATAACACTTCTTTTGTGAAGATGTTTCATGAACATATTACTAATCCTAATGTAAATAAATTTGTTAGTCATTCGGAGGATTCAATTTTAACCAAATTTTCTGTTTAAAATATCCAATTTAAATGAGTAACTTAGGAAATATCACAGATTCAAAATATATGACGGACCAATATAATGTATGGTTATTTTATTGTGAAATCTGTTTTTGTTGAAAATCTCTTCAATTACAATACTATTAACAAGAAACATGAAGTAACATTCAGACTGAAAAAGCATATATGAATCAAACAAAAATAATTGTCATGTGTGGGATTAGAACTTACAACACTTCGGCGCTTCGTTAGAGTACAATGCCTATGACCCTGAACCAATCGTGCACTCACATGGATATTCTATACACTAGATGGCTGGTGTACTTACAATAACCATTTTTATGTTTTTTATTGATAATTCTTTATTTACCTAGGTGTTTTCTCGACATGGGGTGCGGTGTCAGGAACCTCCACGTGGTGCACCCCGGGCAACGTCGATCGCTTCTCGGTCGGCGGCTGATACCTGACAGGGGGGGATCTTTGGGCTGTGTAGGGCTTCTCGCCGTCATCTCTCTGGTTATCAGAGGGAGCGGCTGATGGAGCAATCGTTGGCGGGCTCGGCGTGCACTTGCACTGCCGTCGGGCACGCGGGTGGGGTCTTTTGCCTCATCCGCACTGCCAACAAACTCGTAATCCTGTCTGTTTGACAGGACCGAGGGGCTTGGCTTCACCGCCCGGCCCGCGAGGAAGACAACCTCTCTAAAAAATTACCCCAATCTTAAGCGGCGGCGCACCGTGAGGGGATGCATGGCTGGCGGGTGGCCAGTCGCGAGTGCGACCCCCGTCAGGGAACCGGCCGACTTCCTGGCGGGTTACGCGTAGGCTTACCCGGGTACAGGGGGCACTGCCCGGGTGGACCTTTTATTTCCCCCATACTCGTGGGATAAGTTATGGCTGAACACAATAAACCAAAACCATTCTTATTACAATTCTGGGAAAAGGGGGGGAGTATGTCGAAAGATAGAGAGGCGGGGAGTGCAGATGAAGACTCGCATACCCGTAAGCGGATGTTAGATCCGCTGGATGTCAGTGCGGACCATGTGGTGGTCCCGAAGATCGCATCGGCCCAGCGGGGTAAGGGGCGTGCAACAGGCACCAAGCGCGCTGACGTTGCGGAAGCAGAAGAGCTCGAAGGCTTAGAAGAGTACAGGGGAGTTGTTGACGTAGACGCTCTGGACTCAGCTGGTATGAGGGCCCTTGCAGACCAGAGCGTTGAAATTATTCACAACGTATGTAAAATTAGTGGCCACCTCCAGGGCGGATGTATCAAGGATCTCAAGGCTGCTGCGAGGTCCCTAAATGATATTGTGTCTGTTGCGTTGACTCGCACAGTCACAGAGGAAACCCTCTGTCTTCGGCGCATGATCAATAATCTCCGCCGCGAGCTCGCTGACACGAAGGCGGAGATTAGGGCCTTGCGCCATGAGAAGGAAGAATGGAAGGAAGCACCGTTGCCTTCTGCAGTACCACTGCCAGAGGACCGGAGTTATACAGACCTGACTGCGGCCATCCAGGGCTTGCAACTCTCCAACCAAAAATCTTTGGAGGAGATGAGTGCGCGCCTGGGTGTGCTTGAGAGTCGTATACTCCGACCTCCGCTAACGGCAGATAAGGTGCGAGAATATCCCACACCACCGGGATCCAAACCCGCACCCCGAGTGAATCCGGCGCCTCGAGCAGCCCGGATTGCGTCACGGAGAATTCCTGTGGAGGACGATGGACCGCTGGCTCCGGCAGAGTCCACCTGGACGGAGGTGGTCAAAAAGAAGGCCAAAAGAGGGCCAAAGAAGAAGAGTGGATTGACGCCAGTTGCCTTAGAGGCTAGGGTGGCTGCACCGATTGTCCCTGCCTCTCGGAAGAGCAAGCCGAAAACGAAGGTTCCCTTGCCCCCGCGCCTAGCTGCGGTGGTATTATCACTGCAGTCTGGAGCTGTGGCACAAGGGGTAACCTACAAAGCTGCCCTTCTGAAGGCGAGATCGGCTATGGATCTTCCCGCTCTAGGAATAGAGGAATTGTCGGTGAGGGAGACAGCTACTGGCCAAGAACAGGCGGATGCCTTGGCACGGAGTCTTAAGGTAGCATTAGCGGACGTTGCCACTGTGGCAAGGCCCGTTAAGAGGGCAGACGTCCGTATTGTGAACCTTGATGACTCCGTGTCAAGGGAAGAGGTTGTCGCAGCAGCGGCAACAAAAGGAGGCTGTTCTCCTGATGACATCAGGTCGGGTGACATCACTCTTGTGGGTCGGAGCTTAGGGAGGGTACACATGTCCCTTCCTGTCGCCGCAGCGAGATCGCTGGCAGAGGGAGGCCGACTTAGAGTCGGTTTCAGTTCGGCTCGCGTCCATATACTGGAGCAAAAACCCTTGCGGTGTTTCCGGTGTATGGGCGTGGGTCATACACGAGCGGTCTGTACGTCTGATGTCGACAGGACGGGCATGTGCTTCCGATGCGGGGAGGTCGGACATGTTGCGCGGCAGTGTGCAGCTAATAAGCTGCACTGTGCACTATGTACGGACGTCGGGATGCCGGCGGACCACTTTATGGGTGGTGCCAAATGTCGGCCGCCCATAGTCAAAAAGATTAGGGCACAAGCTGTACCATCAGCCGCTCCTGGTGGTTGCGTAGATGAGGGTGACATTATGGAGTGAATTTTTCGCCTCATAATGTCATCCGTGCTGAGCCAAGGGAAGACGGGTCGGGGGGCCCGCCATCCCATTGCACTGGTTCAGCCGTCTGGGGGACAGTTGGGGTGTACCAAGCTGTCCCTCTATAGCGCCGGGGCCCAGTTGGGCCAGCCGCAGGGGCGATGCGGTGATTACCAGTTTGGACCCGTGTCGCCCTGATTTATGCGGCAGAGGTACACCGTGGAGTTTTAGTGGGTATTCCCGGTTCGCACCGGGTGAGTCCCACATAACCCGCTCGTCTCCCCCGAGGCGAGAGGGTATCCATAAACGGATTTCTCCACGTTAAAAAAAAAAAAAAAAAAAAAAAAAGGTGTTTTCTCGACATGGTATTAAACTTATCTAAAAGAATTTCTAAATCATCTTAATCATTGAATTGAAAACATTTTTTTTTTTACATTTCAGTTTAATAATTAAATGATCACAGTGTTCAATACATATAGGAGTTTTTAACACTCAATAACAAATGGTGACATGAGTTTGAACCTCTATAACAATCTTGAGTTTTTCGTTTAAGTAAAACTTATTGTTTTTATTAAAATTACAATGGGGTTAACATTGTAATATTAAAAAAATTATACGTATATATAAATTTTTTCTTGAAGAAAAACGAATGCATCAAAACCTATATATTCTAATGACTACCATATTACAATATTTATATCCTACTAGCTGTTACATGCGGCTTCGATAGCGTATATATTGATTTTGTTAAACAAATCAGATGAGGCGATAAAATGTTTCATACAAAGTTTATCTTCCTCTTTACCTCACTTCCGATAAGTTTTTCGCGAAAAAAAAAGTAGCCTATCACTCTCTCCAAGGTCCTTTCTTTCTCTATACCAAAATAAATCGTAATCGATTCAGCGGTTTAGGTGTGAAAGCGTAACAAACAAATAAATTAACCAAGTCACTTTCGTATTTATAATATTAGCGAGGATTCCCTTCCGTTTTACAAATTAAAAAGTATTTTATATTTAATCCATAGAATTATTCATCATCGCATCAAATTTGATTAAAATGTGTGTTTCAGAGTGGAGCATGTAAAAATGATTAGAAAAAAACACAAAATAAAAATAAAAAGTTTCTTCTACCTCTGTTTCGATAAAAATAAATGCTCAATTTGAATCTAGCTACAGTTCAGTTGGTTGGACGATTTAAGTAATGTATAAAATTTCAGCTTCAATAAAACCTGTAGAATTTACAATGTACATAATCAATTTTAAGAAATTATATTGGCAAAATTTGTATTTGTTAATTTGATTTTAACAAGTATATGGATAATTTCAAGATTTACTACATTTTATTTTTATGCTACACTAGTATCATTGTAATCATTTGATGAATCCTTATTTAAATAGGCTCTTTGCTGGAGACTTACCTAGATTATTAAGTTGCGGCTAGATTATTAAGTTGAATATTTAGCGGAAATGCGTAGTATTGAATTGTTGTTAATATTTTTAAGTTAGGACAATTGTATATGACTCATAACGAAAAGAGCGATTGCTGGAGAGTTTATTTCGTCGTTTTTTCTCTTCCCGAACTCCATATTGTTTAAAAAACGGTGGTAGATTTTTAATTAAAAAAAAAAGTTATATTATCCCATTTTTGATTAATAAACGAGTTCTTTTGATTTGATTTTATATGTTTCTCTTTCCCCAGCTTCCATAATTATATACTATTTCCCGGTTATGTAACCTATTTCAACTAAGTCAAAAATATTTTCGGAGGCAGTTGAGATATATATAAAAGTAGAAGTGATGATGCTGTTATTGAACCAAGCGTTCCTCCGTGGCATGCTGAATTTCTCGTTACGACAGGGAAATCTAATCGAAAATCGAATCTGATTATTCACGAACTATCGATCACTATACAGAGCTTGATGACCTCTGCCGAAAATTGACATCATTATTTCTAAAGTATTTAAATTGATTGGAAAACAGCGTATAATCAAATACTGATTCTTTTAAGTGAAAAACCGATGACAGCATTCGAAGCTTGTGGGAAATTATATCAGTTTACTCGAACAGTCTTTGGCGTGACAAATGGTGTCGCCGCTTTTCAATTTAAAGAACTTTGTAAAACGTAGTCGAAACTGAGAAAGTTGATAGAACATTCACTTATTTTGGGTTTTTAAAGCACAATTTGCGGTAAAATTAAATAACAATACGACCAAAAACTAAAAATAGAATATGAATGCCGTTGAGAAATAGGTTGAAAAATAAAACTTTGAATAAATAAATGTATATTTTTGCATGTGAGTAGATAAGTTTATTGGGGCATACTACGCAAAATAGTTCAATAAAACCTGATTAACATCACTTGAAACCGTTGACGGAATTAGCTGTTCCAAATAACGGATCTTTTCTTAAACGAGCCTTTGAAATGTTTATATATATTGCTCTAGATAGGTATCGATTTAATAAAAAAATACATCTTTGAATTTTGATGAATTTTGTTATAGAGATAGATTGGATTCTGGAGACGGTGATTGACTACTTTATATCGCGTTTTTTTTTTTTTAATTGGGGTAAAGAGAGAGAGAAACTTTTTATTGTGTCATCCGATATGTTGACAAAGTCAATATTAATATTAATATTAGATAATAATTAGTTGTTTATATATTTTAAAATTTTCAGATTGTGACTAGATATATTTATTTAAATACATTAATCTGGATGCAACATTTTATAGTGGAGAAACTCCAAATTTATTAAATTAAAAATTTCTAAAAGTGTTAAAATTATCAAATAAACCAATTTACAAATCGAACGTAGAGTTTTTGAAATAATAGCCTAGAAATGGAATTTTGACGAAGTATTTAAATGACATAAATCAAGATATAAAAATAAAAAAAAAACGAGTCAAAAATGTATACGATGTCAAGGTAAAATAAATGGTAACTTATAGTAATATATAAATTATAATATAAAAGTAATAAGTTAAAAGTATAAATAATAACCTGTTTTTGTGGTTTAATTCTAAACAAAGAAACTCTTAAAAGCTTAGTAAGGGCCGTGTAACCGATTCCAAGTTAATTCTTAGTACCCATTTGCTAATACATGCACGTTTGTAAACCGCAGAGCGAGGTGCCGCATGGGACAGCAAAGGTAAATTAACGTCTCAACGAAAGAGCTTTTGGGTAAATAATATACTCTGTTTGTAGAAGCGGTTTGCCATTCTATTTTACTTTAAAAACACAAATGTTTTCATTATATTATTTACAAAGGACTTTTATAATGCTATTTGTGGGATAATTAATGTATTACGCAATATTTTAGTTTCCTGTTTTATTTGAAAAATCATGTTTTTGATAATTTTTTAGGTCGATTGTACTAAGTGGCGTTGTTAGATTCATAAAGAGCAATCAAACCGCGATAATGTATGGCTTAAACTATTAAAATAGAAATGCATGAGGTGTTACGAACATTTCAATAGTACATGCTAATCCTAGAAAGTACTGGCTCTCGAGTGCAACTGCCGGAACACACCTATAAGTATTTAGTGGCAGATTTTCAACCTGTGAGCGATAGCTAGCTAGGCGGGTAATAGAAAAAGCTCTAGCACCATGAATATTGCACCATACATAATGTTCCCGACAAATGAATATGTGTATAATTGTAGTAAATATGGTCGACAAATCCTCTTCTGTATTATATTTTATATTCGCGAACGCAAGTGCTACAGCGAAACTAATAATAAAGACAATCACTAAGCTATTCATTACGTTCAACGAGAAGTTTCTTCTTTACAAAGAACACTGATATATAACCTATCAATCTATCAAACGGTTTTAGAGTTTTATGACATTTTTAAATGTAATTAGATTCCCTAAGGATGCTAAAAATGCCTTTGAAGCGTAATTTTTTGGACCTGGAATAAAGAAGAAAGGTAGTGTAGATTTTAGTTCAACCGCCAGCTCCAGCATAGAGTATTCCTGGATCGAAATCCACAGGGTTATTTATTACTTACTTTAAAATGTTTACTTTTATTTCCAGTCTCGGAGGAGCCATTTTATAACATACTATTTTGAAGAAAAAAAAAACATACTCTATAATTCAGATTATTAGTCATATTTTATTAAAATTATTACAGTATTTTAGGAGTCATATTTTAAATATAATTATTGTAATATAATAATTAGAATATATTTGGCATCTGTATAATTAACCAAGTCCATCCGATTATAATTTTCAAAATTATGAATAATGCGCAGATTTATCTTTATATTCGCAAGTGTTTTTTTTATCCAGAGATAAAATGACTTAGACTTATGACTTATGACTTATGTCTTATGACTTATGACTTATGATTTATGACTTATGACTTATGACTTATTACTTATGACTTAGACATCCAGACCGGTGTAATAAGAGATGGACTAAGGTGCAATCCAAGCGAACTCAATTTTTGCGTCTTTTCAATCTCCCTATTTACTATTTTTAAATTTTACACAGCATATTTTATTCAGCCAGACCACAATTAAGATCTTCATAATGTAAGAAAATGGTGCAGTGTATGACCAAAAGTCAGAAATTAAATTAAATTATTAGATATGTTTACTTCAAATTGTACATAAATCAATACAGTAAAGATTCGGTAACGAGGTTGTGTGGGCAAGCGAGTGTTTTGTAGGATAACAGAGACCGTAATTCCGGTCCTAAAATAATGTCTCGTGTTTAGACAGAACACGCCCCGTTCAGATGCTAGTGGTTTCGAGAGTCGACTGACGTGAGTAAATATTGAAACTGTTTTAACTTTGAACGTCATTTGTAATAGACTAATTTTTATTTTATTAGAAATTAGGTTATGCTTCGAATTTGAATCGTCAACTCGCAGTGGTCGTTATGATTTTTAGTGAAATACTTACTGCGTCATTTTACTAAGAAAATAAGTCAAATCAAATATTTTTTTTTATTAAATTTAAGTCCTAAGAAGGTGCTTATGAATATCAAACTACCAGATGAACCAACTAGTAACTGGATATGCATGTTTATATTAGATTTTTTTTTGGTACATTCTTTTTAAATAATAGTTTAATGTTTGCAACTACAATAGTTAAAAGCAGATGTACAGAGCGGGTTGTCAATTCCAGACATCTCCATTACTCACATATTGATCGACCCTCTAATCATATAATTCTTATAATATAAAATATAATACCTATAAACCCTATAATCGCCTTTTGACATCAAAACCCGTTTGACGTGGTCCTTGAACTCACTTAAAATTCCGTAATTAGCTTTTGAATTTTATTGTAATAACTAAAACTATTACCTAAAAAACTGTTACTGAGCTTACTGAGTAAAAATAAGGAATGACCAGTTTGTCATGATTTGTAGTATTTAAATCATGCCGGTCCTTCATGAAATCTAGCGTTGCGAAGTTTTTTCCAAGTTTCCAAGAATATTAAAGATGGTCTACTCGTCATAAGACACTTCAATTTTATTTATTATACAAATATAAAAGACTATTTTATTAAATCTTCTCTATTTTATTTTTATTAAAAACCTAGTTATTTCATAATTATATTTAGTTCTTGCTTAAAACTTGTTGTCGGAATAATTACTACTGTTTCATGTTCTGTGGACATGTTACTTCGTTGACTGAGATGGTCACGGAAGTTTGAACTCTAAAAAGCACAATATTAAGAACTACTACAAAGATCAGCAAAATTGGCCAGTTTGGTGTCCTTTGCTGAGACAGCTGCTATGTCATACCTTAATAAAGTACCTGAAAATTGGACGGTGCAAAATTGTCAATTGTGCAAAGAGAAGTTTCTCCGCCTTTCTGAGACAGGAATCTTTCATAAAAACATTTTTTTTTTAACTTTAACATTCGTGATATCTTTTAATTAAATGTACGCACAAAAATATGGTACCATATCATTACAACAGACTCCCATTGGTCTCTCGAATAAAAAAGGCAATGAAGTCTTTCTTTTGCCGTACCGTGAAACTATGAAACTTCCTCTAAACCCGTGTCTTATCTTATACAACATTAGGCTTTTCTAGTAAAATTTAAAGATATTTATGCACGTGGGAGTAACTGGTGGTAAGTGTTGAATTGTCGATCTCCCGATGATTGCCACTGATCTTGAAATATACTTTACTTAAGTGTATTAAGTGAAATGTTGTTATTATATCGTGATAATATTAACATTTGGAAACTTCCCATAAAGACAATGAATCTTAGTTCTTTGGTAAAGCCTCTGAATTGCTAAATTGTATTAAGTGTGACTTCTGTGAATAAATCCTTATTTACCCCTAACAACCACACATATATACTTGCGATAACTATTAGTATATTTCTATTTATATTTACATATTTCTGCATATACGTTACTCTCGAACCGCTTACCTTCAATGTAAAAATATGAATGTGAATTCATTAAGTGGCTCTTCACTTATAAGCTCAAGAAAACATATTACTATCAATATGATGTCGATTTCATTTATTCAGAGATATTTGACGGCTGATTTTTAACTTGAGTCTAGTAGCTCTAGCCAGGTAAGCATTAGTAAAAAGCTTAGGCTCATTGTAGGGATCCGAATTGATGTCCATTAACGCGGCCCTATATACACTACTTAAAAAAAAAAAAAAAAAAGGTGACTACAGAGAGTATTTATGAGTCAAAAAATTTACAAATGAATGGTTTTATTATATATATATATATATGTATAATTACTTAGGACATAAAAAAAAGGACTAAATTAAATCTCATTGTTGATTTGTCCCTTTCCAAAAATCTTTTAGCAAACACATAAGGGAACATACCTATACTACGTGACCCGTTTAAGGGTTGGAGGGAGGTCGTCAAAATACTATCGAGAGACTGACTTAGATTTTTGTTATATAGTCGATTTCGCCGAGAGATATTTCGAGCTTTTTCGACGTATCTTTGAATATGGTACGCAGTGTTTAATACTTCACGCTCGAATAATAAAAACAAATAAAAATTGAAAACCTATTCATAAGGCGGTAAGCGCCAAAGTTGATATTCTATTACAGACCTTATTCGTAAATTAAGTTACGGTAGCAATATATTTTTACATAATTATAAACATGCATGCGGTCTCATGCAATAAACTCTGTATTAATAAAGACGAATATCGGTCAAACTTATTCCTTTGTTTCACTTTCTGCCTGCGAAACGATTAAAAATTATTCTTATTGAAATCAAATCAAATCAAAAATCTTTATTCAATTTAGGCCCTAAGAAGGGACTTATGAACGTCAAAATTACTACCGGTTCGGAAAGTAACGAAGAACCGGCAAAAAACTAGATCTGCATCTTTTTTTTTAAGTTTTATTCTTATCCTTATATATTAATTTTAGGTAAAAACTTTAAGGGGTTGAGCGGTTCTCGGTATATACTACGAGTGGTCACCAAAGAAAGGGGAGGGTCGAAAATCTTAAAAAATAAGTCACGTAGTATGGGTACGTTCCTTAATGATATATTAACAGCGCGTGAGAGGAAAATAACAACACAAATATATCGGATAACGACTTGCAAAACTTTTAATAGCTTTATTTTATACGAGTTTGATTATTGGAAAACGAAAACTGGTCATTATGCGAATACTCTGAAATACAACACTGTGATACACACTGCTGGCTAAATCAATATAGTCTGTTGCGAGTAAATAAATAATATTGCGACAGACAGAGCCGCGTGTTTGAGTAATTATGCTCGGGCTGATGATATATTCCTAGGGCCATTTGAGCGGGTACGTTAAAAATAAAGTACCACACGCTCATCGCGTCACATAGTTTGACGCAGTACGATTTCCGATTATTAAATTGACGCGTTGCATATTGCCGTATTAGGGTTTATTTTGATTTTGAGCTTGTGCAAGCGAAATTAGTGGTTTGTAGGCCGGTGTACGGGGTGTAGATTTTACTCGTGACTTATTTTAGTCACGAAATAGCCCGCCTGGCTACTACCACCCTCAAGTTGAAAATCAGCCGCCAATTAGTTGCACTTGAGAGCCAGACCCTCCACAGGTTTAGCGTCTACTAACATCGGTCGTATCGTCACTTAAGATCATGTGAGATTATGGCCATAACGCTTAAAATTAACTATATTTTTTTTATTAAGAGTGTCTGTGATATTAATGCCCCGGTGGATCAGCTGTGGCAAACTCCTCTTCTTATGTTGGAAATCTCATTTACTGTTTCAATGCCCCTATTAATATCCTATATATCATCTTAATATAATCATCCTAATATTATAGGTGATAATTTCTTTAGCCGGCGTTATCACCATCATCTGGATGAACCTCTTTTTTTTACGTGAGGAAATGTATTTATGAATTCCCTCCTAGCTCGGGGGACTGAGAGGGGTATGTGGGGCTCACCTGGCTCTGAGTGCCGGGAATACCCACTAAAACCCTCTAAATGCTCTAGATGAGCCTGTCTATGACATTATTTGTATCATTGGCGTAGTATACACAGGTGTCTTGAGATGGCGACTACCGCAAGCGATACACTATCGTGTATTTGCACTGTTCTATACTGTTTCCTACTTCCCATGAGTTTCAGTACGGTCAATTTGCTATGCTATGAAATATAAAAATATTAATGGTCCACTTTTCAATACTGCTGTTCATTACGCAAATAATATTGTCAGCACGTTGTCGACGGATACCGTGTGTATTCAAAACAAAAGGGATTAACGAAAAGCGTCTGGGGGTCCCAAAATCCATTAATTTAACACCTCAATTAACTGATTCGATATATTGAACAACTTTAGAAAGCACTTCCTCGGTTCTACTCTTCCCGCTGCGTACAGCTTCGACTCACGGTGTTGTAAAATACAAAGTTCATCTTTCTTCTTTGCTTTGAGTACCTTCCTTTTCGCTCTTGAATCGAACTCATTATCATATCGAAAATGTAGGTAATGTTATATTAAATCGCTTATGAAAGCATTCTTTTTTAATTAATTCGTTTTGCGTTATGGCCACAATATCACTTCATGTTAAATGACAATTTTGGCTCAAGATGGTGGACACGCAAAGTCTAGTGGAGAATCTGGCTCACAAGTGCAACTACCGAAAGACATCTATAGATATTTGATAGCAGATTTCCAACTTGAGTTCACTCTTACTTGAGAACACAATCATTTAATAATATTGATATCTTTCAATAAATGTTATCTAATATAGAGTTTTTTTTATACATAAATTGTATTGCTATATATATATGTATATATATATATATATATATATATATATATATATATATATATATATATATATATATCTCTTTGTTATAAATGTGAAAGTTTTAAAATATACTGACTGGATTTTCGTCTATATGGTGTAATATTATTACTTATTCCTTCAAAGTTCGAAGCTCCGCGTATATATTAAGAATTAATTAGAAACATTAATTATAACACACAGCGCCGTGTCGCAAACAAATAACGATACGAAACACCGAAGTTTAAACTCGGTTAGGTGTCATTTAGTTTAATTTATTGAATGCTTTTGTGTAACGATATATGTACTAAAGAAATAAATAAATAAAAATAAAACTGAATAGTATGCTTCTTTGTTAAACGAACTAATCTAAGGAACTACTTGCCATATTAGTTAAACTAATTTTGCATAAGATAGCCGTTTTTATAAAGAATGTTGTAATGTCCAGAATGAAGTACTCGTCCTCAGAGCAAGGGCAACATCTCAAAAATATAGTCCTTATAACAATAAAAACCTTTAAAATTTATACGTACTTGGGATAAATAGCAATGTATATTTGTTTTCATGTACGAGGTCTTTACATTTTCCATAAATGCAATAAGTGGCGCTATAACCTAGTCGAAGAGAGCAGCACGTATTACAATATATTTTTAGATTTTCGTAAAAACTCAAGACCGCTCGAAAACCACTAGAAGTATAAAGTTGACAATAATATTATATTCCGGTCAATCATTCAGAGAACCGAAATAAATGTTGATGATCAATAATAAAAGATTTGTGGTAAATCTCTCCCGAAAAATAAAAATCGCAATGTACATTAAAACAATACAGAGAGTAGATATTTCAGAAAAATAACTCGCCCAAATAATGCACGTGTTTGTTTAGAAGAACATACTTTCATTGAAATAACTTCACTTGATTCGTAAACAAAAATGTTAAATAAACATATATATTTATTGGTTGCTTAAAGAAATATTTTTTCTTTATAAAGATATATTTTGAGTGTTTTTTTTTGTTACTATTGATATGACAGTATTGGCGAACCTAGGTAGTAAAATCAACCCGCTTGCCGTGACGGTAAATGGCACATTACTTCATGTATTTTGTGCTTCGTGTGACCGCTTACAGTGAGTGCTAATAGCTCTTTTTCTACTATCCACCTGGCTAGCTACCACCCTCAATTTGTTATCATCGTTGCCATTTTGGGTAAACTACATACTATTATTATGTAACTAATTTTATTGTTATTTAATAATCATAAATTATTATATTGACGTATGTCGTGTTCGTAAAAAATATACATAACAGAATTTAGAAACTGATAGCAGTTTTTACCTACGTGCTCGAAAATTTTGAACTTTATATTCATATATATAAATATATATATATATATATATATATATAAAGTTTAGGCTCGTTATTTAATAATTTAACTTTTTGCCTATCTACCTATGTACTTATCTATTTCTATGTATGCTTTCTAGCTATGTAGTAAAGGGCGCCAGAACGAAACAGTTACAATTATGTGCGTCGCGGATTGGTAAAAATTTGGAACCTCTGCTATAAGGCATAATATAATTATTTTACCTTGTTAATATAGAAAAGTATTAGTATAATCCATTTAATATGATTTGGCAAATTCTAAGAGCCGATCGACGGACAATAGCTTCTGTTAGGTAAATAATAAATCAGCTTTCAGTATAATAGATGTATGGTGCGTTGAACACCGATATATGATGGGAGATTTATGATTGTTACGTACAGCATCCTGAAAACTTATATATTATCTATCATTATATTTATTACTAGCTTTACCTGCGAAATCATTCACGTTAAAACAAACATTTTATTTATATATTTCTTCTATTTACAATACAGCTTTGCTCCTATTAGCGATAGCGTGATGTTAAATAGCCTGATGCCTCAACCTTTTGAAATGATTGCTCTATCTAAAGCAAATATCAATTTTGAAATCCGATTGGTAGTTTGTAAAATTAAGGCGTTCAAACAAACAAACGTTTTCACTTTATAATGTTAATATAGATTCCTTATAAGTGTCTTTGCAACGCCAATCTTTCGTAATTTATTTGTTTAAATGAATCTTTTTATATACAGTTTTTTTTTGCTTCTGACTGAAATAAACATTATTATACGCCATCTACAAATACACATTACATACATACATACAACATTATAATACACTACAAACGTATGGAAAACAAGTGGAGAATGCTTCAAATACCATATATTAAATAATTAGTTGTGTATTATGTTATTTTTCATTATTAACTGGTGCACAGTGAGCCATTAATAATGAATCTAAAAAAAAAAAAAATTATATGATAATATAACTAAAAGCCGACTTCGATTTTTTTACATACTTTGTAGGTTAAGCGTTACGACCACAATCTCACCTGATGTTTAATGACGACGTGGCCCAAAATGATGGAGATTTTGGGTCACGCTAAGTTTAGTGGAAATATTTGTTCTCAAATATAACTGCTGGGACACACCAATATCAATTTCTAATTTCTTTCATGTATATTTTTTTACGAACATGACATACCTTAATATAAGAATTTACAATTATTAAAAAACAATAAAAAAAATTACTTAAATAATAATAGCGTGTAATAGGGGTTAAGTGACGATGTGGCCCAAGATGGTGTTTCCGCTAAGCCTAGTGGAGAGTCTGGCTGTCAAGTGGAAGTGCTGGGGTGCAACTATTGACATTTGGCAGCAAATTTTCAACTTGAAGGTGGTAGCTAGCCAGGCGGGCATTAGAAACAACAAACAACCCTACCATCAATTTAAAATACATCGGCAAAAACTTTAAACACAAAATTTTTGACATTATAAAAACTTATCATAGTAATAAAAATAAATGTTCAGACAATTTATTTTAAAAATATTAGGTAAACGCCGAGCTGAATTTTATAAAAATAAAACCACGCAAATCAGACAGACTAAATTAATGAAACCTTTGCGTTTGTAGTACCAAACCCTTTTAGGAAAATGAAAAACAAAAACACGATAAAATTGAATTGAAAATTAAAAAATGCCCAGGTATTGTTGTAAATGGTATTAAATTTACATTTTTTTGCGTTATAAGAATATACAGTTTCTACTAATGGATATTGTTATATATTTTATTATACGTACTAATAAGTTAAAATTATGTGTAAGATGGGTAAGCTACAATTCACATACAATGACCATCATTTTATAATAACCATTCTTCAACGGTTATCAATGAGATGCATACATCTCGATAATGGGGTATATAATCGAAATGAGAGAAATAAAAAGAATACCATTATATTTGGTTTATCACAATTTATAAGCTAAAGACGAACAATTTTTTTGTTTTCATGCTAATCGTTAGCAAACAGGAAAATGGTTACTATAGACAGCCGCAACATCAGGGGTGTTACAGCTATAGCGCGAACATTGGAGACCGTATTTTAATCCCTTTTTGAAGAGATCCATATCATATTTCTGAGGGAAAACTGTGCTGGGTAACCGATTCCATAGATACAGCATACGTCACTTGAAAGTTCTACAGAATCTTAATGTAGTCACAATACGGCCAGGCTTACATGGTGGTAGGGCTTTTTCTAAATTCCGCCTGGCTAGCTACCACTCTCAAATTTAAATCTACCGCCAAATACCAATAGGTGTGGTCCGGCAGCTGCACTTGAGAGCCAGTTCCTCCACAGGTTTAACGTGTCTACCAATTTCGTATCAGGTGTCATGTGGGATTATGACCATAACGCTAAATCCCCAACTATATAAAAATAAGGTTTTAAAGTACAGGGATGAGCAGCTAACCAACGGCGTGTAGTGCGGTCATAAAACGATGACGAGTGTACCCACATCTATAAGTTCCTCCGAGGAATCGCCATTATTCATGCGGTAGAACAAACAGCATTGAGTGATAATTGGATTTAGATCCCAAGGACACAGTCATTAATCAAAAACTCTCCTTTAAAAGTGTTATTGAGAGAATACTCATAGTAAACTAATTGTAAATAAGAATAAGCGAAATAGATATATCCTTAATCTTATATTGGAATAATTTTCACGTGGTTAATACTATAGCTAATTCAAATAGCTAGTTTAATTCGTATATATTGTTATATAAAATAACAGTCATATATAAGTTAGAATGTCATCCCATTCATTATTTGATTACGCCTTACTCAAGCGAATGTAGAAAAAGATATCGTGGCTGAGTGATCTGACCCGACTTATTACAACAGGGCTTTTAAAAGTATTAAAGCTTTTATTTCAGCTTATAACTGTGATGACATGTATGTAGCTATAGAATTTTACCCTGAATTACTATTACACGAAAGCATTCAGCTCTGAAAGTGCTGCGTGAGCGATTTCTTACACTAGCCATCCCATTGTGGGGTACAGTTCGATTACAACGTCAAATTGAACAGAAAATTTCACTCTATTTATTTCTATTATGATTGAATCTTTAACTTTAACGTTTGTCAATTCATATGAAAATATTCTAGTAATGTTATTATACTACTGAACAATAAAATATTCTGCTTAAAACTAATGCAAATCTATTAACAAATAATAAAAAGTAATTCGTCCATTTTATAACTATAAAGAATCAAACTGGAACACAAATAAAATAAAAATAATGAAACAAAAAAAAATTAAATATAGATATGAAAAAAGATATCGGTAAAACCGTATTTAATTTTTACCCAATTTTCAATATTGCTATAATGTTACATTATTGGTCCTTTATATATACGATACATTTTCGAAAAAAATATAAGTATAGGTAAAACTATAGAGTCGTTTCTATATGTATGTATACAGAGAGTAATACATGATATTCATTTGAAACGCGACGATATCAAGTTTCTCAAACGGATTTCCTAATAGCCGTCAAAGTCAATTATCTATTTGTGAACAAAACAAAGGAAATAATCGTTTGGTTATAGGCGTGGGTTCTGTTAGCTCTGTTATAATTTTAGATTTATGTTTTGGGGACGATTTTAAACCGTTAACGACAGAAAATACCAACAATACATAGTACAAAATATGTATGTGTCTGTTAGTATGTTTATAAGGCTAGTCACACACAATATACATGTTAAAAGGAATAGATATATTTCAGTAGACTAATTCAGTAATTCAGTAGGCTAATTCTTTTCATATATTTTGATATTTATACATAGTACAAAATACGACTGACAGTGTGTTTGTTAATCTAGAAACCTAATATAGTAATCAATTGTTAAGCCGAATAATAAAAAAAAACAGCAGTTTTATTCAATGTAACACATATTATATTCGAGCCGAATTTTATATTTATAAATTACAAAACAATTTAAATTTCATACGCAAAACAATATTTATCGTCAATTTATATAATTTTTTCGTCATAACCAAGTACCTAACTAAGTTGCTCTCAGTGTTTATGAAATAAATATTATCTACTATGAAATAGGCTTTAGTATTTTTTAAAATTGTAATTCAATTTAAATTCTATTTGAAAGTTGTACACGTATTGAAAATTTGCTTGTTTCGAATTGTCGCATTTCGAGATCAGGCAGTGTTTTACAGAGAGGCTTGTAAACCGGCACGCCAGCGACGACTAGCGATGTTCTACTGACCTCTCTCTATTTGTCGTCGTTTTTGATTGTACTACGTTTACCATTAAACACAACACTGTCGCTTTGAAATGCTTTAATAGAAATAATAAAGAGCAGTTAAAAGCAGTAAGCTAATAAATAAATGAAGCTAAATAAATTTTACGTTTTACTTCTATTTATTTTACATTATCTTGTGGACTGTGAATTTTGATGCCTCAACCTTTTGATTAGAACTTTACATTCCGGTTTTTTGGAAAATCTTTATATCTTTGATTTAAGAGAGTCTGTATCAGTGCTTCATTTTCTAACACTCTTCTTAAATAATTTTCTTTTATCTTCACAACTTTAAAAATGTACATTGCCATGAACTTTGTAGTCCATGTACTTTTTAAATTAAAAATAGAACAATATTGTAAAAGATATTTTAGTGTAAATAGTCTTGTATATTAGAGCAAATGTCGGTTGCTAATTATTTGCTATTGCTAACATAATTTTGCCTAATATTACCGTGATGTCATTTGAGAATGGTAAGTTTATTTTATATATTTTATATAGGCTCTGCGATGATGCTTTTGTTAGTAGTGTGTACGGACGCCGTGCCAATAGATGTGCGTTCGAATCCCTGCAATAATTCTGAGTTTGTGGTGAAGCAAACATCGCGATGAAACTATATCATAGTTGTGAAACTTTTTCGAATGCCACCCTGGCTAGCTACCACCCTCAAGTTACAAATCTGCAACCAAATACCTTTGTGTGTTCCGGAAGTTACACTTGAGAGCCAGTCCTTCTAGGCTTAGCCTATCCACCATCTTGAGCCATATCGTCACTTAACATTAGGTGAGATTATGGTCATAATAATAAACCTATAATGTATAGAAAAGTTCACACTTTTAGCCAAACATTTGACTAAAGTTAAGTGACAATATGGTTCAATATGATAGACTCGTAAAGTATTTCTTTTTTATTTTCGTGGATTTATGTACTATCGGTCGCATAATGCACAGGGCAGGCTATAAGAATTGTATATTCTTACATTTTTAAACTGTAGAAAAATAGATGCTACTAACAAAGTGAATATGCAAACGTTAATGTAGATCCAAAAAATTGGTGTAATGGTGCACGAAACGGTACAAGATATTACAGAATAAATAATTAAACGTTATTAAAATGCAATCACGTGTATAATATTAAAGACAAAAGCATCTGTAAAGTATCAAACGGGTCAGTGTTGAGCATGGGTCAGTAGGATTCCGGTTAATCCAGTGAGACGTGAAGCTTGTAAAGGGATTAAAGCAAAGCCGGCAGGTAGATTAATTCACGCGTTAGGTATAAATTCCCGGTTCGACTCTCTAGAAATGTAATGCGATAATGAAAGATGAATTCGTAAAGATAAGTATTGTACTTTTCAATAATAACAAAGTATTACACATCTGCCTTTACAGATTAGTCTATAATGTATATAATTTTTTTTATTGTTTATACGTATCGTTTCAAGAACACAATCACACTTGATTAACATCACAGTCACTTAACAATTACGATGTGGCCCAAAATGATGAACATACTAATCCTAGTAGAGATACTGGGTTTTAAGTGCGCATTTATTGGTAATTGGCGGCCTATTGGTATTGTCAACCTGAGGATGGTAGCTAGCTAGTTGGGCATTAGAAAAATCTACCAACATGCTATGTGTTTTATCACGGTTGTTTTGTTTACCGAAAGCTCAAGCTCATTGCAGGTGGATTGGAACTCACGTCTCTTGACACATCTATGTGACATGCGACTATACTACCAACAGAACTATTATCACTTCATAGTGCGCTTGTGAGAATTTACTGAGTAACTTTGCAATGATTACTTGTAAAGAACGCGTTGTTGCTTTCGATTTCAGTGCAAGTGCCCGAATTTCTTTTTTTATTTCTTCAAATATGTTTACTTACTCCTTCTTCTTCTTTTTGTACTTGGAAAATCAGCCCTTTTCAGACACTATTACTGCCATTTTCATGTAATAAGTTTTGTGCATATTGGGCAGATGAAACTATCTTCAACAAGATGGGTACTCTCTTTTCACTTCACTTATGCTCTTAATCTACACTATATCACGTATGTCGCCTAAATTACACAATACAGGGCTAATAACTAAGGATATTAATAAAAATCACAACAAGACAGATGAAGATACCGCCAAAAACTCCATTTGTTTAGTTTTGCCTTATTTTATTATTAAAACCGAACTTAAACCTAATTATGCTTTGATGTGGGAAATTCATGGTTCATTGTTTACTCTTACCTAAGTCACACGGATCCACTATTGCGTAAAATTGTGGTAAACATTTTACTCAGTTTGTGAGCAAATAAATGTAATTACAAAGTTGTTTTACTTTTCTATTTAAAAAACCGTATATCTCTTAAGAAAATATATACTTGGATCATTTAAAACTGTTACGTGTATTTAAATCAAATTAAATTTTTGACTAGGTTATCTTATTTCTTGGAGAGTTTGATAGGGTATATATAAAATTTTAAACAACAGAAAATATTTGTGTCGTATTTACTCCGTATCTCACGGAACCAATTTTGATTAAATTGCATGAAAATGACTAAACATGTATCGAGGAATTGAGTAACATTTACTAACCAATTGTATTAATAGAATATATAAATTTTTGCGAATCGCTTCCCTTTCACATGTTTTATTTTAAATTGTTCCCCATTTAATAGTAACACTGCTAAGCGTAGGAAAAATGCAATTCATGAGAGGTTATCGATATCACTCTGTCCTTTGAGCAACTTAGCAGGCCAATTACATATGTTTATTTTTATTTTTATGGACATGAATTTGTATTGTATATCTGCAGTGAACCTGAGTGTTTGGTGAAAAAATATCATGATGAAACCATAGCATGTTGACACGGATTTTGTTTGCCCACCTGGTTAGCTACCACCCGCAAGTTGAAAATCTAGCATCCAATACCTATAGCTGTGTTCCGGCAGTTGCACTTGAGAGCCAATCCCTCCAGTAGGTTTAGCGTCCCTACTATCTTGGGGCACAAATTTGCTTTTAAAGTATTAAAAACACTTACTATTTTAATGCCTACTTATGACAAAAATATATATAATATACTTGCGTATTTTCAACCACAAAATAGTGAACTGTTAATAAAGAGTTGTAACAACATAAAGTAATGCTTTAAAATATTTTCAACAAAAGAAAATTCATCATTTCATTAGTTGTACTGTAGTTACCCCCGCGAGTATCAAAACCAGGGCAGACACGGCGACCCGGACACTTACCGGATGCGTCTGAAGCGCGTCCGGTACAACGATTGCAATCGAATTTGAAATTTTGTTATCTCCAAGAGCTTGCAGTTCTAAATATATTTTTATTAATATCAAGCCGTTGCTGCCTTCTTTGCTGGGTGAATAACATATTAAGAGAAAATGCCTGTCTTTTGTTTTTGGGAAAATTTTCATGAAAGTAAAACAGCAATAAAATTATGAAGGAAAATTGGAATACAAATAAACAAGGAAACATCTAAAAATAATTTCACATCGAATGGTCATGACCCCTATCGATATGATCAGTAGTTTTGACGTGATATATGTATATTTTTAATAAAAAAAAATTAACTAACAAATTAGAAAAATAATTTGCCAATTTTATCTTTTATCATCTATACCGACGACTTCAGGCGGTTGTTATAGATTATTGTATAACTAAATAGGTATAGGAAATTAAAATAAACTTAGGAATATTTAGACTACACAGTCACTAGCAGTCAAAGCAATTGTCTCGTTGCAACCGAAGTGCTTTGGGTTTGCTTCCCGTAAATTTAAATTATTTGTTCGATGCACAAATTTCACCGGGTTTGGTTGTTATATTAGTTTCATTTGTTGTATTTTTCTATTAATTTAAAATTACCTACATAGGCATATTCGCTATTGAACGAAAAATATATTTCAAGATAAGGAAGGCTACCATTAGGATGAAACCTTCCTTGCTTTGTTCATTTATTACGAGTTCACCACCATTACTCAAACTATTCTTTTTTAAACTTCAAAACTAGATAGAGAACAAATATAACCCTACATTTGTATTTTATTTATAAGTTACCAAACAAAAAGTATTATTGCATTCAATGCTTAAAAGACGTCCATTTACTTTAAAGTTTTTGCTTCTGTTCTTTATACTCTTTTGATTTTGTAGCTATAATATATCCTTAATGTCACTCTATAATATTATTTAATTTTTTAATTAAAGTTTACCATGTTTACCATAATTTCACCTGATCTTAAGTGACGATACGGCCCAAGTTGATAGACACACTAAACATGTTGAGGAACTGGCTCTCAAGTGCAATTGCCGGAATACACCAATTAGTATTTGGCGGCAGATTTTCAACTTGAGGACAGTAGCTAGGCAGAGGGGCATTACAAAAAGCCCTACCGCCATGCTATGGTTTCCTCACGATGTTTTCCTTCTGTGAAAGTTCAAGCTCACTGCAGGTAGAGTGCCTCTGAGCTATCATCGCTTTAAACTTATTTAGCCCCTTGCTGATACGTTTTACGGTAATGTACAAGCAAATGGATAGATAGAAAAGCAAAAATTCAATATATTTTTATATGTATTAACAACAACATACATTCACCGATAACAATAAAAAATATATTTCATGTATTGAAATAAAACTAATTTATACGGATTTTATCGCGGTTATTTATTAATTTTGATCCCGACGTTTCGAAAGCTTTTCAGCTTTCGTGGTCACGGGGCGGACTGTGGTGTAGGTTGTCCAGAAAAGTTCATGTTACTGTGTAAATTAAATTAAAGGTAGACACCGCGATAAAATCCGTTTAAATTAGTTTTATTTCACTGAATAATATTCGCGTAAACATAAGAAATCATTATATTTCATGTATAAAAATGACTTTATTAAACTTTTATTATAAGTATTTATTACTATGAACAATATGACTTAATATTATAATGGATTTTAAGGAATAAATATTTACTAATAATCACCGTTAATTGTATAAATATTGTTAGAACTGGAATAAAAATAGAAGTAAATTTTCGTATTTTAAAAGTAACTGAAGTAGAATAATTATTAAAGCCTGCGACAACTTTGTAACAAACGTAATTAGTTTGATACAAGATGTGCGAAATGTTATAATATTAGCTTTTTAATGAAAAACATACTAATAAAATTTCGGGCTTAATTACAAAATTTTTTGTTCTATATACAAATTAATTTGTACAGCTAAACCCTATGTATAATAAAATAATTACCTTTTTCTGTTCAGAACGTGTCGACTTGTATGGAGCATCCTAAAAGTTAAAATTATTTTCCACCTATTAATATGGGGTCTTTTAAACGCGGCGTGATGAAACATTTAGTGGACCGGCAAGACTGTTGCGACTGACGAAGGACATTTTCCCCTACGGCAGTCACTACTGTTACTGGACTGTACTGAAACTTCTCCTCAGATGAAGTACAGTCACTTTGTCGAACTACGAAAAAAAAATCCCCTATTTCCATGTATTTTAACAATACATCAATTCTTTCATGTGCCTCAGTATCAACAAATTAGGTAGATAATATACATAGAAAAAAAATCATAATCCGATTGTCTTCTAGCACATAATAACTTATGAGTAGTTGGTATCCATCCAACACTATTGATTCAGACTTAATACGTATAAGGAAATTTAGTAAATCGCAGCTTCTTTAAGAAGTATACTTAAACAGAATTGATTACCAACGCATTTTTGATGGTTAATAGCTCCTGGATAACACTAGCGATAGTGTTCCGTGACGGAAGTGTAGCTGTAACGAAATCGATTCCCCTTTCGCATGTTTCATATTCCTTGAATATTTCGCCTGTTCTAACTTTTATACTATTTTGCTTTCATTGTGAATAATTCTGAAGTAGTGTTATTGGCTTGTTTTGGAGAAAATGTTGGACAAGTTACATTGGTGCTGAAAAGCATATTGCTTTTTCATTGTGTATTTTGTTCTTATTGTAGAAATCTTCATAATCCTTAACTATAAAGATACCTTTGTCACGCTTTTTGTTATTAAAACCGTTGAATGTTATTTTAGCTTTTAGACTAACGTCGGGTGAAAACCTTTTATATCTAAGTAGCTTCCTATTATTTCGCTCACATAGACTATTATATATTGCGTGATTTATTTTAATACTCTCTTATCTTAATTTAGCATTAGTTTTGTACATTCTTAATGTATTATAATATACCTATTATTTTAAATAAATCATGCAAATTGGTTTGACAGTCCTCGAATTATAAGCACATTAATGAATAGAAATACAAATAGACGCTGACTTTTACAGTTTGTAAATATAACGTAATTCCTCATTATATACTAATAAGTTTACGTTTTTCTAAACAATATATGATCTCACAAAATATTACCATGTTCTTTTGTACTAACTTAAAATGCAAGAATTAAATTTAATACACGTCTTGAAATGAAACAGAGTAGATAGCATTCTACTTTGTTTGATGAGCTGCTCAATAGAGATATTTGTACCTGACTTGATGGTAATGGCTATACAGATAATAATGAACTTGCCAGTGTCTCTATTTAGGTTTGTCGCGTTTCTCTATCAACCATTGTATATCCAGTTGTGGAGATGTTCGCAGATGGTTATACAATACTCCATAGCTATTTATAAACTATCTGTCGGTATTCATTATTTCGTCTAGACAGTACTGTACTTACTGTTTGTCAGAGCGCCGCTGTAACTGTAATCGCAAAGGCCTTCTTGTTAATCAGTAGACTCCTCAGAAATCTTCAATTCAAATGTAAGTTTAAATTTATAACTGGGGTATTTCTATTTATTGTATACACAGTGATTTAATAAAATAAGCTATTTGATATTCTGTGAAAATTTCGCTTTTTTAATACATAAGTCTGTATCATCCTAATTAATTAACAAACATTTTTTCGATACAAATTAATTCAATAAATGATACATGAATGCTTATGCATGCTGCTTATTACTTTAAAGTTTTTTTTGTACAGAGTTATCGCACTCAATCTTATCTGCCCAACTAATTATATTTATAGATATCATCATTCCTAGCATAAGTATCATAATGATTAAATTTTTATGGCACAGATCCAACTACGCGTAGATTTTGTTGACTTAGTCATGACCTAAAACAATAGGAACCTAACTATCGACTTAAGTTTCATAGCTACATTAAAAGACGGTGTAATGTACATTTGTTGATTTTAGATAACGATCAGCTTTTCGTGTCACCGCTTGTTTTATGTTAGGTAGTAAGCTTTTAAATAGACTCGGAGGTCAATTGTGTTGTAAAATAGATATCTAGAGAAAGCCAACTCTACAGAATGAGCAATTACAACATACACATAGATAAACGCGAACGAGGGTTTGGATCAGTCGAATAACAGTTAAAACAATTTTTTTTTTATAGAATAGGGGCAAATAAGCAAGCGTGTCACCTGAAGGTAAGTGATCACCACTGCCTACGGACACCCACAACACTAGGGGAGTCGCAGGTGCGTCGCTGATTTTTATAGGAGAGACTGGCTCTCAAGTGCAACTGCCGGAACACACGTTTAGGTATTTGGCGGCAGATTTTCAAATTGAGTAGCTAGCCAGGCGGGCATTATAAAATACCCTACCACCATGCTATGGTTTCTTCACGATGTTTTTCTTCATCGAAAGTTGAAGCTCATTGTAGGGAGTTTGACTCGAACTCACGTCCCATGACGCGGCGTTCCTACACACTATCACTGATTAGTTATTGTTCTTTGTATGACAACTAATTCCGAATTGATAATGACTAAATGGTTCTTTGAAATAACTTATTAGGTTCTATAAAAGCCATGTTAAACTAAAATATTATCATGAATTTTTTACCAATGTTTTTGAATAAGCAATTTACTACTTTTTATTTATAAGCTGGTACCGTCTTCCTGGGTTTATACATATTTTCTGGTTGAATTGTAAATTCCAAGGTTATTATCTATACCCCGCTGCCAATAATTTATCCAAAATTGATCTATCACTGCCTTAAGGTTTCCATCTATCTCTGTACCAAAATTGATCGTAATCGATTCAGTGGTTTAGGCGTGAAAGCGTAACGAACAAACAAACTCGCTTTCACGTTTATATTATTAGTACGGATAAGGATAGTAGGTTACAAGTATTGAGAATTCAAATACATGTATAATAAGCCTTTATTCAAGTAATAAGTTTAAACACGAAACTTCAAAATCCCAAAAAAAAAATGTCGGTTTTCTTTTATTAGTAATAATTCGATCTCTGTTAGAAAACGTATGGTCGAGGTAATAGAACGTACCCGATTGGAAGGTCAGAAATGAAAACCAAAGTTACATTGCGGTCGATTCTAAGTTCAAAGCAACTCAGTTTCGATAGCCGAGTGGAATGAAGCACGTAGGTAACTAGATTACCACAGTCGAACGGGCGCGTCATTTGCCCGATACAGAAGTTTTGACACACAATTTCCAACGTCAAAATTAACAAATTTATTGCCAATCCACACTTTAATTTACACCCAGCGTTAATAAACCAAATTTCAGTTCTAAATCAAATAAAAGGCTTTATTACTCGAAATTGGTAGAAATGTAGGATTTCAAAATGGTTTTTCGATTTATTTCAAGCGTACTTAAACTCAAATACATTTAATGCATACTGCAATTCTATTACAGTTTTATAGTATATGAAAAATCTAATATCGTGTTTTGAAACTTGACCTTAATCTCCTATTTGAGAGATCTTAAAAAAATTAAGCCTCAGGTAAACTATAGTATTATCTTTATTGTCCTTAAGTCCTATTTATCCTACATTTCATTTCTGTCCTCAAATCAAAGTAAGATTCCTTTTTGTCTCAAATACGTAGGTAATAGTTCTAAGAATTTAAATAAATTGGATTTTTATTAATGTTCGTTAAGTTAAAGTTCTTTTTGAATTTCTAAGTACCTACATATTTTGAACAGAAATATTTTTTACTTTTTCATGCGTGCATATTTATACGTTACTATGCGTGCATACATAATAATCATTATTAAACTTAAAAATAACAGTGTTCCAACGAAAAAACGCGCGTTTTGAATAACTTTAACCCTTAATAATATGAGATATCTTATTCTACCAGTCGTATGAAGTAATAATAGGTTTTAGCTCCATTGCTATTCTACACGTATGCATTGTTTCCCAAATTGGAAATTCCAATGGCATGTGATAAAGGTATTAATTTGAGATATTTCTCTTTATTTTACACTAGCTTTTACCAGTGGCTCGGATCTCGTTGACATTGATATTGTCAACCAATTCTGGTTGTCGATTGATGCAGACATTATTGTGCTATCAAATGCTATTCAATTATTTATTTGCGGATTTTGGTCAGAACAGGTAGATGCAGATTATACATCTGATACATAGATTGGTGAACTTTCAAAAATCCTTTTTAGTTAGTATCTATTATCTATCAACCGCTTATCTGCTAAATTTTTAACTTCATTGATTTGGCTTTTCTGTCAACCTGTATGCATGGGAGCAGCCTAATTCTAAATTGTAGGCACTTTAGCACTGATATTGCTGCATTCAGGTGAAATTGTGTTGTTTGCCATTTTCAATTAGTTCCTTCTGTTTTTGCCACATATTTTAGTATCGCAGTAAAGGTTCTTCAAGCCAACTGTGTAAAAATAATAGCTTTTATCTTTACAGATATTCGGGAACTATACTTAGAGATGAAGCCTACTGATTATAAAGTAAAGTAAATTATTTTTATGAGTTTCAGCTATCGCTTAGTATCTAAGTGCTGAAGGCTGAACATGTTTTAAACCGTCAGTTCGATATAAACTAATGTTTTGTTCTTATAGTGTAAGGTTTATTCAAATAGAATACTCGCTTTCACTGATTGTTACGTTTCGATCTATTCATCCAGTCGACGCTGGGAAAATAAAGTTTTAAATATGATGAGAGCTCGGTTATATGATGATATTTATTCTCATTCTATGTTCATACACGGACGCGGTTACTTTGTTTAACCTAATTAGTATTTATGTAAAGTTGTTATTGATGATAAACTGTTTGCATAATATTTACTAAAAGTGGTTGGTTTCCGCTTATCCACTATGTTACTTTTATTTTAACAGTGTATTGAACTATTTATTGACAGAAAATTTATACCAATTATTTTGAATGATTATAAGGCTATTAAATGATTCATACAGATATGTGAGTAACTATTTTAACTAGCCGTGAATATATTTAGAAAGATCTGCAAAATAAAGGCGACTACTGATAGAATTTCTCCACAACATTTATTATTTCTGAACTAAATCGTCATTTCTTATACACGATATGTATTTATTTTTAGGGCAACTATATATAATAATGCAGCACCTTAATAATTAAGCTAACCTTTAAGAGTTTCTGTTCAGGACCGAGTAATACACTTCGTATTTGCTTTACATTTGCAAAAACACACATATATATGTACATGACACATATTCTCACAATATAAGAAAAAAAATGTATATAAAATACATCACAAATTCAGTATATATCAAACAACAAAGTTGAAAAAGGTCGTCGTCTCAGCATGAGGCTGCAAGCCTACAATAATAAACACTACAACGCTGATAGTTACTGAACTTGAACTGAACGCTGAACTTCTGACAGTACCTTGTGGTTCATACACCCTCACGGCCGAATTATCGTACGTTAATAATAACAGTAATAACAACACGTGCTATAAAACGTGCTACAATAAATATGAAACACACATGAACCCTAAATTTGTTCCATAGATACGATTGTCAATAGTATAAATGAATAAGTAGCTATACCTTGGAACTCTAACAAAATGAATATCCCATACCTTTTATTCAATGTCAGAACAACTCACAGCTCAATCAGCGAGGCCGTCGCCCCATCTCAGGGTATCCAAAGGGTCGCGTCAGTTTGCGACAGCGCTTGATTACTTCCCGTCTACGCCTTTAATTTCGATCTAACTGATCGTCCATGTTCCGATTGTCCTCCACGTGTTACACGGAACATTTTCATTTCAGTTTTTATTCTGTTTGATTTGTTTCATCAATGTTTTTACCTACACTGATCTTTGAGCTCTATCATTATTTTCTATTTTCCTATAGCTTCTATGAATCTTATAACCTATTTCATAAAAAAAAACCTTTTTTCTAATCAACAGTCTCGAACTAAAGATGGACAGCAGCATTTCTTTTGAAATCGATTGTTTTCTGAATATAATAATATAAGACACTCTTTTGATTTATTTTCTAGCTCGTTAATTTCAATAACCTGGGAGCTGAACTCGCGTTTTGATATGTAACTTATTGTTATTAAATTTTGTTATTTTTAAGTTTTAGCTCTTTGTGTACGTTGTGTTCACTTATTAAGGCACACATCATTATTTTTTACTCGCGATCGTGTGTATATGTTGATATTCGGTGTTTTATCTGATTTGTGAACCAAATAAAAAAAAGATGTTTGAATAGTATCATTAATATTGCATTATTACTCTGATTGCTATCTTTGATTGCTATTATAGGTTGTTTATGAAGAGTAATATAGTTCAAGTGTCAAAACGGCTTTACGCATTTTGGCGACGTCAAATTTTCTATAACCCGAAAGATTAAATAAAAACCCTATATCATTTTATGGTATCGGTTACTAAGTATACTGTATGGCCTACTAAGATGACTAATCTTACAATATAACATTGTTTACTAAAAAAAACATAGTTAAAAAAAATTAACATGGCGTTGAATTATATGACAATGTTTGCATATGCTGTATGAAAAGGAACATCGTCTTTTTGAAATGCCCTATTGGCAATATCCCTATATTCTAATTTCAAATAAATCATTTAATAATATCGATCTATAAGCATTTGTAAAATATTGCTGTTTCAAAATTTACACCAAACATGACTATCCAGTGTTCATTTACAACTGACAACTCTCTTGTGGGTTGTTATATTTTTAAATTGGACGATTTTTTGCATAGCACTATGCGATAAACAAATGTTATTTTTAAAGTCAAAGTTCGAATAGCATTATATAGAATCTATATAACGAAAGCAAAACCTTCAAATTGTTAAAAAAAATTATGTCTGTAGATTCGAGCGTCTTGATACGAATAAAGATTATTTTTATGCATATTATTCTGTTGTTATTTAGCAACCACATCTATAGGGATGAAGAAAACCCTATCCAAATACTCGAGAAATATTATTTTTATATCATCAACTACTGAAAATGGTCATTAGCTTATACAATAGATATTGTCAATAATGCGACATAATAAATAGATACATTAGAGTGGTGATGACTTTTCTAGAGAAGTGAGAATTATTCAAAAGTAATTTTGATTTTAATGTGATAATTAGAACTTTTAAACTCTTTAATTTTTCAATATATTATGTTTCGTGTCAAATTTGTTTTAATAAGAACGTCGCGTAGAGCTATATTAATAGGCCTGTCAAAGTAATACGCAATTGAAACAAACAGAATATTCACCAGAGAAAAATATTTATTATAGAGCTGAGAGCAGGTAAGTATGTAGGTATACAAACATTGCGTAAAAACAAGATGTCCACGATTGCCCCGAGGATCAATCCAACTTTTTAAATTAAGGGCAGCAGGGAAACTCGACATAAATGCGAAACGAAAGAAACATGCAAAAAGTTTACTCGAGCAATTCTTAATTTATGGGTTCTTACTTCAGTTAATAAAAGTTCGATCTTATCTGTGTTTACGCTGTATCTGGAAAAATATTGCTATATGATAACTTTTCTGCAATGATTGTGATAAGAAGCCTGGTTTGACAAAATCAAGAAGCAAATTATACTAAAGACCTTCTAACATTTGCCATAATCGTATTCTAATTTTGGTATGTAAATATGCATATAGATGACATGAGGCGTCTTATACATTCTGAAATTTATTTAAACACAACAAGTTTTTAACACATAAATATACAACAATAGTTAAAACTGACTCAGTTATTTAGAATTATTATAGATGACTGATGGTTACATTTAGAATACTCGTCTGGATAATGAGCGTTAAAAGCATGTAGACGCTTAGAGCACGATTTCGTAAATTGCTCATTATTGAACGCTTTGAATAATTCTATAAATCATATAAGGATAAAAATTAATACGGAATTCATATGTATGCGAAATGATGACATTAACAAAGATCTATGAAATCCTTAATAAAAGTGTTCAGTGAGTGCCAGTTTTCGTCAACTATCAACGTCAGACAAGCCCCATTCAACTGTTCCATCTACGCCTGTCCAACTTACTCCAGCGTGTCAAAATTATAAGGATACTGCAAACTTATGAAATACCGCACTGAACGCAGACCATTTTTATTTTGACAACCCACTCATTTCTCAACGGAAGCCACAATTACTGCATCTTTTGTCATCACGAGATTTTTGTGAGAGAACGGAATTTTACAGCACCTTTCAAATTTTTTCCTTTTCATATTATGTAGGACTGTAAACGTCAAGAACTAATTAGAGCTCCACCAACTTTGATATCTGGATAAAATGAGAGGGTATTTCAAATTGCTTGATCTTATTCTTTTTATATTAATATCGACACTTATCTATATAAAATTGTAAGACTACGACGCTGTACGATTATCATCGATACGAATTGATACGATCATAATTATTTTTTGTTATTACTTTACATGATATATGACGCTGTGACTATGCCACTATATAGAGCATAGAAACTTCTGCGGACTAGCCAGAGTTTAAAACTGAACCTAGTAAAACAGAAACTAGAAACGGTATGAATTAAATGTAAAAGAGAATACAAACTAATATTATTTATACGAAAACATTCCTTTCTGTCTGCTGTATTTTTACGAGTAAATCGATGAACCAATTAAGTATTTTGTTATAGAACTTGATAAAACCTTGAATATGGACAGCGTTAACCTATTGTTGTTAAAAAAAAATCTTTCAAAATATTCCTGGAATAGTTGACGTAGGAGGTGAAAGTTTTTATGAAGGACACAGCACTTCTAAATATGTAAATTCAACTAGAGATATGAAAATGAATGTTTGTGTTTTTATAAAGACACTAGATTTTACGTGCGGCTTCGCTCGTATTAATATTGATTTTGTTAAACAAATCGGATGACGCAGTAAAAAGTTTTATACACAGTTTATCCCTAGCGAGAAAAGTAGCCTATTACTGTCTCCAGATTTACATCTATCTCTATATCAAAATTCATTATAATCGATTCCCCGGTTTAGGCGTGAAAGCGTAAAAAACAAACAAACAAACTTTCGTATTTTTGATATTAGTAAGGATGGTGATTTAAAAAAAATTACCTGCAAGGCAGTGATATAGGGTGTCAATTCCACTTTTCAAGTGCATGCGAACGTTATTACAAGATACGAGTATAATGGTATTATATTAAAATAAATATTTATAAATATAATTTTATATTTGTTTTTTAATATGACAAAATAGATGTTTAGCTACATTTATTACAGCTACTTAAATCGACAATAATAAACAATTTTTGATATATTAATTCTCAATAATCTCAGGACTCGAATAATTCTTAAACATAAACAAAACATATTAATAGAAAAGACAATACACCCCAATATTAAAAACAACTGCAAGAATTTATTATTGCCCTACATTGTTAACTTTTAAAAAATGGCTATTACGTGTTTGGAATGTAAAATTACTGGAAATGGCTTTGTTAAAAGAATTATACGTTGGCCAATTTTTGCATAGCGAACTTGTGCTGGTAATTTCCAATATATGACTTAGTACAAATTTCTAGATTTTATATAGTGCACGTTAAAATAGGTTTTGAAACTGTTAGGCTTAGCATCTTTCTAAATGTTATCGCGTTTTTAATGTCGGTAGATTCTTTATGTATACAAGATTATGAACTTTTCCTTTATTTTATCTTGGTACATACCACCTTTGTTTCAAATTCTATGATATTGTTTCCGGGAAAAGTGAACGTAAAAATAAATTCGCTATAGGATTGGTCAATACGAAAAGCTTTCGCCTCGAGGCATCTGGGATTAGAGAAGACCGGATCATTCTTATAAGCTAGCTGTGAGGGATTTTCTTTTAACGGTACACACAGCTACTGCGTTTGTCAGACAAGGTCAACGATGTATGCATATTGTACCATTTATTTGTACAATTTAAAGTGTATTAATAAAATTGCTACACATTTTTTATAGGTTAATGTTTGATCATAACCTCATCTGGTTTCGGATGAGGATGTGGCCCCGAGATAATAATATCCTAATCCCAGTGGAAAATAATAAGGTTCACCATAAGATCAGATGCCGGATTACACGTGTCTTGTGACTGATTTTGAAGTTGAGAATGTATCTAGAACAATTGGTTTTAGAAGAAGCCGTACCATCGTACAATTGTTTCATCATTATATTTTCCTTCTCCAAAACTTTGGGCTAAGTGCAAAGGTTCGAACTTACGTCGGTAGTTGTAGTGCCCTTACATACGATGATTACGTAATAAATATACATTTTATCGCCTAAATATAGTATGTTCATATAATTCACTAGGTGTGCCTACGACCCGTAGGTATATGTGTAGATAATCTCGCGCCGTCATTTCAATTACAATAACTTTTGATTGAGTTGACAGATTTTAAGAAAACAAAAAATAATTGTTACTCGAGAATATTATTTATGAGTTTTTTGATAACGTTTTATCATAAACTTTGTGATTTAGCAGTGATGCGTGCACAGACAAACAGACAAAATTCCAGCAATGCTGAAAATGGGTTCTCTTGGTTATCCTTTAACACACTTGCAATTTTTTTTTTATATTTTCGATGTACAAAAACGATTTTTCTACAGATTAATTGTATGTATAGATTATAATATCTAAAGTTAAACTATCATATCTAAAAAAATATTAATTACGTTAAAATATTTTGTCATCCAATTAACTTGAAAAACTTTGAGAAATAAATCATACAATAAATATCGGTGTATAGTATTTTTATTCATGAACAAGCGTGTCATCTGACTGTAAGTGATCAGCGCCGCCCATGAATACCCACAACAATAGGGGAATCGCAGGTGCGTTGCCGGCCTTTAAGAAAGAGAATAATACTAAATCCAACTATAACGTATTAAATAAAACCTATTAGCACGGCACATAGAGTGTTCATGACGATAATGAATACAACTGATAAGTATCTCTCTCATGTATCGCTCGCCGAGCGAGTATAGCAGTGGCACCTTGACTATATCTCTCGCTTCGTAAGCGACTCCCTAAGCCGACTTTACCCGAACTAGCGTTACATAGCTGAGCATTTCAGCTCAATCTTATTCAATACTCAAAATACCCAACGTGCCTAAATTAGTTTTCTCTCAAAAAATTTACTTGCCTATATAAAGAGAAACAAATGAAATCAAAAACCTCTGATAATTTATTACACAAACATTGTAACGCTGTGTTAAAATAATTCCACCCTGAATAGAGAATTGTTCATAAATGACACAATGATTAGGTTCTCTTTATTGTTTGTAGCAAAAGCGAACGATTTCCTTTAACGTCTTCCATATAAATTATTGCGTTACAGTTGCTCTTTCAGTTGTAAAGGAAAATGAGTTAATATTTTGCGTATCTTTTCAATGCAGTGTCTTCCATCTAGAGTGTTTATTTGTATGAAAACTAAACTTAATGAGAAGACTCAATAAACTTTAATTAAAAATGAAGGTAAAATACATTCTGTCAAGAAAGTTTAGATATGTTATGAAAATGGTTGATTAACTATTTTGTATCGAGTGTGGATTTATGATACCTATTATTTCGTGATCGAATGTTCAAGTATATATAATAATAGATTATTATTTGTTTGTCGAATACATAGAAATACTTCAAAGCCTTTCCATTATTCTTCGATTAAACTGAAATTAGACTTTTGAAGCGATGATAGCTTAGTTGATAGTGTATACGGACGCCGCATCATGGGATGTGAATTCGAATCCACCTATAATGAACTAGAGCTAACTGTGAAGGAAAACATCGTGATAAAACTATAGCATAGTGACAGAGCTTTTTCTAATGCCCACCTGTCTATCTACTACCCTCTAGTTAAAAAATCTGCCGCTAAATACCCATAGGTGTGTTCCAGCAGTTGCACTTGAGAGCTAGTTCCTCTACTAGGCTTAGCGTGTCTACCATCTTGAGCTACATCGCCACTTAACATCAGTTGTGATTGTGGACATAACGCTAAACTTTAACTATAAGAAAAGTTAGTGATCACCCTGAAAATAAAAACTTATCGCTAAATACTTATAGTTTCAAATTAGAGCTAGTTTCCCTATTAGCTTCAGGCTACATCGTAGGTTAACGTCAAGTTAGACCGTGACCAAATATTAAATATAATAATAAAAAAATCTGGGTTTATATTCATTACAATAATTAGAATGTTAGAATGAATGATATTCTAAGACACTTCATACTTGACGTAAAACAACGTATGAGTTCGCGAGTTAGCGCTAACGCGGTAAATAAAATAAAATACAATAAACTGATGTTCTGTGTGCGCACAGTGTATTGAGGCGACAATTACAACAAGATAAAATAAATCAGCTCATCTCATCAGCTACCGACACCGCCACATCATCCTTTACCAAAAAAAAATTATAAAAAAGGTATCAATAATCCAACTACAGTCGCTATTATCTTCAAGATTTCTAACGTTAATTTGCAATGCAGAAGCCACGTGTTAGCTTATTAGAACAAAACCATTTATATGTGGTCAACCTTCCGAAATTTCAGTAATATTAACTCCAGCATATATTTTCCTGCCCATTTCAGTGGCTAATAATGCAACTAGAATGTCACCGAGTACACTTAGGTATGGCATTAAAATCGTTTCCAAATAAAAATAAGTATTAGTACTAATTGTCGTGGTGATTACGATCAAACTATGTTGAAATTTGGCAATTTCATATGCAAAGAAATCTTCATATTAAAATATAGATAAGAATTTAACCGTAGCTTATATTTGAATTATACTATCAACTATCGAACACCAAAAATCGGATCAAAACTGTCAAGAAGCTGTGTTATCGCTGGTTCTCAAATTGTCACCAAAAGTGATATCGGATTACTTCTCGCGTAAAACCAATGCACAAGGTAACGGGTTATAGGATGGAAGACAAAGGACTCATCAAAACAACTACTTACGGTCTTGGAGGAGGCCTCCTCTTCTTTCTCCAAGTTTACAGCACGCACTGTTACGTGTTAATACAAAAGTATGTTCACTATTCCAATTACAGTTATGTGATCACCGAAATGTTCGCCGTAGAGATTGAATATTCTGAATGACATTCACTCACTCTGTAAAACACTGTAAAACTCATTTTCTATAAAGTTTTTACTTTTATTCCCTATTCTAAGAAGCTTTTCGTGTTTTGGAATTAAAAGTATCAGACATGTTGATTCATATTAGTTATCACTGTGTCAAATTTTATCACACCCTGCAATTGCAATTGTATAGTGATTTACATGTAAGTGGGGAGATAGATAATAATAAAAATAATTTTGTCTTCGATATCTATGACAAATTATACGCCAATTATATTTTCCAAATAAAAATTTAGTACATAATTATTTATCGTTTACATTTTGAATATTTGTAATTTTAGATGTCTGAATAACTAATATTTTAATAATATTTAATTTTGTCTATAAAAGTCTGATGCATTTCTATTAGTGATCGTGCAACTTCTAAACGAGTTGCCTGTTCGAGGCTGTATTCTCATACATATTTATTATATCAAGAGGAACTGACTAGCTTTCGAATGTTCAATTTTACACATTTTTCCACATCGTATTCTTTAGAGACGGAGCTATGTATTAAGCCTTAAACTAAATCTATGTAGACACAGATAATTATTCATAGCTAATTTAAGATATTTTATAAGAAACTGTAATCGAGTTATTGAGTGCTAATAAAGAATACATTAACCTCTGCCGAGCTAGTTGGTACAAGTATACATTTTAGGTATTAAAGCTGTAAGTGATCGAGATATTGAAGTTTCTGTCTAAATATAGTTGGGACTTTGTATATAGGTCTTGTAGCAATTTATAATATTGATGCCAGCCCACTTAATGAAAGGGTATATTCGAAAATAGTGATTCTTATTTTTAGAACTAATTTATCGATAAAATAACTTGTCACTGTTTCAATTTTTCACAAGATTCTTATTGTGGATTATCAATGCATTTAATTTTTTCATAACGTATTTATATTTAAAGAAATTGTATGAGGTCTCTATAAAACTAATATGTTTTGGATTTTAGCTAATCGTAATCTTCTAATTACGTTAAAGTTCTATAAACTAAAGTAAACTAGCAAAATGTTTTATTTCATGAAATAAATTTCTAGTATAGGTTAAAAGTGTCAACAATTTATCTTATCATTTCATCGTATTGTTTTCGAGCTGCTGATAAACCTTTTCTGTCGCTCGCATGTCTATTCGTAATATTTCTCATTCACACGAATTTTTTAATTAAACTTGGTATATATAAAATACTATTATTTTTATGAATACTCTTTGCGCGGTAACTGTCAGTGATTTTTTAATTAATTGTCGGTCACCACTGATTTAATTTGTACTGTACTTAACAGTGCAGTCAGTTTTCTGCAAAACGTAAAAAAAATCTCTACGCCGCGACCGTCTGTCTATTCGCAATAAACTCAAAAACAAATAAATAAATTTTTGTGTGGATTTCAACAAAAGTTATAGTGATCCATGAGGAAGGTTGAGGCGTATGATTTGTTAAGGTTATGTATAAATTGATTGAAATATGACGATAATTGTTAAAAATATTGGAAAAGTCAAGCCTTCTAGGAGCTTTAATACCTAGTGTAGCGCCCGGATGAGAGCTAGTTGTATAATACAATATTGAGGCAGTCAGACTATATATATAAATTACCCAAAAGGCATTTTTAAACTAAACTACATCTATTTGTCAATTGTTTTACAGTTTAAAATATCGAAGAGGGATCTCATACAAACTTTATTGTATGTACCTGCATATATAATTAGTAGAAAAAATCCCAGTGGCCTAAAATGCCTGGTTAAAATATTCTATCAGTTGTTATTCCTAAAGATATACAATACTTTATTAACTTAGGAGCGATAGTTAATTTAAATTTTCTTAGAATACAAAGACATAATTTATAGCCGAAAGGTAAATACTTAATTTAACGTTTAGAAGTGGAACACAGGCAAGCGAACGGCAGAAGTTGAATTTTATAAACGAAAATAGAATCACATAGTACACAATTACATTTATTTTTAAACAGATACTGAGACTTCTAAACGAAGCTAATTGGTCTTATTCGAAATGAGAATAATTTTATTTGTCGATAAATGTACTCTCATCTCTAATACCATATGTAAACGTCGCCCCAAAGTGACCCTTAAAGATTTACGAGCCGCCATAAGCCTGACACAACAAGGGTTGTTGCATTAGAGATGATATTGCATTTTACATAACACGTGTTCCATGGAATTGCAATTTGCGTTACATATTTTATGTACGTTACATTTTTTGTAATCTATTTATAACTATTTATAATGTTTTCTTTAAGTAATGTAGATTATATTTTTTACTTACTTTTTCTTGTACTTATTTTTTAAGGAATATTTTACTATTATATGCAATAAAAGTAGTTACGCTTTGTAATTACTAATAGTTAAGTTATCAGTAAATATGAATGAAGCGATGATAGCTCAGTACCACTAGGTGAGATTATGGCCGTATCGCTAAACCAATACATTATAAACCATTCCATCAACGAATTTTAGTGTTTAGTGTTAATTTTTACATTTTACCTAAATATTATAAACAGAATAGTCCAGTATATTCTTGTCTTCCATTCTGTTGTACTTGATATCTGTTACGCAAGTTTGGACGATAAACTAGATTGTGTATTCTGATATTTTAAACCCGTCTACGACATTTTGAGAATTCAGGTCAACGCTGTCATCAATATAAGCCGTGTCAAACCCTCATAAATAGGACAAATTTGAATTCAGTTGCCATTGTAAAAAAAACAGTACGTTCAAACTAAGTGACATAAAATTTGTATTCTTGGCTGTTGATATTGAAGTAAAACCTTCTTTAGACGCGCTGATAACTTTATTTTACGGGTATTGAATGAGACTGAGCCTTAACGCTCGGTTATGTAACGTTCGCTTCGATAAAGTCGCCTCGAGTCAACTATGGAAGCCAAAGAGATATAATAGTCAACGCGTTACTACCATACTTGATCGGCGAGCGTTACATGAATGAACATGACGCATCAGTTACATAGAGTATTACAAAACCCGATAAGCCAACACGTTTTATTTAATACATTATTGTTGCATTTCGTAATATTATCCTCGTCTTTAAGAATTTTTCACTGCTGTCGTGTGTTCTTTAGCACTCTGTTTTTTTAAGCTTAGTGAAATTCACTTCGAGATATTCAAGTTAAAAATTAGCATTAATTAGTTAAAAAAAACTAAATATATATAGCAATGAATAACGTTTCAGAATACATCTATGTATTGTCCTCATTAGTAGTTATTAACTCTACTAGTACGCCACATATCGCAATTAGAAACAGCATAAGAAACTTTTCCATAAATAAATAAATATTCCAATTTTCATGGTGATCTTCCAAACAATGTTGGATTTTATTGATTTCATACACATCTATTTTAATACATATGAGATTACAATTCAGTCAATTTTTTTTTTTTAATATAAATATTGTTTTCTTTCGATTATATATAATTATATCAACCGTGACGAAGTTCATCTACCACTAAATTGTAACTCTCAATTCATTTTATTAAATAAAAAGTATTCTTTATTTTGATGCATATTATTAGTTATCAGCGTCTCAAATTTCAAGAAAATCTATTCAGTAGTTTTAGAATGACGCGCGTACAAGAGAATAGAGGGACAAAGAGGAAAAAAAACGACTTATCAAAAAGTATTGAATGTACAGTTTTGGTTTAGTTACAGTTTTATATGCACTAGTGTTAGGTAAGTGGTCTAAATTACATTAAATTCGACCAAAATTAATTTAAATTGTAAGTTGAAGATTATTAAGTTTCTGTTATCAAAGACTCGTATTAATATAAGTGGTTATGCTTGAGATTCTGTAAGGACAATCAATATTAATCTATAATTTATTCTCAATTTAACCACAGACTTTAACAATAAACAAAAGAATATATATGCGTGTGTTTGTCAAATACGTGGTTACTTTAATAGTAACCACGCTCTGCTACCACAAAATATTTAAGCTGACCACGACCGACTGAAGCGATCGGTGCTGGGCCCCTCAAATGATACTGCTCGAGGGTTGCGGACAACTCGATATGGTGACTGCGATACGCAGCCCTATATTTTACCTTCCTTGCTGGTCGGCGTGTGTTCTCGACGGTCGGCACTCCAAACCGCCACCAGATTTGTAAAGTGGCGTATGTTTTTTTTTTTTTTTTTTTTTAATTGACATACGCTGTTAGCCGTAAGGGCTTTGACAACTTCACCGAACTTTTTGGGGCGAGTGCTGAGGGCACTCAGCTCCAAGGCAGCGAGCGCAAGGGTGCCAGAATGGCCGAACCTCGGCTTGGGATGCTGCGGGAAAAACAAACAAGGATCGTGGGGGTAGTCCCTTACAGAACCGTGTACTTAACGTGTAGGTGTGCATGGATGGTATGCGGTGTGATGATGTACTTTCAGTGATGTAGAGTGTCATTGTATCGCGCGAGCAGAGTCACTTGAGGGCTCCTATCCGGAGGATTGAACCTAGGCTCAAGCGTCTGCAGAGGGAGGCCGCGGCGGGTGTGCGGGAGCGAAATTAACCGCTCGGCCTCGGCGGCGAGGGCGGCGGTTACGCGGGCGTGTACGCGGACACGTACGATTGGTGGAGACGGTAGGAAGAAGTGCGTTCAATCTCGTTATTTTATCGACGGGATCAGTGAAGCAATTACATGGCCGTCGCGCGAAACCTTTGGCGTGCGAATTAGCATTGTAGCTCACTGCGTGTACTATTTTGGGGTTGGGATGAACTTCGGCTTTTTCGAAGAATTGCTTTGTAAGGTCTTTGATATATGCGTATATGGACGGAATATCCATATCTTTATGGAGATCTACATTACGGACGTACGGAGGGGCTTGGACGGCTATACGCATGAATTTATTTTGCAGAACTTGTAGCTTGCGAAGGGTGGTGTGCGAAGCGTGAGCGAATACGGGGCAACTGTAGGTAAGTATGGGGCGGATGCATACTTTGTATATTGTGAGCTTATGTCTGAGTGACATCTTGCTCTTAGAGGAGGTTAGGTTGCGTAGTAGAGCCATAGCTGTGGTGGCTTTTTTCTGTACATAATCTATATGTTTGTTAAAGGTGAGATGTTTATCTAAAACTACACCAAGGTATTTAGTTTGGTTAGCCCAGGGGATATTGACACCAAAAAGATGAAATGTTCTTTTTATATTCTTCCTCGCGTGAGGATCGAACATAATAGCCGCGCTTTTGTCTGGGTTTATTCCTATGCGCCATTTGAGGCACCAGGACCCGAACGTAGACACAGCCCTTTGGATGCGGTAGTATAAGTGAATCCTATTCCTGCCTGAGCTGAAGATGACCGTGTCGTCTGCGTAAGAGCCTACTGCGGTGTCGGGGAATTCGGGGATGTCACTAACAAACAGGTTGAAGAGGCAAGGGGCTAGGATAGAACCTTGCGGGACCCCTGATCTTATTGAATGTGGTGAGGATAGAGTTCCGTCCGCTTTATAGCAGAAGGTACGGTCTGATAGGTAAGCGAGGATTATGCGGACTAGTCTGTCCGGGACTTGAAAGAGATTGAGTTTAAATATGAGGCCTTCGTGCCAGATCTTATCGAAAGCTTTGGCTATGTCGAAAAATACGGCAAGCGTGCGCCTAGGACGGCGTGGCTCCGTGAAATTGGAGAGAATATGCTCCGTGAGGCGGAGCACTTGATGGGTACACGAGTGCTTCGGTCGAAAGCCGAATTGCTCGTGTGGTAAGAGACATTTCTCTGAGACAATGGATTGAAGTCGGTTCAGAAGGAGCCGCTCGTATATTTTACCTAACGTATTGAGGAGGCTAATTGGGCGGTAGCTTTCTGGGAGAGATGCCTTTTTCCCGGATTTGCGGATACCTATTACCGTTGCCTTTTTCCAAGCGGCTGGAAAATGGCAGTGAATTATGGCCGCATTGAAGATACAGACCAGAAGAGCTATAAGTTTATCAGGGAGAAGTTTTAGGGCTTCGTTCCTGATTCCATCAGGACCAGGGGCTTTCCTTGGCTTAAGGCGTTTTATGATCGCGACAACTTCGTCATTTGTGACCGGGTCTAAATTTTCAACTGGTGGGGTCTCTCTTATTGATTGAATTGTTCGATTGACCCTCCCGATGTGTCCGGGATCTATGGTATGATATTCATAGGAATTGGGAGAACACTGTTGTTCGAGAGTGGTAGCGAGGTACTCTGCCTTGTCTATACTTTCGAAGGCGGGCAGATTGCCGGGGCCTCTATCCAGCGGTGGCATTGAGGACGAGTAGCTGCTCTTTTGTTTACGGACAAGATCCCAGAAAGCAAGATGAGATGGTTTGATTTCCTCTAAAAGAGTGTCTCATCTTTGACCGCGGAGTTCGGAGATACGAGTCTTAACTAATCGTTGTAAGTTACGTAGCCGTACGCGATTTTCCTCCGTCGGATAAGAATCATGGGCGCGAGTCGCGGCGTTTTTTTCCGTGATCAGTCTTCGAATGTCATCAGGGAGTATAAAGCGGCGATCGTTTGCCGCCTTTACCTCTTTCGAGGTTTCGCTGATGGCATTCTGGAGGTGACCGACCAGGGAATCAATTGCCATATCGGCATCGGTCACAGACTTTATCTCGTCGGGGATCCTATCTAAAAAAGGGGAGGAGAGATTATTTGAGAGATAGTGTTTGAGCTTTGGATAGTCAGCCACTTTGACTGAAGCAGGTGTGTGGTCACCCGGGTGACCTAGTTGCAAAACTACTGGGCGGTGATCGGAATCTAGTTCATGTACGACATCGATATGTCGTATCTGAAGCGCGATCCCTTTTAAAATAGCTATGTCTAAAACTGAAGGGCGGCAGTTAGGTTGATAATGAGTTGGCTCAGAAGGAGCAATTACGTCGAACGTAAGCGTATTTTCTAGCCAGTATAGAGTCCTACCATTAGTGGTACTACGCGGGTTGTTGTATTGAATGTGCCCGCTGTTTAGATCGCCAGCCACTATAACAGAGTCACCGAGCGCGAAAAGCGTCTCCAGATCCGACTGGAGGAGAGTTTTATTAGGCGAAAGGTACGCGGAAACGATAAAGATAGTGGGATGACCGGTCATACCCACTCTACACACCGAGACTTCTAAATTTTTAAGTTCGGGAGGATCTATTGGCATGCAGTACAGTGACTTTCTATAGTATATGAGCGTGCCGCCGCATCTTACGCCGATACGATCATTTCTTACTATCTTGTAGTTCGCAATCGCGGGATTGCGAACGCTCGGTTTTAAAAGAGTTTCTTGTGCTAGAAACACGTCTATTTGCCGCTCCTTAAGGAAGCTAGCTACCAAGTCGCGTTGGGGTTTCAGGTTGCGCGCGTTAAAAAAGGACAAAGATAGGCCTCGGGGTCTAATCTTATCCTCCATTACGAGTTTAATTAGGAGAAGCGCGGATAAGGCGTTGCATGGTCCTTGCAATGCCTGGGAAGCACTTAATGGCTTTTAGACGTCCAAAATCCTGACTAGCGCTAATCATGTCGTCGAACGCAATAATATCATCTACGGAGTGTTCTTCTAGTAGTTCGGCGAGCCAGTCGATGCCTTTGAAACCAGTAGAAGGGCCGGCCGCGGTGAGTTTCGCGGGTTTAGCCTTCGGAGGCTGCTGATTGGTGGTCCACGCGTTGGTCGGAGATAGTGTGAGTCTTTGGGGAGAAGATGGGTTCGCAGAAGTGACCCGCGCTGACTTACCCAGGCTCGGGAAATCCTGATTAGACATGAGTGGCGACGGTGCGGTACGTGCAGTCGTTGTTTGTGCTGAGGGCGCCTGATTAAAGAAACGCGTGTGTCTTGTGCGTGGAGCGCGTTCACACCCGCGATAGTTCGCGGGGTGCCCGGCTTTACCACATAAGACGCAGCTCGGTGGAGTTGGAGAGTCACGGGTGCGAGAGCACTCCTTAGTGGAGTGGTTTTCTAAACATTTGACGCAACGCGGGTTGATAAAGCAGTTGCGAGCGGAGTGGCCGTATGCTTGACAGTTATGGCATTGAGTGGGGGTATGCCTCTTATGGGGGATCTCTACAACTATGCCGGAGAGGCCGCAGACGGATTGGAGGGAGAAAATTTCTTTCCCTTCCTTGGATCGGTCCAAAGTGACTAGAACTAGGTCGTATAGTTTTTTCGTTATATTATGGTACATTCGATGTACCTCGTGGACCGGTAAATTTTGCTCCTTAAGGGAGGCTAGGATTAGCTCCTCGGGGAGCTCTTTAGGAACGCGCCTAAGAACGACGCGCAGAAGGCGCTCTTCTTCAGTTGTGTAGGTATAGAACTGGTGTTTTCCTTCCCGGAGAAAGGACGTTAAATTCTTATAATCTGTAATAGACGGGACTTTAACCTGTATCCCTGAAGGGGTGCTGGTGGCCCTAGTGTATGCAATTTTCCTTGAGTTGAGCTGGGCCGAGATGCTTACCCAGGAAGCCTTATCGCAGATCGTAACGGGGGGCGGTGGGCGTACCGCTTTCTCAGTCGAGCTAGCGGATGTGGGAGGTTGGGTCATTGGGGTATTAGCGTTCTCGGATGCAGTAGGGACGCGCCTTGTTTTTGTGGCAGTAGTTTCAACTGTTGAGGGTGATAGCACCCTCTTGTTCTTGGCCTTGGTGACTATTATAAAGTCGGCTTCGGGATTGCTTTGAGCATCCAAATCGAGGTCCCTCATTTCAGCCTCGTTTTCGGGAATCGGGTCGGGGGATAATAGCGAGAAAGAGTTCGCCGTAGGTATTGGCCGTGGTGCGTACGATATTTGCTCCTCGAAAGGACGAGGTGCAGCCGTGGGGGTGGGGGTCGCTGAAGGCGACTGTGTATGTGTCATGTTGATAGTAGGTGCCTGCGAGTGAATTAACACAGGCGAGCGGGATCGGGAGCGCGAGTGTGGAGATGCTGGGCGACGCACCGGTGCTGTCGCTGCGGTAGATGGGGTGCGGAGGGGTAGTAATGTGGATGGGGGGGACGCCGGTCGAGCACGAGTTGGTGCATTCGCCGCGGTCGGTGGGGTGCGAACGCGTTGGACCGGTTGGGAGGCGAGGAACGCCTTGAGCAAGTCTGGTTGCTCTCTACCTATGAAGGCACGTAGCCTTAAATATAAATCTTCCGGACGATTGGCCATGGTCCGGATGTAGGGCTTGGGGCGAGAAAATTTGCTCGTAAGCTTAGGTGAAACCTCCCTGCCGGAAGGGCAGGGGGGCGCGGTTAGCAAAAAACTAACAAACTATCCCAAGTTCGGAGAAATAACATTTAAATACAATGTACTGCACGTGCAAATCAGTAAGAGAAAGGAAAAAGAAAAAAAAGACTATAATAATATCTATGGCCTGGCTTTATAAAAGGCTTAAGGGAAAGTAAGTTTTACCTTTGTTGGTAGCCGGTGACCGGCGTACTTACAGTGTCGGCACTTTAATCACTGCACTAAATTCACAATGACGAAAAGCAATACTTGGAATTCGCAATAATAAACTATGATATCTCTCACAATAAAAACTTGACACGATAACCAAACAATAGGTTGAGATTAACAAAGGACTAATTATCGGTAACACGAACTGGAATGTCGGCAACAATAGACGGATTATTGCCGATAAGACGTGAGAACAGCACAAAGAAACAATAGGCGGCGCGGTAAGACGCAGCGCGATCGGTTTCGAGAACAATCAACGAGAGCTCACGGACACGTCCGTTCACGACCGCGGTTGAAATCGAACTCCTGGCGTATGTGTAGTGAACTGTGCGTACTAGGTATGTGTTATGATCACCCGCGCGGTTAGAGCTGCCGCCACCAACTTACATCCCAATCAGCCCAGCAACACCTCTCACCACCAAACAAGGCGTAGTACCAATTCACAAATACATAATAATAATAATCTGGTTAAAATAATTTTTTCTTCAAAAATTTCAAAGTTTTCAAAATGACGGCTATATTTTTAATTTTTACATAGTTTATTTTATGAACAGACTGTAATGTTTTTTATTGATTTAATTTATTTTTTATGTATAATTAAAAATATATATTAGCATTCTACACTCCTTCTCTATATAAACTATAAGTGTGCAAAATTTCATACTCCTCCGTCCGCGCAATTTTCGTAAAAGTGGGTACAAAGATTTAGCTTCACGTATTAATTATAGATTAATACAATAATTTAAAAAAGTTAGGTTTTATTTAATTGCCAGGGTGCATTCTCAAGTTCACTTCTCTCGTATCTCATATCATTTATAACTTATTAATACATTTCAAATGCGCTACTAAATGTACATATATCTTATTTCATATAGGATTAATGTTATGGTCACCATCTCATCTGATATTAAGTGACTATGTGGACCAAAATTGTAGTCATGCTAAGTATAGTGAAAGGACTGGCTCTAAAAGGCAACTGCCGGAACACAAAGGTATTGGACGGCAGGTTTTAAACTTGAGGGTTTTAGCAAGCCAGACGGGTTGAAAATATTTATAGGTCATAGGGAAAATATAGGGCTATGATGATATTTTCCTTTACTGAAACCTTAAACTGATTGTAGAGATTTACATTCATGACCTGCGCCGTCCGTGCAAACTACCAGTGGCCTATCATTTCCTTTCTTAGTGAAAACGGTCAATGAGTTTTCTATACTATTATAAGAAAACAAAAAGGCATTTACTTACCAGCACGATACACAACTAAGTTAATATCACTTTAGAAGTTCCTGGACGAAATGACGAGCTACAGATAAACTGTTTATTCCGTCCATGAAACAATAAGTTGAAGAGTAGAGCTCGCGTAGTGTGTATCACTTACGCTTTTATCGAGGGGGATGATTTATTACTGACCTCCGCCACCGGGAAATAATAAAGGCTGCCCACACATCTGTAACGTGCTGCGGGGTGACCATAAATATTGGAATTTCAATTTTTGGAAAAAGATGTTAATCTTTATGGTATTGGGTTACCTTGGTGTGGACATTTCGATGAATATTTTATGTTTTGATATTTGAAATAGGCATCTACCGTATATAGACTTTTTAAATGATTTTTTTCTAAGAAAATGCCAATGGCTATTTCGGTCAAGTCGCTTCTCACAAGAAAATGGTGATTACCTTATTAAACTGTCTACGGAATTTTTGTAGCAAAAAAATTTATTAAATCCAGAATCAGTATTTCAATTATATTATGCACCATAGCCAAACTATTACACGATATTACATAACATAGGGCTAAATAAATAATTATGTAACTGAATAAAATTTCATAACATAACAAATCAAGATCCCTGTAGGGATTTCTTACTGCCCATTCGGAGCCGGGACAAGTCGCTAGCAGTTTATATACAATATTGCAAGGAAACGTACTGTTAGTAATTTATGAAGGGTTCAATATAGCTTTAACCTCATAACTCTTAAAGCATAACATATATTACCTTATATAATAAAACCTAAACTAACCTACCCAAATAATTCAGCTATTATATAAAAAACATTGAAGCGATGATGCCTGAGCTGGTAGTGGGTACCGACATCGCTTCAATGGATGTGAGTTCGAATCCACCTGCACTGAGCCTGAACTTTTGGTGACGGAAAACATCGCAATGTATAAAAAAGATATGTAAATATCAGTTCATCGAGTCATAAGCACACTAACAAGCAGAAAGGAGAAAGCAGAATGGCCACAATCACACCTATTAGTGGAGGGACTGACTCTCAAGTGCAACTGCCGAAACACACATATATAGATATTTGGCGGCAGATTTTCAACATGAGGGTTGTAGTCAGCCAGGCGGAGATTAGAAAAAACCTTACCACTGCGCTATGATATTATGATAATGTTTTCCTTCACCCAAAGCTCAAGCTCATTGCAGATGGGTTCGAACTCCATCCATCGAAGCGGTGTCCGTTCATACTAACAACTGAGCTATCATCGCTGAAAATATTTTCACTGATAACATTGTCATACTAGTTAAATAACAAATATTGAATAATGTTAAAATAATATTTTACTAGTTTTCACCTGCGGCTTCGCTTGCGTTAATATTGATTTTGCCAAACAAAGCGGATGATGCAATAAAAGTTTATTCACGTCTTTACCCCACTTTCAATAAGTTGTTCTCGAGAAAAAGTAGCCTATCACCGTCTCCAGGTTCCCATCTATCTCTTACCAAAATTCATCAAAATCAATTCAGTGGTTTAGGCGTAACATACAACAAACAAACAAACTCACTTTCACATTTATAATATTAGTATATATGCACAACTAATGATAATTATAGGTTCGAGGTTGAACATTGAATTAAATAATATTTAATAAAAAAAAAACAGCAATTTTAATACAAAACTATATATATTTTTAGTCTCGTTTGTGTATCCGTTGATTAATTAGTCGATATTAGATATTATTCAGGTTATTGTAAAGCCTCCCTTTATTTACTTGAGAATTTAATTTCTGTATAATTCCAATGAAGGTAATTTAAAACGAAACTGTAACAACACAAAGACGGGCCGAAATACATTAATTATTACTAAACTGTAAAGTTCACTATTTAATTTTGTACTATTATTCAAGTTATAATGGACTTGTGATGATTAAAACCTTATAAATGGTAGTTTATTTTGAGAACCTTGGAAAATTATTAATATTTTTCTAATAAATTAAACATAATATCTTTAATAAACATTTTTTTTTGTATAATTTACCTTCTTTTGATAGTGTTTCTCACTGTGTTGTTCCTTGATCGAAAGCTCAAGTTCATTGCAGGAATTTGAACTCACGTTCTGTGACGCGGTATTTAAACACTCTACCACTGAGCTATCATTGCATCAAAAATTAAAATTTGATTATTTATCAGACAAAATTTTATCTCTGTTAATTTTGATATTTTATTTTATTTGTTGCTTATAGATATATCTTTATAAATGAGCGATTTACCATTGACTCATTCAATGCGGTGTCTCGTAAACTGACAAACCGTTTGATTTGAAATATTCTTGCATTTTTCTTTTACAAGTTAAACACTCAGTAAGAATTAATTTTAAAATTCACTCGTTATATTAACTAGTTACTTCCATATTTCTCATTGGTTTTTAATATTCCGGTGTAATTGACAATGTAAAATACAGAAAATAATAATAAAACAAAATTATCTCTTCGTAATTTTTTCGTGATTCGCAATGATAGCTCAGTGGTAAAGCGTACAGATACTGTGTCGTTTGTGGTTCCTTCGAATCCCTGAAGAAAAACAACGTAATAAAACCATAGCATGGTGACAAGGTATCTTCTAATTCGTGTCTAACAAACTACCACTCTCAAGTTAAAAAAGGGTTTTGGCAGTTGCATTTATGAGCCACCGGCTAACGTTAGCGTGTACTCCATCTTGGTTCACATTATCACTTAGTATCACTGGAGATTGTGGCCCATAACGAGTAAAAAGTATAAAACAATCAAGTAAAACAGTGACTATTTTTCGGAACTTTATACAAAATCTCAAATTTTCATCGAGACATTTTTAATTCGAAATTATTTTATACGTCATTCTTTTTGGTCATCCCACCTCGCGGAAAAATGGAAACAACTGTGTCACGCTGAATGTACCCAATCTCTTCGTGCAATCTATCGCACTTTTTTGGGACATCGATTTCGTAATAGTTTTTATATTTCAATTCCTTTGTATAAATTGTTCTAGTAATATGATACATTTGTTTTCTTTTTAAGGTATTTTTACACTTATCTATATTTGGCAACAGATTTTCAACTTGAAGTTGATAGCTAGTCAGGCAGATATCAATAAAATCCCTATCGCTTTTAGAGTATTACCATTTCACAATGCCAGAGACCAGAAACATCTTTCATACCTTTCATACTTCCCGTGAATTGTGGTACCTAATTTGTTCATATGATTAATAATTAAAGGTGTTGAAATAGTAAACTAAACGAATATATAGTACGTCTAATAACGCGAAGCGTTTCAGATAATGCATTACTCCCAACACTGCAAAGTCAAGCAATTTTCGTGACTTCGATGATCATTATTTAAAATCTTTTATGTTTTTACGGCAATACAAAAGTTTTATTATCAAGAGCAATACGATGACTTTTATGTATTTACTTTTGTATATCCTAACTGCCTCAGTGACTTGTTTTTATTGATTCACGTGTTGATTGATTTTCGAATATGGACCGATTCGCTGACTTCATCCCAATAATCTCATAACTAGAAAAACCTACGTATTGCCAAGACCAGAGACCGCGTCCACAGTTCTTCTATTCTCTGGCAAGAGAGCCCCTTCCACCTACCACTCCGCTAGCTTCAGGATATAGACCAACTAAACTCGTTACGGGACATGCTACAGCATGGCACTATTATGTCTCATAGCTCGTGGGGGCTGCAATACAGTATCCTGCTACTTAGCATCGTGCAATTTGGTTATACTTTCAGGAACTGTTAATTGTGGTATAAAAAAAATAGATAACGTATTTTTACGAGCTTGCACTTAATTAGATTGCTGGAATTTAATCAGAAATTATGGTTCTTTGAGCTCGGAACGCAACATGCCATAGCATGACACTATAGTGTGTCACAACACGTATATTGTGGTTTCAATACAGTATTCTGCTATCTTACTAGGCACCATGCAGGTTGGTCATACTTTCATGAACTGTTAATTGTGGAATAAAGAACCTAATAAGGTATTTTTACGAGGCCGCGCCTAATTAGATTGCTGGAATTTAATTAGAAACGGTTGTACTGACCGGAAATCTATTAACTTGTCATTCGTATGAAGGTCATTCTCGGTTCACTTATTTCAAAGGATATTAATTATTGTATAACAAATGTGTTATTTATAAATGTCAGTCTTTGATTTTTTTTAATTACAATTGTTTACTGGTATTTTATTCGTAAGTGTATTATTATTAGATGGCAGATCTGTAAGATTTTTATGCTAAATTATAGATTAGAGAAAAAGGCTGATTAAGATTTGAAAACACGAAGAGGTCAGCAGATGTCAAATAATAAGTTTCATTTTGCTAATGTTGACACAGTAAACAATATCCTTATCATTTATCCAACATCTATGTGTTACTAATTATTTTGGATATAACGTATCCCGCTGAAACCACAATTTCTGGTCAAATGAGGAGAGACATGGTCATGTAACATACCATATTAGTTTATATTAATTGAAAAAATTTTGTATGTATATATTTAAATATCGGGTATCTCGAGAACGGCTGTAACGATTTCGATGAAATTGTTTATTTAGAAAGATTTTTGCTTAAAAACGCTTAATAACATTTGTAGTAAAAACGCTTTTTTTTCAATTTTTTTTTTCCAATTGTATTCATTATGTTTGACATTTTAATTGAAATAATAAATTGTTCGTATATAACATAACAAAATGTAGCTGTGTGATGCGTATTTAAACATATTTTAATAAATACACATAATTTGAAGAATCCGAGCTAAGCTCGGTTACCCAGATATATTACTTTTGAGATGAAATCATGAAATTATCCGGAAATATAAGTTTGTCTTATTTTAACATCAAACGATTTTTTATTCAGTAACTTATGCCAAATACCAATCTCAAGTTAGTCAAGACAAGTTAGGGCAAGTTGTATACTATAGTATACAAGGTATGACTCTTTATTTATTACATTGCGCATATATGGTTACATATTTTGTATGCCATTTTAATTTTAACTTTGTATTACAAATAGTTATCAAGATAAATGATCTTAGAGATAGAGAAAGAAATTGAAATTTTAAGGATTTTTATTTAATTTTATATGCGGTTAAAACATATTTAAAAAGAAGTAAAATATATATTAAAAAATCATTAAAAAAATTTTAATATACAAGTAAACTCAGATGCGACCGAAATCAGATTCCCTTTGGGAGCATAGGTTTGCATCCTACCGGCTGTGCCATGTAGAAATCCTCAATGAAACACGTCGACTTTTAAGTGTACTTTTATTATCTACCCTGTATATATATACATACATATATAATATTTACCAACTTCCTTTTACTATCCAACAGGTTTCACAAGTCACATTTGTGCACTTTGTAGAAATGCGAATACTAAAAATTGACAGTGTTATCGTCGACAAATACATCTGGAAGTAAATCATCTCCATCGATATATGTTTGTTCCTTGCGGCAATGTTTATATTGCTGTAGATAACAATTAATCTAATTATTCGCAAATAGAATTAGAATCCTCAAATTTCCCTTAACTAAATTATGTGGTAAACCGAGGTAATGAATTCTTGCAATACCTTTATACATAATCATTTGGTATTCATCTTTCAGTACAAAATTTACCTACGTTAACAGTATAAAGTTATACTGTTTTACAGTATATACATATATACTGTAAAACATTCATCAGTACATGATTATTAAACTTTTAGGCAAGGTTAATGCCACAGAAGTAATAAATAAATGATTTTTACTTCGACTTTTATTTCGTAGTATTTTGAAGTCACTCTATTTTATTAAACTGGGTACAAAGTGCTTGTGTACAATCCGAGTTATGGCCGAGTCCATATGAGAAATAAAATATATTGGTTTGTTTTCAAGATTACTTTCAACGTACTGAACAAAGTTTTTATTTTTTTATTACGTTCCTTAGGGTTAAACTTTCAAAATAAAATGTAACTTTTTTTATCGTAAATAGTAGTTTAAGAAAATACCAAGTAAATGGCAGTAATGCCCTTCGTAGAATCGTAAATCGCGTTCGCTAATGAGGCCTCTGTAATAAATCTCTCGCGTTCATTAATTTGTCTCCAAGAATTTACACGGGAATTTCGTAATGGAGCGGAATGAAACTCTTGAGTTCTGGAAAGTACTAATGTTAATTTATTTGTATAAAAGATATAGTACATGCTACGTACGACACTGAACGGAAACAAATGAGACGCCATTTTACTGGTGGTCCATAATCATAGTAATGTTGGCCCAGTTTTCTACATTCTACCAAATTTGTATAAAGATTGTTAATAGCTACTTAAAAAAAAGAAAATCGGTTAAAAAACAGGAGAAAAACGTACTTTACTGTTTTGTATTTAAGTAAACATTAAGTAAATAAAAATATATCGCAGTTTACCTTATGTCATATTTAAATATTATCATGTAATTCAATTAAAATGTATGTAAGGTAAGTCTTAGCTATGACGTGCTGTAATACGTCACGGGAAGAGAACATAATCTTAGATGCAGCCTCGGTCTAGTTCAGGCGCTAGGATACATAGACCTCTAGCAGTACCGTGTTTCATAAGATAATTTTTTTATATTTTCTATTTCTATATATACGTACATATATTACTCTCGCATCCCTATGTTAGGAATCGTGTAACTTCTAAACGCATTGACTGATAGAAAAAATAATCATGTAATATATTTCTTTTATCGATATGATGGTTCACTGCTCTTCTATGATATGCTACTTGGTGGTGTGGTCGAGTTATTAACTAACGAAATGGGTAGAACAACGTCAACCGGACCAGATAGTAACTATATATGCTTATATAACTTCCACATACCTGAATTATTAAGTAATGTTACATATCACGCCTACTGTTTATTAATATGGAAAATTAATAATACTATATATTTAAAAAAAGAAGGGTAGTTTATTACCACCGATTGTTATGTAAGCGTGACGTGAACGCGGCTGTGGGTTCAATTCAGTCAATTCAGTTGAGTTAAGAATATTCTACAGTACCGAAGCGTTGCAGTAAGCGCAAGCTCTGCAGTAAAATATAAAGTTTGTGGAATAAGACTCTGAATATAATTCGACGCAACCTCCACGGTCTGTAACAGTAGATTCAAAATTAACGTTCCCGAGTCTCAAGATTCAGTTTATTTTCTACTAATTACTATCTAACTAATTTAGGGACTTACTCTCTTATTAATACAAAGATAACACAATATAACACATTATTATCAACAACAAAAAAAAACAACAACATTGATGTAATACTCTTAACACCTGTTTGATGAAGTGGTTTTATATTTGCTATTTAATATTGATCTCAATTCATTTCATTTATAATGATTTCTTATGTTTACGCGGATATTATTCATCGAAATAAAACTAATTCAAACGGATTTTATCACATTTATTTATTAATTTTGATCCCGACATTTCAAAAGCTTTTCGTATTTAGTCTAATTTGTTCAATATTATTTTTTTAGTTTATAATTTTACAATGTATATGTTACTCACACAATAAATATTTTTAATCCGGACGTATAAGGTTACATTAGTGATTGAAATCATATATGCATTTTTAATTTTAAGGAACGCCATACTGTAAATCTTTTTGGATCTATATATTCAAAACTAGCTAATCTGGTGAACTTCGTATCACCTAGGACGAAACGTACGGCCCGCCAGCCGCTGTGCCTCCGCTTTTTAAACCTTTGATATCTTCTAAGATATCCATTTTAATGAAATACTGTTAAAAGGAAGTTTTGATCTACATGAAATGTACAACGTATGTGATGTTTTTAATTGGACAAGGAATATTATTGTATTGTATAAAATAGACTAGCAAATATCACATATCTTTTTGTAATATGTAAAAGATAAAAATAGTTACTGTGGGTTATCCTTTACAGATAAGTAAATACTATTTCAATTTTTTTATTGATCTTCTGAAGTTATACAATTTCATACTGCATTAATTTAATCTGTCTCGTAAGGTTTAGCCAGCGTTTGCAATTTAAGCGCACAAAAATATGTTTGTTACGACCTCACATCACAAATCATTGAATGCTTCGGCTTTTTTGTACTATAGTATGTATATATTATACATAGAAACCTCTCTCATGAATCATTCTGTCTATTGCTGAAAACTACTATAAAATTCGTCAATTAATTTAAAAGATGTAATCAAACAGACCGCGGAAGCAACTTCATTTTATACTTTGTAATGTAAAGATAAACTAAAATAAAACAAAAACAATTTCCAAAACATTTTATTGATAGCAACAAAACTCGTCGGTAACTGCTAAGGTGAAAAAAATCGATTAGCAAACAAAGTAGAAAAAGGGGTTGCATATTTTTGTTTTTATGTATTTATATATAAACTAGCTATGTTCGAGACTCCATTCAAGAAGAATCCTAAGATTAGAACGTTCAAACAAACAAACTTTTTCGCTTTCTAATATTAATATAGATATCATTTTTATTACTATATGAAGCTGTCTGCACAACGCCAATTCGGAAGCATCAAAATAAGTGATCGTTCCAAGTGTAGCTGTTGCTTTGTGGCCATTAGTTGTATATTTACAAACCCGCGCGATACAAGGCTTTTCACTATAAAAAAGACAATGACTCAATGTTAGATTGAAACCAAATTATATCGCGAACTTATGACTGTATACCAGTACTACTTATATATATCAAGTACAACTACTTACTATATATTAGTAATATCCGCTGTAGGGATGCGCATTGCCGTATCATGTAGGGCACCAGTCTTCGTGTATATTCAGTACACAAGTGAGGTAGTAAGATCTTTGTTATGATCACTACATACACATACGCATTTCGAAGTGTAGGGAGAGTTCGATTTGCGATAGGTATCATTCGGCAACAGCCCATGCCGGGATTAAACGCTTTTGACACCGTTTATGTAGTTGCCTTTCGGATCAGTGCCTTTCGCACTGACTCCGAAGTCTTGTGACATTTTAAGAGCCATTTAGACTATCAGTGTAGTCAGTGTAGTATACACACATCTATATCGGAATATTAATTAATTGTTGATATATCAAATATCATAACTATGGATTGTTTGTATGATAGTCTACAAAAGTATGTGTATCGTCTCAAGCGATGCGCTCTGCGGATCGATCGGTGCAAGGCGAAGACAGAGTTGCGTGTACGGTGAGCCGATGTTCGTATTTACTAATATTAGAATATTTAATATCAACAGACCTACAATATACGTATTACGTTGTACATTACAATCACTTTGAACGTTGCCAAGGATCTGAAAACGATTGAGAACGAGATCAAGTCAAAGTTATTATATTGGTTTTTCGCATTTCGAGATGTTACTATATGTATATGAGTATAAATGTACCGGGTAATTTATATATAGGGTTAATATTGATTATCGCCGATAAATTACTGTTCTCTAGAAATTCTTTATTATTTTTGTATTATATTATGGTAATTACAGTAAAAGTACTGTCAATTTGTTATTTTATTATTAAATAAAAAGTTTTTAAATCAACAGTCTGTAAAGTAATATTGGATACTGCATAAATTATTGGAATCTAGACTGAATTCACCCGAATATTAAGATACGATTATCTTTTAGAAACATTAATGTTAGTTGGTGGCTTCAATCTTCATTGTTGTTAGCAAATATTGTTTTAACTTGTAACCACTCTTAATGGTTCATTTCATTACAAACTTAATAACCTCTTTACTTGAGAGATTATGGCGGTGTCTTAACCTCACATACACCGATTTTTAATTTATAATTTTGGTTATTGGCATAATATTGCTGGCTCTTTGAATAATATGACGCAGTTATTCGACACACATGGATTGTATCAGATATAATAGCATAGACCATTAATTCTGAGATATCACAAAATACTTTGGTAATTACTAGCAAAGGAGCCAACGCTTTATTTTTATATAGTTTATAGGATTTAGCGTAATGGCCATAATCTCACCTGATGTTAGTGACGATTTGGTCTAATATGGTGCTGGACACGCTAAGACTAGTTTAAAATTTCCCTACATGCACCTAACGCTTTACACGATCATGTGTGTCTACGATACCCGTTAGTATTTTTTTATATATATATATATATATATATATACATTTTTTACTAATATATTCTTTGACAATGACACGCTGGCTAGCTACAACTTTCAAATTTCAAAACTTCCGACAAATACCTATAGATTTATTCCATCAGTTGATTTTAAGAGCCACTGGGTCTAGCATGTGTACCATTTTGGGCCACGTATAACCTATATACAACAAATATAATCAATATTAGTGATTGAATAAGGATTTCCATAACTTAAATTAAGAAGGAGAATTGTGGGTCAATTAAAAAAATACAATACAAAAAGGAATAAGTATTTAATTTTATCTAGGATTTATCCAGTAAAGGTAACTTATATAACTTTTTGCTTCCGTTAGATACTGCAACCCTGACTTTGGCAGAAGCAGAAGTAGTGGGTTAATATGATAATTAAAAAAAAATAGAAAAATGTATTAATATAAAGTATTTAGTGAAATGATGCATAACCATCTAGTCAAAAGACGTCCACTGTTAGTGAGCAGTGAGTTCATAGGCCTCCACAAAAATAGACTCATCGACCGGTCCTTTGCTACTTACATTTAGTAGGGTCCCGGAACCTGGAAGTAAGCCTGCGCTCACTGGATCTGTATCATCAGTCACTCTCCAGCTATTGACCATCCGTTTTACGACGGGTATACCTGGCTACTGCCACTAAAGTACAGAAATTCCTTGACTTTAGCTATTTTATGAACCTCCTCGTTCCTTTTTCGAATACATAGAAATACTTCAAACCCTTTCCATTACTCTTCGATTGAACTTAAACTAGACTTTTCAAGCGATGATAGCTCAGTTGGTAGTGTATATAGACGCCGCGTCAAGGGACGTGAGTTCAAATCCACCTACAATGAGCTTTATTTTGGTGAAGAAAAATATCGTGATGAAACCATAGCATGGTGATAGGGTTTTTTCTAATACTCGCCTTGCTAGCTACCACCCTCAAATTGAAAACATTGCTGCCAAATACCTATAGATGTGTTCTGGCAGTTACACTTGACAGCCAGTCCCTCTACTAGGCTAAGCGTAGCCACTATCTTGGGCCACATAATCACTGAACATCTGGTGAGATTGTGGCCATAACGTAAACCTTAACTATAAAAAAAGAACTTACTTTTGAGTAATATTGTTAGTAACCATAAGTCATGGATTGTAACTATGGATTTGAAAATTTGAAAGTGTGCCACAGTTACTTATAAGGTTAATAACAGTGTCTACATTAAACATTATATAAAAAAGGGTAACTTTATTGTATTATTTCAAATATTATTGACTAAGCAATGAACTATATAATGAATGTTGATTAATTATAGCGAAATAGCATTTCTTCATTTGAACCGCTATAATGTCCCTTTATTTAAATATCTGACTTTTTTGTTCATTTAATCTATTTATTTTTTAATAATTCTCTGAAATCTTGCTTATTCGTTTTTCACGATTGCGCGGTTTATGAGATACTCGCTTTGACTGACAAAGGGCCCCTCATTACCTCAAAAGGCTTTTGTAGATTTCATTCGGGTTTTGAAGACTTCTTTACAACTTCTTGACTGACCTTTTCAATGTTTTATTATTATTTTCTTATTAATTTTAATGGTTACTTTCTGAGCTACAAACCAAAATATAAAGTTGTTATTTTAAATAATTTTAGATTTTCGATAATTCTTTAAAAAAGCATATGAAGTTTTATAAGTTCTATTCTAATGCTTACATATTATAAATAGTAAGGTTTCCTATGTCCTTCTGATACTGAGTTTATAACAGAATAGCGAATTGCCTTTGCACGGCTTTCCCGACATGATCGTAGTTAGGACCACTAAATTAGTAGGTTAGGACCTGGTTAGTTCGGCTTGCGAATCCTTGATCATTTTCCGGCAGCAACCCAAGCTGAGGTTCGATTATTCTAGTACCCTTACGCCCGCTGCCTTGCGCTGAATGCCCTTAGCACTCGCCCTAAAAATTTCCGTGAAGCTGTTAAAGCCCTTAAGGCTCATAGTGTATGTCAGTTCGAAGAAAATCAAAATAAATAGCGATTGATAAATTTACATGATTATATTTTTAAATGATATGTGTATTCTCTAACAATATTTTGGTGTGATTTTATCATATTTAGTAGCCTCAAGAATAAGTTATAAAAATTATGAAATTTAAAAGATAAAATTTACTACTATCATATGTTATTTAAATTACTACGCATTACTCTCCAATATAATGCAATGGACTGTGAAACTACTACTAAACATTTAATGGAGTCTCCCCATCCAACTAGTTACTCTAATAATGTTTGTTTTGTAATTGTATATTATACAGTTATATAGAACGTCAGCCCAATAAAATATATTATTATGTGGCAACCCAGACAAAGCATCCTTTTTCCTTCTTCCTGTTCCTGACGGCTGACGCCGATACACGTATATATTTTGTGTCTATCTATATTGTATAAAGTCTTCAATAAACAGAGTTACGGTCATACGGGTTTTATTTATAAAGCCATAAGATTTAGATATGTAAATATGAAATATATTAAGATATTAATTAAATATGTTCCAAATAAAAACACGTATCAAATATTTTAACAAGCGACGCCTAAAACAAAGTAAAAACACTTATCGCGGTAAAACCGTCACATAATATAAAATTTAATTCAAACTCTTACTATAGTTTTCAGGAAATCAATGGCATATATACCTTTATATAGTATAGTACCTGACACGACAAACATTGTTGTGTCCTGTAAATTATTTCTAGTGAATACTTTAGTTGTATTAAAAAATTACCAGATGAAGGTAGCAAGTTGAAAATTTAGTTTTATGTGTATTTTTTAATGCCATATAATATAAAAATTAACATAGAAATTTTAAGAAAAAAAAGAAGTTTGGGATGGATCACCCTTATCACTTTGTGGTATGAAAAGTAAATTAAGACTGATTCTCAGACCTACCGAATATACATATAAAATTTAATAAAAATCGGTTAAACCGTTTAAGAAGAATATGGCAAATAACATTGTATTACGAGAATTTTATAAATAAGATAAAAGAATAATTCACTGAATAACATTATACATAAAATATAACACAATCTAGGTTCATAAACGATTTCCTATAGAGATTGCGCAAAAGACATTTAACTTCAACGCGAGTACAGATCAGAATGTACCGAGAACAATTATACGAACTAATGGATATGAAAATTACTGCTAGAAATTGGTTCCTTGGAGCTATTTTAGCTTCTAATGTTCTATGAAATTGAAGTTACATTGCTGTTGATGTTCTAGGAGATTACTTAAACCGCAGCCGGCAAGGTGCTGTGTACGTAAAATTAATTTATCTTTGGATTTGTTGTTTTAGTATTTCATTTGTGTTATTGTCTAAGTAGGTTATTTACATTCGTTAATTAAAGTTACACATCTTCTTACGACGCATTATTATTTCTATAGGACAAAGATAGTCAAATCAAAGTAAACATCTTTTTTTATTTAAGCCCTAAGAAAGCGCTTATAAACGTTAAAACTACATCGGACTCGGAAATATTTTATTCTAATCTTTTTTTTCGGTACGTATTTATAATAATGTTTTAATGTGTGCATTTAAAATAGTTCTAGGCGGATGCGCAGACAAGAGTGTTAATTCCAGACATAACCATCGTTCGCATATTGATGCCCCTATAATAACTTCTTGACATCAAAACCCGTTTGACGTAGCGCTTGAACTTACTGTACGGTACTAATAAGTTACCACCTAACTTATCTAATTGAATTTATACGTTGTTTATTCATACCTGTCGGTCTATCTACTATCCTCAAGTTTAAATTTTTTTAACAAATACTTATAGATGTGTTTTGTGTGTGTTAACACTTGGATAGGGATTATCTTTCACCAAGTGTAAACTTAGGTATGCTTAGGTGCGTCACGTTCCATGAGAAGCCGGTGTATATCTAGCAACTAAGCAGTGTTCTAGGGACCTGTACCTATTCACGACTACCGTATATACGTTAATATAGTCGTCAAATTAACGCACTTTTGTTTTCTTATTTATCAGCATCACTTAGTGTGTGTCAAGGTACCAAAAAGATCTCCGTGAAAGATTCAAAGTAGTCCGAAAGCAGTCCCCAGTCACTGTTAATATAAGTGGACCCGTGGATCGTTGTAGTGTCTTATAGTGGGTATTTTACGCTTCTTAATAATGAATTTTACACGCCCTTATCACAGCATGCCAGGCATACAACGAAAGGATGTAGGTAAATGTATTTATACACCATGTTACCATGGTACCGATATGGTAGAGAGTGACGTCCCATAATTAATTGTATCTCACGAAGGTTGTTGCTACTTTTGGATAGTACTAAGATTATCATCAGGCGCAGAGCAATAGCTTATTTGTACTACCAAAAATAAAACTATATGAGATTGTTCAATTCACGCTGTAAGTAGGTATCTACACAAAAGTCATCGAAATTACACAAACAAATCGTTAATTAGCGAAACAGATTTCCGTATAACAGTAAGTCATAAATCTCTCGAATATAGGCAAAACACGCCACTTTGTTGGCATACCATTCCTAGTATATGCAAACATTATATGTGCAGTATTTTAAGCGAATTTCATCCATAAGCACTAAACATTAAGAGCTATAAAGTCAATGGTTATAACTTAGCCCACAAACATAGCCCACTATATCGATTAACCGTTTAAATGCGCACGGATCAAATAGACCGATTTATGATTCATACCTACTTAGCTACTTAGAATTCAATAGTATCGAGTTTTAATATTCGACAGATTAACAACTTTAATTATTTATATATTATATATATGAGATGAATGAAAAGGTAGTAAATGAAAAGATGACGGCTTATAGAGATTTCAGGAAGAAGATTATCTATTGCGCCGACCCGAAACGACTTGGGAACAGGACAAGAGGATGTAGATAATTATTGTGCTTACTAAATGGATAGAAAATAATATAATTGTTTGCTTTCATCGCAATAGAAGAATATTGAAGTAGCAGTTAGGATAAGAAGAATATGTTAAAAACGGGGACCTATAGAGATTATTATTTTGTGTAATGGTACGGCATTGTATATTTACCGGTTCGCTAGCAATCACTTTCATTAGGTAAAAGTGTAGTCAAACCCCAAACCAATATTAAAAATATAGTTCATGATATATTATTTTTAATTATCCTTCATATCCTACCTAGGTACGGTTGGCACAACATGTTTGCTTAGTTCCTCTATCAGCTGTCATCTCAGTGTTCATACATTTTACCACATTTATCCTCATATAGTCCATCTGTAACTTCTTCGATCTTACTCTACTCCTACATCTACACCTTTCCACTTATCGTTCTTTTCTAGTGGCATGACTTTGATCAATTCTTATAATATGACTGAAGCATAAGTAGTTAGACCAAGATTTTGTAGTAAGTTGGATAAAAGAAAAGACAACTACCTACTTGCAGCTACTACTAGGTTAATCGGCGTTAACGCTGTTCCTATTGATGCCTTGTCCCTTTGAGTTAGATTTCTAGTTTTTGTACACTTTATACATTAATTGTCCCCAGAAGCATTGACACTTCTTTATTATTGCTTATAAGGGCTTGTTATATTATAGTTTACTGTAAATTTACGTCTTTGATAGTGTTACTTTGAACTTCCACGTCAGACTTCATAAGTGTCAAACGTCAACTATCACGATATGTTACATGATTACTTTTTTTAAGTGTTAAGGTTTAGCGTTATGGCCACAATCTCATCTGATTTTATGGGTTGATATGTCCTAAGATGTTGAACACGATAAGCCTAGTGGAGTGACTGGCTCTTAAGTGCAACTGCCGGAACACACCTATAGGTATTTGACCGCTGATTTCAACTTGAGGGTGGTACCTAGCCAGGCGGGCATTAGAAAGACCCTACCAACTATGCTATGGTTTCATCACGATGGTTTCCTTCACGGAAAGCGTAAGCTCATTGTATGTGGATTCTAAGTGAGCTGTCATCGCTTGTAAATTATGTGAATGTTCATTATATATGATTTTTGTATGACAAAGAAATAAATAATATAGTAAGTTACTCTCATGCAGCAGTTATTTAAAACTATACATACAGGGTTTTGATATAGCCGATACTATATATGTTCATAAATACATATCTGTAACAGTGATGGAAAAGTTACGACCAAATCTAACATATTTTTGGAATTCAAAATGCCCTTGTATAATTAATAAAAGCGAATCTGCCTCCGCACGGGTTAACCCGAATTTAACTTACAGACATAGCATTTCTGAATCCGCCTAGATTCCTTGTAGATAATAAACAGTTTGTTTGGAACGCCAATATAGGTTTGTGCTATACCTGTGAATATTGTGCGACTGACAATAATGACGACTGAATAATAAAGTATTATGGTGTTATCAGACTGGATGTGTATTTTCTACTGAAGATTAACTGTCTCTGCTAACGTAGGACTACTCTTTCTTATTTCTAATAATGCGACCATAGCGCTACCTATCACATTTAGCAATGGTTTAAAAATATTTCTATGATAGAAATGTTTATTATGGTTATGACTATTATAATGGAAGTATGTTTTCGGATAATTGTTAAGTAAAATAAAAATAAACACAAACTTGGAAATTTTCATTTTGATCGTTCATACAATGTTGAAATAATAACATTTATATGCTATCTCAGAAAATAGATTTTATTTTACAGTACAAAAGTTTTCAAATATTATTTAAACTTGATCAGTAGTTTCAGAGTGATACACTTGTAAGGGCATAGATAAACAGAAAAAAGTAAAAAATACATTCTATTTGACTCTGTCTCGTTAAAAAGTATACTAAAATTATAATTGGAAAAAAGAATATGATGTACCGATTTGATTTAATTACAATTTAAAGCTATCAATAGATATTAAACTTTAGCGGCAGGTCTCGGACACAGTTTGACTACAGTGTTGACAAGTAGAATGCCCTTTAGGTTGAAAAGTAAAATGTATAAGTCCATTATAAGACCTGTCACATTGTATAGATGCGAAGTGCGAAATGCGAATGTTGAAATGGATCTGTGGTGTTACAATAATGGATAAAGTCAGGAATAAGTATGTTAGAGAAATTTTGAAAGTGAGGCCAGTGGTATAGAAGTTGAAAGGGAATCGTTTGTCTTGGTTCAGGCATGTCATGAAAAGAGGAAACACATGTGGTGTATAAAGCCATGGATAAGAATGTTTAAGGATGGAAGGGAAGAGAAAGACCAATGAAAAGATAGAAATTATAAATATATTCTTACACATTAAACAATGTAATTTTAAAATTCTATTTAAACTGAAATTCAATAGAAAAGCCCAATGAAAATAGGCTTATGTATATTTGAGAATACTTTAAATTAAATTATTTTCTAAACTGAAAACTTTTATTTAATAGCAGTGGTGATACGGTATAAAACGGCGACTGTAGCTTTATATATTAGTTGTAAGCCAATGCACTGTGTTAGAACATGTAACGTTATGTCTTTACTAATATTATGAATGCAAATGTGAGCTTGTTTGTTACGTATACCCGTAAGCCGCTTAATCGGTTATGATGGATCTTGGTGTAGAGGTAGATGGTACCATGAAAACTCAGGAGGCTACCTTTCCTCACGAAATCATTAATAAAGAAGGGTAAAAAGAGGGATAAACTTTTTATTGCGTCATCAGTTTTGCTTAAAGAATAATTGTTTATAATCAATAATGTATGTATAATTATTTCGTATTTTCAAACTTTTCTTAATAGGGCTGAAATTGCGTTGTAAATATAATATACAATTCATATTCTTGACACTAAAATATGGCAGGTAGGCAGGTGTTAGACAGTAAACATGGACACAAAAATTGTGTATGAAAATTCACATTTACCAACATCTTCAAAGAAATAAAACAATAGTATTTTATAGAAATATGATTTCTGTATAGATCGATAACCAGAATCAGTTGACAAAATCAATATTACTACGAGCGGAACTGCGGGGATTAGTTAGTATTATGTATAAGTTACCATTAAAACTAGATAGCTATTAATGTTCACATCATCTAGCTTAATGGCACATGAATTGATTCACTCCATTATCGGTTAACATCAAGAGTTTTGAAAATTTTATCTAGATAAAGTTTAGGATATTTTTCTCACAAGTCGATCAACTTGAGTAGTTTGGGCGGCTGAAAGGAGTATGCCTACTTATGAAACACACAAGAATAACTAACCCTACACTGGTTTCACATCCACTCTTTGTACTAAGTATAGGCAACTGTCAAGTCAGAAGTCTTTAAAGAAATCCTTATCTACCCGCTACGTTGAGGGTACAAAAGTAACTTATAAAAATAAGTTAAAGGGATAATGGATAATGGGACCAACAAAGTAAGTAGATTAGATCCATCTACGAAAAACTTAACATCGCATGATAATAGTCTCGTCCTATGAGTTTATTAGTTCGACGTGATATATCGTCAACGGAATTGTACTTTCCTTATATATGTGGATAATGAAATTGTATTAGAAGGAAATGTGTAGGTATAATTAAATAACACATTGAAAATGATTTCTTAGGTTTACGCGAATATTATTCATTGAAATAAAACTAATTTAAACGGATTTTATCGCGGTTATTTATTAAATTTTGATCCCGACGTTTCGAAAGCTTTTCAGCCTTCGTGGTCACGGGGCGGACTGAGGTGTAGGTTGTCCAGAAAAGTTTATGTTACTGTGTCTACCTTCAATTTAATTTTTAATATTTATAATGTTCCGATCTACGCAGAAAGAGCTCACAGTGTCTTGAGGTCTGGCAATTGGTCTTTTGGGTTCCGATTTAAGCTATATGTTCTATAGGGACCCGCGTAAAAGAACATATAGCTGATGTTAAACACCGACGCTCTACGAAGTCTGCAGTTGCTGAACATTCAGAAGAAGGCTCCAAACATTATCTTCGATTCGACAAGCCACAAATCCTTGCCAAAGAACACCGATTCCTACCTAGGATGATTCGTGAGGCTATTGAAATTAAAAAACATCCAAATTTCAATAGAGAAGATGGTTGGAAGCTAGCACAAGCCTGGGATCCAATTATACATTTAATTAAATCGGAACCCAAAAGACCAATTGCCAGACCTCAAGACACTGTGAGCTCTTTCTGCGTAGATCGGAACATTATAAATATTAAAAATTAAATTGAAGGTAGACACAGTAACATAAACTTTTCTGTACAACCTACACCTCAGTCCGCCCCGTGACCACGAAGGCTGAAAAGCTTTCGAAACGTCGGGATCAAAATTTAATAAATAACCGCGATAAAATCCGTTTAAATTAGTTTTATTTCAATGAACACATTGGAAAGTTCGTGTATAGAAAATTAACCCTTAAATAATTATGACGGTATATCTTTTAGCACGTTTAGTTAACAGAATATGTGAAAACAACTTGCTTTCATTTCAAAAATAGGTATAATTACGAAGTATTGATTAATCATCCACATTTTAGAATATTAAATTCGTATGAACTCCAAATAAGTGTACGTTTATAATTAAAATATAACTATATAGGTGAATTCAATAAGCAAGTATTTGTCTAAAAACAAATTTTCATTCAAATCATTAAAGCCGTTTCTGACATACGAAAAATGTATATATATATATATATATATATATTATTATTATAGTTAATTAAATAGATATGCATTAATATGATTATACACTTGGCGATAAAACTATAGTGGTCTGTCTCTGTTAATTCATCGTCTTTCGGGAATTTCCTTTAGATATTTTTGCTGCCCAGAGGTTCAGCATGACAGTGATAACCGCTGTTAAATTAGAGATAGTTCGGCAGTTACCTTTGTTGATCGATTATGCTGTGCATAGAATTATGTTCCATATGACTGTAAAACTGTAAAAATTTAATAAAGACCAACAAAACACAGTTTTTATTGTTTAGCGATATGACCACAACCTCACCTGATATTAAGAGATGTGTGGCCCAAGATGGTCGATACTTTAAACCCAGTGGTGTGTCTAGCTTTCAACTGCCGGAACATGCCTATAGGTATGCGGTAGCCGATTTTCAACTTTAGCTAAACGGGTATTAGAATAGGCCCTACTACTATGCATGGTTTCGTCATAATATTTTTTCACTAATAGCTCAAAATTATTGTAGGGATACGAACTTACGTCCATATACGCGGTGTCTGTACACGCTACCCCTGAGCTATAATTGCTTCAGCATATATAAGTTCTTCTAAAATAAATAAATAAATTTCAGAAGCGTATGATATTGAAATCAAGTTTGTAACTAGCTATAATAATATCATGTCATATGCAACACGTTCCAACTTTAGAACGACGTCCGCGAATAAAGTGCAGTTACAAAGTGATAAATAATACCTCCGAACAATGTTACTACGAGCTGAATGTTGAACAGTTTTGCCGCTTAATGCAAACTCGTTTGTAGTTTCCGAGCTCTTTCACGGGAAATGTAAGTAAATGTCGCTTGATTCTTAAATTAAAATTGTGATGCAAAAAACTATATATCTATACATACAATAAGATTATTTTAACATGTCAGTACTTTCTAGATTTCTGCGTAAAATATTATTGCAAGTGACTAATAATAAGTAATACAATACATATACATTATTATTAGAAATGTATCAGTCTGTTTGTTTGTACAAGCGTCACGGCTACAGTATGTTTATAATAAAAAGTAAAATTATAAACCGTATCCTCGAGTAACATTGAGTCTTAGTTCCATTAAAATCGGTTAAATCTATTAAAAGTTATTGTAATTAGAACGACATCTAGTAAAGTAAGAATGACATCGCTGGCACATCTAGTAAGATATATTTTTTTCACTGTGGCTTTGCTCCCATTAATATCGATTTTATCAAACAAATCGGATGACGTAATACAAAGTTTTATACAAAATTTCATAATCCTCTCTTTAACCTACGTCCAATATATTTTGCGCGAGTAAGAGTAGACTATATATCCTTTTTTGTATCCCTGAACGAGTATGTAAAATTTTATGAAAATCTCTTGACTAGTTTAGACGTGAACAAAAACTTTAAAAAGTATTGTGAATATTAGCATAAGTTTAATATGTTTACTAAACTCAAACGTTTATTGGCTACAAAATAAAACAAATACTTCAAACTTTAGTAGTTCATTGGTTAATTACTAACTAGCTGACCCGGTGGACATCGTATCATATTACAAAACTTTGAATTTTACGGCTTTTGTGTACTATAAGATATATGTATTGTACATATAAACACTCTATCTATTGCTGAAAATTTCTTTAAAATACATTGAATAATTTAAAAGACCTAAGCGAACAAACAGTGGAAGCGACTTAATTTTTTACTATGCTAAGATTTGCAAGTAACAATTTGGAAATGATTAGAATATTTAAAATATTTTTCTTCCTATCATAAAATGCTAAGTGTTAGAACACTCAGAAGCTTAGTAGTTTTAGAAGAATAATCGGTTCAATAGTAATGACGCGATGAGAGACATCGTGTGAAAGAGAGAAGCTAACTACGAAGCAGTGTCTGTGACTTACCACTACGGATGTAAGTTTATGGGCCCTCATAACATACAATTGACTTGCATATTCAAAAAGCCAAAGCCTACAGATAGACGATGAATATCATTTTTTGTTTATGTTGCGCAGCAATGTGACTGCACTGCACTTGGTGTTAAATAAAGTGCAATCCAAATAAGGGGCAACTGACACTGAACCAAAATTTACTGCCAGTCACCGCTATCATGATGACCTGCTTAAGTAACCCTTCACAAAACCTTTAGCTTTGTATAATTTAATTTACCTTCGAATGAATGCAATGATTTTCTAGAAAAACAAAATTGAGCCTTCCATTTTACAAAACTAAAGTAGGAATAGTTTCACGCAGGAACTATAAATAATAAACATGTCAGCAACGGTGTTAGTATTAAAGTTAAAGCATTTTAGATAATATCCCAACAAGGGTGCGAGTTTAGGGTCAGATACTACAATGTTAATGGTGGCTCCATAAATGTAAAGAGCAGGTACAAACTCAGCACCCTTCGGAAACTTCGGGCTAATCCCGTTACGGGATTTGCTTAGTTGATCACTTTGAAGATTCAACAATTCTCCTAGGTATTGTTTTTGAAATTAGTTAGGAGCATAGGTTCTTTTCTATTTATTTAGTTTTTGGCCTAAATATAACATAATAGAATTCTAAGACGAAGGAATATTGAATATTAATTGTCAATAGAGTTGAAATAAATAATAATTGTGTGAATTAATTAACTCAATTAATCCGAGTCAATCGCGTAGATTCTTGTTGACAGTTTCCAACTTGGGAATGGATTAATGTATTAAAATATTATATACTATGTTGCAATTTATAAAAGTTAAATAATAATAATGGGTAAAATTTAAGTATATTTAAAGGTTTCAAATGATTCAATTATGTTACATTATGTTATTATTTTTGAAACAAGTGAAAAACGTATTCTAATCTATTTGTTTCATTATCATTAATAACATTAAAACACTCGGTTGAAACGAATTTCCTTACGAAGTACATTATTATTGATATATTATTGATTAATAAATACAAATACAAATAAATTAATTACTAGCGTCTGAGAGCAATAAACTGAAAAAAGAGACAACTAATGAATTGAAGGAATGGTAGGAAATTTCGAAATTAATATATTTTTTCTACTTGTGAAAATAAATACTTTATTGTACATCATTCAATTCATCTAATGCATATAATGTGCTACAGCCGACACGTATGTAGTGTACGAACTATACCCCCGCAGCCGTTAAGAACTTAGTGGCTATTTTGAAGCAATAAGCGCGCACCTATGACTGGGTACAGCCAATAGTGTACGCGCTATGGACAACCATCTACACTATAGAAATATAGTACATCTAGAAAACACTACAGAAAGGGTCGTCACAGAAAAATCTTGCATATTAATTTGTCTAGTCTCCAACTGTACCATGAGATCAGGAATTTCGTTCCAATAACCTTAATTATAAAAAACTGAAAGCTAATATATGACTTAGAATATTATAGAACGTTTTTTTAATTATTTTGTAAGGTAAGGATATAAATATTTCCTTAATCAATTATTACCTAATAAAGACTCGATCCCAACTTTTGGCCGTGGGAATTACTCACGTCTTGCCCAGAGAGCTTGGTATTAAGATGGTATAGTTGATCGTAGGCCTATGTAATTGAAATTTCAGTTTGAAACTATATTGTTTGACTTGATACAGTTTTGATAGTATTAATTTAATATTAGTAAGAGCGGTGGTTACTCGGTCAATCTGCCTTCGAATTCAATACGTTATAAAGTTATAATATCAGCTTTGAAGCGACGCAGTTGTTGTACAATACCTATTACGAAGTAGTCGTTCTAGTTTTAGTATTAAAATATTTTATAAAATCTACATTTATTACCCTATTACTAATCTCATATCATTAAATGTCAAATGAAGAGAATTATAGAACGAAAGCCAAAATTATTAGACATGTATTATGAAAATAAATAGCCATTACAAAGGGTGCTAATAAATACGTTTGTATATAATTTCGTTTGAGTTTTTTATGTATATTTGATGATTTGACCGGTTTCGGCCATGGTGATCACTGAGACTTCTAGTCTAATATGTACTCGGAGGTCAGTAACGGCAGCAGTCAGATGCCCAGGATATATTAAGGTGCACAAGTGCATGCACAAGACACAGGTGCACATACTCATCCTTGTCCTTCTGGACCCAGTAGAAAGAAGACCATTACGACTGGACAAGGATTCAGACAGATGGTATAGTATCAGATTGAGAAAGTTACAAGGAGGTAGTATTATCTCAAACTCCCTTAATCATCTTTCGTGATACCCACGGGAAGATATTGGCTGGTGATATTTTATTTTGCCGGCACCACACGGCTTGTATATATATTTATTGTAACATTGGCAAGGCCTTTCTTAGTATGCATTTTTAGAAGACTAGATTGTTTTTATTAATTTTATCCTTGTGCGGTAAGATGATGACTAAAAAGATGATAAATATTAACAGAGCAGTATCGATAGACAGTCTCTAAGTGTGTCTGCATCTAAATATACATTGATTGATTACACAGCGCATTAACCTGAAGATAAGTCACTATGTCAGTTTTATCAACCATGTGTCTAATTGTCGCGACCCAATGAGGTACAACACCATCTTCCTGCAATTCCTTATTCAAAAATGTATACAATTGCCAATTTACTTCTTTTAGGAGCATATTTAGATGCTACAAATCTGATAGGTGTTTAGGTTAGAAAATTTTCTTACATGGTACATATTATAGAATATTCGCTCAGACATACCACCATTTAAACAATCTACCGAACGTTTAATATCAATAAGAAAATCCTATCGAATGAAATCGACGCACGTCGCCGGCTTTCCTTGCGAGTTTCCGACTTATCCGATAGGTATTCGATGCATAATAATCATCGGCATGCGTTTATACGAATTCCTCGGTGTGTTCGAGCTTCGATCCAGCTCCACGGGTCTCGTCTCTTAGACCTTTTTCGCACGTGCATCGAATGGTGAACGGATCGACTAATTGTTTTATAACGGCCGTTCCTCTATTATGACTACGAGATTTTTTAATTGTTTTATACGGTTACGTATTGTTACGTTCTATATAAAATTCTCGATTCTCGAAGTCTTTGGAAAAATCTTGATATTACAGATATATATATCTAGATATATTCGATATTAAAGATAGGATCGCAGAAGAAAACCACATCAAAAGCAAACAATTCCTCAAGATAACTCACTATTCCTTCCTTTAAATGATACCGGTATGCTGAAAATAGCTTTGGGTCGCTCTAGAAATTTCGATCTACTCTTTTATCGGATAAATAACCAATTTATATTTCGGTGGAGGACAGTTCTGTCTTAAACATCAAAGCGAATGTAAGTAGCGATAAGTGGAAGTAATCTTCAAGAAACTACAACTAATGATTGGCATAAATAAACAAGACTATAATGTATTACAGAGTATTATAAGGACCTGTTTCTCGGAAATATACTTACACTTACACTTTCTTCTCATGTGCGAATAGATTATTTTATTGCAAATAGACTGTATTTTTATACTACCTATGGTTGCAGTAAAAAAAAATATGGAATTTTTGGACTTCTTAATTATATGGGTGTACATGGCATCACACCTGGGTTAGTATGATGATTCTTTCCGTTTTAAAAAGAATATTAGAAAATATTGTTTTTCTGTTTCTTTAGGGGCCATATATGTAATAAGAATAATTGAGAAATCTGTTTATGGTAAAACAAATATAAAAGGAGTAGATAATAAAATGTAATGTAAGAAAAAATATGATGTAAGATAAAATGTAAGAAAAATAAATAATTTTATGAGGAAACAGAGGAGCTGGTCAAAATTTTGGAATAAATACACTTAACTCAAATGCTATGTTTTTTTATGTAGTAGCGGGCAAACGAGCAAGTGTGTCATCTGATGATAAGTGATCACTACCACCCATGGACACCCAGAACACCAGAGGAATGGCGGGTACGTTGCCGGCCTTTATTGGAGGGAATGGCTCTCAAGTGCAACTGCTGGAACACACATATTGGTATTTGGCGACAGATTTTCAACTTGAGGATGGTTGCAGGCCAGGCGGGCATTAGGAAAAGCCCCACCACCATGCCATGGTTTCCTCACGGTGTTTTCCTTCACTATAAACTCAAGCTTATTGTAGGTGGTTGAAGTCGAACTCACGTCCCATGATGCGACGTTCCTACACACGACCACTGAGCTATCATCACTTCAATGTACAGTATACACACAATCACATATACATGCACACATACATGTATGCATGCATGCATGCATACGCAATTCAAGCAAAACACTAATTTGCTGTTTTTAATATTTGAAAACGATATTTTACTATATATTTTATTATTCGATTTCTAAATTAGTAACGATAAATAAACATGGGTATACCTATTGTAGATAAAGTAACTATTAAGACAAAGCCAACCGTTCATTTTACCAAGTTCAATACCCATGTGATACAATTCTAATAAAGTATACTTTCTACTGTTTATGAGAATACTATAAACATAAATAAATAAAAATACGATGTCTTTTATAAGATTCAATGAAATATTGATGTGCAGATTACAAAAAGTTTGTTTTGACAGTTTTCAAAAGATGCGTTCTTTTTACGAAGTGGTTTTTAAAATTTACGAAGTCTTCATTTGTTATATACAGATATAAATGACTAGATTTTATTTTGTTAGAGAAATTTGAAATTCGAATATCGTCTCTTCTTTTAATAAATCTAAAACATGAAATACAATCTTTGTAATTTACAACACAAGTTTATACGTTAATCGCAAAAATAACTTTTGTGCCTGCTTTAGTCGATTTAATAATATATTTCGTATTTTTTCGGTCGTTTACCGCGTACAGTCATCGACTCAGGAAATACATTTCGCTCTTGTCGAAGAAATTGATGGCAAGCTTAAAGCATAAACATAAATAAAATAACAAAGTTTCGCAGATATTACTAAAGTTCCTTTTATGCAATCGTAATTGTGTGAAATCTTATATATATGATACTAGCATTTGCCCGCGACTTAATCTGAGTGGTAAAAGTTTATTTTTCTATCGCTTGGGTATAGATAGCCGATCGCTATTAAACTTAACAAGTACACGTCTGAAGATTTCGTGTAAATTTCACCAGAATCTGTCCAGGTGGTTTGATATTCATCGGTGACCTACACATTTCCAATTTTATTATACATCTTACAAATACTATAATGTATTCACTTGAAACATATACAAGTACATAAGTAACTAGTCCTTAACTGCCCGCTAAGCTGCGCATACAAAAGTAAATGGAAAAAAAATATGAACTATGAAATTAAAAAACTAAGTAACCTAGAACAATCTACGAAAGGTTTCGCATGGAATAATCATAGACCTATCAAGATAAGCTCAGAAGTTTTAAAGTGATCGAGCATCAAAGGAACTGTATTTTCCTTATATGTACATTTACATATATGGATTAATTATATAAAAGAAATAATACTCCGTAAGAAAAATGTAACTGGAAAAATATAAAAGTGACTCAATCGTTTGAAATTTAATTACAAGAAGCCGTTGACCGTCTGCAGACAACGGAAGAGGACGCCGCTCCAGGCTGGCATTTCCGTTATAAACAGCGGGCGGTAGGAAACAAAGTGCATTCAGTGTTTTAAATGAAAACACATTATGGCATACTAATTAGTAATTATAGTTTTTTACCCTCTTTATTGCAGTTTCATTGCCCAGAGCGTTGAAAGTTATAATATAATGCATCTCATCTATTATAAACTTATTTGAACTAATTAAAGTAAGTTACCGGGCAAAAGAATGATCACACTGTAGTTGGTGATCTTTTTAAATACTTTTTAGGGTTATCGTAAGGACCACAATTTGACCTGATGTTAAGTGATGATCATTATAACTTCAGCCTGTTGGACATAAGCCTCACTATACTTTCTTCACAGTGTGCGGCTTTATGCCCCCTATAACCAACGTTCCCCGCGACCTTCACAATATCATCCGTCCATTGGTCGAGAGCCGTCCCACGCTGCGCTTTCCAGTACGCGGTCGCCACCCTAAAATCTATTTACCCCAACAGTCATCGATACTTCGAGCTAATAAATAATAAAAATGATGATGTGAGTACGCAAAGCCTAGTGGATGGACTGACTCTCAAGTGAAATTGCCAGAATACACCTAAAGGTATTTGGTGGCAGATTTTCGACATGAGGGTGATAGTTAACCCTCTCCAGAGATTAGAAGAATTGTAAAACCTGTAAAGTCACTGCTCTGCGGCAACACGGAATTTTTAAGTGTATCAACGATTCATTTTAGTGGTTAGTGTCGGCTGCCTGTCTCTCGATGAGTCACCACACGCCCCTGTAGACATGGTCTGAGCTCGAGTACTATTACAATGAAGCGATAATAGCACATTTCGTAGTGTGTACGAATGCCGCATCAAGGGGCGTGAGTTCGAATCCACCTACAATGAGCTTGAGCTTTAGGTGAAATCGGTGAAATCATCGCATGGTGGTAGGGATTTTTCTAATGCCCGCCTGGCTAATTACTACCCTCAAGCTGAAAAATCTGCTTCCAAATACGTACAAGTATGTTCCGGCAGTTGCACTTGAGAGCCAGTCCCTCCTCTAGATTTAACATGTCACCACCTTCGGCCACATCGTCACTTAACAGCAGGTGAGATTGTTAATTAAAATGAGTGGTAGCTAGCCAAGAGAGCGTTAGAAAAAGCAACTAGCACAATGCTATGGTTTCATTAATATGTTATTCTTTTCCGAAAATTAGCTCATTGCACGAATTCCAACTCACGTTCTTTGAAGCGCCATTAGACTATGTTACCACTGAGTTGTCATTGCTTCTAATTTATTATTTAACAGGCAATGGTAATTTTTCATACATCCTTCGTACTCAAAGTTACACATGCCAAGTGAACAGTTAATATGGATTTTAGAATACGTTCAATACAACTTCAATCATATATCACATCCCAACTCAGCTATAGCTCGAAGATAAACCTGTCAAGTTAGATAGCTACAAACAGAGAATTGGAGACTTAGTTCGATCTAAATTACACAAACTCGATACAGGTTGTTTAGCTACCAGCAACTTCCCACATTAATCTTGTCGCGCTGTTCCGGGAAACAATGAAATCAGTATTGATTGCTCGCGGTAACCTAGCCTCGGCTTGTATTTGGCTAATGATGAGATTGCTATCAGATAAGGCACAGTTTTCGAATAAATATTTATCTTATGATAATCGAAATTGTTATTTCAAACATACGAATATGTACGTTAATTAGTGTTTACCTAATGGACTGTAACATCAAACCATATGCATTATTAAAAAAAAATAGGCATTTTTTGTCTTTGTAGAGTCATCTTTAAATAGAAAAGAAGAAAAGCGGCAATCCATCAGCAGAGAAAAAAGTACCGAAGGGAAGTCTTTACCTTTTTTATATATATAATAATAAATTCTGTAATTCTGACTGTAAATGAAGCCTAAAGTCTCACATTTGATTGCTTTATGTCCCAAATTATGTGTCTGTCTCAGTTTGTATTTTGATTCGACATATATACGGTTCTACTAATTTTTATTCACGATTAAATATATTTTATTCACGAAGAGCATACTTTGATATCATGACAAAGTATTGATACTGTGCCTGATGATCAGCACAGTACAGTTTTATATTTCATAATTATTTACTAAATACAATAGAAATAATAGATAAAATAATAAATTTATATATTTTTAAATACAATGTAAGTTTACGCTTTCTTTTACAAAAATACCTAACACTGGATACCATAGAATATATAATATAGTTCATAGGCATTAACAGTTTTAGTTTGCAAAAAAAAACAAATCAAAGACATCAAATTGATCAAAATTTTCCAATTTTAGAAAATAAACGAAGTAATCTCTCCGTATTTACAAAACAGCCCCTTAACAAAGCCAACATCCATCAAACGGAAGTGTTTCCAGCTCTTAAGGCAGACAAACAGTTGAGTAAACTTCATCCGACTCTTTAAGACTTGATTCATCGCACTTTTGTTTGCTAGCTCTATAATATGTTGCTGTTAGTTTCTTTATTCTTGGAATCGAAGTAGAACAGCAAGTGTGTTTATTTTTTTCTATTTTACAAACAAATTGAATGACATTACTTATTAAAATATATGTACATATTTTTAAAACAACTCCCGCATTAAGGGTCTAACCTGGTGTTGCTGGGGACTTTACAAACATACAATTCACGGACACAAGGTAACACTCCGACTCAGCACAATCATTCACACAAATAATTTTCCTGTGCGGCAGTAGCGAAGGGCGGAAATCTGAAAAACGGAAGTCGAACCTAAAAATAGGAACTTACCTAACAAAATAACAGCTCTTCACTACCATTACCAATATTTCTATGACGAATAAAGATCCTTAAACCCAAAAAAGAAAAACTTTTTATTCAGTTTACAACTGCTTGTCAACCAAGTATTTTTATGACAAACACATTTATAGTATTATATAACAAATCGCTACCGCCTCTTTATCTATAGTCGTATCTAGAAAGATACGACTTAATTGGATTACATGCTCTGTGTTTTCAAAAATAAATCTGTTAAACAACATTCTATGTAAATTAATGCCATTTCTAATGTTAACCTCAGAAACCGTGAAACTGTTAACACTGATCGCTACCAACAGCTAATGATCGATTCAAATCTAAAATTTTGTAAAAAAAAAATTAGCAATATATAGAAAAAGGTAAGACGAAATAATTTTGCTCCATGATAATACCCCATCATCACACACAGCTAAACTGGTCAAGGAAACAATCCAGGCAGTCAATTGGGAAATACTAGTGAATACGGTGTATTATTCAGACTTGGCTATATTCAATTATGATCTATTGGCATCTCTGAGACACGGTCTCGTTAACCAACACTTCAACTCATATGAAAATGTATGAAAATGGCTTGATTACTGGTTCATTTCCAGAGAAGAATTTTTTTTTTGGCGAGGCATTAATAAACTGCTGAAAAGTTGGGACATGTATAACTAGCAATGAAAATTATATTGAATAAATTATATCTTATAGTTTTTTAATAATATACATGTAATTTTTACAACAAAAAACAAACGGTTGTAATAATGAAATGCTGTTGCTAGTATTTACTGTTGACTTGACTTTATCTATATAGTATTTTGATGCACTTGATTTCAAATTTGAAAATTATCATCTCTAAACTACCGGTCGTAATGTGGTTAAGCAAAATGTATTTAATAATTAGCCATTCATACATTAATATAATTTTCCTGTACATATTACTATCAATGTTATGTAGTACCAAGTTCTCAGTTAACCCTATTTAAAAGGATTTAAACACAGGGCTCTGTGTACCACAAACATGGCACGATATCGACGACGCTATAATTAGTACCTATCAGGAGCAACGAATAGCGTTTCATTAACGACCCAAAATACTTCTAAATTATCCGGTTTGAGTCATAAGCGGTAATGAATATATTATTTCGCAAAAATTTTGTTTTACTTAATGTAATCCATATCCGGAGTCACTTTTTCGAGCGCCGTAGAATATACGATTAATCGTCAATCCTTGTTGTCATGCTGTAAATTGTAGTAGATTAGACAAACCAGCAGACTGTTAATCAGATGAAAAGAACTGCAAATGTATAATATATTGAACTTGCTTGTTTGGAACGCGATCTAAATTTCTTACTATAAAGCTATGCACAGCTCGTATGCGGTATCTACTCACGTCCTTGCCAACAGCCCGAGCCGAGGTTCGACCAGTTCATGACTCCCTTGCGCTCGTTGCCTCTTGAGCTAAGTGCCTCTGCACTTGCCCCGTAAAGCTCGGTAAAGCTGTGAAAGCCCTTAAGGCAAACAGCATTTTTCTAATCAAAAAATAAATCAGCATGTGTGTTTTTGCCATGAAACAATAAGACGGAGTTAGGTTGTACAGCTCTTATGGACACTCACGTTTTTACTCTAGCTATCAACTGTCCACCGCTGTAGGCATGCAAATTTATATCAAAATCAAATGACACAGTGACAATGAAATACAAAAATTAAATAGCCATAAACCTTCCACGAACGTTTCTACTCTGAATGGCCATACTCTCATTCCGATAAGTTTTGTAAATATAACTTGATCGCACGTCGAAAAATTAATAAAATATCAATATGACAGCAAGCAAGTTTAAACTATCAAATTTATTTATATTCCTAAAAAATATTCACGTGAAATTTATTCCAAAGTTGAAGTATATAGAAAATAAAGATGTCTATCAACGCTACTATAACTATTATGATACCATACGGATTCTGGTCGGTTTACGAGTGTCGGAGGAATAGCCAGAATTATGTAGTATCTCGGTGCCATCGTAAAAATACAACTTCTATAAAGTGTCACCTCGGTCTCACAGTTGGATAGAATAATAGAGAAATGTTCTAAGTGCTACTCAGATATTTATTTTACTAATCCTAGTTCAATATTTTGAATGAATTTTATTATTGCATGAGATAAATATGTGTATAAAGCAATTATGGCTGAGTGATAACGTATAAGGAACTCCAAGTCAATAGAAAGAAAAAGCGTCGAGATTAAGACATGATGTTGTTACAAAAGATAATACAGCTTAACATGTAAAATGTATTTTAAATAATTTCACTAGACAGACACACGTTTACTATATGATCATAAGTTTTCATCCTGAGAAAGATAGACTAAGCCAGTATTTTAAAAAATGACTTTTTTTCTCTTGTCCTGTTTCATGTTCTTCCCCCATACATACGTATACTAGCTTTTACTTGAGGCTTCGCTCGCGTTAATATTGATTTCTTCAAAATCGGATGACGCAATGAAAAGTTTCTTACAAAGTTTATTCCTGTCTTTACTACATTTTCAATAAATTTTTCGCGGAATAAAAGTAAGTCATCACCGCTTTCATGTTCCGATCTACCTTTATTCCAAAATTCAACATAATCGATTCTGTGGTTTCGAAATGAAAGCGTAACAAACTTACGCTCGCATTTTTAATATTAATATGATAAACCAAATAGGTAAAGTTAAGTATTATTCTGTGAAATAAGAAAAACTAATTTTGGCTCGACCCTTTATTCCGTTTCTTATTTGAATATAACTAAGATGATAGAAATTCTAGAGTTTGCATTATAGTAAACAATTATCATATATTACTGTCTTTTTTAACCTATAGGTATTATTAGAAAGTTGCTCATTTTCAATTTCATTTCCCCTAAAAACTTTGAAAACTCTACTCTCTGTAAGACAACATATGGTTCTTTAACTGCAACCTTAAAATGATGGAGATTTCATCTGTAGGCTTGTCTCAAATAGAAGAACATTTCTAGAGAAACATCTCTATGCTCTCTCTTGCTACATAATTACAGGTTTAAACAAACTACGATCTGAATTAAGTACCCTTCAGCTTGTACTACAGTAGAAATTGTATGACGAGTGTTTGTACGGATTGACACGGTATCTCAAGGACCATTCATTTATTACGTAAACAGAATTTTAGTAATTTCTGCCTCTCCTGTTCATCTTGTCAGCAAAAGTAAAACGCAGAAATAACTAAAGAATAGAGTGTGAGTGAGAAGAAGAATGAAAATGAGTTGTGCAAGTAAACATTTTATTATACACCATTCAATTCTTCTAATTAATTATAATACTCTACGAAACAGCTGACGCGTACACCGTGTATAGAATGTATCTGCGCAGCCATTTAGAACTTACTGGATGTCTTGAACCAATAATCGCGCGCCTATGACTGGGCACAGCCAACAGTATACGCGCTATGCATAACATTCTACAATGTCTAGACTGTAGAAATATAGTGCAATATAGGACACACTAAGGGTCGTGAGAGCAAAATATTATATTTTTATTTGTCTATCCTCTATCCGTATCCTACGATGTGGAACTTCGTTAATACATTGCTAACATAATAACCTTCCAAACCCCCTCCCTCAAACCCGACCACATAACAAAAATAAGCAAAACAACGACCCCTTCTGCTTTTGGTGCTTACTTAATACTTGGATAGCCCCTTACAGACAAAACAAATTTGTTCGCAAAAGTTTATAAATCGGAACACAGTAAAACGCCACGGACTGGCGATGAATACTTCATTACTACGAAAATAGGGCGAAGGTTGCCTTTTCATACGCTTTGTAACGTTTTTATTTACGAACATTACGCTCGATGTGTTACAGTCGATACGAATTCCGCGGGAATCCGAAATTCCTCATTCAAAAGGATGGAAACATCAATTGTGTGGGCGAATATAAATTGGCAATACTTCCGTTCCTACAACACATTCACTTTGATTTTTAATGATTAGCTTTCGCTTATACTTTTAACGTTTCTTTTGTTTTCTATTTATAGGTTATCATTTATCTAGGTTTCGTTTTATGCTTACATCCTCACCTGATGTTAAGTGGCGATGTGGTACAAGACAGTGAACACACTAAACCTAGTGGTGGGATAAATCCCGGAACACATCTAGAGGGATTTTCGGCAGATTTATAAACAATAGTAGAATGCTTAATCTATAACATAGAGTGATTTGGCTATTAAAATTATTATTAAAAAAGTCTGAGAAATAATCAGTACTTGGTGATAGATTTTGAACACGACGAAGATAGTCTTGTACTAGAAATAATTTTTCTATATTTTGTATTAATATTGTTATTTTATTTTATTCACTTAATATTTTGTTAATTGTGCCTGCTGAGGCCTTCTTTAAATAACCGCACAATATAACGCATCTTAAAAATATATTATAAGAAATTAGATATAGTGCGGCTGTTGACGGTCCTTAAATTATTAAATTAATTACAGTAAAATTACCACAATTCTACATTTTCATATCATTCTCTTAATTCAAAGTTTAAGGTTAGTTAAAGAGTTCAACGACCTGTCGACTATACCCGGACGCGTTACTACTTCACATGTAATCCATTCTTTTTTTTTTTCAAATAATGTATTTAATCCTCATTTCACAAAGTTACAGAAATATAATACCTAATTTCAATAATTAAAAAAAAACCACAATGATTTCAGTTTTCGCTTAATGAAAACATCGTGATGTAACCATAGTATGGTGGCAGGGATTTTTATAATGTTCGCCTGGGTAGGTACCACTCTCAAGTTGAAAATCTGCTGCCAAATACCTATAGGTATGTTCCAGCACTTGTACTTGAGAGCCAGACCCTCAACTAGGCTTAGCGTGTCCACCAGCTTGGGCTACATCTTCACTTAACATCAGTTGAGTTTGTGGCTAAAAAGTTTAACCCTAAATTATAAAACAAAACCTTTTTAGTAATCTTTTATCAGTCCATACTAATTTTCAAGCGAGGTCAAACACAGCTTTTGATTTCTACAAACAAAACCTACAGTTTATTTAAAAAGCGTATGCAGTAACACTAGGCTGAAACTAACGGTGAAATCAAAAGGAAAGTATTGTGACACACTGTCAGAAAACACAAACGACAAAGGTCTGTGTAATAATTGCACCCGTAGGCGAGCCTTTGAAACTAGACAACTGGGTCTGGTAAAACCAACTGGTTTTCAAGTAGGTACTTTATCCGCTCATGCTTATTTATTTATATATAACTTTACTGCAATGAAGTTGGGGCTTTTAGCACTCACTGGCTTTTATCCTCGGCTTCTTTCGCGTTAATATTGATTTTGTCGCAATCGGATGTTGTAATAAAAATTTTCATACAAAGTTTATTCCTCCTTTTACCCCACATCCAATAAGATTTTTGCGAGAAAAGTAGCCTATCGCCATTTGGAAGGTTCTGTCAAACTCTATACCAAAATTCATTACAATCGATTCAGTGATTTAAGCGTGAAAGCGTAACAAACAAACAAACCCACTTACGTATTTATAATATTAGTTAAGATAAGGATGCAATATATCCACATCAAAACACAAAATGTGCCGTCTACACTTTAATTCAATTTTTCATTATTAGTTTGTAGTGGTAATAGATCAGTTGGTAGCGTGTATATATGCGACATCAATTGAAGTGAGTTCGAATCCCTGTAGTTTGAGCTTGTAGCATGAGCTTTCAGTGAAGGAAACCATTGTGATGAAACCTTAGTATGGAGGTAGGGTGTTTTTAATGCTCACCTCGCTAGCTACCATCCTAGAATGGATGTGCTGCTGGTTAATCTACCGTCAAATAGCTATAGGTGTGTTCCAGCAGCTGCACTTGAGAGCCAGCTCCTTCACTAAGCTTAATGGTTTGACTATCTTGGGCCATATTATCACTTAATATCAGGGGAGATTGTGGCTATAACGCTTAAACTGTACATTATTTAAATAGAGCCAATTTCCACTTATTGGGAATGGTTTTTTACACAAATTTTAAAACCAACAGAGAATCTAGAAAGTTTTTGATAACTGTAATGGCAGAATAAAAAGTAATGCATTAAAATACTTAACAATTAAAGGACTCCAGCTGGGAGTTATGACGTGCTATAGAGTGAAATTATCATTTGGGCTGATAATGCTTCAAGTTTGATAATAAAAAGCTAAAAATTCAAATAGAATAAAGCTATGCATTATTTTATTGTTAGGTTTCAAAAATATTGGATATAATTTAACTTTTTAAGCAAAACTGTATAACTTCTTGTTAATAGATCAGATGTATTATTTGCATACTGAACTATGTCACAGTCGCACATATTCATAATTTCGTCACAATTATTCATTTGATTTTATACCCTTCCGGAATCGGTTAACATATATTTAGTCGCCAAGTTGCATGTAACCCTTTGATAATACCCTGGTAGTGGACGTTATTTGAGGCTTATCATCTAGTATAGTGGTATTACTTTAATATGCTTATATCATTTGTGTTAAATTTAGTGTTTGTTTAGTTTTTGAATAAATTTGCAAGTATTAATTGCATACTTTGAGTGAGGTAGGCAAAAATGGTATATGAAATGAGTGAAAGAGGAATATATAAACGAGGATGCACGAAAGAGTTAGATTGTAGTATAATAATGTTTGCTGGGGCTGATATAACTACTGTTGAAAGCCCCTACACAAAATAAAAATAAAATTGTGTAGTTTTATGAAACTACGATGCAAGTGCAACTTATTTGGATCGTAGGCATTTAACTGAAAATGTTAGGAGAATGATTCAATTTAGAGTATTCAAATCGCGTTTTTTTATCTTAACTTATTAGTTGGAACATGGAAATGATAATGGGAAATCAATGCTACACGGTCAGCTTCTGCGAGCCACAGGCGTCACTATAGTGTCCTTGCTTTCACTTTACCTCTACTCTGTGGCCAGCTGTATACGACATGCGATAGATGGAGAACCAATTCTCAAGCGATAAAAAAAATGTTTTTACTTTCTCTCGGGCTCGAGCACCCTCCACGCTCGCCTCCCTAGTTCAGGTAAAGCTGTAAAAATCCCTCAGGCTTACAGTGTAGGTCCCATAAAAAAAAATGTTTTTACTACGTATTATTTTCAAACATATATGTTTAATCTCGATACATAATCGTGTGTTCAAAGTTAAGTAGAAAACATAATTTGTTACTCTAATATAGGAGATATTACAATATCACTTTGAAAATTTGAACGACCTCTAAACAACATGAACTAACGAAGGTTATTTTATATTCTCTAGGGTTATAACCCTCATTACTGCCAGTCTAATGGTCGACGATGAAACTGCGACATTCTCGTTGCCTCCAAAATGCACTTTGTAATAACGTTTGCGAGATCACCATCAAATGGGTTTATAAGACAATTATTGTGCACTCAAAATTATCGACACAGTATTTTTTATTAATATTAACTACACTGTATTTTACTTTGTATGATGTTAGTGGAAATAAAATTAATGATTAGGATTACATTAGCACGCTAATTGTTGTTTTTATTGTTTCCTTACTAATAATATAAGGTGAGTTTGTTTGTTACGCTTTCACGCCTAAACCGTTTAATCGATTATGATGAATTTTGGTATAGAGATAGATGGGAACCTGGAAACGGTGATAGGTTACTTCAAATACTATCGAAAGTGGGGTTAAAGAGAGGAATAATTTTATATAAAAATCTATTGCGCTGATTTGTTTAATAAAATCAATATTAACGCGAGCGAGCCGTAAGTAAAAGCTTGTACTTATATAAGTTGTTTTTTAAACATGGTAATTTTAGTACACTTTAACTGTCAACAGTAAAACCCATAGATTAAGATTAAGTATTATGATCACATTATCTGATAATGTTAAATGATGATGGTGTTCACGCTAAGCCTAGTGAAGGGTCTGGCTCACAAGCGCAACTGCCGGAACATACCTATAGGTATTTGGCGGCAGATTTTCAAAGTGAGGTAAGTAAATAGCCGAGCGAACATTTCAAAAACCTACCACCATACTATGGTTTCATCACAATGTTTTCCTTTACCGAAAGCTCAAGCTCAGTGTAGGTGGATTCAAACTCATGTCCCTCGACGCGGTGTCCGTACACACTACCACTGAGTTATATTTGCTTTAATACGATGATAATTGTCAAAGAAATTGGAAAATTCATATCGTATAAACCAATGGAATTATATGGAGATAATGCGTTAATTAAATACTGAACATTGAAGCGATGATAGCTGAGTGGTAGCGCATAGGTACGCCGCAGCATGGGATGGGAGTCCGAATCCAACCACCCACAATGAGCTTGAGCTTTCGCTGCAGAATAACATCGTGAAGAAACCATAGCATGGAAGTAGGGTTTTTTTTTATGCTCGCCTGGCTAGCTACCACCCTCAAGTTAAAAATCTGCGGAGAAATATCATTAGGTGTGTTTCGGCAGTTGCACTTGATAGCCAGTCCCTCCTATAAAGGCCAGCAACGCACCTACGATTCCTTTGGTGTTGTGGTTGTCCAAGGGCAGCGGTGATCACTTACCATCAGGTGACATACTTGCTCGTTTGCCTCTATTCGATTAAAAAAATAATAGATCTATTAAACTTAGGTAGTCTCATATGTCTAACTACTATGTTTAAATATGTTATTCCTTCGAAGCCTAGCTGGTACCTAGTATGAAATAAATCCACATGTAATTCCTTGTACATGATGTACGTGATTAATTAAAAGACTGTCGCTTTACTTCATCAGAAAAAAGTAATTTGTTGACGAGATTTCCACGAAATAAAGAAAACAAGAAGAAAGGAAAAATTGAATCAGGAAAAACACATGTGCACATAAATGCGAAATGCGTGTCGCTCTTTAGGTGAAATTTGGAAAAAATGCCCTCAATTTTTTTTGTTATGGGTTTAATCAAAATAAAACGCAAGGGTTCACTTAAATGTACGGTAACAAAGCTTCGTTGGAATACCAGCATATGACAGAGACGTACGCATTTATGAAATTCCATCATGGATACAGAGAAACATAGAATAGATAGATGTAACTGTAGTAACAAATAATAACTTATTCATATTCCGATGTAGATCTGTGTACACTACGTCACTGCTTGGTTGTAATCAAAACATTAATCTTTACCTAATGTAAAATAAGTACGCTATCGCTGTCTGTTCGCTTAGATCTTCTCAACTATTCAATGGATTTGAATGCAATTTTCAGCAATAGATAGAGAGATTTATGAGGAAGGTTTATATGTATAATACATACATATTATAGCACAGAAAAGCTAAAAAATGTAAAGATTTATAATGTGATACGAAGTTCACCGGGTCAGCTAGTACCTAATAAACTTCAATTACAAGAATCAGTTTATACAAACATTGAGCTTCGCGGATCCCTAAGTTAACTAGAATAATTTTATGTATACTGTTTAAAAGGGTATCGAGTTAACATAAAAAAAAATCACCGTTTCATGGTCAACATAGCACTTTGTAACCAATTATCAAAACATATTAATATTTATAATATATACACCTAAGAATAAAAGTTTCATAGATGAATAGATAGACGAAAAACAACTGGTCCTAGCAGAAATCCGCTTTTTCAGTACAAAGTATGAAACTCAAAAATAAACTGGCAGCGTATATTGATATAAACCGGTTTATTTACAACCGATTTTTTTTATAAGAATTGAAACAGAAAATGAGAATACATGTAGGTTTTCCTTTCGCGTATATTATGCCTTCTATGTGGGAAGGCAAAGCAGAACCCCTTTACGTACTTCTAAAATTGGTACCTAGAATTGTTACAATTCTCGGTAGAACTCGATGTAGGTTGTTAAAAGAAAAATTGGTATTTTTAAGGCATTCAAATAGTGCAAGTAGGTAACAGCGCAGTCGTCATGTAACATTATAAATAGCTTCATTTCTTTACCCCACAAATTACAGAGAATTATAAATGTTCTAAGAAATAGTTTCATTTCTTTACCCCACAAATTACAGTGAATTATAAATGTTCTAAGAAAAATGTGATATTTAAAATGCGGTTTAAATATTGCCAAGTCATTGTTAACAAAGTCTTTCGTTATTTTATAGGAACTTGCTATTTTAACCTTATACGTGTACCATCTGATTATATTATATAAGCAATGGTCGTCGGCCTGCTTCTATCTGCATATATATCATCTAAAAATGAATCGCCTAAATGTATAAACACGCGTAACTTCCCAACGTCTGTACTAAATTTGATAATTCTTTTTTTATTGTATACGTTATTGTCAGGCCAAGGTTTTCATAAAAGAAAAAAAAATCGTAGAAAAAAAACATATCGGTTTAACCCGTATTGAGTTTTAGCGAGATTAAAAAACAACGATTTTAAGTGATACGAAGTTCACCAGGTCAGTTAGTTTGGAATAGATTTGCCTGATCAAGCTGTTGCGGGTTCACATACTTCGAGCTCTGCATACTTCTAAGTAGGAGTTCGATTTCAACCGCGGTCGTGAACGGACGTGTCCGTGAGCGCTCGTTGATTGTTCTCGAAACCGATCGCTGCGCTTTACCGCGCCGCCTATTGTTTCTTTGTGTTATTCTTACGTCTTATCGGCGATAATCCGTCTATTATTGCCGTCAATAAAGTTCGTGTTACCGATAATTAGTTTATTCTTAAACTCAATCTATTGTTTGGCTATCGTGCTAATATTACATTGTGAGAATTCTCGTAGTTTATTATTGTGAATTCAAAGTATTGTTTGTCGTTATCGTGAAACAGTGCAGTGATAAAAGTGCCGCCTCTGTAAGTACGCCGGTCACCGGCTGCCAACAAAGGTAAAACTTAATTTCCATTAAGCCTTTTACTACTTTTACAAGCAAGGTCTCAGAAATTGTTTATTATTTTTTTTTTCTTTTTTCTTTACTTTTTGCACGTGCACTAGATTGTTTTTAAATGTTATTTCGTCGAACTGTAGATAGTTTGTTTAACTATTGCTAGCCGCGCCCCCCTGCCCCTCAGGCAGGGAGGTTTTTTTATACAGGTTTCCTTTTAAACCTACGTTACACCAAGGCTGCTACCGGAATGGCAAACCGCTCAGAGCTGTTGCTAAATAGGTTCCGAGTCTTCGTAGACAAGATACACCCAGAGCTCTTTCAAGAGTTCCTTGCTACCCAGCCCCAACCACCGCAAAATGTGCGTATCCCGGCAGCGGCGGTAAATGCGCCCGCGCGCACCCGCCCTCCTTCTCCGTCCCGCACACTCGGGACTTCTCGTTCTCGCTCGCGATAGCGTTCCCCAACAAGGAATCTAAATTGTCATTCACAGGCACCAGTCTCTCCCATACTACCTACATCCCAGGTACCAACGCCGCGACAATTTGAGCAACTTATCTCATATGCTCCGCATGCGATCCCTACGGCGAATTCATTCTCGCCACTTAACCCGGACCCGACACCAACCAACGAGGCAGACATGGAGGAGACCGATTCTATTAATACCGACAGCGACTTCACGCTAGTCAGTAGGGTCAAACCTAAAAATAAAAGGGTACTTTCACCAGAAACTACCGAACCGAAAGTAGCCAAGGCTTGGCGGACCGAAAGCACCCGCATCCCTGCGACCCCTTCAATCTCTGCGACTCCTGTTCCTGGCCCCGCGGCCTCGACTGAAAAAGCAGTCCGCCAACCACCACCCGTCACTATCGCTGACAAAGCAGCTTGGTTAAATATTTCCACGCAGCTTAATATTAAAAAAATCCGTTATACTAGCGCCCGTAGCACCCCTGCCGGGATTCAAATTAAAGTCCCTACGCCGTTAGACTATAAAAATCTCACCGCCTTCCTTAGAGAAGGAAAACACCAATTTTTCACTTTCACTCTGGAAGAAGACCGTTTACTGCGCGTGGTTATTAGGCGCGTCCCCAAAGAACTCCCCGAGGAGGAAATCATTGCGTCCCTTAAGGAACAAAACTTTCCGGTTCACCAGGTACACCGCATGTACCACCACATAACTAAAAAATTGTTCGACCTTGTTCTTGTCATCCTAGACCGCTCTAAGGAAGGCAAGGAAATCTTCTCGCTTAAATCCGTATGCGGCCTCTCCGGCATCACTGTCGAGTTACCGCACAAAAAACACAGTCCTACTCAATGCCACAATTGCCAATCGTATGGCCATTCTTCCCGCAACTGCTTCATTAAGCCGCGTTGCGTCAAATGTCTACAAGATCACTCTACTAATGAGTGCCCACGTACCCCTGAGTCCCCCGAACCACCAAGCTGCGTCTTATGCGGCAAAGCCGGGCACCCCGCGAACTATCGTGGGTGTGAACGTGCCCCACGCACGAGACGCACGCGTTTTCCCACACAAGCGCCTTCAGCGCACTCAGCGGCTGCACGTACCGCACCGCCGCCACTCATGTCTAATCAGGATTTCCCGAGCCTGGGCAAGCCAGCGCGAGTCACTTCCGCGAACCCACCTCTTCCTCAAAGACCCACACTAGCTCCGACCAACGCGTGGACTACCAATCCGCAGCCTCCGAAGACTAAACCCGCGAAAGTCACCGCGGCCGGCCCTTCTACAGGTTTCAAAGGCATCGACTGGCTCGCCGAACTACTAGAAGAACACTCCGTAGATGATATCATTGCGTTCGACGACATGATTAGCGCTAGTCAAGATTTTGGCCGTCTAAAAGCCATTAAGTGCTTCCCAGGCATTGCAAAGACTATGCAACGCCTTATCCGCGCTTCTCCTAAATAAACTCGCAATGGAGGATAAGATTAGACCCCGAGGCCTATCTTTGTCCTTTTTTAACGCGCGCAACCTGAAACCCCAACGCGACTTGGTAGCAAGCTTCCTTAAGGAGCGGCAAATAGATGTGTTTCTAGCACAAGAAACTCTTTTAAAACCGAGCGTTCGCAATCCCGCGATTGCGAACTACAAGATAGTAAGAAATGATCGTATCGGCGTAAGAGGCGGCGGCACGCTCATATACTATAGAAAGTCACTGTATTGCATGCCAATAGATCCTCCCGAACTTACAAATTTAGAAGTCTCGGTGTGTAGAGTGGGTATGACCGGTCATCCCACTATCTTTATCGTTTCCGCGTACCTTTCGCCTAATAAAACTCTCCTCCAGTCGGATCTGGAGACGCTTTTCGCGCTCGGTGACTCTGTTATAGTGGCTGGCGATCTAAATAGCGGGCACATTCAATACAACAACCCGCGTACTACCACTAATGGTAGGACACTATACTGGCTAGAAAATGCGCTTACCTTCGATGTAATTGCTCCTTCAGAGCCAACTTATTATCAAGCTAACTGCCGCCCTTCAGTTTTAGATATAGCTATTTTAAAAGGGATCGCGCTTCAAGTACGGCAAATCGAAGTCGTACATGAACTAGATTCCGATCACCGCCCAGTAATTCTGCAACTAGGCCACCCGGGTGACCACACTCCCGCTTCAGTCAAAGTGGCTGACTATTCAAAACTCAGACACTATCTCTCAATTAATCTCTCTTCTCCTCATTTAGACAGTATCCCCGACGAGATAAAGTCTGTGAGCGATGCCGATGTGGCGATTGACTCCCTGGTAGGTTACCTCCAAAATGCCATCAGGGAAACCTCAAAAGAGGTAAGGGTAGCAAATGATCGCCGCTTCATACTTCCTGATGACATTCGAAGACTGATCACGGAGAAAAACGCCGCGACACGCGCTCACGATTCTTATCCGACGGAGGGAAATCGCGTACGTCTACGTAGCCTACAAAGATTAGTTAAATCTCGTATCTCTGAACTCCGTAGTCAAAGATGGGACAGCCTCTTAGAGGAAATCAAACCGTCTCATCTCGCCTTCTGGGATCTCGTTCGTAAACAGAAGAGCAGCTATTCGTCCGCAATGCCCCCGTTAGATAGAGGCCCCTGCAATCCGCCCGCCTTCGAAAGTATTGACAAGGCAGAGTATCTCGCTGCCACTCTCGCACAACAGTGTTCCCCTAATCCGTATGAATATCATACCATAGATGCCGCACATTTCGGGAGGGTCGATCGAACAATTCAATCAATAAGAGAGACCGCCCCAATCGAAAACTTAGATCCGGTTACAACTGACGAAGTACTCGCGATTATAAAAGGCCTTAAACCAAGGAAAGCCCCCGGTCCCGACGGAATCAGAAATGAAGCCCTCAAACTTCTCCCTGACAAACTTATAGTTCTTCTGGTCTGCATCTTCAATGCGGCCATAACTCACTGCCATTTTCCGGCCGCTTGGAAAATGGTAACGGTAATAGGTATCCGTAAACCCGGAAAAAAGGCATCCCTTCCGGAAAGCTACCGCCCGATAAGCCTCCTCAATACGATGGGTAAAATATACGAGCGACTCCTTCTGAACCGACTTCAATCAACTGTCTCAGACAAATGTCTTTTACCACACGAGCAATTCGGCTTTCGACCCAAGCACTCGTGCACCCACCAAGTGCTCCGCCTCACGGAGCATATTCTCTCCAATTTCACGGAGTTACAGCGCCCTAGGCGCACACTTGCCGTATTTTTTGACATAGCCAAAGCTTTCGATAAGGTCTGGCACGAAGGTCTCATATTTAAACTCAATCTCGTACAAGTTCCGGACAGGCTAGTCCGCATAATCCTTGCCTACCTATCGGACCGCTCCTTCTGCTACAAAGCAGACGCAGCCCTATCCTCGCCTCACCCAATACGCTCAGGAGTTCCCCAAGGCTCTATCCTAGCGCCTTGCCTGTTCAACTTGTTCGTTAGCGACATTCCCGAATTCTCCAACGTCGCAGTAGGCTCCTATGCAGACGACACAGTCATCTTCAGCTCGGGCAGGAATAGGATTCATTTATATTACCGCGTCCAAAGGGCCGTCTCTACGTTTGGGTCCTGGTGTCTCAAATGGCGCATAGGAATAAACCCAGACAAAAGTGCGGCTATCATGTTTGATCCTCACGCGAGGAGGAATATTAGAAAAACATTACACCTTTTCGGTGTCAATATCCCCTGGACTAATCATACTAAATATCTTGGTGTAGTTTTAGACAGGCGCCTAACCTTCAACAAACATATAGATTACGTTCAGAAAAAAGCTTCCACGGCTATGGTTCTGCTACGCAATCTTACCTCTTCTAAGAGCAAAATGTCACTCAGACATAAGCTCACAATATACAAAGTATGCATCCGTCCCATTCTTACTTATAGCTGCCCCGTATTCGCTCACGCTTCGCGCACCACCCTTTGCAAACTACAAGTGTTGCAAAATAGATTCATGCGTATAGCTGTCCAAGCTCCACCCTATGTCCGCAATGTAGATTTACATAAAGATATGGACCTTCCGTCCATATATGCATATATCAAAGATGTCACAAAGAAATTTTTCGAAAAGGCCGAAGTTCATTCCAACCCCAAAATAGTACACGTACTTAGCTACACTCCTAATCCGTATGCTAAACGCTTCGCACGCCGGCCACGTAACTGCTTTACCGATCCCGTCGACAAAATAACAAGATTGAACGCGCTGCTCCCTGCCGTCTCCACCAATTGCACGTGTCCGCGCACACGCCCGCGTAACCGCCGTTCTCGCCGCCGAGGCCGAGCGTTAAATTTCGCTCCCGCACACCCGCCGCGGCCTCCCTCTGCAGATGCTTGAGCCTAGGATCGATCCTCCGGATAGGAGCCCTCAAGTGACTCTGCTCGCGTGATACAGTGACACTCTACATCACTGAAAGTACATCATCACACTGCATACCATCCATGCACACCCACACATTAAGTACACGGTTCTGTAAGGGACTACTCCTGCGGCCCTCGCGTGGCTTGCCCTATGTTATTGCTAGGACCTGTTGGTTAGTTAGGATCGCGAATCTTTGTTCGTGATCCAGCAGTAGTCCAAGCCGAGGGTCGGCCATTCTGGCACCCTTGCGCCCTCTGCCATGGGGCTGAGTGCCCTTAGCATTCGCCCCAAAAAGTTCGGTGAAGCTGTCAAAGCCTTTACGGCTAACAGCGTATGTCAGGTCGAAAAAAAAAAAAAAACTTCTAAGTAGCCCTTTTTTATAAACATGGTGTCTAGAATCCGATTCTTTACGGGCTTCCTCATCGCAACGCGTAAACGCATTACCCGGGCTTTGGCTAAAGTGTGAAGGGCGTGTGGTAAGACTTATCGAGTGATAAGCACCTGATACTGTCCACTAAAACACAGCACGACGATAGGAACGCCGCGTCAGGGGACGTGAATTCGAATCCATCTACAATAAGCTTAAGCTTCCGGTGGTGGTAGGCATTTTTCCGATGCCCGCCTGGCTAGCTACCACCCTCAAGTTGAAAAAACCTGCCACCAAATACCATTAGGCGTGTTCCAGCAGTTGCACTCGAGAATCAGTCCCTGCTGTAAACGGTGGCAATGCACCTGCGAATCCTCTAATGTTATATATGTCCATCGTGGGCTGTGATTACTTACCATCAGATGACACGCTTGCTCATTTGCCTCTAGTTCATAAAATTAAACAAATCATGAGGTAACCATGGAATAGTGCTAGGCTGGTTAGCTACAACCCTCGAGTTGAAAATTTGCCGCCAAATACCAATAAATGTGTTCGAGCAGTCGAACTTGAGAGTCAGTTCCTGCACAACTTTAACGCTAAATCTTAACTATAAAAAAATAGATATTAAATACGGGTTTCACTTTTCATTTATTTACTCGACGTTTCAGCCTGGTTACATAGACCTCGGTCACGAGCTGACTGAAGTATTGCAGTGTTTTCGTTAGGAAGGGCAGTTTCTAGTAACTACCCTCATCTATTATATATGACTGGTAATGTTCCGGCACACTACACTCACTGTATGTGACGTAACATCCATCGACCGCATCCTAGGTTTAAGTCGTCCTATAACTGGACCATAACATGTATGGCAAGTTTTTGAATCGTATTCAATATCTATATTACAATTTATGTCACATCTTTGTAATATTCCTTAAACATGCAAGAAAACGTGAAGGAGTAGTATAGAAATACATGATACGTATAGTGGCTTGCGTCTGCATGTGTGAGTAAATGTCGTCCTACAAGGTTGCATTATGAAACAAATTTTAATGTTTGTGTTAGGTCGTAACAGCAAAGCGGGGAATATAAGAAGCCTTGTACTGGATTTCCATCGTTTCGGAATTTTCATTTACACTTACGACAAAACATATTCCATTGCAACTTTGTTTTACGTTGTAATATATATGTTTAATAATATTTATAATATTTTAATTTCAAAACAAAATGTTACAGGTACAAATATAAGGAAACTCTGCCTCTTGCCTTAGTAATAACTGTGTTGTAGGAGACAGTTACATAATAGGACGTTGACCGTTTACATACACTACAATAATACAAAACAATTTAAAAAACATGCAATCCATTTAAAGGCCCAAACAAGGGTTTCCTGGGATTCAGTTTTAATTTAACGCTGTTTGCGTGCATGGAAAGGCGATTCGTGAAAATATTGTGTTTGAGCGCTTGTAAAATACGTCGTTGAATTAAAATAGTAAAAATAATGTAATCTTAGAGTATAAAATAATATGCAATCCAACAAAAATCATGTAAAACGTTGTAAGAATAGTGTTATGGTCATTATCTCACCTGACGTTGAGAGACGATGTGCTCCTAAGTAGACGATATGCTAAAGTTTTTAGAGGGTCTGGATTTCCGGTTTAACTGCCGGAAAAAATCTATAAGTATATAATAGACTTTAGGAAAATCCTTACTACCATGTTATAGTTTAATCACGACGTTTTGCTTCAGCGAAAGCTCAGGCTATTTGCAGGGATTCGAAATCACGTCAATTGACACCGTCTCCGTATACTCTACCCAATTAGCAACCGTCGCTTTAGTATTATATTAAGGAATTTTTGAATTATCGTCAACGATATAAAATTAGTTTCAATAAGGCATAACTTTCAATAACCAAGGCTAGTATTACGAAGATATAATTTCCGTTGTTATTGAAAAAGTCAGTTCCAATATATGCTGAGTTACACGGGTCATTTTTTAAATATATATTTACCAATAGTTATATCCGGCATGCTATAATATGGAAAGGAAAATATAAAATTAAAAGAAAATAACCCCATATGTCTGAAGTTTTATATGATAAGTTTTGTCAGTTTACTTTCCTTTTTTCAATACAACTTTGTTCCTATTAGTGGTAGCGTGATAGTAAATAGCTTAAATCCTTTTACAATTATTGCTCTAAACATTTATTAAAACAATAAAATAAAACTGGTAGTTCCTGAGCGCACTCAAATAAACACAAGTTTGCGCTTTATAATATGAGCTTTTTAATTACCAGAATACACAATTTGCTTAGATATTAAATTAAATGTCCTGTGTAAAATATAGAAATAATATTGAGACCGTAGACTGCAATCATGACTGGTTTTAGTTAGTTAGTGAGCTAGGAAAGTGGGCTGATCGATTAGTGTGTCTATTGGTAACGGCAGCTCGAGCCACCTGCTTGGACCATTTACACACATAATCTATTGTACATATACCACTCTACAATGTGATTACAGTTTGGAGCGCCGTGAGTCAAGGTAAGAGAAATAGTGCTGTGTATCGTATGCACCGTATCGGATTACCCGCGACCCGACAGTAATTTTGTTGTTTGAGGGGCCCCGCATCGCTCGCTTTTACTGGCCGTGGGCAGCTTGAACATGTCCATATCTGAATTTGTATCTGCATATTGATTTATTCTTATGTATCTCATAAAACACTGTGGACTGCAATTATGCTTTAGGAGACAGATTGAACATTATTTTTAGAGTATCTACAAACCATATACATAGTAAAAAATCGTATAGTAGTTATTTCCAATTTTTTATACAACCTACAGTATTTGAAATGTTCATTTTACCTAGCCTATAAATGATACCAGTGCGTATACAACTCAATTTAAAAAATATTCAAAGCAATCATCAGGACTGCCGACAGAAGTGAAAACTTAAAATTATTAACAAACAGTTCTTATTTTTTTTATGTTGCGCAGCATAGTGACTGTACTGCACCTGGTGTTAAGTACAGTACGATCCAGAGCAGCGGTGACTGACAATGATCCAAAATTCACAACCAGTCACCGCTGTCATGTGGCCTGCTTAGATACCCTATGTCATAGGAGGGTGGGAATGTGCTGACCGGAAGACGGTCCCAATGCTCCACAGTACGACATAAGTATAAATCAGCAAACTTTTTAGTTCGCGATTCAATAGGAGTCACCGTGAAGCTGTGAGTTGCCCCGCGTGGCTCTGTAGTGGAACAGAGAGGAGGGGACTATATTGAAGAGCTCTTCAGAACACTCGCTGTGGTACATACGGTAGAACACGCTTAAAGAAGCAATGTCCCTTCGTGGTTTCAGCGGTTCTACGGTGCTGGTGGTGTCTGCATCATTAACAATGCGGATAGCCCGCCTCTGCAACTTGTCTAAGGCATCAAGTAGATATTGAGCGGATCCAACCCAGAGATGCGAGCAGTATTCCATGCACGGCCGAACTACTTTTGGATATCCAAATTAATTGTTTGATCTTAAATTAAAACTTGTAAATCAAAACAGCGCAGTAAGTTATACTAATAGGAACAGATATAGTGTATACATTAATACGTCACGTGACCATGTCGATAATGACTTACATGAATTTACTCCCTATCCAAATCGAACTACAAACATTTTCACATCAAAAATTGTTATAAATAAAAACTTTTCCGATATTGGACGTTCTGATTGACGTAAAAAAAACACAATTCAAGCTTAACTAGTTTCCGAAACTATATTTCTGTTTGGAGCCAAACAAAAGGACAAATTATTCATACATGAACCCATTGAAAGTTTAAAGCGGGAATTCAGGAGGATTTTTGCAAACCTTTTATGTCCAGTGTGATTGCGAAACGTTCCTACCCGCGGCTGCACGCAATGATTTGAGCTGCATCTTTTATGCAACATCGTATCATATAGTTCATATAATATATATAGTATATAGACTATATATTGAAAAGAATGTTTCACAACGTGTATCAGCGTCCTAATAAATAATAGAAATGTCAATGTCACTGTCTGCTTGTTTGTTAAACCTTAACCACGCAAACGGTCAATATAATATCGCCGGATGTATAGATATATATATAGGAAGGGATATACAGAAAAGGACCTGCCATCCAGAATATATTGTTTCCAAGGGCATATAACTTTTAATACCACGCAATGGAAGTTACGAGCACAGTCCGCATGTATAAATATAATATTTAATATCATAAAGTATCATATTATATCAAAACTTTTATTTAATTTGTAATATTTAATATTTTTATACTCTAAAAATGCAGCAATATCATTTATAATTAAACTGTAGATACATAACTAGCGTTTATTTATATATTCTGAAAAATAATTGAATATTTTGGATTTTACTAATTTTGACCTAATATTATAATTCCTCTAAAAATTTTGTTTTTAGTACAGCAAAATAAAACATTTTACCTATTACACAGTACACTACTATCCTACTATCCAGTACTCCAGTACTACTATCCGAAAATCATTAGGTCTCCCAAGAAATTGATAAACAATATTATTGTTCACATAAACAGCCTTACATGATATAATAATTTCGTATATGTTTATTGTTTTTTCTTTTTCGTTTGTTAGCCTCAAAGAATTTGACAGCTTTACCGAACTTTTTTTGGCGAATGCTGAGGGCACTCAGCCGCGAGGCAGTGGGCGCAAGGGTGCCAGAATGTTCGAACCTTGGCTTGGGCTGCTGCCGGAAAATAAACAAGGTTTTGCAAGCCTGATTAACCAACAGCTACTAACTTACTAATTTACTGACTCTAACAACGACCCTATCGGACAAGCCGCTGCCATGTGCGCGAATGGTATGCGGTGTGATGATGTACTCTCAGTGATGTGAGTGTCACTGTCTCACGTAAGCAGAGTCACTCGTGGGCTCCTATCTGGAGAATCGAACCTAGTTTCAAACGTCTGCGGAGGGAGACCGCGGCGGGTGTGCGGGAGTGAAATTATCCGTTCGGCATCAGCGGTGGTTACGCAGGCGTATGCGCGGACATGTAAGATTGGTGGAGACGACAAAGAGGAAAGCGTTAAATCTCGGTAATTTTATCGACGTAGTCGGAGAAGCAGTTACGTGGCAGGTGCGCAAAGTCTCTGGTGTGTGGATTGGAAGTGTAACTAACTGCGTGTACTACATATTTTGGGGTTTAGATGAAGTTTGGCCTTTGCAAAGATATGTTTGTAAGGTCTTTAATATATGCAGATATGGACGGAAGGTTCATATCTTTATGCAGATCTACATTACCAGCATAGGGCGGGGCTTGGACGACTATACAAAGATATGGCAGTTCTATAGAAACTTTTAAGAACTTATCCACAAAAGATATTTTAAATTGAAATTCAAATAAAGTAACGAAGAATAATTAATGAATTTAAAGAAAACCTAAGGAATTAAAAAACAGCACAGTTTGTAATTGTTATTATAACACAAATATACGCCGTACATAAAGAGCAAATGCCATAGCCTTAAACCTAAACCAAGGAAAAAATAGGGTAACATTTATTCAGAATAGTTACAATAAAAAAGTATTAACCAATTTCGTATATACATCAGGCAGTTAATGTTCTAAAATTGGCGACGGAAGAACCACTAATCAAATGCCGTGACCCACTTTACGCCAAAAATGCATTTTATAGAGACTTTGAATATATTTTCCACAATTCATACAGTTCAGTGATAACAATGAGCAACGGAAACACTGGAATTTACTGATTTCAAACCCGATTAAGTAAGATTTTTAATAAACTAGTAGAACCAATAAATTATTTCATATCTTTACATTTATATTTGATGATTTTATTCTTTCTGGGTTTAGCGTTTGATCTCATTCATGTTCGATGTTAAGTAACGATGTGACCCAACATGGTGGAGATACTTGATTTCAAATGTAACTGACGGAGCACACTTCGCTATATTAGTTGAAAGGATAGTCTAGGCGAAGATTTAGTTCTGGAAGTATTTATCATTAACAAATCATAGGCCAAGTGATCGGTACATTATATTAAAAAAAAAACATAATATACATACAAATATAGAAAATAGAAATACAAGACGACAAAAATTCTGATTAGTAAAGACGTGCAGAACTGTGACCACATACAGTTGGATTATAAAAAATGACTGTTCCTGTGAAACTAATAATCATGTACTAAGTTTTGCTTGTTTTTGTAACTTTGATCAATACAATTTTGCTCCTATTGGTGACAGTGTGATGTTAAATAACCTAAAATCTTCATCAACGTTTGTTCTATCAAAAAAAAAAAAAATATATCTGACTGGTCCTTCGTAAGAGCAATTCAACAGACAAACTAACTTTACCGCTTTAAAATATTATATAGGTTTAAGCTTCTTCTTCTTCCTGTTATTTAGTGGTATATACAATATCCGATTGTATACAAACGTTGTGTCATGTAACAAATTTTACTCTGAGTTATTATAGTTCATCACAAATATCACATAACTGAACTATATGATGTCAATATTACTTAATACAGAGTCATATAACGCAAGTTTATGAATTAAAATAAAAACGATAATCAGTATACATTTTGGGAAAAACAGCTTTAAAAAAATGTAAGATAAAATATACTAACACTGAATAAAGGGTTTTTTTATCCAAGAAGAGGTATAAATTTGTGAAGTTGATGATGAATAAAAGCTAAAATTAAAATTTTAATTAATAACTAAAAGCCAAGGTAACATTATGTGCATAGTTACGATCTGCAGTAGTTACAAACAATATTACAGACGTCAACGCCTTGTAAAGCTGGCTTACCGAAATGAGAACTTTTAATTGAATTTTCAGTTTGTATAATTGTAATATGCAATACGTATGTGTTTGTGTGTGTGTAAGAGAGAGAGAGAGAGAGAGAATATTTGTTTTCACTTATTTCAAATTAAATTTTCACTGACACCATCAAATGGTAAAGACTCTCAGTATAACCACAATTCAAGCTAAATACGACTGAGCTATTTCTCAAAGGTTTTTCTGTTTCAGAAAAACTATTTATATATAACAAGATTTATCGCGTAATCCTTATCTATAAGAATTAAAAATATGTATACAAAAAAATAATAACCAAATGACTCTTGAATAAGTCGTAAGAAGAGTCAGAAAAGCTACTCAAAAATATAATAAATGTAGTTCGCTATAATGTACCCTTTCGCATACAAACTCACTCACGGTCACATACTTATACAAATATAAGTATGAATCCACAAAAAAAAAAACAATATTTTCAGTGCCATATTTCTCAGTCTGTACTTATATATTAATATTTTCCCTTTATCCCATTTCACTATTGTGGGATGACAGATAGAGCATACATGTATACTTACTAGTGCAAAGCAGCTGCCAAGATCGTGTATGTGTAAGGTTCCCTGGAACCTTGGTTTGGAGCCTGGTACTCATTAATCTTGTGATATCTATGTAACCTATTTATTGCCTAACCCTCTACAATAACTAGTCTGTTTGTACTGTATATAAATAAATAAATGAAATAATTGTATTTATGATACTGTTTTTAAAATTGTAGTATCTTCAATGGTCTATATTAAAAAGTTCACATCGTCTTACTTTTACCGTATTATGAGGCTGCCAATCTGTGTATTCTCACATCGTATCCTTTAAGCTAAATGTAAAGAGCTTTATTCGCAGACCTGTAAACTACCTGAGACTGATTTATACTAGAGTTACGTTACCTAGAGATAGGATAGCTGAACTAAATTTTTCTACTATGCAATATGGAAATTAATACAAAACTACCAACTATTATTATACTAAAGAAACTTCTAGAGTAATAATTATTTTAGTTACCAAACTTGTAGAACGATTTTAGAACTAAAACGAAGAAATAGTTATCTCATGTTCAGTAAATTCTTTAGAAAATATTTGTTACTCCTAATCAATAGGAGTCGATCCTCAGTAAGGTCTATCATAACAACAAGAACTGAAACGACGCCGATGATATCGAACAAACTAACAACGCTAAACCAAAATTAGCTGAAAATAAATTCTATATTATCTTTAACTCATTCCTTTATTTTTTCCCTTTCATAAAAAAGACGCACGTTGATAATCAAATATTTTCCTTATTCGCCATAACTTCAAGTCTTATTACATCTTCTCTAAGAAATTTGTTAACAACTAAGTTATTATTTACTAAAATAATTTTCAACAGCGCTCATTGTAATTCAGCACTGTATTATACAGATCATATTACCAATTATTTTGAAGGTTACTCCCAGTTCCGAATACTATGTATCACTTTACTAAATTATAGACAAACATTTATTTTATCGAGAAACCATAACAAACTATACGGGAGAAACACTCCTTAAAGTTCACAAATAGCTTTGTTTACATAAATTATTTGTTGCTGAAAATGATTGAATATCCATTTATTTTAAATGGAAACATCTATTTAATAAATATAATAAAAAATATACAGAGATCGAACTAAAATCTTTGTTGATTAAATTTCGCTTTTAGAATGATGATATGGAAGCTAGTACCCAATTCGCTAAACCTTAGGAAGTATTAATTCAAATGCAACTTCCATCACATCTACAGTTTGATTACAAATTTTCAATTTCAGAGTACTAGCAAGGCAAACAGGCATTAGACAATACCGTATCGTTATTAAATTGTTGAATACGTAGCATGGCATTGATTTAAAGAAAGAATAAGTTGATGACGTTCATTTGGAGAGTATGAGCGATTAAAGAATTTCAAAAAATGAACTATAATGAAATTATTTCTGAATATAGTAACTGAAGTTGTTTAAAAATTACAATATATAAAACTAAATTTGCAAAGTACTTACAGCAGGAAATTTGAAAAATACCTAACATTATTATAAACGAATAAAAGGTATTACTGAGTTAAAAATGGATGCTATAAGAGACTTATAACCTAATCATATTGGTTCATTTAATTTTAATAGTTAAGGTATATTCTATTTATTTTTTATTTATTTATTATGTTTTATTTAAGTGCAGCTACCGAAACATACCTGTAACTATTTGGCTCCCGATTTTCAACTCGAGAATGGTAGCTAGTTAGGCGGGTATTAAGAAAGCTCTACCACCATGCTACGGTTTCATCACGATGTTTTCCTTCACAGAAAGATCAAGCTCATTGTAAGTGGATTCGAACTCTTGTCCCTTGACGTGGCGTCCGTAAACACTACCTACTGAGCTATTGTCGCTTCAGATGTAACTTCCGGAGCACACATACCCTTAAGTATTTTAAAACGTGTCTCAATAGGCAATGACTCAACGCTGTTATAATGCAGTTAAAAACTTACTTCACACTTGTAAAAAAAGAAACGCGTGGTTCATTAGCTCAGCGCTAACATGAACTGTATTAATAAAATATAATACAATAATCCGACACCAATGTAGAGTCTGAATTATAATATTGTGGCACAGTTGTCGAGCCAATATCTTTTATTTCAATTCATTACGCTAACGCAGGCATCTGTTCCAATATCTAATTGGTTTCAATGGTTTGTCCAATTTCATTCAACATTCCGAATTTCCATTTTTATTGATTCAATTATTTTTGTAATGTAATCTAATGTTTGACTATAATAATATCTGACTTTGTATGATTCGAATTTTGAAGACAATTGATCGACAATTAGTCAATCAGGAATTAATACCCAAAAGACTGATATAGTTTAAGGCGACGAATTATAAATACTTACCGCGTAATTCGTTTTTGTCTCAATATATTTCTTTAACGGAAAACACTGCTTTACTTGCAATTTGTGCTCATGTCTTTAAAAGTTTAAGCTGCAAATTGCAAGTGACACCTGCTTAACAGGTATTTAGAACTTTTGCATGAGATGTTTCGGCAGCGACTTTAAATATGTTTAACAATCTTACCAACTTGAAGAAAACTAATTTTATAGCCATCCAAGTGAAATGTTACATTCAATAACAAACGATTAATTAAACTCAAGAATTAATGCAATTATGTACGTTACTCATCCTTTAACGTCGCTTTGAAGACCCAATCAAATTTAATTAAGGACTGTACGTACAACTACTTAATTGAGAAGGCGTAATCGCCGTCTATTCAGTTGGAAATTGTATACTCAAATAACTTGTTACAGTGGAAAACGATTTCATCCTGTCATGGATACATTTTTAATGTATCGACTATTTTACATTCACTGGTCATTCATCTTCGGTTTTATCCGACACTTAAATAAAATGCTTACGAATGATATAACATTAGATTACTCCAAATAACAAGAGCTTCTACCGTTTTGGAGTTGAAAAGCGATACGATGTTGTCTGTGCTAAAAAAATTAAATAAATATCAAATCTTGATTGAAGTTTTGTAAATTCAATGATTTAAGTTTTGGAATATATTTATTGCTGAATATATATTTATGGCTGATCTGTAAATAAATAAGTCTGTAAATAATAAAAAAATATATATATTTTTCTTTCTCGGGTTGTCAGTGATTTTCTTTATTTTTGTAAGTAGCTATAGACAAGCTTTAGTGATATTCATACGAAAATATTTTGGAACTATGTAGTTTTAGCTTTTTTTTTTGGCTCACCCATAAAAAATTCACAACTTCCTTAAACAGATATAATTCAATGATTAACAGTCGATAATAGTAAACAAATCCTTTATATTTTTGTTTTACACGTAATGAAAGTATTTAGAATAGTACAAAATAGAAATCATAATGAAAATATCGGTATTAGAAAAAAAAATATTAATAATCTGCAGTCAACTGGCTAAGCAGAAAAAAATATGAGTCTATGATATTTTAAAACTCGTGGCAAACTGAAATCACATAGCGTTATGATAATAAGTCCAATAATTATTTTTATATTAAAAATAACAACATACGAGCAATTTAAATTTTTTTCTAATCTTTTTATATATCTGAATTCCAAGTTATGAATTTGATAAAATCTTGAAGTCAAAAAAGTATTGATACTGCGAGTAAATTACCTATTTCAAAAAGAAAATTATATTTATATTATAATAACCAAAGTTTCACTAATGTTATTAACATTATGTCGGTTTTGCTTTCAAGATAGCGCGTATATGAACACCATGTACACGAATATTGCAGTTATAATATAATTATTATATAGAATATTATATAATACGTACACGAATATTAAAGTTAAAATCTTATATACAATTCAGTCTAACATTTCACAAAAGGAAAACATCGTGATAAAACTACAGCATATTAATTAAGATATGGTATAATATATTTTTTCTAACTTTCGTCCTCTAGTTAAAAATATGTCACTAAGCACTTATAGGTGAGTTCTGGAAGTTGCACCTAAGAACTAATTCCTCCCCTAGACTTTGTGTGATCTAGAAGCAATCTTGAAACGGTTCCGAATCTCTGACGAGTTAGGAAGGAATAAAGAGCTGCCAAAGGGGTTTTAAGAAGTAATACGTGCTCCTTTATGTCGAGTCTCCATAAACACCTTTTGCAGCCTACTTGCTCTTATTAGAGAAGATCGTATATGTATTAACTCATGAAATGAATTTAAAAGCAACGATAGCTCAGTGGTAGCTTGTACGAACGCCACGTCAATGGTCGTGCGTTCGAATCCCTGCAATGAGCTTGAGCTTTCGGTGAAGGAAAACATCATGATGATACCATAGCATGGTGGTAAGGCTTTTTCTAATGCCCACCTGGCTAACTACCACTCTTAAGTTGAAAATCTGCTGCCAAATACTTTTAGGTATCTTCCAGCAGTTGCACTTAAGAGCCAGTTCTTCCACTAGGCGTAGCGTGTCCACTATCTTGAGCCACATCGTCACTTAACATAATGTGAGATTGTATCCACAATGCTAAACCTATAAACTATTTAAACTACGTTCTTGGAGCAGATCGTCGTTTAGCCTGAGGTCAGGTTTAGGTAACTTTTTACTAACCTATCCGGTAGTTTAGAGGTCAACTTACAAGGCTGTATAGATGGATTTCCGGCTTACTATCACACTGCGATCATCATTGGAGCAATGCAGTGACCCCTAAAAAGGACCACGCCGCCCGAGTAAAGCGACTGATGGCACTTGAGTTTAAGTGGGTATTTATAAGTCCCACATACCCTTCCCTCGAAGGGGGTGTATAAATACATATCCCTATGTTAAAAATTCAGATAGTCTTAGTAAAACGCTAACCTAAATTTATAATTAAAAGGATAGCTAAAGTCCCAGAAAACCGTAAAAATGTCTGCTTTCTCATATTTATTGTTAAATCATCCGTAGGTTTATTGTGAAAGTATATTATAGAGTTTTACGTCTAAACTAATTACCGTCTCAGAATAAACTTGGGTCTTGTTCATATTTTCACCCTCAGATCATGTTTTTGACAAGGCTTTAATTAAACCAAGATGTATTTTTAAGACGCCACGAAATAATGATTTGAAATATTTTAACGGATTTTTTGCCGAATATTTTAAAAACAGTTTGTTACTTTAAAATCACTGTTATATCTTTGCTATTATTTATTTGTTTATATAATATGATTGAATCTTTTGAGATTATTTATTTGCGTCTATGTATATATGCGTAAAATAGACTAAAAATCTTATCGTAGGCTGCCAAATGGATGTGGTACTCATAAAAATAAAATTATCATTTATAAATTTTCCAATACATAAACAATATATGCAACAATATTTGTAATTTATTTTTATATTAGTATACTTGTTTAACGATTACATAACAAGAAAATAAAGTGGAAAAAAATACATTTTCACCAACATTTGATAAAGTAGGCTTTTAATATTTTATGAGATTTACTTTGAGTAATATTCGTGTATTCATGAGTAATGACATTTTTTTAATACATAATATATTTGACATTATGGGCATAATCTCACCTGATCTTAAGCGATGATGTGGCCCAGAATGGTGGACATTTGAGGCCTAGTACTCACTACATATGAGGATGGTAGCGAAACGATGATAGCTCAGTTGGAAGTGTATACAAACGCAACGTTATGGTCCTGAAGTTAGAATCCACTTACAATGAGTTTGAGCTTTCGGTAAAGGAATACATCGTGATGAGACCTTAGTATGGTGGTAGGGTTATAATGCCTACCTGGCTAGCTACCACCACCACGTTACAAATCTGCCGCTAAATACCTATAAGTGTATTCCAGCAGTTACGCAAGAGAGGCAGTCCCTCTACTGCTCTTAGTGAGTCCACCATCTTTACCCACATCCTTACTTAACATCCGGTGAGATTGTGGCCATAACGGCAAACCTTAACTATAGAAAAGGAAGTCGCGGGCATAGTTAATGCACTAAAATATTTAATGTTCCTTATTGTAATCAATAATATTGAAACGTGTTAATTCTGTATTTGGGTAGATAAAATTAAACAATTACACCTGTAATCACTGGAACTGATCGTGAAATAAAAACCTTCCGGAAATTCTACGCTATATTTGCGTTTGAGGACAATTTTTATTAAAGCTAAATGACAGGCATTTCGGTAACAATAAGAAATGTATATTCGGTCAAAAAACAGTCTCTACAAAATTTCTCGACACGACCGCCTGTAATTTTTTTTTTCGTAGTAAAATAGCACAATTACATGAAATTTCTCGCTTCCATTCTACGAGGGAGGATGAGAAAGGCCAGTTATTTGTCAACAAAAAAACTTGAAAACCCAAGCTTTACGAGGCGTCGTCGTACAAAAGGTGGATACTTTGACTCTAGGGTTACCACATTATGGAAATGTATTTAAATATAGTCCAGGTTAAATAATTAAAATATAAAAGATTTTCAATTTTAAAATATCTAAATAAGCGAATATATTCCGAACAACTAAGCAGTTGGCACAAATATTATCATTCGCACAAGTGGGTACTTTTTATAGTTAAGGTTTAGTGTTGTGATCATAATATCACCTGATGTCAAATGAAGATGCGGCCCAAGATGGTGGCCACGCTAAGCCTAGTGAGGGGCTAGCTCTCAAGTGCAACTGCTGAAACACACCTATAGATATTTGACGACAGATTTTTAACTTGAGGGTGGGTATTAGGAAAAGCTCTACCTCCATGTTTCGGTTTCATCAAGATGTTTTTCTTCACCGAAAGCTCTAGGTCGTCGTATGTGGATTCCAACTCACGACCCTTGATGCGGCGTTCTTACACACTACCAACTGAGATATCATTGCTTTTTACTTGTTACAACGTCCTTGCATTAGATTTCTATTCATGTCTCTTCCATCAAGTTGCAGTGATATAAAATAAGATTAATCACAAAAACTTAAGTTAAAAGCACAACTAAAATTGAACAATTTTCTATAATGAGTTAATAAATTTGGCTTCGATCTCACATGAGTTTATATAAAGTTATAGTTATAACGGTAAAATGCTGACTTATTGGAGAGCTAATCCTCTAAAATGCTATTATGGGATCACACTAAAAGATGTGAAAAGCCTGAAGTTTATCTACTCATTTGTTAAAAGAAAATCAAGAGGAACCATTTCAATTGTTTTACATTAATTTTATGCAAATTAATTTAATACTATTTTTTATAATAACGTTAGATTCCACGTGCGACTTCGTTTGCGTTAATATTGCTTTGTCAAACAAATCGGATGACATAATAAAAAGTTTTTTACAATGTTTAGCCCTCTTTTTACCCTAGCTCCTAGAAGTATTTCGAAATAAAAAGAACCTATCACCGTCTCCTGGTTTCCCATCTATCTCTGTACCAAAATTCATTACTATCTATTCACAGGTTTATGCGTGAAAACGTAACAAACAAAATACTTACTTTCGCATTAATAATATTAGTAAGGATAGTACAGTGACAGTAGTGGCAATGTGTAATGGTACAAGTAAAGAACAAGAATAAAAATAAGCTATCAGTAATCTATACTCTCGGCAACTGAATATAACACACTGATTGTCACCGACAAGAGACAAACGTAAAACCAATACCTAGAGTTTTACTAGTATACACATGTGGGTAACGACCTGAAGGCCGCTTACCATCTGGCTTCCTAATTAAACATTTCACACGAGCAAAGCGACAGAAAAATGGCTTAGCATTTCTTTCTAATGTTTCCTTCAAAAGTATACCAAATTGTCATTATACTGCTGATTAAATGACACGTTTATTATCGCTTTACTATTGTTAAATACATAACTAGTACTTGATGTATTGCTAAATATACACTGGCGAATTTTAGAACACAACATCCTTTTCATACCATTATAAGGACTGTTGTGTCTGGTGCTGAAGTCCGTCCAATCGGATGTATGTAAATGTAGAGCTTTACCCATTAAAAATATTACTAAGCGTAAGGGTAAGTGTAGCAACCCTGCCAATGAAAGGAAAGAGTAAGACAACATTGTGCAGAAGGATTCCGTATGAATATTTTATGTTCCATCAGATAATGTGACGTTCTATCGAATTGAATTCTCTGTGTTACCTTTTAGAGTAACAGAAAATAGATTTACACAAACGATGACTCGTGATTTTATTCAATTTCGTATATGATATAATATCATTATAACGACAGACAATATATTCACAAAGAAGCGTAACGGGTTGTCTTTGTGTTACTTTTCTACAATGTCTTGTTTATTTCCACTTGAGGTATAAAGTTACATAGTCTTGCAAATATATTTGTTTAGGTAATGTTTGTATAACGGCGGGAATTAACAAACTTACACACTTAGTCGCTGTTTCTAGAAACTTCCTTCATATTCCATAGACATACATATTAACTTACCTTCAAGCTTCAAACATACCAAAGCATATATATGATCAGTTGCATAGAGATTAAGGTACCAATTCTTGTATTGCTTAATTTACGATGTTACGATAATGAATTCTTATTAATTATAAGCCAGTAAATAATCAAAAAACATTTGACATTATAATGACTACAAGTTATTATAATTAATCTTTATCATTTTAAAATCTTAAATTTACATATTTATTTTATTACATTTTTTACTAATACCACAATATAAATGTAGATAGAGAACATGATACTTGAAATAACTTTTTGACTTTGACTACCTTCACCTAATAAAGTATTCACTGTTAAGTGCAGCTACCAAGACTCACATCTTGATCACTAACAAGGTGGTAACAAGCCACATAGGTAATTAGTAAATGCCTTATTACCATACCATAATTTGATCACAATATTTTATTTCACCGAAAGGTTAAGCCCAATGAAGAGATTCATATCAATCTGTATGTCTATACAAACAGTATGTATACGCAACTTTAGAACCTTATTTAATATAAGTTAATGAAAAGAAAAAAAAACTATTTTTTAATAGACATGGCCATAGCAATGATCTTTCATGTCCAGCCTATATTTTCCTTTAACTCTTTACCTCGCGAATAAAACCGTAGCCCAAATAATAAGCATGCGCTAAAACTAAATCCACTATAGCGCACTATTAAGCACACTCTATTCCGCCATCGGTAGATTCCCGAAAAAAAAATAGAGCGTTTCCCTACACAAATTAGCCAAAAAGAAGGTAAAAATTTGCAATCTACAAAATATCTAAAGCAAGACACCACAAGCACGTATATTACAAAAACTAAAATATATTAGATAATCTTTCTACGAAATTTAAACTGTCATGCTCGGAACACTAAATACGTTATTCTTATATAAGTTCACGGATAGGTGCTTGATGAGTGACCAACACGTAAAGCTGTAGGAGATAAGTTCTATATGTCTCACGGCAATCAAATTGTTCTTAACTCAACATGTATAGAATACTAGATTTTACGTGCGATTTCGCTGGCGTTAGTATTGATTTTGTCAGAGACAACAGATGATGCAATAAAAATTTTGATATAAATTGTATTTCTCTTCTTACCCTTAGTTGAAATATGGTATTCGCGAGAAAAAGTACCCTATTACCGTCTCAAGGTTGCCATCTATCTCTATTACAAAATACATCATAATCGATTTAGCGGGTTAAGCGTGAAAGTGTAACAAACAAACAAACTCATTTTCATATTTATAATATTAGTAAGCACTAGATTTTACGCGCGGCTTTGCTCACGTTAATATTAGTTTTATCTAAATTATATCTTTATTAAACATCCTTTTACGTTTACAATATTATTAGACATAAGGAATTCAAATTGACTTCAATTTGAAATAAAATTGTACTATCGTGGACAATATATTTAATTGCATAGAATGGTGGTTTTAGCATTCTTCGAACGCCTACTGAACTCTAAAATATAACCATCCCCAGGCACGCTAACTATAATTGCACCTTCAGGTTAAAAAGGAGCGAGTTGAAAGGACACTCCCGGTATAAAGGCACGAAGAGCCTGAATGCGGACTGGCAAGTTTATATCTGTATTCATAAATAACCTTATTCTGTACATATAAAGTCTATTGTCGCTTATCTTTCGGTATTTAGGTATAACTATACGCCGCAATGTCTAGTTTTCTGTCTAGATCGCCGCACCGTGGAAATGGTTAAGTCATTCACGCCGAGTCGACTTTCGTGGTAATCGCCAATATGAAAGCATCTTTATCTAAATAGCGATTTCGAGCTCGTGTCAACGACCTTAAAGTTCTGTTTGTTTACATTTAACAGTGTAGTTTTATTTTTAATCTTGTTTACACTATATTTAAGGTTTAGAGTTGCATGTTGTTAAAAAATAAAGTAATCAAAAACATCCATAAATGTTATACCAGAGCATACGGTTTAAAGTATCTAAATAAAAAAAAAACTGTATGCTTAAAGTCTGTTATTCTAAATAACTCCAAAGACGGAGTAAAACGAAATGAAAGTTAAACAAACATGATCGTTTGTTATTTTTTTAATGCGTTGAGATGTCAAATTTATTATGATTTTGGAGTAGTTTCTTGTAAATAGCTTACTTAAAACTTACTTAAAAATAACATGGCAAATTAAATAGTTTGCTTATTTTGATATATTATCTAACCTGATCTAAATACATATGAGGTTTATTCGAATCTTAATTCTTGAACCATTGTGAATTCCTTGGGAGGATAAAACAAAATGGTTTTTTTTTTTTTTTTCGAAAGGACCTACACTGTTAGCCTAAGGGGCTTTTACAGTTTCACCTGAACTAGTGGGGTGAGCGCTGAAGGCGCTCAAACCCGCGGGGCAACTCGCACAAGGGTGTCACTAGTGACCGAACCTCGACTTGGGCTGTTGCCGAATCGCGAACGAGAACGAGCGCGGTACTAGCTATTACTAAGCGAATATTATAAAATGTAAAAAAAGAAAAAGTCTAAACTAACTGATCCTCTTAAGGATCTGATAAAACTCTTATTTTGGATTGTACTGTGCAACGCGGCGAGACAGGATTGTACTGTGCGTCCTTCCTACCTATCTAACGAAAGACGCGAGTATCTAACCTAATGAATCGAACCCAGAGAACCGAGAAGAAGGCAATGACACACTGAAATTATATGAATTAACTGAAAAGAAAATTTATATATAATAAATATAAATCAAAACAGAAAAGGCCGAACCACATTCAGGACCACGGGCGGTCCCTCACAGAACCGTGTACGTACCGTGTGAGTGTGCACGAATGTGACATGCAGTGTGATGATGTGGGTTCAGTGAGTGTGAAGTGTCACTGTATCGCGCGAGCGGGTTAGCTCGAGGGCTCCATTCCGGAGGATCGACCTAGGCTCGAGCGTCCGCCGAAGGAGGCCGCGGCGGGTGTGCGGGAGCGAAGTTAACCGCCCGCCCTCGGCGGCGAGGACGACGGTTTCGCGGATTAGCGCGTGCGTGCGTGCGTTTAATTATTGGGTAGTCATTATTTTGTCTAGATATTTTATCGGGTGGGTCGAGGAAGATGTTACGTGGCCGACGTCGACAGAATTTTATATTAGACAACTGCTCATTAGGCGTGGGAACGTAAGAGACGGAAGCCTTAATGAGCGAATTTGAGTGTGCTTCAGCTTTCTCAAAATGTGTTTTCGAAAGGGTCCGGATATACCCTTCTATGGACGGGAGTTCAAGATCTTTATGTAGGTCTGTGTTTCTCATGGTATCGAGAGCACAGACCGACCTACGAATATATTTATTTTGAACAACTTGAAGTTTGTTCAAGGAATATTTCGAACTATGGGCGAATGCGGGACAGCCGTACGTAAGAATAGGTCTTACGCACATTTTATATAGGGTCATTTTATTACGTAGGGACATTTTCGGTCCAGTATACATAGGACGCAATTGAGCCATAATCATGAGGGCTTTCTTTGTGGCTTTCCTAATGTGGGGAATGAAACTGAGTCTCCTATCTAAAGTGACTCCGAGATACTTGATTTCGGAAGCCCACTGAATATCCTTACCGTATAAGGAGAGGTTTTTGCTGAGCACTTTCTTAGGGAGGTTCGGTTGGAAAAGAAAAAACAAAATGGCACAAGTAGCACAATATATAATATACTAAATATATATATATATATATAGTATAATTTACTAAACCGTATGAGCATTTCTTGGTAATAACAAACTTATAAAACAATAAAAGAAAATGATAATAACAAATCAATTATCTTTACTAATATTATAAATGCGAAAGTGAGTTTATTTGTTTGTTACACTTTCATCACTAAACCGCTGAATCAATTATAATTATTTTTTGTATAGAAATAGATGTGGGTTTGGTAATGGTGATAGTCTACTCTTTGGAAGTGGGGTAAAGACAGGAATAAACTTTATATGAAGCTTTTTATTGCGTCATCCGATTTGTCTAAATCAATATTAATATGAGCAAAGCCGCGGGTAAAAGCTAGTATATACACCAACAACAACAACTTAAAAAAACCTTTTCTAATAAGAAAAAAATAATAATATATAAGCAGTACGAATAACTAGAAAATCATGAAAGGGTATTATACGAGGTATTTTGATGTAAAATACACAATGTAAACACATCACATCGTTTTTGGCAACAGGAATATCAAATGTATATTTACGAAGAAGTAAGTACAATAAAAAAGCAGTGGTATACATTTTATAAAGTTCATGAAAAAGAATTTCTTTTTTTTTAATATATACCATCATATCTGTTAATATTATAACATATCATTTCGCTTGAAATAATTTATTATCCTATTTATTCTGATCTCCTATATTTATACACGTAAAGATAATAGTTTTTTAAGCTCAATTAATTCATAATGATTTAAGATCGAGATCGAGATGAGACCATGACCATTTGAAGCAAAAACGTTCGTACATAGTGTAGGCTACTTAATTTTTAGATTCCATTACTTATTGGTCTTTTTTGTTTACTTTTGTATGCCCAAAGTAACGCACAAGCGACAGCTGGCTTATTATAAAAGGCGTTTCGTATCTGTCTGTCAGTTTATCGATTAGTGTGTGTGTACTGAACTTTAGAAATGCACCCTGAACAAATTTTTATGAATTTTAAAATCAGTAGCTGCAGACGGTATGCATTGCAATGCCACGGAAAGAAAGAGTTATTTTTTACTTGCTCCAGGAATCTTAAAATGTCATCGGTATAAATTACTATACTTGGTAAAGTAGAATAGCTAATTTGGTAGTACGCTTAGTCATTTGTTCTGATATCAAACAGTATATGTATACCTATCCAGGTACTGAGACACCGGCCTTTACAAGACTTATACTCCGGTTGGTCGTCTTTGTTTCTGGACTGTACTGTGTACAATGCATTCATTTTCCTGTGCTGTAAGAGAAGACTAGAGTCAAAGATATATCAACCAAATAAGAGGTTGATATAATATATTTGACTACAATATAGTAATTAACCTAATTACAAAAAAAAAAAAAACGTTGGTATTTATCGTGTTCATACTTCCCTTATTACAGATACAGGTAGGGTAATGTATCAAAAAGCACTCCTTATAATAATCATATTGAAGCTCCCCGAAGCCCTTGATATTAACAGAAAACCGTAATAAATCTAATGTTATATGGATCGAGACCCGGACACGGCATATAAATTTATTAGAAACGCAGGCCCCAACTTACTCAGGGTGCGAATCTAATCCAAGTTATTGCATTTACCTTCACAAGTTTTGCTTGAGACATGATCGGAATATCGAAGGGGACCGATTTACGCTATGTTAACGCTATAAAATACATCTGATTGACTGCCCGCCCGTCTATTTTTTCCAAAAGAATTAAAACAGGTATCAAAAAGTAACTATTCCATCGCGGATTCACTCGCGTACTATATAAAACTTGTACAATATTGTTTATTACTTTGATTATTTTGTTTTTGAGAATAACGCAGTTAGAACCTTACTAATTCTTACCCGCGGCTTTGCTCGCATTAATATATATTTCGTCAAACAAACCGGATGACGCAAAATATAATCACCTGAATAAAAACATGACCACATCGTCACTTAACATCAGGTGAGATGTGGCCAGAACGGTCGACGTATAAACTATAAACTATAAACAAGGTTTTTTTTTTTGTATTTCTTTTATAACCACCTATTTTATCCAAATGTTTTTCACTTAGTTAAATATAAAGAGGTTAGTAAACTCATTTCAAGCTCTAGGTACATTACGTGAGGATTCCATACGATGTTGGTATCCAATTTAATTATACCACTACATATAAAGGTATACCATTATTTAAAGGTAAAGATCAAGGGTCAAATTATTAATTTCCTCACATTTCGCATACGATTTCAGTACAAAAGGGTCCTACGGCGGTGAATACAGAGAATTCTAAGTGCTTAACTCATTAAATTATTTTGCCTCCACCGCGTCGGTCACAAACACTTTCAAGGTTTACTTTGATGAAACAGATGGGTTCGTGTTCAAAACTAAGCGCAATTCATTACACTTTCGTTCTCGCTGCGTACATATTTCAATTCGTAATGAAAGTAAACAGTTTTGTATGAGACACGTGTTCGAGTTTCGTATTCGAGATTAAAACCACCGTCTTACTATACCCTTTGAACTATTAACGCTTCAGGCACATCAAATGATCTTTTCACCGCTGGAAATATGATGGTAAGATATAGAAGGCAATAAATATATTGAATACCGGTCAACGGGGAACCTTCTAGCGTATATATTGCACCGCTAGGGGGAAGCGATTGACAAGCATGGCGAGGCTCTGGCTATTAGTTTGGATATAGCCAAAGGTTTCGACAGGGTCTGGTACCGTGGATTCCCGTCGTATGGACTCTCCAACAACCTCTGCCGTTGGATCTCCAGCTTTCTGCATGAGCGCAGATTTCGTGCCCTTGTGGATGGACACCAATCGCAGTTAATGACTGTAAATGCTGGAGTTCTTCAAGGCTCTGTTCTGTCACCCACGTTGTTCGCATTCATTGCTATGCAGACGATAGCACAGTTCACGGGTGCTACATCAGTAAGCCCGGCAGTGGTCGGGGAGCCAAAGAAAAGAGACGTAAGGAACTTGTTGTTGAACTTAACCAAGTCTTGACCCGCATATCCATATGGGGAGCAAGTAACTTGGTTTAGTTCAATGCGAAGAAAACCCAGGTATGTGTCTTTACCTTGAAAAAATCCCCTTTTTCACCCAACCCTACTCTTCAGAACACCCAACTTGCAATGCGTGACAGCCTAAATATTCTGGGAATGAATATTCGGAGCGACCTAAATCTCAAGGACCACATCGAGAGTGTCATCTCCACAACATCTCGGAGACTCGGAATCCTGAACAGAGTGCGTCGGTTTTTCATGCCCGGCCAGTTGTACCTTCTTTATAAGGCCCAAGTTCGGCCTTGCATGGAATACTGCTCGCATCTCTGGGATGGATCCGCTCAATATCTACTCGATGCCTTAGACAGGTTGCAGAGGCGGGCTGTCCGCATTGTTAATGATGCAGACACCACCAGCACCGTAGAACCGCTGAAACTCTTGGCATTGCCTCTTTAAGCGTGTTCTACCGTATGTACCACGGCGAGTGTTCTGTAGAGCTCTTCAATATAATCCCCTCCTCCCCGTTCCACTACAGAACCACGCGGGCGCGGCTTCGGTGTCACAGCTTCACGGTGACTCCTATTGAATCGCGAACTAAAAAGTTTGCTGATTCATACTTTTATCGTACCGTGGAGCTGTGGAACCGTCTTCCGGAGAGCGTATTCCCACCCTCCTATGACATAGGGTCCTTCAAAAGAGGCGTGAAAAGGTATCTAAGCAGGCCAGCATGACAGCGGTGACTGATTGTGAATTTTGAATCATTGTCAGTCACCGCTGTTCTGGATTGTACTGTACTTAACACCAGGTGCAGTACAGTCACATTGCTGAGCAACATAAAAAAAAAGGATATTGCGAAGAATCAATAATAATAATAGTTTATTGCCAATAGTTTATTTCTATTTATTTATCTATTCATACAGGTCATCAACAGTGTTTACATTAACACATTAATATCTACTAATTACACACTTCAATATGTTCTTAAATATCCCCCTAATTACAAAGGATAACGACATGAATATTAAAATTACTATAATATAACCAATGTAGTAATTATGATGTTAACAATATCAATAAATACAAATTAAAATAGGGTTCAAAAACAGATTTATTAAGAATGGTGATTAAAAAAAAGTGCTTCATTAAAAAATTCAAATTACAATAATAATTCAAAGTATTCGTGTCCATGAAAAATGTGCTGTTTTAATTATATCGAGTGTGACAAATAAAATGTTATTCTTCCCTATCTTAACATTTGATGCAACATTATAATGTCATTAGTGTCTATTTAACGGAGAAAACATACCAAGATACGTTTTTCGCAAAATAATTTTAAGTACTTATTCGAGGTACTTTACGAGGTATTCTTTTGATTGTGGCGCATTACATTAGCTCACAGCCGCACCACAAAGCGCTAATTTTCAGTCTGCCTTATACTTTCACTTATATGTTTCCATATGCTCGATTTAGAGTACAACATATTGACATAAAAAATAAGTTATCAAGCGCATTGTACATGAGGTTTAGATTGTTAAATTTTGATGTTTATGCAAATAAGCTCTATACTTTAATGTCAAATAGAATATACAATGCTCGACTGGATGTATAATAATATCGTATTTAATGCACTAAACATTTGTTAAGTCTAATCTTACTGGGCTGCGGAGCCATAATCTGACAGTAGCACTATGTGGGTCCGGACTAAATAAAAATTTATGCGTAGAAGAATATTTGCTGTATAATGAAATTGTGTATTCACTCCATTGTATAATATGAGTTCTATAAGTATACTGAGAAGAGGTTTTTATGCAAACCGGTATACTAGAAGTATTCTTTGATGCTTTTACCTGAGGTTACCACTGCTTTTGGGTTGTAATGTTCTTACCATAAACAATAGTGACGTCACTTTGCCGAACAACTATAATAAAAATTGTTAATAAATAGGTAAGTGCGTCAACTCAGAATATAATTATGTTATTTCACAAATTTTTGGTAATGTGAACATTTTTTAAATGAGTTAACATGAAAATTGCTATATATAATATATTTACTGCAGATACATAAATAAATAACAGAATTTATAACCATACATGGTTGGTTAGACAAATGAATACTAAGTCTATATATAGATTGTAGGAAATATAGCTTCTAGCGTTTAATGTAACCGCAGTCTTAAAGAGAGGTTTATAAGTCTATTCGCGGAAATTGCTATAAAGAGGCTTATTGCGGAACATTTTCTGTCAATCTGCGTCTCTACAAAATTATATTTATTATATGCTTAATTACTTTATATAAGTTATAGATTTATTTATGGCTACAATTTTACCTAATATTTAGCGACGATGTGGCCCAAGATAGTGAACACGCTAAGAAAAGTGGAAGGGCTAGCTGTCAAGTGAATCTACTGGAAAACACCTAGAGGTATTCGGCGGCAGATTTTCTACATCAACGTGATAGCTAGACAGACGGGCATTATAAAAAGCTCTACCATAATGTTTGGTTTCCTCACGATGTTTTCCGTACCACCGAAAGCTTAGTTTCATTGAAGATGGATTAGAACTCACATCCACTGGCACGACGTCCGTACACACTCGCAACTGAGTCATCATCGCTTCAAAAAATAATTTTAGTTTTTTTTTTATTATATTAACTTTGAACACTTCATATTTAATAGGAACCGTTTATAAAATATGTAGTGTAAGTTAAACCACTGCTTGTAAAGGGGTTAAGATTAAATTACCTACTTTGACGATAGAAAATATTAAAAGACAAAAATTTAAAACAAATAATTCTCAAGTTACACTACCAGAATACATCTAAATCAAATCCTTGAGAATTTATTTGAATTTCAATACGATACGTTGTTAGAAAGAATCTCTAAAGGTGAAGTATCTACACTTATAACTTATATATCGGTGGGATCAAAAATAGTAATACACAAAAACATAGAGTGGCTCTCAAGTTTAACTGTCACAATACACATAAATCAAATACTTGACAAAAGTATTTCAACTTCAAAATAAGTGCTCAAAATTAAAAATTCGTAACAAAACTCTCGTCTTTGTTCAAAAACAGAGTTCCGAGTTAAATAGAAAAAATGACAAGTGTAAGGAATTACATATGTACTCAGAACAGACTATTACGAACTGGGTAGACCAGCTAGATAATAGAAACTAGTAAATATGTATGTGCGCTACGAACTGAAACAGATTGGAAACTCCTAGGATAGACATTAAAATATGATCTATCATTATCTACGCTACAATGTTATAACGTTTTACATATTTGCAAAAAAACTGTATGTCTAGCTATAAATTTCCATATTTCCTTATCTCGTAAAATTCAAGACTTAAAAAAAAAACTACTTATGAGGTTATTTAAATGACGATGTTGTCTACATCTAGATTGCTCTTTATTTTTTCTATAAATTTATTTTTCTTGATCCATTATATAATATAAACATATAATTCTAAATTTTAAATCACCTAAATATTTTATTATTGAACCTTTTTTAATCTATAGTAGGTCAATATCTGCATACATATCTCAATAGTTTCGAGATATAATCTTAAATAACGTAATTCAGACTATTCTCAAAAATCATTCGTCCTAATCATCATATCTTTGATACTAAGGTTATATTGTAGCTTGCAATAGTATTGGTTACATTCAACAGAAACAAGAATAAGTAAAACGGTGAAATATATGTTTTGATGTAAAGGCAAAGTACTAAACGCAACATAAATCAAAACCAAACGAAAACTTTGCGTAATATACTAACCATCGACCCGTATAGGCCAAATAAACGAGATATATTCCATATATTTATTATTTTCTGCTCTATATATTTCGTTTTATTTCCATTATCATAATTATATTAGTCTGATGATGTGAATTAGGTTCAATTATTTTTGAAGTGAAATCTTCTATGGGAACGTGTCAGTTTTGGTTTACAAGTCTTAATTTAAATCAAACAATTAATTTGGATATCTAAAAATAACAACTGTTTGAATATTTTATTTATTTATTTACAATTGCTTTGAAAACATGTTACCGAGTTGATTCTACTAATTAACATTTACATTTATGTTTTGCATTCCAGAAATGTAGCGATAGACTTTCATTATAATTTAAATATTACAGACACATTACACATTGATAAATGTAGCCGCAGTTCTGCTTGTAGGTAGTAATAAAATGATCATCAAATAAATAATTTTATATACTTTAATCTTTATATATAATTGAATGTTTATTTAGCAGACTGGGCAAATTATAATAAATTAGGCCGGAAAGTGTACCCTAGTATCGTGTCGGGAAAGCGGTAGGTAGAAATAAATAACATATTGTGATATACTATTATAGTATGTTTTAATCATTTACATTTTTACAAGTTTTTACTACATTTTTTGGATTTTTTTTGTAAATACTACTCATACAACAAGCTGTGATTTACTGCAAATAGTTTATTGTAACACATTTTTATAAACTATGTTTTTCTGTTTTTCCATCCTTTACTAAAACATAAAGATTTTGTTTGTTTGATACTTGTGACCACGGCACATTAACTCGCCAATGGGGTGAAACAGTTTTTTTTCTAAATATACCATTCTCGATTGCCCATATTTCTTTGTAGATCAGGAGTGACATTATTTTTTGAATAATATGTCTTATGTACAATTTTATAGAAATGACGTCTTGGTCTTTAATTCAAATTCAAGTCTTAGTAATAACGAGATAACGTTGCAGCCTGTTCGCATAATAGTCTGCTATTTTTAGAAAAGAAGCCATATATTCCTGTGTTTTAAAATCGTTGTGTAGTTATACTCTCACATTGGTAGTCAAAGTAACAAAAACTTTGTTAAGAATAAACTCATTTCGACAATAAATTACGTACTTTTGACTTTACGAACTTACATCTCTTATATCATCCCCATGTAAGTCGAATTTTCAAAAACGCTGATACAAATGTTTATTTACTTGTTATCAAGTAAACTTCGCAAACTACAAGTGTTGTAAAATAGATTCATGCGCATAGCCGTCCAAGCCCCGTTCTATGACCGTAATGTAGATCTTCATAAAGATATGGAACTTCCGTCCATGTATGCATATATTAAACACCTTACAAAGATTTTTTTTGAAAATGCTGAACTTCATCCTAACCCCAAAATAGTACACGCAGTTAGCTACACTTCCAATCCGCACGCTAAAGGCTTTGCGCGCCGGCCACGCAATTGCTTCTCCGACCCCGTCGATAAAATAACGAGATTAAACGCGCTTCTCCCTGCTGTCTCCAGCAATCGCTCGTGTCCGCGCACACGCCCACGCAACCGCCGTCCTCGCCGTCGAGGCCGAGCGGATAATTTCGCTTCCGCACACCCGCCGCGGCCTCCCTCCGCAGACGCCTGAGCCTTGGTTCGATCCTCCGGATAGGAGCCCTCGAGTGACTCTGCTCGCGCGATACAGTGACACTCTACATCACTGAGAGTATACCATGACACCGCATTACATTCGTGCACACTCACACGTTAAGTACACGGTTCTGTAAGGCACTACCCTCGCGGCCCTGAGCTGCTTACCTAATAAGGTCTTTGTTAGGATCACTAAATTTGTAAGACAAGACCTGTTGGTTAGTCAGGATCGTGAATCTTTTTCACTTACCGGCAGCAACCCAAGCCGAGGTTCGGCCGTTTTGGCACCCTCGTGCCCGCTGCCTCGAGGCTGAGTGCCTTCAGCACTTGCCCCAAAAAGTTCGGTGAAGCTGTCAAAGCCCCTGGAGCTAACAGCGTATGTCAGATCGAAAAAAAAAAAAAAAAAAATGTTATCAAGTGCCTAAATGCAAAGCTTCGTAGTTTTGTTTTCGATAATGACAAACTCCCATATGAACATTCATCCCTTATTTCAACGCCTTCATACTATTTTTTTAACATAAGTCCTTATGTATTTTCCCAAAATCTGGTCCATTTTTGGACTAAATTTCATAAAAATAGGCTCTGGGCTCAGGCGTGAAAGCGGGATTTTTTTTTGACTTCCATACAAATTTTCATTACCTATTTCACACAGGTCAGAATTTCAAACACGCTAAAACAAATATCTATTCATTTCTCATCAAATACCTAAACACTAAGTATCATTGTTTTATTTTCGTCTATAACGAACTTACGAACTATCATCCCCTATTTTAACTCCTTCGACACATTTTCGGAAGTAAAGGTAGCATATGTTCTATCCCAAGAAATAGTTTATATCTGTATCAAATTTCATCAAAATCGGTTAAGTGAGTTAGGCGTGAAAGCTTAACAAACTGGCCGAGTTAGTTTCGCATTTATCTGTAGAAATAAATATAATGGAATTGAATAATAAATGAGTGATTGAACGCCTCTTGTCTAAGTGCATATGAAACTACATATGTACTGTAGTTATATAAACAAATTTTGTCTGTCATTCTTTCTGTCTTTCTGTCTGTACCGGCTAATTTCTGAAACAGCTTTGCCGATTTTGACGGGACTTTCACTAGCAGATGGCTAATGTCATAAGAGGTAACTTAGGCTAATTTTATTTTAGGAAAAAATAGTGTTCCGCAAATTGAATTAAATAAATAATTTTTAGTTCCCCGCGAACGAAGTCACGGGCACAGCTAGTGATGTTAGTAGGGATTACATTATTTAACTGATTCTTCTTCTTAACCCTTATCCTACCTAGGTAGAGTCGGCACAACATGTTTTTTTCTTCCACTCTACTCCATAAGATGTCATCTCAGTATTTACTCTTTTTATAAACATATTATTTCATTTTACTTTTTCGCGTATTGTATACATTATAAAATAGAAATTGAATGCCTGGACTATGCCGAAACGTAGACCAATTATTAAAAAGTAAGTCGTGTTTTAGACCCATATTCAATTTCTATATTATAACATATCATTTCGCACACGGTTTATCCAAATCTTCTTCAGCTTCCTCTTCTCTTAGATTCATCCACCTTTATACTTAACATTCTTCTAGTTATATGACTTTCATCTCTTCTCATAACATGTCCATTGCACGCTAACCTATTACATCTCAATTTCTCTGTCACTGGTGCTCTTTTCATGCTTCCTCGAATGTATTCATTCCTAATCTTACCCATAACTGTATGAAGTACATGTACATCTACTAACCCAATTGATTAATAGATACACACCAGCTGATTCCAGAAAACGGCGGCATGTTAATATTTACTTGATATATGATAATTGGAATTCTATCGCTGTTCGCTTAACTTTATAAAAAGTTCTAAATACTTTACTAATGCTGTAAAACTTATGTCATTATACTGATAGCCTAAGTTATTTTAACTTGAAGGAAAACACTCTCGGGAACACTATTTCAAACATGACTTTAAATAAAATTGCTTTAGATTTATTTGGATTTAAAAAAATATGTAACGATTTTGTACTTGTATTTTATGGTTAACGTTTTATCCGATGATAAATTATTTTACTCATAGACTGGGCACTCCCTATTCAGTAACTTTATTAAGTATAAATTACATTATAATATTATAATAATATCAAGACAACATATTTGGTCTTTTTTTTGTTATGTAATAGCCTGCAAACGAACAAGCGTGTCACCTGATGGTAAGTGATCACCGCCGCCCATGGACACCCACAACATCAGGGGAATCACAGATGCTTTGCCGGCGTTATAGTAGGGACTGGCTCTGCCGGAACACATCTAATGATATTTGGCGGAGGATTTTCACTTTGAGGGTGGTAGCTAGCCAGGAAGGCATTAGAAAATGCCCTGTCACCATGCTATGGTTTCCTCACGATGTTTTCCGTCACCGAAAGCTGCAGCTCATTGTAGGTGGTTGAATTCGAAGTCACGTCCCGTGACGCAGCATTCCTACACACTACCATTGAGCTATAATCACATCAAAGAACACAAAAATTAAAAATATCGAGCCTTTTCAGGAAAAACATCGTAATCGAAAATTCACTCGTTTTATAGGGGAGTTCTTTAATTACTAATTTAAAAGTAATTAAATTATCTAAAATTATAAATAGTGACTATTAACCTACTGTTTCTAATTTACAAAGATTATAGCTCAGATGGTAGTTTGTACGGACGCCGTTATAATGGTCGTGATTTCGAATTCCTGCATTGCACCTAAGCTTTGGGTGTCACAGAACATCATGTTGAGATCACAACATATAGTAGGAATTTTTTGTAATGCCCAACTGGTTAGCTATCACCCACAATTTAAAAATTTGCCGCTAAATTAATATATATGTGTTCCAGTAGTTGTATTTGGGGGCCAGTCCCTCTATTAGACTTAACGACATCGTTGCTAAATATCAGGTGAGGTTATGGCCATAACGTTAAACCTATATACTAAAAAAAAGTTTTTAAAAAGGTAATTTTTACGGAAATTAGTAGCCAATTGAAATACATTTAAAAATTATATTAATAAAGACATTCATGTTATTAGTAAAGATGTAACGATCCAAAAATAAAACAAACTTTTTTTTTGTGAATTATAATTGTAGTGAATTTTGTTATCAACATAGAGTTTAAAAAAAACTTTATTTAAAATTTACATATCTCTTTCTCGCTATGGATACACCTTCTTTGTACCCCACTTCCAGTAAGTTTTTCCATTAGAAAAATAGCCTATCACCGTTCCCAAGTTTCCATATATGTCTACACCAAAGTTTATCATAATCGATTGAGTGTTTTAGACGCGAAAGTGTAACAAACAAAAAAACCCACTTTTACATTTATAATATTAGTAAGACAGGAGAGGAGGACACAGCGAAAGAAACTCCCAGTACAATAAATTTTCACATCTCTACAGCGGGTAATTCTTGCGATGTTTTAAAGCAATGTCCCGAAAAAAAAGGCTAAACTGGCGTAATCTTCGAGTAACGGCGGAATACGTAATTCATCAATAAAACCCTGGATTTTACCACTTTTTCCCGACCGCTTATCTCGGCCTCTTATTGAAACTAAAGAGACCCCGCGGGGCCAGGAGCGCGGCATGAAAAATGGGCTACTTTTAGCCCACCGCTGTGTAGGTAGAAAAGATTATGCGAGATAATGATTGCCTACACACACGACGGTTCAAGAGCCGAATTTTACAGACGTTCGTTAGTGCAACGTATTTTTATATACTTTTTTCTGTTGGAAAAATATAGTGCTACATTTTAGTGCGGTTTTATGGTAATCAAAAATTCATAAAAGCTTACCTGCATATGAAGTTCTAAGTTATGTAGGTGCATTTGGAAATGCATTTTTTTACCTTTGTTTTAAGAATAATAGCAAAAATATAAGTTAGCTTCGTTTATTATTAGGATAACGTAACCAATTGTTAAACAAACACAATTAAATAAGCAACATTGCATAGTGGTAGAGCTTTTTCTAATGGCCGCCTGGCTAGCTACCACTCTCAAGTTAAAAATCTGCCGCCAAATACCAATAGCTGACCTATTCCCGTAGTCGCAACTTATAGCCAGTTCCACCAATAAAGATTGGCAACGCACCTGTGATTTCCCCGGTGTTTTGAGTGTCTATGGGCGGTGGGATCACTTACCATTAGGTGACACGCTTGTTCGTTTGCCCCCTATTGTATATAAAAAAACCATGACTATTTTATCAAAAGCTTTGTATTTTTAATCATTAAGAGTAGCAATCTTTACACATATTTAATAAATGATACCTTATTTCTTAAATAAGAAAAAATAACATAGATTATATACAGTTTATATACTGACATAAAATGAGAATATTTAAAAACCAAAGTATATTAATAAAATAATAAAACCATCCAAGTTAGAATCGGGCTCAAGATAATCTCGAACTTAGGAAAAGAAAAATAATTTTATTTATAAATAGCTATATCCTATATTGAACCTGCGATGTCCGAGTTAAACAGGTAATGTCCCGAATTAATTACTTAATTGTTTACTAGAAAAATAAGACTTGTAAAACTTGTTCCCAACAACCTAATTGAAGTCATCTATGTTTTTTTACTTAAGATTAAGTTATGGCCATAATGTCACCTGATCTTACGTGACGATACGGCCCAAGTTGGTAGACACGCTAAACCTGTGTAAGTGCCGGGACACACCTACTGGTGGTATCTAGTCATGCGGACATTAGAAAAACCCCTACCACCATGCTATGGTTTCCTCGCAATGTTTTCATTCACCGAAAGCTCAAGCTCGTTGTTGGTGGTTTCGAACTCCCCTCCCTTGTCGCGAAGTCGTACACACTATTACTGAGCTATCTAATTTTTAACCTAAGCCATATGATGATAAAAATAATCAAATATATGAGATTGAACCGTTCGTAACATATCTTGCAGCATTATAAAAAAATAAAAACAAATACTATATCCAAATATTATTATGACGATGTATTCCGGTAGTCGCACTTGAAAACCAAGCTATCCCTCCACCAGGCTTAGCGTATACACTATCTTGAGTTTCATCATCAATTAACATTAATTAGTTATCACAAATTATTCTTCAATTGTAATACAACTATCTTGCACAAAAAAAAGTTAGAGGAATAAAAATTCGTCAAATAATCAAAACCTATATTGAACGAAGATTGACACCTATATAAAGGGCTTGTATGAAAATAGGAACGGATAAAAAATATTATAATATAAATTCTCCGGTATCCATAAAATATTTTACGCTACATTTGTGTGAATTGAAACTTGATTTTTTTTTGCAATATTGCCTTTTGTTGACCTCCGCCCCTTATATAGTTTGGGAACAGTATTGAAAGTATGTATTTATAATAATTTTAATTATAATATTTAGTGAACCTGTAATTGAAATTTACAGCATATTTTTTTTTCAATATTCTGTGACTTTTATATTACAATTATTACATTGACTATAACTTTAGGTGAGTAAAGTCTTTGTGTAGGTATGTAGCAATCTCTTATTTGTATTTTTTTATGAAAAAAGGTTTTAAGCTCTTAAATTTATTTTTATTTTAAATAAATAAGTATGTGATTTGCTTTAATAATCATACTAATAAAATGAATGTAATATAAATTGTAACTATAGACTTACGTCTTAATAAAAGTAATAACTACGGTTAATATTTGAAAGAGAAAATAAAAAATAATAATTTATATGTAAATAACTGTAGTTTTATTAATTTAAATATTGTGATTTTTCACAATAGTAGGTATCTAGTTAGAAGATAATAAATTTTGCCGTCAAATAGATTCATAATTTTATTTTATTGATATCTTCGTATTATATTCTTAATCTTTTTTTAGGTTAAGGTTTAACGTTATAGCCTTATGGCCACCTCACCTGATGTTAAGTGACAATGTCGCCTAAGATAGTGGATACACTAATCCTAGTGGATGGTCTGGCGCTCTAGTGTAACTACCGGAACATACCAATAGACCCTTACCACCATGTGATGGTTTCATCATCATTGTAGGTGGATTCAAACTTACGTCTTTTGACGCGGCGTCCATATACACTACTAACTGAACCAGCATCGCTTCTTAAGTCTTTAGTTTGCTAATTTTTTATTCTACTACAAATTACAATACCGTCTGATCTTATACTACTGTGTGTCCGAATAATGTGTTCACGTTGGGTTCACGGGACGTAAATAAAATGTGGTCGCGGCACTTAGCCGCTTGTTCCGCGCTATTAGCCAACCAAGAGTCTCCACTTTGCCCTTACACAGATTGGACGTTACAGGAAGACAATTATTTTAAGCGGCCCGCTTACGACTCTACTTAAACTAGAAATAGTACAAATAATAATGCTTTCTTCTTAATCCAAAGTTTTAATCCTAACTTTGAGATTGACGCTCAAAAGGTTTTTGTTTAGCAAAATATATTAATAAACCTGTATTTGAGACGGCCCATAACTACTAAAGAGTAGCGATAACTACAAGATTTATATATAATTTTTAAGTGTTTATAGAAAACGAAGTAGACAGTCCACTTTGACTTTAATAATCGTTCTCCAGTCATACTTTTAGGCAGGTATTTTGTAAATATTATTTTCCCTAATAATTACAATGAAGCAGTTATTTACCATTATTTCTTAACTTAGTTTATAATAGTCCTATTTTATCGCTTTAGTTCATACCCTCCCTGCCAGGAGGACTGGGAAGGTTATGCAGGACTCGCCTAGCGCTACCCGCTGGGAATACCCACTTCTTAAAAACCTGCTTCCAAATACCAATTGGTGTGTTCCGGCAAGTGCACTTGAAAGCCAGTCCCTTCTCAGGTTTAGCGTCTCTAAAAACATGCCAGTATCGTCACTTAAAATCAGGTGAGATTATGCGCATAATGCCTAAACCTTAACTGTGAAAAAAAATGCTTGGACGACGAGGCTTCGAACATGCAATCATTGTGTAAGTTTATATCCTAGAATACCTAACCACATTTTTTATAGTAAAAATCAGTCAGCACGACTACAGTCTATCTGACATTAAATGTTGTCCAATAGTCCTTAAATGAGTAATAATTATAAATATTTGCATTCCCCGAAGCCTTTGTTAGAAATCTTATGTGCTAAATTATGTTAAGATTGAAATATAGTGATATATTGTTTGGTAGAAGAAAGAGTTTAATAAAGGTGCTTCTGCAATCGAATCTTATACTGGTCTTGACATGTCCAAAGAGTTCTATATATTACGGACTCGCTCACTCGCAGAATATTGAATGCTGATTTAGGCAGTGTTATGTGTTTTTTTTTAATTGATATTCTTAATATTTTTACAAGGATCGCATATCCAAAAGAACTACATATTCATTTTTAAGTAACTTAAAGCAATATAGTCCATACTAAAGACTGCAGTAAGAACCGAGTATATGTGACTTTCTTTAGCTTATGTGATTATCGATAATTCCTAGTTTTTCTAGGGTATTAACATTTGAAATAATGACCGCCCTTCAGACGGTAATTGCCGTGGCGAAAGACATTGTGGATTTTAATCTAAAACTTCAATTAAATTTAGAAATAAAAAAACACAAAAGCGTACTTGAAGCACTCACAGCTCAAGCTATAAAAGAAAATTTAACATTCTACGTACAATAGTGTACTTAACAAAAATATTAAGTAAGATTAACACGTAGGCTTAAATAAGCGGTGCTAAAAGGGTAAATACAAGTAAGAAATAACCTTCAAGATTAATTGAATTGCAATTATTAGTTTTAAAAAGGATTGTAGGGTAGTAAAAAAAAATCAATTTTGGAACGGAATCTCTTATTGCCCGTTTTCATTTTAATTTGTTTGCGGGTTGAGGGACTAGTCCGACAATATTTGGACTTTAGAGATTTTTTTTTATCATTACTTAATATAAACACAAAAAAAAATAGTGTTAAGATGCAAGACAAAAGAATAGATGCTTTTAACACTTTATTACGGACTTCATTACATAATAGGATGCACACACGCTACAACACCTTTTCAAAGAAGAACAGTGTTACCAGCATATAATTGTAAATTGTACAGTATCTTAACAAAGATATAGCGAAAAAAGATCAGATCCATGAAATACCTCTCTCATTTAAATTGGCTAATTTCACCAAAACGCTTGCTGGATAGTATAATGATAAGTAACTTCCATTTGAATTGTAATGTAAATGATTTTTTCATATAAACGTAATTTATTGTTTTGAAACTCAAACTCTTAATTCAAAGAACCCCACAAAGTGACTACGGAAATATAAATCAAATTGCAACGTAATACCCTTGCGACAGTACGGAACGCAATTTCACGTGTGCCTTTCAAAAATAGTGGTATATATACAGCAGGTAGCACGTTTTGTTGCAACCACATTGTAGCTAGGAATGTTTCGTAATATTGAAACATGGTTGCATACATTTTTGCCAATTTATGTATTCCGTTTAATCCGATTATATCTGCTTTTAGATAATCTTGTTAGAGCTAGATAAGCTAGCCAGTCTGTATATTCTACAAAATCCAAAAGTTCATTATGACTATATAAAACTATTTAGATGTCTCTTGGTTTCTTTATTTATGAGTTAGAATCTACCTACTTGAATATGAATGTGTAAAATCACGAGACAATATTGATAATGATAATTAAATTATATATTTTCAATTTGGCATAGATTAAGTCGGAAGTTGTATGGTTGATTTATAATATATCTACAATATATAATATATACAGCAACCTTCCGTTAAAAATAATCTTTTGTCTGGCACTTGAACAAATATAGACACTAACCTATTTGATAACAACTAAATATAGCAATGAAGAGACTATATATTGGCAAGTTTAAATTCCGGCAATTGCATTGGCTTTTTTTCCTGGATTCTCGTGTATTTTCTGATTGTAATGATGTAACACTATCAGCTAACGACAAAGGAAGGACAACTGAAATAATCTTGAACACTTAAGAATATTCTTGTAGTGTCATTGTATGTAGAATACTGTAGGATTTCTTGTCATACTTTCTTGTCATACAAACCTATAGTACTAGTATAGACCGGTACTTATACTACAATACTTGGCTATATATTTTAAATTTAATGATTGTAACTGGTCAACGAGTATTAGAGATATCCTTAAAATATCCACTACTTTACAAACTATTCTATAATATGGTTTAAATAAATTTATACTCACTGAAATTTATTGCCAATATTTGAATTCTGATCTATTAACGTATCATCAAAACGGACTAACACAAAGCTACTATTGCTTCTAGGCTTCAAAAAATGTTGCATAATACTGGTGTATTTTGACATCAAAATAAACACAAGAAAAATAACACCCTTACTGTTTATCCCCTTTCGGAAGTGTGATTGCATTTTCAGGAATGCAATCTTTCAAGGAATTTCCTATTATAAATCAAAGTGGAAAATATTTCTGGAATCTGTTTGGAATATGGCAAGGGCGGTACCTGGTATTCACAACTATTATAGTACAATACATAAACGATGATATAAAAATGAGAATGATTTGAGCAAAATTGTTTTTCTTACAGATATCGAGTAGTTTCAGATGATTTTCATTTGTGAAAATACTTTATTTGCATGAAATAACAAATTGTATATAAAAAGAAATGTATTATTTGAAGAATTGCAAGGGAAATTTTAAGCTCAGTAGTTATACTCATTGTAGAAATTTTTAGTATTTTATTGGGATAAAAATTAACCCATCTCTGAACTTAGACTAGGTAGTTACCAGGCTACCTAAATTTAATTGATATCAGTTAATAAGATTCTATGATTAAGTTTTATCAAGAGTGATACACAGTTTAATGTAACTGCTATAAGGTAGTGGTATAAGTAATCTAATTATTATTTAACATTTCGGTTATCCCACGGTTTCTTTGTCGATTATGCTGATCCATAACATTTATTAATACTATAGTAGTTATAAGATCAAGTTCTCTTGTAGTAAGTATTCTGTTCATGAAAAATTAAAGACAGTTGCGAAGATGAGAATTATATATTATTTCCAGCGCACAGTCGATGAAACTTGATCATAGAAATAAATTTATCATTTCTTGACACGTTAACAGATTTTCAAACAATTTTAATTATAACATCAAAGCGTCTTGATCAGGGTTACCATATATGAATTTTTAACATGACTAAAATAATAACATGATAACTTAGCTTACCTACGGCGAGTGTTAAGTTTAGCTTAATAATTATTCAAATAACACAGATAAATGTTATTATAGATACATTACCTTTATCATATTTGGTCAAATCAAGTGGAATTTTGCAATGTACGGGGAAGTAAGGCAGTATTTTATATACCTGTCGTGAAAAAGTGAGACGTATACATCGATATGCATCGTTTTACGTAAAACATTTCTTTATGTAACGAAAAATTTTACGCGTGAATATTTTATAATAATATCAAACTATCATTGAAAATCATTGCAGACATGAAATGCCTTGAATTTTAATCTATATTGTATTTCCTAACACGCTTTCACTTCTCCAATATATATATGACCAGTTTTATTTAATAGACAAGTTTAATTCTCTATATATTAAATTACAATTTTTCGTAGCAGTAACACTAAACTATGTACCTACTAGTTTTGGTATACGTATCACACATAAGTACTCTCATCGGTATATCTGAATCCGTAACTGGCAAAACTGGTGAATGAAACTAATGACTATTTTAAATATTGTAACTACCACCTCCTTCCAAGTGTCTAAACAAATTTCGCTGCGAAATTAATATCATAAAAATTCTATTTCTTGATGAATTTTGTCAACCCTAATGCATATTCAGTTGTTTACGAACTCATGCGTTGACCCTTATTTACTCATATACTTCCGCTTTCTTCCTTATGAGTAATTTTATATCCTTTAATCTTTCAGAAACGGTTTCTTTGATATTAATAATGATATTCGAATGTAAGTAATTTCGATGCTTATAATAAATTTACAAGTATAAAGAGTTTTGTACTTTATAATGCAAAGCGTAGTTACTTTTATTACCGGTTTCATCAACACGTAGGAAGCGTTATCTTGATGAGTATGGAAGCCGCGGCAAGGAACGTGATTTCGAATCCACCTCCAATGAGCTTGAGCTTACGGTGAAAGAAAACATCGTGATGAAACCATAGTATGGTGGTAGGGCTTTTTCTAATCGTGCTGATTGCAAGCACGAACGCTCGTCTCCCCAGGAAGGCGACACTTGACCGTGGGGTTTTAGTGGCTAGTGCCGGATGAGTCCCACATGAGGCATTAGAAAAAAAGGCTTTTTCTAATGCCCACCTGGCTAGCTACCACCTTCAAGATGGAAATCTGCGGTTAAATACCTATAAATAGTCACTTAACATCAGGTGAGATTGTAACCATAATGCTAAACCTTAAGTATAAAAATAATTGATTAGCAGTGTATTTAATTAAGACGATAGGTTTTAAAATACTTCATTTGTAGTTGTAAATGAAACTTATTATGGAACTCAATCAAATATGTACTATTTGATGTTTAATAACAATAAAATGCAAAATACACACACGGATCGTCTTGTACATTTTGAAACATTTTCTATTATTCTATTTTAAATATTTTTTAATTGTCCATTACTTTGCTTAAACGCAAGTGTCTTAAGTATAATTTTGAAATGTTTTGCAACATATATTTGAGGGTAATAATAGCAAGCGTATCATGGAAATCAAATAACCGTTCTAACAAAGGTTTTTCACGAAAGTGTGTTGAACAAAGAGAGGTAGGACAAAGATAAATCTCTTAGGAAATATCACTCTACTGGATGGTAGTCCGACTGGTAAAAAAGATCGTAGGCAAATAATCAGTTGTGGTGGTCCTACAATGAATAGAGTTTGTAGAGCTTGTAATGATTGGTTTTTATCAAATTTCTTCTATAAAGAATAATAATATAATAAAAATTTCAATTGATAGAAGGAAATTGGATTGAAAAAGGATTGGTTAAAGCCAATAAATACAAAATCCTTAATGAATAAGAGGTAGGTAATAGGTTTGTGATATCCTTAGTGACACAGTAAGGCAGTTTGGTTTTAATAAGCGTACCATAGATTTGGATTTTGAAGTGAATATATTGTATTTGTATATATTAAAACCTTGACATATGAAATAATTTGTGTTCATTTTGGTCCTCTATATTTGATCGTAGAAACAGTACATTAATTAACGATAGTAAAATATAGCAATAAATAAAACAATATCCCAAATCAGTTACGTGAATCCCAAACGATACATTTTCGTGGGCGAAGGGAATTTTCCTTCCTCAACATCCAGATAAATAGCGCAGCGTCTCCGGACATAGAGGCCCAATTATTGAGATGGATCACACCTACGGGGCCCGGCGCGCCCGACCGGAACACGGCCGATCCATTTGAATAAACCTAGCGAATTTGTATGGTGATCTATGGATGATAATCTCGCGAATCACCTCCGCCTACCTACATTTTACTGTAATTATATAATACTATACTGCATCCTCTGCTTTGTCTGTACTAAAATACCACTTTTAATATAATACGCATAATTAAGCACGTATTTCAAAAAAGGACATGTGCCTATATTATTATAGCTTTAGCATTATGGCTACCATTTTACCTGATATAAACTGACGATTTGGCCAAAGATGGTGGACATGCTAAGCTTAATGGAGCAGAAAAAACTTATAGATATTTGGTGGAGGTTTTTCAACTTGAGCGTGATAGTTAGATAGGTAGGCATTAAAAATAGCCTAACCACTATGCTATGGTTTAAACACGATATTTTCCTTCACCGTAAGCTTAGACTTCGCTAATGCGCGGCGTCCATATACTTTACAAACTTTACTACATTCCTCCTTACTTTCCAGAAACCAAGAATCCTTTTCGTTTCTAGTCCCTGTTTGAAGGCTAATTACTACCCTCTATCTACTGGTTGCCATTTATTTTATTCTCTAACCTTACAATTAAGTTAAAAGAATGAAAATAACTGTAAATTTGAACTTCAAAGCTATATAACAAATCAAATATTAAAGATAGAAATTCGACTCCCTAGAACTTTTTGTACTAAACTTAATACTAGAAGAGGTTCATTCATTAGACTTCTTGAAATATATTTTTTTCACAGTTTGCTGGACTCTTTTCCAGGTGCTCCATTTGACATTCAGTTATACATCAAGGTTAGAATATTATTATCTAGATTTACAGAATCATTTAACATCAGGCCAAATTATGGCCAATTGCTAAGCTTAAATAAGAAGATTACACTACAGCAAGCTCTTAAGGCATTTTCTAATATTCTTTCTCCACTTGGTATATTTCAGTTAATAGGTTACTGATTCCAGTAGCAAAGAAAAGCAAATTTTAAATTAGTTGTTATTCGCATAATATGCTGTTCGTTAATACTGTCTAACATACATATATTATAAGGAGTGAAGCAAATACCAAGTTCCTGTACAAATATTCAAGCAAATAAGTTTTATAAAGTTCTACATACTGGGTGCGCTTTAGCGTGATAAATGGCTTTTATAGAATTCTGCAGTGCAGCGGCTCTTTGTATAATATTTATATATCAAGGTATGTTTAAACAAAATTCCAATGAACTGGAAAAGTTGAGAAGGCTGAATTATAATTTTCGTAATAAGAAGACCATTGAACTTGGTAAATTAATGTTTGCCTATATCTTCTTTTATAGAAGCAGCAAATAGTCAACATTTTTTATATATATTTAAGGCTTAGCGTTATGGTCATAATCAAACCTAATCTGAAGTGAAGATACGGCCCAAGTTGGTAGTCACGCTAAACCTTTGGAGGAACTGGCTCTCAAGTGCATCTGCCGAAACACACCTATTGGTATTTGGCAGCAGATTTTCAACTTGAGGGTGGTTACTAGCCAGGTGGGCATCAGAAATAGCCTTACCACCATGCTATGGTTTCCTCGCGATGTTTTCCTTCACCGAAAGCTCAAGCTCATTGTAGGTAGTTGGATTCGAACTCATGTCACTTGACGCAAAGTCGTACACACTACCACTGAGCTATCATCAATTCAACATTACTTGATAGTAAGAATAACACGATGTCAGCTACTAAGATATCAGTAATAAGCCAAGAGTCACAATACCTTGGTACCAGCGGTAAAGCCTTTTGGCAGCTGGATTAAACGCTAAACTTCCATATATCTATTACTATAGTGCTTCTTATTTCAATTTTTTTCTTCGTTTTAATATTGTGTTTATAAAGTATGTGTGCATGTGTAACAGATAATTGTCCTTTATGTCTTTCAAATGTGTGACCTCAAAATTTAGTCTCTCAGCTGAGCATAGGTCTTACCGCTTAATAGGGATATGGAAACTTTATCACCGCGTTTTTTACACCTCAAAACAGCAATATTACTAGGCTTGTGGTAAGAAATGTCTTTTGTTTTGTATAGTTTGAATTCTCTCCCACGAAACGTTGAAGATTAGTAATTTGTTACTATTCATAAATAGAAACTCCTTTGGTAGTAAGCTATAGATTCTATAGAATCACCCAGCACTTATGTACATGTTCAATCCAACATGCACTAACTCACCCGACGGACATACTTATGTCCAAATTTTATTATATTTATTAATAGATCTTTTGTGAGTTTATGGAAAGCCATTGGAAATTTGTAGGCATAATAAAATGAAGAAAAATAAGTAAATCTGGGTTATAAATATATATTTTTAATTAAGCTGAAAAGAAATGAAATTTTTCATATTTTATATCTGTAATTCTACGATATGCTTTTTATTTAATTCAATTGATTAAATTCAGTAATTTCTATTGCATGATCGTAAAAAAAAAAAAAGTTTCATAGTCATATAGTTTATGTCATTTTCATAGTCAGTTGTGATCCAGAGTGCATAGAAAAATTATGATTATTGCTGTTGGTCCGAATTTTCCAATTTGTTTTCTCTTTAAACTTTTCCATTTCGATAGCGAACATAATCATAAGTTATGGCATTGAGTTGAATTAAAAAAAAAAATATAGAAAATTGCTTTACTTTATGTTTCTTAAATTTTGTAGTCCTAAAACATTATTCGTACTACTACGGACAAATAAAAACACACAAATAGGTATAGGCATTCCCAAGTGATACAGATACCAATATTTCATTTATAATTTTATATGTACAAAGATAAAGGTAACAATATTTTTTCACATAATAAATATAACATAATATAAGCAATGCATGTCAGTCTGTCAGAGAGCTTGGAGACGCAACACGCAACGAAATTACTGACATGATACAACTGAGATTAGATTTCATTAGCTCATTTTCAGGTCAAAGATAACCATATTGTTTTTTCCTATATATAGTCTATTTTCAAGACTCCAATTCTATAATAAATATACGTACAAAAACCTAACAATAATGTCAGAGAAAGGAATAATAGGCACATATACTACGAAACTAATACTATTAGTACAAAAGTAGCTGTATCAGCCAATTTGTTAGGTTTACACGTCTAAATCAAAAGATAGATTTTAAAGAATTGTGTTATAGAAATCGAAACTAAAATTTAAAGGGGAAGCATATAGTTTAAGAGTCTATATTGATTAAAATTATGCCTTAAATTTATTTTTTTATCTTTAATAATATTATAACTGCGAAAGTGAGTTTGTTTGTTACATTTTTACACCTAAACCACTGAATCGAATAGGATGAATTTTGGCATAGAAATAAATGGGAACCTGGAAACGGCGATAGGCTTCTTTTTCTTACGAATAACATATCGGAAGTGAGGTAAAGAGAGCAATAAACTTTGAACTTTTTAATACATCATTCAATTTGTTTGACAAAATCAATATTATCGCGAGCGATGACACAGGTAAAAGCTAGTAAGGATAAAAAATATTTTATTATTATTTTTCTATGTATGAAATTTTGCCATTGTCAATTGACAAGGATATTACAACCAAACTCAGAACAATTATCGAGAGATCACACAAATAATCCTATGCAAGTCTCGAAATCAAAGCATTTTGGCGCAGCGGTTGGAACGAGTCAAGAGCATTAAACGTTACGCCTATCGTGCAAGCAATTTATATTTGTACTTTAGGTAATTAACTAAGAATATTCTGCATTTTTAATTCGATTATCAAAAAACTCACGACCGCAGTCGCAGGTACAGCTAGTAAAAACATACTTGTAATAATATCTAAGACTGTACCAAAGATTACAAAAGTAAATTTAGTTCTCTTTAATTATCTTAAACAATCAGTAAGCGTATAATGCTTATTAAAAGTTTCACGCCAAGGATTAATTGTTATGCTACTTACGGAGAAAACAAAGGCAAAATTAACTTAACAAGAACATTCCAGTTCACAAATAAACCGTGAACAGAGAAATTCGTTCCTGAGCCAATGACTTGAAATTGGAAGACATTATGACAAGGCGAGTTGGCAAGTTTCGAGCTAACTCCTGTTACGTTCTACATTATTCATTTGCGAAATAAATTTAAGATCTTAAATGGGCAAACTTAAATCAAATACCTACGAAATAGGAATTAGAAATAGCCAAGAAATATAAATCACCTATCTCGTAGCGACGAAGTTATTCCAAATGGAGTTAATTATCTTAATCGCTTACTTGTAAAATACCGTGTTATGGCTACAAACTTCCCTAATGTAAAGTAACATTGTAACCTAAGATGGTGGTCACGCTAAGCCTCAAATCTAAAGAAACACATCTATAAGTATTTTAGGCTATACGAGAGTTTGCAATGTCATTTCGATGCGTTTAAGTGGGTAGTGATGGGTGATTATCTCCCAATATATCTCGTCACACGCCTCTATCACTTTAGCATTAGCCCGGGTAATGCGCTTAAATTTGTGCGTTGCGATGAGAAAGTCCGCAAAGGATCAGATTTTAAGCATCACGTTAATAAAAAAGGATAGTAGCTAGATGGGAAATTAGAAAAATCCCTACACTCATGAAATCAAGTGTGTTGGTATGGATCACAAACATCATAAATCAGATGTAACATTCTGCATGGCAGCATAATTTAAGTGTTGCGTTCTTAGATAGCCGGTTTATCACACTAATATTATAAATGCGGGAATGAGTTTGTTTGTTTGTTACGCCTAAACTGCTGAATCGATTGTGATGAATTTTGAGGAACAGAAAAAGATGGGACGCAAGAGATGGAGATAGGCTACTTATTCTCGCGAAATCTTTATTGGAAGTGGGGTAAATAGAAGGATAAACTTTGTATGAAACTTTTTTATGCGTCATCCGATTTGTTCGACTTGATCTATATTAACGCGAGCGAAGCCGCACGTAAAATATAGTAACTTATAACAAAGCAGAGCAGTAGGGATCAATGTATGACATAAACGAAAGCAACTTACGCATGGTGATAAAACTGTCATAACTTTTTCGTTTATTGTGTTGCTGGCAAACATGACATATATGATAGTGGTCGTTTATGCACTAACCAGTCTTTACTATAAGAGAAAATGCAGTCTCTCGGTCGTTTTAGTATAAAACATTCAAAAATTTAAATTTCCTGAACGGATACGTAATATCTAGATTGTCCACTAGCAAACAATGAATTTTTAGAACGAACTGACCGACTTGCTTCTTGACATGGAACGCTTTCATTACAATTGTATATTATGAAATAGGTTTCGTTTTTTGGGCAACCAAAGTGGGTCTGCGTGAATATAAATAATAAATCTTATAGCTAAACGCGAAAAGGGTAAGGTAGAATGTATGTAGTAAATAATCAATGAAGAAATTTAATACCGACAAGTACAGAGTTACAAATCTAATACCAAAATCATGTTAAAACCAAATCCCTACGAAAAAAGGTTTTTTTTTTATGGTAGCTCGGCAAAGTGACTGCACTGTACCTGATGTTAAGTACAGCGCAGTCCAAAAAAAGCAGTGACCATCGAAAGAACGACAGTCCATCGCAAATCGCTACCGTCATGCCGGCCTGCGTAAAATTACTCATTTCTTAACTTGATTTTACAATTATTATTTTTTGTTTCAATGAAATTATTTTATGCGTCAATGTTCACTAGTTTTATTTTTCAATCTCTGTAAGTCTGGGGCAATATTTTCACATACGGGTGGTCCATTTCTACACAACACAGAATCTCAAACTTATTACAAACGCATAAACGACAATAATATTGGTAACATTCCAAAGCGTAGAAAATATCTCGCAGTTATATATAGAAGGCGTGCACTGAATAGGGCGACATACAATTCATACATAAACATATATGTTAATGGTGTATATTTGACCTTACCGAGTAGGTACTCTGGCGAATTAACTTCATGCCGGGACCCGTCCTTTATTCATTTTTATACCGGTATCGAAAACTTAGGGGTGTCAAGTACAGGATTTATATTTGTAATATTTTACAAAATATATTTTCTCAATTTTTCAAGTAGTAACTCGACTATAATCATAATCTATAAAGTTCGGGACTGGCGTAACATCAGCTTACATTTTTTGTTATATTATCAGGTATCAGCGAAAAAAGTAACAGAGAAATTGCTTAAAAACTCCGTTAATAATTAATTTGCTTCAAAATTTTTGTTTTATCCACTATTTTCTATCTATTCTATATCTTTCTGAAAGCGCGTTCCCCACTTCCTTATGAAAAGAGGTGTCTAAGCAGGTCAGCGAGACAGCGGTGACTTGCAGCGGATTATGTTTTTTATCAGTCGCCACTCATTTAGATTATACTCTAATTAACATCAGGTACCTGCAAAACATAAGAAAATAATTCTTTTGTAAGTTTTATCCTACATATTTATTAATTCATATTCATAATTTGTATTGTCTATGTAATGCTGTAATATTAATTGCAAGTAACTTACTTTATTTTATTACTTTATTACGAAAATATGTTTTTAGAATTACATATACTAACAGATAACATCTTCGATAGAATAAATGTATTGAAAATTAAAAAATGGAATTTCTCTTCGATGGGTAGTGACTGGCTATATTTGATAAAGAAACACCCAAGAATTATAAAAAACATAATTTTTCAATAAATAATAAATATAATATTTATTTACGTCTTGTCAATTGACAACCCTAGTCATCAGTAATGATTCGTTCAATAAAATTGAGAAAAGCGAGAAGTGAAAAAAGCAATCTACTCATCTATATACAAATTGCCAGGCCTCTGCAATATTCGGTATTTTATGTAGGTAGATGTTACTTTTTACTAAATCAAAGTCTGTGGGCAAGAATCGATGACCTAATAAGAAACCCACACCTATTTCTAATGGAACAGTAGTACATATGTAACAGAATACAATCTCTCTAATTTTGTCGAATTTTTTTCTATTTCTATGAGCAATTCATTGGCTATAATATTATTTATTAATTTTATACTTGCATAGTATACTATGCATAATGCAATGGCAGACTATTAATGCCATAGGTATTCTCTGACAGTTAATCTTAAGGTGATGCCGACATAAAAGACTGTAGGTGTAAAGCAAACAACATATGAAAGTCAAAAACTATCTTCTACAATACTTAGAGTAATAAGTAAATAAAATAAATAATACACTATTTAATTTTTTACATAAATACTATTACAGTATATACATATACATAATCGTAAAACATAATAGTAGGGTTTGTTGAACTAATTATGCCAAAAAATTCTTATAAAACTGACATATCATAACTTTGGTAATTACTAAAATCTGTGTAGAATGGAGTACAATGGATATGTGAATATTATTTGAATTTCATGTTCAAGTACGTGAAATTTTTATATTGATTCAGCCTTTGGCTACAATGTCACATAATTTTTTTATGAGTTTCACGTTATACTTACATATTCAAATGATGTTAAACAACGATGTGGCGCAGTATGGTGGACATACTAAACTTGTGGAGGGATGAGCTCTTAAGTGCAACTGCTGTTGCATACCTATATTTGCCGGTAGATTTTTAATTTGAGGATAGCAGCTAATCAGGCGGGTATTAGAAAAAACCCAACCATCGTGCATAATAATCTTAAGTGACAGCATAATAATAGTGACGCTTTTGTTTTGTTACGATTTGGGAGCAACAACCATCGTGCATCATAATCTTAAGTGACAGCATAATAATAGTGACGCTTTTGTTTTGTTACGATTTGGGAGCAACAATCATCGTGCATCATAATCTTAAGTGACAGCATAGTAATAGTGACGCTTTTGTTTTGTTACGATTTGGGAGTAACAACCATCGCGCATCATAAACTTAAGTGACAGCATAATAATAGTGACGCTTTTGTTTTGTTACGATTTGGGAGCAGCAACTGTACATCTAACTGATGAGAGCCTTGGAAACCAGGATGATACTGATCACTGCCGGTCCAAGTTGGTAGTCAGAAACAAGGCCGTGATTTTGCTACACTAACACTATATATAATAACAAGTCTTGCAATTGGCATAAGAAAAACGCATTCCATCCACTACCTGCAGCAGGATTAACGTGTTACACTAAGGTTTAAGAGTGCAGTCCTAAAAAGTGCTCCCTACTGTTGAGCCGAGAGATCGTAGTTTCTATCCCTAGCTATAATTGACTATTGTGTAACAAACGTAATTATCAGTATTGTTTCACATAGATGTTTATATTTCTACTGATTAATTGTAATAAGATAAGCTATAATATTTGAATTTTTTTCCTCTGCTAATGATCAACACTGTTTCTTGTAAAACATATAATTAACTGACGTGAATAGCACAATCATCTGTGAATTATTTAAATAGTTATCCTGTAACGTATTTGAACCCGTAACACTCAGCTTACTGGCGACGGTAAAGCGAGTGTGTAAAAAACTGTTTCCTATGGTCATCAAATATATCTTTATTAATAATTTTGCTTAAAATTAGGTTTAATTTGTTATTAAAGTGTATTAGACAGAAAAAAAACTCATTAAATTTTAAAGCGTGAAAAACAATATCTTTGTTATACTTAGGAATAAAGATAAATTGTATATTATTTTCGTAACAGATAACTATAATAAAAACGACAAAGAAAAATGTTTAAAATATATAAATGTCACAAGGTCGAATTTTCAATCGTCACCTTGAAGCTAATATCATAAATAACAAAATGTTACTAAATGTGCAAACTTTTTAATGCACATATACATTTTAGTTTGTTGCCTCTGTATTTAATATAATTATCTATTTTCTCGCTTTCATTGATTTCCTCACGAACCGTGTTTGCAAGAAAATTTATTGCACTCGGCATTTGCCGTCGACGCTTCTTGACTTTATTGAGAAAAATATTTTTCGGTCGACATTTTTTTATACGAATTGCATGCTTCAAAGGATTTTTCTCTATGCTTTAGATAAATTCTCTTTGAATTCTGATATCAAATTAGTTAGACTTATATTTTCTTTGAATTTTAATTGATGTTATTTGTAAAGTTGTTCAATATATTTTTTTGGTATTAAAATAAAGCTCTAAAGAAGCTGTCATCTTTAACATAGACACAAGTGGAATACAGATGAAGCAAATAATTATCAATCAGTTTATACTTTTTACATGATCAATATCTATAAAACAAAACTGTAGGGCAGTTAAAATTGCGGAATAATATGTTGTGAAAACTGAGTACTTCGTCAACGGTTAAATATATAATATAATGCCTACAACTTTTTACTTTTACATGGCGTGCCGATGTGCTAATGATATTCAGCGATCACAGGTTGAAAAACATTGGTATCAACTTTGAAAATTCATCAAACTTTGAGGCGTACCGTCTTAGAAAAGTCGTTTATTAGTTGAATGTTTAAATTATATTTTCAGTTCAATTCATTTACAATAATCATTTAAGATAAAAATCTCAACAAAGATAAGTTTTACATTACATTCTTAAGAACTTTATGCGTTCAGGAAATGAATATACCCCCAGAAGTAACGTAAAGTTAGCACACACGCTGAAATCACGCCTTATCGTATCCGTTTCACCTGCGAAAAGCACTTACGATGACTCCGTAGCGGGATTGTCCACAATTTATCTTCATAATGGCTGTACCTTCTAACCTTCGCTTTAGAAAGATAACTTGTTTCCTTCGAACGTGATTTCCTCCTGGACTTTCGCATTAAACAGATCTAGAATATATCTGATTTATTTTGTCATCTAACGTTATTCTGTGTTACGGCTTAACCTCTTGCCACAGTTGAACTTGTTTTGGAGTAATAATGGAATTGAAAAAAAAATACATCGCGTTTTTAATAAAAATTGTCATCTGGGATGGAACGTTTTTATAACGTGGCGAAAAACTCATTGACAGATTTAGTCTTTACAATACTCGGATGCAAGCTAAGGCTAAAGAGACCTTTGCAAATACTTATCGGCATCCAAGCACCATCCAATAACCACTAAAAATACCACGGCGACACTTCAAAACCCCGTGTTTCCAGAGACCGGAGACACCTTTCACACTCATTCTAGTCATGGATAACTACCTTTTTTCCTAGGAAGATCTTACATAAGATACCTACCTTCCGCCGGGCAGCAAAAGTATGAGTTATGTCAGATTCTTACTGACTAAAAACCTACGGCCTTTCACATTCATCATCTAATCCCGGTAAAATAGATAACTACCTAGCTACGAGTTTACTAGAAAATTCCTTAAGTCGATACTGAGTATTCGTAGTAATAGTTCATTATACAGCATAAAGAATGCATAGGTTCTGCAACTTCTGAACGGTGTCGATAAAGGCTGACCATGTAAGATCCAATAATGGTGCCGTATTAGGAGTAGAAATATCAAACGAAATATATTTTGTGCAGTTCTAAAACCTTACTATTGCAACGACACCGGTTGGTGCAAATAAGATGCTTGGAGCGATCTTTTGAATCCATTTTATGTGTATTTTTTTATTACTTAACAAAACTACTTATTCTGCTATAGATTCATCCTCATCGGAATCTTCATGTTAATTTTATCAATGGACACTGCAACAATTAATAGCTGATAAATATTTCCATATTTCCATATGCCCACAATTATCTTCCGGCTTCTTGTCATAATTATATGTTATTATTATTTTTTATTAATCAAATAACAATGATCCCTTACATAAAACTAAACAAAAGATTAAATTTAATAAATTGACGACTTAAAACAGTAAAAAATAAAATATAATACATTAATATATTAGAGTTACAATAATAGAGGCTGTAATAACAATAAACTACTCGAAATTATCTTATAATAACCGATAGTTAATGTTTCATAAAGGGATTATACAAGCCTATGAGTGTTTGCATAATTGTATTACGACTATCGCGAAGTCTACTCTGTATAGATGCAATTTTCTTTCGCCGAATAGCATAGAAATGAATGAAAATAGGAATTTTATAATACAATGACATCGAAGTTGGCGTGTTAACGACGACTGATAACGAATTGTAGCGTCTAATGCGGCCGTCAATTTTCTTTGATTGCGCTGTGCTTGACACTCACGTATAGTTTCACCAGTTTATCAAATGAAGACAAAAAAAACCCTTCCTTGGTATTGACTATCAAATTTATACAATCAACTGATAATAAAAGCGTTATTGGAAATTACAGTAATCACCTTGCGTAATATGTTGTAATAAATATGAATGTAATAAAAATTATTATAAAACAGAACAGGGAAATAAGCTTGGATGATGACATGAAATCCGCAAATCCTTCATTTGTTACATATCTTAAAATTATTACAAAAAATTAAAAACCTCACCAGAACGAGTGAATATACTGTACAGGTATTAGTAACAGTAAAGTATTTGACAAGATTACATTAAAAAATATAGTGTAATTGAACACAATTAAATTAATAAGTGATAGGCTTTATACGCACGTAATCGTAAATTAAAATGGACGTTCAGCAGTAAGCAAGATTCAGTTTTTAAATAAATTTCGTTTCATTTCTGACATTTGCGTTAATAATACTGAGATTGTTTCAATTTAAAATCATTGTGCGGGTCTCCCCTCCTGTCACAAACACCGCATCACATTACAAATTCCAGTCATGCTCGCAGGTTCGATACAGAAAATTGAGTTGCACGCCCAAACCTCCCTCGAGCTGGCTGTAAAATATTTTTCGGACTGTCGAATCGTATTTATTGAGTTAAATCTTGCAAATTTTCGAAAATGATAATAATATTTAATTACGATAATGTAGTAATCAGATTTAAATTGTAGTTTTTTAAATACATATTGTGAAACTGTTTTTATAAAACCTTCAATATAAAATAATATATTATTATGAAGGATTTTCTTTAATTTTTTTATACTTTATAGATTTAGCATTATATATCTTAAATTTCACCTGATGTTAATTGATGGTGCGGCCCAAGTTGGTGAACACGCCAAGCCTAATGTAGAGACTGGCTCTTAAGTGCAACAGCTGGAACACACGTATAAAAATTTGCAGGCAGATTTTCAACTTGAGGTTGGTAGTTACGTAGCTAGCCTTCCTACAAGAGACTAGAGGAAGTGTGAATGCTGTTTCCGGTCTCTGGCAACACGAGAGTTTGCAGTGTGACTGTAATGCGTTTTAGTAGGTAATGTTGGGTGATGAGCAACCGAGGAGTCATCACATGCTCCTTTCGTCTTGACCTGGGCCCAGGTAACTCTTGCGCGCTGTGATGAGGAAGTCCGTAAATAATTGATTTTAAACACCACGTTAATAAGAAAAGAAAAAAGCTTAGTAGCTAGCCTGGTGGATATTGGAAAAAGCCCTACCAACATTATATGTTTTCCTCACTATATTTTTCTTCATCGAAAGCTCAATACAGAGATTTGTACTCACGTCCATTGACGCGGCATCAGTACACACTAGCAACGAAGCTATTAGCGCTTCAAAATAGTTACTATTTAGTATTATTAATGTGTTGTTCATAGTACACTAAACTTATTTAATTAGTTAAGTTATACATCGTTGTAACAAATAAATGATACGAAGTAGTTACTATAATGATCGCTAGGAGAGTGTTACGTTTACATAATGATTTCTTATGTTTACGCGAATATTATTCATATATTTATGTAACATGAACTTTTCTGGACAACCTACACCTCAGTCCGCCCCGTGACCACGAAGGCTGAAAAGCTTTCGAAACGTCGGGATCAAAATAAATAAATAACCGCGATAAAATCCGTTTAAATTAGTTTTATTTCAAAGAGTGTTAAGTTTGTCAATTAGTACATGTAGATTTAAAAATGAAATATATTATATGCCCAAAGTATTAACAATATTGTAAGCTTGAGTTATTCTAATTGTCAACTGCATTTTGACTACATTTTTCACTGAACTAAACTGAAAATTTAATATCAACTATAGCTGACGACGGTAGCTTAAGAGTTACACCTGAAATGAACGATCTCAAATATCTCTAAACACTTGATTATACATTTTTAGAACCGCAACGGATATTCAATTTAGCGTGAATTTCTATAACTAGAAACATTCCACAAAAAAAAAATCTTAAATAATTAAAGGTAGCGTCAAAGCTAATTTCATTTAAGCTATATTCATTTCCGTATATGAAGCAATCCTCAAAATAGAACGTGCGTAATCAGCTGGGGTATTAATTGGAACAGAGTCTTTATTCGCACCGTATTTTCAGTTTACTGCGGTGCGACATTGATTAAGCCGCGGTGTTCCCAATTAAGACTTGCCAATCAACTTGTGACCTAAAATGTCTACGAGATTTAATGACTACATTGTTTGTTTATATCTAGGATTTTTTGTTATTACTGGCTCGGTAAAATCTTCATCATCTACCTTAATATTAGTTACCTTTTCCTCCAGCTATTAAATCTTCCAAAAATGATTTTTTTTATCTATTTGTATTATTTTATCTTGGAAAGTGTAAATAGAGAAAATGTAGTGTTAATTGTGATAACGATAACGCGATGATGGCTCAGTTGGCAGTATGTATTGACTCCATGTCAATGGACGTGAAGTGTAATCCATCAGCAATGACACTGATCTTGGGGTGAACTAAAACATCGTGATGAAACCATAGCATACAACTTTATCTGCGCGCCGAGCTACCTACCGCCCTCAAGTTGATAACCTGCAACCTATACTTATGTTCATAGTTGCACTTGAGAGCCAGTCCCTCTTCTAGTGCTTCCACCATCTTGGCTCACATCAGATGAGATTGTAGCCATAACGATATACCTATTAAGTATTAAAAAAAATAACCTCAGAAATATGAAAATTAATGAGAAGGAAAAAAACGAATGCACAGAAACCAAGCACAAGTTTCTACAAGCACAGTTTGCCTAATAAGCGTTTTTTTTTTTTATTTAACACAATTCAAGCGTTATTTATTACTTTAACAGGGTAGTGTGTTTTATAATTCCAACCATGTCATAATAAAGACAAATTGGGCATTTTCGAAGCGTGTCTAAAGACGCTTTATTCCCATGTTACACTATTAAGCCACGTCGTATAACTAGTAGACCAGGAACAATATTTATTTATGAGTAAAAATAATGCAATGCTTTGATGACAAAACGGTTGGTTATTATTAATAATATAAAGAAATAGTATGATATAAAAAGGTGTCTTAGTGTACATGGGGTAATAAGTGAAACTACAGATTTTTTAAATTTTTTTTTAAATACACTTACCTTTAGCTCGTGTAAAAGACTTCATAATTACTAGTTAAGGTAACACGTGCACCGCCATGACAAGAAGACCTAACGGTAAAAGTGAATAGGGAAATATATTACTTTTTTAACTACTTTACGCCTTGTGATTAAATTCTACATTTGAAGACATTCTTATAAATCCACTGTAGAAAATTGTTTCCAATCATTCTTTATGTCTAACATTAAAGCTTGATATTAGTAATAAACGTGAAAAAGTAAATCAATTGATAAATAGAGGAACAGAGTCTAGAACACTTTTATATCAAATTTACCCTGAACGTCCTTAATATGCTTTGAATTCTATAAGACGCATAACGAGTTAATACGTAAAAACTATTGTAGTATTGCAGTAATATATTTTTCATTTTTACTGTTATAAGGAAAATTATTTATCTTCCCTTGAACTCGGTTTCAGGGAATTGTATAAAAAGAGTAATGGATGTCGTACCTCGTTGTGCTGACTCCCACACCTGTCACAATAAACCTATTGGAAAGCGACCACAACGGTTCGGCGACAAGGAATTATCGCGCGAGGTGATCGACCTTACAAATGTTACCTACCCCGCAATGGACGTCAATGGAGGATTTTGGATTGTTATCCATGTATTCATATATATTTATAAATATTATAAATGCGAAAGTTATGTTTGTTTGTTTTTTACGCTTAGGTGATATGCTACTTTTTCTCGCGAAAACCTTTTAGAAAGTGGAATTAACTTTGTGTGAAACATTTTATTGCGACATTCGATTCGTTTGATAAAATGAATATTAAAGCAAGCGAAGCCGCAAGTAAAATCTAGTCATCTATATTCATCAACCACGATGTGGGCGAGCGTCTATTATTCTTTTGTCAGCCTGATGGGTTTCGTTACTAGCCTGAAATGTTATTGAAAACAAAAGGTATGGAAATAATATTAGTAAGTATTTTGAATTTGGAAACAGATCACTGACAGAGATCTGTATAAAAATAGGCAAGGACAATATAGAGTTTGTCAACCGTTTTTCTATCTATTTTTTATTTCTAGCTATTGTCTTCTATAGATAGGAAAAACAAAACATTTCAGTATTTTTTTAAATATTTTTCGTTTGTTATTTTTATTAGTTTGAATTGGAAATTATTAATTTTTTCACCTTTAGAAGAATTTCCTGAGATAAATTAATAAAAATTTCAAATTTCCGCAAATGGGTGAACACTAGTGTGACAGTTACTTAAAATAGCTTATAAACAATCAAAATACCTTCTCAAATGTAAATCGTAATAAAAGCGATGATAACTCTGTATTAGTTCGGACTCCGCGTCAAGGGATGTAAGTTCGAATCCACCTGCAATGAACTTGAACTTTCGGTGAAGGAAAACCCCGTGAGGTATCCATAATACGGTGATAGGACTTTTTCTATTTATTTTTACCTGGCTAGCTTAAGCTTTCTTCCTCAAGTTGAAAATCTGACGCAAAATACCAATAGGTGTGTTCCGGCAGTTACACTTGAGAGCCAGTTCCGCCACAGATATAGCGTGTCTACCAACTCAGGACGTATCGTCACTTAGGATCAGGTGAGATTATGGCCATAACACTAAACCTTTACTAATTAAAAAAAAGTTTTTTGTACACAGTAACCTGAATATTGTAATAAAAACAAACAGAAACAACTAATTAAATTATCAATAATTATTTACAAATTATAATTTGTTCGAGAAATAAAACCTAATAAACAAAGATCAACAATTGTGAAGTTATAAATTTTCTGTTGATACGACATCGCCGAAAAGGTACTCGGATTATTAAGTATTCACTGTCAGTAAATTCGATTTGAATAAAGATTTATATGAGGCACTCAGGAAGATATTGATCTATTCAAAGAAAAGAATCCGGTAGCGGAAAACGGATAAATTGGAGAAGCGTGTAACGACATCTTCTATTTAACAAATGTACTATGCGTTGGTCATTTTCTCCTGTAAATTAATTATACTCGTTAGAAATTATAAATTTTAAGGAATATCAAGTTTTTTTTAAATATAATTTAGTAGATTTTTACGTGCTTCTATGCCCGCGTTAATATTGATTTTCTCCAAGCAATCGGTTGACACCACTTCCAATAAGTTTTTCGAAATAAATAGTATCCTCTTTCCGTCTGCGTGGTCCTATCTATTTCTATACCAAAATTCATTACATTCAATTCAGCGGTTTAGGCATGAAAGCGTAACAAAGAAACTCACTTCAATCCTAAACAAATAAGTAAATTTGGATATTGAATTTCATGAGTGTATTTATCGCACAACAATATATAGGTATTATTTGGTAGTTAGTTAGTAATTATTAACACAATTTACAGCGATGTTAGCTTATTAGGTAGTATGTGTACGGAAGCTGTCTCATGGGACGTGAGGTCGAATCCACATACAAAGAGTTTGAGCTTACAGTGAAGGAAAACATCGTGATGAAACCATACAATCTTAGGCTACATAGTCACTTAACATTAGGTGACATAATAGCCAAAACACTTATCATTAACTAAAAAGAAAAAAATAGAATGAAATATTTTTACGGTCACTAAGCTTTTATAACTTTTCAAAACTTAAATCACTCTAGATGTAATTTGCACATGTTTGAGTTAAAATTGAATTATACATATAGTACAAGAAAATTTAAAAGATTTTTCGTTTAAGCCTGAAGAGCTCGACACCGTAGTACGAGATTAGGCCCGAATAAAATTAGTTTCACTAATTCCATTCTAAAATGTATATTCTAAGAATGTTATCCACCTAAAAATAAAGTGCAAGTTAAAGTGCCTTTTGCATACAATTTCAACATCGAAAATTATTATAAGAATGATAATGACACTTTACGATGTACGAGAAAATTCGTGATAAAAAAAAAAGGTTGAATGCTGAAACAATGAAATAACATTTAAAATAAACACATACTCTATTCATGTCGATACTGATTGTGACTGATACGTGACACTCTTTCATGTAACGCTCGCCGTGCACGTATAGCGATGACGCGTTGACTATATAGTCAGACATCTCTTTCGCTTTCGAATGAGCGTAACATAGACGAGCGTTTCACATCAGTTTCATTCAATAACTGTACAGAAGTACGAAAACAAATAACTTATTACATAGGGATTGTTCTTGCCTATTTTGTTAATTCTGGTTCATTTGAAGACATTTTAATATTTATTTTTGCATATAAACTATTAACTGTGCATACGACTTCGTTCGCGTGAAACTAAAATTACTTTATATTATTTACCGCTTTTTGTAACGTTTTTTAAGACAAATGTGCTCCTATTTATGGTAATATATTAAATAGCCTAAAGCCTTCCTCAATTATTACTCTATCAAATACATAAACAAAATTGAAATCAGACTGGTAGTTCCTAAGATTAGCGCGTTCAAACAAATAAACATTTCCACTTTATAATATTAATATAGATATTGCTTACTTTATCCTAAACAATTATTTATTATGCTCTTATATATATAAAAATATAATGTGATATTCGGTCAGCATAATATCCAATCACATTTTCTCAAGAAATTCAAAAAATACTAGACAATAGAGTCTAATTATTTAAGTACTTTGTGCCTGTTCTCTAGTTAATTCTAAACATTAATTGGATAGCTTAACCTCTAGGCTAAGACTTTAAGTCCAGGATTTGTACTAAGTATCAGATGAAATGCGGACAATCCGTTTAAGAAGCTATACTAATTTCGCTTACTTTTTTGTGGTGCATTGCACATGGTAGCAGCAAACAGGCAGACGACCCATCTCATAATCATGATAAATGGTTATCGTCGCCTAAGATAAGTCACAGCACCAGGGTTGTTTGCAAGTATTACAGTCATTACAGACATGTTGCTGACCTTGGTGACCGTATTTAAATACCTTTTTTAAGAGCCTCATTTCATAGTTTTGGGGGTAAACTGTGCTGGGTAGCCGATTCCACGTTCTACAGAACCTAAGTGTATCCTAAAATGATAATGATGGCACTATATCAATCAGTTCCTCAGACCACTCCCCGTTATACCTACGATAGAAAACACAAAGAGACTATATGTCTTGATGAAGAAGGCTTGGTATTATAGACCATGCGGATGTATCGGCTTTGCACCAAAACCAGAGAAACAAGCTGGTAGGTAGAAGAACCGACCCACATGTGCGAGCAGCATTTGAACTTAAATATAACGTAATCTAATTTCGAACGCTGCGTTTAAAAGAAAGCTTTTATATTTTAAGCTATATAATATGTGTTAAATCGGTTGTAAAAATACTTTAAGAGGTTTTTCAAAAATGTTCAATGTTTTTTTATATAAAATTTACAGTCGAGTTCACTCGTATTAAAGTCCGTACACTTGAATCTTATTCTCAGAATTATCGTACTTAAATATTCTACTGTTTCTTTCTTATATTTTATTTTATTTTAATGGAATTTCATAAGCGCAGTAAATGATAAAGTATCTACGTAATGCTTACGTAAATAATTTTAGTGTAAAACTTAGGTCAACAATTTAAACGCTTTAAAAGATTAATCAAGAATGGTTTCTTTAAATTTTGTGTTCATACCTAAAACGACAAGACAGCTAGAAAAGCAACAATGCAGCGCTGTCATATCGAATATCATAAAAATAGTTTTTATTGTAGCTTCCTGAAAATTCTTTATGTAAATTAGAAACGTATGAGAATAGACATTATTTTAATAGATCAGTGGTTAATTGTGAAAGACACATCATAATTCTTTATAAATATATTATAAATTCTTTTTAATTCGGAATGGAGAAACCCTGCTGCAAAACATGCAAACTGTCGCTTACGATTTCTCCCTGAAAAGGCTCGATATGTAGTTAAAAAGGTGACGTTAAAAAATGTGTGAGTTCGCGAGGCAACACTGACACTGCAAATAAATTAAAAACGGAATAAAGTGATATTCTGTGTTTGGTAAGTATTGGAGACAATTGCAACAAGACAGCTCATCTCATCAGTAATCGACAGCAGTCAAGTAGATTTGAAAAAGTGTACATTTAACCCATACGATCCTGGCGATAAATCCACCATTGTCTTTGGTAAAAAAAGCTTATTCTTATTTGTAAAAAAATACAATTTTACACTACAAATAGGTGGTTGTACATTCATCCCATGTGATTCTCGGTGTTAAATGCGACATTTAATTTGGTAAAAAGAAATACAATTTTATGAATTTTAGAAATAATGTAAATAACGTTTTCATTTTCGCATCCGCAGTATTAAGTTAGCTTTTATTATGATCAGGAGCGCGTCTTAAAGTCGTAAAACTTTCAAACAACTCTTGGGAAGCATTAAGTATGGCGATAAAATTGTACAGTTATGAAAAAGTTTATTTACTCCATGCATTTTTAATCTGCTAGATTGTATTTTGGGCCGATTACTTCTAAATGCTTATTGTTATACGGTTTTGTTTTAAAAATGGTGAAAATGACCAATTTGAAGTGATAATGGGTCAGTTCGAACTGTGCACACACGGTGCGACAATCGACGTGAGTTCAAATTACTAGAATGATTCTAAACTTTCGGTGAAGAAAACACTGTGAGGAAACCATAGTATGGTGGTAGAGCTTATTTTAATTACTACCTGGCTAGCTACAACCTTTAAGTTGAAACTCTACCGCCCAATATCTATAAGTGTGTTCAGGCAGCTGTACTAGAGAGCCAGCGCCTTCACTAGGCTTAGCGTGTATATCATCTTCGGCTACCTTGTCAATTAACATCAAGTCAGATTGTGGAAATAACTCTAAACGTGTGAAGTATTAAAACAAAGAGTTCTACGTAAATCGTACTAATATTACAAATGCAAAAATGCAAAGTTGTTTTTTTTTTTTTACTTTTATACTTAAGCTTTTTAGCGTTATGGCCATAATCTCACCTGATCTTCAGTGACGATACGGCACAAGTTGGTAGACACGCTAAACCTGTGGAGGAACTGGCTCTCAAGTGCAGCTGCCGGAACACACCTATTGATATTTGGCGCCAGGTTTACAACTTGAGTGTAGTAGCTACCCAGGCGGGCATTAGAAAAAGCCTTACCGCCATGCTATGGTTTCCTCACGATCTTTTCCTTCACCGAAAGCTCAAGCTCATTGTATGTGCTTGGATTCGAACTCACGTCCCTTGATGCGAAGTCGTACAGACTACCACTGAGCTATCATCGCTTCAATACCCTTTCACTGCTAAACCGTTAAATGGATTACGATGTATTTTGGTACAGGCATAGCTGGGAACCTGGAGACGGTGATATGCTACTTTTTTTTTTATACATTTTATATTATATACACACACACACACATATTAATACACAACATATTATAAATGAGGTAAAAATTATAAAACTTTTTTTGCATCACCCCATTTGTTTGACAAAATCAATATTAATCGAGCAAAGCCGCAGGTGAAGTCTAGTTATTTTATTAAAAAAAAAAAAACCTATATTATTAAATAATAGTTACTTCTCTCCAACCCATGTCACAGTGAAATTGAACATAACCACAAGTGTGTATGTGATGCATAATATTCGATTTCTGTTTGTGAAATTACATACTTTGCATAGAAATAGGTTTAAAGGGTACGATGGAGGCAAGACGCATAAAACTTATGCTCCATCGGTGGGACACGTGTAGCTTGGGTCTGAAGCTTGCTAAAAAGATTTACAGATATTCCAACATCTCGTCTACATTTCGTTTGTAAGTTTTAGTTATGAGAATCACATATATTTCCTATTAAGATCACTTCTTATTTTCGTAACTTTTAATAATTGAATCTATCGAATATAAAAACGAAATGTGGGCCTAGGGTTCTTTTTATGGTATAATTGTAAGTTTATAATGGATTTTGTTTAATCTACATTTGAACAAGTCGATTGTAAGGACATAATAATCATAATAACAAAACACTTTATTGCACACCATTACAATCCATAAAATTATACAATAATTTTAAATATATATGGACACTTAGGCGGCCTTATCGCTTAAAGCGATCTTTTACAGGCAATCTTTCGAAATATTTTAATTTTGATATCAGTTAACCGGAGGCTTATAAAAAATAAAAAAACACAAAAAGAAAATAGACATTACTGAGATAAAACATATAAAGAATAAATAAAAAGAAAATATAAAATACTACCAACATGACACATTATTGAACGTATGTATTAAAAAACACATAATACACACACTACATGCTAAAAGTGCTAGTAAAAGGTAAAGTACTTTTATTGCCTTGTTTCATTCTGGTTTCGGCATAAAGCCACCGAAAGTTATCAAAATTATCTTAGGTTTTATTTATTCACGTCGGTATGTGTGTTACAAAGGGGAAAAGTTTGTTTGTTTGGACGCACTAGTCTTAGGAACTACCGGTCGAGTTTAAAAAATATTTTTGCATTTCATATCGCAGTTATGGGAGAAGGCAAAGCTAAATTGAAAAAGTTACAAGGACATCCAAAATTGTTAAATATTGTTTAGTTCCAGGCGTATGAAGTCGTGGACTTAGCTAGTAGGTAATAGTTGAGGATCCATGGCCCCATTTTTTTATTGATTACTATCAAACTAATATTTCGTAAGTACCTTCATTTTGAAGAGATGCCCAACATTTTCTCTTACAAACATTCTCAATTGTGCTAGCTAACGGAGGTAGCAGACATAAAACTTGTCGATTTGATGATTCTCAATATTGTATTACTGGTTTTTTTGTGAAATATTAAGATACCTGAATTATTCGAAAAAATATTTGTCTTTCAAAATGTATGGTTTGATCAAAGTTCTCCTTCTTTCAACATGTATCGATAACGTTGTTATTAAAAATGATAACTCATCAGGTAAATTGTTTTCTGTTGTTTAGTTCATATTTATATAATTTAAGACCCACATTGTCCTACAAATTGCGTGGTACGTTATCGCGGTCCTACGCTCAAAAGTGGTTAATACCAGAAGACTCCATTTTTAACTGTAGGACAATAATAATACTTAACAGGTTAGTGTGTTCTCGGTTAAATTAAAACAACGTCCTACAAGAAAATAGGTATGTATCACTAGTGCTACAAGAATTTAAATTTTTTCGTTTTCCTATTTGTTACATAACATAAAGTGCAAACATTTTTTCGAAATTTAAATAACTTTATTTCCCAGTATACTCTCTGACTTCAACTCATGCATTTTTCTTTTTATGACGTATGACTCTGTAATAACATGAATAAATTAAATCAATACATGTTGGAAGAACTCTTTGATCAAAGGATATATGGACCGTTTATTTTGAAAGTGGTGTAAGTCCATTTTTGAGAAAAATGAGCTATCAGGTAATTCATGCTTAATTTAATGTAAATTTTTTATATATAACTAGTCCGTGTTTAATTTCTCAAAAACATCCCTTGTTTTGTACAACTTGAAATCGGTCGGTAAATGAAATTGCATTGAGCAAGATCACGTCAAGTGGACCCCCCCTTTTCCACTTGATTATTAAATTCAGGTATGAATATTTCTACATGAAGTATTTACTATGAACAATTAATCCCCAGAACAGTTTTTGAAAATTTTCATTTAACCTAACTTAACTTAACAAATAATTAAACTTTCAGGATTTATAGTTTAATAGTAGTACTTTGATAAGATACACAAAAGTTTAAATTATTTATTGATTTTCATATTGTTAATTATCTTTTTAATTAACAAATGAAAATTTTAATGACTTCTCCCTCAAAAAACAATTTTTTTTTCTCGATATTATGCATTAAACATTTAAATAATATAATCCGCATAAAAATTTGAATGCTCGCGATTAGATTGAACAAAAAAAAAATATTTATCACGGGCGGTGAGCGCTGTCGGTACGGCGCGCTGCCGCGCGTCATTCACTTACCTTTTAATTTACTCAATAATTGTAAGTAAAAATTAATTCTTTATTTTTTTAATAAAAATAATGTTATTTAATGAATAATTTTACTGAAACTCATTACATAAAATTAATTATTAAAATGTTTTTTTTTTTATTATTGAATAAACGAAGATATCTAAATTTTAGCAGTATTCTATTATTATTATTTTTTTTTTATTATTTTTTTTTTTTATTTTTTTTTTTTTTTTTTATTCATTAATTTTATGTAATGAGTTTCAGTAAAATTATCCATTGAATAAAATTTTTTTTCTTAAAAAATAAAGAAATGCTTTTTACTTACAATTACTGAGTAAATTAAAAGGTAAGTGAATGACGCGCGGTAGCGCGCCGTACCGACAGCGCTCACCGCCCGTGATAAATTTTTTTTTTTGTTCAATCTAATCGCGAGCATTCAAAATTTTTTGCGGATTCTATTACTTAAATGTTTAATGCATAATATCGAGAAAAAAAATTGGTTTTTTGAGGGAAAAGTCATAAAAATTTTCATATGTTAACTAAAAAGATAATTAACAATATGAAAATCAATAAATAATTTAAACTTTTGTGTATCTTTCAAAGTACAACTATTCAACTATAAATCCTGAAAGTTTCATTAAAATATCTTTATTGATTTTATCTTTTATTTATTGATTTTTTAATTAAAAGTCATAACAATTTTCATTAAAAAAAAATTTTGTTAAAATGAAAATTTTCAAAAACTGTTCTGGGGATTAATTGTTCATAGTAAATACTCCATGTAGAAATATTCATACCTGAATTTAATAATCAAGTGGAAAAGGGGGGGTCCACTTGACGTGATCTTGCTCATTATCAACAAATATAGTAACCTTTAATTTTCTCCAAACAAAAGAAAATGGACTTACACCACTTTCAAAATAAACGGTCCATATTTTGTAGGACAAATATTGTTTCGAATAATGCAGATAATCTTGACGTTTAACAAAAAAAAAAAAACAGTAATACATTTTTGAGAATCATCTAATCGACATAATTTAACCCTGCTACTCCATTTAGCTACCACAATTGAAAATATTTGTAAGAGAAAAAGTTAGGCGTATCACCAAGATGAAGTTATTACGGCAAAATTACCTGGATAGTGATCAATAAAAAAAATTGGACGGTGGATAATATAAATTTAGCTTGATCTTAACCATGACGTAAGATGAGATTGGAGTCGGGTGTGAGTGGGCATAGTATGCTAAATATGCGTAGATAAATCAGATGAACAGTCACTCTTCACTTCATGTACCAATTAAAAATCATATCAAAAACTTTTTTTTTTATGAAATAAGGGGGCAAACGGTCAGGAGGCTCATCTGATGTAAAGTGATCACCGCCGCCCATAAATATCTGCAACACCGGAGGGCTTGCAAATGCGTTGCCGACCTTTAAGGAAGGGATATGCTCTCTTCTTGAAGGTTCCTAAGTCGTAACGGTTCGGAAAGACCGCCGGCGACAGCTGGTTCCACAGAGTGGTGGTGCGAATAAATGAGAAATTCTTTTGAAGATTGTATACTATTTATTTTTGTAGCCGCAGGCATTTATTTCAGATCTTACATTTTTAGATTAAAATAAATACATTATTCAAAGTTCTGAAAACTCGACTAAAGAATAAAGGGCAAATTTATTTAAAAAAAAAAACTAAATCTTATTTTAGTTTTTCGGATTACTTGAAATTTATAATTTTCTTTACTGGGCCTAAACTTATTGTATTTCTAAGTCAATATAATGTATTGCCTTTGTGTTTGTAAATGTATTGTAAAGAAATGGTAATTAAAATAGTATTTATGGTATACTGGTCTAGTGGAAAAACAGTGAATTTACGACAATGGTGTGGTGAAACTATTTTACTTTTTTATGTTTTCTAAGTTCGCAACCAAACTTTATAATACAATCAAAAAGATTCCAATGCATCATCTTGATGTAACTAGTTTCATATTTCAGTTGAAAGCAGAACTACTACAGTATTTAATAATGGACAATGAATATTGAAAACAGTAAATTTTTAGCAAAATCCATAGTTCTATATACAAAGATAGTTCACAATAGATATTTGAGAATGCAGATTCAATGACATGTGTAGCGATTGAATGTAATATTGGTAAGAGATAGTCGTACAATATACAGTTAAACCACACCTCCATGTCCACCAATAAGATATAATATCCTAGAAATACGCTCTCCTATTCTTAGATTCGTAAGATCATTAATAGATACAGTGATAGAATCGGTAAACATTTTGGTACTATACACGAGGTTCCAAATTGTACTTTATACTAGTTTATTATTTTCTCTTCATTTTATTTGTTTTTTATACTGTACCATTTGTTAGAAGCGTGAAAATTTACTACTGCAGGCTTCAATCAACAATGCTGCTATTGTTAATCGAACACTGCAGGTACCTACTGAAAAGTGGTGATTATAGGCAGCAAGTTGCTGCATTTATCACAGCTATTGTATCGTATTAATATAATCTATCGTTAGTGTAACTTGTGCTGGACCTTTGTTAATAAATAAATAATGGTGTAAGAACTGCATAGATTACTTCGTTAATGCACACTCTAGGAATATAAAATTTCATTTATATCTAAAAAAGTGTTTATTTTTAACGTAAAAATACGCCTTTGTGGAAATAAAACTCTTATTATGTTTGTATATTTAGTATTTATTTAGATAGATAGAGAATATTATAGAGTTTTTGTTTTTAGATTTTAACATACTAATCGTCAGGTACAATTTAAAGATTTCGAAATACAGCATTTAAGATGAAGCTAGCATCAAGACGACCACGATAGCTCAGTGGTAGTGTATGGACTCCGCGTCAAGGCACGCTTAAGCTTTTGGTAAAGGAAATCATCGTGAGGAAACGATAGCATGGTGGTAAGATTTTTTTTATGTCCGCCGGACTAGCAACCACCCTCAAGTTGAAAATCTGTCGCCTAATACTAATAGATGTGTTTCGATAGTTACAAATGAGAGTCAGTTCCTCCACAGGTTTAGTGTGTCTACCAACTTGGGCCGTATCGTTATTTAAAATCAGAAATCAAAGACGGCCATAAAGCTAAAATTTTAACTATAAAAACACGCTAATAGACGTAAGTGTAGATTTTTTCCTTTAATTCATCAACGAAATTTGATTCGAATAGAGTTTCAATTTGAAAATTTCATTAATAGAAAGATTATTATTATTACTATTATGAAATAAGGAAACGGTGGAGTACCCGGGGCGACAACAAAACAACGAAAAGTTTCAATTATTTAAATTGGTGGGCGCTAAAACTTGAAAGTGGTGCCCGCGGGCTTTCTTTATCGAATAAAGACGACGGTGAACAATTAGTGAAAGCTGCTGAGAGATTTGCTTTAAGAACGATTTAGTTAATTTATTTAGTAACAGATGAAAACGCTCAATTTTTTTCTTTATTGTTATTCTTTACTGGCTCCTACTCACGGTTCCACTCGCATTGATATTGATTTAGTGAACCGATTCTGGTTGTCGATATGTATAGAAATCATTTTCCTATCATATGCTATTCATTTTTTTATTCGAGAATGTTGATCAATACTGGTAAGTGTGGATTTTCGAAAACTCTTTTCTGGTTATGTTTATTATCTATCAAGTGCCTAGCTGCCAAATTGTTGTTTCATGACTACAATTTATGTACAATACTATACCTGTCTCCAAAATCCCATCTCTATATCACTCACTATTATCTATTCAACTGTTTGGACGTGAAGGCGTTTGAAGCTATATAAGCTTAGTTGGTAGTATGTATGGACGCCGCGTCATGGGACGTGAGTTCGATTCCACCCAGAATGAGCTTGAACTTTCGATGAAAGAATATATCGTGGTGAAACCATACTATGGTGGTAGGGCTTTTTCTGATGACCGCCTTGCTAGCTACTACCGTCAAGTTAAAAATCTGTCACCTATTAGATGTGTTCCAGCAGTCGCACTTGAAATCCAGTAGGCTTAGTGTGTTCACTATCTTTAGCCTCACTATCATTTCACATCAGGTGAGATTGTGACCATAACGCTAAACCTTAATTATAAAAAATAGAAATCTGGTGTTGTGGGTGTCAATGGGCGACGGTGACCACTTACCATCAGGTAACTCGCTTGAACGTTTTCCCCCTATTACATAAGAAAAAAAACGACTAGAACATATAAGAAATCTAAATAGGTACATCTTGTCTACCCTGTATATTTTTCATACCGAGACTATGGTTCATAGCTATTCCATGATATGATAGTTGCTGATGTGGTCGAGTTATTATCTACCGAAAGTGGTAAAGCAACGTCTAACGAGCTAGTTAGTTTATATAAAAAATGAGGTCAAAAAAAATGCAGGATAAAAATAGTCACAAACGTAGAAAATAGATAAGATCAATGAAACTCGCACAACTAATCAAGTCAAAACACAATAAACCAGTTAGAGACTTTGATAAACTTATTAAATTAGCTACTGGAAACGCAACACAGTTTTTTACCCATAAGTATGTTTTAGTCTGGTATAAACAAATATATAATATATTAAAAATATATTTACATTGTTTATTTAAACCGGCTTGCAATCTGAAGTATGTTGTATATTGATTGCTACTTGTAAAGTCATGTTAGGTTCCAGACCGAAATATGAGAACTATATTATTTATAGTAGAAACAGGTGCCGCAGTTGCACTTTATTGGACCCTGTACAAGTTTCTACTACCTTTATATTATTTATATTTATTAGCCAATTTACTCTTTGTTACAGAAGATTTGTTTTAACTAAATTGAAGGTAGTATTAATATATGTTTCATGCGTGCTTTGTTTTCCATCCTGTTCACATTTTTTAACATCGGACATAACTGATGTATCTGGCGTATTATGATTCTGCTATTTAATAAAAAGTCTATTGAAGATTATATTTGTTGAAGGAGGCAATTTAATTCACTGATTAAATAAGTCTACAGAAATTCTTCCAATCATTTTACATTATTAGATTCTTTCCATACAAGTAACTTTTTGTAATTTGTATAACATGTTTTTATTATTAAAAAAGTTTCCTTGTTTTTGCCTTATAATAATCATTGCATAATACGGAAAAAAATTAACGATAGTAGAGGGATCAGTGAAATAACAAAAAATGGAGAGGAATACATAAGTCAAATTCATTTGGTAATCACTCACATAAATTTATTATTACTTCTCTTCGTTAACGATGTATGAGCGAGCATTTATTTAATGCATTCGAATTCGAATGCGAGCATTCTCTAAAGTAATAATGCCTTTGGTTATTAAATAACACAAAGTCAATAACGGGTTTACCATCACGTGTATGGTAGTCACGAATAAGTCTACTAAAGTTTCAGGTACACACATTTACAGTTTCAAAGAATCATATATTGTAGAGGATTAGTGACTAATATTATTAGCAACGAGGTCTAAGTGCTCGGGGCAAGTCGAACTATAAATTATAAACTATAATAATTTATTATGAACAATTCAGGTTTTGGTCATTAATATTTTGTTCAACTTCACTCTATAGATGCCACTGTTTAGTTTGTGCTGTTTAATAGTACTCTATACAAGGTTCTTTTTTTAAACAAATTAAAAAAAATAGTTGATGGCTGTTTACTACACCGTCATTTATCTTCAATTATAAGAGAAAATTATTTAGGATATACCGTAAGTTCAAAATAGAATCTAATGTCTAAACTACTCGGTCGAACAGTTCAAGGAAAAATAACATGCTTATATGAACACCGAAATTTTATATAAACCGTCCTGCAGTACAAATTCGGAGCCATTATTTAATACTATTATTTAATTATTATACTAATTATTAGTTAGAGTCGTTAATTCCCTTACACTTGGTTTTTGTTTTTAATTAGTTATAGTAATATTTTCCTATTATGGATGTATACACGTGCATCACATATGCAACATGTAAGAACAGATTTTTATCAACTCAATTAATATAAAAATTGCCATAATTCACCACTATAAAATATAATACTTAAGTACGTCACACATACTACTAAGAGTAAATAATATAAATGTAGAACAGGACTTAAGAGAAAATAGACCGGTATTCACAGAATGCAAACTGAATATTCTCGACACCACCTCACTCAATCGTCCCGCTCATTCGTTTGCTCTTATCGTTCCTTCTCACATTACTGTACTGTAATAATAATAATAGTAATAATTCCTTTCCATGTCACCTTGGACCTTGGACCTTGTTCCCGGTATAGTACCTATATATTTATGAACGTATAAAGTATAAATAAATACACATAATAACACTAATATCTTCATGGGCCAATTTCGAGCATGGCGACCTCTTCCACTCCGTTCTAAAATCGGAGTCCTTACACGGAAGCGGTTAATTGCGTTGGATATATTGAAGTGCTCCAGTACAAACACGTGACATAGATGCACATACTCATCCTTCTGGACCTGGTGGAACGAAGACCGTAACGACCGGAGAAAGACTCAGACAGATGAAATAGTATAATGGTGAGTAAGTTACTAGGGGTCAGTACTTTTTCACACTTCCTTACTCGTCTTTTACGGTACCCATGGGAAGATATGGAGTGATGCTATTATACTCCGCCGGCACCACACGTACTTGTAAATTGTACTATACAATATTCTAAGACTGTTTTACAAAATGTCTAAATTTGGACTTCTTACAGCGACACGACATAGTATTTAATATTGTGGCAGTACACCCGTGGCATCGGGCGTTCGCTATTGTTACATTTTGGTTATCGCTACGCAGCGACTACAAAGGATTTTTTCACGTATATTCAATGTACTGATTGTGCGTAGGATATTTCAATATTGGCAATATATTTTTTAACTCTATGTATTCAGACGTTCGGTTCGCAATTTTTAGATAACCGTTTAAATATAACGTATTTTCATAGTAACATGAATACGTGTCATATAATTGTAACTAGTATTGTATAATATGATTTTTTGTAATTTAAAATACATATATATTATATATTTGAAGTGATGATAGCTCAGTGGTAGTGTGTACGACTTCGCGTAAATGGATGTGAGTTTGAATCCAACCACTCACAATGAGCTTGAGCTTTCGGTGAATGAAAACATCGTGGGGAAACCATAGCATGGTGGTAGAGCTTTTTCTAATGTCCTCCTCGCTAGCAACCATCCTCAAGTTCAAAATCTGCCGCCAATTACCAATAGATGTATTCCGGTAGCTGCACTTGAGAACCAGTTCCTCCACAGGTTTAGCGTATCTACCAACTTAGGCCGTATCACTTAAGATCATGTGAGGTTTGGCCATAACACTAAACCTTAAGTATAAGGAAAAAACTATAACTCTTAATCACACACCATTTTTTCCAATGTTTACTTTCTTTTGGTTTAAATTACAGTTGTCTTTCGTAGAAGAAATACTTGAGGGGTTATTTCTAAATTCTAAATGTATTTATGTCTGTATATTTATATCTATATATATTTCATATAGCTGATGCACTGCGATAATGGTATCCGATATTTCATCCAAGTATACATCTGAGTTAGTTCTGGGTCACTTCACTCGCTTCTCACTATTATCCATTCCTATCCATCCATCTATTACCATCGCGCAAACCTTCATACTATGTGAAATGAACAGTATTCCTTGATAATTATTGCTTCCTCGTACACCGCCCTTAACAGTAGGATTTATTATATTTTCAAAAAACACGGATCTTTATATCTTGCAAAAGCCTCACTATAAATTGTCATAAACTGACTTTGCGAAATAACGAGCTTCCCTAGTACAAACTTTCATCCAATATTTTACCCGTTTTCAAGCTTTATTTTCGCGATAATACGGCGTACGTGTTACTGCAAAGTCTAGTAACCTCTAACCTACCATTTACAGGAAATGGTTGATGATGTAGTATTAAAAATTCAAAAAGATATAGTCACTTTCGCATTTATAATATTAGTTTGGATATAAATAAAAAATGTTAAAAGGTAGGTTACATGAGTAACTTAGAATTTCTATTATTTTATATGTCATATGGCAAACCGCTAGTACCTAATGTCCCGTGCCGTTTGAAAGTAATTTGCTTCACATGTGTGGTCCCTCATACATTACATTTCATTCCTTTCACAGTACACTTCGACTACTATTCGATCAAATTAAACCTTATCCACAAGCTTTTCAGTTGAATTTCCGTCGTTAGGAACTATTCAAAGTATGACCTTTTCAAATTATTAAGGTCAAGCTGGTTTGAAAGGGCCATGTTTTTAAAGTGAATTATTTTAAAAGGAGAGGTTCCTTTATAGGGAAGAGCCAAGATAAAGATGAATTTTAGAGAAATACGTGAACCGTACTAACTTTGTCGGATATCCTAAATATATTGTATAATGCTTAACTTACGTAGCTCAGGGGAATTTCTGATAAGTTAACATATAAGGGAATTTTGAAATTTCACCTTTCTTTATTATAAAACCATACCTGTGTATACATATATAAAACTATATAATATAAACGATTGTTTGAAAAACTCAGCAGTGTAGTAGTTTTAGAAAGATAATCGGTTCAATAATAATGAGACGATATGAGACATAGTGTGGCAAAGAGAAGATAACTACGAGGCAGTGTCCGAGACTTGCGACTACGGATTTGGTTTTAGGCCTCATTTTGACGATCGTCAACATTCCCTCACTTTTACCTCTCATGCTTCTCTCTCTGTCCAGTATAAATCATTCCGGATAATGATTTACGACATAAGTATCAAATATTGTCAATAATAGAAAATATAAATCTTATGTCAATTTAGTAACGTTCCATCTACGTACAATGAATATACCTCGAGTACTTCGCTGTGACTCAAACCAAATTTTTTTTTTTCGACTGGATGTATGCTGTTAGCCGGAAGCTGTTTCATAGCTTGGCAGGACTTTTTGGGGCGAATGCTGAGCGTACTCAGCCCGGAACCCAAAGACGGCTCGCACCAAATACCAATCGGTGTTATAAACTACCATTCTATAACTACATTCCTTACACTATAATTATAAATGGAGTATAACTATATAAAACATAAATCTGTCCACATTTGCGTTCGCGTGGAGCTAAAAATTGTCTAATCCTTTTGTGCCCGATTTGTAACTTTTTTAAATGCAGCTTTTAAATCAGTGGTAGCGTGATTTTTAATAGCATATAGACTATTTCCATAACTGCAATATAAAATGTTAAAAAGTTTTTTTTAATCTGACCGCTAGTCCGTATAATTAGCACGTTCAAACAAACAAAGTTTCTGCTGTCTACTATTATTAGAGCTATAAAAAAACCTTTTACGAGTACATAATTAATATAGTTATTACTCTTAGTTTTATTAGTCTTACAAGACACCTTTTATGTAACCACATTATAGGAAACAAAAAAAAAACATTTCGCTTAATAATATTAACTAACTTTTACCCGCAGCTTTGCTCGCGTGTCTATTGATTTTGTCAAACAAAGCGGATGACGCAATAAAAAGTTTCATACAAAGTTTTCCTCTCTTTACCTCACCTTCAATAAGTTTTTTGCCCGAAAAAGTCGTCTATCACATTCTTCATCTATACCAAAATTCAACGTATTCGATTCGGCAGTTTAGACGTGATAGGGTAACAAACAAATAAACCCACTTTGCATATATAAAATTAGTACACCTATGAAATTATTATATACAGATATCATAATAAAAATATGATTACAATACTTAATACTTTTAATTACACGTTACATTTATGTGCAAATGCCATTTCATCCTTGATATCATAATATTAGCAATTGTTAATGAATTTTCATTAGCAAATCTCGATCGCCAAGATATTTGATGTAATAAGCAACAATATAAACTAAGATATCTATACTGAATTAGTTAGTTGAACCCATATCAATAACTTTTCATACATCGAACAGATCAATTTATGTTAATATCTCATAGTAACATGTCACACAATAATTCCCCGTTCAGTGTTCCATCATACAACCATTCAACTAAGCTATTAAGTACATAATATATTGAAAATGTATGACACCCAAGAGAGTTAATATCCCAAACTTACTTATAAACTGGTGCGTGACTTTAAACTTGATATTCGCAAATCTATATCTTTACTTGATAATCAATAGATGGGCCCGTTATAATAGCTTATTGTTGATAATCTTGTACACTGAGTCGGTTAGTAATAGCATTTAATATTATATATGAAGGTAATGTCCCAAGGGAACAATTATATTCAACAATTTGGTTACCGAATATCACACTTATTAATATCACAGTTATTTTATACTGAAGAAAGCTACGCTGAAAGTTGTTTTGCAAATTATGAGACGGACAAGTTACATTGCATTTGAAAATATCAAGTTGTATTATTGTACCAAGCACAAGCTTGTAATATATGTTGAAGCGATGATAGCTCAGCGGTAGTGTGTACGACTTTGCATCAAGGTATGTGAGTTCGAATCCGACCACCTACAATGAGCTTGAACTTTCGGTATAGGAAAACATTGTGAATTTAAAAAGTTAAAAGTTTGAAAAAAGTGTAAAACCCACTTTACGACTTCTGTTCAATTTCTTACTTTAAAAATTGCATAAGAACAAAAGCAGTACTAAATTGGAACGAACCATTTCTTCAGGAAAAATAGGAGCAACCACTATAATATTTTCCCTAATGCTATAGATGCATACATAAATATAAAAAAAATTAACCAGCGCCCTTCAATAATCCAAATTCTTAGAGGCATGACCTTTGCTGATTATTTTCATAGATTTAAAATATAAAATACAAACTTTTGCGTATATGATAATCAATCCGTACAGAATTTACACATGTTCTTGTGGACTGTCCGACAGTCCTTTATTCTCCGATATAAACATCAATTTTCGAATAGAATCCTGGTATCAGTGAATGGATGATCAATTATTTACTAAAGTTTATAACAAATAACGCGTGGAAGTTTTTTAAAATTTTCTAATATTAAAATTGGAAAAATGAAAATTCTAAATAAATAGGCGAATCCACTACTCTAATGTGCTACTAATTACTTTTCTTTTATAATTGATTTATTTTTATTGACTTTCGTTGCCTATTCTAATTTAAATTTAATTTTGTGATGTTTGACTAGTTTAATTATTTTATTGTAATTCAAAAGTATCTGATCTTCGTCAGAGGGAATATAAGAATGAATTATTTTATTAGTTAATATTAATAAATAACGCCCTATACGAGTCAATATCTACTCAAAACTTAAAATGTCCATCATCTTGGGCCATATTATCTCTTAAAATCAGGTGAGATTATGCCGTAACGCTAAAATCTATAAAGTATTAGAAAAACTTTTAGTAGATTACTCTGTATTATACTAGGTTTTGTAGTAGCACTATCAGTGGCCCTGTGGCGCAATGGATAACGCGTCTGACTACGGATCAGAAGATTCCAGGTTCGAATCCTGGCAGGGTCGCGGTTTCAATACTTGTTTTTTGTATTGTAATTTTTAATACTTTCGTATATTGCTTGGATGAAATATGATAGGATATGTTCTTTAACATAAGTTATTTAGAAAAACGTCATAATTTGGTTTTAAATATTTTAATATATTATTTTCTACACATAGGCATCCTATTATCTAACAAAGGTATTTTGAATACCGAATAAAGAGCGCTTAATGCTTATTTGGGAGCGTTTTTTTTTAACCTGATTCTAATTACTAGGGTCATTAAATGAAATGAGAGTTCAAAATATTGTTAGATTATTTAATTTATTTAATGCTGTTTATATATTTATATTTTTATTGTTTGAAATTTAAAATGCCTATTTTAAATTATTTTATTATGATTACCTACAATGATAGTTGAGTGATAGCATATACATACGGGTGTCGTAAAGATCGACTTAAGTGGAAATCTCTGCAATCGATTCCATATTATAATGGAAAGAAATTCGGTAATGGCCACCTGACTAGACAAATTTTTCATATTGAACCTTATAGCCTTAGGATCTAGTTTCCCTATAGTTTTTAGCGCAATAAAATACTATAGGCTAATTTTAGAAGAATAAAAAAAACCTAAATTTATTCAATTTATTCACTCAATATCCTTAGATAGCTGGAAGTAAATGTCTTTTGGAATAAAGCTCGCTAGTATACATATTAAAAGCACAATAAAGTATTCATTAATTCATTCATTATCATGTCAAAGACCTTTATATCTTCGAACATGGTACATGTTAAGATTTATCAACCAATAAGGGTCTAAAATTTCGTAATATATTAGTAGTATTATTCATCGCAGCACTGCATTGTAGCTGCCGTATGCATATTGTAATACAAAACAACGCTGCCCTTCGAGAGATCAACATCTAGCGGCACTCATCACTATACTTCCGGTCTGTTAGCGTATCGGCAACTGAATATAAACCGGTTAAGCTCTTAATGCAGCATACAAGAACGAACCAGTACGGTGTATGTTATATCTTATCCCACCACCCTGCAAACTTTATCAAATCAAAAGCCTGTATTCAACTTCGATTCTGAGAAGGCGCTTATGAACGTCAAAACTATCACTATATTTGAAAAATAACCCAGTCATCAAGAAGAAACTCGATCTTTGTATACCTTTTTTAAAATAATGTTTGCATTTACAATAATTAATAGCAGTTGCATACAGAAGGGTGTTAATTATAGACATTATCATTGCTCACATATTAATTCCCCCTATAATAGCTTTTTAATGTCGTTATATAAAACACTATTATACATATAAAAATGAAATACCGTCAAAAACAGCTTGTAGTTTAATATTAAAATAAATGCAAAACAAAATCAAAAACGGTCCAACCACGCCTGCAATGCAGAGCACACCGCACCGCAACGTGCTAAACAAGCCAACTTTGTATACTAAAATCTTGAAGAATAGTTCCAACGCGAACGAAAATTCAACTTTACCGGAATGCATTAACAATATATATCATTCCCAGCGCGTCCACAATTTACTCCGTGTACTTACAAGATAATACTTTTCCCAAAAAGAAATGCAGCAGACAACAATCGAGTCAGCTAAATAACTCTTCTATAGTCATCTTATCGGGCGAGATTAAGGCAGTGAATACTCGGATGAACAAAAACATTGTTAGTTACTTACTTCGAAACTTTATTTTATCTCTTTGTTATAGTAATACATACTCGTATTGTATCAGGTTATTGACACTGTATCATGTTTATCACATTTTCAAATGATTCTCAAATACATATTTTATTTGCGTCTATATTAATTGTTTTCAACTTTACCTTATTCTATCATAAAGTTACTATTATTTCAATTCATAGTCCTTTGTTATTTGTTCCTGTATTTTATATTTTTGACCTTATTTTTACATAATTTAGTTGATTCTCGTGAATGAATGAACTGAATCATAAATAATAAAACGTGCATGCATTTAAAGATGTATATAAAGTTACATGGACAGTTTAACAAAAGAGTGTAAGTCGCTATATTGAAGACTTTATTTCTCACATCGCACTGATAAAATTGCCTACAAAGACACAAGTTAAAATGCATAAGCAAAGTAACCCTTTAACATCATTTTATAATAACTTTGTAACTTCGGTTATGAGATATTATTTACAAAATGCCTACACATACCATATCTTTAGAAAAAAACATTATGTAGTTAAAAAAAACACGCTAATATCGCTGAGCACTTACACGAATGAATGAGAATCTAAATGCTTCACGGTCAGCTGATGTGAGCTACGGGCGCTATCATATTCGCCTTGCATGCTCTGGCGAACGCTTTTCTCCTTAGTACTAGTACTCCGCCGCTGGTTTTAATGAGACATGTGATAGATGAGCGAAAAAAAAAATGAAGTGATATAAAACAAGTTTCATTTTCAATAATAAACTCCATTCAGTGTGCCGAGCCAACTAGTATTTCCAATAATTTATTTTATACATAAACTCATAGTACCTACATTTAATATATTAAAATTTTCCGATGTTAAATATAGTAACAAATGACTATTGTTCCCCACTGAATTGGTATTTGATTACGTTACAGCAAAAACATTCGACATTGTGGCATTTTTAATCGTGCCGTATTACAGAAACAGCTGAAAATTATTAAAAATACAATTATTAATATTCAGTCGCTTAACAGTGCAATCGTTTAAAAAATAGACCTGTCACGATTCATAAACTCACAATTAACGTAATACTGTAGCATTACCGAACAAGCCTTTATTGAAGCAGTTTAGCCTCTAATTCACTTGAAACGACGTACGCCATTGCAGTATCGAAACGGTGCATACGTGAGATGAATCTTTAGAGATACCCACCTGAGAATGGGGCATCAATTCTCAAATGTAATCATTGTATTGAACTTAACGTAGAATTTATTTATGAACATAGAACTTTCGGGTGTAAGGGGTATCGAATACCATCTGAGTTACCCAAGCCAACCTCACCTACACGCGGGACACCGTAACGAGTAACCAACGAGGCTCTAGCGATTGTTGGTCCCACATTTGGATTTGGTCACGACTGTTAATCATGTAATCCTTGATTCGTTACATGTTGATTGTAGGATTATTGCACGTCTAGTTAGCGACAACTCTCGGGTTTAGACTGCCGCAAAATATAGGTTCAGTATAAGCATTTGTATTTTGGCATAGTGACCGATAACCAGCCCTTTTCGGCAAGGTCAGCAACATGGCTCTTATATCCCTGGTATTGCGGCTGTACACAGGCGAAGGTAACCATTTATAGATAGTCTGTGTACCTGTTTACAGTCCATTAACAAAAAGAGAATCTACCCATAATTTGTCATTGTGTTTTTCTATTTACAATAAACTAACTGCTATTTAAATTAAATCTAGATCATATTACATCCAAAGGTCATTTATGTCATTAGTTTTGAAAAATGGAGATTATATTGCAGATGAAAATAGCAATAAATTAAACCTAGAAATGATTTAAACTTAAGCCACAATAATCCTTCTACTGTAATTACTGGAACATATTAGTCACATAAATAAACTGAGGTTAGTAGATAAACAGAAAAGCTATAAAGTTGATTTATAAGAAATACCCTTTATTCATTTGCTAACGTTTTGAAAGCGATGATGGCTCAGTTGATAGTGTGTATGGACTCCACAACAATGGACGTGACTTCGAATATCTGCAAAGGTCCTGAGCTTTCAGTAAAGAAAAATATCGTGATGAAATCATATCATGATGATAAAGATTTTTCTAATGCCCACCTGGTAGCTACCAACCTTAAGTTAAAAATTTACCGTCAAATACTTACAATTGTGTGCCAGAGTTACAGTTGAGAGCCAGTCCCTTAATAGGTTTAGAGTATACACAATATTAAGCCAAATCGTAACTTACTATCAGGTGATATTGTGATCGTAACGCTAAACCTATAAAGTACAAAAAATGCGTGAGTGTAGTGCAACACTCGGTCGGAATGAATTTCCTTACGTAGTATATTATTATCGATAAACGTATTGATTAGTAAATAGAAATAACTGAGTTATTAGTGTCTGAAAGCAATTAAATGAAACGCAGATATAATTAATGAATTGAAGGAATGGTAGGAAATTTTATAATTACTATATTTTTGGTAATTGTGGCACTAATTGTACATTATTGTACATTAGTACATTGTACATTTTTCAATTCAATATAATACATATAATACGCTACAAAACAGGTGACACGTATGACGTATACAAACTGTAGTATATCTGCGCAGCCGTTGGGAACTTACTTAACTTGAGTTGTCTTCAACCAGTAAGCGCGCACCTGGGACTGGGTACAGCCAATAGCGGACGCACTATGGATAATCGTCTACACTATAGAAATATAGTGTAATATAGAACATACTAAAGAAAGGTCCGAACCGTGCAATAAGGAACTTCGTTCCAAAAGCAGTATATAAAAGAGTTATAAAATTACTATTATATTTTGAGAGGCAAATGATATCAGTATGGCGTAAATGAAGTGAATGCCCGTCGGATGCAAATGTCGGCCACGATTGGCTGAATAATCAATGAGTACAATCGATTATAGCGTTATATACGGCCGTGGTATTTTAAATACATTATTGACGTATTGATTCAATTTTATCTGTTGGTTCGACCGATAACTGATTTATGACACTGTCTACGGCATAAATACCGTTCGGAATACGTGAAAATGCATGGATCAAAATAATTTTTTAATTTTCGTATTGTAATCTTTTATTTCGAAACTATTTATGCGTACTTAGGAACATAATAAAGTAGGACGGTGTCTCTGGTATCTGGCAACACGGGAGTTTGGAGTGTCGCCGCGGTGCGTTTTAGTGGGTAGTGTTAGGTGACTAGCACCCGATGAGCCACTATATGCCGCTCTTGCCTTGGCTATGCGATGAAGAACTCCGTAAAGAATAGGATTAAACACTACGTTAATATATAAAACTTACAAATAAAACTTCTAAAGGTTATGCGATTACGTATAATTCGTAATTATTATTATTTTCATTTATAGTTTGATATTTTTTAACGTAAAACGTATATCCAACCGTAACGTTTTCCGTTAAAACGAAAAACGTTAATAGTTTAGACAATTCATAGCAATGTATAGGTTAAGGTGTTATCAATCTTCGACTCCGATTCCGGAAGGTCAGAACTTCCGCTTGATTTGACACCTCCAACTCCGATCTCTACTTCAGTACTTTTGAATCGGAGGTTATAATGAAGATCGAAACGCTACGAGTGACCGCCACTAGAATAAGGACGTACAAGATCTAACTTGTTGTTCGAGGAATTCCCTCACGGTCGCGGTGCCTCCTGTTGTTTTGTTTTGTCATTTGTATGTTAGATGAGTATTCGAACCTCCACTGAACTTATGGGTTGTGTAAGGAAATGAAAACTGTGTTATTCTGAGCATATTTCATTTAAACACGAATTTACTATAGATTAAATATAATTACGCCAAAAACAAGTGTTATATGGAACTATTTTAGGTACATTGACGCAAATACAACAAAGTGTATAATTTATGAGAAAATTTATTCAAAAAAAGGAGGTACAACTATTTCTTTAAACGGTCATTTACAATCGCTACGTGTGTCCAAATTCAAAGATTGTATTAAGCAAGATACTGAAGAAATAGACTAACCCTCGACTTCAAGCCCTCTTCAAGATACCAAAAAACAAATCACTCTTTTAAAAACATTTTGATGAGCCGTCATAGATGGGAAATTGTAAACTTAAATCACTTGAAATAGATATCTTGATATAACTTATGATTTGGCAGGATCTTCCATTGAATTTTGTGAAAAGTATCAAATTTCGACGATTATTACAAGTCCTAGTAACAAATTATTAGTTAAGAGGTAAACAGTTTATGCGTCATTTATTTGTTATGAATTCTATCTGCCTTCTTCTCTACCTCCGTTTTACCTCTAACTCCGCCTCCGACACCGACTCTGATATAGACTTCTGATTCCGACTTCGGTTCCAGTATACCCTCCTCAATCATATCCCTAGTATGTATACATGTTTCTTTTTCGCGGCCGATATAACAAACACTGTCCTACTTCCCCGTTCATTGCAATATTACTACGTGCACATTAGTGTCTTGTTTTGACGAAATATTACAAAGATAACGTATCCATACCTTTATAATATCACTAGATGAGCTTGCGACATTCTTCGCGTCGAACTAAAAAATATTTTATAATTTTTGCCCGTTTGTTCAACTTTTTTCATTACACCTTTGTTTTTAATGGTGGTAGCGTGATGTTAAATAGCCTAAAGTCTTCCGCAATGTACTATCAAATAATAAAAATATCACAAAAATTTTAAATTCAAATTGCAGACCCTAAGATTAGTGCATTCAAACAAACACACAAGCAAACAAAAAAATCACACTTTCCAGCTTTATAATATTAATATTGTTATAAAAGCTAGAAACACATGAAAAGTAAATGAATGCGAATAAACGTGAACTGATGAGTATGTCACCGCGATATGTCAGTGCGGTGGTCCCACTCCAGAACAGCCTGACAATGCTTAATTCAAGTAACCGACCTATCGAATAATACCGAATACGATAATCACATTATATGAATCGTCTATTTGTTTTTTTATTTATAGGTTTCTTTATTATAATTGTAGTTAATTCGATTATTATTCATATGTATTCAAAGTTAAACTGTAATTTTTAATCTACAACAGTAGTCGGATTAGGCAATAATCAGAGTATCCATATCTATGTAATACTAATTTAAGTAAGCGATTCTTCTACATTTCGCATATCTCGAAAACGATTTTAACGATTAGTATGAAATTTTGTATTTAGTCAGATTATTACATTTTGAATATCGATATACATTACCTACACAGCTACAAGTAGCCTTTGTTTAAATTAACATATTTGGATTTTTGGGTTATAGTCACAAGCTTACCTGATGCTAAGTGACGATGCTTAGCCTAGTGATGGGACTGGCTCGCAATTGTAATTTCCAAAACACACCTATAAGTATTTGGCGGCAGATTTTCAACTTGAGTTTGGTAGCTATCAAGGCGGGCAGTTAAAAAAGCCCTACCACCAAGCTATAGTTTTATCACGATGCATCACCGAAATCTACGACTCATTGCTGTGATTTCAACCCGTCCTTTGACATGGCATGACTCATCATCGCTTATCACTAATTAGCGCATCGCATCATCATTGCCTAACAACTATTGTATGTACATAGCAGAATTTGAAGCCGAGCTTAGAAGTTTTAAAAAATAATTGTACCGTAAGCTGCGAAGAAACTTTTTACAATTCTGGCTTACCATTTGGTACCATATACCATATTACATCGGCCTAAATCTCTGTCGCGTAAAATATTTAACAATCACGTAGTGTGACGCGGTAAGAGTTTCACTTCATTTGTTTGCCGCATTGCGGTTACATTTGTCTAGAATTTTCGGAGTTTATGTAAGTGCTTGGGATTACATATATCTCATTATACGCCGATCCTTTAGGAAAATGAAGAAATGTTTTAGTCCATTCTCGATATCATTACGAAAATAATACAATTTAAATAAACAGAGAAAAACGTACATCATAACAAACTGAATTTCACTCAACGTCCACTCTCTACGAAGGTTCGAATGAAAATTGAAACATCTGCAACTCGCGTAACATTTCAGTTCTACCTTAAGTCCAAAATGTTTGTATAACTCAATTAGATACATGCCTTTCATAAATATGAGTATTGGAAACTCCAAATAATCTTCCTTATTTGTAACTCACTTTATATTTAGTTGAAGAGTCCAAAAATAGAGGCAGTAAACATTTAATTTACAAGTTTAAATGTATATAATTAGTTCTTCATTCATATTTTATCTCACTTTATATTTAGTTGAAGAGTCCAAAAATAGAGGCAGTAAACATTTAATTTACATATTTAAATGTTTATAATTAGTTCTTCATTCATATTTTATCTAAGTAATTCAATGTTACAGTCATATACGTAACAGTAAGCTTAGTAGAATTTGAAAAGAACGGTGATCATTTAGAGATCGGCTCATCATCGAGAGCAGTCGCAGTTATGCCAGTCTGTAAGCTTTTCGGCAGCTGAATATATACTGTCTTATACTCGTCATCTTTTTGGCTAGTACCCAAATTATTTGCAGTCAACGGAAAACTCTATCAACCACCATCTATTTATTCACTCCCTTTTCTTTCATGTTATTCTTCACACACTTCATCCATCTTTTCTTTGGTCTTCCACTTCCTTTCCATTCTTCAATATTTATATCCATTACTTTTCCAAACAGAAAAAGAGTACTTGTGATGGAATATAATCTCATTTGTGGTAGCTATTCATTCGAGTTTAGATGCTACTTGATACTGGAATATACACTAACTAATTCTAGTCTATCAAAATAAACAGTGCAATTACAGTTAGGACGTAGAACATAATTAAACTGTCCTACTCTCCGGCAAAACTAAAAATTATTTATTTATTGTGATCGTTAATATACTATAAATAGCATTAAAATTCTGTTTATCTTTTTTGTAGTTAAGGTTTAGAGTTATGGCCATAATCTCACCTTATCTTAAGTGACGATACGGTCCAAGTTGGTAGACACAACAAACAGGTGGAGGAACTGGCTCTCAAGTGCAACTGCCGGAATACAGCAGTTGAAATTTGGCGCCAGATTGAGGATGGTAGCTCGCTAGGAAGGCATTAGAAAAATCTCTACCACCGTACTATGGTTTCATCTCGTTTCCTGCACCGAAAGCTTAAGCTCATTGTAGGTGAATTCGAACTCACGTTCTTTGACGCCGAATCCGGACATACTATCAATGAGCTATCATCGCTATCTCATGGTATTTAAAACATTCGCCTTTAAAGAAAACTAACTACCTACTGTGGGCGGACTGAATCTGTTCCATTACAGAAGGATGTCCCTCGTCCAGGCTTTGCGTGTCACATTTGTGAGCATATCGTTACTAAAGGAGCAGGGATCTAGTAAAATCATGTTAGCGCTTTATTTTTCTATAATGATAATTTAGTTTTTGCTAGTAGATTTATTTGTATGAAACAAGCAATGAATGTAGATAGGCAGGACGAAGTGTAATCGTGGTTCGAAAAATATACGTAAGTGTAAAATATAATTGTTTATAGTGTTCCTCGAAGTGATAGATGGCGTTATAATATATATGTACCATTTCTCGCGATGATAAATTAATCAGACCGAAGTACAAATATAGCCTATTATTTTTAGTTATGTTGCCAGATAAGGATAAAATAATCCGTCTAGAAATTAATTGACTACGTAATTTTAATTTTTATACTTTGTACTGAAGGAACCCTATCATTTCAAATCTCATAGTTGTATGTCTCATAGTTGTATTCAAAAGTTTCATAAAGATGAGTGTACACGAGAATATACAAACTCAAAAAAATTCAACGATATACATTTTTAGTGTCTATGTGGACAAATACTAAACCTGATTTAAAAAAAAAAACACATCCTTGTCTCAGCTATGGCTTTGTTATATGTATCGATAAATTGTAGTTAACGTGAATGAAGTCGGGAACGGTTGTTAGTTAAACACAAAGTGGGAAAAAGATAAACTCAGCACGCTAGTTCACTGGTCTAATCTAAAGTGACATTTATTAGTTTAAGACTTCCTTCAGACGAGGTTCGCTGGGTACGAAAAATAAAATTCCCTCGGCGAGACGTGTCAATGTAATGTCAAATTTTGTAAATGCTTGGTATTTAGCTAACTCTCCAGGGAATTATCTACGTCGACTTAAGCCTGCTATACATGTAACGATATGTCGTAGCGATTTAAGACTATACAGTTCAATCGAATGCCCCTAATAACTCTACAGGTCTCCGATATCGGTGTCGATCGTCAGTTCTCCACAGAAACCCACGAAAGAAACATGCCGTCCTCGTTGGAAGATGATGAACGTGATTTACACGATTTGTTTATTTTATTAAGCTCTTTTTTAAATGCAGTTCTTTGATTATGTATCTTCCTAACCACTATATACCTGTCATATGTGGATTTGTATCTTTCGACAAGCCTTTTGTAGGCGGTATTTTTTTTTGTTCCGATTATGGTACACCTTTGATTTTGTCTCACAAAGGCAAATTTCGCTTCTGAAGCTTTCTATAAACTCTTCCAGTTCTTTGCGGAGTCCACCAGTTTTGTCTTACGACATGTTGTAAAAAGTGCAAACGCAATGGACTACGATTTATCTGATAGAAATCGTAACTGCCGCCGACGACTGATAATTTGCAACGATTTTTCATACACACGATCGATATATCTGCGCAAACCTTTTTCGCAAACGTTTCCTCAGGTTATTCGTTATGTGCGTAGATGGCTTTAAAGGAATCCCGTAAAAGTGTACAAAAAACGTCGCGACAAAACACCGTCATTTTATTTCCAGAGACAGTAAATATAATAACCCACCTTATCATAATTGATTCCATTAGTTATTTTTTGTAAAACCGTCTAGCCACTTGCGTCTGACAGTCAGCTGTATTTTCAGTAAGTGCTGTTGAGAAAAACCATATCAGCGTAATCGTAACACAATTGGATTAAAATATAAAATGTTTTGTGTCTCTCGATTAAATGTTAATTTTTTTAGTTTTTTTTTTTATATTATATACGACGCGCCCCAGTTTCGAACGGAAAACCGCCGTTGATTCGATCGCTATTAAATTTATCAGAATCACCCGCTGGACTAACTTGAAGATTGTCAGAACCTTATGAAAATCAGTTCAGCCTTTTTAGAGCCTATAAAGACATACATAGATCCATTTTTATGTGTATAAATACACTAACCCTGTAGAAATAAATTGTCAATCTCACTATTTAAAATTTATGTTAATTTTGCAAACAATTCGATATGTTAAAATATTACTTTTAAACGTAAACTTAAATGTGTAAATAATGAGATAACCGTCTTTGCTTTAATGTGATTCTGCAACTTTTCATATATGATAGTTTTAGTAGTACCTGACTACACCCTCATATATTGTTAAGTAACGGAGTGTACAGTATACGCCACGTTAATTAGATATTTTTAAGTAACGTGATGATATTATGTTAATGTAGTAAAAAAAAATATTTATATTACCTTGAAATTACCAGACGGCTTACGATAGAGAAGTGTAGTAATTATCAGATAAATAGCATCGTCAAATACCTACTAAAAATAAACCACGACGCACCACATTCCCCCTTTTTTTTAACGTGGTCTTTAAAATCCAATCTATACGGACTTCCTCATCACAACGCGCAAAACGCATTACCCAGGCTTATACAAAGGCGAAAAGAGCATGTGGTGACTAATAACCCAACACTACTCACTAAAACGCACCACGGCGACACTTTGAATTCCTGTGTTACCAGAGACCACGAACAACGTCTACACTTTTGGTCATCCCACATTTAAAGCGATGATAGCTCAGTGGTAGTGTGTACGACTTCGCATCAAGAAACGTTAGCTCGAACCCAACCACTTACAATGATCTTGAGCTTTCGTTCAAGGAAAACATCGTGAAGAAACCATAGCATGGTGGGAGGCCTTTTTCTAAAGCGCGCCTGGTTAGCGACCACCCTCAAGTTGAAAATCTGCCGCCTAATACCAATAGGTGTGTTCTGGCAGATGCACTTGAGAGCCAATTCCGCCACAGGTTTGGCGTGTCTACCAACTTGGGCCGTATCGTCACTTAAGATCACGTGGGATTATGGCCATAACGCTAAACTTTAATTCTTCATTTATATTTATTTGATATTTATCTAAACAGAAACCCTCTTATGCAATAATTATTCAGACAGTATATACTCCTATATCGTTTAAATTTAACCAGAATACCACGTTGAAATTTAATATTAAAATTGAATTTACGCTTTCGGGTGTTCGCGAAAGTTTTGCACACTCGAAGCGAAATACAATAAATCGACGTGCGAATGAGTTCGACCCGGCTTCGATATGTTTAGATCGTGAGCGGAGCGTTCCTACTGCCTCCGTGTCAACTTTAGTTGAATGTAGAATTAAGAACATTTGTAATTTAGATAAAATGTTTTTATATCAAGCTAGCTATAATCGTTGTTCAACAATCTTGCTAAAACTCAAAAACGGTTTCACCCATTTATGTTTCTCTTTGTTTATTTTCATTAGCTATAATCAGCCTACGAACTTCAGTGCGTAAACCATTAGAACTGGCTATATCCAATATCGTTTTTAATTTCTTTTGGTTTGAATGGAACTCTTTATAAGTCCAATTAATTAAATATCTTTTGATTATATGAAATTTAAATACAGTTAATCAATATAATATTTTTGTTTTCTTTTACGTGCGTAAATATACTTTTTTTACCCGACGCGCAAACATATAACATATTCCGTTTTGTCCGTTCACGAATCACGCTTCTCTTTCTTTACAAACCTTCTAGAACATAGATTTAATTCTAGAATTAGAAAGTATTAAAAAACTTTAAAAACACGAATGGATGAAATCGGTTTAGCCGTTTGTGAGTTTTAGCGAGACTAAAGAAAGGCGATTCATTTTGTTATATATATATGTCACAGTCTTCAGTCCCATTTACTCGTACAATTTTCATATTAGAGATTACAAAAAATCTGATCATTTTTTTAATACAAACTTTGTCCTGGCAATAACGAACACTATAAAAAAAGAATATATAGTTTGGTACAGTCGTTCGGAAGTTATGCGCGTAGGTATATTTTTCGCCCTTTCTCCTACATTCTTACTGCTGCTGTTTCCTTTTAATTAATTAAAACGTTTCTTTCCTAACTTTATTCGTATCGTTATCGAGCATTTCGTTACCCAGCCAACAGATTCATACAGATTTTATAAATTATCTTGTCTATTTTTAATAAGCTCTACGAACCACGTATAAGTACTTCTATGCGCTGAACTATCGCGCCCGAAGAAACTCGACGCCGTTAAGAACACATCCATTAGAAAGTATAGTTAAATTATTCTCTCTTACATTTGATATAAAGCTGAATATGGCTTGAATATTTCAACAACTAAGAACGCATAGAAATTAACACTTTACAGCAAAGTTTATAATTTGATAATACTGAATTTCTGTTGCGTGTAAATGCAGTTTCGCATATCGCCAGATGCTTCCTAACTAAGATTATATTCTAACTTATACCGTATCGCTATAACAATAACATTTTACAGTTTCAGTATATTATTTAAACTTTCTAAAGCAGAAAATCAAATACTTTAATATAAAGTAATATACTTTTACAAATTCAAGCAGAATTAGAATTGAAGGCTTTAGGCGTACTAGGCATTACTCGCCGATCATGTGAATGATTAATAATGTCCAAAGAAGGTACCAGCAATTTAAAGAGATGTTTAGATTGTATTAAGAGAAATAAGATCAATATATAACATTTTAAATTAATTTACAAAATACTAGGTTTTATCTACAGCTTCACTCGCGTTGATGACGTAATAAAAACTGCCATACTCAGTTTATCCCTCTTTTTCCCCCCTCCAATAAAGTTTTTGCGAGAAAGAGCATCTTATCACCGGACATCACGAGAATCGCAGCTGCGTTACCGGCCTTTATTGGAGGGGCTGGCTCTCAAGTGCAACTGCCAGAACACACCTATAGATATTTGACGGCAGATTTTCAACTTGAGGGTGGTAGTAAGCCAGGCGGGCATTAGAAAAAGCCTTACCACCATGTTATGGTTTCCTGACGATATTTTCCTTCACCGAAAGCTCATGCTCATCGTAGGTGTTTAAATTCGAACTCACGTCCTATGACACGTTGTTCCTATCCACTACCACCGAAAACAACAATATTTCCAAATAACAGAGTAATTGATTTTATTGATATTTTGACTTACAACTTCAGAATTTAGCTCGATAATAAGTTAGGATGTATCGTAAAAATCGTAAACTGTAACACGGGCTTTGCTACGGCTATATCAATGACGTGTGTGGATTGCATTCATTCATTTTGTAAAATTGAAATAAGAGTTGTAGCTATCTCATAAAAAACAACTTCTAAATATTTTTGAATAGAGCCCATTCAAAGCAAACTACGCTACTGACTATAAGCCTAGTATTTAGATCCAAATTGGACATGCGCTACGAATATGCTATAGGAACTGCAGAATTATCCCCTTGTATATCGTCACGGACCTTTTTAAACAAACCTTTTTATACAATGAGACCGGTTTTAAAAAAAGCTGTAAAACATCAGAGAGAGTTGTTTTCAAGATTTTTACTTCGTTACATTCATGTTATGAGTCACTTATGTATTTTTATGTCCAATATTATAGAGCAATAAAGTTGTAGTAGGAGTATAGTAAAAAAAATATAACTTGGAGTTGTAGAAGATTACACATTGTAATTATATTAAAATGTTTTCCGTCACCTGTAACTTAGGGTCATTGACTTTCTTCGAGGCTTCACTCGAACATACTTTGGTTAAGAATCACTTGCTTAAGATCTGGACTCTATGAACTGGATATAAAATCTCATATCGGATGAGAAAACTGAACAAACACAGCAACCCCATAAAACAAAGTTCTAAGTAAAAACTCCAACAGACTGGACGTGGAACTATATTTCAATTTATACGTATGTACTAACAACAAGAAAGCGTCAGGAAATAGAACAGAACTATTTTCCGGCTGCGTTTTGCTCCACCGTAGTTATTCTAGCGGAAAATTGAAAATTGTGCTCGCTTATATTCCATGTAGATGTGACACGTTTTTTGTATATCAATAAAAAAATTGAAAGTGCAAACATAAATCGCATCTTGAAACAATATAAATATATTTTAGATGATTCATGCTTAAAGTGATCTTAATTAATGGATATGTCATAATTTAAATCATGACATATGATTGACTTTTGCATGTATATTGTTATATATTATAAAATAACTGAATGTCTTTTTGCGTGTTCGTTAGTATGGTCATAATAAAAGAACAACTTAACCAATTTGCTTAATACTCTTTTTTTTATCATTTATGAATTCTATAACCAGCTCTAAAAGAATGTTTTATTGCACAGTTTCTCACAGACTCTCGGATATTGGATACTCAAATGACCAGAGAATAAATAACCAAGAGGAAGAGTAGAAAAAATCAAGTGACCAAGATTTTGATCAAAACTACTGATTTATTATTTTCAACATTTCTTCAATTATTCAGAAACTAGCTTTTAACAGCGGCTTCGGTCCCGTTAATATTGATTCAACATAAACCAAAAGTAATTGCTTTTAGATTTCCATGTAAAAGCTATAATCAGTTTATTAGATTCTGTCTTTAAATTAATATATCGAAGCAATAGATCAGTTGTAGCGTGTACGAACGTCGCATCAAAGGACGGTAAAAAAAGGATGGTTTGAAAGTTTTGAAGAAAGGTTGGGTGAAGGAAAACATTGTGGTGAAACCATAGCACGGCGGTAGGGTTTATTCTAATGCCCGCCTGGTTAGCTACAACCCTCACATTTATATAATTTAATCTCAAAAAAAAATATTGCCAAGTACCGGTAGCAGGTGTATTCCGGTAATTGCACCGGAGAGCCAGTTCCTCCACTAAGCTTAGCATTTCTATGGTGGACCATTACGTCACGGGCCACATCATCAATCAACGTCAGATGAGAATGTAGCCATAACGGTAAACCAAGTATTGGAGTCATCATATGTATATCCAGCTGCCGATGAACTGAATGCCATCATGACGGTGACGACCGCTGATGGATAGCGGCTCCCGTTACGGTCACCGTTATTTTATAATTGTTTATTATAAAATAAAGAGCCAGTGCTTTACCGTACACCTAGAAAAATACAAAAACAAAAATGCTTTGCAAACCTCGCTTAGCGTTATTCTTTATCGGCAATTGTGAAAGTTATATGCGAACTCCATTTTTAACGAAACAATTTCAGTAAAAATGTTTTTAAAGTATTGCAAGTAACAACGAAAGAACTTTAAACATAATAGTTTTTTGTATAAATTACAAAGGTATTATTATCCAGACACTCGTATCGTCAAAAAGAACGTTATTGTTGCATAAGTTACATAAATCAGTGAACGACCCGAATAAGTGAACTGTGACGTTGTGGCACCTAGTGATAAAGCTACAAGCTGAAGCGATAAAAATAAATCATGATCATACCTACTTTACACTAACGTTTCCTGTGTATATATAGACTAGATTACGTTTTGAAGCGATGATAGTTTAGTGGAAGTGTGTACGGACGTAGCGCCAAAGGACGTGAGTTCGAATCCGCCTACAATGAACTTGAGCTTTCGATAAAGGAAAACATCGTGAGGAAACCATAGCATGGTGGTAGAGCTTTTTATAGTGTGCTCCTGGCTAGGTAACACCGTCAAGTTTAAAATTCGCTTCCAAATACCTATCGGTGTATCGGCAGTTGCACTTTAGAGCCGGTTCCTCAACAGGTTTAGCGTGTCGATCAACTTGCGCCGTATTATCATTTAAGGTCAGATGAGATAATCAGGATTTTCATCTTGAGGGTGGCAACCAGCCAATCCCGCATTAGCAAAATCCTTAACACCATACGTGTTTTATATGATACCTAGAATATTTAAAAATATAGGTAGTTAATTTGACAAAGAAATACAAGTACTATCTTAAAAAAACAGTATTACAGATCGTATCAGTATTTCTTATGCTACAAGTACACTAAAAAAACAATAAATTTTACAGCGATATTTGCCTTTTAAAATATATGAAAACGTACATATATTATGGATATGGTAATTGAAATATGTTTTTGTATTGATAATAATATCGTTCAGTTTATGTAACTTTTAAAATTATCTATAGTTGTTAGACAGCATTTTTTTCGCTTGTATATTTTTTTTAATTTACCATGTTTAAGTATTCACAATAGAAGTTATCAATTAGGGAACGTTATAAAACCGTATGAAAAAACGTCTCTTTCTACATAATCACGAAAATATGACAATGTTTAATATTATACGCAAATGTTTAAGTATTAACATGAGCAATGCTAAAATTATATACAGAGTTACTTTGTATTTTAATCGTCCTATGTTTACCGTAGAACAATATACATGACAAAATGTCAAAAAAGAATCGTTCCATGTCAAGAAGAAAACGCAATCGTGAGTGCATCGATTACACAACTCGACAAATGATCTAAATAAGTGAACTGTCGAGTCTGGATATTTCTTATAGTGCAAAACAGAAGTGGTAGCGGGAACTATAATTTAATGTTAAACATGTAGTTAGCCTGTCACGATCAAAAACTTAAATAACACTTCATTGCTTATTTTTTGTCTTTTAAAACCACCTAAGCGATATTTTTAGTTATATGCCTATGATCGCATAAAATAAATAAACTTATAAAGAGTTATTCATATACCGTAAGAGATAACTAATTGCAGTCAATGATTATTTTGTTACTTTTACTATATCTTCTAATATTTTTATTGTGTTAACCAACTTCATAATAACTTCTAGTTGTAACGCTTTAATTTGTTATGAAAGAAAACATAATAATTGGAGAAAATATTTTATTCACCTTTATATCACATCGTGCTACAGATGTCTTTGACAACTTTTTTAGGGTTCTGTGCCTCGTAATTGAAAAAAAGTACTCTTTATAGATCACTGAAGCGATTTTAAAATTAAAGTAATATTCAGTAAAACTTTTATAGTGATATTGCTTTAAAAAAATAAACTCAGTACGTTGTCATAATAAAAAATATGGTCTCGTATAGTTAATATCTCACGCACAAACTGATTAGATATCAAAATCTTAAAGGAACTTTCCAAGAACTCTTCCTTTAAGATTTTTCTTGTAAAGAAAGGTCTTAAAATGTAGCACCAAGGGAATAAAAAAAAAGTAAATATATAAATTTGAAAATAGTGGATTTCAAATTTGTTAATTTATATTATAGTGCACGATAAACCTGAGTTCATTAATTTATCACTTCTTATATATAAATACATTACATATCTCAATTAAATCTTAAGATAATGTATATAATATTGTGTAGGCATCAGTGTAGACGCTTGAAAAATATAATTTATTTTAGACGACACATAATTTCAAATAAAAAAAAAATACAGTTCAGTCTTGGCACTCTGTAGCCGTGATTAAAGTGTGTGACTGATCCGTGAACGTGCCGTTATTTATTCTTGTAGATGACTAACTTTTCATTGATAGCTCTTATGATTTACTTAAATAAAAATAAATATTGAAACGCAACGCTTCAACTTCCACGTTGCACCAAACACTTGTCGCTTCCACTTTTACCGCAATCGTGGCGCTCTATGAAGAGCGAATCGGTTTAATTACTGCACTTCCGATTTCACGGGACGATGCCGTTCGTACAGTGTTTATTTCAATAAAACTGTGTTGTTACATGCTTTTACTATGTTTTGTATCGAGTACGTTTATAGAGTATACTAGCTGTCCTGCCAGAACTTGTTTTGCCTTTTCGAGTAGTCAATCACATCGACATACATCGCGTTGTGATCACTTATCGAGATAAAAGTATCCTATTTCTCAAGTTGATTTAAACTGCACACAGTGTGCAAAATTTGATTAAAGTCGGTTTAGTAGTTTAGGAGTTCATCGCAGACAAACAACGTGACACGAAATTTTTATATATTAAGAAGACTATGTGCAACTTTCTACATAGACTTTTGTTATGAAGTTTGCATTCGAATATGTTCGTGAATGATTCATGAAAATAATTAAGAAATTATTCATGTCATTTGAAGCGATGATAACAAAGTTGGTAGTATGTATGGACGCCGCGTCAAGGTACGTGAGTTTGAATTCATCTATAACGAGCTTGAGCTTTCGATGAAGGAAAAAATCTTGATGAAACCGTATCATGGTGGTAGGGCTTTTTCTAATGCCCGCCTGGCTACCTACCAGCGTCAAGTGGAAAATGTAAAAATGGAAGCACCAAAAGTCTATAGGAGTGTTCCGGCAGTTGAACTTGAAAAGCAGTCCCTCCACTAGGCATAGCGTATCCTTCATCTTGGCCCATATCGTCACTTCACAACAGGTGAGATTGTGCCCATAACGCTAATCCTTAACCATAAACAAATTTGACTGTAATGAATTTAATTTATTATATCTAGTTGCAGGAATAACTGAGGATTCGATTAAAGTAAACATTCATCGTAGATATTCTTATCATTAAGGATGTCATAAAAAAAAACTATTATTATGTATCTTAATATATATTCATTATCTTCGAATTTATCGTAGTCCTGAAGAAATATTTTCTTATATATATACAATTAATTTAATTAAGTTAATCTTCTTTGTTTACCTATAAGGCTGTAATATTAAAATTAAGATCACAATCGGTCGCGTGGTTTGATCTTCATATTCGTCCATTACCATTAGAGATGAGTACACTTGAGTGTGAATATGGTACATATAGTAATTTCATTATTATTCAGAAACTTTTTAATTCATATTGAAACCAAAAATATCGTTCTCAAATTTCAATTAACCTATGTTTTCAAATATGAAGTAAATTAAAAACCAACAAAATATATCACCTCATAAACTTTTTTTTAAATACCCTTTCTAGAAAATCATTATGAATCCCGTGTTACGATGATCGTTTTGGTTAATTTTCGAAACTACTGGTTTGATTTTAATGAAATTTCGCACATATATGTAACTTTGCTCAACTTAAAATATAGCATACTTTTTATCTCGATAAGTGATCATAGCGCGATAGATGACACCTGTAGTCGATGTGATTGACTACTCTTGAAGGTAGAACAATATCTAGCAGGTCAACTAGTATAAATATAAATCTATAACACTATTAGTATAGAGAGATACGACCAATCGAATTGTCAGTTGTACAGTTGTACAATAGAGTTAAGGAAAACAAATCGAATTGTCAACTGTACAATAGAGTTCAGGAAAACAAAACAATAACGAGAAATCGTAGGTTCCCACAAATCATTTGTCTCACGTTCTCAAATTATTATAATACTTTCGCAACACATACATTGTATATCGAGCGATATAACTGATACTGTTAGCACAATAAAAAAACATTGATAAAGAACTATTTTTTTATTATAGCAAGATGTAGTGATAGCATTATACGTGATGGGTGAGTTCAATACTAACCAAAAACAACGACAACCATCAATACATCTGCATATCATCCGGATGGTGGTTATCATTCCTGCTTGCAAGCCCCTTCAGATTTGCATATACACCCCTTGCTTTCGAAAAAAAAAATTGTTGTCCACTGGATGTATTTGGAGTACGGTATACCTGTGTTTTTCTATAGAGAGTATATGACACCTGGTATATAACAGTTGCGATCCAGTCGCGTATCTACGAGTCCCTACTGGTTTGACAAAGAATGGTTTGCAACTATGTTACAAAATGCAAGGCTACCTTTATTACACACAACGCGTCGATTAATGGCTTGGTTTGATTTATTTGTAAATTTGTCACTTAGGGTACCTAGTCACATCGTCACTGAACATTACATGAGATTTTACCAAAACGATATCGCTATATATATTAATATTAAACCTTGTTTGTTTCAACGCGCTAATCTTAATAACTATCAGACGGATTCAAAAAATATTTTTGTATTTGATAAAACAATTATTGAGAAATGCTTTGAAGTATTTAACATCACGATATCACAATAGGATGCACGCGCTATTAAAAAAAAGTTGCAAAAATTTTTTTTGTTTCACGCTAAATTAATCGCTGATAGTTAATATTATAAAGTGGAATAGTTTGTTTGTTTTTTTTTTAGTAATCTTAGGAATTACCAGTCGGATATCAAAAAGTATTTTTGTATTTTTTATCGTAGTTATGGAAGAAGGCTTTAGGCTAATTAACCTCGATACCACTAGGAGCGCAGCTGTATTGAAAGATGTTATAAAACTGTTAAATAATTTTCAGTTCCTCGTAAACGAAGTCGCAGGCACAGCTAGTATATTTTATATAAACAGTGTTTTACCGCAATTAGAATAATTTACTTAAATTTTCAGTAATTAATTTGGGTCAAAATTCAATGCCCGTCCGAATACCGAGACTAATAATTTTACATCTGAAATTAAAGTGAAAGTAAAGAGATAATATAAATAATTTTACTTGTTTATTAAAATGCCGCTACAATTGTTTATGGTATTTATTAGCATAATTAAAAATAACAGTAATGTTAGTAATTATCCATAAAAAAAAACGTTTTTAATTGATTAATTTATCGCAGTCTTTTACGGTTCAACCTTGTTTTCTCTTTTACACCATTCATTACATTGAATTATTTAGCATTGGTTTTTAATGAAATATTACCTAAGACCGCACGGTGATTACAACGGCCGTTAACATTAACATTTGACAAGGTCAATGGTTATTCTTAACCTAAAAATAACTAACTCCCATATAAGCTATCCATTTAATATATAACATTATATGATTAAATAAATAAACTTCAACTCTTAAACTTTTTTTATGATAATAGAAAGGAAACAGGCAGACGGCCTATCTGATAGTAAATGGTAGCGTCGCCTATGAACAGCCGCAATATCAGAGGTATGTTTCTGTCATGTTCAGTCATGTTTCTGGCCTTGGCCGAAAACACTGTGTCTTGTTTTCTATGCCGGAACACAATCGCTCATATAGAATCTTTATTTTGTATCAGTCTAAAGATGGTCGCGACTTGGGAAATAAATCTACCACCAAACTGTGACGAATCCAGGATTGTATGGTTAAGAGTCATGACCAAAACCAAATCTGGGACCAACTATTACCAGAGCCTCGTCGGTTACTCGGCAGAGTGCACCACATGCAGGTGAGGTTGACTTAGGTATCCTAGATGGCATTCGATACCCCTTACAAACCAAACTTTTTTATTAATCTATATTGATATATCCAATCTGAAGAAATTTATTTGTTTATACGTGCTATAATTTATTCTCTGGAGCTATCACGGATGCTAATACATATTTCTTTATATGACCAGTACTGAGAAGAATATTATAGGCTGTTTTACTCTCGAAAAAAGTTGAAAAATATTTTTAACACTATGTAAATAAATTCGCTTTCACAGTATATTTAATAAGATTTGTTACAACACGAAACGCTATTTTGATAAAACTTGTTAATTATTTGTAATCACATCGATGCAAATCTTAAAACAGAGTTGGGAAAATTACATTTCAATACAGTAATTACTTATAATAACATAATATTAAATTTAATTTAAGTCATACATAGATTTCATTGAACATAAAATACCCGTATAAAACTGGGTACTGTTACATTTACATTACAGGAATAGCGTTTGGACACGGTGACAATGTGGCTCAAGATGTTACACACTCTATGCCTAGCAAAAGGATTGGCTGAAGGTAGAATACACTTGTACAGTTATTTGTTGACAGATTTTCAACTTGACTATAGTAGCTAATCAAGCGAGCATTAGAACAAGCCCTATCACTATGGTATGGTTCTAATCACGGTGCTTTCCTTCACCGGTCAGCGTTTAGCGTTATAACCACAATCTCATCTAATGTTAAGTAGCCCAATATGGCGGAGGAAGGTAGCTAGCCAGTCGCGCATTTAAAAAAGCCCTATCACCATTCTGGGTGTTTCATGACTATGTTTTCTTTCACTGAAAGCTCAAGCTTATTACAAGGGTTAAAACTTATGCCCATTAACGCGGCGTCCGTACATTCTATCACGAAGCCATCAGTTTTGTTCTTGGATTGTACTGTGCTTACCATCGAATACCATTACGATCACTATCTATTTTAGTATACTACATTTGTCAATTTACTGCCGTTTATTTGCAACTTTCGCTATCACTTTGTTCTTATTGAATAACGAAAAAGCGGGCAAGTTTTGTGCGAACGTGAAAAGCTCTCAGCTAAAAAGGTAACTATAACAAAGATGTCAAAGCAGAAACCTCAGCTCGGGTTGTTGCCCTGCGTTTGTTTTGAAGTCGTCGTCCGGCAAATCAGTAATGTCTTTAGAAAGCACTTTGTTCATCTTAATACCAGAAAAAAGTCTAAGCCTAAGGAATGGGACAGCAGCCTCCTAACTTCTAGACAACTTAATCGATTAAGGTCATATTTATAAGGATACGCTAAGAGTTGACAGTTGACACTAAAAACGCCTGTACATAATAAAACTATATATAAATGATCCAAATTTATACATAATTTTTTTTTTTAATATAGTTGAAATGTACTTTTTGTCATACTTTCATACTTTCACGTAATGTTATGTGGTCCAAGAGGATGCACACGCTAAGTCTAGTGGATAGATTAACTCCAAGTGCAACTGCCGGAACACATCCATATAGGTAGGTATATGTCAAACGACTTTCTCTTTCTATGCGCATTACTATGGAACTATTTTGCTGAAGTTTAACATGGCATTATTTAACGTAATGAAGCGATGAAGGCTCAGTTGGTAGTGTGTGCGGACGCCGTGTCATTGGACGTAATTTCAAAACCCTTCAATGAATTTGAACTTTCTCTGAATCAAAACATCGTGATAAAACTATAGTATGGTAGTAGTTTTTTGTATTGCCCACTGCCCGCTAACTACCACTCTCAAGTTGAAAATCTGCCGCCATATATTTAATAGGTGTATACCGGCAGCTGCACTGAGAGCCAGTTCCTCCACTTGGCTTAGCGTGTCCACTATCTTAGGTTAAAATTTGATGCGTTTTTATTGTTCTGAAGCTGATAATGACTTTTTGATAATTTTTTTACAATTATAGACCAAATTAAGTCATGTTCACAATATATGTTCCTAGAATGTTCAGGTAATGCTAGAAAGGAATGACCAACATGTATCGCGAGTCAGTCAAACCTATATCTGCTAAGTACACTATTTTGAAAATTTACAAATTTTATTATAAAAGGCTTCTATAAGACTCGAAGCATTATACAGTGACAACTGATTGTCAAAAAAATAAATAATAGTTTAAAAAAACTAAAAAAAAACGCATTTATAGAAAATTCAACTAAAAAATAGAAAATAAATTTGAATTAAAAATAGTGTAAGTAAAAATGATTTTATTGTAAAAAAGCGTGGGGTGCTTGATATCAATAGTCATAAATATTTTATGAACATATATGAGTAGAAGCTTATTTTAATAATATCCTGAAAAGCACCCCACGCTTTTTTTACAATAAAATCATTTTTCTTACACTATTAATAATTCAAATTTATTAAAAATTATTTTCTCTTTTTAATTGGATTTTCTATAAAAGCGTATTTTTTTTAGTCTTAATTAAATATTATTTGTTTTTAAATTTTTTATTGAATTTTCTATAAATGCGTATTTTTTAGTTTTTTTTAAAACTTTTTTATAGTTCATCAATTTACTACTAAAGTGAGTTTAAGTATATATTGGCTGCTTTAGAATATATACTCAATATAGCGAGTTGAAGAAATATAGTACACAATATTTTCGATATCCTAATATGAAAATCAATGATTTTGAATAAAATTGAGTCGTCATTGATTTTTATTCTAAGTCGGTAACTTATCCGAGAAATGAAGAACTCAGGCGCCTGCTGTCTCTCTCGGATATGGTTGGTACCCTATGGTTCTCAAATTCCCTCGCCGAAAATTTCATCTGAGTCAGTCGGTAACTCATCCGAGAAATAGGTGATCGGCCCGCCTGGTAGTTTCCCTTCTTGGTCTTAACGTAGACACTCCGGGTCTCAGGAAAACAAAAACTCACTAATCCTGATTATCCTAGTAAGGATAATGGATCAAACTGTTTAAAATATTGAATTGTCATCGGTCCTTAATAAATATGCCAAATTTCGAGTTAATCCGACGTTTTGAAGAGGGTCAAAATCATGTTCAAAGATTCCGTTACATACTAACATACGTATGAAACTAATAAAAGCGTATTAAAAAAATATCCATGTTTATCAATCTGAACACGGTCAAATGAAAACTGCTATTTTGTTTTATATCTAAAAGTTATAAGAGTGATCCTAGCTATATTGTCTTTCAGGAGTTGCAAAAGTCAAGACATAATAACATATGTATAGGATGACACGTCAAATTCATTTTTTTTTTTTTGTGAGAATTCATAGCAAACAGGTAGACCATCGATGGTAAATGGTTACTGTCACCAATGTACATCAGCACCACCAAAGGTATTACAGCCATGTTGCTGAATTTAAAGGAAAGGGCTGATTCTCGTTCACTGTGTCGGAACACAAAGGCACACATTGAATCTTTAATTTGTGGCAGTATAAACCCGAATGTGGTCGCTAACCAATCGGGCACTAACCCTACCGCTAAGCTGTGACGGATCAAGGATTACATGGTTAACCATCATGACCAAAACCAAAGCTGGGAACAACAAACGCCAGAGCCTCGTCGGACACTCAGAAGAGTGCACTACGTGCAGGTTGGCTTGGGTAACTCATATGGTACTCGATATCCCCATAAACCGCAAAATTTGGCATATAAAGTCATTTTGATATGTATCATCTCAGTCAGTTTTTATTTATTCTATAATTTAGCAAATCTTGAAACATTGAATAATGAAAAATGCAATAAGTTAGTCAGAGGTACAGATATTGTTTCTACAACGGCAATAAGAGTAATATTTACAAATTTAAGCAGTATAAAATAATTTATACATAAAGTTATTAAAGAAAAGATTTTATATGAAAATGTATTGTTTGAAGCGAAATTTATTTATCATACGACACGAATGTACTAAGTTTACAGACTGAGGTCCTCGTTAGATTTTTTTTCAAACAACACGTTCGCTTTTAATCAAGATAACTCGATGTGAATCTAACTGCTTTACTAACAAGCAGACTACGAACTAACTTGCAGCGTATTTTCCGTCATAACTAACTGAATTTTACGTTCAGTTTTCAGGTATCAAATTTAAGCCGATATACTGCGTGACCCTTTTTATGAACTTAATCTAGGTATGAGAGTCAGATAATTATTATAATTCAGCTTTCTTTCTTTCATAGTCTATACCTAGTTAGGTAAGTATGACAATGTCCAATGGAACAAATACGTATTTAAGAATATATTTTTTTTTATAGTTTATAGATTTAAGGTTAGGCACCTAATTTCACCTGATATTAACTGACGATGTGGGGGGCCAAGATGGAGAGTTGCAAAGCCTGATTCTCAAGTACAACTGCCGGAAAATACTTACAGTATTTAGTGGCAGAATTTTCAACTTGAGCGTGGTAGTGGAGGGGTATTAAAGAACAAATTGAGCCGTCACGAGATGTGACGTTTCAGATGTGAAACATCGAAATTGTTTTGTATAAGTTATATGAATAAAAGAACAGATTACGACAGGAATCACATATGGCTTAATGAAAAGATAAAGCACTACAAATTTGTACCATAAAATAATGACTGTTTATTACATAAATATTCATTTATATTAAAACACAAAATATAAAAAATTAAAAATTTAAAAATTTATTTGAAATCGCATCAACTCAATTATTTCTACTACTGTACGTGTACTACATACTATAGTACACATGTATTACATCATAAAGCAAAATAAAAAAAAAAAAAATCATAAAGCGTGGCGATGTGTCGTCATGTCCTGTATCGCCACGCCAACAAACAGATTTACCCTCGCATATAGATTTTTCACATCAAAAACTCTACCACCATGCAAATTAGTTGATTGGATGATTATCTTCAGCATACTATACTATCAATTTTTTTGTGCCGTATGCGGAAAATCCCTACACGAACTTTCTCTTTGCAATGCATCTGTTCTACTATTGTCGTATACCATTTACAACTATACTGAATCATCATTACTAGAACTAACCTAATCTACACGAAGAATGATCGTGCATAATAGTATAATAATGTATACGAGATCAAAATTATTAACATCTCATCGTACAATCGTCTCCGTGAACATAATATAAAGCGAGATAGTCCCTGCAATGGCGTAGTCGTTTCCTTCAAGTCACGAAACCTCTCTTCATAATATTAAGAAAAGATAATATCACATCGAAACAGCAATGGGTATTGGATACGGTATTGTAGAGCACATGTAATTTCTGAAACAATCGTCTATTCCTATATTTACTGTGTAGGGTTGGTAAAATCATTTAGTTATCTAAATAAAAGTCTCATTGGATTATTTCGAAGCTTGCCTTTTTATCAACACGTTTTTTCTAGGGTTAGCGTTTTGACTGCAATATTGAATATTTTGAGTGCTGTCTGTTAAGATTCACTACAAGAAACATGCCATACTTGAGTGCCACGTTTTCAACTTAAGAGCGATAGGTTAAACAACTATTAGAATATAACACAACTACATAGTGGCTCAGGTCAAGTTTATGTTTTCTATTTGAATGAATCTCTAGATACTAAATCTATGACATATCTTATCTTTAAAATTCACATACATTTGACACACAACTTTGATGTCTATGTTCTAGCTGATAGTAAGGAGGCCATGTTTGAAAAGTTTTATTTTTTTGCAATCTAACGATTTGATTTGATTTGACGACTTAAAGCGTTGATGGCTCAGTTAGTAGTGTGTACGGTCAACTCTTCGATGAACATGTGTTCGAGTTCTTGCAATGAGTCTGAGTTTTCGGAGTAGAAAACACACGTTGATGAAACCATAATATAAAAAATATAGTACAGTATTCTGGAAGTGCATCTGAGAGTCTGTACTACATTAGCTTTAGCGTATCCATCATTACGGTCCACATCGTCACTTAGCATCAGATGAGATTATAGTCATAACGCTAAACCTAAAAAGGACACAGGGAGAGATTTGAAAATTCCTTACCATCATGCTGTTGCATGTACCACCGTTGCATGGTCTCAACATGATTTTCCGTAACCAATGACTCAATATATAATCAAAACAATCATCTACGTTTAAAGCTACTATCTTGTTTATTTGTTTATTGTCAATATTGTAATCGATTTTAGGAGTATTTCTTCATTACCTGTATGAATATGCGTGAAAATTTAAATAAAGGTAAGAACTAACCGACAATGCAGTATTTCGGACCATATTTGACAATTGGTTATAAAGTTATTAACTAATGAAATAACTGTTGCAATACACCTATACACCTATAACGACTAAGTTAAACAACTAATGTTTACAAATATAATGCAAGAAATATAATAAATTACAATAAGCTAGATTATTCACGCGACTTCGTTCGCGTTGATGTATATTTCCTCATTGTCGAAGTTATTTTTATGTCCATCGGGAACGGTGTCTTTTTGTGGATTTATTACATTTTATTGACGATTTAAATTGTAAAATTATTTATTTAAATTGTAGGTAGTACTTATTTATACGTAGTATTCCTTTATAGGTTGTATTAATTCAGTTTTAAAAATGTAATCTACAGATAATTTTATGGGATGCGACCATATTTTTTGCTTGAGGTCGATCGATATACGCTAAAGGTTGGGTCTTCTAAGCCCCAAACTGCTGTTTTCTCTATACTGTTTTTACAGGATAATAAATCTTTAAGCCTGCGAGGAAGATAAATATTTCTTTAGGATTATAATACTCACATTTCACCTTTGATCGTTTTAGGTTAATTTTAATAAGGACTATACTCACATTGCATACTAATAATTATAATTGGATCACGTCGTATTCGCACGACCAAAAATATTAATAACCACAAGGTTAAAGTTAAGTTACTTTAATGATGAAAAGATAACAGAAGCGATGATAGCTCAGTGGTTGCATGTATGGACGCTGCTTCAAATGACGTGAGTTCGAATCCTTTCAATGAGCTTCGGTGAAGGGAAACATGGTGATAAAACCATGGTGATGGCGGTAGGGCTTGCCCTAATATCCGCTTGGTTAGCTACCACCCTCAAATTGAAAATCTGCCGCCAAGTACCTATATGTGTGCAGCAGTTGCATTTGAGAGCCAGTCCTTCCACTAGGCTTAGCGTGTCCGTCATCTTCCGCTACTTAACATTGGGTGAGATTGTGGCCGTAACGCTAAACCTTATTGTGGGTATTTTATGGCTATCTGACGGTGCTTATCACCCGATGAATCTCTCTACATACCCTATTAGCCGTGGCCTGCTTGCCTGCTAAAGTAGTTGGTTTTTGCAGTTCGTTAGGTAAAGGATTTATTTCACCAAGGGTATGTAAGTCGATATAAAAAAAAATATATATCACACCAATTTAACCTGTATAATTTAACTCGTTTAAAAGTTACATGATCACTAATATATCTGATATTATAAGACGGTAATTTTCGAGGACTTATTATATTGATTTTAATTTTATAATGATCGAAATATTATGGACATATGGACCGTTAGTGTAGAGGACATTGGCGATACAAAGCAGATAATTACAGAAAGCCTAATTAATGCATCGCACTCATATATTCTCAACTAGCTGACCCGGTGAAGTTCGTATTACTTAAGACGCAGCGTACGGCCTGCCAGTCGCTGTGCCTACACTTTTTAAATCTCTGATATCTTCTAAGATATCGATTTTAATGAAATACTGTTAAGGGCAGTTTCGATTTGTATGTAAAGATAACGAGGATATCGAGTCAAATCGGTCAAACGCTAGTTATGTCTGCACTCAGTCTATATTTGTAATTACTAACACACCCACGACTTTTATTGTGGGAACTTGAATATGTGAGTCCATTCACTACGGTACGGTTTTAAAGGATAATCTTTCATAAATGAGAAATAAACTTAATTTTTTATCAGAAGCATTGATATAGATTTTGATCCCCTTCATTCTGAATTGATAAAGGATAAACAACTTTAAAGATATTGTTCTGAATTATATTAACTATTACTTATATTTTAACGTAATATCAAAGGTCGGTTAATAGTTTTCACACATATATTTTTTTTTTATTTCAGAAACAGCTGAAAATTTAAACGCCTAAAAATAGATAAGCCTCATAAGTTTAGTGGTATTTTAAACCTCCTTTAGGCTGACAGGATAGGTCTATTCCAAAAAAATACCAGATAGTAATTAGCAATCAAAAACAACCGTGTACATAAATAAAGAATGCATCGAGGTTTATCGTTGTCATGTCGGTCTGCAAGCATATCGGTAGCTAGATTTACATGGGCTAAACCAAAAATCCTGACAAACCTGAAGTTCAAGCATTACGTAACACTATTTTTGAAGACTGTTACATACCCCCTGGTAACGCACCGTAACATTTTACTATACCCATCCACTCACATCAAACATTACGTAACACTCAAGTGAGCATTTTTACTTAAAAGTTATAATTAAGTGTTTACCTTTTTTAATAAAGATGTCTTAAAATAAAATAACTCATTTATCTTAATCTTTGGTAATGCGATTAAAAATAGTCGAGGGATTCTCTATAAAACGTTAACGAAAAGAGTTGCGAACTTAGGAAATTGTAATTGCTTAGTTTTTTTATAATTTTTTTTTTTTTACCCAGCGGTTATTTAAACCTCTCTCCCGCCCTTGTAACGTTTCGTAACGTTTTATAAGAGCCACCTCCTCCCCAAATTGCGCGACTTAAAACTTGAACGGCCTCTAAGTCATTGATCTGGACTTATGGAAACGTGTAGGGTGATTTTAATCAGGCCGAGAACAGACCCCTATCACTCTGCTTGATGCTAGATATACTCCGGCTGACGTATGCACGCGACAAGTTCAAACCTGTCATTGTGATAAACGTTTTACATGATGTATGATAGTTGTGGATTAGTTAACACAACTAAAACATTGAAATAAAACTAATTTAAACGGATTTTATCGCGGTTATTTATTAAATTTTGATCCCGACGTTTCGAAAGCTTTTCAGCCTTCGTGGTCACGGGGCGGACTGACCACGAAGGCTGAAAAGCTTTCGAAACGTCGGGATCAAAATTTAATAAATAACCGCGATAAAATCCGTTTAAATTAGTTTTATTTCAATGAATAATATTCGCGTAAACCTAAAAAAACAACTAAAACAGTTTTTTTATTATCGTGGTGTAATAATTCGTTCACGAAATTCTTCTCGTAAGGGGCGTGTGCTTCTAAAGAGATATATGGGGCCAGATTAATTAAATATTAAGTAAAAGGAAACACTGTGACTCTTAATCTCCTATACTGCCAGAGAAGAGGGACAACTCTTCAAGCAACAATTGACAACCCTTACATGCTTTAAAACTTATTTTTATACCTACTTTAATTGACTAGAAATAAATGCGTACAACTATACGATAATAAATGTTTTTTGTTAAATTCTGAAATAGAAAATGTCATATATTATTTTAAATACCAGCCCTAACACTTCAGTCGTGCGTCGGAAAATAAATCCAAGGTCGGATAGAGTTATCACTCTGTATTTACCTCTTTTGTACTGGCAATGAATGAGTAAAGTCGGTTGAGTAATACCTAGTAGCTGCCGTGCATATACCACTCAAAGCTACGACCAGGTGTTCGCAGCATGCATATAAGCCTATTGACGTAATTCATAAGCTTCAGCGTTTACGAACAATATTAGCATCAGTTTTGATAGTGCTTGTCTGGTCAAAGCCCGACGCCACTTTGATCCAGCTCGCTGAATATTTTAAATTTACAATTGAAAAAAAATGATTTAAATGTGAATAGTTGTTATCTATAGTGGTAAAACTAATAAATCATAGGCATTAGAAAAATCTTGTTACCATATATTAATATGACTATAGCCAATATTAATTCTTTTGCTTATCAAGTTCAAAGTAAACCGTCTTATTAACTATAATTTGTGAATCGTATTATTTAAGTATTACTCTCAATATGTGTATACATTCAGTATTTTTTTAAGCTTATAAAAGGTATCATGAAATCTCTGTAAATTAAATTTACTTTAATACCCCCACACTGTCGCAGTTTATACTCTTTTATGTGCATCTAATAAATATCTGTATTTCAGATTTATTTTTAGATTCTTTGTAATAACTGTTATTCATTTCATTATAAAACAATACCTAAAGTAGACAATTCCACAAATATATTTTCGTTTATGCAGATCGATTACTTTAGAAGTTGCCATATTTTGTATATTGATATTATTGTGCTTACGGAATATCGTATATAAACTATAGTTTTTTTTTTATTTGACAAAGTTTCAGTACACCGTCTGATTAGAAACACAACATGATCCAAAAGCAATACCAGTCATTGAGAGATAAGAGATCTAAGTATAGTTATCAACACAGCATGCAAGTTTTTTCGGCAACCTTTCGGTTTATTACCCAAAAGAGAGTCCACTGCAATGAGTTTATCACAGCGTTCATAGTAATTACGACACAGCTGGATACAGATTTTGTGGGCTCGTTAGAGCAATGCATAAATACCAGTTCATCCTAAACCGGAACAAATGTACTTAATGTTTAATGCTCGTGATTCAGTTCACAGCAACTGCCATTTCTTACCGCGCGAGTCGTTGCATTTTACTCAGTTCACCATTATGCTTAAAACAGTAACACAGGCATATTTGTATAGTTTGCAACTAATTGCGGATTTTAAATAATAAAAATATGTTCTTTTTTGTACAACTTTATTCGATTAAGTTATTTTCCGTATGACCTTTTATCATTTTTGAAGGCGAGCTATAATTCCATGTCCACAAAATTTATAATTTTTCCGAATACATTTGAAGAACATATATACATTAGGGTTTCAAGAATTTACATCACGTACATATTACATAAATAATTATATATCTAACGAAATTATTCTGTATGCAATTCTTGTATAAGTAGATTAATTTAAATAATTGTTTTCACTACAAGTACTTTATCGATTAAAGATAAACTTTGGCATTAGGTAATTTATTGCTTTTAAATTTACTTGGATAAATGTTAACTTTAAAATAATTATATTAATCAATAGAAGTCAAATTAAATTTATGTATAAAAAGAAACGAACCAGAGAAAAAGAAATAAATCGCAACTGGACAAGAATAATGTCAAAGGAAAGAAGTAGCTAAAAATAAACAATAAAGTTAACAATGTATCTAGTATGACTAATACTTTAATTTATGCAAGTAAATTGTTAACACCCGGAAATAATGTCGTATATAAATTATTTTCTATTGTAATTTAAATCTAAAGACGTAATAAAACTTTGACTGTACCATATCTGTACAGAAAATATGTTTGAGAAATTATAAAATCCTTATACACTGTTATGAAAATAGATACGAAATATTTATTTAGATTTTTGTATATCTGTCAACTTCCTTAGTACTCATCTCTACTAAATATTGGTGGACAGAATTATGGACATTAGCGCCATTTTACTGAGCTCGGTGTTTGATTTTAAATCAGTTTTTGAGAAACCCCATACTGTGAGAAAAGATGTGCTGGGTTAAGCATTCAACAATAGCGTACTAGCGTACACGCCAAGAAGGTCCTTAAAAGCCTTAGTGTTGCCGCGATTCAACTATGTTTTAGAGCATGAGGAAGCTTGGAATGGTAATCAGGGCACTATACAATCGAACCCAGTTATTCACGCTACTGTGTAACTGATTGGAAATGAACAAAAAAATTGTGACTTAGACCACACTGCATAGTCCAGCTTCGTATCCATTAGTCGAATGCGCAGTATTGTTCATGAAAATAACAAGTTTGCATTCAACCAACTTCTATTGTTTACGCAGCACTCCATATGAAAAAAATGTCAATTAATCACCAGGAAGAATTAACAATAGCCCGACTGGGGTAGTAGCTCATTTGTAATTCATACTTACAGTAATGAGTGTTGTTACAAAAAACATATATTGGCGATCTCTTTTAGGATTACGTCGGTTCAGTGCTTATTCGCTTAATCCATTATCAGTTACATTTTAAAGTAGAAAGGTTGTTGTGGCTCTATTTTGAAAAGAAAGGTAGTGTTTATTACTTTTTGTACCTAATATAGCAAATTACTTGCTTTAACTTGTTGTATGACTCGTTAAAATCTTTTAAATAAATGTTTGTTTTCAAAGTGGAACAAAAATATTTTCTACTGTAAAATACAAATAATGGTGGATTGAACCAATAAGCACTGAAGTGATGATTAATATACTATATACATAAAAATATAAGGCCGTTTGAAATTAAGTTATAAGTAATGCCAAATAAATGCAACAAAGTTTCAAATCTTGTTTAAATTTACTGCTTATAGCGGCTTTCAAACTTTGGTGCTGTCTTACGTCGTAAGACTTTATCCATATTGACAGCGCGTCCATATGCACGACCGCGTATACCTGTACCTCAAGTAAGTAAACGAATACAATCCTTTTTTTCCGAACTGACATACGCTGTAAGCCTTAAGGGCTTTGACAGGTTCACCGAACTTTTTGGGACGAATCCTTAGGACACTCAGCCCCGAGGCAGTGGGTGCAAGGGAGCCAAATTAGCTGTACCTCGGCTTGGGCTGCTACCGGAAAATGAACAAAAATTCACGAACTTGTCTAACTAACAGAACCTAACTTACTAATTTATTGGTCAATACAACGATTTTATCGCGCTAGCCAAATATAATCGTGTTAGCACGGAGTAATAGGAGAATAGATGAATTTTAGGATATATTCATTTCAATTAAATTCCTTGTATTCATGAATATTTGTCATGCATGAGAAATTGCTTAGCAAATACGCTGAGTTACGATTAAATAGTATTTGACTAAAGTGTGAAATGAAAATCCAATGTGACAAATAAGTGTATTTCAAGCATTGTGTTAAATAAAAAATTGATTACTCCACGTACACGAATTAGACACATTATACTACATATAAACAATGTAAAAAATCCGCTGTAGAAGTAATTCGATTCATATTTAGCTGTACAAACAACGGGCCTGTACAATCGATGAGTTAAATTCAGGGCACAATGATGCGTATATATCGGGGTATGGAGATACGCGATATTTGAACCTGGATAGGATTTGCTTTGGGTTTAAAAAAAGTCGGCATAATTAATCGAATTAATTTTTTATTACGGAATCACTCTTACAATTATTCAGAAATAATATTAGGGTCTATTTATTAAGGAATTATTAAAAAATTGAACTTTTATCAAATTGCCTCACTCACTTTGAAACTTTGCTCTGCTAGTTTGACAAATATCGGGAAGTACTTTGATTCAGTCAATAAATCGATAGCTATTGAAATATCTGTATAACTATTTTTAATTTATTTTAACACTCATTACTATAAATTATAATAATGAATTAATTGTATTATTTAAAATAACCAGTGTTCAGTGTTATACTCGGTTTTTATTTTGTTCATATTACTTATTCTAATATGTTAGAAGTAAATCAACATAAATGTTAAGCACTTACTAATATGTTGGTATTGTTATAAAATATATCGAAATTAAAATTCTCACAGTGGTATACTAATATTCTTGAAACTTTTTCTATATCTTGGACGTTATAATCGAGATTGTGACCATAACGCTTAATCTATAAATTATAAAAATAAATAACCGGAGAAACAGGACGTTGCCGCAGACACAAGCTAGTTCTTATCTTTAGGCTAATGTTTCATCTGATAATAATAAGTAAGGAGGTGACACAAGATAGTAGATACGTTTAACCTATTAGGACTATAGTCAGGTCTTACTTAGTACATGTTAGTGACCGATAGATGATGCCGCCTTCCCCGCATATTTTGAATAAGGTTGATTATTTTTATTTTATGTCCAGGGAATCGGACGGGTAACGACTAGTGCATCTAAAAATATGCCTATTAAAAAATTATATTTCATACTAACTGTGCCTTCGACTTCGTTTGCATGGAACTAAAATTATTTCGACTCGCGCTGTCATTTAAATTACAATAACTTTTGATAGAGTAAACCGATTTAAGTGAACCAAAAACTAAATGTTACTGTAGGATATGATAGAGCTGATTTCCTGGGTGACGTTTTATCAAAAACGTGGTTCTTTAGCAGTGACGCGTGCACAAATAAACAAACAGGCAGACACTTTTTAAGACGATGTAAATGTAAATAACACTCATTCATGGTCACTTGCAAAAGTGTTTTTCACGTAAATCTATAAAGTCCAGATACGTTTAATTTACATTCATATTATATGTATAGATAACCTTTTATTTAATTTAGTTTTAGTTTCTAAAATGTCATATCTCCAGATTTTCATTATTATGTAATACGAAACGATTAGATGAAATTCCAGTTTATTTAAACTATATTACATTTTAAATGTCTCCATGAAACATGTTTCTTTAGTGTTATTATTACACGGAATTATGAATAAATTATAATAAATTTCGACTTTCGTCGCTTACAGAATTGTTAATCGATAGGCGCAACGCACAGGTACGGATTAAGCGGCACAAAATTTGTGAACTTAGCGGTACAAGTATACTGTGAATATTCGACCATAAAACATCAAGTTACAAGTATATTTTTCTATGTAGCTCATTAAATACCTTTATTATATATATATATATATATATATATATATATATATCTAGTCTTATTCTTACCTACCTAGGTAGGTAGGATCAGAATAAACTGATTTTCGCTGTCACTCTGCTCTATCAGCTGTCATCTTAATATTCACAGGTTTTATATACATATTTAAATACAGCCTATCCATATCTTCTTCGGTCTTCCTCTACTCCTACATCTATCCACCCTCATACTTAATATTTTTCTAATAATATGTTTTTCGTACCTCCTTATAACATGCCCCTAGCATACTAATGTATTATTCTTTAACTTCACTGTCACTAATGCTATTTTCATAGTAATGATGATTAAAAGTGAATTATCCATCCTAGTTAGTCCATACGATCACTACTACATGTAATTTTTTTTCATCTCTTTCTTTCATTGGCCAATATTCAGAGCCATACATTACGACAGGGCTTATAATAGTTTTACAGATTTTGTCTTTGGGTTTTACGAAGTTTACTAGTTCACCAGTGATGTTGTCGCCGTCGCCATTTCATCGATCCAACATTTATTTTATTAATTATTATCGGTAAGTCTCACCATTGTTTCGAAATAATGAACCTAGGTATCGTAAATATTTATTTTATTTGCTAACTAGAAACGGATATTTCAATATGGCATTTAAAATAGTAAACTGAGTGAATAATAAAACTGTTTTGTGTAAGAATTATATAAATTTGCTGAACAATAAAAGGATTTTAATTTCTCTTAATAAAACGTAAAGGATTAGACAAAAAATAAAGTGTCTACTTATTGAGGCTTAGAGTATGATAATTACTAATAAACTTGATTTTATCTTTGAAACAATATTTTCGGCGTACTGTGAGTTTGTCGATTTCCTTGCCATCACAACAAGTTCTTTAAACATGACATGAAATAACATTTGTATATGAACTTATAGTAGTCACGGCTGGTGATGAATTATAGAACCCTCAGTAAACACTGTTTTTTTCTGGACTGAACTATACTTGCTTTTAAATATAGTGCGTTAATTTTGTCGTGCAATGACTACAAACTTTTTACTATTTAGTATTACGCTACCATCAATAGGAGCAATGTATTTGAAAAAACTTACAAGTCGCGGGCACAGATTGTGATATAACAAAAGTATAAATACAATAACTTTTAAAACAATATGAGGCCAAAACCAGTGGTTAACTAGTACCATATTACAATGAACGGGGAAGTAGGACAGAATGTATTTTGTAGCGGGCTTGAAAATGAGATATGTATACATTGTTATGCATCGTGTAAAGTAGAAAACCTTTATTTTTCTAACGGAAAATGTTACCCATGTATATTCTTGTATTTTATAAAACTATCAAATTATCAATGAAAATAGTAGTAATTACAAATTAAATGTGATCCTATGGACCTTTTTTTTTTTTTTTTTTACGTTGGGAAATGCGTTTATGCATCCCCTCCCAGCCCGGAGGGACTAGGAGGGGTATGTGGGACTCGCCCGGCGCTAACCGCCGGGAATACCCACTAAAACCCCACGGCCATCTGTCGCCTTTCTGGGATGACGGGTCCGTGCTTAGCAATCACCGCGTCACCCCAGCGACCGGCCCGGCCTGATCTTAAGCCGGGCCTCATCTGGGCAGCCTGGCAAGCTGCCCTATCCTTCTGCTGGACTGGTGCTTTTAATGAAAGGTGGGTCCCCCGACCTACCCCCCCAGTCCGGTATTAGGGCGGCGGAAGCGCTCGGACAAACCGGCCCCTCGTGCCGCCCGTTCTTCTGCGTCGGAGAGGGTGTGCGTGGGCATCTGCCTCACGGGCCCTCTCCGTAGCCTCCTTCTGTGACATAACCTCTTCACAGAAGGAGGCCACTTCATTCCAAACACTCTCGCTGCCGAGCATGGCTCTCACCACACCCGACAGCGAGAGGTCCGCCCCGACCGCCGCCTCCAGAGTGCGGCGCGGCTCAGTGATCCTATGGACCTTAGATTTTTGTTTGTAAAGTTTGTACGATATGATAATAAAAACGAGGATGTTTTTTTTTTTTTTGTCAAGACATTTGATATATCTTTCGGTACACTCACAATATACTTCAGTGAACGCCGACGCGTCACTGCGGTTTAAGTTTGCCAATTGACACAAAATAAACGTGCCACTTTCGGACAGTATATCCTATATCACAGTAGAAAATATTATATAAAAATAATAGTTATTTAAAAAGAAAAAAACTAATTTGGCCGATATTAGACTATTTATCAGTAGAGTTTATACATCTTATACGTAATACTATCGTGAGCCGATTTTAGATTCTCCTATCCTATCCTATCCTACCTACTTAATCTAAATATGCTGAGCTAGCGTCTGGACATTTTCCCACAGCATGGGCACGACTCTAGGTCAGCCGATACTTATGGGTATGTAGGTATATATTTTTATCTATATTAATATTACATGAACGAATGATTTATATTTTTTAATTTTTATATGTTTATAACAAATTAACTCAAGAACTACTAAACGGATTTCAAAATTTCTTCACCATTAGAATTCTACATTATGCCTGAGTAACATAGGCTATATGGTTTACTAGAAAACATTAGGATACCCTACTCGGAAAAGTTTGTTCATTCGTTTGAACGCGCTAGTCTTAGAAACTAATAGTCGCATTAAAAAATATTTTTGTAATTGATAGAGCAATCAGTAAGGAAGGCTTTAGGACATCAAAATAACGCTACCACCAATACAAGCAAAGCTGTATTAAAAATGTTACAAAAACGCACAAAAAATATTAAATAATTTTTAGTTACAGGCGAACGAAATGGCAGGTATAGCTATATATATAAAATTACTATAACTTTATTTTACAAAAAATGACAAGCATAAATCTCAAGTACAAAGTCAAAACCTACATCAAGCTGAATACGTATCTGGCGCCCGATATCTAAACACGATTTTTGTTTACATTCAATTTCTACGAAGTTGTTTGGATTTGTATTATAAATTGATTTTTGTTGAAAAGGTATGTACGTGTGTATGTATGTATGTATTTTAGATTACTTCAACAAACGGTGATGTCATTTTGAAATAATTAGTACACTATTGTTTTCATTCAAAGTTACTATTCTAAATATATGAATACAAAAAGGATTTACTGCTCACTGATTCGAATCTTAGGTATTAGGTATGGTGGTAGGGATTTTCTAATGCCCACCAGGCTTGCTTCCGTCCTCAAGTTGAAAACCTGCCGCAAAATACTTATAGGTGTGTTCCGGCAGTTGTACTTGAGAGCCAGTCCTGCACTAGGCTTAGCGTGTCCAGTACTATCTGGTTCTCACAGTCGAGTGCTACTCGAATGAACCGTGACATGAAATTTATTACGCGTTCATTTATGATTAATTTGGAATGATGATAGCTCAGATGGTAGTGATACAGACGCCGCATCAATGGACGTGAGTCCGAATATTTGCAATAAGTCTGAGTTTTCGGCGAAGGAAAACATTGTGAAGGAAACCATACCCGGTGGTAGAGGCTTTGTTAATGTCCACCTGGTTAGTTATCACTTTCAAGTTGTAAAGCTACCGAAAAATGCGTGTGTTCCGGCAGTTGTACTTGAGAGCCAGTCCCTCTAAATATGTACTGTGTTTGTTACGTTTTACACCAAAACTGCTGTAACAATTTTGATTAATTTTGGTACAGAAATAAATTAAAGTCGCGCAATAAGACTTGTAGAGGTAACATATAGGGGGATGAATATTCGTATTCATTGTCTTTGTAAATAGTCGTTTCCAAGACTTACGTAGGCGGTGTTTCCAGATCAATACGACTTGGGAACCTTCAAGAAGAGAGCTTACCTTGAAGGTCGGCTACGCACCTGCGATTTCTGGGGTGTTGTGGGTATCCATATGCGACGGCCATCTCTTATCCGGTAATCAGCTTGCTCATTGACTGCCTATTCCATACAAAAAAAGAAATGCCAATGGTAGGAAGTGAGAAAGTTGTTACTGGTGATACGAGAGTTAGAGTATCACAGTCGTATCTTTTTTTTTGAAAATCTAATGAAATCGTTTATTTCTCGTAACTAGGATAGTAATAAAATCTTTTTGAAGTCAAAAAGCTACTACCATTTCGAAAACAACATGTACTTCTGGAATAGAAGAAATGACGAAAGAATCTCTCCAGCAATCTATGGATATGGTGTAATGAATATTTGACAGTGCTTGTCACCTTATTAGACTCTCTACGCGTCCATTTGCCCTGGCCAGATCCTTCGGGTACGCATTACCAAAGTAAGTACCCAAAAGGGATTTTTTATGATCACAACTTATGTTCATATACGTAAAATATTGCCTGTAATTTGTGTAATTCGGCGCACGATGGTAAGGCTTTTTCTAATGCCCGCCTGGCTAGCTACTACCCTCAAATTGAAAATCTGCCGCCAATTAGGTGTGTTCTGACAGTTGCACTAGCTAGTTCGTCCACAGGTTTAGTGTGTTTTTTTTTATACTTAGGTTTAGCGTTATGACCATGATCTCACCGGATCTTAAGCGACGATACGGCCCAAGTTGGTAGACACGCTAAACCTGTAGAGAAACTGGCTCTCAAGTGCAGCTGCCAGAACACACCTATTGGTATTTGGCGGCAGGTTTTACAACCTGAGGGTGGTAGCTACTCAGGCGGGCATTAGAAAAAGCCCTACCACAATGCTATGGTTTCCTCACGATGTTTTCCTTCACCGAAAGCTCAAACTCATAGTAGGTGCTTGGATTCGAACTCGCGTCCCTTGACGCGAAGTCGTACACACTAGCATTGTGCTATCATCGCTTCAACCAACTTTGATCATATCGTCACATAAGATCAGGGGAGATTATGGCCATAACGCTAAACCTTAACTATAAAAAAAAAAAGTATTCCTATTCGAACTTTTTACGAAATTCTTAATGTGTTTAAATATTCTCTGGGATACGTTAAAAATATGTATTTATTAATTCTGTTTTGTGTGTGTAATCCTTTGATGTAGGATTTTGTTATTGATAACGTTTTAGGAGAAACGTAGACCACGTATATTTTTCTGTATAGAATCATAGATGTTTTATCGTTTGATATAAAAATATACTCACAAAATGTTTACAAATATTCGTGGTAATAAAAGGGTAAGATTATAATAAACTAAACATCTCAGTATAATATAATAAATGAAATTAACTGAAAATTAATTTATTTACTTCAAATATCATTTAAAAATTGCACATAATGAATTCAATGCAACTCGCTGCCAGTTAATTAAATATTGGTATTTATTTGAACGTTTATTTACTTAATCTTACTTGTACACCTTTAAATATAAAACTATATATTTCTGATGATTTGAATAGTACAAAGGCAACCTTTAAATGGATATGTTCCATGGAGTGGGATCATGGGTATTTTGGGTGTATAAATAAATTCAAACTTAATAACATTATGTATGTTATTATAAAGACATGTAAACTATAACATAGATATGAAGTATACTATAATATACAAATATATATAACATGCAGACTGCATAATCATAATACACAAAGTTGAAACTAAACGAATTTCATATATCAATAGATACAAATATATGACACAAACCTAAAACTTGCATATAGTATTTGTGTTAGAAAAGAATATAATATTTTTTTACATAATTTTTAAATATGCCCATCGTTTGTTCCTTGCTCAGAAAAACAGGTAATACATTCCATAATTGCGCAGCTTGGACTGGAATCAATTTTACACAAAAAATTGTAGTGTGTCAGGACTTCAAGCGTTCTGTTTTCTGACGATATCAAATTGTGTGTATGCGTATCGCGAAGAATATTAAAACGTTTCTTTAGAGAAGGAACGGCAGAGTTAACAAGAGTACTTTACAGCAGAAAAAGAGTGCGAGAATTTCGGCGAAGCCTTACAGGGAGCCATTTCAGCTTAGTGCGAAATATGAACCTAATAGAAAAATTTTGGAGACGTTCGATTTTATAAAGTTGGGTGTCGGTGAAGTCTAAATAGCAAGTGTCAGCATAGTCAAGAATCGGAAGGAGTAAGGTTTACACAAGCGAAATTTTAATAGAAATAAGAAAAAAATACTGTCTTCTTAAGCATCCAGCGGACGCAAACATTTTCCGACATACTGGTTAAAGTTGTGGACCCCAAGATAATTTTTTATCATTTTAAATTTCTAAGTCTTTTACTGTATCACATAAAGGAAGAAAAGTTTCATCCAATGCTATAGACGGAAGTAACGTTATGTCAGCCTTTGCAGTTATGCTAGGACTCCCAATAATGAGAACTTAGGTTTTATTTCGGTTTAAAAGGACACGAGTTTAATTAATTATTTTATTGAAATAAATTTGCTCAAAAATCTGCGTTTTTATGAAAAATATAATTATTATTATTAAACCTATCTAAATACAAAATTTCGTCTAAATTGTTAGAGCCGTTTCCGAGATACGTGTATACAAGAATTGCTCACTTAATACTATAAGATACACCCTTTACTAAAAAAGCCTCTTAAGTCAATTTTGTAATCAGCTTACAGTTTTAACGGTATGGAAAGGATACAAATAAATGCCCTTTTATATTTTATTACTGCATTACTTTAATAGTATTTGTTATGAGTCTATTTCCTTTCTTGTTTTAGTATAAATTACTTGACTGAACAATCTCTCAAATGCAGCATTGAAGCAAGGCAGCTGAGAAGATAATGAATATGAAAAATACCGTAGAAAATAGCACGTTAGTAAATCCTTATTGTAGAACGTATTTTTGGCAAAAATACCATGAATCTACGATAATTACCATATACCTAACAATGCTTAGCGTTATCTCACCAGATGTTAAATTATGATACGATCAAACCTGATGGACACGTTATGTCTAGTGAAGAGACTGATTCTCAAGTACACGTAACCCACCTATATGTACACGGTGATATCAATTTGAAGATGCCAGCTAGTCAGAAGAGCCTTAGAAAAAGCCTTACCACCATGTATGTTATGGTTTCATCACGATGTTGATTGACATTTGACTATATTATGCAGGTGTATTTTAAATAATTTGTGATAAAAAAAGCTCATATTAAATATAGTAATGCCATGAAGACATATTTAGTTGAAAAATATGTCATATACTTATTACAATATTAAAATTATTCAAGTAAACGCGAATTGTAGTTATTTTTTGGCCTGCATAATAGGTAAAGTGAACTAAATATTGGCTTCACCTTATTAATCGAATATTGTTTACGTTTATTAAACAATAATTCCACGTTTGTAATAACTCCCATGAGTTTAATTTCAATTAAGAAGGACTTCCGAATACAATTTATGTTAATTGGAAGGTCCTTGAGTTTGGGCGTGTATGTTGGGTTCGAATTTCATACAGGACAATTACTTGTGTAGTCCACAAATTATTGTTCTATCGATAGTTGATAGTTTGTGTATATTTATAATTTACTCTGTGACGCAGGTTTTGAACCTTGAGCTAGCGTCTGCTTTTTAAAAATAAGGTAGGTTTATGATTCACAGTGAATCATGTGTTACGGATATTTGCCGGTCAAACTAAGCTCTCACAAGTAATATCCTATAATCGTCTTACTTTTGTATTAATTGGATGTCTTAAATAAATAATGTTAATCACTTATTTTCACTTAGACTACACATTCATATGCTATTACCAGAGAAAAAACGTTTTGAATTTTCTTATCTTTAACAATTGTCTTGTTGCTTGAATAAGCCATCCCCTAATACCGAAGCCAGAACCATGTGTCTCAACGTGCCATATTTTTTTTTAATATTTCATAAGGCCATAGACGTTCCGTTAAACAATTTAGATTTCGTGATTATTAGGAAAATAATAATATTAAATACTATCAACTCAAAACTCTATAAATACAAAAAAAAAAAAACTTTGCAATGTCTCAGTTATACGCGTCATTTAATTAAAGTTCATGCTAGTTTCTTGAAATTTGAACTTGAAATGTGTCTGGTAACGAATTCCATGTTTCCAAAATTTTGTTACCGGAATTTTTATTGATATCGCTTGTTAGTATAAAATTATTTGTTAATTATTTTTACAAGGATATATTTTCTTCTTTTGAGTAAATTTTCTTAAAAGAGGATTTTTTTCATAGTTCATAATGAACTTTGTGATCGGTGGCGTGCCCATTCGGTTCGTGTGCCATTAGTTAGCCATCCTTGCCCTAATATATTACGAAATGCTGACATAAACGAGACACTGTACCATCCCATAACAGCGGTTACAACAATTTTTAGCTATAGTCTATTGCCACATTAATTGTCGTTAATGTAACCACATATAAACTTCTCAACAACGGAACATATAACTGGTGGTTCTCAAACGCGGTAACTACAAAATAGATACTGCGAAAATTCTATCACCGTAAATCTATACAGAAAATGTGACAGCACCATTCCCACATATCTCGTAAGTTCAAGGCATTATTACTACAAATTAATTAAATATTAAAAATAAGCTATGCCTACTCTCAGGAAAAAATATTTACTTCATTACTAAACCTCGTCGATTTTACAGATTCATATGAAACAGGTTTATTTAATAACTGCTTGTTACTTCAAAAATAAAAATACAACAGCAATAAGCGCACACCTATGACTGAGCATTATGGATAATCATCTACACTATAGAACTATAGTGATATGTAGAACACGCTATAGAAATGGTCGTGGCGAAAAAATCTTTCATTTTTTTTTGCCTAGCCTCCATCCGTACTGTACCATAAGGAATTTTGTTTCAATATATAATTAAACTCCAAAAATCTCGTTAATATGAAAATAAAATAAAAACCATGTTTGCAAAACGAATAAAATCTATTTCTAAATTGTTACGTCATAAATCATTTAACGTGTACAATTTATATGTATAAATGTAAAAAGAAAAACAATGCAGCAGCGGTCGCATATGTCGGCTGCTAATGGCGCACCGTTTGTCATTTTTATAACCCTAACTGTGTTTAGTGGACCTTCGGGTGCTCCCGGTTGTACCTGTGCTCGGGCTTTAATTATCTGTTTGTAACTTCAGTAGTCATTTAGCGTCCCGTTTCGCGTAGTTTTACGTCATAGCCCCAAATTTTATGGATTTTTTTTAGTCTCTTTTAGCCTGGTTTATATGTGTTTACTAACTGTGGCTAGTATTGTCCGCACAAAATTTTATATTGCTGATAGAAGATAAGACAGTAGGTACTACTGAATGGTCTGGTTTTATGACGAAGACATTCATAGCTCGAGTTCTTTCGGTAATTTATTTATTTATTAAGGCACTCTTCACATATTATAAAGTATACAGAATCTAAAGTTACGAGTAACATGATGTTTTTTGTTGGTTTATTAACGAAATTTAGTTAAATTTAACAGTTAAGAGGTACCGGTTAGAAAATAATCATTATTTGAAAAAAATGTCTGTTTATTTATTTTTTTCGAACTGACATACGCTGTTAGCCTCAAGGTCTTTGACAGATTCACTGAACTTTTTAAGGCGAGTGCTGAGGGCAATAGAGTGCCAGAACGGCCGAACCTCAGGGTGGGCCGCTTCCGGTTAACTGAAAAAGGATTCATGTTCCTGACTAACCAACAGGTCATGTCTTACTAATTTAGTGATTCTAACAACGACCTTATTGAGCAAGCGTATGTATTCTATTTGTACGCAATCCAAAACACATATCTAAGTGTTGCGTGTATGAGTGTGTAAATGATGATATCTTTGAACAGTTTTGTGTCAATGATTATGGTTTATGTATGTATGTAGAATGCGTTTTATGCTTCTGTTTCCTGTGTCAATCTGTTTTCAGAATTTATTTTTTTAATTAATGATACTCTATTTGAATGGTTTAAATCTATATTACTAAACCTTGTATCATACACGCTAGAACATCTCCGCAAAGCATTTTTTTGCAATAATGAGTTTAACCGACTTAGGGGCAAATAAGCGAGTCGTACAACAAGCTCAAGTATATACAACAAGTTCAGTTAGTTGTAGTATTTTAAAATAACATAAAATAACACACGTCATAGCTTCTGATTAAAATTGAAATATTCAAAACATAAAATTATAAAATAGCACGTAGTTTAAAGTGCGTTCACTAACAATATTATGAAATGTTATTATCTTAGCGAGACATTCTGGCTTTTGGCTTGTTGAAAGAGATGTCGGTGTTATAAAAAGGAATATGAAATAATTAAGGAAAATGTCCACGGACAGAGGTAATTAGTAACACTAAATTATCAGCGAGCAGTTAACTATTACCTCGTTCCAGTTTAACATGCTTTATAACCTACACTTTGTATGGTAGTTGCTTCATATTTAAGTGACGTAGCGTGACGATAGATAGATTATAACCTTCTGTAGTAAAAAGGCTATAAAATATAATGTATTATAGTTTTTTAAATACGACTGGAATTAATAGACTCAAAACCATGACCACTATGATTATTATCAAACTACAGTATTTTATTACTTTTTTCAATAACTCTTCTTCACTTATGTATAGTAAAATTCTTACTTACTAATACTAATAATATTATAAATGCGAAAGTGAGCTTGTTTGTTTCTTACGCTTTCAAGCCTAAATCGCTGAATGGATTACGATGAATTTCAGTATACAGATAAATGGGACTCTGATAGGCTACTATTACTTGCAATAAACTTATTTGGAATGGGTTAAAGAGAGACATAAACTTTGTATGAAGCTTTTTATTGTGTCATCCGATTTATTTAGTTGTATGTGAGTTAAGTTACTGAGTTATATGAACGCGAGTGAAGTCGCAGGTAAAAACTATTATACGATAAAATCATTACAGTATAAAATGTAACCGTACAGAATCGTCAAGTCGCGAAATATATGCGCTAAATTGTCGAATTTTTGCTTCGGTCATCACATGAAAATACGGAAAGTTGTAATATCTGATTCTGATGTTCACACCCGGCTGTAATATTCTCGCGATATTAAAAACAAAAACTACATACAATGGCCATTCATACTGCGTCGTACAATGTGTATCTTTCACATCGCGCGACACTAGCTGACGTGTAATTTAAGTTTTTGCGAATAACATGCCATGAGAAATAACGGACGGGAGAACGCATTACCTCTAATAAGCGTTCTTCGAACGAAAATGCTGTTTTAGTATTCCCGTATCATAAAATAGACTAAACATACGAATGAAGTTGTGATGACTCTGTCGGTAGTTTGTACGGATGATGCGTCAGTGGACTTGAATTAAAATCCAGCTTCAACATATCGAACATAGTGGTAGTGCATTTTTTTTTTTTTTTCTTTTAAGCCCATTTGGCTGGCTATTACCCTCAAATTGAGAATCTGCCACCATATGCTTGCAGGTATCTTCCTGCAGTTGCATTTGAGAGCCAGTCTCATCACTAGGTTAAGTGTGTGATTTGGGGTGCGGTGTCAGGAACCTCCACGTGGTGCACCCCGGGCAACGTTGATCACATCTTGGTCGACGGCTGATATCTGACAGGGGGGGATTTTTCTGAGGGATTTTGTGCTTCTGGCACCTGCATCCCTCTGTCTATCAGAGGGAGAGGTAGATGAAGCACGGACGGGTCCGACGTGCGCTCACCCTGCCGTTGGGCTTGCGGATTTGGCTTTTGCCTAATCTGCACCGCCGTTGTCGTAACCCCGTCGGAGTGTCGTGGTCATGTCTCGCGGCTCCAACGGGACCGACGAACTTGGCTTTATCGCCCGGTTCAAGAGCAAGAAAGCCTCTATAAAAAATTACCCCAATCCCAAGCACCGCGAGGGGATGCGTGGCTGGTGGGAGACCAGTCACGAGTGCGACCCCCGTCAGAGAACCGGCCGACCCTCTGACGGGTTACGCTAGGCTTACCCAGGTACAGGGGGCACTGCCTGGGTGGACGGTTCTTCCCCCATACTCGTGGGATTTATATATGAACATTTCTAAACCCAAAAAATGTGTATCTTCAAAGGACCAAATTAATAAATCTGAGGAGGAAGCCGAGGCGAAAGTGGAGGTGGACACGAAGGGCCCACCGGAAGTATACGTCAAGGATGGTGAGTTCCATTTCCGTGTGCCACGTGCCTCGAAGCGACAGAGAGCAAATCGGGAGGGATTAACGGAAGCTGGGAGGGGTACAGTTGTGGCCAAGAGAGGCAAACGTCGTGACCTCAGCTGTCCTAGCTCTTTTCGTCGAAGAAGCGAAAGTGAGGGAGATGCTGTGGTAGATCTTACTCTCCCAAACAACCTACACCTCAAGGAGCCAGATATGTCAGCAGATGCGGCGCAAACTAGCAGTCTTACTGACCTCGAGGTGCTTGGTGCAAAAGGCATCAGAAAACTGGCGAATGCCCGGGTAGAGGAGATCCTTGACGTCGCAAAAAAGCCCAACCGTCTCCAGGGAAATTGCTCGAATGAGCTAAAGGAGGCCGTAACCAGCCTTAAACAGGTTGTAGACGTCCTCCTTCAGAGAAATGAGCCAGAGGAAACGATCCGCCTCCGGCGGGAGTCCAAGCTTCTCCGCCGCCAGGTGGAGGATCTTAGGGAAGAGTTAAAGGCGAGGCAGCGAGATTCTTGTGACCGCAAGAACGCCTCTCCACCTCCCAGGTCTACACCAGTGGCAGAAGAGTCAACTGCCCCTCAGTGGGAGGCTGCACTGGCGGCAGCTGTCACAAGTCTGGACTGGTCTATCCAAGTCTCTGTAAGGCAGGTAGTAGATGCCCGCATAAAAGCCTTGGAGGATCGGCTCCTACCAAATAAGGTAGAGCGGCCACGGCTGGCTGCTGATCGAAAAAATAAAAAGGTGACAACTCCCCCAGCGGCCTTATCTGCTGCAACAAGGGTGAATCCTGAGCCAATTTCTGCTGGGCCTACAACGGTGACTACCCCTACTCCACCACCTCTCGGTGCAGACTGGGCCTCGCTCCAGCCAACACAGACGGAGCGTATGGAGGCAGCGTGGTCCAAAGTGGCCCGCCGCCCAAAGAAGAAGAAAGCTGCTCAGGCCGTGAACCCAGCGGTGCCACACGCGAAACCTAAATCAGGGGGCAAGCATAAGGCCAAACTGCCTGCTACCCCAAGCTCGGAAGCGGTGGTAGTAACACTGAAACCAGAGGTGGTGGCGCGGGGAGTAAGCTACAGCTCGGTACTCCAGAACATTAAAGCCGTAGTAACACCTGGAGGCATCGGAATCGACGACCTGAGGCTTCGTAAAACGGCCACCGGTGCCAGAATCTTCGAAATTCCAGGTGCCGGTGGCAAGGAGAAAGCGAAGACTCTGGCACTGCATCTGGAATCAGCGTTAGCTGATGTGGCTGCAGTAACTAGGCCTGTTAAGAAGGCAGATATCCGAATCGTTGATCTCGACGAATCGGTAGACCGCAAGGAGGTGGTGGCTGCCGTCGTTGCCAAGACCGGCTGCCCACCCGACCAAATTCGGGCAGGTGAAATTAAGGCTGGGGGCTGGGGAGGGGGGGTAATCCACCTCTCCCTGCCAGTCGACCATGCTAGGCAGCTGGTTGAGGTAGGGAGGCTGCTAATAGGTTGGAGTACGGCCCATATACATGCACTTGGGGAAAAGCCACTTCGCTGCTTCAGGTGCATGGGACTGGGCCACACCAGTGTGATGTGCCAATCGGAAGTGGAGAGGGGAGGCCTCTGCTTCAAGTGCGGTAAATCTGGCCATAAGGCGAGCAACTGTGAAGCTGAAAAGCTCCATTGTGCAGTTTGTGCCGATGCTGGCAAGCCGTCTGGACACTATATGGGGGGGGGGTTAATTGTAAACCTTCCTCCACTAAAACAAGGATGGCCACTAACCCAGGGGTAAACGTGAAAGGTACCGCCCCTACACCTGGAGTGACCGTGGAAAACACGGTTCCTCCACCTGAAGCTTTGGAGAGCCATAGGCCGGAGGCAGCTGACATGGAACTTTAATGGAGTACATCCAAGTCAGCCAAGACGAACCTGAACCACTGCGCCGCCGCACAAGACCTTATGGTCCAGACAGCCGCAGAGTGGGGTATAGGGATCGTGGTTGCTGCGGAGCCATACTATGTTCCTTCCCGGAATAACCGGGCTGCCGACCTGCATGGCTCCGTGGCGATTTATTGTCCGGGCACACCAATCTCCATACGGGAGCAGGGTAGCGGGTTTGTTACAGCTGTCTGGGGAGGGTACGCGCTTGTTGGCGTCTATTTCTCCCCCAACCGGACTCTAGCAGAGTTTGAGGTTTTCCTCGGCTGTCTGGGGTCAGCGGTAAGACGGCTGTCACCGCTCCCCGTAGTCCTGCTCGGCGACCTCAATGCTAAGTCTAGGACATGGGGGCCGGTGGTTCCGAATCCGCGGGGTCTGGCGGTTGAGGAGTGGACAGTTGAAATAGGATTGTCCCTTCTCAACAGGGGAGCGGCGCACACTTGCGTGCGATGGAACGGGGGTTCAGTGGTGGACGTTTCGTTTGCCTCCCCGTCAGTCGCACGCCGTGTCCGGGGGTGGCGTGTGCTGCTGGATGTGGAGACCTTATCTGATCATAGATACATCAGGTTCGAGGTCTCCACCTCTGACACTGATACAGGAGCCCGCCCCACTCGGGGGATGCCGTTTCCACGCTGGGCCCTTTGCTCCCTGGACCGGGAGCTAGATGAAGAGGCGGCCATCGTCCAGAGTTGGAGATGGCCACCACAGAATGAAGGGATCGACGCGTCCGCTCTCCGTTTCCGAGCATCTTTAACGGAGGTGTGTGACGCGTCAATGGCACGGAGCTATAACCGCCCGCGTAAGCTGGCGGTTTACTGGTGGTCGCCGGAACTTCGTGGGCTCCGTGCGGCCTGCTCCGCGGCAAGACGAGCCTTCGGGCACTTCCGCCGGCGTCGGGGGCCGCGAGACCCTGCAGAGGAGACCCGGCTTTATGCCATCTACAGGGAGTGTAAGATCTCCCTGCAGATTGCTATAAGACGGGCCAAGGATGGGGCATGGGAGGAGCTCCTGCAGGCCTGCAGCCCGTACAAAATGGCTCGAGACAAGTTTCGGGCCAGGGCGCCTCCACCAATGGGGACCCTCCAACCTGACGTGCTGGAGAGGGTCGTAGGGACGTTGTTTCCCTGCGACCCTCCAGGATTTGTTGCACCACCAATGCCCCCTCCCACTAGTATGGTCAGGGCGGAAATGGCCGCCATCCCTCCCCTTATCACTGATGAGGAGATGGAGACGGTGGTAAGGCGCCTCCGGCACAGGCGGCAAGCTCCCGGCCCTGATGGGGTCCCGGGAAAGGTGTTGGCCCTGTCGTTGGGCTACATGGGTGGACAGCTTCGGGAACTGTTCGACCGGTGCATCCGTGTCGGATGGTTCCCGAAGCCTTGGAAGGAAGGGCGGCTCTGCCTTTTGGCAAAGAAGGACTGCCCTTCCGCGTATCGGCCGCTGGTGCTGTTGGATGACACGGGTAAGTTGCTAGAGAGGATAGTAGCTTCTCGTGTCATCCAACACATCAACCAAGTTGGGCCGAACTTCTCGGACGGGCAGTTCGGTTTTCGGGCTGGGCGCTCGACCATTGGCGCCCTAATAACATTAAAAGGATGGTCTGCGGAGGCGGTCTCTCGGGGAGATAGGCTGTTGGCAGTGTCCTTGGACATTGCCAATGCCTTCAACAGCCTGCCGCACGGAGTCATACGGGAGGCGCTCCGATATTTCGGGGTGCCCCTGTACCTGCGGCGGCTGTTGGAGGACTATCTCCACAACCGGGAGATCATCTACGTAGACAGACGGGGCGCCGTGGTCCGGCGTCCCACTGCCTGTGGGGTTCCACAGGGGTCGGTCTTAGGACCGCTCCTGTGGAACATGGGCTATGACTGGGTGCTCCGCGATTCGGCAGGTGTGCTCCCTGGAGGAGTACGCTTGCTGTGTTACGCGGACGATACCCTCGTCGTAGCCCAAGGCCGGGAATGGAAGGAGGTGGCACGCCTGGCCACAGAGGGTACAGCGCTTGTGGTCAGGCGTATAGAGATGCTCGGTCTCAGGGTTGTGGCTGAGAAGATCAGGGCCATGATGTTTCATGGCCCTCGTCGCGGCCCGCCCCCTGGAGCGAGCATCTCGGTAGGGGGGCATACCGTTCGGGTGGGGGCCCAGATGAAATATTTGGGCCTCACCTTGGATGGGCGATGGCGGTTCGAGCCCTATTTCAAGGGGCTCAAGCCGCGCATCGTGGGGACGGCGGCGGCGCTAGGCCGGGTCCTCCCGAATTCGGGAGGACCCGGTTCGAAGTGCCGCCAGCTCTACGCGGGGGTCGTGCGGAGCAAGGCTGCCTACGGGGCACCGGTGTGGGTAGACGCACTTAGCTCTACCAACAAACGTGCGCTGCGTGCAGCGCAGCGTACGGTGGCGCTAAGGGTTATCCGCGGATACCGCACGGTGTCCTCGGGGGCGGCCTGTGTGCTCGCCGGCTCCCTGCCGTGGGAGTTCGAGGCAGAGGTACTCGCCACCGTGTATAACTACACGACGGCGAGGAGGAGGGATAGTGGTGGGCGCTCATCTCCCGCAGCTTTGCAGGAGATGAGGCTGGTGGCCCGCGACGCGATTATGCGTCGCTGGGCGGAGGACCTGGCGAATGCGCGTTATGGTACGTATACCATAAACGCCATTCGCCAGGTCCTCAAAGAATGGTGCGACAGGAGGTTTGGCTCCCTGTCGTTTCGGCTTGTGCAGGTGCTGTCCGGGCACGGTTGCTTCGGATGGTACCTGCACAGGATCGCTCGAAAGGAGCCAACAGCCGCCTGCCACGAGTGTGGTGCGGCGGAAGACACTGCGCAACACACTCTTTCTGAGTGTGCTGCGTGGTCGGAGCCGCGCCGCACTCTGGAGGCGGCGGTCGGGGCGGACCTCTCGCTGTTGGGTGTGGTGAGAGCCATGCTCGGCAGCGAGAGTGTTTGGAATGAAGTGGCCTCCTTCTGTGAAGAGGTTATGTCACAAAAGGAGGCTGCGGAGAGGCCCGTGAGGCAGATGCCCACGCACACCCTCTCCGACGCAGAAGAACGGGCGGCAGGAGGGGCCGGTTTGTCCGAGCGCTTCCGCCGCCCTAATACCGGACTGGGGGGGTAGGTCGGGGGACCCACCTTTCATTAAAGCACCAGTCCAGCAGAAGGATAGGGCAACTTGCCAGGCTGCCCAGATGAGGCCCGGCTTAAGATCAGGTCGGGCCGGTCGCTGGGGTGACGCGGTGATTGCTAAGCACGGACCCGTGTCATCCCAGAAAGGCGACAGATGGCCGTGGGGTTTTAGTGGGTATTCCCGGCGGCTAGCGCCGGGCGAGTCCCACATACCCCTCCTAGTCCCTCCGGGCTGGGAGGGGATGCATAAACGCATTTCCCCACGTAAAAAAAAAAAAGGTTAAGTGTGTGATTTGAGATTGTGACCATTACGTTAAACCGATCAAGTATTTTTAGGGTAAAACTTTTTTTACATTGCCTCAGATTTTTATCTCTATCTATCGCATGTCACATTACAGCGGAGGACGGAGGCGCTCGGCAGAGCAGCCAAGGGTAATATGATGGCGCCTATGGCTGCTGACCGTATAGCATTTATATTCTTATTTGAGCAAGTGTTCTGCCGTATTAGTGCACTTGCATTGTGGTTTCATAAAACCACTAATTTTTTATTTATTTATTTAAAACTGAAAATACTACAGATCAAACCCTACCTTTTGGCCGTTATAATACACAATTAACAAACACACAGTAATCATATCCCGGACTCAAAGCAATAATTTATAGATTGCACAAACAATTGTTCAGTTTAGTTGAAGCGATGATGGTTCAGAGGTAGCGTGTAGAAACGCCACGTAATGGGACATAATGAGTTTGAATGCAACCACGTATAATGAGTTTCAGCTTTCGGTGAAGGAAAACATCGTGAGTAAACCATAGCATGGTGGTAGGGCTTTTCTAATGCCCGCCTGGCTAGTACCCACCTTCAAGTCGAAAATCTGCCGCTAAATACCAATAGGAGTGTCCCGGCAGTTGTACTTGAGAGTCAGTCCCTTCTATAAAGGGCGCCAACGCACCGGCAATTCCTCTATAAATGTAGATGTCTATCGGTGGAGGTGATCACTTACCATCAGGTGACATTCTTGCTAATTTACGCTCTATTCCATAAAAAAAAATCAGGGATTGAAACATGAACACTCACCGCGTTGAAAATGCGGAGGGAGAATATATAGTCCACTGTATTTATTAAGCCTTTGTTTACATAGTTTCAATATTTCTGAGTACAAGCACACCTGATATTAAGTATTAATTGGCCCAAACACTACAAGGAATAGAGAGATTAGGCCTCACGTAAAACTGACGAAACAGACCTATAGATGTATCGCAGCAAATTCCCAATTTGATCTATAAAAAATACTCTACCACATTATTACTTTAGATTTTACTATACTTTTCTTGAACTCTAATCTCATCTGAAACTATGTGAGAGCCGAAAATAGTAATACAACAAAGACCAGAAAGAACTTAATAACAGTGATAAGAAGTGCTAAAATAATTTGACACAATTTCAACAGAACCGTAGCTTACTTAAATGATTAGTAAAAATGTTTTAACAGGTGGTAGGCCACTTACAATAAAAATAACACAATTTTAATAACATAATAAGATTTCAAATATAATTATAAGCTGTACAATGCCAATATTTGTTTTATTATTTGTAACAGTATGTTGTTCTAGTAAACCTGTTGTATGCATCTCATTATATCACTACTTGAGCCCGCGACTGCGTTCGAGTGGAACAGAAAAAAAAATTTTTTTGTCGTTTTCGTAAAAAATGTCAACAACTTTGCTCTTATTGCTGGTAACGTGATGTTAAATAGCCTAAAGCCTTCCTCGAAGATTGTTGTATTAAATAGAAAAATATTTATTGAAATCAGAGTAGTAGGTACTTCCTCCCAACATAAGCGCGTTCAAGCAAATAAACTTTTCTGCTTTATAGTAATTATATAGATAAGCCGCAGATTTACCACACAACTTTAAAAAAAATCACATGAATTATGTAATCTCATATTGAAAGTATTCGTCAAATAAGGGCTGTATTTTTTTTAATAAGATAACATTCACTTGTACAACATAACATAAGTAACCTAACGATTTTTCCAAGTATAAGATTCATATCATACGAACTAAGAGAAATCCTAATTCCTTAACTAGCAAGAGAAACCTATTCTAAGTCAAACTTTCCGAACTTCGAATAATATTCGAAGTTTCTGTCACTAATCAAATACATGGACCCACCAAACTACATCATGTTTTAATGTCTTCTACATTTCTGTTAACGTCTCCGAATATAATATTCCCTTTTACCTGTTACAATAATATGCTTACGAAAATGCATACAGTTTCAAAAAGGTATTTCACGAACAACAACGTAAGACACGCGGCGATTTTGTATCGCATATTCAGAATTACCATTTGGTTGTCACAGTCGAATGCTACTCGAATTAAAATGTCCATACTAATATTATAAATGCGAAAGTGAGTGTGTTAATTTTTTTGTTTGTTACGCTTTCATGCCTAAACCGCTGAATCTATTGTGCTGAATTTTGCTACAGAGATAGATGGGGTCCTGGAGACAAAAATAGGTTACTTTTAATAGGTAAAAAGTTATAGAAAATGCCGCAAAGAGAGGGATAAACGTTGTATGAAACTTTTTATTGCGTCGTCAAATTTGTTTAACAAAATCAATATTAACGAGAGCGCAGTTGCACGTAAAATCTAGTTATAAATAAAATGGACAAAATTCAAGTAAGATTATTGATATTTTGCCAGTTTGCAAGTCTCTTATTAGCTAGATCCATTGATACTGAGGTTTTATCAACACGCACAGTGGTAGTGAGCTTCTCTTTTATTATGGTAGTGAAAGAAATCCTCCTTCGAAATTCATCTCGTAATGCGCCATTTTTAAGCGACAATAGCTCAGTTAGTACCTTGTACGGACGCCGCGTCAATCGACGTGAGTCCGAATGCCTGCAATTAGGCTGAGCTTTTGCTGAAGGAAAACATTGTGGTGAAAGTATAGTATGGTGATGATGATATTTGTAATGCCCGCTTGTCTAGGTAGCAATCTTAAATTTAAAAACTAACGCTAAATATATATACGTTTGTTCCAGCAATCCCACTTGAGACTCAGTCTCTTCAATAGACTTAGTGAGTCTACCGCCTTGAGTCACTTCTTCACTAGGTATCAGGTGAGAGTGTAAGTATTACGCTAAACCTTAAAAATATATTCATCAAAAATAATAAAATGTTACCATTTTTTGGAACTTACGAATTATTCGACTCCAAATTAGTTCTAATTCGTAGTAGTGCATGATTCCTCTCGGAGGACTCTACGTTGCTTCCGTTAAATAAATACTGCAAAACCACTTTTACATGCAATTTTGTCGTTTGAATATTGTTTCTACGAGCTATTGAGTGCTATTTCAACAAATAAGTTGCCTGTAATCGCTTTTGTTATAAAATTTTATTTTGCGGTATCTGTCGTGCAATATAAATGACAATATGGTACTTGAAAATAGTACGACAAAAAGAATTTGCTCTATTTTTCAAGTGTAACTTCTTGTGTGAGGGTTTTGAAGTTCTGATCTGTAACCTTTTTGTGACGCTCGTTCAGGTGAAGTAGGCTTGAGATAGCTAAGAAAACGACAGAGGTAAAGTGATGTTTTATTTCCCTCGTGTAGTCTTAATCACACACTGTTTTTAACTTATTATGTTTATAATTTCAGTATAAGAACAAAAAAGTAAGAAGTTTATATCAATATCAAACTAATAGTACAATGAAAACTGTATAAAAACAAATTTGTTGAAAAACAATTGGCCTTCACGGGACGCCCGGTAGATGTGAAACTTTCAATTTAATATATTAGAATTTGTAATTATTTAAAAACAATAAAGAAAATATGGAGTAAATAATAAATAGCTCACTTAAATAAGCAACGAAATGTATAGTATTACGAAGCAATGATAGCTCAGTTGGCAGCGTGAACGGCTGACACGTCACGGGATTTAAGTCCGAATCCACCTAGAATGAGCTTGAGCTTTCTGTGAAGGAAACCATCGTGATGAAATCGTGGTCTTTATTCGTTAATTTTAATTGTTATTCTTTATTCTTATTCTTATTAATCTTTATTCGTTAAGGTTAATTATGGTCGCAAAGCTTTTTCTAATGCTAGCATGGCTAGCTAACACACTCAACTTGAAAATTTGCCGCTATATACCGATACTGTGTTCCGGCAGTTGCATTTGAGAGCGAGTGTCTCCACTAGGCGTAGCATGTCCACCATCTTAGGCCACATCGTCGCCTACAATCAGATGAGATTGTAACAACATTGATAACATTGATTGATTGTAACATAACCTTGACAATAAAAAAATAAAGCAATAAACTGAATATATAATACGTGCGTACACATATAAGGTAGTCGAAAGCAGTGACGTATATGGACAGTTCATCGTAAAACAGAGCCTTGCCAGCGGGCATCTTACCATTTACCGTCACGACAATCGAGTCCATATTATTGCAAATGCGTACCAATAACGCATAAAAAATCTACTCGTTTTGGCTATTGTATAAAATGGAATATTTTAATATCTCTCTCTTGAAATCTATTACTGAAATATGTGAGAAGTTTTAGTAACAAATTTTAAAAATGAAACCGTTTCTCAGAAAGTTTCTCGTTTTGTTCGTAAAATACGTAAAACTGCGCTTGGGAGGCGTGAACGAACCAACTGTAACATATCTTTATACACAAAATAAATTTCAGTACGTTCAGAGAGCGTCTCGTATTAATGTATTTTTAAAATTATATATCAAAACTGTCTTATGGACCAACTGATTTTACATACCTGAAATACTGAAATAAACATACAGACAGGTACATGATAAGCAAACAAAATTCAGTTTCAATGAATGTTTTTCTACAGTTTTGATGTGAGACCACCTGCATGTACTATATATTGCATTCGGATGTTCCGAACGTGGGTATACCGGAGCCGGAGTCGGAACCGGAAGTTTATAATCTGCTTAATCCGTGTCGAAGTCGGAGGCGGAGGCGGAGTTGGATGCGAAACGGAGATAGAGAAGGAGACGGATGTGTTAAATAAATAAATAATATATTATATAATAATACTACTGCACACTAGGAATTGTAATACGCAACGAAATTTAGTATATTTTATATAACCCTCTAGCTATCAAGCTATATATATCAAGCTATTCTCTCAGCTAAAAGTAAAATTTTGTACGTACTTATTCTAACCGCAGTTGTGACGCTTACGTCTCCGTTATAAACTCCGATTCAAAAGTACCGCAGCCGAAGTGGGAGTCGGAGGTGTAAAATCAATAGGAAGTTCCGACCTTTCGGAATCGGGGTCGAAACTTCATAACATCCCTAATTCCGACCTTTTGTAAACTTGAAAATGTGTAACTAGTTTAATTGGCTCAGGCTCAGTTCCTCTAAGTTCCTTCACGTTCCTGTCAACTGCATGTGATCGTAAAATCCCTTCTTACTCGGTTTTTATTAAGGTAGTTAAGTATTCTAGGCCAAGTTATATTTGAACAGTCGCTGACCAATAAAAAAATTAAAATATGTCATGACATATGACATATGCCGCAGTGACTTCGATATTGCATATTCAATTTCACATCATACATTAATTTTTTCACTAGACTTTAAGTGCGCCTTCGATTAGTTAATATTGATTTTGTGAAATAAATCGGATGATGCAATAAAAGTTTCATACAAAGTTCATCACTCTTTTTTCAAACAAGATTTTAGCGAGAAAAATAGCCTATCACCATCTCCAGATTTTCATCTATCTCTGTACTAAAATTCATTAAAATTAATTCAGCAGTTTAAGCGTAAAAGCGTAACAAACGAACAAATAAACTCACTTTCGCATTTATAATATTAAAGTAAGTATTTGAAATTATTGGAAGATAACTTAGCAGAGGCAAAGAAAAAGGTACGTTAAAGTTAAAGTCAACCGAGGGAACTGATGATAAGTCGCTGCTTCCTATTTATATTTATACTAATATTATAAAGAGAAAAGGTTTGTATTTTTGTTTGTAAGGAATAAACTGAAAAACTACTGGACCGATTTCAAAAATTCTTTCAACATTAGAATGATCTATTGTCCCTGAGTAACACAGGCTATAAATTAAATTCGAACGAAGTCGCAGGTATATAACATATAGGCAGGTATATTCAATATGACTGACAGAAAAGTTCTTTACAAACTATTTCACAAATAGGATCTCACGGAATACATAAAGTTTTCGGTCCAATCTATGCAGAGTAATTATTTGTGTCACTGTTTCAAGTTTCCATATTAATTTATGTTTGTTAATTGTATATTTGTAAATTTTACTGCGACACTAGGATTGATTCTCGGTACGAGTGTGTTCGTAAAATATTATTAATCAAGCAATAATCTATACTAATATTATAAAGCGGAAATATTTGTAATTTTGCTTATAACGAATAAACTCAAGAACTACTTGACCGATTTCAAAAATTCTTTTACTATTAGAATGCTACATTAGCTCTGAGTGGCATAGGCTATATGAGAATTATTAAATGAAACGGAGTCGCGGACATAGCTAGTTGTATTTGTACAAGAGTGTGAGAGTAATTATTTTCTCGAAATATACTGTAAATATTTATATTACAAAATATTTTGCTTTTAAAGTTAACCTAAATACATGCTTATTTAAGAATTGTACACGCAACACATACTCCGAACAGATGGATAATAATAAGAGCTGGAAATTTTTGAATATTTTATTTCTAAATTTATATATATTAGGTAAGTATATTTTTAACGCTTAGTGATTTTAACCAACAAATTTAGTTTCGCCACTACAACAATATTTATTAGCTTTATATTCTTTGTTACATTACAACCTGTTCATCTTGCTAAACACCTTTCACTTGTATATAATATTGGACCGCAGTGCGAATTCTTTTTCGGGCGGTAGCAAATACCTGAGTTGCCAAATTAGTCAATACTCGATATAATCAGAGGAGTGACTGGGGTTGTACACGGACTTGTAAAAGAAAAGCATTTTTTTTAATAGTTAAGATTTTAGCGTTATAGCCACAATCTTACCTGATCTTAAGTGATGATATGGTCCAAGTTGGTAGACTGGCTAGACCTGTGGAGGAACTGCCTCTCAAGTACAACTACTGGAACACACCTATTGATATTTAACGGCACATTTTCAACTTGAAGGTGGTTGCTAACCAGGCGGGCAATAGAAGAAGCATACCACCATGCTATAGTTTCCTCACGATACATTCCTTCAGCGAAAACTGAAGCTCATTGTAGCTGTGTTCCAACTCACGTTCCTTGACGCGGAGTCTATATGCACTACCACTGAGCTATCATCGCTTCAAATGCAAGAAAATTTAATAACTAAAGCAAATATCACATTATAACGACTGTTTTATCGCTTCTCAGATTGGCACTCTCGAACCACATGAATTTTTGAATACACTCGTATTCAAATAATAAAATACATTGTCATATTCAGATATGTCTCAAGAAAATCTAGCACAGTTGATATTGAATGTATCGTTCTCTCGTAAACTGGCTTTAGCGACTTCGAGATAGAACTTGTAAAATTTTTGTATCCGCTTTGTAACACTTGCGGGAAAACTTTTTAATGTTTCGCATATCTGATATCCGATATTTTGAGTTTAAGTTTACTTTATATTGTAACATTCGCAATACTTGTAAATCCGTTTGATGGAAATTGAATATAAGTTTACATTCCATCCATCTGTACATGCAGTTACATGTTGGACGTCTTTTCCAATTAGTATTTTTTATAGGTAAGGTTTAGCGTTATGGCGATAATCTTAAGTCTTAAGTTGGTAGACACGCTAAACCTGTGGAGGAACTGGTTCTCAAGTGCAACTGCCGGAACACACCCATTGGTATTCGGCGGCAGATTTTCAACTAGAGGATGGTTGCTAGCCAGATAGGTTTTAACAAAAAGCCTATCACCATGCTAAATATCCATAAGACTTCTCCTAGCCTACATGATTTAACAGGTTCTCTCGCCTTTCTCTATGTATTTAGTTAACCTAATTTAGATTAGTTTTCGTGCAGATCCTTTCACAGTTTATTTGAAAGCGCACAAAATATTAAACAAATTACTTTTCATTGACCTTAGAGTGAGTTTGAATTTTCTCATGAGATTCATCTTTAATAACCATAGCTTATTATTATATAACATCACACAATGTTCAATGATTTATGTTTTGCTGCGTGGGACGTTTAATCTATGTTAACATTATAAAGCGGTTTTTTTTATTGTTGATTTGATTATGCTAATCTTAGGAACTACCAATCGGATTCCAAAAATTATTTCCGTATTTCATAAAACAACCATTGAGGATGGCTTTAGATTATTTAACATCACGTAACCACTAACATGAGCAATGTTGAAAAAAGTGAAAAAAGCTACAAAAATGGAAAAAATCGTGTTTAGTTCTATGCAAACGAAGTCACGGACATAGCTATATTGAATATTGGACGAGAAGCCATTACGTAGCTTCACCCGAAGTGTTAAATATTGCAATCGATAAATAATACGACGTGACGCTTTCATATATTGCTAAAATTACAACCATTCTCTGCAGTATTTCTTTGTTAAATATTTTATCACCTTTAATTGAAATTACTAAATTCCTATTAACAATCAAAGAAATACTGTAGAGATTGACTAAAATTAATAAAAAATACAGATTGTAACGAAATTTTGTAAGTTATTTTTAAATTATATCTATGTTAAAATTATATTCTCGATAGTTTAGTGATTGGAATCAAAACTGAATCATTCTTTGAAAAAAAATTGCAATTTTTACGGTCAACTTAGCATCAGAACAAATTTATATATAAAAACTTTGTATTAAACTGGGTTATTTACGAAATCTTTAGATTGTAATAGAGACTTAATATTATGTATACGAAACGGGTCATTATCTCTGAACTAATAGTATTCAAAGTATATTTTCTGTTATAGAAATTGATGTCGATGCGCCTTTCAACAATTGAAATGTGTAATATTTTGACTTCTGCATTTCAATATTTGCATCATATTACAAATAGTATTTTTGTAGATTGCAATGATTATTTGAGTATTTAAAAAACAATGAATTCACTAAAGTTATTTTGTGTCGTTATTGAATGAATGCGTAACGAAAATTACTACGAAAAAAGTACTACTGCCATAAAAATGAAAGCATATGGATATGTAAAATGCACACTAAATTTTTGTGTGTCTATGTGTTTTATATCTTTTTTATAGATGACTATCTTTTAACTGCGAATTCACTCACGTTCATATTGATTTTGTCAGACAAATCGTATGTTGCAATAAAAAGTTTCATACAAAGTTTGTCACTCTCTTTACCCCATTTTCAATAATTTTCTATACCAAAATTTATCACAATCGATGCAGCGGTTTAGGCGTAAAAGTGTAACAAACAAATATTCGCATTCGCATTTATAATATTAGTAAGGATAGGTTTAGCGCTATGGCCAAAGTCTCACATGACGTTAGGTGACGATTTGGCCCAGGATTGTGGATACTCTAAGCTTAATGAAGGGACTGGCTCTGAATGGTAACTGCCTGAACACACCAATGTATTTGACGGCAGATTTTCAGGCAGCCAGCTAACCAGCTAGGTAGTAAAAAAAGCCTTACTATCATGCTATGGTTTCATCACAATTTTATTCTTCATCGAAATTTCAGTCTTATTACATGTATTGAAAGAGATCCATTGAGACACCATGGATTCACACTACCACCATCATCATCGCTTCAAATGCTTATGTTAAGGGATATAACTACTGTGATCCAAAAATTATGACGCCTTAATATGTCATAAATCAAGTTTCGTTCTATATTTAAAAAAAATACCATATGTACGATAAATGTAGACCCGACACTTTTAAATTTTTAACTTTTATATAACATGTCGTCATATGATATATGTCCCAATTACTAATCGAATAATAATAGTATAGGCGTTTTTTCAATTTATTTCAAACAAGCCTACCAATGGCGGAATTACTTCGAATCGAAAAATCTAATGTATTAATTGTACAATCAAGCAAAAATTTACTTCTTATAAAAGATTATGTTTCTTCCTAAGCCTATTTAAGTGAATAAAATAGATCGCTTACATAATGGTTTAATTAACTGAAGAGACAGTGGTCTAGTCACATCTGTTACTGAGACGATAACCGTTGTGGTGAATCGGGTTCGGAATTGGGACCGCATTAGGAAATGTACTGTATAACCATTATCTTAATTATTTTGTCTATAATTAGGATCAAATATCTATACTATTAGTTATTAAGAACATTTTTAAGGAATAAAATATTTTCAGCTAAGTATTTTAGATTTTATTCTAGTATAACTCTCAAACGTCTGAAGATGTTTGTGTGTATGGGCTATAAAAATCCATTTGGCGACTGTATAACGCCAATTTCACATGTGAAAGAAAAATATTAATTATTACAATATGGATGACAAATTCAAGGCCTTGATGAGAACATTCTTTACTACCTTTTACATAGGTACATGCAAAGTAAATATTTCATATTCAACTACAAATGATTTTATTAGGCTTTAGTAAAACTTTTATCGTATAAATTACTGAACATCTACGTTAATTATTACTAAGGTGTATAAAATAAAAATAGATATTTAAAATAGTGAAATATTAAAATAATTCGTGAGTGTGATGGAACACTTGGTTGAAACGAATTTCCTTACGTAGTATATTATTATTGATATACGTATTATATTATTGATTGACAAATACAAATAAATAAATTACTAGCATATGAGCGCAATTCAATGAAACCTAGAGATAAGTAATTAATTGAAAGTATAGGAGGAAATTTCGTAATTAATATTTTTTTTTCTAGTTGTGAAAATAAACATTTTATTGTACATTCATCATCTAATTCGTTATAATACGCTACGAAACCGCTGATTAGTATGACGTGTACAAACTATATCTACACAGCCTTTGAGAACTTACCACCTAAACTAAACTTACTAAGGAAAGGTACGTGACAGGAAAATCTTACATTTTGATTTGTCTAGCTTCCATACGCATCCGCAAATCATGCAATAAGGAATTTCGTACCAAAATCACGACTGGCCAAACATAAAATGAACTAAAAAGTAAAAAAAAAAAACAATTTGTATTTGTTAATTTTTATATACAAAACGGAAGATAATCGAATTACATGCTGAATAAGCTTAATTAATCACAAAATTGTCATTGTAGTCCGGGGACCGTTCTTTAAACATTTTAATTCTTATTATTTATCTGTTTATTCAGCGAGTGAATGATTAGTATTCCAGTTTGTATTTATTAATTAACTAAGACACCTTTTTTCTTTTTACTTTTTAGTTCGGTTTAATTATATTTTTTTGGGTAAATACGGATGCCTGGAAGATTTAGGTAGCTGTGAGAGATAAATGAGAGTTGACTGGTTGAGGTAATTATAACTCATTAGCAGCGTGTACGAGCATCGCGGCATTGTGTCGATAAACGTAAATTCGAATCCTTGCATTTAGCTTGAGCTATCGTCAAAGGAAAGCTTTGTAATAAAAATACTAGATTGGTGATATTTTAATATTCGTTTGAATAGCTACCACCCTCAATTTGAAAATGTAGTGAAATGCCTATAGATGTGTACCGGCAGTTGTACTTGAGATCTAGTTCCTCCACTAGACTTAATATGTCCATGACGTTGAGCACATCGTCACTTAACATCTTACCTGTTAACATTACATTAACTTAGACGGTACCTTCTGCGCTTGTCACCAGGTATAAGTCGTCAATTTGTTGTGTTCCTGTAGACAAATAATAATCAAAAGTTTCACGTCACTATATTTAAACTTATTAAAAAAAAAATTAGGGAGTATTAATATAGTAAAAAAATAATAGGAAAATATAAATAGTTTTTTTAATTATTGCCAAAAGTTTTACTGTATGATAATCATATGATTTAAGAGAGTATAATAAAAATTTGCAACAAATCAGTGGCCGTTAGCATAATCGGTTAAGGACAGCTTCGTTAGAACTTACCACCTCTCACCGCACAAATCCATTACTTTCCGAGACTTCGGTATACGAGCACCGAGGCACGGTATGAGACGCGCGCGTTAATAATCACTTACGGAAAAATGGCATCACAAAATTGGTTACCACCTGACATATCCGAAATATGTACAGAACAAAGTTCCCCACTGACGCAGTGTTCACCGGTCGGATTTATGTATTTATCACTATTGGCCCAGTTATTCGGGAATTCCGTCGATAACCAAATACATCAAAACCCCTTTTCGAACGTGCGAAGCGGTTTTGGGTCGAGTGACTTCGGAACTTTTTCGGGTCCATCGGAAATTCCTTACCGACCGTACGAAACATCGAATACGGCAATCGGTAATAGATTCGATACGGACTTTTCAATTCATCATGACACAAAAGTGCACTCACACGGTCCAGACGGAAGTCACGGTTACGCAGAAACATCGTTTGATTTAAAACCTGATTTTGAATACGAAAAATCGAAATTTAATTTCGACAAATCGTTACCGAAATATGATGAATATAAATTTTCAAGTCCCGATTACAGTTCGGGCCGATTTTCCGATTTTAACCGTTTATCAAAAAGAAGTTATACCGACGCTGAGGGCGCTGCCTCAAAAGTGAGTGTAAAGACAGATAAGAAAAAAGGGAGTAAGAGAAAAAAACGTCAAAGTGGAATTGAAGAATACGACTTCATCGTGGTCGGAGCTGGTTCCGCTGGCTGTGTGGTAGCGAATCGTTTATCAGAAGTCAAAAAATGGAAGGTACGCTTCTATTCATTTTCGTAAATTGACTTTTTAACTTATTCCTTATTCAAACATAGTCTATTCAATTTAAGCTCTAAGCTGACACTTATAATAAGCCTTAGTGCTTGACATCCGGTTTGAAAAATCTCTTAGACACCAAAAAGCTGTGTTGATGATATATTAAAGTGTGATATTAAAAAAGTTGGGCGAGTTCTTAGGTAATATTTTTCAAATAGAAAATCTTTTTCAAACTCGTCTGGCTCTAATATGCTAATATTCAAATGTTAAATAGTATTCAATAGTGTATTGTTCTGATAAGGTTATATTTTAAATGACGAACCGCAACTGTGGTTTCAGCAGGATGAGTGTTTATGCAAATAACAAATATACTAGTAATATATAAATAGACTATAAATGAGAAACTTGCAAGATTATCATTTTATGTAATTAATGTCTAAAACATATTTTACATGACCATTCAATTTATTGTCCGGTACAGGTAACAAGTTTAGGATTGTTATTATAGTATGTTAATTCAAATTAATCAGATAAATAAAAAATTATTATTATTTATATTTTGCAATACAAACTATCATTTGTCAAGGTTACAATATCAATACTAGATTATTGTTAAAACATTAAATAAAACATCGGTAGTGGCTCAATCAACTGCCTATAATCACACAATTAACTCAAACAATAGATATCTCGATTTCTCCAACCTGAGAACTGAATACCTACTCGTTTTATTGCAAAACTATCAATCAAGCAAACAATACGTTTACAATATAATGTTTATTGGTAACGTTATAGAATTTGTTTCCAAACTGTCGACATGCTAAATTGGCGCACGGTTTGCGTGAAAATTGGCGTCTTTAATGCCCAAGCGTACAGTAATTAGTTTCTATGCTCTAGTGGTCTTATTGTATCCCATAATTATTAAAACTAGCAATCCGTTCCGGTGTTATATAGCTGGTAGAGCATATACGCCAACATGATTCATTTATAGGGATATTTACACTATTACCCTGCAAAAACGCAAAATTAAATTATTAATTATTTTTTTATTTTACGTTTTAGCCTTATGACCATAAATCTCTCCTGATCGTAAGTGATGATACGGCCCGAGTTGATAACACGCTAAACCTGTTGAGGAACTGGCTCTCAAGTGCAACTGCCGGATCTCACTTTTGGTATTTGGCGGTAGATTTTTGAACTTGATGGTGGTTACTAGTCAGACGGACATTAGAAAAATTTGAAATTATATAGCATATATAGGACAGGATATATAGGACATTAGAAAGCCCTACCACTATGCTATGATTTCCTCGCGATGTTTTCCTTCACCAAAAGCTTGTCGGTGGATTCGAACTCAAGTACGCGGAGTCCGTACACACTACTACTGAGCTATCATCGCTTTATTATTTAACAATATTTTTCCCTATGGTGTATTAATTGTAGAATATAGCCATTTTTGTTGTTTTTACAGCCTAATCGAGTTTTTTAAGAGGAATAACGACGTATGTATATATACACTGCTATTGTTTTTCAAAGCACCCTTCAGTAAAACTCTCAGTAGGCATGATTATTTCCGACATCTTCAAGATTTTCGCCTAAAATTTATTGTACACTAGCTGACCCGACAAACGGTGTTCTGTCTTATAAAATATTTCTAATGAATACTTTGGTTGTATTAAAGTAATACAGGATAAGGGTAGCAGGGTGCGAATTTAGTGTTGTATGTATTTTTGATGCCACAACATAGAAAATAAAAAAAATTGACGAATAAAAATGTTTGAGATTGACCACCCTTATCACTTAGGGGTATGAAAAATAGATTACGACCGATTCTCAGACCTACTGAATATTCATATAAAATTTCATAAAAACCGGTCAAGCCGTTTCAGAGGAGTATAGCAAAAACATTGTGACACGAGAGTTTTATAAATAAGATAAAATAATTATTCACTGAATAGTATTATATATAAATACTAGCTTCGTATCATCTATAATCGATCTTGTTATCGCTAATACTTAAAAATGGTTAGACCGATTTAGATATTTTTACATATTGATTAGCTATAAATCAATCCAAATTAACCTTTCAACTTACTAAAACTGGCTATATCTAATATCGTTTCCGTTTTTCATTTCTTTTTGGTTATTCAATGAATCTTGTTTATAACTCTAATTAAGTAAATGTCTTTTAATTACATAAAAAGTAATTATAGTTATATATACAGTATTTCTCTCCCTGACCAGCAAATTTACTAGGAGCCTGCTAGCGGAGATTTAGAGACACGCTCTAATATAGAACTTACTGCTGACCTAGACAGGCCAAGATCTTGGAGTAGGTTATATAAACTTTGGAGGTATACCTCTCGGTCTTACTTCGACCGCGTATAAAATAACTTCATAGCCATTTCTGTTCAGATTATTTAGTACTTTCTATATATTTATTTTATAGTGTAGTCTTTTGGTATATTTGTTCCTCAAGGTATTTCATCTGTCCATATTTTGTCAAATAACCACAATAAATTATAAATAATTACTATAAATAAATAAATTTATTGTACATATAAACCCTAATGAATCTCATAGTTCATTTGTGAAACCTGTATGAAGACTCTTTTTTATAGTTTATCATCACTCTGAAACTACTATACAAATTTTGATGAAATTAGATATGGCGCTTAACAAACAATACAAGTCAATTTGACGCAATTTACAGGAGAGTGAAGAAACTATTTTTTATTGAATATTACAATTATCATTATCTATATATATATATATATATATATATATATAAATGAATCTCTTTTTCTCTTGGTCATCGCATCACGCGTGATCGGATGGAACAATTTCGCTAATTCTTTTTTGTCGTGTTAATGATTGTCAGGAGAAGTTTCTAATAAAATGAAAGAAATAAAGTTGAGCGGAACTTTAAAAAATCTGCATATACAAAAAAGGGATACGCCGAAATTTATGTACGCGCATAACTTCCGAACGACTGCACCAAATCCGAGAATCCTATCTTATTGTGTTCGTTATTATCAGGATAAAGATTGTATAAAAAAATCGAACAGTTCTTTTTTTAAATTTCATAATCTGAAAAGTAATGAAAGGATAATAGCTCAATTTGAATCAATGATAGCTCAGTCGATAGTGTCTATGGAAGCCGCATCAAGAGACGTGGGTTCGAATCCACCTATATTTAAATTTCGAATGATTTAAAGACATTTAATTAATTGGAGTTATAAACAACTTTCATTCAATAACCATTAGAAATAAAGAACGGAAACTATATTTAGATATATAGAGTTCTATTGATCTTAACGAATTGATGTTGGAAGATTGATTATAGCTAATCAAAATGTAAATAACAATATAAAAATGGATCAAACCGTTTTTGAGTATTAACGAGAATAAAAAACATCGATTATAGGTGTAACGAAGTTCACCGGGTCAATTAGTTATATTATAAATAATAAAAATGAATACGTGTGTTTAATAGTAAAAGTTGCTCATTTTCCTTAGGTAAGATTGTTGCCTAAATAAAATGCTTCTATTCCATATACTGAAAGATCTCTTCGATATAGGGGATAAATGTACGATTGTCCTTCCGGTATAAGCGATCGCCTTGCCCTTTTTGCCACGCTGAGTGTTGTGGGTTCGAATCCTGTACAGGACAATTATTTGTGGGATCCACAAATCATTTTTTTTTCTGTGTTTGGAGGTCACTTTGTGTTCGTGAGTTGTATGTTTATAAAGTCCCCCTCGACACAAGGATAAATACTTAGTACAAAACTTATCTTAAAAAAAAAGTAAACTAACATACTTAAATACTATTTTTTTTTAGAATAACGTTATGGCTACAATCTCACTTGATGTTAAGTGACAATGTGGCCCAAGATGGTGAGTACACTAAGCCTAGTTGAGGGACTGGCTCTCAACTGAAACTGCCTGATCACACCTATAGGTATTTGGTGGCCGATTTTCAGCTTGATAGTTAACCAGGCAGACATTAGAAAAAGCGCTACCACCATGCTATGGTTACATCGCGATGTTTTCCTTCACGAAAGCTCAAAGTCACTGCAGGTGTTTTTTTTTTTTTTTTATACTTAAGGTTTAGCGTTATGGCCATAATCTCACCTGATCTTAAGTGACGATACGGCCCAAGTTGGTAGACACGCTAAACCTGTGGAGGAACTGGCTCTCAAGTGCTGCTGCCGGAACACACCTATTGGTATTTGGCGGCAGGTTCACAACTAGAGGGTGGTAGCTAGCCAGGCGGGCATCAGAAAAAGCCCTACCACCATGCTATGGTTTCCTCACGATGTTTTCCTTCACCGAAAGCTCAAGCTCATTGTAGGTGCTTGGGTTCGAACCCACGTCCCTTGACGCGAAGTCGTGCACACTACCACTGAGCTATCATCGCTTCAAATTTGAAGTCACGTCCATTGACATGGCGTTGTAGGTACGATTAGCTTTAAATATAAGTCGAGAATAGAATGACAAGACGAAAATATTCCTTATTATATATCAATCTATTTTCTGATTTTTTAATATGCTGTAAGAACTTCATTTGTCTGTTTTTTTTTTTATAATAATAAGTGTATTTCCATTTAGCAACTTCCATCGTAAAATCAGTTTTCATTCGAGACTAATCAGACATTCATTTGATATTTTTAAAGTTACTTAGACGTTTGGACAAAGCCTTAGTGATACGTATTGCTTAGAAGACCGAGTCAGTGATTAATTAAATTCGGTCATAGCAAGATGCAGACAGGAGGACTTGTCTGTGACCTCTTGGATACCTACGATTATTTATTAAGTACACTTGCATCAGATGGACTATTCAAGGACTATTGTGAAAAGTTCGAACTGAATCAAAACTGTGAACGTTTTGTGCTTTGTTTTGTAGTCTGGGAAATCCGGTAACGAACATAATTATAGATGTTAAAGATAATGAAAACGTAATTTCCTACGTAAAGCCTAATGCGACATATATATCAACCTAACACAATTATTGATTCTGCGAAATGTTATGAGATGTTGATATTATTCATGTTATTGTATACCCCCTTGGGACATTACCGCGAACACATTCAAGGTGAAGTTTGTTGCTTCAAAGGACGTATTTGATTATTTTTTCAATCGATCAGATGTGAATACCACAACGAAAATAATGGTGATATATATAGAGCTTCGGTTTAAAAGCTCATTTACCTTATCGTAACGCTTGTTTCTTTTATTCAATAACTAGCTTTTACCCGCGGCGCAGCTCGCGTTTATATTTATTTTGAAATGTAATATCATGAAAAAACAAAAAATTTAGTGGGCTCCTCAATAGTAATTACCCAAGTTATTACAATTAGGAATGTACTGAAGACAAACATACAGAGCCATTTTTGATATGATTTACGTCACTGTTGTGCCGCAAACCTACAAACTTTTTCATTGTTGACGTAAATTACCTGAAATTGTAACTCGACAAACCAAAACAGATTTATGCGTATGCTAATAGCGATGTAGTCAGTTACAGTTACAGTTATTATGTCCTTCCTCCACTTTTAGTCATTTTGAAGTTTAATTGTTAATACAACTTTATACGATGAATTAAACGTATTTTCCGAAAAGTTAATCAAATATGCTAAAATATATACCAATTATGTCCTTACATCTAAACATTTTTCTGATACATTTAATGGTCTAAAAGCGAAATTATTGCTTGTTTTTCCGATTGCTAATTCCTCATTGGTTGTCGTTTTCAGAACACCCAATACTGTGCTCAGTATCAGGCGTCTATGAATATTCATGTATTTATATCAAGTAACATTGAACCCGATAAAAGTAAACACGATAACAATGTTCGTGTGTTGCAATTTTGCAAGATGTATTGCGAAATACCTAATTACTGTAGCTTCGTTTACCAAGGTAATAAATGTACCTATAAAATAGCGCATCAAAAATAACTTTGGAGTTAACATACGCTATCTCTTTTTAACATGAGAAAATTGAGGTAGATAATTTTAATAGATATTTCTTAAACACATATGTGCATTCTTTCGTCGTAAGCTCAATTTATATTAATGTTATAAAGTTGAAATGTTTGTTTGTTTCAACTTGCTAATTTTATAAACTACCAATTGGATTTCCAAAATTCTTTTTTATTTAAGAGATTCATCATTGAGGACGCCTTTAGGGTATTTAACATCACGCGCCCATCAATAGAAGCACAAAAATTACGGTCAGTTCCACGCGAACGAAGTCACGGGCACAGCTAGTACATAAATATAATAGCTGATTATCAAGGATAATTAAATATATTATATATTTAATATAATGAAATTAATTTTTTAGAAGTAATAATGCCCATCAGTGGTCACATCCAAACACGTAGGTATTCTGAATCAAAGTTAATAATTTTCTTGAAAGACAAAGTCGTAAGGAAACCTCGTTGTAGTGGCACATTATTTTTACTAATATTATATACGCGAAAGTGAGTTTGTTACGTTTTTATGCCTAAACTGCTGAATATATTACAATAAATTTTGAAATACAGATAGATGGGAACTCGGAGATGGTAAAAGGCTACTTTTTCTCATGAAAAACTTATTGGAAGTGGAGCTAAGAGAGTGATAAACTTTCTATGAAATCTTTTATAACATCATCCGATTTCTTTGACAAAATCAATATTAACGCGAGCGAAGCAGCGAGTAAAATCTAGTTAATAATACATTTTAAAACTATAGCAGAAGATCCACCGGTAAGTACCGATAGCTATACTCGAATGCATGCATCATATTCGATTATTTTTATCGTTGAAACCCATGTTTTATTGTATAAATCTTTTAACGTTTAATAACTGAAAAGGCAACAATTTTTTATGGTATTCCCTTTAATATCCCTATAATTGCAGCTCCTAAGAGGCGTAACTAAACAAGAAGATGAATCCAGAGATTATGACAGGAAAACTCATCGTACACAAAGCTGATTATATGATCAAAATAAAATATATCTCAAAAACACTGCTCAGGTCGCACAGATAATAATAACTTGCAAAACTTATACTAAAGTTAAATTAAACGACAAGAACAAACATAAATTGAGATGATAATACTACAACTTTGAGATGATAAGAGTGTAACGACAAAGCATATAATATAGGAAGTGGTAGATACGGAAACTTTAATAATAACAATAAAATCAGACAAAGTTTACGGGGAGGGAAAAAGTATTATTCTCACCCGGGATATCGCTTACTTCGATCGTCTTTAAATTAGTATGCCCTTATGAAATTACATAGATATAAAATGACAAGATTTGTATATGACATTTGAGTAATTTTCAATAAATAATTTAAAAAAACACAAGTCCTTAAAGTATGCTACAGAATCACATACAAGTATTTTTTGATCGAAAACAACTAAACGAAAACTCAATCGTCGAGTTTAAAGTTTATCAGTTTACAAATTAGTCAAAATTTGTTCTTTGTGAAGGTTTTTTGTTGAAGTATTGTATTGTGGTTAAAATACTTTTCAGTAAATTAACGTACACATATTTTAATATTAATTAGAAACAAATTCGGTTAAGTCCCGATGTATCAAGAAGGGTAGAACTAAAATGAATAAGAATAATAAATGAAATGCTCAAAGCAATTAATACTTACCAATTAACTAAAATTAAATTTAAAAATTACCTTAAATGAGCTTCTCAATCTTACTTATGAAGAAACAAATAAACTACCTTACTTTATTTAAAACCGCGTAAGAAATTTAGTATGAACATATTATTACATGCTCACTCATAACTTTATTACATTACACGTATTAACATATTCACATGTATACACTCTCATCGGTTATTTAAAATAGATTAACCTTCATTCATATCTCAAACTGTAAAATTATATAGAATTTAGTCTGAAGGTGGGTAATATTTACTACAATATAGTTTTAAACTACCGTAGATACTGTCGTTTCTATAATCTTTATTCTTCTGTACATTTAAATGTAACGAAATTATTGAATCATCAATTTTATCAACGTCAAATCGATGTGTTCGGTTGTGTACGAAATATTTTTCTACTATTACCACTGTTCAATGTGTATAATTAGTTGTATCTTAATTTATGTCCCATTATATTCTCAATCGGTAACTTATTAATTTCTGTTAGTACATATGTTCTTTTAATTATATTGTAGAGATTTAGTTGTTGCAACTCTGCTTCAGTCGGTATAGAACAGACACACCCCAGTTATTTTACCTTGAGGTAAAGTCATTGCAGTCCTTTTGTTTCAAATTTAGTTCACGCTTTTAGCTCGCGTTATAGTAGAATAGGTTTCTCTGATTAATCAGGATCCTTAATATATACATCCTATATATATATGACAATCATTTACTTATTCAGCAACTACTTACATTTCCATAATTTTTAACTTTTCAAACCTTACTCTGGTGTGGTTAAATAGTTTGGTTGAATTATTTCTGCTTACCTGCTCTTTGAATCATATCTATTAAACTTATTCACATTTTTCACAAAGTCCTACAATATTGCATATTAAAATGATAATGTAGAATGAATATTCAATGCACTAGCACAGAGTAGTTTGTTTTAACAAAACTATTTTACCTGTTATATTGTGTTGAAATATATATAAGGGAATATCTAGTAAAAGATAATTTCAACAATGGCGTTAAACTGAAACAATGACGACACAAGTCCCAAAGCGAAAAAGTTTTACAACTCTGCTTCGTAGTTACTTCTCCTCAGCCGATAGTGTCGCGTGAATACTTTATATCATATAATATATAAAAATAAAATTTATCGTGTTTCTTATTTTATTTATCAATCAATTTAGGTCAACAAAAGAAATTCATCATTACTAATATTATAAATTTGAAAGTGAGTCTGTTTGTTTGTTTCGCTGTCACGCCCAAACCGCTGAATTGATTGTGATGAATTTTGATATAGAGATGGAAGATCAAAGACGGGAATAGAGCACAATTTCTCGCGAAAAACTTGTTGGAAGTGGGGTAAATAAAGAGACAAATTTTGTATGAAACTTTTTATTTCTTCATCTGATTTGTTTGATAAAATCAACATTAACGCGAGCAAACCCGTACATAAAATCTAGTTTATATTATTATTATAATATTATATAATATTATTAAGACATAGTTCCAATAAATCAATCAATCATACCTTAATTCAAGCGTGTTGTGTTCAATAATGAATTGTATAATATTCGCAGAATCTATATCAGATCTAATTGGCTTAACTGAGATCGGATTTGTACACGTCGCATCAAAATATATCTTAAAATAATATTTTAATCATCGACTTTATGTGATGTGGTTGCATAAACAAAACAATTAACATCACTATCGCCTTTATTTATGGGTCGCAACCGTAACGTAATAATTTACATTTAAAATGTATGTATTTTAAAATTAAATTGAAATGTCGTTATATACACAGATGGCCGTTGTGTGTAATCACGAAAACTACAATGTAACATAACAATTTCAAGTATTATTATTATTATTATAAATAATAATACTTTATCAATCGATTAGGAAAAAAAACAAATTTAATAATTAATTAATATTTTAATAATTTAAGGGCCGTCAACAACCGTACAATACCTATTTTCTTATTATACACTTGTGAGATGCATAATATTGTGCTGCTATTAAAATCGATTCAGGATGCACAATTTACAACATATAGAGTTAACAATATAAAATAACAATATTAAGTATAATAAAAAACAAACATGCTAACGTCATACTATCAACATACTAATATTATAAAGGCGGAAGTGAGTTTGTTTGTTACACTTTCACGCCTTAACTGCTAATCAATTATAAGAAATTTTCGTATAGAGACAGATGGAGACCAGGAGACGGTAATAAACTACTTTTTCTCGCGCAAACCATATTGGAAGTGAGGTAAAGAGAGCGGTATTTTTTTTTATGAAACTTCTTCTGAGCCATCATAAATAAAAAATACTCGGAATGTTAATAATTACTATGATATAACAAATGGGAACAAATATTGGGCATCTAATTAATTCACAATAACATTTTCCACTGATCGGGGTTATGTTATATAGTTCATTAAACAGTCTCAATAGTCGTGGAAAAATACTGAAGTGGCCGAGGATAGTCGTATAACCAGGTAATGGTTGAGCCAAAATTCTTCTATGTAAATGTTATTTAAAGATAAACATTAATATAAACATGTATTTGTGCCATTTCACAAGACGTAAGTTGCCGGATCCACTAAGGAACAATTTCAGAAGTTTACATATTTTTGGAATCACTCTGCTACAAAATGCTCTGTTATATTTCAAGGAAGGTAAAAAAATGACAGTGTAGCGGCACACTTGGTGGGAACGAATATCCTTAGTATATTATTATTGACAAAAATATTATATTAGTGACTATCAAATCAATATAAATGAACATGAGAACAATGATTGAACCAGAAATAATTAATGAATTGAAGTAATGTAGGATATATTTTTTTTAGCTGTGAAAGTAAACATTTTATTATACGTCGTTAAGTTCATCTAATACATATAATACGCTAGAAACAGATGCCCTATATGACGTGTACAAACTATATCTACGCAGCCATTGAGAATTATAGACTATATTGAAGCAATAAGCGTGCACTTATGACTGGGTATAACCAATATCTATCATCTACACTATATAAATATAGTGCAATATAGAATATACTAAAGAAAGGGTTGTGAAGGATATAATCATACACTTCAATTTGCCTAGCCTCTATCCGTACCGTGCTATAAGGAGCTTCGTCTTAAAAAATCTCTAGGTCTTTTTATTATAACGTTTAACATATGGCCTTTTGGTGAGAGCCCTAACATAACCCTTCGAGGCATATTTAGCGAACTTGTGGTTTTCTTCATAAGGATCCACATCTTGTATGTTACGGAAAGTAATTTATCGTTTCAAGCTTACAGAAAAAACCTTTTATTAATTATAAGTCTAGCAATTTTTTAAAAGCTGCCTAGTCCAGGTGATTTGCTTACTTAATGGAATTATAGAATTATGGTTTGTGTTTTTTTTTTATCATCTGTCAGAAGCGCTACATCATTGCATACATTGGAAGTTTATATTTATTTTAGTTTAGTTTAATTACTACTTTCCGTTAGTTTATATCCCTTATATGTATGTAATGAATATTATAAATGTGAAACTGAGTTTGTTTGTTTATTCGTCTTTCACACCTAAACCACTAAATCGATTACAATAAATTTTTGTATAGAAATAGACGGGAGCCTGGAGACGGTGATAGGCCACTGTTTTTCGTGAAAACCTTACTGAACGTGGGGTAAAAACAGAGATAAACTTTGTATGAAACTTTTTATTGCGTTACCTGATTTGTTTCGCAAAATCAATGTTAACGCGAGCGAAGCCGCACGTAAAATCTAGTCCCGATGTACGGTGCACTGATCACCATTAAGATATTTAAAGAATCTATTCCATTTTAGTAAGTATCGAAGTTTGACCTAAAAGTTACTTTATCGACTTTTATCAAATTTGGAAAGTTTTCTTCTTTGATTGATAGGGTACAAGAATGACCGATAATACTTATAGGAAGTATAGAAGGAAAAAAATATTCTCATCAGTTTTTCATAACGCGCCAGAAGAAGTGTATCTTCAACAAATCATAAAATATAAATATATACTGTATTAAAAAGTACTGTTAAATAATCGTGAACGAAACTGCGGGCACATTTATTCACAATATAAAACTTAATGCGATGATAGCTCAGAGGTAGTGTGTACGACTTCGCGTCAAGGTACGTGAGTTCGAATCCAACCATCTACAATGAGTTTGAGCTTTCAGTGAAGGAAAACCATAGAATGGTAGTAAGGTTTATAATGCCCCCCTGGATAGCAACCACCCTCAAGTTAAAAACCTGTCGCCAAATACCAATAGGAGTGTTCCGGTAGATGCACTTGAGAGCCAGTTCCTCCACAGGTTTATCGTATCTACCAACTTACTGTCACTTAAGATCAGGTGAGATTATAGCTCTAACGCTAAAATATTAACTAGTAAAAAAACCTTATATACTAAGACAATACACCTCCTTATATTAATAGTAGATATATCTATAGTAACTAGAGATAATACTTTAATAGAAAATAAATAATTTGCTTCAGTGAATTAAACAAGTTCTAAATGCAGTCTAAGTTTCATGTCTAAAAGTGTAGACCGATTTAAATGAAAATTCCTTTGTAGAAGACAATAGTGTATTGAATAATTTACGTGCATACATTTCCAGGCTCTGTAAAAGTAGTCTCTGTAAAAATAATTACGATAAATTCACTTGGAGAACGAGTTAGTTGAAACTGTACGACCACTACAACGGAATTTATTTGTAAAATATTTTATGTGTGTTTAATTTGTTTTCTTTCTGCATTGTGCCTGAGCTTTTGGTGAAAGAAAATATCATGAGGAAACTATCGCAGGTGATGGGACTTTTTGTAATTCTCTACTGGATAGCAACTACCCTCAAGTTAGAAATTGCCGTCATGTACCTAGTGGTATGTTCCGACAGTTGCAGTTGAGAGCCAGTCCCTCCACTAGGCTTAGCATAACCACCATCTTGAGCCACATCGTCACTGAACCTCAGATGAGATTGTGGCCATAACACTAATTCTAAAAGGTATTAAAAAAATGCGTAATATGCTTTTCTTTTCTGTTAAACTTTACTTCAAATAAGAAAAATAAATGAACATTAATTAAATTTATTCTATTATTTACAAAAGATTGGAAATACACTTGAAGAATTTAAAAATGTTTGCTAATTTAAGAAAAATGTATAGAAAGTTAAAGTACGCATATAAATTGTTTTTGAAATGTAAACAGTTGACAATTAATCAAATCGTAGATTCTTGATCGAACAAAGTTCCCGCTGAAGAATCTTTCTTAAATTGTACCGTAACTTTCTTATCCGATTCATTTTGAATGGAATTTACTAAATTATTGTTATCGTCGATGGAGGTCTTTTTTTCTTCTTCTTATTCTATTTTAGAACATATTTATGAAGTAAAATTGTAAAATATTAATTTACATTTACTGTTCGCGACGTGTAGTGTAATAGGCAAATAGTTAACAGAAATTAACTAAGTCAAGATCGCGGCTTCTTTTAGCAGAGGATCGGCCACTTCACCGTTCTCTTGTATTCGGCCTCGTGCTGAGTACCTCAGAACTCACCCCCAAGTTCGGTGAAGCTGTGAAAGCCTATATACCCTTAAAAAAATTGAAACTAAGTTAAATAGCTATAAAGTTTCTATATTATAATAAGATATAATAGTATGTAGTGGACATATAGAATAGTATAGATATTTATAGTTCATAGAAGTTGTAATAGTTTGTAACAAATAAAGATAGGACAGAGATAGAACAGTACACGAAACAAGGTTGTTGCCAATAGTCTATAGAGGTCTAAGTCCTTCCTCTGTCAGTATGCGCCACAGATGTACGTGATGGGTAGACCGTAACGTATTGTAAAATAGATTACTTGGAAAATCAGGATAATCGCAAACATTCAGTTCCCATCAGTTCGAGATACTAAAGTAACCACGCCCGTCCATAGAAGACTCCTAGCGGTGTTATTCGTACCTGTATATCCAGGTGCATCTAGTAAACCCTTCCACTCTGAATTAACAATATTAATATTAGAGGGTCAGTGGAAAGTGGCTCATACTTACTGAGAAGTAGGTAGAATAGAGAAAACCAATCTCTGTTCACTAACTATTGATGTGTATATGGATGATACACACAATATGTGTATATGAATAGGCTTTTCATTACAAGTACCCTTTTTATCGTTTTTTGTATTTACGCAGCTCGGGGGGACTCGGAAGGTTACACGGGTCTCGCTTGGCGCTTGTCGCCATATATACCCACTAAAACCCCACCGCCATCTGTCGCCTTGCTGGGGCGACACGGGTTCGAACTCCAATCACTTCGTCGCCCTGGCGACCAGCCTGGCTCACTAGCAAGCCTTGTCAGGCGGCTGGAATGATACAATGAACGGTGGGCCCTCCGATCCGACCCTCTCAGTCCGGCTTAAGGCGGAGGAAGCGTGCGAATATATCAACCTCACCTGCTGCCGAAGCATCTGTTACGAAGAGGGTCATCAAAGAGATCATCCCCGCGGGTCCTTTCCACAGTCTCCTTCTGCAAGATAACTGTCTCGCTCCCTACATGTTCCTTAATTTCATTCGTTTTTTTTTTTTTAATTTTAAAATCACGTAGTAGTGGCAAAGTAAAATGGTTTTGCGAAAAGGAAAATTTGTATAAAAACAAGTTTCATTTATCAACGGAACAGTACACCGTGGACCGGCATCGCTGCGCATTAATTTAATTTTGATAGTTTAGACTCGATCAAACTTTTTCAACGGCCAGCTAGTTGAGCCCAGGTTTTTATGCTGGAAAAGTTGTTACTGTATCCCCTGTTGACTTTATATTTTGTTGTTATGCTCACTGTGTGGAATAATTTATACTTTATGGTCTTTATAAAATATCCAATCCTTTTATACATGGAAAAAAAGTTACAGTTGTGAGCAACTATCTACCTATTTTTCCTATTGCTTTTATCGTACCTTAATAAACTGGATAAAGCTTTCTTTATATACTCTATTTTATTCTTAATTAGGGGACATCCACAAAGGACCTATACAAACATATGCCCAATAAATACAACTGTATACAACCTCTCAAAATCAATTTATATGATCATCTTAGTACATAATTATTTTCAGATCCTCCTCCTGGAAGCTGGTCCAGAAGAACCAGAAGTAACGAGCGTCCCTGCCTTCGCTCCGACGTTGGGCCGGTCTAGCATAGACTGGCAATACAGAACGCAGCCCGAAGAATTAACATGCAGAGCACAGAGGGGCCAGACATGCGCCTGGTATAGGTATGATTCGAAAATTATAAAATTCATAGGATAAATCTATTATCTTTTTTTACCTGACAACCCTGACACCTGCTTGAAGATGGTCCTAACCACTGGATAGAATTACATCAGTCAAAAGTCCTCTCCATAGATCGTTTCTACTATCCTAGAATCGTAAGGGAAGCGATTGAAATTAAAAAGTACAAAAATTTAATGGGGATGACGGGATAAAATTATCTCCGACATGGAATCCAGTGATACGACGACTCAAGCCTCGGATGCAATCGATGCATATATCGTCACATACAGTGTGTGTAGTGTGCCAGAATATCATTAGTGATAATGAGCAAATGAGGGTAGTTACTAGAAACTGCCCTCCCTAACGAAGACACCGCATCTCAGGCGGCTCATGACCACGGCCTGTGTAACCAGGCCGAAACGTTATAACGAATAAATAAAAAGTAAGTCGCGTTTTAGACCCGCATTTAATATCTATATAAGGTTATTTATTAAATATAGGGTATGACACCACAATATAAGCAATGCTAAGTTTCTGTAAAAAGAGGAGTTTTATTTATAATTGTTTAGGTATATAAAATAGTTCATACTAGTTACTTACATATGAATCATACATGTAAAAAGAGGAAAAACGATATTAAATTTTACTTTTACTTGATGTCCTTTTATAACTTTAACCAGTACTCGCGTTTACACTGTCGTATTAACTAATAAACACAAAAGTTAGCACAGGCTATATTGATCCAAACTAAGGAAATATATATTTCCTTTACGTCTATATTATAAAAAATCTATCATCGTTCAAGTATCGCATGCTGTCGAGTTGGCTACTGTTTGACACGTTGTTTCATCACAGAAGAATCCTAAATACAGCAGAAACATTTATAAAGCGTGAACCTTATGAGTGTTGGAAATAAAATGTCATTAAGCATAATATGCTCTGTCCTTCTCATCTCAACGTGATGGAATATCTTATTAGTGGGCGTGTAGGTCGTGAAATGATTATCATTGCTAAATTTTCAGTCTATACATCTTGTCGTTTTGGAGACATCGTGACGACTCCTGTTTAAATCAATATTAGGTATTCATTAACAAACATCTAATGCTTGTCCATTTCAATCAAAGACTGGTTTACACATTGTTTACACATGAAAATACGTACATGGGAAGCGTATATAATTCCACAACTGATGCGATATAAGAACTGTTAATAATACTTGTAAAAATTACAATACTAATAAACATTATTTAAACGTTAAAATATTTATCTATTTTCATCCAATTTCGATAAACCAAAATAAAGATATTTCTCTTAAGATATTTAAGAAATAAATATGAATATTAAATATACACACAGAACTACAACTTAACAGAACTACAAGTTTATGAATATATAGGACATATAATACAGTATCAGTATTGTTACATCGCAACGTTCTTATTATATAAACCTACGAGCTGCCCAGGTGAACTTTTCGTATCACCTATAATCGTTGTTCGTTAGTCTTCCTAAAACTCAAAAATAGTTTGATTCATTGATCTGTTTGCCGTGTTGTGATGACGTAGTTTGCCGCATACAATCTGAAATAATAAAAGTAATGCGTTTACTTGTTATTACAGAGAATAAAGGTAAAACTAAAATATTTTTTAAGTACTTATAGGCTGCTTAGCTCTTTTTCAATTGTCAACGTCAAGTGCATATCGGTTATCATTGTTATTTTACACAGAGTTTACTAACATAGATACTTATGACACCAATATTATGCAATATTATCCACAATTAGATGTTTTTAAGATAATTTTCCTCATTTTTTTTCTTTTATACAAACTTTATCCTGACAATAACGAACACAAAAAAAAGACTCATTCAATTTGGAACAGTCGTTCGGAAGTTATGCGCGTACATACATTTCGGCGATTAAATTTTATATATACATTTCGATTTCGAAATTTTTTTTTTTTTTTAGAAAGGGAATACCTTCAAGGGTGTTTCATTTTAAATTCATTACCATTTGACCCGTAATTTCGAAGACGTTCACGAAGGAATTCGTAAAAAATGATGACAATCAAAACTAGGTACATAGGTTTACTTGAAATTTTGGACTGACTTGAACAGTGAAAGCACAATGAAATCGCTTTTAGTTATATTTTTTTTAATTATATTTGAAGTAGGTTTGTTTTTAAAACAAATTAAATCATATTGATGTATAAACCTCGTATAATAATTTGTTGTGATCATTCTGCACGAAGCAGTCGTGACCTGGTTTTGATTCTTTCACATTATCAAAAAAATCTTAATGCGCTTTAAGTAAAACATAGTACGTGTAAGTTCATAAGGTGTGTGTTCCATAATCATTGTTAAAATTTAATACGTTAGTATATATCTCTTTTGTTACATATAATTTTAAACGCGAACATTTAAATACGTTTTGGTGAATTTAGTAGGTATTTATAAGCAAGGCTATTAGAGAAAGTGAATGTGATCAAGGTTAAAAACTTTTCAGTTCGACAATAAATTACAATGGGCACCGATATTGTGACCCAGAAACAACTTCTTTACCGTATAGAAATTACTAAATTCGAAGCAGACATTGACCTCTTATAACCTTGACCTGGTTAATTGTTACGAATAAAATTAGTATCGAGTTTTCTATCATCACGCCTTATAATGTAGGTAGAAATATTAAATCCCCATATTTCTCTTCCATTTTTATTACATGTAACATTGTTTTTAATGACGGTACTGAGTTTGATGGTACAATACAAAAACAATAGTAACCATTACGTGACAGGCAACCTACCTTCCGTAGTCATCTCTTTAAGTAGCTGATTATATACGACTGATCCTTCTACGGATCACACATTTACACCAGTTCAAATTTAAATTATATATTGTAGTTGAAAAAAGAGTTTAATAATTCCTGTTTGTCATATAGTTTTGTTAATATAGTTAATAGGTTTAGCTTTATAGCCATAATATCACTTGATGTTAAGTGACGATGTCGCTCAATATTCTGGACACGCTAAGTATAGTGTAGAGGCTGGCTATAAAATGCAACTGCCGAAACATGACTATAGGTATTTGGCGGCAGATATTCAACTTGAGAGTGGTAGCTAGCCAGGCGGGCATTGGAAAACCCTACCACCAAGCAAATAGGAGTTCAATGACTAATTAAGTATATAATTGAAAAAATACCTCTTGAATATAAGAAGCTTTTTTTTTTAATTGAAATCATTTTTAAAAACCTTTCTATGTAACTCTATCTCTGTGTCGTCAAAAAGGAAACTACTATTCAAAATGATTTTTTATAGTACATCGTAAAAAGGAAAGTGGTAAAAAGAACAACAGTCTTAACGAGGCCAGTAACTCTAAGGGCTGTTTCGCAACAACTTTTGTGCTAAGGAGTTTCTTTGGAGAAGCATACAACAACAAAAGCATTTGTGGTAGAAATAGGCGTACTGTGATCCGCTTGCAATTCAACTTTGCGAAACGTTACTAATAAAATTCTTCTCTTACTGTTCTGTTTCTTCTCTCGTCTGTCAAAATAATTTAATCTTATTTTATTTTATAGTTTATAGAATTAGCGTTATGGCCTCAATTTCACCTGATGTTAAATAACGATGTGGCCTAAGATGGTGGATACAGTAAACCAAGTGCAGGGGCTAGCTCTCTAGTGCAGTTGCCGGAAAACACCTTCAGTGTTTGGCGACAGATTTTCAACTTGAGAGTGGCAGCGAGCCAGGTAGGTATTAGAAAATGCTCTGTTATCATGCTATAGTTTCATTACGATGTTTTCCTTCACTGAAAGCATAAGTTCATTGCAGGTGTCTTCCAATTCTCGTCGATTGACGCAGTGTCCCGTACAAACTTTCAACTAAGCTATCATCGCTTAAAAATATAAATTTAGATATTTCTATAAAGTATTTCTTACCTCTACAAAACTTTCTTCCATGTATTATATTAAAAGTCATAATCTTACGTGCACATGCTCATCCATTAGACCGACTTACTTTATGGTGCGTACAACATAAGGCACTTACATGTAAATGACTGAAGCTTGCGTTGACGTCATGAGCTCGGCTGAAACGTTATAGCCTATATAAAAGTAACAATACTTAACGTATTAGTCCTTATTAAACAACTTAAAAAAATATTTTCTATTTAGGCTAAAATTTACCATACATATGTGCTAAGACACTACCTGTATAAAGATATGGTACATGGTACAACATACAGCACAGCTTTACGATAACTCCCATCGTAATACGAATAAAAAAATGTATAAATAAATACCCTTTACCTTATTGTTCAGCTGCGAACTATCTCCCTTCCAGTTCCTTCTTTCAAGACGAAAATCTCCGCATTATACATGGGAAGACAATGGTGTTAGATGTCATGAATGTGACAACACCAAAATATTACAGATATTGCGGCGGTCATCTATATATTTGGATTATAAAGATCTTATTATTATTTATAATGCAGTTAGTTACAATATTGTGGTAAAAAGATACTTTAAGATCACAAAGTAAGCTTGCTCAAAAAGCAACGGCACGTGTAAAGTTACTGGAAATGTTGCTAGAAAAAACTTTAACATTATATACAATTTTGTATCATAACTGTGGTTAAAACAAACTCTTTATTAGATTTAACGAAGGGACATTTCCTCTAAGCGTGTTCTATCGTATGTACTACGACGAGTGTTCTTCTTATTCTCCACCTTTCCGTTATATAACAAAACCTTACGGGCACGGTTTCGGTGGCACCGCTTCATGGTGACTCTCATTGAATCGCTAACAAAAAAAGTACAGATTCATTAGTATGTCGTACTGTGGAGCTGTGGAACCGTTTTCCCGTCAGCGTATCCCCATCTTCCTACGACATGGAGCCCGTCAAAAGAGGCGTGATAAGGTATCTAAGCACGCCAGCATTATAGCGGTGACTGACAGTGAATTTTGATTCAATGTCAGTCGCCGTTGATTTGGATTGTACTGTACTTAACACTAAGTGCAGTGCAGTTACTATGCTGCGCAACATAAAACAAAGATGAATATTCAAACTATTTACTAAATATATAGCAATGCCTCCGAGTATTTAGAGTTGAATCTAATTGCAGATTGCATGGTAAGCTACCTTATTTCAAAACAAATTTTGGTATAATTTTGCTTTATCATACATACTTTTAGTTGATCATTTTGCAAGTCTTTAATCATTAGTATACTCAATAATTATATTTTATAAAATTGTAAACTATTTAAATGAGGTTTTAAATACATTAATTTGCATATCTTTTCATGGATCGCTTGCTATACTTGCTTACTGCCGTTGCTACTCAATAATATTAAACAATAATTCAAATAAAATTTTATATTATTTATTTATATTGTTAGCTTCGTTTGAGTTTGCAAAATACTAATCATCTAAATATACCTATTTATTTATCTTTATTTCTTGCTTATCGTGTAAAACAATATAAATTTATTGAACTTATTATATTGCATATGTTTGGCTATCATTATTTTTACTATACACTGTATAATATACGAATCATTAACATGATTTGTGCATTCTATTCGTACATATTAAAGAACATTAGGTTTTTTTTAAAATAAAACTGAAAAAAAACAGTCTGACTTACAACGCTTTAGCATTATCAACCGGTAATATTACCCTTATAAAATACAAATATTTTATTTTCAGTGGCAGAGTAATGGGAGGATCAAGTGCTATAAATTATTTAGTGTATATGAGAGGTAACAGAAAAGATTACAACGATTGGGCAGCTTTAGGAAACAAAGGTTGGAGCTATGAAGAAGTAAGTATTTTACTTTATCTACTATATTAATTACCATTGGATTTGTGTAGGTAACACTAATTAAATACCTTGTATGTAATTCAATATGTATTTAAAAATTTCTAATTTATTTATTTTAAATTAATATGGCTATGAAAATATTTGATAACTTATTACGTGTTTTAAAAACTATAACAAAATATTTTTTTTAGGTTCTACCTTATTTCAAGAAATCAGAAAATAATCGAGATTCGGAGTCAAAGGATGCTAAGTACCATGCTACGGGTGGACCATTAAATATTGAGAGATTTGCTTACGCTGATAAAAATGTGGCAATGCTTGTAGACGCCTTCAATGAAACCGGTTTGCCTCTTGTAGATTTTAATGGTCAAAACCAAATAGGTACAATGACTACACAAACTACTTCTGCGAATGGTAAAAGGGTATCAACAAATACAGCATTCATAAGACCAATAAGAAAGAAAAGATCCAATTTACTTATAAGAACTAACTGCCATGTTATAAAAGTTTTGATTGAACGAAATAAAAATAGTGCTTTTGGAGTAATATATCTGAAAAATGGCGTAGTATATGAAGTTCATGCCAAAAAAGAAGTAATATTAAGTGCGGGTGCATTGAATTCTCCGAAAATATTAATGCTTTCTGGTATAGGGCCTAAACATGATTTGGATTTACTAAAGATACATATTATAAAACATTTAAAAGTGGGGTATAATTTACAAGATCATGTTACAACTGATGCAATGCTGATGAGTTTAACTGATAAAACTTCAACAGCTGTTAAAGGAACTGAAGTTTTGAATCTAGTAAAAAAGTATTATAAACATAGAAATAAGTATGATCCTATATCTGCTACTGGTCCTTTACAATTAACAGCATTCATTCGAACAGAATATGCTGATAAAGATGATACAGTGCCCGATGTACAGTTTCATTTTGATGGTAGGAATTCGCAAGAGTTTTACTCTGACCCAACTACCTACTTGTCGTCTAATGTTCTTCCTTTATCATTCTACGACAGCATAAATGTAAGACCTGTTCTGCTCTTACCGAATAGCAGAGGATATCTTACACTGAATAAAACTCACCCAGTATTAGGTCAACCATTAATTTACCCAAGATTCTTTACTGCGAAAAATGATTTAGACACACTAGTGGCTGCTTTAAGATTTGCTACAAAACTAGAAGAAACCGATGCATTTAGAGAAAATGGTGTTAAATTCATAAGAAAGCCTGTACAAGCATGTTCAAAGTATAAATGGGGAACGGATAATTATTTTGCTTGTTTGTTTACCCGGTACACCACTACTATATTCCACCCATCTGGAACATGTAAGATGGGACCAAGTACCGATAAAAATGCAGTAGTCAATCCAAGATTAAAAGTTTACGGCATTAAGCATTTAAGAGTAGTCGATGCATCAATAATGCCTAAAATTGTTCGCGGTAATACAAACGCACCAGTTATTATGATCGGGGAAAAAGCATCGGATATTATAAAGGATGACTGGAAGGAGTATTTGTAAACAATATCTTTTTAAGTACTTAACTTAACATAAGTAATTTTAAAACGTTACTCAACTAAATCTTTTGTAAATAAAACTTTCTTAATTTAAAACGTTTTTTACTACCCACACGATACAACTAACAAAAATACATTTAATTGAATAGGTCATCAACTGTCGGTGAGTCAACACTCAACATAATTACAATGTTTTTAGTTACATACTTGCACTTACCATTAGACTGTGTTCACATATATCACTAGTTGTGTTAAAATGACATAAATTATAAGGAAACGTATAGAGTTATATATGTTTAATAACATATGCATGAAGTTACATAATACGGACCTATAAAGCACCTCCAAATCAAACCTGGTACCGGATTTACACTAATTAGCCTAATTCGGGTATTAGAGAGTAATCGGTATTATCTAAATTGTTTATTATGACACATATACACATTTACATATCTCAATTTTAGTCTAATCTAAATGTAAGAATATGTTTGTTTAGATGTACCAAACCATCTCACAATTATATAGAAGTATCTTCACATCGCAAATTTGTATTCTTTTACTTAATAAAACTAATCATCGGATATTATTGTCCTTGGAGATTTTACATTTTCATCTCAAAGTTATTTTATCTTTTAATTAGAATCCGAAAATTGGTTTCATTAAGAATTATAGATTTTAATAATATTACATATTGAACTGAAGTAAACGATGTATTTTGAATAGATTCGTGTTTCGTGTTAACAATATGAATTTTAAAACATCTTAAAAATCTATTATATTTTAACAAACGCGATTTAAAATACCAGTAGTATTTTTAAGATGTATTAATTATGTCTAAAACTTGCTCAAAAATCAAAATTTAGCAGACTTATGGTATTTGCATATCTAATCCCGTTTTGTTATTAAATTTAAAATCAATAAAAACGTCAATTTATATCAAGATACGATAAAAGTAACTCAATAATTAATTAAACACTTAATTCATAATAAATAATATAGCGGGTAGTGCAATTGAAAAATATTTACGAACATTTTTAATATTGTTTATTTATCGCGTTATTCATGTTTATATTCGCATCCAAAAATTTTTCCTTTCGTCTGCTAACTTTATTGTTATATTTTAACATTTTTTAACAACAAAATATCACTAAACTATAATAGTACGTTATTAAAAATAAGGAAAATATTTCAGAGGCAGAACAATGGGCGGATCTAGCGCCATTAACTACATGATTTACATGAGAGGTAATAGAAGAGACTATGATTCATGGGCTGAATTAGGAAATTATGGATGGAGTTACGGTGAGGTATATATCTAGTATGCTCTAATTTTACTCACTTACATATAATTCTTCAAATACGGTTATTTTTCTACAATACCTTAATATATCTTGTATTCCGTTTTAGGTGCTGCCGTACTTCAAGAAATCTGAAGACAATCAGGATATTGAATCGCATGACAAATACTATCACTCTGTTGGAGGACCACTAAACGTAGAAAGATTTTCTTATGTGGACATAAATGCTATGATGCTTGTTCGAGCATTCCAAGAAAAAGGTTTTCCTATAACGGACTTTAATGGTGAAAATCAGTTAGGGGCAGATATTGTTCAGTCCACAACCAGAAACGGGCGAAGAAGGTCAGCAAACGTGGCTTACATAAGATCTATTCGTTATAAGAGATCAAACATCAATATTGTTACTGAAGCTTTAGTTACTAAAATTCTTATTGATCCTGTAAGTAAAACTACGTTTGGAGTCAAATATAGTAAAAATGGCATACCGATTGTAGCACGTGCGAGAAAAGAAGTTATTCTTAGTAGTGGCTCTATTAATTCTCCAAAGATTTTAATGTTGTCTGGTATAGGACCTAGATACCATTTAGATAGTTTAAATATTCCAGTACTAGCTGATTTAAATGTGGGACATAATTTGCAAGATCATGTCACTACAGATGCACTTGTTCTTGCATTGTCTAATAAAACTTCCACTACGGTAAACGGCGAACAGCTGATGAATGAAGTCCATCGATATTATGAACAGCATCCAAAGAAATATGGTCCTTTATCTTCGAATGGGCCGTTAATGGCGACAGCATTCATGAAAACAAAATATTCCTATTCGAACGCTCCGGACATACAATTCCATTTTGACGGACGTAACGTTCGGGAATTTTATTCAGATCCCACCACATACCTATCTACCAATATATTACCATTAAGTTTCTATGACGGGTTAGCTTGTAGACCTTTGTTATTGGTTCCAAATAGTCGTGGGTTTATATTACTAAATCAGACAGATCCCGTACACGGTCCACCTTTAATATACTCTCGATTTTTCACAAATCGAGAAGACTTAGATGTATTAATTGAAGCAACAAAGTTTGCTATAACTTTAGAAAATACTGAAGCGTTTAGAGTCAGCGGTGCTAGATATGTAAAAGTACCCGTTAAGGCGTGTTCAGGTTATATTTGGGGAACAGATGAATATATAGCTTGCCTCTTCACACAATACACGTCAACAATCTTTCATCCTGTTGGCACATGCAAGATGGGGCCTAGAGGTGACAAAGACGCAGTAGTGGACTCAAGACTACGTGTATATGGAATTAAAAATTTAAGAGTTATTGATGCATCGATTATGCCTATCATAGTTAGGGGTAACACGAATGCTCCAACCATAATGATAGCGGAGAAAGCTTCAGATATGATTAAAGAGGACTGGCAACCATAATATTGTACTAAAGATTATGTTTATTGATATTTCTAATCATTTGTAAATAAAGGTGAGAGTCAAATTATGAGATTCTATGAAATTTAAATAAATAATAGTAAAATTATTAGCACTGTAAATACTCGCTATTTCGGTAAAATGAAGTGTTGAATTTTCATAGGTAGCTTTAAGATAGATTATAGAACAAACCAACAATTGTGTTCATTACATAATTAATACATCATGTTCATTGTGAAAACAGGTGTTTTTTTTAATAAAAAAATTGCAATAAAACCGCTTCTGTACCCATTTATAATATTCACTTTCCATTTCATATATATTCCATATGATCCACATATTCATACTTCCATACTAATATTATAAATGCGAAAGTGAGTTTGTTGTCTGTTACGCTTTTATGCCTAAACCGCTGAATCGATTATGATGAATTTTGGTATAGAAATAGATGGGACCCCGGAGGCGGTAATAGACTACTTTTTCTCTCGAGAAAGTTGTATAAGATGTGGTGTAGAGAGAGGGATAAACTTTGTATGAAACTTTTTATTGCTTCATTCGATTTCCTTCAAACTGTAGAGAATAATTGATTACAATTTCAAATTTTTGTAAGTTCATATCTACCTGTACTAACCAAAATTCTGAAATAAATACTTTGATAGCATTTTATAGCAAAAATATTTCTGTATCGAACAACAACCGGAATTGGTTGACAAAATCAATATTAACGCGAACAGAGCCGCGAATAAAGTCTAGTATATTATAAATAGGATGTTTGTATAATTGAAATCACTAAAGTTCGATACTGATTTACTAACCATAATGAAAATGAGGGTATATTAGGTTGGGAAAAAAGTTTCTTCGCATTTTATATGAAAACTTTGACATTATTTTCCTAACTTTATTTACATTTAGTAACAGTATATATGTTCCATTTTGATCGATGCTTTTTTATTATCTTGTAGGTAGTGTCATGAATCCGTTGCAGTAAAATAATTGGAACTTCTGTTCAAAAAAAACATGAGAATTCGATTTGGCATTCCTCTCTTGATCTCAAAGTCTAAAGAATGTTGAATTGATCAACAGAGGTGGAAGTCTGAAGGTGCAAAATCAGGTCTATATGGCGGATGCATAAACACTTTCCAGACAAACTCACTTAGTTTTTACTGACTGATCTAGCGTTATCGTGAAGAAACATCACACCCGTTTTATTTATCAATTCCGGCCATGTCCTCACAACTCTATTATTTAATTTCATTAGTTGTTGGCGTTAGAGATCTTAATCACTGATTTTACCTGGCAGTAAAGGCTCATCATGTACAATGCTCTTTCAATCCTATCATACACATCACCATCAGCATTACCTTGTTTCGAGTTAACCTAGGTTTTTTCACACTCTGCACTGCAGTCTTAATTGACCAGGTGCAGTTAAGTAAAGCACAGTACAATCCAAGTCAGCGGTGTCTGACATTGAACCAAAATTCACTGCCAGTCACCGCTGTCATGCTGGCCTGCTTAGGTAACTATTAACGCTTCTTTGACGGACCCAATATCATAAAAAAGGGAACACGCAGACAGGAAGACGGTTTCACAGTTCCACGGTACGACAGACATACAAGTCACCGAACTTTTTAGTTCGCGATTCGATGGAAGTTATCGTGAAGCTGTCACACCGAAACCGCGCATGTGAGGTTTTATATGTGAGGGATTATATCAAAAAGCTCTTCAGAACACTCGCATGCCCCTTTGGTGTGTCTGCATCACTTACAATACGGATATCCCACCTCTGTAACGTGTCTCAGGCATCGTCAAGATATTTAAACGATCCATTTCAGAGGTGCGAGCAGTATTCCATACACACCCGAACTTGGGCTTTATAGAGAAGGTACAACTGGTCAGGCATGAAAAATCGGTATTAAATTTTTATCTAAATATCTTTTGTAGTTTATGAATAATGCAATAGGACACATTGATAGACTGACAGACAGAAAATCAATATATAATATTTTCCATATTTACTCAAAATGATATTCCTCAAAATATATTTCAAGTACATATTTTGCTGAGTAACATCACAATATATAAATGTATATAGTGAAATACAGTTATTTAATATACTTATATTAACGAGGCAATGTCGTTATATTCAAAATAACAAATGTCATACATTTTTTTTAATTATGATTAACTTCAAGTAAAATACACTTAATTAACTCTACTGTTTTATAAACCAATTAACTATTTTTTTTAAATGCGATAACCTCTCTATTCGCGTCGTTGCACTGCCTATTAATTAGATATTTCCATTTTTTATATTTACGAAATTGCATTGTCAGGGGTCAGTATTTGAAACATAAAACCATTTTATAAATGTATGATATTCTTCCTACTTTCAAAAGTCTGATTTTTTTTACACCGTAATAGAGAATTGGTTAAAATTATGTGATAATCTAACAAACAGTAATAATGAAACCAAAATATTAAAAGATCATCACACAAAATATTGTTTATTTCATTTTTTTGCAGTATGTAGTATTCTTTTTAAAGATCTTTACTGGTATATGACTGTAGTAAGTGCTATACTAGAACGTGCTTCTAAAGCTGCACCCGCAGGCTTCGTCTACGTTTGGCCGGGCAGGGAGATAAGCACTAGTAGTGAAGGTAAGTGTTGACGCGCGTCGTAACCTCTTAAGCTTACACCCGTGACACAAGTCAAGAGATTTGCTCAGAGTTTAGCTTTCTACCACAAAATCGACCCGGTATCTGAACGGGGAATCCATGGATTACATACAAGCTACAAAAGTAGATTTATTATTGAACAAATTAAAATGTAAAATACGATGTCGTAATGTAACAAGGGCGAACTAGGCCTTTACTTAGGTCGTCTAAAGGCAATGCGAAAATCGTTCCCGGTCAGGAAGGTCTGAACGTAGGATCACCGTGGAGGTTTAATTACTGGTATTAGTGTAGATATCTTTGGTATTAAGATCACAGAAAAACAGAATCGTAATACGATTCGACAAAAACCTCAAGAACTAGATGCATTATAACCAAACACAACGTCTGAAGTGAAATTGTGCCGGTTATATTGCCCGCTACTCTGAAGACAATGGCCAAATTGAGTTACCAAATGGATAGGTCCTGGAGAAAACAAAAAGGCAGACCACAAGCTCGCCAGAACAATGGTTTTTTATAGTGAAAAGGAAGAGGCTGGATGAAGGTCGCGAAGGACAGGAATAAATGGAGGCAACTGGAAGAGGCCCATACGTGTAAGGAGCCATGACATATTAACAATAGTATTAAGTTTTTTATTTTTTCTCTATTATTAAAAACGTATTTTTTTATTATCACGTGTATTACTGTCATGTAAATAAAGAGATTTATTATTATTATTTTATATTATTATTAGCGTATCGCATTAGTCCAGTCTCGCATGCCTCTCTCTTCGTCTACACAGGAAAACGCGGGGTATAAATGTACCCTTGTTACGAGAAGCCCTTTTTTAATGTGAAGTAAATCTTAAAATTGTATGACCGTTAATCTTGCAGGGGTGACGCGGATATTAGTCTAGCAACCACCACGTCGCCTAGGCGCTCGGCCTAGCCTGATGTTAAGTCGGGCTCCAACCAGGCAGCAGGAACAAGTTCAAGAAGTCCTTTTTTTAACGTGGGGTTTGTATTTTTTATTGTATTTACGCATACCCTCCTAGTCCGGGAGGACTGAGAGGGTTATGTGGGACTCGTCCGGTGATAAGTTGCCAAGAATATCCACGAAAACTCTACAGCCATCCTTGACCTGGGTGGTTGGGGAGATGCTCGTTAAAGTTTTCAATCATCGCGTCACAGCGGCGCGGTTAAACAAGGTCTGCACTAAGGCTTCTGAACTGAATAAGTTTGTTTTTAGAATTTTTATACTATATTCTATGATATTTAAAAAAATATACATACGTCACTTCCATAATATTGAGCAAAAACATATGCAGCGCTGATATGCACACAGTGCAATGAACGGAGAAATAACACAGTATGTTTTTGTACCGGAATGGAAAAAGAGACATGAATCGTTTAAACGGTAATCGTTTTATAACGGAAAATTGTACGGATGGATGTATTTTATGATATAGAAATAATACCTTATCACTGAATTACTGACAAATTAAATGTGATCCTTGATAACCTTTGGAAGTTTTGTTGTTTCTTACACGTTTGCGCGAAAACTACTTAACCGATCATCATGAAACCTTCTACACATATTCTTGGAGGTATAAGAAGTAACATAGGATACTTTTTATTGAAAAAAAAGAGCTAAGCTGAAAGAGCTAGTTTTCATATAAAACGATGGTTTATTTTGATTTTTTTTTACCTACTGAGGCTCATGTTCACCCCTACTTATATTATAAAAGTAAAGGTGAGTTTGTTTGCTTATTACGCTTTCACGCCTGAAATCGATTAAGATAAATTTTGGTATCGAAATAGATGGGTCCTTTCAGATGGTGATAGGCTACGTTTTCTCGGGAAAAAACTTACTGGAAATAGGGTAAAGAGACACGCTAAACCTGTGGAGGTACTAACTCTCAAGTGGGACTGCCGAAACACACCTATTGCTATTTGCAGGAAGATTTTCAACTTGAGGGTGGTAGCTAGCCAGACGGGCATTAGAAAAACCCTTGCCGCCATGATATGGTTTCTTTACGATGTTTTCCTTCACCGAAAGCTCAAGCTCAATGTAGGTGGTAGGATTCGAACTCACGTCCCTTGACGCGAAATCGTACACACTACCACTGAGCTATCATGGCTTTAAATTTTTTTTTGTTGGACAAATTTTAGGTTGTCTCCACTAGTCTATGTAAAAATAACTCTATAACGCTAACTTGTACATCGTAATATTGCAATAAAAAAGGAAGTAGGACAGTTTTTACACCGAGCGCGAAAATATTCTAAAGTATAAACATTTCTTTTTGTAACAGATAATTTTACATTTTACAATTCAACTGGAATACCATTCTCATGCTTTTAACTTAATACTTAAACAAAGAATATTAATTAGTCTGATAACAATCCTTACCGGTGCAGTTGACGTTGCCTTGGGTTTAGTGATACATATTAATTTATATGAATATATATAAAAAGTTAACATTGCAATTGATTCGTCGTCATCCAATACAACGTGGTCAGACGAATCTTTGGAAAGTCAAATAGTTTAGAGAATCCAAAACTGCACGCCTCATAACCTAATTATAATTGAATGATATGATATGATAGATATAAGCGTTCATATTAAGTAGGAAGAAATAATCCAATATCATTCTAGAAGTGTTAAAAAAAGAAATAGTCCCAATAAAATAAGTTTTTGAAAATAATGGTTCCACATTCATAAACAAAGACATCCGGTAGTCCACGAAAAAAAATTTTCGAGAACTTTTGTTAGTATATAATGAAATAAATGCATTTAAATATCATCTAGCGTGATAGTATATTTCTCTGGATAATAAAACATTTGCATAGCCGTAAAAATAAAATATATCTATAATTGTACAAATTATATAATCTAATCGTGCGAAACCTCGTAGGGAAGACTAGTATTGTACACCTATCTTACTTCTACCGCATACATTTAACGATAAGTGTTGTTCATTAGATATTTTAACTTAGTTGAACAAGCATCTATAGTTTTCAGCTGTCGAGTGCATTTATTCAGAAATAATGGTGTCATCATGTATATGGGCACCGCGCAACTTATCAGAAATCTGTCCGGAACAAAATTCACCACTAACACAATGTCGGTTGGCTACATGTATTTGGCATTGTTAATGCATTTGTACGGTAATTCGATCGATAAGAAAACATTTGAAAATTCTTGTTCGGTCGTGGGTAACGGAAACGGATCGTGTATTTTGGGATCATCTGCTAACCCATGCGGCAGTAATTATAATGATCCAGAGGCTGTTAATTCTCAATCGAAGGAGACAAAAGCCAGAAAAGAAACGTGTAACAAGAGGAAAGGCAACAGAATAGAAAAGTATGACTTTATTATTATCGGTGCTGGCTCTGCGGGGTGTGTGGTGGCGAATCGTCTCTCTGAAATAAGGAAATGGAAGGTGTTATTTATAGTTTTTTTTAAATTGCAAGTCCATTGATAATGTTAGGCGGTATTCTGGTTTAGTTATTTGAAAGTTCAATATTTTTTCCTATTCTATTTATTATTTGGGAAACAGAGTTATTTATCCTTATAAATTTATACACAATAAGATATCACATATTACAATCTAGTTTCCACATTTGTTACAAACACATACAATGTCAAACGTATTATTTCATTTGAATCTCTTTAATATTAAAAAAAATATATATGTGGTAAAGAAAAAAACACAACTACAATAACATTGGAATGAAAAAAAAATCATACTATAATCTGTAATAATAAAATAAACTATAAAAATGATTGAAATATAACTAATTTAAACGGATTTTATCGCGGTTATTTATTTATTTTGATCCCGACGTTTCGAAAGCTTTCAGCCTTCGTGGTCACGGGGCGAACTAAGGTGTAGGTTGTCCAGAAAAGTTCATGTCACTGTGTCTACCTTCAATTTAATTTTTATTCTTGATTGTATTCCGATCTACGCAGAAAGAGCTCACAGTGTCTTGTGGTCTGGCAATTGGTCTTTTGGGTTACGATTTAATTAAATGTATAATCGGATCCCAGGCTTGTGCTAGCTTCCAACCATCTTCTCTATTGAAATTTGGATGTTTTTTAATTTCAATAGCCTCACGAATCAACCTAGGTAGGCATCGGTGTTCTTTGGCAAGGATTTGTGGCTTGTCGAATCTAAGATAATGTTTGGAGCCTTCTTCTGAATGTTCAGCAACTGCAGACTTCGTAGAGCGTTGGTGTTTAACACTGTGAGCTCTTTCTGCGTAGATCGGAATACAATCAAGAATAAAAATTAAATTGAAGGTAGACACAGTGACATGAACTTTTCTGGACAACCTACACCTCAGTCCGCCCCGTGAACATGAAGGCTGAAAAGCTTTCGAAACGTCGGGATCAAAATAAATAAATAACCGCGATAAAATCCGTTTAAATTAGTTTTATTTCAATGAATAATATTTGCGTAAACATCAGAAATCATTATATAAAGCTTATGTCAATTACAGACACAAAACCATTTATGCATACATTACTTACGCAATTTATGTTTTTGCTCTTTGTTTGAATAATGTTTAAATCTTCAAAAACTTGAATTATTTTCCGAGTAACAGCAACTTATATTATGGTTGACCTTACTTTGAAATCGGAAATAAATATGTCTATTTTGTTGGATCAACTGTACGTGGAAATATAGAAATAAATAAATAAATCTCTCAGAACCATATTAATATTATCAGAGCTGAAAAAACCTAGTAACTTCAGACTATATAAAATATCAATCAAATGTCGATATAAAATAGCAATATGAAAATAAAGAAAATTTAATTACAGTGGTTGCCTTCCAGAAAGTGGATATGGGGCCGTCTTTCTTTTCACCGTATATTTCTGTGAGATATATCGCCACGTCCCTCATCGAAAATCATTAAAGACTGGGGCGGCCGTGTACCGCTAAATCTATTACAGCAATAATCTGCCGAAATTTCATAAGGAGCCTTTGCGATAAATGTAGATTTGCTGTGCTTTAGGCATTTTGAAATACTCATATTTTTTTACGAAAACATTTCCATGATCGAACTATACAGCAATAACATTGAGTATATTCATAGCTTTAAAGTAAATTGGAAGGGATATGATACAATATGGTTATGGTTGGTCATGGTTTAGTGAGAGGTATCATATGAAGTAGTCACAAAAATACATTTTTGTAAAAAGCATTGAAAAGTCCAGCCAAAGTGTATCCAAAACCAGTAAGATCGTCTTGTCAAACGTTTGAACAACACATATTTATGGTACATTATGGAATCTCCAAAAAGTTATTTGTTACATGAGACAAAGTTATGGCCAATCAATTCCGCCCGGTCATACAAAGTAGCGGATTTGCGCAAAGTTAAGCTCGCATCAATTACATATTATTAAAATATACTTATTGATAATAGATGTATAATGGATTTTGCAGATTCTTCTACTTGAAGCAGGTACAGAAGAGCCAGATGTTACAAGTGGCCCTGGTATTGCACCAAGTTTAGGTTCTTCTAGTATAGACTGGAAATACCAAACTCAGCCGGAAGACATGACATGTAGAGCTAAGAGAGGACGAAAGTGTTCTTGGATACGGTGAGTTGGTAAATTAATTGAGCAGTGTCGATATTATATCCAACTTCTTGTATCCAAACTGTAGAAGTTATTATTTTTCATAAATTTTATTAAGAATTCTAAATGTAACTTATTAAACATATAGAATCACCAATAATTTTAATAATAACAGTAATTTCTTAGGAAAATAGTTTTGCTGTTTTGGTAAAGTTACATTGGAGTCTTTGATACTAAACTGCCAAGATAAAGCTAACAACGCATATTCAGGTTAATAAACGTTAATAAAGATACTTTTCAGTTCACTAATTTTCTTAAGAACTTGTATTGATATTGTTTGAGTTAACCATTCATTGCATCACTACATAAGGAAAAATTACAGAGGTAAAACTATGGGAGGATCTAGCGCTGTTAACTACATGGTATATATGAGAGGCAATAAAAAAGACTACGACGGAATGGCTGAGCGTGGCAACTATGGATGGAGTTACGACGAGGTATCTCAGTTTGATATATAAAATACAAACTTAAGTTCTAATATAGTTTATGTCATATAGTTTAGAATTTAATTCATTTTATGTAACAATTTTCAGGTGTTGCCGTACTTTAAAAAAGCTGAAAATAATAAAAACATTGAAGCATACGATAAATTTTATCACTCTGTTGGAGGACCACTTAACGTCGAAAGATTTCCGCATACTGATGAAGCTGGCTTAATGATTGTTGAAGCGTTTAAAGAAAAAGGCTTACCAATAACAGATTTTAACGGTGAAATTCAATTAGGAACAAATATAGCACAATCAACATCGAAAAATGGTCAAAGATTGTCAACAAATGCAGCTTATATAAGACCTATACGTAGTAAAAGACAAAATATTAATATTATGTCTAATGCGTTAGTTGTAAAAGTTCTTATCGACTCGATAACAAAATCAGCTTATGGAGTTAAATATATTAAAAATGGGTCGTTAATAATTGCGCATGCACGAAAGGAGGTTATTGTTAGTAGTGGTACTATTAATTCACCAAAAATTTTAATGTTGTCCGGTGTGGGACCTAAAGATCATTTAACTACTTTAAATATACCAGTTCTTGCTGATTTGAGTGTAGGACGCAATTTGCAAGACCACTACAGATGCTCTTATAATTTCATTATCTAACAAAACTTCTACAATTGTAAACGGCAGTCAACTCATGTGTGAAGTACGTCGTTATCATAATCAATGCCCCAAGAAAAGCGGGCCGTTGTCAGGAATTGGTACGGCCTCAGCTATAGCATTCATTAAAACAACATTATCTAATTCAGATGCCCCAGACATACAGATTTATTTTATGGGATGCAATGTCCGAGAATTTTATTCAGATCCTACAACATATCTCGCAACAACTACATTTCCATTTAATTTTTATGACGGATTATTTTGTAAACCATTATTGTTAACTCCAAAAAGTCGTAGATTTATATTACTTAATGAAACAGATCCTGTACATGAACCACCGTTGATATATCCTCGATTTTTTACGGCAAACGAAGACCTCGATATTATAAAGCAAGCAATCAAGTTTGCCATAACCTTAGAAAATACGGAAGCATTTAAAAATAATGGTGCCAGTTTTGTAAAAGAACCCGTGAAAGCGTGTTCAGATTACGTTTGAAGATCAGATGAATACATAACATGCATATACACACACTACACTGCAACAATTTACCATCCCGTTGGAACATGCAAAATGGGTCCCATAGGCGACAAGGACGCAGTGGTAGATCCCAGATTACGTGTATATGGAATTCGAAATTTAAGAGTGATTGATGCTTCAATCATTGATAAGATTGTGAGAGGTAATACGAAAGCACCAACTATAATGATAGCTGAGAAAGCTTCAGATAAGATAAAGGAGGACTGGGTACATTAATTATTGATGTACAAAAAAAATCACGTGATATAATAAAATTTCCAGTTTCCGCATAGCATGAGAAAATTCTTAATCGGGTTCAATTGTGAATCAAATTTAAAACCATTAATTAATAATTAAATATTTATTTTTACTGTTAATTTACGTATATGGCTGCTGCAAGTAAAATCATAAACCTTCATATGATGCGGCGGAGGTTTGAAATGCGCCGCAACGATATTTCCGCCAGTGCGTGGCAGGCCTTTCTCGACCAATCAGCACTAGGGTAGATAAAAATGCTATCCCTCTGCTAATATATGGTGTATACATTTTTTTTTTGTACCAGAATTGTGTTACAAAACCTTCAGATATGATTATAGAGGACTAGAAAAACATTAACTAAAGATTATGTATATTGATATTTGTAATCATTTGTAAATAAAAGTGAGAATATAATTAAGAGAATTCAAGAAATTTATATAAATAATAGTAAAATATCATTATTACTACTGTAAATATTCGCTATTTCTGTAAAATAAAGTGTTGAATATTCATAGTTACCTATAAGATAGATTATAGAACAAACCAAAAACTGTATTCATTACATAATTAATACATCATGTTCATTTTGAAAACATTTGTTTTATTTTTAAGGTAAAAAAATGCAATAAAACTGCAGGTCTACCCATTTATTATATTCACTTTTCATATAATATACATTCCATATGATCCACATATTCATACTTCCATACTAATGTTATAAATGCGAAAGTGAGTGTATTGTCTATTACGCTTTTATGCCTAAACGGCTGAATCGATTATGAAGAGTTTTGGTATAGATGGGATCCCGGAGACGGTGACAGGTTACTTTTTCTCTCGAGAAACTTTTAAGAAGTGGGTTAGAGAGAGGAATAAACTTTTTATGAAACTTTTTTTATTTCATTCGATTACCTTCAAACTGTAGAGAATAATTCACTACAGTTTCAAATATTAAGTGAGTTCATATCTACCTGTATTAACGAATATCCTGAAATAAATAATTAAATACCATTTTATAGAAAAAATATTTCTGTATCGATCGACAACCAGAATTGGTTGACAAAATCAATATTAACGCGAACAGAGCCGCGAGTAAAATCTAGTATAATATGAATAGGATGTTTGTATAAAAGAAATAACGTAAGTTAATACTGATTTAATAATTATAATGAAAATTATGATATATTAAGTTGAGTAAAAAGTTTCTTCCCATTTTATATGAAGTTTATTTAAATTTAAATACAGTATATATGTTCTATGCCGTCCTGTTATCTTGTAGGTAGTGTCAAGAACACTTTTCAGTAAAAATATTGGAACTTCTGATCAAAAAAGCATAAGAATTCGACTTGGCATTCCTCTCTTGATCTCACTGTCTAAAGAATTTGGAATAGACCAACAAAGTAAGAAATCTGAAGGTGCAAAATCATGTCTATTTGGCAGATGCATTAACACTTTCCAGACCAACTCACTTAGTTTTTACTAAGTGATTAAAGATGTCCGTGATCTAACGTTATCGTGATGAAAGATCACACCCTTTTTATTTATCAATTCCGGCCGCTTCCTCTCAACTTCATTCTTTAACCTCATTAGTTGTTGGTATTAGAGATCTTAATAAATGGTTTTACTCGGCAGTAAAGGCTCATCATAAATAATGCTCTTCCAATCCTATCATACACATCACCATCATCATCACCTTATTTCAAGTTAACCCAGGTTTTTTCACATTCTGTGAAGCCTGTATTTAGGACGTTGGCACGGTTTTTTTTTTTTATAAATACCGCTCAGCACCGCACTACACCTTATATTAAGCACAGTTATAATCCAAGTCAGCGGCATCTGACATTGAACCGAATTTCACTGCTAGTCACCGCTATCATGCTAGCCTGCTTAGGTACCTCTTCATGCCTCTTTTGGAGGACCCAATATCAAACGAAGGGGGAACATACTATCGGGAAAGGCGGTTCCACAGTTCCACGGTACGACAGAAATATGAGTCAGCGAACCTCTTAGTTCGCGATTCGATTGGAGTTACCGTGAAGCTGTGACACCGAAGGAGCGCACGCGTGGTTCTGTTGTGGGAGTCTCGATATAATACAACGTAATATACTTAGCAATCAAGTCATTCTAAGTCGAAATTTCTGCAATTAAATCCTTTTTATCTGGAATTAATATCTTATTCTAGTCAAGTCAAAAACTTATTAATTCGGTTTTTTTTACATTGCCCTTAACATTCGAGTTGCACTGTATATTATACACAATCTAGTATATATACACTATATTTTTACAGGTAAAAATAAAAAATGCTAAACAAGTTATAGACATTTCAGTCTATGTCTTTAAAAGTCAAAGTATAATATGCTCACGCCAGAAGGCTATAATGTAAGTGCGTTTCTATGGAAGAGAACGCGCCCGCGCAGTTGATACATAATGTGTGGTTTTGTCGATCATCTGTGACAGAATAAGTGTGCAAGTTCACGGTAACACGAACCTTGTGCAAATAATAAATATAATAAACCGTCGCTGGCTCAATGTTCTGTTGGAATAGTGAAATGTCTATAGTATATGAAAACAAATAAGAATTCGACTCAAATATCAATCAGCACCACCCATCATATTGCAAGGTATTTATCATCAATCATCATTTTCCATATTTCTGTCTATAAATCCTTAGTGTATTATGCATAAGAATATATGTACAATATACATACGTAAATTGAGTTTTACTATTAAATGTGACATGTACATATTTGAATGTGGGCCAATGCCACATAATAATGTGTTTCATTGAACAAATTCTTCATGAATTAATTATTATTTACTCAATGTCTAGTTTCAGAGATATTGCGTGTTATCATTGATTTTAGGCTTTATTTTAATTACGTAGCTGGGTATTGTGTAATACAAATATACTACATAGTAAAAAGAATATATACATATATGTATATCTTATTTATTCATTATATGTATAAAATATGGCGCTGAAACCAGCATTACACAATAATAGTAAATATGTACATAATATACTTTAAATTAAACAGTATACAATTTTTACCCACCATTTGATCTTATATACTGGAATTTTAAGTTGTTGGCTTTTAGCAATTCAGTAAAAGTAACGGTTGCATAGTGCGCACGCACAAAAATAGAGAGACAGGTAGCCTCATTTGCTTTCGATTTCATTTTATTTTTATACTTAAAGTTAAGCGTTATAGCCATAATCTCACCTGATCTTTAGTGGCGTTATGGCCCAAATTGGTAGACACGCTAAACCTGTGGAGGGACTGACTCTCAAGTGCAACTGCCGGATCACACCTATTGGTATTTGGCAGATTTTAAACTTGAGGGTGATAGCTAGCTAGACGGGCATTAGAAAAAGCCCTACCACCATGCTAAGATTTCTTCATGATGTTTTCCTTCACCGAAAACTCAAGCTCATTTTAATTGGTAGGATTCGAACTCACGACACGACGCGAAGTCGTACACACTACCATAAGCTAGAATCGCTTCAAAAAATTTTTTTCGATGCATACAATTTAGGCTGTCTCCCCTACTCTATGTATAATAATTCTATAACGTTAATTCGTCATAGTAATATTGCAATAAAAGGAAAGTAGGATAGTTTTACACCGAGCGCGAAAAAGATCTATGTATATATATTTATACATATTCTAAAGTATAAACGTTTCTTTTTGTAACAGATAAATTTTACCGATGGATATACCATATTTTGTTTTATAAAACTATCAAATGTAATATTTTATTATGTAATTATGAGTATTAATATATAATTTTTTGTATAATTAAGACTTTAGCGTTTTGGCCATAATCTCACCTGATCTTAAGTGTAGATATGGCTCAAGTTGGTAGACAAGTTAAACCTGTGGAGGAACTGGCTCTCAAGTACAATTGCCGGAACACACATATCAGTGGTCGATTTTCAAAATATTAATGTAACTGGCTGGTTAGCGACCACTCTCGGATTTCGACTAGCACAATATAAAGGTTCAGTATGAGCCTTTGTATTCCAGCATAGTGAACGAGGACCAGGTCTTTTCGCGAAGGTCCGCAACATGATCTCTGGTGTAACCATTTATACAACCTACAAACTGGGCCGTCTACCTTTGTGCTGTCCACTAGCAAACCAAAATGTTACTTAATACTTTTTTTAAATATCTTAACATTTTATGTTGGTTGTATAGTACAAAAGGAATAACTTGGTATAATTATACCGAACGAAAGAAATTCAACTGGAATAAAATTCTCATGCTATTAATTTAATACCTAAACCATGAATATTATTTATACAGATAACAATATTTTACCGGTTCAGTTGACTTTGCGTCGAGTATAATAATACATATTAATACGTATAATTTGAATATATATATAAAAAGTTAACATTGCAATTGATTCATCATCACCCAACACATCATGGTCAGACGAATCTTTGAAAAGTCTTATAGTTTAGAAAATCAAAAACTGCACGCCTCATAACGTAACTACAATTGAATGATATGATATGATAGATATAAGCCTTCATTTTAAATAGGAAGAAATAGTCCAATGTCATTCTAGAAATGGTCCCAATACATTGAGTTTTTGGATGTAATTGTTACACATTAAATATACAAAGACAGCCAGTTGTCCACGAAAAAATTTTTTCGAGAACTTTTGTTTATTATATAATGAAATAAATGCATTTAAATATCATCTAGCGTGATAGTGTATTTCTCTGGATAATAAAACATTTGCATAGCCGTAAAAATAAAATATCTATAATTGTACAAATTATATAATCTAATCGTGCGAAACCTCGAAGGGAAGACTAGTATTATACACGTATCTTACTTCTACCGCATACATTTAACGATAAGTATTGTTCATTAGATATTTCAACTTTGTTGAACAAGCATCTATAGTTTCAGCTGTCGAGTACATTTATTCGAGAAATAATGGTGTCATCATGTATATGGGCACCACGGAACTTAACAGAAATCTGTCCGGAACAAAATGCATCACTAACACAATGCTCTTCGGTTGGCTACATGTATTTGGCATTGTTAATGCAATTGTACGGTAATTCGATCGATAAGAAAACATTTGAAAATTCTTGTTCGGTTGTGGGTAACGGAAACGGATCGTGTATTTTGGGATCATCTGCTAACCCATACGGCAGTAATTATAATGATCCAGAGGCTGTTAATTCTCAATCGAAGGAGACAAACGCCAGAAAAGGCACCTGTACCAAGAAGAAAGGCAACAGAATAGAAAAATATGACTTTATTATTGTCGGTGCTGGCTCTGCGGGGTGTGTGGTGGCGAATCGTCTCTCTGAAATAAGGAAATGGAAGGTATTATTTATAGTTTTTTAAAATTGCAAGTCCATTAATAATATTAGGGGGTATTCTGGTTTAGTTATTTGAAATTTCGATATTTTTTTCCTATTTTATTTATTATTTGGGAAACAGAGTTATTTATCCTTATAAATATATACTCAATAAAATATCATATTCCAATGAAGTTTCCGCATTTGTTACAAACACATACAATGTCAAACGTACTATATCATTTAAATCTATTTAATATTAAAAATAAAATTATATGTGGTAAAGAAAAAAACACAACTACAAGAACATTAGCATGAAATTCAGAAAAAAAATATAATTTATTCTGTAATAATAAAATAAACTAATAAAATTATGTTAATTACAGAAACAAAACCATTTTCACTCTTTGTTTGGATACAGCTTAAATCTTCAAAACCTTGAATTATTTTCCGAGTAACAGCAACTTATATTATGGTTGACCTTACTTTGAAATCGGAAATAAATATGTCTATTTTGTTGGATCAACTGTACGTGGAAATATAGAAATAAATAAATAAATCTCTCAGAACCATATTAATATTATCAGAGCTAGAAAAACCTAGTAACTTCGGACTATATAAAATATCAATAAAATTTCAGTATAAAATAGCTATATGAAAATAAAGAAAATTTAATTATGGTGGTTGCCTTCCAGAAAGTGGATATGGGGCTGTCTTTCTTTTCACCGTATATTTCTATGAGATATATCGCCACGTCCGTCATCGAAAATAATAAAAGACTGGGGCGGCCGTGTACTGCTAAATCTATTACAGCAAGAATCTGCCGAAATTTCATAAGGAGCCTTAGCGATAAATGTAGATTTGCTGTGCTTTAGGCATTTTGAAATACTCATATTTTTTATGAAAACATTTCCATGATCGAACTATAGAGCAATAACATTGAGTATATTCATAGCTTTAAAGTAAATTGGAAGGGATATGATACAATATGGTTATAGTTGGTCATGGTTTAGTGAGAGGTATCATATGAAGTAGTCACAAAAATACATTTTTGTAAAAAGCATTGAAGAGTCCAGCCAAAGTGTATCCAAAAACCAGTAAGATCGTCTTGTGAAACGTTTGAACAACACATATTTATGGTACATTATGGAATCACCAAAAACATATTTGTTACATGAGACAAAGTTATGGCCAATCAATTCCGCCCGGTCATACAAAGTAGCGGCTTTGGACAAAGTTATGCCCGCATCAATTACATATTATTAAAATATACTTATTGATAATAGATGTATAATGGATTTTGCAGATTCTCCTACTTGAAGCAGGTACAGAAGAGCCAGATGTTACAAGTGTCCCTGGTATTGCACCAAGTTTAGGTTCTTCTAGTATAGACTGGAAATACCAAACTCAGCCGGAAGACATGACATGTAGAGCTAAGAGAGGACGAAAGTGTTCTTGGATACGGTGAGTTGGTAAATTAATTGATCAGTGTCGATATTATATCCAACTTCTTGTACCCAAACTGTAGAAGTTATAATTTTTTATAAATTTTATTAAGAACTCTAAATGTAACTTATTAAACATATAGAATCACCAATAATTTTAATAATAACAGTTATTTCTTAGGAAAATAGTATTGCTGCTTTGGTAAAGTTACATTGGAGTCTTTGATACTAAACTACCAAGATAAAGCTAACAACGCATATTCAGGTTAATAAAAGTCAATAGAGAAACTTTTTCAATTCACTAATTTTCTACAGAACTTGAATTGAAATTGTTTGAGTTATCCATCCATTGCATTACTACATAAGGAAAAATTACAGAGGTAAAACTATGGGAGGATCTAGCGCTGTTAACTACATGGTATATATGAGAGGCAATAAAAAAGACTACGACGGAATGGCTGAGCGTGGCAACTATGGATGGAGTTACGACGAGGTATCTCAGTTTGATATATAAAATACAAACTAAAGTTCTAATATAGTTTATGTCATATAGTTTAGAATTTAATTAATTTTATGTAACAATTTTCAGGTGTTGCCGTACTTTAAGAAAGCTGAAAATAATAAAAACATTGAAGCATACGATAAATATTATCACTCTGTTGGAGGACCACTTAACGTCGAAAGATTTCCGCATACTGATGAAGCTGGCTTAATGCTTGTTGAAGCGTTTAAAGAAAAAGGCTTACCAATAACAGATTTTAACGGTGAAAATCAATTAGGAACAAATATAGCACAATCAACATCGAAAAATGGTCAAAGATTGTCAACAAATGCAGCTTATATAAGACCTATACGTAGTAAAAGACAAAATATTAATATCATGTCCAATGCGTTAGTTATAAAAGTTCTTATCGACTCGATAACAAAATCAGCTTATGGAGTTAAATATATTAAAAATGGGTCGTTAATAATTGCGCATGCACGAAAGGAGGTTATTGTTAGTAGTGGTACTATTAATTCACCAAAAATTTTAATGTTGTCCGGTGTGGGACCTAAAGATCATTTAACTACTTTAAATATACCAGTTCTTGCTGATTTGAGTGTAGGACGCAATTTGCAAGACCACGTCACTACAGATGCTCTTATAATTTCGTTATCTAACAAAACTTCTACAATGGTAAACGGTAGTCAACTCATGTGTGAAGTACGTCGTTATCATAATCAATGCCCCAAGAAAAGCGGGCCGTTATCAGGAATTGGTACGGTATCAGCTATTGCGTTTATTAAAACAACATTATCTAATTCAGATGCCCCAGACATACAATTCCATTTTAATGGATGCAATGTCCGAGACTTTTATTCAGATCCTACAACATATCTTGCAACAAATATATTTCCGTTAAGTTTTTATGACGGATTATCTTGTAAACCATTATTGTTAACTCCAAAAAGTCGTGGATTTATATTACTTAATGAAACAGATCCTGTAAATGAACCACCATTGATATATCCTCGATTTTTTATGGCAAACGAAGACCTCGATATTCTAAAGCAAGCATTCAAGTTTGCCATAACCTTAGAAAATACGGAAGCATTTAAAAATTATGGTGCCAGTTTTGTAAAAGAACCCGTTAAAGCGTGTTCAGATTACGTTTGGGGATCAGATGAATACATAACATGTATATACATACACTACACTACAACAATTTACCATCCCGTCGGAACATGCAAAATGGGTCCCATAGGCGACAAGGCCGCAGTGGTAGATCCCAGATTACGTGTATATGGAGTTCGAAATTTAAGAGTAGTTGATGCTTCAATTATCGATAAGATTGTTAGAGGTAATACGAATGCACCAACTATAATGATAGCTGAGAAAGCTTCAGATATGATAAAGAAATACTGGCTACATTAATTATTGATGTACAAAAAAAATCACGTACTATAATAAAATTTCCAGTTTCCGCATAGCATGAGAAAATTCTTAATTGGGTTAAATTATGAATCAAATTCAAAACCATTAATTAATAACTAAAAAAATATTTTTACTGTTAATGTACATATATGCATTATTTATGGCTTATCATATAAAATGATGGTGTGCAATACTTTTGTTTTTGTTCTCGTCCTAAAAGATTTGTCGGGTATTTTTATGTTCTTTTCAAGTCACTGAGAAAGTCCTTGTATATTCTAAACTGCGCTGTTGTTGATATCCAAGACTTCTTTTTGTTTTCTTACTAATTTTCTTTTAGATTTCATACATAAAAATACTTGTGACCTTTAATTTTTAACTTAGGCACTTACACGTGTAAATATTTTTAGTTCAATATTTTGTTAGTCTGTAACAGTAGATCTAGGCAGTTAAAAGTTAACACCTTGGCTGCGGCAAGTAAAATCACAAACCTCCATCTGGTGAGGCCGCGAGTCGAAATGCGCCCCTAACGATATTTCAGCTAGTGCATAGCAGGTCTTTCTTTACCCACCAGCACTAGCTTAGATTAAAATGTTATAACTTTGCGAAAATATGAAGTATACATTTTGTTTGCACTATTAGAATAACCTTGAACCCAACTTCCTTATATTCGATTCGCCCCGAGATTTACCAAACAGGAAATGAGAAATAAACCAGGGAAAGCAGCGGGCCGATATCGACCTGAACCGCACTAGAAAGTATTTTTGGTACTGATTGGACAGACAAAAGTAAGGGAATATCGAAAACAAAACAGAATTATCGTAAACGAAATAAAAATAGTTTACTTATGCCTGTCTTTAAATGTAAATCCAGTACACAAAGTACAATAGAATATACCAACAAATTAAAAATATACATTAGTAATTTTCCAATGTAAACGCAAACCAATAAATCTAATACCTAAAATGGTTTCTAAAGCACACATATTTATATATAGACTAAAAATGAAAAATAAAATAAAAGTAGACGAATTATAATATATTTATATTAAAATAATTAACCAATAATTAATTAATAAGAGACTATGCCATCAATGCCTCATCTAGTTAAAATTAAAATTAATTCATGTCTCTATGTTTTTCCTTGGCAAGGATCGAGATTCTTACGGTTTATGCATTTTATTTGTTTACCCACATCATTGTTATTATTCCTTTTTTGTTTTGTAATTTAGTTGCGTATAAAAATATTATTGATCTAAATATTAATTTTAGTTTGAAGCATTTGTTTTACAGTAAGTGGATGATGTAATTCTTTCTAGAAAAATAAAGTTATTCTTAAACCTAAATTCAAAAGTTAAGATAGAACCCTTTAAACTGTAAAGCGAGGTAGTTTTTGATAAACACGATTTCAGATTGCCATAGTGTAAGACCGTAATTTGATTGCATATGTTACCTGTGTCTAGGACTCTATACACGGAAGTCCTAGTATTTTTGTACCTCACTTCATCTTGACTTTTCTATTTTTTTTTTTATACTGTTCTTGTCATCGTTAATTATATCGAAAAAAAAAACGCTACGTCAGATCAGCTACATAACACAAAACTAATTGGCGGGACATACTCTCTGTATGGCATCGGGTGGCTGGCTGCCTATTGTGACGGCAGGCCATAATAGGCCCACTGCCGCACTGAGCACATATATTTATCTGCCAGTGCGTGATAGGCCGAAAAGGGCCTATAATGGTAATACTTAAAGGTATATAAAGGGTGTACTGGTAAACACGTTTAGCCTATGGAGGAACTGGCTCTTAAGTGCAACTGCCGCAACTCACCTACTGGTATTTGGCGGCAGATTTTCAATTTGAGGGTGGTTGGTATCCAGACGGGCATTAGCGAAATGATGGTAAGTGGTAGGTGGTAGGTGGTAGGTGGTAGGTGGTAGGTGGTAGGTGGTAGGTGGTAGGTGGTAGGTGGTAGGTGGTAGGTGGTAGGTGGTAGGTGGTAGGTGGTAGGTGGTAGGTGGTAGGTGGTAGGTGGTAGGTGGTAGGTGGTAGGTGGTAGGTGGTAGGTGGTAGGTGGTAGGTGGTAGGGCCACCAGGCTATAGTTTCCTCACGTTGTTTTCCTTCACCGCAAGCTCAAGCTCATTGTAGGTAGTTGGATTCAAACTCACGACCCTTGACACGCAGTCGTACACACTACCACTGAGTTATCATCGCTTATTTCTAATAGCTTAATAATATGTTTTATATTATTTATAGATTATTCATATTTATTCAAGGACACTCATAAATAGCAAAATGGGTTTAATTTTCACTATGTCTACAGGTAAGTATTAGAGTAAGTAAGGATAAGTTTTCGGAATTTGGTATTTTAACTTTGCCCTCCCAATATATTCTTGATAATTTAATGTATGACCGCAAAAACTTACAAAAGCTAGATTTCATTAAAGACCGCCATAATTTGAATACTAGAAATCGGGATAAACTGGTCCCTCCCTGTTTTAGACTGAGTAAGACAAGTAACAGTTTTTTAGGTAATAGTGTCGGGTTTAATAATAAAGTCCCAAAGCACATTACTGAATTGCCGGACAGTAGGTTCAAGAACCATGTCAAACGGGTTTTGATGTCAAAAGGCTATTATAGAGTGAATCAATATGTGAGCGATCGTGATGTCTGGAATTGACGCCCCTCTCTGTACATCCGCTAATAACTACTGCAACACATTAAATTATTGTTTATAAGCATAAGAATAAGTCTTAAAAAATGCAGATCGAGTTTCTTGCCGGTTCTTCTCGATGTCTGCGTTACTTTCTGAACCGGCAGTAATTTTTGACGTTCATAAGCGCCTTCGTAAGGGCCTAAATTGCATAAAGATTTTTTGATTTGATTTGATTGATCAAAATTGATTGACAAAATCAATACTAACATGAGCAGAGGTGGGAGTAAAAACCAGTAATCCTTACTAATATTATAACGCGAAAGTGCGTTTGTTTGTTACACTTTCATGCCCAAACTACTGAATCGAATATGATGAATTTACTTAATGATGATATTACAATAGAGGTAAATGGGAACTTGAAACTGGTTATAGGCTCCTTTTTCTCGCGGAAAGGGAAGTGGGGTATAGAGTAGGATAAAGTTTGTATTGCGTCATCCGATTTGTCTGACAAAATTCAAAATTAACGCGAGTGTATCCGCTAGTTATTTATACATATAAGTTATGTATTAGCCTTTTCACTTCTTTTCAGATAGCAACTGATACGCAACATAAAGGCTGACGTAGTAACAAATAAGGCTTCTTCGACATAATTAATATTTAAGTCGCAATATGATACTTGATTAAATACATAATTAAAATTATAATGCAAATTTTGCATTAATTTTGCAGTTTCGTTTCTTTTGTTTAAAACATCTTTAAATAAAAATGATGTACATGTCATTTTTAGTATCGAAATTCACTATTAAATGTTCATTATTTTGATAGACTGTGTCAAAATAGCACCGGTAATTAATAGTTGACCAGTAATGAATAAACTGAAATACTAAATAATGGATTGGATACCGGCGAATATATCTGAAGTATGTCTGGAACAAACTGCACCATTAACGCAATGCTCTTCCGTCGGTTTTATGTATTTGGCATTGTTGGTTCAATTATACGGAAGATCCAACGATACCAAAGCATATGAAAATACCTCATATACTGTCGAGTCGTCAGCTGACACAAACGAAAGAAATTATAACGAGCAAGAAGAAAGTGACAGTGATGAATCGAAAGAGAAAACAAACAAAAAAATTATCTGTGAAAAGACAGATGGAAATGTAGTTATAGAGTATGATTTTATTATTGTTGGAGCTGGTTCTGCTGGCTGTGTGATGGCGAATCGTCTATATGAAGTCGAGGAATGGAAGGTATCATTTTATAAAATTTAGCAATTTTTTACATTAACTTCATACTTTTAGTTAAAAAATTACCTTTATTTTAAAACATTTTCTATATTACCGTACCTTTTTTATAAACTAGTATCATTAACTTTTTCAGAATCCAAACTAATATCAAAAATGTGAAAGTGAGTTTGTTTATTACACTTTCACGCTTAACCGCTGAACCAATTATGATGAATTTTGGTATATCGATTGGTAACCTGGAAACGGTTATAGGCTAGTCAAGGCCTAGGCGTTATGGCCACAATCCCACCTAATAATAAGTGACGATTTGGCCATATATAGTGGATACGTAAGCCTAAGTGAGAGACTGGCTCACAAGTGCAACTGCCGGAACACACTTAAAGGAGTAGATTTGCAACTTGTAGCTAGCCAGGAGAGCATTAGAAAAAGCCCTACCACTATGCTATGGTTTATCACGATATTTTCTCTCACCGAAAGCTCCAGCTCATTGTAAGTGGATTCGAACTCACTTCCCTTGACGCTGCCTCCATACACACTACCATCATCGCTTCGAAAATCTTCGCTGGTATGTAAAAGAATAGATAAGTGTTCCACAAGTTTTGTCAACCAATGCATAGAGGGTAAAGTGTTCTGTTTCTACATCTTTAGGGAATACATCACACAAATCTGTTTTTTTACCTTATGTTTAAAGTAATTATTAATAGGTAAAGGTACATTTTTTTATTTCAATAATTAAGAATGCGATTTTGGTAGCGGGAGACCCAGAGATTTCTTCTAAGTGCGGCGGTAGACATTGCCGTGTTCTGTAATTTTCAAACTGTGACTACAAATATGACAACCGTAGCTATGGTTATGATAGAATTACATATTAGAATTAGTTATTGTACATTAAAGTAGATTGGAATGCAAGATTTTACTACGATTTTCTGTTAAAAATTAATACGATTATTCAAATTCACACAAAAGTATTCCTTCAAAAAGTAATAGTTATAATAATTTTAGTCAGGTAAAAACAAAATAATGTATTTTTTTTTCGTAATTATGTAGTTTAATTTATTATTTATAATTTTTTACTGAAATGTAAACGGGTAATTTTTAAACCCATAAAATGAAACATTTTATTTAGTTTTTTTTTTTCAAATTTGTTATAATTTTAAATAAAGTTTTAATTACAAATAATAGATTATTGATGTTTTTATTAGTGTTTTATTATTTTTCTTTTTCTTATAAAGTACTTAATACATGTAGGCCTCGTTTTCTAAGTTCTATTTTAAATATAAAAAAAGAAAAATTTATAACAAGCTAAAACAAAACAGTATACTGTGATATGTAATGGTTTTATATAATTGTCAACTGAAAATAAGAGTACTTATTCAAATTATTAAGCCCCACGGCGATCTGTTGCCTTGCTGGGACTACGTAGATTCAATCAATATTAACTCCAAACCAGAAATGTCTAATATATATTTACAGCATCTTACAACACAGTATTAAAGCGTCCAAATCCTAGAAATACATTAGCTATTCCTTGTACATAATACATACATTAACTATTCCTTATTTTTAATTAAATTTAAAAGGTGCAGGTGCAGAAGAACCAGATATTACAAGTATCCCTGGTGTCGCCTCAACTCTACTTGGATCTAGTATAGACTGGAATTTTAAAACACAGCCCGAAGAGATGACCTGTAGAGCTCAGTCGGAACAAATGTGTTCTTGGTTTAGGTTTGTTTATACACCTTATAATTTAATATATGTACACATGAAAGTGACATTCTAATTGTGTCCTTATTAAAACTGTTGTGTAATAATACATACAAGCAAATCTAAAAAACTGAAACGGTTGTAATGTAGTTTTCTTCTTATATCGTGTTTTTTTATGATTCTTAGTTAAATTAGTTTCATTACCAAATAGATTAATCAAAACGATAGTCTCATTATTACGTTTAATCCTAAATATTAAAATAAACAAATTCTTGTTTGTTTTAATATTTAAAAAACAAAATAGGTAACAAATGTACCAAAAGCCAACGGTATAAAAGCAAACACATTCTACGAGCTACTAAATGACTTGAATGGGAATGGCTACGTAGTGAACGTATACGCGGTCGAAACGGAAGCAAGAGGTATACCAGCAAAATCTCTCTATTATTCTAAAAAAGATCTTGGCCTGTCTATGGTTGCAATAAGTTTTATAATCGAATATGTCTCTAAAGCTGCGCTAGCAGGCTTCTACCAAATTTGGCTGGATAGAGAGAGAAACATGAGTAGTGAAGGTGAGTGTAGACGCGCGTAGGAAAGGGGCCCATTAGACTTACATCCGTGTCATAAGTCTCGGGAACTGCTTGAAATTTCACTCTCTTCTACGTGATGGAGCCGGCACCTGCACGGTAAATACATGGATAGCTAAGAAGTTTGTCTCTCTAAACTTTTTGCTAATTGTAAGTATAAATTGTAACCAGTAAAATATTTATTGTCAGTTAAAAACTTCTAAAATAGTCATTAATTATTATAACGAAATAAGAAATTTATTTTAAATATGGTAATTTTATAAAACCCCATACCGTGCTAAGCGACCACAAATATTTATTTAAAAGATTCCTGATAAATTATTAACTTACTGGAACGAAATAGTATTTACACAGCTTTACAGTGATCAAAATTAACTTGAATGAATGCATATATTATAAGAAACCTCTCTAGGGAGACAATAAATATATTTTACTAACAAAAAATCACAAGGATTATAAGAAAAACACTAAAATATTTTTCGCAGTCATATAATTTGTTAATAAAGCATACATTTTCAGCGGTAAAACTATGGGCGGATCTACCGCCATAAACTCTATGGTGTACATGAGGGCCACAGATAAGATTACGACGGATGGGCTGAGCGTGGTAATTATGGATGGAGCTATGACGAGGTACATCATTTTGCAACAAAAAAAAATATAATTTTCTTTTAATACAAAATTTATAATTGATAATTAACTTGTAATATTTTTAAGGTACTTCCATATTTCAAAAAAGCTGAAAATAAACAAAATATTGACTCACTTGATGTATACTACCTTTCTGTTGGAGGACCACTTAACGTTGAAAGATTACCATATAGTGATAAAAACAATGTGATGCTTGTTGACGCGTTCAATGAAATGGGGTTCCCTATAACAGATTTTAATGATGAAAATCAATTAGGAACCAATATTGTGCAAACGACATCGAAAAATGGACAACGAATGTCTACAAATAAGGCTTATATAAAAACTATACATAATAAAATATAAAATATTAATGTTGTTCCCGAAGCTTATGTAACTAAAGTTCTCATTGACCCCCTAACAAAATCAATCAGCCTATGGAGTTAAATATATTAAAAACGGAATATGCGTATGGCCGAAAAGAGGTTATTATTAGTAGTGGCGCATTCAATTCTCCAAAACTTTTAATGTTGTCTGGCGTAGGACCTAAAGATCATTTAACTACTCTGAATATACCAGTTATTGCTGATTTGAGTGTAGGACGCAACTTGCAAGATCACGTCACTGCAGATGGCCTTATAATTGCATTGTCTAATAAGACATCTACAATGGTAAACAGCACCCAACTCCTGAATGAAGTAGACCAATATAACAAAGAAAAAAGTGGACCGCTATCAGGAATTGGTACAGTAACAGCTGTAGCATTCATGAAAACAATATTATCTACCTCAACTGCACCAGATATACAGTTCCATTTCACAGGTTGCAACGTACCAGAGTTTTATTCAGACCCCACTACATACATATCTACAAACATATTTCCAATGAGTTTTTATAACGGCTTATTTTGTAAACCCATATTATTAGTCTCAAATAGTCGTGGCTATATATTACTTAATCAAACTGACCCTGTATATGGATCACCGCTGATATACCCTAGATTTTTCACGGTACAAGAAGATTTAGATATTATAAAAGAAGCAGTAAAATTTGTTATAAGTTTAGAAAATACAGAAGCTTTTTAAACTAGTGGTGCTAGTTTTGTAAAAGAACCCGTTCAAGCGTGTTCAGATTACGTTTGGGGATCAGATGAATACATAACTTGCATATATACACACTACACTGCAACAATTTATCATCCTGTTGGAAAATGCAAGATGGGTCCTATAGGCGACAAGGACGCAGTGGTAGATCCTAGGTTACGTGTATATGGAGTTCAAAATTTTAGAGTGGTTGATGCATCAATTATGGACAAGATTGTTAGAGGTAATACGAATGCACCAACCATAATGATTGCTGAGAAAGCTTCAGATGTGATAATAGAGGACTGGCAACATGGATTTAATCAAATATAAATGTAATTTCCGTTCTATAATTAAAAATTTCGTTGTAAAATTACTTATTAAGAAATTATTCGAATGCTGTTAAAATACCCGCACAGAAAGCAAGTTAAATGTTTGTATTTGTGAACTAGAATTTGTAAATGATACGTTTTCTCTCGGTATATTTTCGGTAACAGTTTTGGCAACGTGTGTAATATTTTATAAAATGTACATCTTTTAAAATTTACTATTATTTGTGTCAAATTTTTCATTGGTTATGTAAGTATATAAACTATATATTTTATTCTAATGTTTTTTAATTAACTCCGTAAGGCCAGGGTTAGTGTATAGGAATTATTTCCAATTATAGTAGATTTCCCAGTATTGATTCAACTTGATTTACATTCCAGACGTATTTTGTTTCACAGCTAACCCTAGCAAAACATAAGTACGCATAATAAAGCATTGAATAATATTTTTTATATCTTCATTGTGTATGATATTGACGTACAATATTAAATTAATACAATATAAAAAATGTATACTAATATTAATAAATAGTAGCACGAAATAGGAAGACATGTGTCACTTAATCTATAGCTGAATAAGTTTCGAATAATTTATATCATTTAATTGTTATTGTAAATTTAAATAACTAACTTTGATGATATATAAATGTATACTAGCCAATGCCCGCAACTTCATTCACGATATTTCCGTTATGTGATCGGAAAAGTAGTTATTATTGCCATTTATAATACGTAGAACTGTGTATCACCTTAGTACAAAACTAAACCTAATGGAGAACTCGCACTCAAGAGAAGCTACCAGAAAGTGTTTATAGATACTTGGTGACACATTTCCACTTCAATGTTGAATGTCCAGTTAAATCTGTATATTATAGAGAAAGATTTAGAATAAAACATGAAATCTACGTACACATATTACAAGTGAATGCCAATAAAATCATGGGTATTATAAAGACAAGAAATAAATTCGCAGAGTATCCAAAATACATTAGAAAAAAGAAACAAATAACAAAATGATAGGTGTAAGTGTAATAATCACTTTAAAAAGTCGTAAAGCTTAAAACTGGAACTGTAAACTAGAATAAGTTTAAAATAAATAAATAGTAATTAACCACATAGATAAGACTGAACATGAACCAAACGATCTCTGATGTAAGAGGATATGAAAATAGATAGAGAAATATACAGTTGAATGTAGTTAACCAGATGGGTATTAATTAGTCAATGACCTACCATTACAGTATGCTTTCACCAGGTCATTTCTCTTCACCGCAGTCTACCTTAATTGTAGACATTCAATTTATATATTCGAGTTTTCTGTCTCTTTACTATTTTAGTGTATTTTTACTTCACTAATCTACCAACTGACGTATATAGTAAACCTTAAATTTTAATATCATCAAATATTACATCGAGTTGTTCAAGAAGTAGAAAACGAAGGCGTTGTTGAGCAAGTGTAAAAATTGAATAAAATAAATTAATATGTTTATCGCTTACGCATATTCCAGACATATTTATATGTAGATTAATCTCCCAATACAATAGATATAAACTATAACATCTGAGCATACAAAATTTGCAATAACACATGACGTCACAAAAATGTTTTTTTATTATCTTTATAGTTCTTTATAGTTTAGCGTTATGGCCATAATCTCATCTTATGTTAAGCAACGATACGGCCCGAGTTGGGAGACACCCTAAACTTGTGAAGGGACTGGGTCTCAAGTGCAACTGCCGGAAAACACCTGTTAGAAAAAGAAACCCACCACCGGCGTTAGAAAAAGCCCTACCCACCATAAATGTATAAACGCATTTATTTTTATATTATATATTAGGTGTTGTAAATATAATACCTGGCATATAAACAAAGAAAGACTTTAGTTTAGGAAGTTAGTTCACACTCTTAGTCCACGTTATGTTTGAATATTTTTATTTAGGAGTATAATACGTGAGAAGGTTTTAATGTACAACCTACTTTCAATATTTTATTCATCACTTTCAAATTAAATTTCACTATTAATTAAATATATTAATAATCTATATGCTTTTTAAATCTTAGTTGAAGACGCATATGCCGTTAGTACACCCCCATTATCTGCTTCCATAAACCATTGAGACGGAAACAATTTGTAGGCAACACTCTTCGTTCTCAATTCAAAATAAAGTCCAAATTATTTTGAACTCTCGTTTACACAACTATTTAAATTTATTTTTATTAAATTAATACCTACTGACAAATCTTTTATTTAATTATAAACTCATCAGACAATTTAAATTTTGTATATTCGTCGATCTGACTATAGAACATAGAATGAAACAGTTGAAAGAATAGTGCTTCTGAGTGAGACGATTGTGAAGATGGGCATCTTATGTAACTAGAATGGATAAAAATAGCATTAAATAAATTTGTAAGTAAAAGATATCAAAAAGTATTTGACATATATTAACTTAGTATGGAAATGTTATGATGAGAAATAAAAGTCATGAAACTGAAAAAATATTAAGTACGAATATAGATGAAATAAAGGTGGGGAATAAAGGGTGGGAATATCGAAGGTATGAATAAATTGTATTAGTATTCATATAAGTGTGAAATTTGAAAACACAGAGTCGATAAAATGGAGTCGAAGAATAAAACTTATTTTTCAGTTCAACGCGGAGTGGAATAAAAAAAGACAGATATTTTCTACCCTTATACATCTTCTGCTTAAATCTCTAAAACTCAACAATTATCGTTTATAAGTAGAATATCAAATTTAGCATATGAATACCAAAACAAAGCTAATTTGATAGAAACGATACTAGTAACCAACCGAGAGGTCTTCATAAATTGGTCATATTAAAATTTTTACAGCGTAGTTGAAGACTTGAAGTTCATCAAAGAGCTATAAATAAACAGACTCAAACCCGAATTACTGGATTTGAACGTATAAACATTGTTTTATACTTCGATTACATTAAATGGTGCTGTAAAAAGTTTGTCTACATTCTAAATAGTAACGATGATTACTTCATATTGCCTTTGATAATGTGGACAGACTTTATCTTTACCGCAAGCGGTTTCATCAATAAATATTTGTGTCTAAAATTCAAGAATCTTCATAAATCTGTAAAATATTAACCATTTTTTTGTTACTGTGTTTGCAGTAAAGTTATGCTCACTGTTTGTTTTTCTGAAGGTCTTTTCACACTGCTAAATGACAAAATTGGTACCTACTGAGGAATTTTTTTTTATCACGTAGGTATAATTTATTGACGTATTTCCCTCTTCTATTTGTAGTGCTGGTTACGGGAGGGGTTTATGGAAGCTATGGGTCTAAGTAGTAATACCCATTAAAATCCAAGGGCGGCCCTGTATTCTCCTTTTAATTAACAGATACCAGGAATGAGTTGCCTATTCATTTAAGTAAATTGACGACATAAACAATATAACTTGATAATTATTTATTTATACTCATACCTAAGGCATGAGATTTTTAGTAATTATATGTATTAAAACCCCTAATGTATTTTGGACCACTCTAAAGACGAAAGTGCGTGCGCTACATTTGGTATCTGCATGTGATTAATGAAGGCGTTACTTTGCAGAAATCCATCATTAAGTGTTGAAGTGTATATTCCTTTGCACTTTCGCTTAAAATCCATTGGTCGCTGACGGTTGACCCGACGCTAGTGGATGGCGGGATCAAATGTAGGTACGTGGCACAATCGATTACATGTGTTTCGGTCTGTCACGGAGCATCCTCAGATCTATATTGACTATTTCGGACCGCCCCCTACCCTCCTCCTGCATCGATCGATGCGACATCCCAAAACCCAAAGTACAATACATCAAAATAATATACACTTCAACATTTGGTATCTCTATTACACTTTTGTTAGGGCAGATGCATTAAAAACTAGACACATTATTTTTTATATGTTATGTTTTTATAGTTATGTCAACTTTGTAAAGTATTAATATATTACAATTTTCATTTGGTTTTAAGGCCATACATAACCAACAACTGAATATTGAACTGCGAACATTTGAACAATGTTTCAATTTGCAAAAAAACTTCACAAGTACTTTCCAATATAAGAAATTATGTTCATCGTTAATATCTCTCGAATACGGTGCGAATCTAAACTCTTTTATAGTTATTCTCAGTAAAAAGCCTAACTGTTAAGTTTGCCTTACAGTATAAAGAATTTAAGCACTTAAACTTCATAGAATTTCTATTGAAATCCTATCAACGATAAAAACTACTTTATTTAAATATTACAATGTAATACTATGTTAGTTTATTATGAAGTTTGCCGACCCTGATTTCTGTCGGACAGTGAAGTTCTGAAATCTTCTCCTTGTCGACGTATTCCCTCTTTCCTATTACATGGAGTCCTTCAAAAGAGGTGAAGAGATGTCTAAGCAGCATGACAGCGTTGACTGGCTGTGAATTTTGATTCATTGTTAGTTGTCGCTGATTTGGATTGTACTGCACTTAACATTCAGGTGCAGCACAGACACTATGCTACACAACATAATAAAAAAACATCATAATGAAACAAAAGCATAATAGCATAATGGTAGGGTTTTTTCTAATACCTGGCTGGCTAGCTACCACCTTCAAGTTGAAAATCTATCGTCAAATACATATAGGTGTGTTCCGGCAGTTGCACTTGTGAGCCAGGCCCTTCAAGTTAAAGTGTCCACCATCTTGGGCCATGTCGTCACTTAATATCAAGTGAGAATGTGGCTATGACGCTAAATCTTAACTATATAAAACCTTAACTTTAACAAAAACCTTAACAAAAAAAACTTGGGAAACAGCTAATCCAAAAGAGTGACAGTTTCGAGATTATGTACATTTTTTTTTAGTAATGTGATTCTTGGGCCCGTTCCATGTGACAGAAATCACCTCGTTCTTTACTAAGGACACACTATTTAATAGCCTAAACATATATCTCATCCATTAATAATGGTTATCCTCAGGAGACCTTCATCGTTCTGTGCCTCTTATAAACTTAAAAACAGATTCAATTTTATATCATACAGGTTATGCATAGTCATATTTATATAAAAATCTTGAATTTTCATTTTTATTTATCAAACACTAACGCACCACTCTATTACAAAATATCAGGTTTCGATAGCAGTCTCTATCGAGGTGATATGGACTCTGTTATTGAACCCAAACTTATAAAAATGGGATATCGTCTATTATGAATAACATTATGAATGCGAAAGTAAGTTCCTTTGTTTGTTTGTTACTATTTCATGTTTAAACCGCTGAATCGATTATAATGAATTTTGCTATATAGCAAATGCGATAGATGGAAACCTGAATACGGTGATAGGCTACTTATTATCATGAAAGTCTCATTTGAAGTGAAGTAAATCGAGGAATAAACTTTGTATGAAACTTTGTATTGCGTCATCTCATTTGTCTGACAAAGTTAATATTAACGCAAGCGAAGTAGCTGATAAAACCTACTTATTTATACAAATATGTTAATTTTTTGCATTTTCACTTCTTGTCCGATGGCAACTGATATGCAAAACAAAAGCCTGACGTAGTAGCAAATGAGGCTGCTTCGACTTAAATAATATTGAACTAGCTACATAATACTTGATGAAATAATGAAAATTATAATGCAAATTTTTTACCGGTTTTTTTTTTTTGTGTTTAAACTAAAACACTTTTAAATAAGAATGGCTTAAATGTCATTTTTAGTAACGTAATTCATTTCGAAATGTTCATTATTTTGGTAGACTCTGACAAAATAGCACCGGTACTGAATAGTTGACCAGTAATCAACAAATTTAAATACTAAATAATGGTGTCACAGAATTGGACACCCGCGAATATATCTGAAATATGTTTGGAACAAACGGCACCATTATCACAATGCTCTTCCATCGGATTTATGTATTTAGCAATGTTGGCTCAATTATACGGAAAACCAGTCCACACGAAAATATATGAAAAATCAAATCCGGAAGTTCAATCAGAATCACTTCCTGATCCAAACAAAAGAAATTATAATGAACAAGAAGATATTACCACTGCTGAATCGAAAAACCAGAGAAACAAAAAAATAAATTGCAGAAATATAGTCGAAAAGTATGATTTTATTATTGTCGGAGCTGGTTCTGCAGGATGTGTGGTGGCGAATCGTCTATCTGAAGTCAAAGAATGGAAGGTATTATTTACAATAAATATATTAGATTGTGGACAATTTTATACTTTTGTAATAACTCACTATTCTCAAAATCATTTACATATACAATTATGATTTACAAGTATGATCAAGTTTTTACAAACCCTATATATTTTATTCGCTAAATCATTAATTTATTTGCTCGGTAAACTAATAGTATTCTACGTGATAGTATGTAGCATAGTCCAAGAACAGTTTTACTGTCAAAAGATTAGTATATATATACAATATTCACCGCAGTATAAGTCAGGTATGATCTTACCCCAAAACTTATTATTTCGGAGGATGCAAAACTATCACTTTTTATAATCTTCAGAGAATATATCCCGCCAATTTGACCTTCTATGATATTATCCAAATATATTGATTAATTAACACCCATCCGTTTTACTGAAATAAAAAGCGTAGGTACGCTTGCATCCATCGATAGAGAAATTAGATCAGTTTTTTTTTGTTTACTGTTTCTATTACAAGTTCTAATATGGCTGCATAGAGAGTAATCCTGATCCTGTAACTAGAAATATATTAAGCGTATACCATCTTAAGGCACTCACAGATCCAAATATTTTTACCAATTTACGAAATGTTACGATTTTATGCTCAAGACTAACTAAATAACTTAAAAACACAAAACAGTATTTCTTAAAAGTAGGTAATAATAATGATTTGAGTTGAGCCAGAAAATGAAAGGGTCTCCTTCATTTATTATGGGTATAGTTATTGTTAAAATGTATATACAAATATTGTTCAGTCAGAGAATTTATTCATATGAGAGCTCAATTTTTCCGTTATCTTTTATTGAAATAATTCGAGGAATTTAATTGTAAATTTCGTGAATAAAATTTGCACTAAAACTAGCAGCCTTTCAATTCTATACTAGAACTTATGACGATTGTTTTAATCTTTTAGTGTATTTAAGCGTAATATAACTCATACAAAGTGTAAGTAAATATCAATTAGTTTCTTGCTAAATGACAACTAATTTATTGATAAAATATCAAAAACTAGATACTCCTCCTGGAAGCAGGTTCAGAAGAGCCGGATGTTACAAGGGCCCCTGGTTTAGCTTCGAGTCTAGGTGCATCTAGTATAGACTGGAAGTATAAAACACAACCGGAAGAAATGAGCTGTAGAGCTCAGAGAGAAAAGTCGTGTTCTTGGTTAAGGTTTGTTGATAAATTACGAAATTATTCATAAATCATTCTGATGAAATGGATTTTTTTAACATTAATAATAATTAGGCAAAAAATGAGTATAAACTCATAAAAAGTACCTCCTTCATTATTTATTTACCTTAATATAACAACACCTATAATAACTTTAAGGGAATCACTATTAAATAACAACCAATACATCACAAGTAATTAATATTAGATTTACCAGACCAGTACAGGCTGGCAAAGCACCTGAAAGTCCTCCGGTGTTGTGGGTGTCCATGGGAGACGGTGATAACTTACTATAAGGTGACACACTTGATCGTTTGCCGCATATTGCATTAAAAAAAACAATATAATTAAAAAGAAATCTCTGCAGGATGATAATAACTAATATATAAAAGTTGATATCATCGTGTAAGTGAAATAATTAGTTATTTTCGATATAGCTATGTAATATTACGATATTATAATATATTTTTCAGAGGTAAAACTATGGGAGGGTCGAGCGCTATCAACTACATGGTGTACATGAGAGGTAATAGACAAGACTACGACGGATGGGCTGAACGTGGCAATTATGGATGGAATTATGATGAGGTACATCATTCAAAAACCCAAAAAATAGTGTAAATGTAAACTTTCTTTTAAATACTTTGACATGGAATTTATAATTCATATTTTTTTAATTAAGTTTTCAAATGCAGCTTATGGTAGGAGTAAGCCAGTGAATAATAGCAAAAGTGCGTGCAAGTTACTCTCACCGTATCTTTATATTATTAATTAACTGTGTCCACGACTCCGTTCACGTGGAACTAAAATTTAATGAATAATTTTGGAAAAGATTGTTATATAGCCCATGCAACTCAGGGCTAATGGTGAAATAATTTTTGAAATCAGTCCAATAGTTCTTGAGTTTACAAATAAAAATATAAATCTTTCCTCTTTATAATATTATTATTAGTATAGATAGCATTCTGCGCTGCCGGTTATATGAACCTGAATACTGAATGAGTGAAAATTTCATCAAACGAAATAACTTATTTTGTTTGAACTTTTAGGTGCTCCCATATTTCAAAAAAGCTGAAAATAACGAAAATATTGGATCCCACGATACATATTATCACTCTATTGGAGGACCTCTGAACGTTGAAAAATTACATTAGAGTGATAAGAACAATTTAATGATTGTTGAAGCGTTCAATGAAATTGGGTTCCCTATAACAGATTTTAATGGTGAAAATCAATTGGGAACAAATATTGTGCAAACGACATCGAAAAATGGACAAAGAATGTCTGCAAATGTAGCTTATATAAAACCTTTACACAATAAAAGACAAAATCTTAAAGTTGTTAACGAAGCTTTTGTAACTAAAGTTCTCATTGACCCAGTAACAAAATCAGCTTATGGAGTAAAATATATTAAAAATGGGTTACAGTTTGTTGCGCATGCACGAAAGGAGGTTATTGTTAGTAGTGGTGCTATGAATTCACCAAAAATTTTAATGTTGTCCGGTGTGGGACCTAAAGATCATTTAACTACTCTGAATATACCAGTTTTTGCTGATTTGAGTATAGGACGCAACTTGCAAGATCACGTCACTACAGATGGCCTTATAATTGCATTGTCTAATAAGACATCTACAATGGTAAACAGCACCCAACTCCTGAATGAAGTAGACCAATATAACAAAGAAAAAAGGGGACCGCTATCAGGAATTGGTACAGTAACAGCTGTAGCATTCATGAAAACAATATTATCTACCTCAACTGCACCAGACATACAATTCCATTTTAATGGATGCAATGTCCGAGACTTTTATTCAGATCCTACAACATATCTTGCAACAAATATATTTCCGTTAAGTTTTTATGACGGATTATCTTGTAAACCATTATTGTTAACTCCAAATAGTCGTGGCTATATATTACTTAATCAAACAGACCCTATATATGGATCACCGCTGATATACCCTAGATTTTTCACGGTACAAGAAGATTTAGATATTATAAAAGAAGCAGTAAAATTTGTTATAAGTTTAGAAAATACAGAAGCTTTTTAAACTAGTGGTGCTAGTTTTGTAAAAGAACCCGTTCAAGCGTGTTCAGATTACGTTTGGGGATCAGATGAATACATAACTTGCATATATACACACTACACTGCAACAATTTATCATCCTGTTGGAACATGCAAGATGGGTCCTATAGGCGACAAGGACGCAGTGGTAGATCCTAGGTTACGTATATATGGAGTTCAAAATTTAAGAGTGGTTGATGCATCAATTATGGACAAGATTGTTAGAGGTAATACGAATGCACCAACCATAATGATTGCTGAGAAAGCTTCAGATATGATAAAAGAGGACTGGCAACATGGATTTCATCAAATATAAATTACGTGTATATTCCTTTCTGTAATATAAAATTACTGATTAAGAAAGGATTCGAATGCTTTTGAAATCCCGGACAGAAACAAAACTTATTTTTTTAATTTGTTATTTTAGGTTTTCTCTGGGTATATTATCAGTAACTATCATAACATCGAGTATAATACTTTATAAAGTGCATATAAATTTTTTTTTTCTAAGATTTGTGTTAAATTTATCGATGGTTATGTAATTATATAAACTGTATATTTGATTCTAATGTTTTTTTTTCTTTAAAATCAATAACACATAGTCGGTGTATAGAAATTATTTCTAATCTTAGTAGATTTGCCAATATTTATTTCAATGGATTTATAATCCTGACGTATTTTGTTTCACAATTAACCTCACATAATGTAAATACAAAGTAGGAAGCCTTTAAAAAGTATTTTTTCTTAATTTGCAGAATCTTATCTTAATTCCATTTGGTATTAATGTAACAATTTAAAAAATATAAAATATTGATACTAATATTAAAAATAGGACCACGAAATAGGAAGTTATATATATATATAATCTATTCAGCCATATATCCCTGTGTCTATGGCTGAATAGATTTTAAATAATTTGCATAATATGATTATCATTGTAAATTTAAACAAGTATATTTGATGACATATAGTACACTAGCTAATGCCCCGCGACTGGGTTCACGTTATTCATGTTATCTAAATTTAGCTGATCGGAAGATTAGTCATAACTGCTCTTTATATTACGTGACGCTGTGTCTCAAGTTAGTAATACACAAACCTAATGGAGAATTAGCTTTTAAGTGGAACTACCAATAAATATTTATAAATACTTGGTAACACATTTAAACTTGAATTACATCTACAGTTGACCCCGTATATTATAAAGAAAGGTATAGACAAGAAATCTGCGTAGAAATAATACAAGTGGATGCCAATAAAATCATGAGTAATAAATAAAGACACAAGAAAGAAATTCGTAGCATATGAAAAAGATATTGCCAATAAAGTTAATAAAAGAAACAAGTAACAAAATGATAGATATAAGTGTAATAAGCACTTTAAAAAGTCGTAAAGCTAAAAACTAGAATTGAAAACTAGAATACGTCTTAACAAGTGTATAAACAACATAGATAAAATTGAAAATGAACCAAAAGGTCTCTGATTATGTTAGATAGGAAAGAAAGAAGATGATATAAGAAAGAAGAGACAAAGAAAATATTCAGTTGAATGTAGCTAAACAGATGGGCATTAATTGGTCAATGCCGTGCCATCATAGTACGCAATCATCAAGACAATTTCCCACACCAAGGTTTAACTTAATTGAAGACAAAAGAAAACGTTGTTTGGACAAGTGTAATTGAATCGAATATATTAAAATATCGCTTACATAAATTACAGGCTTTTATTTATATATGTAAATTAATCGACCAGCATAATGAAAATAATATAATAAATATATACTATAACACCTAAGCATACAAACTTAGCAATAACACATCATGCTACAAAATTGTATGATCGAATTATTTTTATAGTATATTTTAAGAGTCTTACATATAATACCTAGCATATAAACGGGAAGACTTTAGCTTAGGAAGTAAGTTCGGGCTCTCAATCCGCGTTATAGCTGAGTAGGTTTTCTGCTTAGTATAAGATTCTATTTAGGATTAGTCAGGACCGCGGTTTCTTTTCGCGTCCACGGCAACAGGCCAAACGAGGATCGGCCACTTCATGCATCCCTTCTGTTCGTTTTCTCGGGGTGAGTGCCTTATAACTCGCCCCCAAAGCTCGGTCCAATAGAAGAAAAGGTTCAACGTAATACTGGAGTTTGCACTTTAAGTACGGTGGTCTTTCAAACTTGGTTTCATAGTGAAGGCTAAGTTGTGAGAAAAACGTAACGCTTTTAAGTTAACGCTTGTATTAATTACATTCCTTATAAACATATCCTTATATGAAATCAGATTTGTAACAATAAACTCCAAATTACTGGATTGTAACGTATAAACATTCTTTTATACTTAGATTATCCTTGCTATATTGCACACCATATTGTGTGCGTCACATTTGGTATTTCTATTACTGCATTTTTAAGTAAGATACCTTAAAAACTAGATACATTTTGATTTTTTAACAGACGTCAATGGAATAATTATGTTCACTTAAACGGTTAACTGTAAACTATTTGAACGCTTTAAACAATGTTTTAGTTTACAAGGAAACTTCACAAATACTATCCAGTAAGAAACTATGTTCATTGTTAATATTTCTCGTATACGGTGCGAATATAAACTCTTTTATAGTTATTCTCAGTAAAAAGCCTAAGTGTTTAGTTTTCCTTACAGAAGATAGAATTTATGCACTTAAACTTCATAGAATTTATGTTATAATCCTATCAGCCATACAAACTACTCAGTTTTTTCTCGAATATTACAATGTAATACTATGAAAGCAATTAATGTAATAAAACTATAATTAGGCATTTAACCGATAGATCGAGATAGAATATTGAAGTAAACGCAAGGATGTTGGAATGCTGAAAAAGTGTAAGGCACAAAGGATTGGAAGTTATTTCTCTCCAAACTGCAGTGAGACCACTCGTAAAATTCTATACATGACCGCCACTAAAGAACCCTTGGGTTTTTTATTTATGATTAGTAGCTCTTGCAATCAATAATAATATCTGAAAAAGCATGGCCTAATTGGGTTACATCGTTTTTGTAGTCAAAACTCAATTTAGAAAAATTATTATCGTTACGTAGCAAGAAATCTGTTAAAACACAATCTATATGAATAAATAATTTTTCTTATGTTGACGTACCAAACTAAAGCAAACTTACACTTATTTGTTATTAATCACTAATCCAAATTTTTATATACTTAATGTTTAGCGTTATGGCCATAATCTCATCTGATCTTAAGTGACGATTTGGGCCAAGTTGGTAGACACGCTAAATCTGTGGAGGAACTGGCTGTCAAGTGCAGCTGCCGGAACACACCTATTGGTATTTGGCGGCAGGTTTACAACTTGAGGGTGGTAGCTACCCAGCCGGGCACCAGAAAAAGCCCTACCACCATGCTATGATTTCCTCAGGATGTTTTCTTTCACTGAAAGCTCAAGTTCATTGTAGGTGCTTGGATTCGAACTCACGTCCCTTGACGCGCAGTCGAACACACTACCACTGAGCTATCATCGCTTCAATATTATATCACAATAAAACAACCACAAAAATTTAACGTCAAGCACGCATGTATGCTTCACGTAAACAAATGTATCAAACCAGCCTTCAGAATACAATTTCAAACGTTAAAAACTATAGATATTATGCTATATAAATGTTGAAACAGTACTATAGATAAAAAATAATCACCCTTCCTCGTCTCCTCTTTAAGGATACCTTTATCTGCTTGTTTCATAAGCCGGTGGCTAGCGAGTTATGAACAAAAAAAATATCTGACCTATCAGAGTTGCTATTATCTTAAAAATTCGTATTCGCTACTGGGCCAGATTAAATTGGTGGTTCTTTAAGTTGGACCCACACTTCCTTGGGAAATTAAAGAGATGGGACGCTATGCGACAAGCCGCATTTTTACAGCTTATAACTCCGAATTACATTTGATTCAAAGATTTTACTATCTTTGACTTGATGCTATTATAATTTTATAGGCTGCAAATAAATTTCGAACAGAGTACATACCATGCATGGCAAATGAAAATAACCTAATTACCTTTGGCCTACATATGTAACTAAGTACCTACGTTATATGCCAATACTTAAAGGAAAGCCGATGGGAATCAGGCTGTATGGACTGTTGGACACTGGTTGTTTTTTAGAGAATTGGCATTAAAAATTAACGATGTTAACAGTGTTACAGACAACCGTAGGGTGCTTACCCCTTATTTGCAACCATATGTATGCAAAAAAAATAATCTTGGGAAATATTAGAGACTATCTAAAAGACTGATAGTTTGTACATTGTTTATTGTTAAATAAAAATTACCTGTAGCAATTTTTGTAAATTAAACCAACTGGAATAAAGGAAGTCTTAGCCATTACTTTGTGACAGACATTTTACCTCGTACTTTATTAAGGACACATAATACAATAACCTAAACTTATATCTCATTCATTAGTAAGGGTTATCTTCAAGAGGCCTCCAAGATTGTAATCAAAGTTTCTGTAAAAAATGTAACAAGAGAACCAGTTTTAAATCATACAGTTTAAGCAAAAGTACATTTTTAATAAAAGCTCATTCATATTTATATTTATCAAACATCTCACCGCACCACTAAAAAATAAGAAGTTTTGGTAGCAATCTCTATCGAGCTGCTATAAGACTTTCATTGAACCCAAATTGTTAATATATAACATAAAAAATAAGTAAAGGCTTGTTTCATATATGCTACTACTCAGTAGATTGAATGTACTTAGGTTTACATATCTCGTCTATCTTAATTTGATACTTTATCAAAACGGAATGAAATTTAACACTACAGATAATTATTTTCTTGTAATTAAGTTAGTAAGTTAGTAGTTAAGGCCAGCATGACAGCGGTGACATATAATGAATTTTAGTTCAATATCAGTCACCGCTGATTTGGATTCTTCTGTGCTTAATACCAGGTGCAGTGCAGTTACTATGTTGCACAACATAAAAAAATAAAATAAAAATAACTTTAGTAGAGATAAAAAAAATATGTACATGTGAAAGCACATCTGCTTGTGCTTGAGTTTACATTTGTTAAAGTTTATGATGAACATAAGATTAAAGACTAAACTAGAACTGGTTTACCATTAATCTGCGAAAGTATGAGTATGGCATATATATACACACCTATACACACACACATATATATACACATATATATACATATGTGCGTGCAACTTATTGTTGTTGTGTATAGATCATATATAAATATGTAAGATCATCAAGGGTCTCATCATCGCCACAGATAAAAAATATAGCTTATGTACATTGCAACGATATGATAAGAAATTAGAGCAAAATATATTTTATGACATATTTTCTTCTAACATTTGTGAGAAACTAATAAACATACTGATACAATACATCTACACAATAACTAATCCAAATTATAAATAGTTTATAAGTTCTCTTCTAGAATTTGTATCTTTACATATGAAACATGTACATAAACATATGAAAACCAGTGATTGAGTCAACTAGCAGACGTATAAACTTATAATTTGGCAAGGATATTCATTTCACAACGTAGACATTGACTGAGAACAAATTTGAATAGGAAAAATGAGAACGTAATGTAGGTTACTACCTATAATGTTTTAAATACTTTGTCATTATTGGATGTGAGAAGTTTGCTGAGGTTATGGATGGCTGCCGGAAATTGGTGCACGGTGGTCTGGAAGCTCATGACAAGCTATGGTTTCAGAGCATGGAGCATAAAGAACAATGCAGCACGATCAGGCTGATAGTACTGGGCGAGACTTTGCTTTTTTATGTTCTTTTTGCGGCCAACATTGGTCATCGCGATTGCTCTATATAGCCACAGAAGAAAGTACTACGATAAACACTGCTTCCTGCTAAGTCTGTCATAGACTTAGACCCATTATAAGCGATAAAGCGATGATAGCTCAGTAGTAGTGTGTACGACTTTGCGTCCAGGGACGTGAGTTTGAATCCAACCACCTACAATGAGCTTGAGCTTTCAGTGAAGGAAAACATGGTGAGGAAACCGTAACATGGTGGTAGGGCTTTTTCTGATGCCCGCCTGACTAGCTACTACCCTCAAGTTGAAAATCTGCCCTCAAATACAAACAGGTGTGTTACAGCAGTCGCACTAAGAGCCAATTCCTCCACAGGTTTAGCGTGTCTACCAACTTGAGCCGTATCGTCATTTAAGATAAAGTGAGATTATGGTCATAACGCTAAGCCATAACTATAAAAACGAGGGCTGTACTGGTAAACATATTTCGACCGAAATATCATGGCGGCTAGCGAGAAAGCATAAAATCCTCGGTTTTCGTCACTCTCCTTATAGCATTGATGTGTGAGGCATACACTGATTCATTTATTACCACGTGCACATTTCCCATCATTCCATAAATGAGTAAAGTTAATTTAATGAAGACATTTCCAGTTATATTAAGACAATGCAATCTAACGGCGAGCACAAGCGTAATGATTACGATACCCGGCATGTCACGTAGCTTAGAAATATGAACACAAGCTAGTTACGTCTTTAAATACAATACAATCAATTAGATTGACAGTAGTTGTCCTTTGAAATCTGCTTAATTCTTCATAAAATAACTTGATATCTTAAACTTATACCAGAAAATATTCCTAATTTGCATTTTTTTACTTTTGAGTTTAAATAGATAATATAAACTAGATGGTAAATTATGTCCAATAAAATCAACTGCCTTTGAGGAATAAGGAACAGTCAAATTTGATACATTGTTATATCAGCATGTAAATACAATGAAAAGAGCCTCAAGATAACAATATACAGTGTTTAAAGTCGCTGTTTATTTACGGGTAATAAAAAAAACCTCATACCTGTTTATACCGATCTTGCAAAACTTGTAAAACTTAATATAAAATAAACCAGAATATCGCAAGAATATTTTAGTAAAATACTTGCGATCGATAGCAATACAAATAACAACAAATTTCTTGTAAAACTTATATTTCATTCACCGTTAGATCAAAACCGGATGGTATTTAATATTGATGATCAAAATTCTAAATCAGGTTACAAATGTACTCGTCTCAATTTCTAGTTAAATTTTTGAGTACGCTTAGCCTCAATAAGTATAAAAAAAAGAAACATGGTAGAAGGACACTATAATTTTATTCGACTGATTTGCGACTACAATACTCTACAGCCACTATACTGGCACGCTTAAGCTTGTTGCGTTTCAGAATCATCTGGTGTATAATATAGTATCCAAGGAGAAAGGGATTTATATGACTGAGTCGTCATCACGATACAGTTGGCAATAAGTCTGTAGCTATAACATTTTTAGTTTGTCGCGCTTATGGACCAAAAATTGTTACGAGCCGGTATGATAGTATAAATCAACAATCATCGTGTTTTAGATTATGTTTTGCTTCGAAGAACGGTAGAGAACCTTCAAGATATTTAAACAACGAAAGCAATTTCCTTTGCTGACGTATCATCTCACATATCTAATGAAAATCTATGTATTCATACAATTATAATGCTAGCTATTATACATACGCAAGTCAACATTTCCTTTAATTAATAGAAAACGCAGTGTTGCGATCCTGTCAACCGGAATTTCTGCCGATGACATTTGTAAACAAGCCCTTAGTAGGAGTTTCGATTAAATATTAACTTCTGTACTAGTTATCTTGTACTCTGTACAATTTATAAACTCCAAGCGAGTTGTAAAACCAATCAAGGTGAGTACTTTTTATAGTATATAGGTTTAACGTCATGACCCCACCGTCACCTAATATGATGTGACCTAAAATAATGGTTATACTAAGCCTGGCTCTAAGGTGCAACTGCCTAAATCATTTATAGCTATTTGACGACAGATATTCAACATAATGGTGGTAGCTAGCCAGGTGTGCATTAGAAAAAAGCTATGGTTGCTATCGCGTTGAAACCATATTATACTTTAATGCTCCGAAGCTCCCAAAGTGGAGGGCATATATAAAAAATAAAGATCAAAACTTTAACGACCATAGACGTACTGCACTCGACGATAGATGCGATAAATTGAAAGTTCGACTATTAGTGTTAATCAATTATTATTATGAGCATGGTGTTCTCACATGTTCACTATGTGAACGCACCTTCCGATCAATGATTGGCTATATTAGCCATTGGAGAGCACACGGACGTCGGAGCTGAAGCAGTCGTTGTGGCCGAAAACGGCCCGGAGCAGCATATATTTTAATAACCTAGGCCAAAACAGGGCTCCACAATTATTTCACAGTGATATATAATTATGATATTCTTTCTAACTCATATTCATGTACCACTGTAAATTAATTGAGGAATTGTATTGCCTTCGATTATTAAGTAATGCGTGTTCTTCTATATAACTATGTATGATGATGATTTTCCTGATAATAAGTAGATAAGTTTTCTACATAACTATCAAAAAATAACCATATAGAAAACTTTCTCCTTTTCGCACTGAAGGTCAAAAATCGCGTCAAAATCAATTTAAACCGTTGGAAATATTAACAGAAATAAACACACAGTTTTTGTGTTCAATGTTTGTTATGTGTAAGTACACAAATGTCTGTTTGAATAAAGATTTTATTACGAAATCATAGACCGAACCTCCAATTTTATCAATGTATGTATTTGTGAAGTAATTTTTGGTTAATTGTATATGTGTATTGTATATGTTGTATATTAATTTCACTCTCGATTCTCGTACAATTATTGAATATAAAATGTGTTCATATATTATAAGCCGCATTTAAGAGACACGCCAATGTCGTGAGACTTGAAGCGAGATTTCTTAAAACACGCACTCGCCTAGTGACGCGAACGGAGCACGATGCGGCTAAATTGCTCGAAAGTTCGCGTCTTGTTCTCAACTTCAGCGAACACAGAGAGCTTAATGGATTACATATGTTGTTTTAGTTCATAATAAGCTTCGATTGCGACAAACCATATTCGATTGTATACATGATATTAAAGTTGACAATGGGCCTTTTAGACTATTCATTGTATTCTATACAAATATTATAAAGAAGAAAGATTTGTATTTTTGTTTTTAACAAATAAACTCAAGAACTACTGAACTGACTTCAAAAATTCTTTCACCATTAGAATACTACATTAACCCTGAGTAACATAGGCTACTTTTTAAATCAAAATTATTAAATATAATTTTAGTTCCACGCGAACGGAATCGCGGACACAGCTAGTCATAAATAAAAACTCTTCTATTTCAATTATAAAATATCTGGCATATTATGTATTATGAACAGTAGAACACCAACAACTCTAGGCATCTGGACCACGATCAGTATAGAACTATAGCTACATTTTTTTTTAATTTCTTCGATTTACCGTTGTGGCCACAGGTAAACCTGATGTTAAGTGACATATCTCTACAAGAACGATAAAATTTATATGCATTTGAAACACTGGCTAGCTACCGTCCTTAAGTTGAAAATTTGCAGCCAAATACCTATAGGCCAGTCTCCTACATTAAAATTAGCATGTTCACTAGCTTGAGTCACAACATCACTTAAGATTACGTGATGTTGTGGCAATAAAGTTAAACTAAAAAAAAAAGAATTATATTCTAAAGCAAAATTTTTACTCATACTTGTAAAACGCATTCAAACAATGCAATGTGAAATAAAAAGAAATGTCTTACAAACACCGGAGCAGGTGAGAATTAGCATTCTACGAAACTTCAAGAATGGGAGATGTTAAGTAAAATTGCAAGGCGTCGGTAAAACTTTTCGAATAAAGCGCAACGGAGGGTACAATGTTTGTGAAGGTAATAATAATTAAACAGACTAGGTATCTGTGGCGCAGTGATATTAACGTCTACTGTTAAGCCGAGAGGTCGTGGGTTTGATCCTCCACCATGAGTAAATTTTATATAAAAGTAGGTTTAGATTGTGATTTATAAAATTTGTATATTAAAAAATTATTCATGTTTTTTTATTTTATCAAAACGTACAGAACTAGAATAGATAACTTTTTTAAATTAGTTAATTGATCAAAATCATATATTTAATCTACATATATGTATACAGTTCTATGTTGGGTATCTACCTTACGGACTTTAAAACGGATGGACCGATTTTTTAGGTAATCTTCAAATGAGGCTTACAAGTATCCACTACAGAACCACGCGGGCGCAACTTCGGTGTCACAGCTTTACGGTGACTCCTATTGAATCGCGAACTAAAAAGTTTGCTGATTCATACTTTTGTCGAACCGTGGAGCTGTGGAACCGTCTTCCGGTCAGCGTAATGCCACCCTCCTATGACATAGGGTCCTTCAAAAGGGGCGTGAAAAGGTATCTAAGCAGGCCAGCATGACAACGGTAACTAATTGTGAATTTTGAATCATTGTCAGTCACCGCTGTTCTGGATTGTACTGTACTTAACGCCAGGTGCAGAACAGTCACTTTGCTGAGCACATAAAAAAAAAAAAAGGATTGCTGTAAAGTTTGGTAACGATCGAGTTAGCTAGAAGAAGCGGGGGCGCTTTCTCTGTTCTCTGGCAACACGGGAGTTTGCAGTGTCGCCGCGGTGCGTTTTAGTGGGTAGTATTGGGTGATTAGGACCTGACGAGTCTTGCCACATGCTCCTCTTACCTTAGACCTGAGCCCGGGTAATACGTTTACGCGTTGCGATGAGGAAGTCCGGTAAGGATAGGATTTTAAACACTACGTTAATTAAAAAAAAAGATAACGATCGAGTTACCAGGTTTTCTTTTTGTTATCTGGCTTTTGATAATTATGTTATAGCTACCCGTGCAAAGCCGGGATAGTTCGCTACGATATAGTGTGCTTGTTTGACGCTGTGTGTATTATTATGTACTCGGCATTCACGGTTTGAACACAAAATATGTTTGTTTTCATATGAAAACTTTCTGCATTACTTCTTCATAAACAAACTTTAGCAAAACCCACACTCCTCAATATGCTTCATGCAAAAAGGGTACAAAATTTTCTCTTCAAGTTTTAATTAATACGTTATACAGTTCACTTACCTTTTCATAGTTTGAAATTAAATGTTACCGTCAGGAATATTCATTGTCAATCATTATTATTGTTATTTTCAGTGTTATATTAAATTATATTATGTAGTATTCATATTATAATATACGAACAACCGCTTGTGGATTCGTGCTCTAAAAACATTGTTAAAAAAATATAGCCCATTTTACTTAGACATGATATAACTATGATCAGCGAAAAAAAAACATAATCGAATATAGTGCTTAGTATATCCCATACATTATATAAAAAGACAACTTGGCTAGAGGGCAGGTGAGATTGTGGTCAAACGTTATATAAAAGTGAAACAAAAAACATTTTTTTAATAGCCTGTACGCCGCTTGCCCTAAGTCACACCTGATGGAAAGTAAAAACGAGGGTGAAAATGTAGAGGGTTCATGCAGTTAGAACTCATTCACTATTCGTTTGAACATCCCGATGTTATAGAAATCCAGAAAAGACGCTGATAGTATTATTCCACTGCTTGGCTGTTCCCAAAACAAAGATGCAAAGCGTTTCCTTCAAACATATGGGAAATCAATAAAATATAAATAAAGGCCCATATGAAATATACGTCTTGGAAATATTTACCGAATTCAAATATATATCTGAAGTTATTTTATTTATTTTTTTATTTTATACTTAAGGTTTAGCGTTATCGCCATAATCTCACCTGATCTTAAGTGTCGATACGGCCCAAGTTGGTAGACACGCTAAACCTGTGGAGGAACTGGCTCTCAAGTGGAGCTGCCGGAACACACCTATTGGTATTTGGTGGCAGGTTTATAACTTGAGGGTGGTAGCTACCCAGGCGGGCATTAGAAAAAGCCCTACCACCATGCTATGGTTTCCTCACGATGTTTTCCTTCACCGAAAGCTCAAGCTCATTGTAGGTGCTTGGATTCGAACTCACGTTCTTTGACGCGAAGTCGTACACACTACTACTGAGCTATCATCGCTTCAGAATGCTTCAAGTGATGACAGCTCAGTTGGTAATGTGCACTAACGCCGCGTCAAGGGACGTGATTTAGAATCCACCTACAATGAGCTTAAGCTTTCGGTGAAGAAAAACATCATAATAAAACCATAGCATGGTGATAGGCCTTTTTCTAATGCCCGCCTAACTACGTACCACCCACAAGTTGAAAAATCTATCACCAGTTACAGGTGTATAATGGCAGTTGCACTTGAGAACCAGTTCTTCCACTAGGATTAACGTGTCCAGCATCTTGGGCCACACAGTCAATTAACATCAGGTGAGATTGTGGCCATTACTCTAAACTTTAATTAAAAAAAAATAACAAAACTATAATAGTTATATTTTATTGAGCATAGCACAACATTAAGACGAAGTCATGCGTTTATAACATGCTTCAACCACAGAAAGTTTTGCCTACATTAGCTTATTTGGGTCATGGGATACATTAGACTTTTCAATTACTTGTATCGTCCTTGGAATAAAACAAGAGTTTTCCTGTGCCGAGGAACATTAAAAGCGAGGACTTTAAGTAAATATTATGATAATTCAGTAGTCTGGATAGCGACCTTAGAATTATGACTCTCAGAGAAAACGAATAATATTACCGAAGGAGGATTCAAACATTTTTGATCGAATACGAATAGTAATAACATTATGTCTTTTTTAACTTTTAACTATTTACGGGTTTTCGTCTCGCTTATATCTGGACAATATACGGAAGTTGTTTGTTAGATTAAACTGGTACTTGATACTAAAAACTTTCACGGTGGCTCTATAATTCACATTTTCCTTCTTACTCGTTAAACTGTTTTACCATCGCTTCCAAACGCGACTTTTCTCTGACAACGATAAATGATCTTTACATAGATATATTATTATATAGATAATAGTTCTCAGCCGTTTACAACGCTAAGCGTGTTATATTTATGTAATCTAAAATATAGAAGGTCATTTAAAAAATGTGTGTGAGTCGTGGAACACTCGGTTGATACGAATTTTATTTCGTAGTATATTTTTACTGATAAACATAGTTTACTATTGATTAAAAATACAAATAAATTAATTAGATAGATACTAGTATCTAACAGCAATTAAATAAAACGCAAAGATAACGAATGAATTTAACGAATGGTGGGTAATTTCCTAATTAATATATTTTTTCTAGTTGTGAAAATAAATAGTTTATTGTACATCATTCAATTCGTCTAATGCATATAATATGCTACGAAACAGCTAACTCATATGTCGTGTGCGAACTATATCTGCGCAGCCGTTGAGAACTTACTGACTGTCTTGAACCAATAGGCGCCCACCTTTAACTGGGCACAGCCAATAGCGTACTGTTATACCTTCTGTATGCACCCACTTTTGCTGACCTCTGCCTCTTTTCTGTTTCATCATCTTTTCCCCTGTCTTCCTACCTCAAACACCTACCTATCCAGTTAGTCTCATTCAGCTCCCAAACCCGGCGGTTGTCTCAATATTTTCAAAAAACCTTGTTTTTTTAAAAAAAACCTAATTTTCCGGAGGCTCATAACAGTACGCTCTATGGATAACCCTCTACACCATTCTACAGCGTCTATTTCTATAAATATAGTGCATTATAGAGCAGACTATAGAAAGGGTCGTAACGACAAAATCTTACATTTTGATTACTCTGGCTTCGATTCGTACTGTGTGATAATGAACTTAATTCCAAAAAATACAATGTGATAGTGGAATCCAAAAACGAACTATCCTAGAACTATCTACGAAAACCTCCACATCAAATGGTCGTAGTCACATATAACACGCTCTCATAACGAGATTAGATTTTGAGATATGTGTCGATTAAGTCAAATAGAGGCGCGCGAAATACTGTGACCTTTAAAAAAAAACCGTATTAATTAATAAGTATAACTCTTTGAAAAACAATTTAACGAACCACAGGACTTTGATGTATTCAACAAAACGAATCAAGAAAGCAATAGAATCGACTTAAATAATACATAATTCAAAAGGGAAGAATTCCAAGGATTGCAGTGAAGTTAGCTCTTTCTAAGGATGTTACAATGGAATTAAAATTACCTTTACTCGAACAAGTCTCATTTGAATTTCATACTGAAGTTGCATCCGATTTTATTCAAAGTACTTTATCGAATTTGCACTGGCCCGTTGAGTTTGTGAGAATATTTTTGCATTGCAATTGATTAATACTTAAAAATGTTGCTTAGTCTTTGTATAGTTAAAGTTTCTTCGACATTCTCTCTCTACAATGAATACAAAGTTGTGGTGTTGACGAAATGGTTTCGACATCCGCAACTTCAAGCACCGCCTTTTTTTGTGGACAGCTAATTTGGCCTGGGTTTCGATAGACAGTAGAAACAAATTCTATTGTACGTAATGACAACATACACTTAATATATGATAATTAAAGTAGTTCAATTCTAAAAGTTTCCAGTGTATATTGAGGATAGACATCGTAAGCGCCAAAAATCCTGAAAAAGTTTATTTTTTATTGTATGCTCCAAAAAATTGTCATTGTAAATTAGATGCACTAGACACACCCAAATAAACATATGTATTCAGATACCTACAGAAGTCAAACGAAGAAAACGTGAACAAATGAAATTATACGCTGTAAAAAAAGACCGTAACACTAAAACCGGTATACAACAGGAAGTAAACATAAAGTTGAAATTTCGTATTTCAGACGCGTCGGGACAATAAAATAAAAATAAAACTTACAATGGCACTTGACACGATGATAAAATAACACGGCCGCAGTGGAAAATGAGCGGAGTGGTGGTCCATTAAGGTGTCTATGGAGGCACGCGATGCAGCTTTACTAGTGCCGGGAAATACCACCTTCTTTACAAATATAAAATATCTTGAATCTTTTATTTGCCTCTACTTGTGGTCGCCCAGAGATTATTATATAATATTTTATATAAGTTTAATATTTTAGTTTTATAAATATTTATGCATGAAAAGAGCCTCCGCGAGTGACTATATCCGAGTACGTTACGAGTCAGTCTCGATTCCAACTTTACTGACTGGCCAATTTTCTCACCACGACACGGACGTTTTTTTTTTAAATTCATCCTGTGTTGATAAGAAGAATAAATACCATATTAGTTTTTACCCGCGGCTTTGCTCGTTTGAATATTGATTTTGTTAAACGGGATGACGCAATAAAAAGTTTCATACAAAGTTTATTCCTCTTGCGTAGTGACATATCGATTTTACTGACCAGGTACACCAACAGAAATATTAATAAAAAAATCATTATGTAGTTTTATGAAACGACGATGCAAGTAAAACTTTTACATCAACACACTGGTCAAAATGTACAAATACCGTGGATCACTTGCACGAATGAGTGACAATATAAATGCTACACGGTCAGCTGATGCCAGAGCCATGGGCACCACTATATTGACCTTGACTTTATCACCGCGGCTGGCAGTAATGCGACTTGCGGTGGATGGACGAAGGAATTTGAGATGATAAATAAAAGATTTACTTTAAATATAACAAATTTATCGATAAAAGCAATGATAACGTCACTAGAATACTCCAATGCAGTCGACCGTTAGACAATGGTCTCAGCCGGGTTAGACGCAAATTGGCGAGACCGAACTAAGACAGAGCAAAATACAGGCCGCGGGCTGTTAACGACAGGGAAGCCAGCGAATGTTTCAACCAATCGTCGTTTGTACAGTTTCAACTGCAATTATGTTAAATTCAATGTAAACCGTCTTAACTACATCACTGGGTTGATGAAATTCATTTGCTGAATTAATTATTGCTACAAACCCTGTACTTTAATCATTCTTATGACTTTGTATACCAACAAATATGTATACATATATACATACATACATACACACACACATATATATATAAGGTTTTTCTAGCTTTATCGTAATCTCACGATGTGGCCACGCTAATCCTAGTGGAAGATCTGGCTCTCAAACACAACTGACGGAACACACTTATAGATAATAGGGGGCAGATTTTCAGTTTGAGGGTGGTAGATAGCCAGGTGAGCATTAGAAAAACCCTACCACCATGCAATGGTTTTATCCCGACGTTTTTTTTTCACCGAAAGCTCAAACTCATTGCAGGTAGATTTGAACTCACGTTTGTTGCCGTGGCGTCTGTACACACTACCAACTAAGCTATAATTACTTCAAAATTGAACAGTTCTAGGATCAGTTTCAAGTAGCTTGAAACGTAAGCTTAATCTTTGGGCATACATTTAAGAGGATATTCAAAATAATGGTCTTATGATACCTTGTTGTATTAAACCTAGAACTTAAAACATATCATTTTTATCCTCTAAAACGGCTTAGAACTTAAACATAATATTATTAACTAATATCTGTAATCTCATAGTTGCGGGTAAATTAGTTAAAGGGAATATCAGGGAGATTTAGGGGAAAATGGGAAGAAATCTTTTACTAAACATTAAAAATAAAAACGAATAAAAATAAGTTTGACTCTTTTGAGTCCTTACTAATATTATAAATGCGAAAGTGAGTTTGTGATTTTGATACGCTTCCACGCCTAGACAGCTTATTCGATTACTATAAATTTTGGTATAGAGATAGAAGGGATTCGATAGGCTACTTTTTCTCTCGAAAATCTAATAGGAAGTGGTGGGCAAAAAGAAGAATAAATTTTGTATGAAAGTTTTTATTGTGTAATCTGATATTAGGTAACGCGAGCAGGGCCGCGGGTAAAAGCTAGTTGATGTATAAAAACAAGAGAAACGAACGAAACGAAACGAAACACAGTACACAAAAAATCAATTTAATTAGGTTTACGCATCATGTATATAATATACTAAAACAATTATGACTACCCTGAAATCATGAATCTATCTGATGAGTATTCATTAAATCATCCCAATAAAACAAAAGGTATAAACAAAACATGAATAGTTGCTATCTTGAATCCTGCTCACCACAGCAAAACAACACACATTTATTCTGCTATAAGGCTCAGGAATAAGATGACAGTATATAACTGACCTATATGACACACGTAGTCTATTCATTCCTTTAAAATACCTAAAAACAAATGAAATGGATTAACATATGGAACAATAACACATGGAATTGAAACGCATTACCCTCATTATCGTGGCAATACGGGTTCCTCAAAACACATGAATATTCAACGTGTGCTTAAAGCAGGTATAATTTGCAAAAATGACCTGAAAACTCAAATAAATATCTCACAAAATTCGTACTATGAAAAATATGGGAAGTATATTTTTTTCATGTATATCTCAAGACGTACATTTTATGTAAAGTAAGTAAGAGCTGGAGAGAATCTGTACAAGGTTCGACTGACATTGCACGATCTTTATGACAATTTAATAGAAAGTAAAAAGATTTATTGCAGAGCACCAGCTAAAAAATTATACAATCATTATCAACAACTTAAAGCGATTTTAGCTCAGTTGGTGATGTCACCCCGCCAAGGGACGTGAGTTCGAATCTACCTGCAATGAGCTTGAGCTTTCAGTGAAGGAAAACATCGTGATAAAAACAATGAATGATGCTAAGATTTTTTTTAATGGACGGATGGTTAGCTACCACTTTCTTCTTCTTAGCCCTTATCCCAACTAGGTACGGTCGGCACAACATGTTTTCTTCTTCCACTGTACTATATCAGTTGTCATCTCTCACATCTTTACTCATTTTATATACATATCATTTCTCATTCAGTCCACTCATACTTAACTTTTTTCTAGTTATATGACTTTCATCCCTTCTCATAAAATGCCAATACCACGCTAACCTATTACTCCTCAATTTCATTGTCACTGGCGCTATTTTCATACTACCTCGAATATATCAATTCCTAATCTTAAATATTTTAGTTACTCCACACATCCATCGTAGCATTCACATCTCTGCTACGTGTAATTTTCTTTCATCCATTGCTTGCCTATATTTGTTTTATAAACTTTTCTCTTAAGTTTCACAAACATTCGTGGATCAAGAGTAATGCCCGTGACCTGTCGCTATTGCAACCACCCTACTTTTATACTATTATTTATTAGCTTATAATGAGCTAAGGTACCGAAAATCCGAACATACTGCTAGAGGTGCACCGTTTAAGTTTATATGTGAAAAACTCTACCCTCACAATTACCTATAGGTGTGTCCCGACAGTTCCACTTAGAAACCAGGTCCTCTACTAGGCTTTGCGTGTCTACCATCTTGAGCCACATTATCATCAGGTGCGATGGTGGCCATAACGCGTTAATCTATTAACTATTAAAAAAATAGTAACATAAGCAACATAATCTGAAAATATAACATAATGCACCTTGCACCGAGCTACTACTATAAAAGGGGCACAACACAGCATAAGCTTTTAAATCAATATTGTTTGCATTGCCATATCTGGATATCTTGCCATATCATAGATCTGGAGAGGGTAGGTGTATGACGGATGACACGACGGACTAATGATGCATCCCAACACACCTTAAATACACTACTTCATTGGTTTATTTATAAACGCAGAAAACATTAGAGGCCAATTAAATAAAAAATATAAATAAACCTGATACTCAAGAACATACAAATACTTAAATTTGTTCAAATGGTCATTAATAATAGAGTCCATAAAAACATTTAAGGTCACTTAAATGGCAAAGGAGCAGTGGTTCAAGTTTATCTGTGTAGGAAGGGACACGCAGATGCCTATATATAAAGAGTACGTTATAGTTGGGTAGGTTTCCAGTGTCATTCATCGTTTCCCGCTTTACATTGTAAAACAGTCTTATTATAAACGTCTTAAGACATACGTGTGTACATAATACCAAGATAATTGTGAATAACGAATACAGATATTAATTACATATTAATTTTTTATTTCATTAATGAACCGGGTTCCACCTAATCTGGACCTCAACGTGACCCCTATCTATACTCTGTATCGTCAAATCAGAAATCAAAAGACCTGTAGAAAAATTAAAGTCACTAAACTCTCAAAATATCTACATTTTAGTGACAATGAGTGAGTCGTAACCATCTTTGCCATCCAACCTCCAAACATCCAACCAATGGATAGCCAAAGAAGCTGTAATATTCTGGAGTAGCGAAGACATACGCCAAAAGGCAGCTATAAGTTGACCCATTACAAGATAACACCCATGACCTAATGAATGACGTGGTAGCCTGTTGGATACCAACAACGCCAAAGCGATGGTTTTGACGATCTATAGAGATACACCAATTCAATACTGGCTTTTGGTTGAATGTATACGGGTCGTTTTAATAATGATAACATGAATTTTACAACGAAATTTTTATTAAGGTTATCTCGAGGCGACGATTATAAAAAATCAATTTCCGTTATCGCATGAAATATCTCGTCGACTCCGCCTTTAAACCTGACGACGTAAACGATCCTTAACCACTTCGCACGGTGTTTAGCTATCTTATATATAAGCTGAGGGTTATTTTTAAGATAAATAATTTTGCTGACTTTTTAAAGGTAACAAAAAAGTATATCAAAGAATTTTCTGCCCCTATTTATATAATTATATTATTTTAGATTATGATTACATCCCATTACATATACATTTATTCTATATAACTAAACTTTTTGTCGGTGCAGTATTCTGTAGTCTCTCGTTCCGTAAATAAAATTATTTCAGTACAAAATGAATAATGTTGAACAAATCATTTTTCGATTTTCATACCCATTCAATATTTAGTAAGAACAGTTTTCACAAACATCATACCAAACTAAATACATGATAGTCCACATATGGTCAGAGAGTAATACAGACAGTGAAAGTTCCCATAGAATTTTAATAAATTGGCAAATACTTTATTAAATTTTTAAAAAAGAATATTATAAAAATTAAAGAAATATCAACAAAAGAACATCAACAACGTTCGAACTTTAACTACTGTCGAATTTCAATCATTAGTTTTTATTCAAATGTTGGCTTTCTAAATCTATGAGCTTTATATATAAATATTTCGTGTCACGTTGTTTGTCCGTGATGAACTCCTAAACTACTTAACCGATTTTAATCAAATTTTGCACAGTGTCTGCAGTTTGATCCTACGCAATAGGATGTCTGCTGCCGATGATGAGGCTCTAGTCGATGTGATTAACAACTCAAAAAAGCAGAACAATGTCTGCTAGATCAGCAAGTTATTTTTATTATTCTGCAGAAACGTTACTTTTTTCTATGTAAAAAGTAGTATGTCTTATTATGTATTCCTAATAAAGTGTATGCAAAATTTCATGACGTTATATATAGTTGTATAGTTAGGACGTGAAAACTTAAAAAAAACTAAAATTCACAATTATAATATTAATAGAATAACTAAAAATATACCATGTACCTACGTGTTGCTACGAAAACCACACACCTTCATCTTAATTCTAAATTTCAAAATTACATTTCATGTTTGTTATTATAACAGAATTGCCTGCATAGAAGTTCTTCCTATGCATAAGAAATAATCAAAACAGCCTCGCAGTAAAAATATTTCTCAAAAAAAAATATTTTATACGAAAATGAGCTATACTGCATTTTAAAGTTTATTCATTCAAGTTTATAGAATTTTAATCTACAGCGGGTTCTCTAAGCGACACGTTTCATTAAATTAGCACGTTGAGTTTTGAATTTTAAAGTGCTTTCGATGTTAATGTAATTAATGAAGTCTTAAATTTGGTTAACGATTTAAATTAGCTTCAAGCGGTCTGTGACTTTTATAAACATTATACTAATGTTGATGTAAACAAGAAACCACAATAAAATATGTTTAATTTTGACACCAACACCTTTCAATTTTCTGTATGTGCGCATTTCAACTCGCCAGAATTTCAATAAAATTATAAAATTAAAAAAATCTTTTATACATTACATTTTTATTAATTAATATAATTTTTTGTGTATGTACAATATTTTAGTTAACATTAAGATGATTCTATAATTGTCTCACAAGCAATGGAGAAATAATCCCTTTATGATTTAGAAAATATAAAGAAAATAATAATGCGAACTTTAAAATATAACTGCTAATTTTGAATATTTTGCAGCAATGATAGTTCAGTGTTAGCATGTAGGAACGCCGCGTCATGGGACATGAGTTCGAATCCAGCCACCTACATTGAGCTTGAGTTTTCAGTGAGTAAACCATAGCATGGTAGTAAGACTTTTTCTAATGCCCGCCTGGCTAGCGACCAGCCCCAAGTTCAAAATCTACCGCCAAATACCATTACGTATGTTCCGGCAGTGGCACTTGAGAGCCAGTCCCTCGTATAAAGGCCGACAATGCACTTGCGATTCCTATGGTGTTGTGGGCGTACATGGGCGGGCGTGATCACTTACCATCAGATGACACGCTTGCTCGTTCGCTCCCTATTCCATTTTAAAAAGATCTGTAAACGCTCACAGTATTACATACATAATAATTTGGCGATAAAGATTACCTATAACGAAGAAAAAGACATTGAAAATAAACAAAGATACTTGATTTTAAATTTAACAAAGAATAAACATCTACAGGTAATTTATTTTATCGCATTTGGTAAGCAGTTATGAAGTGACGGTTAGCAGTTACTATAGTATTATGTTTGCATGTAGTACATCTAAAAACTGATTTACCGCATTGTCGACATATAACTCCCTATTCATAAAATATTTCTGGAACACAACACAAGACAATATAGCTACGATCTCCTATAGAGGAAAGGTATTTTACCAGTGCCTAGCTGTTTTACAATAGAGAAAATTTAAAAGAAATGTTTTTTACCATATCTCAATTATGTAACAACGATACAAATAGAGTGAAATCTAAAATTCAGCATTTAATATTCAAACCGCACTACTTGATTTCGATATCAAGGCCACTTTAGTGAAATTGGGTTCATCCAAGTCTAATTTATTATTGGGTACTTATAAAATGGAAATGAAAGAAAGCATTGGTCAAAGTGAATTCTCGAAACTAAGAATTCATTCAGCATCGTTCAATACAAGAGAAAAATACACAAGTTAAATCCAAGATAAACGATTGGCAGCCCGATGTTTCGGATAAGACAGCGAATACGAATTCCATTAAGATGTCTTTGACACTATTCCGTTACGTTTTTCTATTTGCACTCAATCAGTGATGTGACGGACTTATCGATACCTCCATTCTATTTTTACCCAACGACCGGGATAAGGTGGGGCTATGCAAGCTTATTCGGTCCTGTGTCAATGCGATCAATAAGCTGTATTATGATCGAAAACAGAATACAGACAACATCATGTGACTGTAGGTATTTATTATGTTTTGTCGGTCCATTCGTTTGTGTATCCAATATTATGAGGTTGTGGTTTATGACATAAGGACTTCAGCTTTGTCCTCTGATTAGGAAACAATATGTAGAGATATTTTGTTCTTCAAATAATAAGAATCATAAATGCTTTTATTTAAACTCAAATTATATGTTGGTTCTTCCTGTTCCTCATAAACACATTATCTAATGTAGCAACTAAATATAGCTTTTTTTTCTAGGGAATGGGTTTAGCGTTGTGGCCAGAATCTGGTGACGATGTGCCCTCTCAAGTGTGTGGAGGCTTACAAGTGCAACTGCTGGAACACACCTATAGTTATCTGGCGACAGATTTGTAACCTAAGGGAGCACTTACCCAGGCGGGCATTAGAGAAAGTCCTACCAACGTAGAGCTTGTTAATTTGAACAAGGCTGCCAACAGAATTAAATAATTCAATAGGCTCTTTTTACTCCTGAACACCTACTTATTCAATGTGTTGAAGAGTATGTAATTAATATAAAAGATAAATAAATGTGAACTGAACTATTTTATTCGATAAAAATTTGACATTCTGTTTCACAGCTTCCCTTTGCTTCTTTCCCTTCTTAAAGGGTACCTACAATATAAACTCAACAACCTTTTTAAGTTTTAATGTTCATAGTATTTTGGGCTTGCAGACAATAAGTCAATAATTACAAATACATGTATACATATTTGTTTTGCTCTCTCGTTTACGTAAAATAAAAGTATAAGTCGATTATTCATATTCATTATTCTCATGGTAAAGACCGCATTTATTTTGTTTATACTTTACAAGATAACAGTTATGGCCACCGTTCCGATCCGTCCCCGAGTGATGATGCGGCCTAAAATGGTGTACACGCTAGTGGAGGGATTGGTTCTGAAGTGCAACATCTAGAATACACCTGGTATTGTATTTGGTGGCTGATTTTCAAATTGGCAGCTAGTTCAGCGGGCATTACATATAGCGCTACGCACATGTTTCATTCTGATGTGTGCATTCACCGAAATCTGAAGCTCATTATACAGATTCGAACTCACGTCCACTGACGAGGCGTCAGTACACGCTTCAACTAAGCTAACATTACGTAAACAACCATAAAAAACTGCTAACAATTGATATCTTAATATATATCGACTTGATATCTGACATCACTATATTGTACAAGTTTGTCTCGCGAGAGCTGAAGTTGTCTTAAACTTTACTAGAAACTAGATACTAGTGCCCAGCGCACTGCGAGGTGTTCGAAGAGACATTTGGTAAAAAGTTCTGCTCGTGAATTTTATACGGTACGATAACTTTATTTTTATAATACTTAACGAGTATAAAGTAGAACATAGTATCTATATCGAGCGTTTGCAGGAAAAACGTCGTAAGCAGCCATTTACAAAGGAGAGTTTTTCCTTCATAATTAAAAAGTATTTGTGATATCTTTATCGTTTGCATAGAACTGAAAACTATTTGACTAATTTATAGCCTGTGTTACTCAAGGATAATATAGCATTCTAATGGTGAAAGAATTTTCGAAATCGGTCTAGTAGTTCTAGGGTTTATTCGTTACAAACAAAAATATAAATCGTTACTCTTTATAATATTAGTGTACATGATGACTTGTTATTCGTAATAACCCATCTATAAAAATAGTGTCTATTAACATCCTGTTTTTAATTTACAAATATAATTATTTGAAGGTTACATTAAAATATTGTTTAGCTATTTGAAGTTAGGATGTTTTTAATGTTTATTGTCCAAACCAGGATTATTTGATGCGTGGCAAAAGTGTTGGAATTTGTCCAGGAAATTGAAGGGCAATCATTACGGCTCTCTACAAATTAATATCCCATAAAAGCCTTGGCTTTTTAAAGTTAAAAAGTTGTGCAAAAATGTTACCTTCGTCGTCTTGGTCACGCCAGTACACCAGGACATTTGGCTAAACTGAGGATAAGGGATCACTCTCTTTGTAAATGTGGCTTAGCGGACGGATCCCCTGACCACACATTTTTAATTGCTACAGGAACAGTTTTTCTATTTATGATTTTTTACCTCCCTCTATTCTCCGTCCTATTAACATTATGTGCCTCCTAACTCTTGTTACGGGTAATCGCTTAGTTGTAAAATGCTTGTCAAGTTTTATAAGAACTAATAAAATTAAACTTTAAAATTTTAGGGTAATCCTGTGGTATGTATTTGTAATCTAAAAATATATTTTATATGTAGTTTGCGTGTATAGTTTGTGTCGTCTATTTGTTAGTGATAGCCTGGTTTAGATATAATTGAAAGAGAAAAACAAAAAGTTGTTTAATTCAATCTCCACCGTTTATGGTTCTACCTACGTGACATTGGCAAAATTGTGTGCGCACACATGTGGTCATTAAATAAAAAAGAAGAAGATGAAGGTTGTTTTTACTGAAATGGTTCGATATTTTATGGCGAATACGGAATGATAAATTATGGTAATATAGGGTATGAGTTTCATGGATAGTAAATACAACAAATATATAATAATAAAATTAATTTAATTCAAATTACAGAATATTCATTATCAATTCAAATTTTTTTGATTAAATCTTTTTTCTTACTGTATCTAACATCAACGTCAACGCCAACATCTTTTTTTATAGTAATATAGTTTTAGCATTATGTCCTCAATCTCACCTGATGTTGAGTGATGATGTGGCCCAAGATGGCCGACATGTTAAATCTAGTGGAGCGATTGGTTCTCAAGTGCAACAGCTAGATTCCACCTATAGATATTTGGTGGCACATTTTCAATTTGAGGGTGGTAGCTAACCAGGTAAGCATTAGAAAAATCCCTACCACCTTGCACGTCGGATCAATTATCAAACAACCACGGGTTATAAGAATTGCCTAAAAAATAAATTTCAATTGTTTTTTTTTTTTTAGTTATATCGACTATCTATCAATTTTAGGCGGAATTTCAAAGTAGCGCCCAAGATTTGAAATTTTTCCATTAAGTTAGATTATAGTTAAACCCTAAAGCTCTGAAGAACCAAATAAATATATATCCCAAGATTAATTTCGTTGGAACCTAACCCGGTACGATTTTAATTGTGTAAGCCTTTCATTTTCTCTGAATCAAATTGCCTACTTAACCTATTTTATAACCCGGCCGTTTAAAACCGAGATTCACAAAATCTGAGCAGAACTGATATAAAATTAAGCGAGAAAAGTACTGCCTTAATGGGCACTTTAATCTCAGAGGATTAATATCTCGCAAATTATTCCAGCACTCCACTAACTATAAATATTCAAAGACTGTTAACAGTCCATTGTTATATTGTACATTTATAACTTTTTCAAAGTAAGACATTTAATGAAATAGTGTCTGGTTGAATTATATTTATGATTATAACCCTACATATTTTCTATAGTGCTCTAAGCGTTATGGCCACAATCACAGCAGATGTTAAGTGGCGACACAGTACAAGATGGTGAAAATGGCAAGAGTTATGGAGGGGCTGGCTCACAAGTATAAACTGCCGGAACACACCTATAGCTCAACTAGGCTACCAACCTCGAATTGAAAATCTGTCGCCAAATACCTCTCGGTATGTTCCAACAGTTGCGCTTGATAGGCAATCCCTCCACTAGGCTTAAAAAATCCACCATCTTAGACCACATCATCACTTAAAATTAAATAAGATTGTAGCCATATCGCTAAATCTATAAATTACTAACAAGGAGAAATGTAAAAAAAAAATCATTTTTTCAGTATTTATTATTTTTTAATAACTTTATTGATAATTAATTAATTATTTAGTTATACTTAAAAATTGTAACAATGTAACACAAATTAAAAATAACATCAATCATTATATACTTGGGTCGTATCGTCACTTAAGATCAGGTGATTATGGCCATAAAGCTGAACCGCGACTATAAAAAAAAAAAACAAATTGCTTTTACTTAAATTACTTCTTGAAAAAATATCTTTAAACATTTCTTATCTTTTCAAGAGATTGAACTAAAATGAAGAAAGCTTAAACTTTTCAGAACTACCATGTACCCTACGATGGAAATTTCAAGAAACCAGTGCGTACGTGACTGCTTTTATAGATAAAACTGTAGCAATTGCATACGTGTTTATGATTACCAAATACAAATAAAAGAATAACTAGCGTCTGAGAGCGATTAAATGAAACGCAGAGATAACTAATGAATTAAAGGAATGGTAGAAAAATTCATAATTAACATCTTTTTTGTAGTTGTAAGAATAAACATTTTATTGTACATCATTCAATTCATGTAGTTAATTATAATGCATATAATACGCTAAATAGCTGACGCGTATGACGTGTATTAACTACATCTGTGCAGCCGTTGAGAACTTACTGGCTGTCTTGAACCAATAAGCGCGCTATGTAAAGCACCTACACTATAGAAATATAGTGCAATATAGAACAGTCTAAAGTAAATATCTTGACTGAAAAATCTTACAGTTTGATTTGTCTGGCTTCAATCCATACCGTGCTATAAGGAACTTCGTTTCATAAATATGTGAAAATATATGAAATTAAAACAAAACTAAAACAAGATTAAAATAAAATAGCTAATAAAAGTATTTCTACAGACAGATGTAGGTTTTAAAGATATTACTGATTATACCCAGATATATTTATTATATTAAATATTTAAAGTCGGCAAGAAACATATAAAGTACGTAGCAAAGATATAATTACAATATTTAATATCAAAACAAATCAAATATAAAAATAAAAAAAAACTTCCTCCACGGCCCATAAAAGGATTCATACAATGAATTAAGCACTTAATGACACGAAAAATATTTAAGTCGCATAAAAAACGAATCCGGTGGATGAGAAACTCTCAACTTTTCACGGACATCCGAATGAAAAGGCCTGCCACAGATAGCCGCATTAACTACTTAATGGAAAATCTGAAACGTAGCGAGAGTTTCTCAGGGTTTCCTCGTATTTGAATATTCAATTACTTTTGTGTTTGTTTAATTTATGATGGGTTTATTTAAAATGGACAACTTGTGATTCGTTTTCGAGTTTCTAACTTTAATCATGCTTGGTGTTTTCTATGCATTGATATTTCCTTTTTTAAAGTGCAATCTAACACAGTAACACCGTCAAATGATATACTATTGATTAGAGATGCAGCTGATATACTGGTCTATAAGCTACTTACCAGGTGATCCCGAATCGGGATTAAACAAAAGATAGTACCTGTAATAGGTTTATCCTTACTAATATTCTACATCCAAAAGTGAGTTTGCTTGTTTGTTACGCTTTCACGCCTCAGTCACTGAATCGGTTGCGATGAAATGGTAAATGGGTACCGTTGATATACTACTTTTACTCCCGAAAATCTTATTGGAAGTGGGGTAAAGAAAGAGGATAAACTTTGTATAAACTTTTTATTGCGTTATCCGGTTTCATAAAATCAATATTAACGAGAGCAAAGCCGCGGGTAAAAACTAGACATGATAAATTTAATAATCGTAATACAGTTAGGTACTTCTATCTGTTTTTTTTTTGTCGTGGTGAATGAAATCCTTTTACAAACTGCTAAACGCAACGTACTCCCTGGGCTTTAGACCATCACCAGAGGATTGTGTTGAGATATTCATCGGGTAGTCACTAGCAACCACAAAAATGTTTTTATATTTGTTTTAATACAGTTTTGCTCCTATTGGTGGTAGCGTGATGATAGATTAAAGCCTTCCTTAATAATTGTTCTATCAAAAACAAAAATTATATTTGATATCTGATTGATAGTTCCCAAGATGATCGCGTTCAAGCAAACAAACAAATTATTCCGCTTTGTACTATGAATATATAATAATATAATAATAATATATATGAATATATATATTTAGTACAATTAAAGTTACTGAAAGAAAACCTTATTACCGCAAGCTGAATTCTTCCCGGTATCGTAAGGTGAAGGAAGGTAATTTTAAAAAGTATCTGCTTCACTTCCGTGCACGAGTACGTAATAAATCTGTCGTGAAGACTGTTGTTTTAAAAACATCGCCAATTCTTATCTCCGGCTGTCCGCTTCTGGAGGATTTTCAAGAAGAAATTTCAATTTAACTGTAACGTACCTGCTACACATAATTTGTTGAAATTCAAAATAGTTTAACTAGAGTATGTTACACACTTTTTTTATGAAATAGCGGGCAAACGAGCAAGCGCGTCCCGGATATAAAGTGATCGCCGCTGCCCATGGACACCCACAACACCAGGTACGTTGCCGGCCTTTATTTTAGAGGGACTGTCTCTCAAGTGCAACAGCCGGATCACACCTATTGGTCTTTGGCGGCAAATTTTCAGTTTGAGGGTCGTAGCTAGCCAGGCGGGCATCAGAAAAAGCCCTACCACCATACTATGGTTGCCTCATGATGTTTTCCTTCACGTTATTTCACGATATTCTAGCAATGTAGTAGGGATCTATTCCAGATTGGGCCTTAGAGACTCTCTTTTGGATGTATCATTTATAGAGAAGAAGAATGAGCGATGTAGGTTGTATTGGTTTATACGTTTTTTCAAATTATTTAGGCGCTTTGTCAGAAAATAATTTCCGTTTGCTATATGGTTCCGTTTTCTTTGAACTAATCTATAAGCGTAATTATATATATTTATGTTATTATTAAGTTTTCATTGATTTATATTGGCAGGATTTCGCCTATGCCAAGGATTACAATAACGAACATTATGTTACACTCAAACTCAGAACTACCATTACTCGATCACAAAAGTTATTGTCCTACGCAGGTCTCAAACTCACAACACTTCGGCCAGGCGGTCGAAGTGAGGCAACTGTTTAAACTGTTAATCCAACTGTGATGTCCATAATAAGTATATGAAACATTTTTAACCTAAAAATGATCTATAAAATTCTTATAAAAATTTCAGTTGTCACGTATCTACACAGTTATAATATACTCGTACCATTTCCTTCTAAATTAGCGCGTTTAAAAAAGAAATCTTAACCAGCTTTATTCATGGACATTCAATTTGTATACATGATTTCACGCTTCATTCAGAAGGTATGCAAGCTAAGCAGTAATGAGCGTTAACGACTCAAAATGACCCATGAAATATGCAACGGATTCTGAGTGCGCTCCGCTTTTCCTTATAATACCATCTTTAAACTCTAATGTATATATCTATGAAAGCAGTTCTGATTTTAAACCTTAAGAATTAAGCGACAAGCAAGCGGACTGTTACGCAACGTAGAGTACGTAATTTGCGTAGAAAATAAAAGATTGGAAACGAAAAACATGGCGCACATGCAATACGTGACTATAAACATTTTTTTTATTATATTATTATTATTGTCTCCTTTTTAGGGCTATGTGAATGAAATTTTGATATATTCTGTTCATCTGCCAGTTAGATTTGAACTGTATTCAAGTATATAGCTGATCGAGAAGTTAGCTATAAATCGATTATAATTTTTTTATCAAAAACAGACAAATCTTTTTTATTTTATTTTAATGCATTGTCATCCACTTCTGAGCTATGGGCCAAATTACAAGTATATAACTTATCGGAAAGTTAATTTAATAGTACATTATTGCAAAGACCGTGAAATAGGCAATTGTAGGTCGAGTATGAGTTGGAAGGCCGAGCCGTAGTCAAAGACTACACTAATACGAGACACGCAATTACCATTTCCGCCGAGGCAAATATAGTGCTTTTCTCAAAAGAATGCAGGGAAATAAAACATACTATTTATATAATACATTTAATTTAAATTACCATTGTCGCTAAATATATAACATCTGGGGCTTTAATTAAAAATTGCATTATGTTTTCGCTAATAAATTTTCAATTTTTTGCTTCTGAATCCGGTCGATTGACGTTTAAGAAAAGTAGTTAAATTTCCATAATTTTTCAAGGTAATGATGTTTTTAATATGAACTGTACATTTCAGCATGGAATAAATAGCCCATAATGTAGGTAGCTTTTTTGTTTTAGTAATCTAGAATCAGAGAAAATATTCACTTTTTTCTCGTGTTTCCAACTCATAAAATTTTCATATACTTTCATCTATTTTTCTTTTGACTTTGCTGAAAACAGGTTTCCCATTGCCAATTTGGCTTCTGATCTTAAATCTGGTGGAGAACAATCAATCTCCATTTCACTCTCTGAATGTAAATAACAAATCAAGACAAGGCAAGCGTATTCGTGGCTATTCAGCCACGTGAACTAAATTTGTACTAAGCAAAGAGACTTACTTTGGTATGCCAAGAAAGATAAAACAGATTTAATCAAAGAGTATTTAATAACCCCAGCACGCTGTTTCATACAACATTGTAATGTTCCAAATTCAAAAAACGCTCCTACACTCAATTTCATTTTCTTTGTACGAAAATTCGACACTTCGTGTGTTCTTTTTTCGAAAATAATGACAATATTTTCATGCATGTTTGAGAAAAATCAAATACAAAACTCCACCCGCACAAACATATAAAAAATTTAATATTTTTTTTAGAAAAATTCATTGCCAACAAATTTCAACGCGAATTTATTCAATTAACCGGCACGTAGGTGTCAGATCAGACTGAGTGAAGAGTTATAAGGTTTTATTGACATCACTTTTTACTGTTTCACATTTAAAGCTCGTCAAGTCGTCAAACACGTGTTTCATTTTTATATCTCAGTTTAAAATTATTTTAACGAATTCGCAGTGCGATTTATTTTCGTTTTATCTGATGTGAAAGTTTCATTTAGTAGGTTCTTTAACTTTTAGAGTCGCAAGATTGGGTTCGTGTTGATTAATTGCTTAGGGTTTGTATAAAATGCAAAACATTTGTTTAAGATCACGAAGGAATAAAACGAAAGTTACTTCACCTTTCCCAAATGGGGTACAAGCATTATGAAGATAAATCTATACCTATAATATAATTATTTTTTAGACAAATCTGCTATGTACGTATTTTTCAAAATTATAATTGCAGCGTCTTTGGAGGACACAAGGAAAAAAATATTCAGTTTTATTTTCAGTTTTTTTTTTTGACGCTCATTATTTTGAAATTAGTAGATATATTTTCAAGCGATGATAGCTCAGTAGTAGCATGTATGGACGCTGCGTTAAAACACGTATATTAGAATCCCTGCAACGAGCTTGAGCTTTCGGTGAAGGAAAACATCATGATGGTTAGCTACCTTCAAGTTGAAAATCTGCCACCAAATACCGATAAGTGTGTTCCGGCAGTTGCACTTGTGAGCCAGTATCTTCATAGAATTACAAAAAAACGTGGGGTGCTTAATGTCGATTGTTATAAATAATTTATTGACCGATATTTTTAAAAGTAGACTCAATATAAAAATTCCGTAAAGACACCCCACACTTTTTCGCAATAAAATTAATTATTTTGTTTATCATTCTATTTCTATTCTAAACTTATTAAAGGCTATTTTTATCTTTTTTGCATCGATCGGTATTTATTTATTGATTTATTTCATTTAAATTTTTTTTTACACCTTAAAACATAGAATTATACATATCAATTGATTTGGTTAGTATAAAAACCGGCCTTATTGCTAATAGCAATCTCTTCCAGGCAACCTTTGGATGGATATGTTCCATGGAGTAGAATCAGAGGTATTTTGGGTGTATAACTAAAATCAAACTTATAAAACATACATATTAAATACATGTGAATTATAACATAGATATGAAGTATAGTACAATATAAAAAAAATATATAAAACACGGACTGCATAATAATTAAACTCAAATGTGAAACAAAACGAATTACATATAGCAATACATACAAATATATCACAAATACGTTATTTGATAAAGCATTCATTGAGGAAGTTTTTATTCTATTTAACTTCACGCTACCGCATAGGAGCAAAGCTGTATTGAGAAAAGTTACAAAAACGAGCAAAACTTATTAAATAAATAAAAAAATTAGTTCCAGGCGAATAAAGTCGCAAACACGGTTAGTGTAATATAATTTTATATTAAAGCGGGCAAATAAAATTACTCTTTCTCCATTTTTCGTTATAGAAATAAATAATTTTTACGTACGCTAAGATATTTTTATCAGCTAAATAGCTGTCGAAGAACGATGGTCATCCTTCAAATGATCGAACAGGGAATACATAAATAATGCTATCGAATCGAAACGTTACAGCAAGTCATGTCGCTCGATCATTTGCTACTGGATCAGCATTTATATATTTGTATATAAAAATCTGATGTGCGTGTGTTCATAATTATTCCTCTCCTAAACGGGTACATCGATTTTTTGTTTACTTTTTGAGACCAACCAGTAAGTACGATTATCTGGCTTACAGGCAACTTCTTCGCAAGTCAAACCACCAGGAATAAATGTATTATTTTACTATTGTGTAAATTATAGGAACATACTAGATGACCTGGCAGACCTAGTACTGCCTTTTCGAGTAGTCAGTTACATCGACTTCTATAGCGTTATGATCACTTATCGAGATAAAAAGTATCCTATCTCTCAAGTTGGATCAAACTGCACATAGTGAGCAAAATTTGGTTAAAATCGGTACAGTAATTTATAAATTCATCGCGGAGAAACAACGTGACAAGATTTTTTTATATATACAGATTTGAATATTGATATTTGAAGCGATGATAGCTCAGTGGTAGTGTGTACGACTTTGCGTAAGGGGACGTGAGTTCGTATCCAACCACCAACACAATATGAGCTTGAGCTTTCGAAGAACATCGTGAGGAAACCATATCATGGTGGTAGGGCTTTTTCTAATGCCTGCCTGGCTAGCTACCACCCTCAAGTTGAAAATCTGCCGCCAAATACCAAGTTTTCATTTCAAAGTAAAACAATAGTATTTTCTGCCGTAACCCGCAAGAAAAGGTAGATTGAACACTACTCTGAACCTCTCTACTTTTTTTACAATGTATCAACGATCATTGTCAACAATACATATTTCTAAGACAACCAAATTTTATATTTCATCGTCTATTTTATATTTCTTTGTATAAAGGCCAGTACACATAAATAGTAACGATGGTAGAAGCGCCACAAGTTATCTATTTGGATGAGTGTTAGCTATATAAAGCCGAGATATGTCGATATCAAGTTAAGATTAAGTGAAGATGTCGTCCAAGATGTGGACACTCTAAACCTAATAAAGGGAATGGCTCTCAAGTGCAACAGCCGGAATACGTCTATAGCTATTTGAAGGTAAATTTTCAACTTCAGGGTAGTAGCTACCCAGGCGGGCATTAGAAAAGACCCTACCACCATGCTATGGTTTCATCACTATGTTTCCCTGCATCGAAAGCTCAAGCTCATTGTAGACGGATTCGTCCCTTGATGAGACGTAAGTTTTATAGGCAGCAGGAACACGTTTGACATACGTACGTAATTTTCGAACATCTTTGTTTGTTCTATAATAACACCACCGTGTTTTTAGCTGTCTTGGAATTTGTAATAAATGAAGTCAAATTATTCGTTGAAAAATGCCGCTTCCATAGTTTTATATTCCATGGATTGATCTGGTCATGAGCAGACAGAAATTAAAGTTTCCAGCCGAGTCACTGCAAGGACTACTCCCATTTTATTTATTCTTAAGTATAATTACACAGTTTAACCTAAACAGAATATAAATGAAAAATATTTACTTAAATGTACTGTTCTGTTTATACACCGGCCAGTTTAATGTTACAGGAAATTCTCTTGTGGTAAAGTAGACAAAATAATATTATCATTGTAAATAGAATTTATAAAAATAGAACTCTATTCGAAACTTTGGTGTGTTATTCTGCGTACGCTACTTTCCAGTTAGTAAGAAAATGGTCTTTCAAAAAAATTTGGATACACACAATGAAGTACATACGAATAATATTAATTAGTATATTTACATAATAAATAAGCTAAACTGATAAGCATAGTAGCATTGTGTATCATCTCGCTCAATATCATATTGATTGATTGAACATAAAAGAAAGCAATAAAAATAATTTACAGAATCTATCGGTAAAATATTAAGAGAAAATTCACCTAAGGGTACCGAGGGCTGATTTATTCAGACGCACAAAGGAATTAATACGCGAATGTCGTCAGGTTGAAATTTCTGAATTAAAACACTCGAACAATGGAAAGTTTTTTAATAAAGGTCCTCGACCGACAGGTGTCGTCGCGGCCGATTTATTGACTTTTCAAATTTACCATGAGTAATATTTCGATGTCGCGTATAATGTGGTTAAATTAACATTTGCGGCAAAGTTTAAGAGATATTACAGTATGAAAGTTTCAGCCTTCTCCATTAACTTCGAGTTATAATTTCAAACAAACATAATACCTGCTATATAACATGTACATGAATGTGTATTCCTCATTTTCTCGACTTCCAAATCATTGATCGATGGTTAACTGTAATCATATTATTGTTATAAATTAACACCACTAAATCAAACAGTAATAAGTTTGATCATATGATCGTGTAATGTTATAAATCCGAAAGTGAGTTTGTTTTTTGTTACGCTTTCACGCCTAAATCGCTGAATCGATTACAATGAATTTTGGTGTAGAGATAGATGGGAAGTAAGACACGGTGATAGGCTACTTTTTCTTAAAAAAATGATGTTTGATGGTTGATGGTTAGATGTGGAGTAAACGGAAAAATAAACTTTGTACGAAACATTTTATTATGTCATTCGATTTTTTAACAATATTGACATTAACGCGAGTGAAGGCGCAGGTAAAAACTAGTCTATAATTAAATAAAATTACAAAAAGTTGACGGTCACGGGACAGCTGAAAGACGTGAAACATTCAAAATAAAATAATAATGAAAAAAAAGTGTGTGTGTACTTATGTACACGCGTTAGAAATTATAACTTTAAGAAAGAAACATTTAATTCAATTTAATATTTGTAATAACTTATTTATTTCGGATTTTAATAATAATAATTATTTGTATCTATTATTATTTTTTATAAACTTATTACACATTAAATAAGAATGTGAAAATTTATTTAAGTTTATGATGTAAATAAATAATACATACCGTCAACTAACCCCAAATTCTACAAACGTACTCAAAGTAATATGTAAATACTATGTTTATCACTTATAATCACAGTAAATTATTGTAATATTATAACATAATATATTGTAATACTATTTGAGAAAATACATATTTATATATATTTGTATATATTTTATTCGGACTGATACAAAAAAGTGTGGTAGGTTCAGAAACACTTGAATAAATAAATATCGTGAATACTGCTGTCAGTTCTCATGTAAACATACGTAAATGTCCTTACTTTTACTTTGTTGGTAACTTCTTTTTAAAAACGAAAATGTTGACTATAGCTAACTTCAGGGTGTCGGTTTTTCGTGATGGTGTGCGCGCGCATCGAAAAAATTACTGTCATCATTTTTCCCTAACGCGCTAAAAGAAGTATAACATCAAAATCAAACATCAATACCTAGAATAAAGGTTAAAATCATAGAAAAGAATAGGGTCTCGTTAATACAATCAAGAACGGTGACCTAGAGGACATGATAGTTTCGTGAGGACGTGAGGATAGTTTCGTGCCCTTTGCCGTCACTACAAATAAGCGTGTTCCATTTGCCAACAGTACCAAAGTGCGCCTATCGACGTTTCACATCAATACTAAACTATATAGTAGAAAATGATGAAAAGTTTGATGACTAAAATTGATTTGACTAAAATCCTCTCCTTCATTCCAATTACAAAGATTTTAATTTGTTAAAAATGAGAATGAAATTGTATTACCAAAATAACAAATTTCATCGAAAAAAATGTGGAACGCTTACTGTGATAATATATATATATCGTAACTTTATTCTTAGAAATAAGTATAGGTGAACTATTTATAACACGTGATATCAGGCAACCCACGCCTTTTGGTCAAGAAACTGGTTTTGTATTATAACATATGTATGTCAGTAAATCTAAATTTATAATGCAATATTGAAGGTGCATATAGAAACGAACTTTTTCGATAAATTTAGACTCAATAATTTACATTTCAGCTGATGATCTTGGTCAGACAATTAAGTGCATATCCTGATATTATTATTGATAGCTCAATTGGTAGTGCGTACAGACGCCGTGTTAATAAACAAGAATTCGAAATGAGCTTTTCACGGAGAAAAAACATCGTGATGAAACCATATTATAGTGGTAGGACTTTTTCTAATGTCCACCTTGAAGCAATGATAGCTCAGTGGTAGTGTGCACGACTTCGCGTCAAGGGACGTGGGTTCGAACCCAAGCACCTACAATGAGCTTGAGCTTTCGGTAAAGGAAAACATCGTGAGGAAACCATAGCATGGTGGTAGGGCTTTTTCTAATGCCCGCCTGGCTAGCTACCACCCTCAAGTTGTAAACCTGCCGCCAAATACCAATAGGTGTGTTCTGGCAGCAGCACTTGAGAGCCAGTTCCTCCACAGGTTTAGCGTGTCTACCAACTTGGGCCGTATCGTCACTTAAGATCAGGTGAGATTACGGCCATAACGATAAACCTTAAGTATAAAAAAAAAAAAAAACCTGACTAGCTGCCATATTAAATTGAGAATTTGCCGTCAATTACCTATAGGTGTGTTTTAGTAGCTGCACTTAAGTGCCAGTCCCTCCATTAGGCTTGGTATGTCCACCATCTTGGGCTGCATCGATACATAACATCGGGTGAAATTTTGGTCATAACACTAAACCTTTAAACTATTAAAAAGGTTCATTAGATTTTTAAATGTGCACATTTTTAAGTCAATCAGATGACGGTACATTATTAAAGATTATATTAAAAAAGTCTTGTTACTTTGATATATAGATACAAATAAAGCCGATAAAACATGGTACAAACAAAATATTATTTTATACTGTGTAAAACAATACAATAAGTGAAGTAGGGACAAGTACAAATATGAGACGTGATAGAAAAATGTCCAAAACGTGACCACACATTAAACATAAACAGAAACCTTTACCAGATATTTATTCATAGTAATGGATCAAATATACATTAGTTGAGAATAATGTAAGTTTCAACACAAACGTTGGATTTCTTCGTGATACACAGTGAAATAATCAAACTGTTATGATAAATCGATGTATATATGTATCGAATAAAATTCTAAACGACCGGACAGATTTAATATAAATTTCAGAGAATTGTCAAATTTGGTAGCGATCATATCGACAGAACTTTTTCAGGACTTGCGAAGTCGGGACCGACCTCTAGTCACTAATACAAATGCCTCGTTCATTAGGTTCAGAATAATCTATAGCAGCATTTTCCAAAGTATGGGTCACTAGTGGCTAGGAAGTGAAAATTGGATGAGACCTGAAAACTAAGACGATAGGAACGCCCCAGCTAACGAATTCTCCCTCTTTTTAATTAATAAAGCTCAAAAACTGAACCACGAATTTGTAAGTTTTTTCTAGTCGCGTGACGAGCTAAACCCTTTGGAAACCAGTGATCTAAAGTATATCTAACAATCGAACGAGGTGGTATGAGTCTGTACCCGATTAGATCGCAATGACTATATGCACATGGTAAACCTGAGTTCTTTTAGTATCTCACGTTTCGGAATCAACCAAAGCGTCCAGATGCCAAGAAATTTATAAGCCGGCATCACAGCAATGAGCAACAGTTGATTTCTTAATAATCGTTGATTGTAGTTATTTTTCAATATACTATGCTTACCACCGGGTGCAATATAGTAACTGTTTCGTGATACGATGATAGCGGTGATAGCGGTGATAGCGAAGTAACGGGTTGTTGTAGTATTGGCATATTATGAGGAGTGATGAAAGTAGTATCATCGACGGATACTGTTACAAATGATATGTGAATACTTAGACAGTTTAAAGCGGATTAAGGCATGAGGACAAAAAAGTTTATAAAGCACCTTGGAATTGTTGCAAATGTAATAAAAACAAAAACGTAATTCTATAAGAAACTCAGCGTGCAACGTTACGTTCGGTTTGACGTTAAGGCGATTACACGTATGCGTTCCGTTCTTATTAGGTAATACAAAGGGGTGATACGTAGATTAAATAAAAGTATGAGTATAGAAAAAAAAGAATAATGAATGTATAATATATGTATATTGTTTTTTTTTATAAATAGCGTTAAAATGGTGAACCGCTTCTAAATGTCTAAGACCAGCTGAATCGCTGCAGCAAAGTTCTCAAAACCTATTGGTATACCTAAAATTAAATTTTAAATTCCCAGACGACTCTATAGCTAGACAATGGACTATCCTAGACGATATGAAGTCCAGCTGTTCGAATGATACGCGTCTGAATTCGAGATTTTCATTCGACGCGCAATAACTTTTAAAAATCATATAGGCCGTTAATATTTATACGTCATGATTGAACAAAGATGAACGCGGTGAATCTCACATTTAGTTCTTAATTCTCAATGAGGAGAGTAACAATTACACAAGTACAGTGTCACCTAAAGCAATACCGAATTCACTATCTTTCGTGTGTTTGCCTATTCAAAGTGCCAGTGCGAGTTGACTTTTCTAATACTACATCTTGTGTACTATTCCACTCAGATAGGATAACCAGATCCGAAAATAAGTTTTTCTCAAGCAAAATGTATCTTATTTTATTTTAAAAACTCGCGGTTAAGCTTCAATATGTCTGTGAGATGCGTGGTACGAGGTTCAGATGAATAATTTTGTAATACCCAATTATTATTGGGTAATAATAACTAGTAACTACTTAAATTAAATTAACCCAATAACTATTTAAATTTTATTCTTTAATTACAATTTAATTTCTTTTGTTTTCTCTTTTTTTAAATTCCTGATAAATTCAATTTTCCCTGTTTCCCTGATAGACAGCTAAAGTTTCAAACATGTTAGGAAAATTTCTGTGATCCGGTAACCCTACACTCAAAAGAGTTGGAAGAAGGATGAGTATGATGATTTAAGTATAATATATTGCAGTTTCGTAGTAACCTATACCATAACCTATAATGATTTTATTCTACATTAGACTATGTATTCAAATAAGAAAAAATATTATTAGCCGTCTCTAAATAACTTACTTTCAAGATTTAAAACCACTCAAATATTTCAAAGTCGTAGATTTTAGATTTTTCATTATCCCTCTTGGGTGCTTTAAGCATAAAATATTAGAAAACGTACTCAAATTAAGTGCAGCTACGACAAATACTTAGTTATCCTGTCTTATTTTTCTGTCTAAATTATTCATCTAAGACAAGTTCAATTTTATTCGTATTCGATTAATTAAAAATAATTTATTCTATGTAGTCCTTAAGAAGGCATTTATGAACGTTACAACACTGTCCTCGGTTCAAAAGACATCTAAGCCATCGAAAGTAATTGAGTAGAAATTGATTGGATTTATCTGTTTGTATAAAACCTTAGTTAATAATTTATATTTAGTTGTTTTTTAATTTAAGATCTCTCAAATAAAAATTCATACTATATCTTCTCAGTAGAAGAAGGCAATCTAAAATAACTCTCTAACACAGAAGGTAAATAAAGATCTGAATGAGGTATTTGATCACACCAGATGCGACACGTTGTGCACTTTGAAAGTTGACACATAACTTATGACAATGACTGTTATCTATGACACAATGACTGACGTTGTGAAAATATCCTTACTGATATTATGAATGCGAAAGTGAGTTTGTTTGTTTGTTACGCTTTCACGACTAAACTACTTAGTCGATTGTGATGAATTTTGGTATAGAGACAGATGAGACCTTGGGGAAGTTGATAGGTTACTTTTTCTCACGAAAAACTTATGGGAAGTGGGGTAAAGAGAAAAATAAACATTGTATGAATATTTTTATGGCATTATACGATTTGTTTGACAACTTTAATATTAACGCGAGCGAAGCCGCAGGTAAAAACTAATAAACAGTAAATGTAATAAACCGGTGCCGGCTCAGTGTTTGTGCAGACAGTGTACTGAAGTGAATGAAACTTAAGTAAGGTAAAACTAAAGTGTACAAAAGATAAATAAATCAGCTCAAAGATCAATCAGCACCGCTCAGCAAATTGCAAGGTAGTTGTCATCTGTCATTTCAATATTTATCTTATTAGAAATCATTGGAGTATTACACATTGGACTAGTATTAAAAGAGCTCTATGAAAATTTTGCAAAATATAATGGATGTATTTCGCAAATTAGAAATAACATAAAATAGCAAATAACTTTATAATAAAAATCAATTGCATTTATAAATTACACTCGAACAAGTAAAGTTTTTCTATTGCTTTTAAAAGTGCGATCAATCGTTCAACCGAGTCCCTAATACTCGTAATTTGTTAAGAAAAACTTTGCAGAACTGAGTGTAGCCGATTGGAAAATTCAACGATTTCATTTATTATATTAAAGAAACCGAGGTCACTACACTTTAAAAAAGTGTTCATTGATAATCGAAAGCATTATTAACAATAAGTTTTCTTTTACATAAAAACGATCGTGACTAAGTTTTAGAATACTTACACTTTTACTTGAAATCTGTTCTATTGATATGAGTTATACACGAGAGTAACATTGTAGGGAAATTATTTATAGAGCAAAAATTGTCTGCAATAAAAAAGGTCATAAACACTTTATAATCCAAAAGCAATGTTAAAGACCTAGAAATTGACAAACCTTCTGCAGTCATCAAGGAAGTAAAAAAAATATCAATCGATTTGCAGTCATCAAGGAAATAAGCTTTTCTATGTTGAAACTTTACACTGTCTGAACAGGTTTATTTATACCATACCCTCTGTTTATTATATGGTCATAAAAACTATCAACATAATATTATGTTCGCTCTTATTGACGACCGATGTTTCCTTGTAGCATTCATAATACGAGGAGTTTGCCCTCGTGAAGCAATAGCTTTGCATTCTTAAATAAGAATAATATATAAAAAATAGATCTGTTAAAAGAGCATATATTACCTTCTGCCAAATACATATAGGTATGTTGCAGTAGTTGCGCTTGACACCCAGTTTCTCCACTAAGTGTAGCTCGTCTACCATCTTGGGTCATATCATAATCTAACATTAGATGAGACTGTGGATAAACGATAAAACAATAAACAAAATAATGAAACATTACAATTATCTTCCTGTATATTAACATAAAATATTAATTTAAATAAGTAGTAAATCTAATTATATAACACTAGCCGCCTCTCGCTAGCTACACTGGACATAAAATGCAAAATAAAAAGAATCAATGTAACTCAAAAATAAAGCCTAAATCTATCGACGAACGGAGCGTATTTTTCTTATACATAGGTGTATAAACTCGAATATTATTTTTTTTCCGACGCCATTATTTTTGCAATAGCTACGTAAGAAAAGTTTTATTATAGATTAGCCTGATCCCGTGACCTCGTTTATGTGAAACGAAACATCTATACATATAAAAATAAATCACCGAAATGTATGTACGCGCATAACTTCCGAACGACTGTACCAAATTGTTTAATTATTTTTTATTGTGTCCGTTATTGTCAGGACTAGGTTTGAATAAAAGAAAATAAAAAAACGAATAGTTTTTTTTATTATTATTATATCTTTAAATATTTTGTTATATATAGATATAACAAGATGAATCGCCGTTCGTTCGTGACACTAAAACTCAAAAACGTAGTTGATACATATTTCTCGGGGTCAGCTAGTTATTTAATATTTTTTGTAACTTTGTATAACTTTTTTCAATACAGCTTTGCTACTAATGGTGATAGCGTCATTTTTAATAACTTATAGCGTTCCTCAGTTATTGCTCTGTTAAATATAAAAATAATCACTATATCAAATATAAAAAGTAGGAAAGAAACAAACAAACGTTTCTACTTTACAGCAGAACCACCCGTGCAGGTCTACGGAGCCACAACTTTACCATAACCTCCATCTCGACGGGAACCAAAAAGTTCTAAAAAAAGTTCTTTGTCGCACAGTGGAGCTGTGGAACCGTCCTCCGATCTGGGTGTTCCTTCCTTCCTATAATATTGGGTTTTTCAAACGAGGCGTCAAGAGATATGTAGTGGGCAAGGCAGTTGCGACTGACGAAGGTTATCTGCCCCTATGACTCACTACTATTACTGGACCGTACTGAAACCAACCATCAGGTGAAATAAACTAATTTTGCCGAGGTGGGATAAAAAATAAAAAATAATTATGGCCCCCAATCTCATCTGATCTTAAGTGACGATGTGGCTAAAGATGATAAACACGATAAACATGCGGAGGGACTCAAGTGCAACCGCCGTACACACCTATAAGTTTTTGGCGGTAGATTTTCAGCTTGAGAATGGTTGTTAGCCAGACGGGCATTAGAAGAAGTCCTACCACCATGCTATAGTTTCATCACGATGTTTTCACGAGTTAATTGACGGGATTTGAACTCACGTCATTTGACGTGCCGCCCGTAAACAATACTACTGAGCTATCATCGCTTCATATAATAAATAATAATTCCAAGCTGCTCCTTATAATTACCCGTTCTTTGAAAGTGTTCCGATGAAATTCCTCATTATTAAACCGCAGATGCTATTTTAAAAATGTCTCATTTTAACATGGTTAATTGGTTATATTAATTATAATTAACAAAATTAAAATTGGCTCTTTTACATTGAAGCGATCAAAAACAAAGCTGAATCTAAAATAACCAGTTATTTAAATTTAATTAAAACCGCTATCGGATATCGTTCTAATTGCCGACAAACGCTTCCACGTGCCTCCGGCATTGGACGATTTCTTTTGTAAATACGATGAACAATTTTGCATAAACCGTTTCGTAATTTTTAAACAATATATATATTTTTTAATTGAAAACGGTAGGTTAAAAAATTAAATTACTTCGTAAATATCTTGAAAATAAAACGTTTTTGTTCAAATTATTATAATAAAAATGAATTGTTGTTCTTATTTTGCATGACGGTACTAGTTCATACAAAAACTAAAACAAAGCCAAATCTGTATTGACTGTACTAGGACGGAAAACGGAAAGATTGTTACGGAAGAGTGTAACTTGTTTCCGTTACCTCAAATTGTTTTGCCCATCTGTCGCATGTCGCATTACAGCCGGCCGCGGAGTAGGGCTAAAGTAAAAACTCGGCAGAGCTACCAAAGCCAATATGGGGGCGCCCATGACACGCATGGGATAAACGTGTAGTGCATATTTTCTCTATTATTAATAAAATAGTTTCAGTTTCAAAAAGCACACAAAGATTTTATTTTTCTTTAAGTTAGCAGTTGTTGAAAGACAACTTGGGTAGGGACCGCGGATATATATTAATTGTGTTCAAGATAAACACAATTAAACGTCTAGATATTTATTTGTTCAATATATGATGTTTATACTGAGAATTATTTTGAAAACAAAGCTTTATTTTAAAAATATTTTTAACTTTTTAACAATAGAGCAAAATGGTTTCACTACAATATACACTAATGTTGAATTAGTGACTTCATTCAATAATTTTAGTAATTACTTTTAGTATTTGCAATATAATCAATTTCCCTTTATGTAGAAACGTGATGAAAGGAAGAGTTGCAGAAACTTTTTATTTATTACCCCAATTCCAGGATATCGTGGAATAACGTGAAGGAAAACATCGTGAGGAAACCATAGCATGGTGGTAGGGCTTTTTCTGATGCCCGCCTCGCTAGCTACCACCCTTAAGTTGAAAATCTGCCGTCAAATACAAATAGGTGTGTCACTTACCTTGGTAAGGTATCACGCTTACTCGTTTGCCCGCTATTGCATAAAAAAAAGATATGCCTGCGACGACATCGGCGTGGAACACAAATTTTATTTAATCATTTTTGCACGCTTTTGTAACTTTTTTCAATACAGCTTAGCTCGTAATGGTGGTAGCCAGATAATTAATAGTTGAAAGCCTCCGTCAATATTGATTTATCGAATTTAGACTGATAATTCCTAAGATTAGCATGTTTAAAAAACCAAAACTATTCCGCATGATAGTGTTAATATAGATAAAAATAAAATGCAATGTATGCTGTATGTGTTACATCTCTTTAATAATTAAGAAACGTGCCTCTTGTAAACTCTAATGAGATAATTTATGGTTCCTCTTATTTTTTTGCTCTTCTTAAGTTCAGTTTTTGGTACAAACTATACCTGCACTGCTGCTATGAATCGCCATATTCTACCAGTTTACAATGACCGCACCAATCGCAATCATATGAGATTCTCTAAAATATACAGAAACATCTAAAGCTCAGAGCAACCGCTTCACTGAATCATCAAAATTACATACATTCAAAAGCAATTTTCTTAACAATTTTAACTATAATTGATAAAGACGAACACTAATTGCTACATCAAAACTTATAGCTAGCTTGTTTCAGAGTTATGCCGAATAGATAAGTCGTCGAAACTTGAACACAATTGCGCATACTCTATTAGTTTGCTTTACGAAATGTTGACAGTACAATAGGAACGAAACTAAAGCGGGTAAGATCGATTCTGTGTTTATTTTAATTACAGAGACTATATATATATATATATATATATATATATATATATATATATATATATATAACCTATTTTATTATGCCAAAGTTCATCTACTTCAAACATAATCATTAATTAAAACATAGCATAGCACTTTTAGTACCCGCTGGTTAGTTCTCATACAGAAGTTGTTTATTTTCATTATAGTCCCTTTTTCTCAGACATTACTCCAAGACCTTATTTACGTTTTTTACTTAACTCGTTTTACATTTTACTTATAATTACTTTTATTTTGATTTAGATCTAGCCCTACCAGTTCCGTCTTTTTAATATGGGCTATTCCTTACATTTCATTGTCTTAATTCTATTTCTCATATTTATGTACTCTTATTTACATTTCTTTCTCCATTTCGTCAACTATGATGATTTACTTAAATTTGTGTACATTACTTTATTTTTTGTAAATAAACAAACACTTTACAATTTTTACAGTTTCCGTCATAATTTATCTTACATTTATTGTAAAAGGTATCTTGCTCTCATTTATTTTTTCTTTATATTACTGTGTCTATATCTTGTTATGGATATGTATAATTTATTTCTTTTGCTTTTTTCTTTGCTCTTAAATTATTGGTGTATATTCACTTTTTACTAGGATTAGCGTGTTATTTTCCTACTTCACATAGCCCTTAAATATCGGATTAGATTATGGCAAAAGTTATTAGATTAAGGCAAAATACGTATACACCATTTTTGTTCTATTTAGAATACGGTGATCTTAAATTATACAACATGGTGGTAAAATAAATAGATGTAAGATAGAACAAAACTGTTCTTTCTCAATTATTATCGCAGACGGTATCATCCTTAGCCACTTTAATCTGACTCCTTATCTTCCAGGCCTTTGAAAATCCAAACAAAACGCTGGGCATTACGGCGAAGACATTTAAACTCGACCCGGGCACAAATCCGGCCACGGTACTGCCCTCTATTCGGCACAGTTAAAATAATATACGGCGGGCGTAAGCAGGCTAATGCCAGTGTAAGCGGACCTTATTACTCACAAAATGGTTTTATTCTTTAAAGAAATGAATGACCGTCGGTATATCTATATTAATATTGTAAAGTGGAAAAATTTATTTCAATAAACTCGCTAATCTTAGTAACTATCAATTAGATTTCAAACCATTCAGATTTGTATTTGATGGCACAATGATTCACAAAGGGTTATTTAATGACATGCTACCACCAATAGGACCATAGCTGTATTGAGATATCTATAAATAACAAAATAAAGTTCGTTAGTCTCGTTAAAACTCGGTACATTTCGCTATAGTCACGGAGTAGTACATTAGTTTTATTTCCATCCTATGTAATAATGAGTTAACAAATTACTTTTATTAGTTCAAATGTGCGGCGAGCCACCTCACGTGTTAACCGAGCTAATGACCAGCGTGCGATAGATATTGAGTATAGTCGTATTGGTATGTCCGTATTGCGTTCGAAAGTTTCTGACAATGAAATGAGTTCGGATTGTGTTGTGCAGGAAAAAGTATAATTGTCACAAATGGTCACATCACCAGATCTATTACGCTAATTAGATGGGAACGATAAGTGCTAGCGCTAATAGATGTGAAGTGATTCGAACCGTTTCTTAGGATTGTGTATAGGTCATTAAAATAAATAAAAAAATACAAATGGGTGAAACCGTTTTTGAGTTCAGTGCAACTCATGAACAATAATTAGATGAAGTTTAATAGGCCAGTTAGTAATTTATAAATCCACGCGATTGAAACTGCGGGAACAGCTACTTTTATCAATATATCAATAGGTAAAAGTAAAACAGTTCGTACTTATACTACAGTTTGCTCCAGTGTTTTTAAACGATTTTATTAACTTTATTTTTGAATTAGTATTTATTAACGCCTTTTCATTAATAAGAAATACAGATTTTTTTTTGCTTATTGAAAATAGTTCGATACATTTGTCTCACGTTTATCAATCAATTTTCACAATCTCGCCTGATGTTAAGTATATATGACCTATGATAGTGGATATGCTAAGCCTAGTGGAGGGATTAGGTCTCAAGTGTAGCAACCGGAACATACCTATAGTGTTTGGCGACAGCATTTCAACTTGAGGACGGTAGTTAGTCAAGCGGGCATTAGAAAAAGCTCTCGTATCAATATTTTCGATGTGTGGCCAAGAAATAAACAATCATACATTTGAGACGTGCAGTTCAAGACGTACGAGGCTATAGATAGTTAAAAATAAATATATTACTAATGCAAGATTACAATTTATTTTATAACAAACGCGATATAATGTATCATGAATAAAACGTGTGTCACATACAGGATATTCGGATCGAGAGCCGGTTGAAAGCCGCTAGAATCTCATTTAGCGCGAAGGTCGGAGGCTATTCGATTTATAGGTATTTATACGAGACACATCGTCGTGAAGTTTCGGCAGCTTATTATCTACACACTTTTATAAACACTAATATTCACGCACTGGTCAAAAGTTGTCCATAATCATTATGAAAGATCTAAGGAAATTCTAGAAAATGTATGAAAATAAGAATATAGGGCACCTTAAAAAAATGTTGTCTGTCTTTTCGTTCCACCATCAAAACAGATATATTTTGACGTGGCTACCACTCGCAGACGTCTAATGTTGCGAATGCTGTTGTGGACACAACTAACTATTTCAATAAAATGAGTAAAATATGTTGTGTTAACAGAAATTAAATGGTTTGCTATGTATTTATAAGTTTACATTGATAGTTCTTACCTGTTATTGTAGACATTTGTTTTTGACACCACCTTTTTTACCTTTTTTAAGGAAATCTGCTAAAAAATCCTTAATTTTTTCACATTCTGCACATCTCAATATTTTTTTACAAGCCAATCCTTCAAGACATGGTCAGACTAAACGAGGAGTTGCTTTCAATTGCGGCTGCCGAAAGCCTACAAGTGAATCGACGACTAATTTAAAAGTTAAGGATATTTGATAACCAATGCACTGTGGTAGACCTTTTTCTAATGCCCACTAACCTCAAGTTAAAAATCTGCCAGCAAATACTTATATGCGAATTACGGTAGATGCATTTAAAAACCAGTCCTTCCACTAGGTTTAGCGTGTCCACCATCTACGGTTACATTGTACCACTTAGTATCTGTTGAGATTTTAACTATAACGGTAAACCTAAAAACTATAAACAAGTTAACAATGCAATAATAATAACTTAATTAATAATGCTATTCCTTATAGCAATATATTAATATCATCAGGCTGAAGAATCAAAACAAACGTTGATCGAAGGATGTCCAAACGCGCAAACACTGAATCATTATTAATCCAACCCCATGGACACGCAGTTCTTACGGCTTATACTGTTGTATTCACTGACCGGTATTTTAGCATCGAATGCCTGTCCTCATTTTCTACTTAGTGAGCTAGTTTAAAAGAGATCTGCACATAGTTGTGCAGTTCGAATACTATATTTCTGTACGCAGTATGAATTACAAGGCTAAGAAGAGAAAAATATGTTGTTTTTTGACTCGGAAGCTTCGCAGACGTGCGCAGAATAAATACGATAAAGTTTTATCACAATCGGAATCGCTAAGGAATGCGTAGAGAACTATAATACAATAAAAATTAATTTGTATAGACTGCTAAAATGGTAAAAAGTGTGACTGTAGGTCAGTTGATGATAAATCTGGCCTGATCACAGTAAAGTAACTCTAAAGTTATTTATAACGCGTTCCTGATTGCTGATATTCCCCAGGAAGTTTAACCCCTACTTACTGGGGAAAAATAAACATAAGGTGGAGGTATTTCGCCGAAAGGTTGCCCAACTGGAAAGATATTTATAAGATTTGTGAATCTATTCTTTAGGTTTCGAGTAGATTAGTTTTTCTTTGGTTCATATTATATGCCTAGTGTACTTATATACGTATCCAGTCGGACACAACTGTCCAGTGAAACTATGTATCTATTAAAGCGTGCCTAATCAACTTAATTGTGTTCTAAGTGTAACAACTTAATAACAGTAAAAAGGGTCCCTTACAGAACCTTGTTCATGTGTGGGGAGCAATGTATAATTCGCTCGAAGTAATTGAAATCCGTGTGTATAAGAGGTTATTGAAAAGGCATAGTGCGAAGATATTGAGATATTTCAGAAATAAAAGACGAAGGATTTCATAATGTCAGATTTGTGGTATTTCTCACATTGCCCTGATAAAATTGAACATTCGTTTAATATTACTTAAAGTGAGATTTAAACTGGAAAATTTAGAGCGTTTTAATTTTATATCGCTTGGTAGTTTTAAAAATTTGTCCTTATTAAAATGTAAAATATGCTGTATAAAGTTTGAAATAAGGGTAATCTTCATCGATAACGACAACGTTATGTTGAATATGAAATAAGTAATTTAAAGCAATGATTGTTCAGTTGGTTGTGTGCAAGGGCGCCGCGTCAAAAGACGTGAGTTCGATTCCAGCTACGATGAGCTTGAACTTTCGTTCAAGGGAAACATCATGATGAAACAATAGCATGGTGGTAAGGCTAAAGTCCCGAAATCATGACACGGCTTTTTACTATCTGCCGAGAAAGAACCTCCAAGATGATACAAAATAGCTGCATGCACCGGGCGGTCTACTGCACAAATGACAGCAGCCAATGGTAACTGTTTGGTCGTCGTAGTCGGGATCCTCAACAGTTGAGGGCACGATGATAGGTAAATGTTGTTATTAATTTAGCTCAATTATACTTATATATATGTCGGAGATTGATTCAGACCAATAACTCCACTATGTCGGAAGATGATGTTATTAACACTGCCTTGCCGTCATATATTTTTTATGGAAAACGGGCAAACGAGTAAGCGTGTCACTTGATGTTGAGTGATCACTGCCTCCCATGGACACGCACAATACCCAAGGAATCGCAGGTGCGTTGCCGGCCCTTTATAGAAGGGATTGGCTCTCAAGTGCCAATGCCGCTACGCACTTATTGGTATTCGACGGCAGATTTTCAACTTGAGGGTAGTAGCTAGCCAAGCGGGCATTAGATATAGCCTTACCACCATGCTATAGTTACCTCGCGATGTTTTCTTTCACCGAAAGCTCAAGCTCACTGTAGGTGGTTGGATACCCGTCCCGATTAGACTCACGTCCCATGACGCGGCGTTCCTACACGCTACCACTGAGCTATCATCACTATATTATACATACAGATAAACTTAGCTGTTTGCACTCTTTTATATAACTTTATCTCTACAAAATCTCAGATTCCTTCGTTCACAGAACATGCTTAAAAATGAGTACAAATGTTTCTCTTCTCATAGATTACTTTTTATGTATATGGTCTAGGAAATACATGAGAAATGGGTCCATTTATTGTACATTCATACGAAGAGACTCGTCGTCCTGTAAAATCACTCGACCTTTGCACGAGAGTGTCTATTCGAAACGAGATGGGCAATCCAAACAAAAGTACTTTTTATGTAAACGAAAATTTCATAATTGGATTCCGGTCCCAACAAAACAGTCCCGATGTTGAAGCAATTAGGAGAATTTCACCCTAAAACGATCAGGTGAAGTGTTTCGACGCTACCTGACGGACACTTCATTATGTTCATATAATAAACGAGGACGGAAATAACAAGTGCCCCTAACGAAGTTGTCTTCTTCATAAAAACAACATTATCGTATAAGAGAACAAAAAAATGTATGATATGACATTCTAGATTAAATAGATAACATATCTTAACATGAACTTTCGTGTTCAGATTTTAAGTTCACATATAGCTCATTTGCAAGAAGAACGTCATAAGTCAAAAAATATACACAATTAATGCAAAGAAAGGTTTGCTTTATTTTCTCTATAAAACCGCATAATTTTTCGCTTTAATATGAATGAAATATGATATGAGATGAGACTTAGGAAGGTCGTGACTCTCTGTCTCACTTTCACTCGAACGCGCGCTTATTTTCGATACCGACACATTTCTGTTGACATGAGTTTGTTACACAGTGATCGCGTACAGGTTTTTATCATATGACAATCTTCTCGCTATTGTAAAACTTGGTTTTATAGTTTGATTTAAGAAAGACACATCATTTTTTGTGATGACGTAGTAGTAAAAATACCTTTTTACTTTACAAAATGTTTATTATCATTAATGACACAACATTAATAATACGAAAATATATATACATATTTATTAGGAATAACGATAAAACTGATTCCAGGTGATGTTCAAACGTAGATAATAAACATTCTGCTCACATTTTAATTATTTGTGATTCACTAATAGTAAAATGAATAGATGGGCAATAAAACAAATGTAGTATAACTTTTATATAAATCAAGAATGTTATTCACTAATTTCAGAAACGTATTTCCCAAAAGTTGGCGTGTTTGGGTTGTGTCGTGTTTCCTGCAAATGAGCGATATATTCGAAACATAGTATTGACATTTATTTCACGGCTGATAGCAAAGATGCCATATTTTAAAATGTTCCAATCTCAGAATTCAGTATTGAGGTATGTCATCAATTATTATTCCGAGAAGGCGCTTATAAACTTTCAAAACTACCGCTGCTTCAGAAAATAACCCAATCATGTAGAAGAACCGGCTAGAAATTTGATCCGTTTACATCTTATTTAGGTATATATTTTTTTGTAAATAAGTTAATGTGTTCATTTACAATTGTTATTAGCGAATGCACAGAGAGTAGTGTTAATTCCAGACATCACCATTGGTCATATATAAATTCGCCCTATAATAGCCGTTTGACATCAAGACCCGCTTGACAGGGTGCTAGAACTTACTGTCCGACTAATCAGCAATGTGTTTGGGGGCTTTGTTGTATAAATCATAGAAAGTCATCCCATTATTAACAATTTTTTGCCCATTTTTGTAACTTGTTTCAATATAGCCTATTGGTGGTAGTGTAATGTTAAATAGCATAAAGCGTTTGTCATTAATTAATTTATGAAATATAAAAATAATTTTCGAATATCGACTAGTAGTTTAAAAGTTAGGGCGTTGAAACAAACATCGTTTTCCTCTATATCATTTTAATATATAAAATATAAAAAATCCAAAGTTACTTAAAGAAAAATATTATGACGAGATGAATTCTTCCCTGTATCTTAAGGTGAAGGCAGGTAATTTTGAAAACTAACTGCTTTTCTTCAGTGCACGGAGTAGGTAATAAATCTCTCGTGAAGACAGTTGTTTTAAAAACATCGCCAATTTCTTATCTCCGGCTGTCCGCTTCGTGAGGATTTTCAAAGAGAAATTTCAGTCGAGCTGTAACGTACCTACTAAATATCATTTCACAGCTGACATAAAGAGAGTTATATCTATTAGTCAAAAGAGGTAATAGGGATTCGAAAACTTATAACGCAGTGAAATAATAACAATCCCCTCAGGTACTTACCACCCTGAAATATGAATCTATTGTTACAATTAATCGAATACACGGCGTCCCATTCATCAAACGATGTAGCAATTCAAACACTACTTTTCTGAACCCCGTCAGTCTGTTACCTTCAAAATTGTAACCCGTCGCTGCATCCATGTAAACACACTGACGCACGCAGCTACAGTTGACAAGCGATCCGTCATACGATCGAAGAGTTGTCGAGTGGCAGCACGGAAGGGTTGAATGCTTAGGATGATATATCGGTTTGATTTTGTTAATAATTGGCTGGTGCAATATTTTTTATGCCCTATACTTTTTTATGGTGACAGCAAAAAATTACAGTACCGCAACAATGTGTGACTGCGACTTCGTTCGCGTAGTAAGTATTTACAATGTATTTATTAACTGTACTTTTTGTTTTGTTTTTCTGTGTCCTATCCATCCACCGCCTCGTATCGTTCTCCTAAAAATTTATATAGTGATGTTAAATAGTCTAACGTTTTTGAAACTTTTGAAGCTATGATAAATCATTTGGTAGTGCGTGCGGACTCCGCTTCAATGGACACGAGATTGAATTCACCTGCAATGAGCTTGTGGTTTCGGTAAAAGAAAACATCGTGATGACACCATATTATGGTGGTAGAGATTTTTCTATCGCTCACTTGGCTATGTACCACCCTCAAGTTGTAAATCTGTCGCCAGCTACCTATAGATGAATTCCAGCAGTTGCAATTGAGAGCTAGTCCTTCCATAAGGCTTAGTGTGTTCACCATCTTGAGCTACATCGTCACTTAATATTATGTAAGATTGCAGCTGTAACGTTAAGCCTATAAACTATAAAAAAGGCTATCAAACACAAAAAGTTTATTTTTTGTAATTGTACTGGGTATTTTTTTATACTTAAGGTTTAGCGTTATGACCATAATCTCACCTGATCTTAAGTGACAATACGACCCAAGTTGATAGACACGCTAAACCTGTGTCGGAACTGGCTCTCAAGTGCAGCTGCTGGAACACACCTATTAGTATTTGGCGGCAGGTTTATGGTAGCTACCCAGGCGGGTATTAGAAAAAACCCTACCACCAAACAACCAAACCAACCCTTAAAATGTATGATATTAATATATATGTAAGGTAATATCAGCGCAGTTTATTCAAATAAACGTATTTACGTTATATGTTATACGTACGTACGTATATACGTTTATCAATAATAATATATTACGTAAGGAAATTCGTTCCAATCTAGTGTTCCATGCCAATCACACATTTTTTTATATTTACTAAAAACCAATATACATTTGTAATCATATACCTAATACGAATGTACGTATTTTTTATCAAACTTCCGTAAAATCCTATGGAAAGTCAGTTTATTTTTACGTGTAAAACTTTAAATGAGTTCGGATTTTATGGAACGCACCTTGGGTACAGTTTTCGTCTAGTTCGATCGACTTCAAATGTTTAACATCTGGCGCCGATTGACTCGAGACATTTCCTTGAGTTTATTTTAATCATTATTACTACAAACTTGATACTTCAATCAAATAAATCTCAACTTCTTACATTATTACAACCAATATTTTTCACATGTTTTAGATTTAAATACAGTGTTGTTATGGTATTCTACGAAATAAAAAGAATTTGGTTTCTTTTTCATACGAGTGCTTTGAGTGTAAAATTCGTGTTTCTATTCGCGCTTAATTTTTTTTTTTGTTCTTGTTTTGTATAATTAAAATATAATACAGTGATTTTGTGGACTGTTTAACATTATTACAATTAATTTTTATAATATAAATTCACAATCTCGATAACACAAATCGATACATGTCGCTTGTAACATAAATAAGATATTCGTCGTAAATCAATCTCGCAGCCGTTACGTCCCGGTATTCTTAAGTTGTTTTCCAAACTTGCAACTCATTACCCTCTGTCTATATGGGAAATCAGTTTAAATTGTAACCGATGTGACGAACATCGTGATTTGACTTAACATTTGTTTACATTTAGTCTTTGTGCGTACAACCAATATATATATGTATATAGAAATAACGCATAACATAATGCCATGTTTGGTAAATGTGCTTCGGTAGTCATTTATTATAGGGTTGATGTATAAAAAATAGTCAACTTGCAATAAATACCAATAAATTGACAGGCAAAGCGTTAACAATTTAATCAGTTATTAAAAATATATTTTATTAAGAATCTACAAGCTACATGCGGTCAAAAAGCTCCCAAAGTAATTGTTGCGAGCACTACGCGTGCTATCTATCTACCATAGATTGGCATGAGAGATACCAAGGCCAACCCATAATAATATATTCTAGTAATGAAATTAAATCATAATACTAGGTTTAAATTATTAGACCTAGACATCTTCTGGAATAGCTTAACAAATAATAAATATATGTGTACTTGCTTTTTTAAGAGTATGAAATATATACGTATTTATGGTATTTCGTATTTTTTTGTAATTATTTTAATTTATAAATTTATCATTGTAAACTCCCCCATTAGATGTTTAATTTTATCTATCACATTTGTCTATGACTGGTAATTGTCATATTAATTCACAAAATATTACTCATAACTTATATTATGAACAAAGTCAAAACTTAAATAGTTCTTGTTTTTTTATTGGCTTATTGGATTAGCGTTAAAACCACAATCAGGTCTGATGTTAAGCGGTGGTGGACAAGCTAAACCTAATGGAGAGACTGGTTCTCAAGTACAACTGCCGGAACATACGTATCTACATATATACATATTGCAGGTAGATTTTTAACTTGAGAGTCTTAACTAGTGAGGTGGGCATTAGAAAAAACTCTAACTAATATCATACTATGGTTTCATCACGATATTTTTCTTAACGTAAAGCTCAGGCTCATTACAATTATTCGGACTCACGTTTGTTGACGCGGCGTTCGTACACACTATCAACTGAGTAATCATAGAAGAATTAATAAATTACGATGAATTTCGGTTAAAGACAGTATATTGACGGTGATAGGTTACTTTTTCTTGCGAAAAACATAAAGGAAGTCGAGTAAAGAGAAAAATAAACATTATATGAAAGACTTTATTTCGTTATCCGATATTAACGCAAGCGTAGCCGCAGGTAAAAGGTCGTCTATAATAAAAAAACCTGCCAGACATAGGGAAAAGTTTGACAAATAATACAAACAAACGGCAAGCAATGAAATAGTGTTAAGGTTTATATATATGGCGCGCTATAAACAAATTATATACGCGGTTCACGTTAATATTGAGTTTGACAAATTGAATGACTCATTGAAAAGTTTTATAAACATTTTATTCCACTCTTTACCCCACTTCTAATAAGTTTTTCGCCACAAAAACTAGTCTATCACCATCTCCAAGGTATCATGTCAGCAATTTAGGCGTGAAAGCGTAACAAACAAACAAACTCACTTTTGCATTTATAATAGTAGTAAGGGTAAGTTGAGATATTAATAAATACCTTAGACCAGAGCTTGGAATAGTTGACTTAATTTAAAGTGATATTAAGCTATCAGATATTCTACGTCTGAGCTAAGTTAGACTGACCTTGTCTGTAAACTCCAGGTTTAAGATCAAACCAATTTTAGCCCTAAACTGTAAGTAAAAGTTCCTTATTATACAATTTACATACATCAAGGAGATGGGACTGTGATTGGAAGTGTTTGAGTGTCGTCCACCATTCAATTTCCGTTGCTATTCGAAGTTAAAGTATTTCCATTGGTTCAAGTTATAAGAGTCTATTTTCATTTGATATTTTAAAAAAAGTTGTAAGTTTATTAAATTTATTCTTTTTTGGTACCTAACTATTTGTGTATAAGTATGGTTAGTATTCGGCCAGTGATTAAAGTCCGACCCTAAACATTACCTATTGAAAATTGAGAAAATTGTTGTTTATATGAGAAAACCTGGTTCGAAAAGATATTATTGGTAATATTAGCTTCGTTATTATTTAACTGTTTTGTCTTTACGTGTTTATTGAAAACGTTTTTTTCTAATTCGCGTTAGCAGTAAGATCATTACACAATAAAAAAAACGTTTTCTTTGCCTATTTATATATAGACAAATGCGTAGGTATTGATTGCATCAAGTTTGAATTATTTTAATATGTCAAGTACTACATATTAAGTTCAAATAATATTTACATCAATGTAGCGGAGAATGAAAAATAGATTTATAGACCTTTTGCATCAGTCAATCAGTAATACAAGATCGAACCTGCGTCGCCTCAGGAAGGCAACAGATTGCCGTGGGGTTTTGGATGGATTCATTAGAGGGAAGTATGAGAATGAGTTAATTTACCACGTTAAAAAAAGATAATAAAGTATCCCTTTTATTGGTATAATAGTAGTAAATGTCAAAACTATTGCATTTTACAATAACAGTAAGTATTAGTAAAACAATGATTTCTTATGTTTACGCGAATATTATTCATCGAAATAAAACCAATTTAAAAGGATTTTATCGCGGTTGTTTATTTATTTTGATCCCGACATTTCGAAAGCTTTTCAGCTTTCGTGGTCACGGGACAGTGCCGAGATAAAATCCGTTTAAATTAGTTTTATTTCGATATTAGTAAAGTATTTTTTTTATATAGTTAAGGCTTGGCGTTATACCTATAATCTCAACTGATCTTAAGTGACAATACGACGCAAGTTGGTAGACAACGCCAAACCTTTAGAGGAATTGGCTCTCATGTGCAACTGCCGGAACACACCTGTTGGTATTTGGCGGCAGATTTTCAACTTGAGGGTGGTAGCTAGTCAGGCGAGCATCAGAAAAAGCCCTACCACTATGCTATGGTTTCCATTACCGAAAGCTCAAGCTCATTGTAGGTGTTTGGATTCGAGCTCACGTCCCTTGACGCAAAGTCGTACACACTACCACTGAGCTATCATTGCTTGAAAAAGTAATTCGCTAATGTTTATACTTTAAGCCATAGCCGAGCTTCACTGAGTTTATCTAAAGCGGAGTAGTCACGGCGGAGGGCCTACCCTCGCAACTTTGTTCTGAAACAGTTTACTTTACTAGTTTGTAGTGAGCACGGGGTCATGCGCCTCCCTGAATACACTATACTTATTTGTTAGGTGTCAGATGTTTCTTTAACTTAAGCCTGTCTCAAATAATACAATTTAATAATGTACTTCATAGCTGACAAACTTGAATAACACCGATTTAGTTTTTAGGTGGGTGAAATATTACTAACTGTGCACGTCACATCATATCAGGTTACGTCACATTATAGCAGCAGAATAGACTTATAAAATGTTTTTTTATAAAACAAGCGAGTGGTTTTAAAAATTCAGAACTTCTAGATTTAAAGATATGAAAGCTTTTGACCATTTTTAGTAATAAATATTTTTCTTTGAAGAATTTTGTAAGCGTTTCTCTCTACGCGTGCGCTAACATATATTGTAAATATATTTATATTTGTATCTTTTATATCAATAAAATAACAAAATCGAGTTTATTGCCGGTGCTTCTCGATGACTGGATTATTTTGCGAACCCGTATTAATTTTGACGATCATAAGTGCCTTCCTAGGGCCTAAATTGAGGATTTTTTTTTATATTTTAGAATCATTTTATACAACTGGTCAACTCTGTGAATATAGTATTATTATGCTATATATAACAGTATCATAGACAGTTTACATAGGTTTTCTCGTAGTAGGTGGCTAAGGGCTTGCAAACAGTTTGTCTAGGCAATCGCCTAATGAATGGCAGATTTTTTACAAATAATATAAAAGTCCAGATGATTTATCATGAAAAAGTACTTTTTATTTTAATATACATAGCTTTTACTCACGCGTGCGCTCGTGAAACAAATTAGAAGTACAAAGAAAAGCACAAATTACTTGGAATTAGTACTGAACTTTAAGAGAAATATTTTATAAATACACGCCAATAAATATACAAACAAAAATCATGTCATCGTGCCTTCTGAACGATGAAGTTACTTATTTTAATATGTTATGATTCAGTTTAATCGATAGCAATTTTAGCATACACATCACGTGACTGCAATGGGAACGCCATTTTTTTACGCTAGGTTTTTTGGATTCGGTAATATAATGAAGCTAAGATAAAGTCATGGACTTCAACTCGTTATTATTGGCAATGTACCCAAAAGTTTTTTTTTTAATGTGCAACGAAGGTATAAGTATTATACACGTGTGTTATGGCGGATGCGCTTAAGAGACCGTCCACCTACTAGACGTAGCATGTCCATCATCTTGGCCCACATTGTCACTTAACGTCAGGTGAAATTGTGGCCACTACGTTTTTTTTTTCGAACTGACATACGCTGTTAGCCTTAAGGGCTCTGACAGCTTCATCGAACTACGACAATTACTTTGGCAATTATACTAAAACCTATAAATTATATAAAGAAAAGAAAATAATTAGAAAACCTTACCAGCATGCTAGGGTTTCATCACGATGTTTTCCTTCACCGAAAGCCCAAACGCATTATATCATCGCTTCAATGTCTATCTCTACTGCAATTGTTCTAATGTCTTATCAATGGCATTGAAATGAAATTATGATAATTAAAGATCATTGCCATAATCTCACCGGATCTTAAGTAACGATACGGCCCAAGTTGGTGGACTCGTTAAACCTCTTAAGGGGTTGGCTTTCAATTGCTACTGCCCGAACACAACTAATTGGTATTCAACGGGCGGCAGATTTTCAACTTGAGGGTGGTAGCTAGCCAGGCGGCCATTAGAACAAACCCTTTCATCGTGCTATGGTTTCCTCACGATGTTTTTCCTTCATCGAAATCTCATTGTAGGTAGATTCGAAGTCACGTCCCTTGACGCTGCGTCCGTACACAACACTCTAAGCTATCATAGCTTTTAAATTCCAATATGCCAATACTTACATAAGCATAAGAGGGAGAATTAAGAGCGTTGCTTACTTTAGGTAACTAAGGTGGGAGGAGGGTCAGAAATTATTAAAATTCTGCTTATGTAATCCTTGAATTGCCCCAAGATGATTTAATACGCGAACATACAATATTTTGCTCACTGTATCTCGTTTTAAATTTGTTAATTTACTTTTGAATTAGAGAGTTCTTATTAATGGTATTTTTGTGTGATATATTAGCCTTAGTCTGGCGAATAGAAAACAGATATTTTATCACACTATTGCAAGAATATTTCCGACTTTTCATTAATAGAGTACTAATTAATATACCTACATATAAATCAAAACTAAGTAAAACTACCTCCAAAAATGCTGAACTCTCCTCATACTGGATTCAGATGAATTATAAGAACTGGTATTGCCTAAAACCTTAAAAAGATATGGCTTCTATGTATAATGTCTCACTTCTTAATTTACAAGTTATTTTATTCGTATAACAAGAATTTCATTTCTCGATAAACTAAACAAAAAAGCTTATAAAGGCCTGCCAAGATGCTTTGACCTACATTACTTGTTAATTAGATTTCTCTGTTGCGAGTTCCGTAGATTGCGCGCGATTTGATGATATATTAACAAAGTAGATATTGGGTCGAGATATGCTTACGTAAGAAAGAAATCTTAAATGTGTCAAAGATTTATGATTCACATGGAATAGTATGTTATATAGGTCGATGATAGACTGTCGTAGTCAATAATTAATATCCATATAAATGACGACACAGTGCTTAATAGTAACAATGTACGAAACAAAGCACCGGTAGTGTAGTAGTGAAATCAGATGTCTCGCTGCAACCATCTCACCGAAGTGATGTTAGCTGGAGTCCCGCATAGGACAATTATTTGTATGATCCACAAATAGTTGATAACGGTTTTACTGCTACTTTAAGTCCATTAACTACTCTCATCTCCTTCACTCTTGACACCGGTGAAATTACCTGCATAATCAGATCATCATCATCATGCCCAGCTATTTTTAACCCACTGTAGGACATGAGTCTCTTCCTTTCTACATCATTCATTTCTGTTCGGTGACACAAGTTTTATAAGTTAAGCAACTTTGTGATCCTGTTGGTTGTCCGATGGTGGACATGTTAAACCTCGTAGAGAGACTGGCTCTCAAGTGCAATTGCCGGAACACACCTATAGCTTTTTAGCGCCAGTTTTTTTTTTCAACTTATAGATGGTAGCTGCCCAGGTGTATATTACAGAAAGCCGTACAACTACGTAATTCTTTGAATGAATTTTATACGAAAAACGGAATTCACAAGCTTGAGGAGGCTTGAATTCCACATCTTTAAATTGACATAAGCGGAGCGATATGTGCGTTTTTATAATATGCACACTTGATTTTAATAAAAAAAAACTATACCAAGTTAAACTTATAAATAAGATAAACATTAAATCGGAAGAATGAAAATGTATCCATAATATTTGACACAGATTATCCTAAAAAGCTACTTATCACTTTGTTTCAGCATTAAATCCGGTGATTTGCATTTTGGAATTAGTTCAGTATTCTATCAATAACCTAGAAACCGTAATACATATTGTAGATCATAGTTATTGGATACAGTCGATGAATTAACAAAGTATGTCAAACTGAAAGCCATGTACTTAAAAAGTATGAAACTTTCAAGGCTTGAATAATACACTGGGTGATTCATAAGGAACATTTTTTAAGTGTCTAATTTTTTTTTTCGTATTTTATCTGTCACTTGGATAAAATATGAGAATTATTAAAGAAAACTAATAGAATTATTAATGTACGCCACGTAGAACAGTTGAGTTTTATAAAAACAGTGTACTACAAAAACATTCCTCTTAAAATGATCTATGAAACAGTAGAAACGGGATGTCTGTGATTAACACAATAATCGCATTTAATATTGTATTGCCCATATAGTACCACCGTAGTGGTAAATCGCTACCACCCTCAAGTTGAAAATCTGCCAAACACCTATAGGTGTGTTCGGACAATTGTACTTTAGAGCCAATCCCTCCACTGGACTTAGTATAGTGATACTACTAGTTGGGCCATATTAACATCAGATGAGATTGTGGTCATAATGTTAAACCTACAATGTCTTAAAAAATGCAGTTATCCCATATCATGGAAAGAAGGTAAGATCTAGGTAGGACATGACAAACGTACCACCAGACTTAATAGGGACTTTTGCAATTAGTCGCACAAAACTAGCTACCACTGAGATCATTTTTCTTAAAGTAATAATGTCAAAACACTCGAGGTAGTAGACAAGAGTGTTTCTGACTGGATAGACATCGCAATATACCAAATTATACGTCCTCTATAGTGAGGACAGTACAGGATATATTAACTTTTATATGTTTTAGGAATCCTATTTTTGTCGCAACGTAAAATTGGGTATCCGTATACACGTCAGCGCGTTCCCTCCTTCCTATGATATTGGGTCCTTCGAAAAAGTCGTGAAGAGGTGCTTCAGCAGGCCAGCATGACAGCGGTGATTGCCAGTGAATTCTGTACTTAACATTAAGTACAGTACAGGCACTTTGCTGGGCAACATAAAAAAATGTTGTAAATGGAAAATTGCTAGTAAAAGTATAAAGCGTTCTGAATATTTTATCATTAACTGATATAAATATACTGACAATAGCGTACAGCCCGGGAGAATAAGGCCACAAAACTCCTAAACTCAAGACATAATCCTGAAGGATTTGTAAATTCATTACCCGCGATAAAAGTTGCCGGCGAATTAAAATGGAGATTATGAACTTTGGAGCGGACTGCTAAGTTGGATCAGGGGCTGTTACGCTTTACGATGTTCACGGGGTAGAACGGTGGGCAATTATCAACGATTATAATTCTAATTGATTGCTTACCTGGAATTTCGATTGCGTCAAACTGTTTTAACAGTCCCGTAGATATAAGATATCTAAATGTGATGAGAACTACTCCACGTCTTTCAACGAACTTCAATTTATCTTTGCGAATAAATGTTACAATATTTTATACCAGCGGTGCTCAATCTTTTTACAGCGCCTTTTTTATAGTAAACTTCCATAGTGATAAAAGTATGTTGATGAGGTAAAGCACATTTATTTGTCTGTTTTTTCTTTTTTTTGTCCTATATTGTACGTGACAAAAGTCAGTAATGTTTGTACTACAATTGAAACAAAAGGCTAACATTAATTAAACTATATGACGAAATAATTAAAAATAATAAATAAAGTAAGAAGTAGCAAAATAGTAAATTTATAATTAAATTATATAATCTGAAGGTATATAATCTGAATTATTTAGGTTTTCTTTCCTTTATTTATTACATTAATAACAACATAATAGCATATTAATGCAAAATATATTAAAGTAGTAAAAACATTAATTAAGTCGTGGCATAAAAAAAATGTTTTTAAAACTCCTTGGCACCTTATGAAGGCTGAAACACTAAATAGTTGAGAGCAGGTTGACTACCACTGGCTTATCCGATATGATTGACGTACCCATTATGAAAGGTTAACAACATAAATAGAACGCTATTATTTATCACTAACACTGTTTATTCTTGATAATAAATGATGTAATAAAAGATATTATATCGAGCGGTTAGGCTAACTATCTAATCGGTCTTCGCAGCACTACTACCGTGATGGTAGGTTCGATTCCTGCATAGGACATTTATTAATTTGGAAAACTATTTTTGGGAGATTTTTATAGCTAGTATCTCCAAGGTCTCTTCATCCATATGCTCGCGTCACGTAATACAACCAAAAAATAAAGTTTCATTTTTTATAATAATGCATAGCAAACAGGCAGACGGCTTATCTGATGGTAAATTGTTACCGTTGCCTATAGAGGCCGCAACACCAGGGGCATTACAGCTAAATTTCTGACCTTGGCCAAAAGGGCTGGTTCTCTCGGATAAGGCTGGTGGAAAATTAATTGAATTTCATGTAAATACATACACTATGTATAAAAAATATAGATTTGTATTATTACGTCAATTAAGGTCTATTTACATTTTATATTTATTTATATTTTAGAAACCACACGTTTTTAATATGATTTACTCGAAGTATCTGCACATGTGAAAGCAACTAATAGTTAATAGTTAAAAAGTAAAGTACACGTTAATAGTTAATACCAATAACGTTTGAAACCCTACTAATGTTTTTAATGCAAAATTAACTCTGCCTGTCACGCTTTAACGCATAAACCACTCAACCAATTTTGATGAAATTTGGTACAGAAACAGACTAGATCTTGGGAAAGGATACCCTTTATCGTGAAAAATGTTTTGAAGGGGTTAAAATAGGGTATGATAGTTTGTATGTAAATTCGTTATTGACGAAGATAAAACCATACAACTTTTTATTTAGGCACTTCATAAGAAATCAAAAAACATTTGTTACAGCGTTTTTGAAATTTTGACCTTCGAGACGATAAAACAGGAGTTGTAAAATGTTGCCCGAAGTAACTATTCAAAGCGGTCAAGTCGCGGACATAAGCTTGTGATAAATATTTTTAATATTGCAGTTATTTTTCAGATACAAAAAAAAATACGTCTAAGTGTAAGAAAGTTTTATGTTTTCACTTTTGTAGCTAGTCGTTAACAAATGCCGGATTTTGTTATATGATCCACAAACGAATATTCCGAGTATGGGTGTAACTTTGTATATTTTCACTGTAATTTTTATAAGTCCTATTGACTCAGGATTTGGGCGCTAAAATCTTTTATACAAAAAAAAAATAGGTGCTGAATAATTACTCGTCATTTCAGAGTACCGTACAATGACAAGGCCATCTCCATATCCGGTGCGCCATGGCCCATGCTTAAATCGTAAAGTTTTATATCTACACGTATTACAACTCTTCGTGAAATTAACAGCAAATATCCAGTATATGATATATTATCCTATAATAATTTTGAATATATAATTCACTTTATTTATTACGAGCTTTCACCCGCGGTTTCGTTCGCGTTCATATTGATTTTGTCATACAAAGTTTATCCCTCCAATTATCCTACTTCCAATAAGATTTTCGCGAGAAGGGTCAGTTCCCGCGCTAGGTTCCCATCCATCTCTGTACCAAAATTCATCATAATTGATTCAACGGTTTAGGTTTGAAAGCATGAACAAGCAAACAAACTCACTTTCGCATTTATAGTATTAGTAAGAAACTATTTGTCAAAGGAACTTGAGGTTAAAATTTATAGAACCTAAAACCCTAGGAAGAATATTTTATAGATTTCTATAAGAAGTCAGTGAGTTAGATTTTTACTATGAAATTTGTAACTTACTTTTACCACAGCAATGTGGTACTCTATTTTAAATTCAACATAATGCCACAAGCAGTTTTCAAGAAATAGGGCTTGGAAAACGAATATACATAAGTAGACGAACAATAAACTGGTCTTAAAAGCATTTGGCTACTTCTTTTTAAATACAGAACCCTAAAAGCGCGTTGGTTAGTTCATTTTACGAGAGAGGGCAACGTTTGAATTAGGATATATATCTTGGTTCAGATTTATAAAGCAATATTTATCTGTAATCTTCTTAAAGTTGGCCTGTTTCGAACTGCAAAGTTGAAAGTTAAAGTTGTTATCCCATGTTCTGTTATAAAACAAAACGTATAATATAGGTTGATTCACGAAATTATGTGCCACCGGTTCAATATTATATTCTGTCTAATAGGTTTAAAGTAAATGTAACGGACTGGAAAAAGAGTACTGAAATTGAAAAATAAACATTTTGTTTTTTGGGGTTTACTTCATAAGAAACGATTTTCATATTTAGCCCGCGGTATAAAAAAATTATGAGGAGTAAAATCGAGTGTTGACTAAAAGTGAGGTGAGTGAGGAGTGAAGTGACTACGAGTGAGTGAAATATTATGTGAAACAGTTTGTGTTATATATTTCATTGGAATTATGTAAATAATATGAATAAATATTTATATATGCTTTGAATACTTAATTTTTTTTACATCGAGAATATATTGTACCCCAACCAAAATAGGTGTATGTTTTATATAAATAAATAATTAAAAGTATATACATTTAAATACAATAAAAAACGTAACAAACTTTACAGTCTATATGAGCCAAAACTATTTTGTGTTTGATAGGTAACAAATAAGCATTTATTTCATAGAAATGTAAATGAATTTCGATTCATGCGAACATCAGTTCACACAGTAATAAATTCCGATGAATTCAAAACTAGTAAATGGTGTTTTTCCTTTTCTCTACATCCGCATCTACACGGTAGAGGCGCGCTATGTACATGCTTTATTCATAGTCCTTAGTTTGCAAAGGCTGAGTTCATGTACATGGCGTTCGAGCGTTATTTAATTTAAAAAAAATTACTGGTTTCCTCTAGTAACATGCCGAATGTGCTCCGAGACGGGCGCGTAGGAGACCATGGTACCCATAATTTCCCCGTGTTACCAGAAAACAGAGACTTTTTTGCAATACTTTTAGTGAATGGTACCTAACATTTTTGAATTATGTAATTTAATTTTCTCAGAGAATAGTCAAACTTAGCTTAATTAGTATTAGAGTAGAGTATTGTATATCCAGCAGTGAAGTGAGGTGGTTAGGTAAGATGAACTCGAATGGTATAAGGAAAAAACAAGGTACATCGTATACAAGGTATACCGTCAAAGGTAATCCCAAGTTATATTATAACTACTAACGCGAGTTTGTTTGTCTGTTTGCCATACTTTGAAACTATTATGTTCTGTGGACGTATGTTCGAATCCACCTGTAATGAGCCCGACCTTCCAATGAGAGACAACATCGTAAGGAAACCATAGTATGGTAGTATTAGTATGGCTTTCTTTAAAACCCACCTGGCTAGTTACTGCCCTTAAGCTAAAAATCTGTGACCAAATACCTACAGATGTGTTCCGGCAGTTGTACTTGAGCGCAAGTCCACCCACTAGGATTACTATATCCACCATCTTGGGCCACATCGTCAGGTATCTTTCATCCAAGAAAATTATTTGTGTTCGAGGGATATAAAGATAATTTTTATTTAATAGAGGTAGTCAATAACATAAACGCTTTCGATTATTAATAAAATCGTAGGTTTACCTTACCAAGCGTGCCTGGTCATCGATCATCGCCGGCTGTGTCACCGCATCCCGAATCCGGACGGGTTCGCATCCGCTCCGGTTCCGATCGGACGCATTGTGGACGGCACGCCGAATGACTGATTTTAAATGGAAGAAATATCGCGTATATATACTACGAAACATTTTTTGTATATAAAAAAATAGAAACGTTTACAAAAATCTGTTATAATATACATACGATCGAGAGACGCTGTTTGGCAACACGGAAGTCTAGAGTGTTGAAGCGTCACTGTAGTGCGTTTTAGTGGTTGTGTTGGATGATTAGCACCCGATTAGTCACCACGTTCCTCTCTCGCCTTGGCTTGAATCCGAGTAATGCCTTTACACGTTTCGATGTACAACTCCATAAAGAATAGGATTTTAAACACCACGTTAATAAAATAAAGTATACCTTCAACCCTTTGAATTCGGCATAACTGTAGAACTATCGTTCACTACCATAATAATATGCCTATTATGCATATCAAATTAAGCTCAGATCTCAGAGATTAGTTTGATTCCTCCTGTCCTGACACCTCAAAGTTTTCAAAAGTGAAGTGAAGTTTTCAAAGCAACAACAGATAACAATGTTCTCACGTGGAAATAATACAACATCACACCGCTCCCTTTTCAAGCAAACTACACTGTGCTAAATCTTAGACCCTCCCGCGCTCAATACGTATAAAAAGTGTAACAACGTTTGTCTGCCAGTATTGTTATAAACATACAAGCTTTTACACGTGGTTCCGTTCGCGTTAATATCGGATGACCCAATAAAAAGTTTCATACAAAGTTTATTCTTCTCTTTACACCACTCCAGATAAGTATTTCGCGAGCAAAATATCCTATCACCATCTCTAAGGTCATATCTATTTCTACACCAGTATTGATCGTACTTAATTCAACGATCTAAGTGTGAAAACGTAACAAACAAACTCACTGTCGAATTATTAATATTAGTAAAGAAAAAAGATGTAGTCCTGCACTATTGGCTTAATAGTTAAAGCAGTTACCTAGCTACAACTAATTGTTTTAAGTTTGTTTTTGTTACATTGCCTTTAATAACTCTGTTTATAAAGTCATTGACATTGGCGAATATGCTTACATAGATAGATGCCATAAATAAATAAAAAACAAGAGAATAAAAAAGAGTAACATAATAGAAGAACATGAAAATAATTCAGAAACAACTCAACAAACACGATACGAACGTGATAGTGATTTCACTCGTAATATCCGGCACATGGTTCGGGTTGAAGGAAAATTCATTTTCCCCTTTTCACTGTTGTTTTCCTTCACTATTGATTGCGGCCGGCGGCCGTCAGTCTCCCGTATACGTGAATACGTTCTGTTAATTAAATCCTAGATTTTGTTATGTCTGTGGATTTGCTTTTTTTTTAATCAAACATGTATGAACGTGCCTTTGCGGTAAAATCGACCCGCTTACCGTGACAGCAAACAGCATGACTCTCAGTTATACTATCCTACCCCCTGTACACGCTAATTATTAATTCTAATATTAACTTTTTTTACATTTTACTAGCTTCTGCCCGCGGCTTCGCTCGCGTAAAAAGTTAGTATCACATTAAACTTGAATTATTATTCCAATGTAATGTTACAGGGATAAAAAGTATCCACTATCAACTAACTCTCTGCTAAAGATAAAGTCGATTGGTTGCTTAGTTAAGGCGTGAAGGAAGGACGATCCTATGAACAAACACACTTTCGCATTTATAATATAAGTATAGATAGGTTCAGCGTTATAGCTACAACCTCATCTCATGTTAAGTAACAATATGGCACAAAATGATGGACACGCTAAGGCTGTGGAGCAACTGGCTCTTAAGTACAATTGCCGGAACACACTTATTTCGACACCGGACACTAGGTATTCGGCGGCAGATATTCAACTTTAGGATGGTAGCTAGTTATGTGAGCATTAAAAAAAAACCCTACCAGCATGCTATGGTTTCATCACGATGTTTTCTTCGACGGATTCGAACTCACGTCCGCTACACAAAGTTACATAAAAGTTGAAGTAATAGAGCTATCACGAAGTATTCTTTGTATTAATGCTATTTTCCTACCCCTAATGGCATAAAAAGCATTGCCACGGGCAAACGCAAAAACTCCGATCACCATTCAATCGAATACAGGGGTCATGTTCTGTAACGGTTAAACATGAAAATGAAAACCATCTTGAAAAAACGAATACGTCTCGGTAATCGAGAAGTGGTTAAGGCGATACAACCACATCTGAAATACAATAAAGGAGACTTTCAGTCAATAAAATCCGTACAAAATAAGAATGTGAGTCGAAGCGGACCCGGCGGAGGCAATCCGAGACAGTTTTACGAGATTTAAAGGTATATTGGTTTTATGTAAATGTAAATTACATTGCGCCGGGTAATAAACGATTTTATACGTTCGCGAACATTACACGGACAAGTTTAATATATATTTCGGATATTGCATGCAACAAATTATGTAATTACTAACTGTGCCTACGATTTCATTCGCGTGTAACTAAAAATCATTTATTTTGTCAGATTTTGTAACTTTTTTCAATACAGCTTTGCTCTTATTCATAATAGCGTGATAAACCTAAAGCCTTTTACAATGATTACTCTTACATTGTTTTCTTTTATAATTCCTAAGATTTGCGCCTTCAAATAAACAACCATAGAAAATGTTTATAATATTAATCATATATATTATATCAACCAATCAAGTACTACTTTTATGATTCGTTAATTTTTTAAATTATTAAGTATTATAAAATAAATAAAAAAGAAAAAAAAAGCTGTGACTACTTGTTCATTAGTGTGCTTATAACTTAAAAATCATTCAACGAATTAACATGGCATCATAAAGTAGAGAAGTATACCTTATCTTCGGTTAAATCAGTTCCCCCGCTGTAATCGTCGCGCTGAAGTGTTGTGGGTTCGAGTCCTACATAGGACAATTATTTGTGTAATCCTCAAATACATATTTGCTTCAACCAGTATATGTTGAACCTCATTAATACATTCCTTATATTAACCTACGATTTATTCTATAGAAAGAAATAATTTTTAAAACAAGTGTATTTGGAATGTATAACAGAATGTGTAATCAACAAATAATTGTTTTGAGTCTGTTGTTGATTTTTATTCGTTAATTGTGTTTATTTATTTATTTACGGATGACTAACAGCTATTATGATAATATATAGATAGTAAAGGAGACTGAATTAATAAGTCTTCACGGATACTTATTGAAAATAAAACACGACTGTGATACTGCCCTAAAAAACAAATAATAACATTTAGAAATGCATTAATATCAAAGAAAGCAAGGCTTCAGCAACTTCTACATAAACGTTCACTCATTTTTTTGATATAATATAGGTAACAAACTACACTCCGAATATGAATATGATATATATGGGTCTGTACAAAAGAAAACAATATTATTGTATATTATATTTATCCGCCATAGTTATGCCTTCGCGGCTCAATGGATCTCGAAGTTAAAAATTATACCCATAAATATGATAATGAACTCTATCACTTCTAGTTTAATCTTATATTCATTTAAACTTTAACAAGAGCCCAATTTAACTAAAGCAGGATTTAACAAGAGCACAATTAAGATTGACGCAACTAAAGCAGATGTGCTTTCTCATGTATTCCTTTCATCTCTACTAAAGTTAAATAGGCTTGATTTATTACTAACTTAATTAAAGGAAAATTATTATTTGTAAGATCAATTTTTCGAAATAAATTATTACTTGAATATCAAAAATAATATCTTAATTAAGTTTTGATAAAATATCTTTACTTAAGATACAGGATATGAAAACCGAAGGACAATTAATCTATGAATGTCTAATATATATGAGTGGCTGCATATATAAAACTAGATATTTTGATTTTTTTTTAGAAAATAGGAGGCTATCGAACAAGCATGTCACCTGATGGTAAGTGATCACCACCGGTAATGGACTTTATTATTATGACGCTTATGGACCCATAACTCCAGGAGAATCACTTTATATCACTTTTTAATTAGTACATTGGCGAACAATTTTCTACCAGTTGACCAACGGTAATGTTATCAAAACATAAAAATTATTGCAGACAGTGCAAATACAAAATGAACAAAATAAAAACAGAATTAACTAAGAACATATAATAAAATGAACAATCCACTATAAGTAAAAATACATAAATAGTGTATTGAATAAATAAATACATGTATAACATAAAAACTCATTTAATAAACATACATACAAATATAGACATACATACACAGAAACATGCATACAAATATATAACTATTGAATGGCATTTTCATAAAAGTATTTATGTATATACATATATGACTCAATTAAATTTTTATTATAAGTATAGATTAATATCGTATTTGCTGAATGTCAATATTAAAGAAAATATTAAAAAATAACAAGATTAAACCCAAAAAATCAGTTGCTCAAAAATACATGTCGAAGCTCTATCCACTGTGTTGTGAATTATCAATATAAAAATGGTTAACATATTCTCCAAAGTAAGTTTAAGTGTATGTTTGATTTGCTTTTGAGTTCAATAGATACAAGCAAATATTTTCCACACTCGCTCGCTAGCTTAGGTATTCCCTGGATCACGCTTTGATGTATCCTTATTGAAAAGTCACGGAAATTCCACAAATATTTGAAAAATCAGAAAACTCTACAGATATATCCAATTTCTAACACACACACACACTTCAAATTATTTAGTCAACATTCGAGCTGACAGGCAGACATCATATTGAAATCAATTTTAAAATTCCATTTTGCTTGTTTTATCGTAGTTTTTTAAACATCCATACTCTAAAGCAAAAACATAATTTTAGCAATGCGCTATAATTTTCTTTAAATTTAGGTACTGTCTATGGAACATCTTGATATCTATATTAATATCCTATAGCAGGAAGGGTTGTTTGGTTGTTTGAATGAGCTAATCTTAGGCAATAAGAGTCGGATTTTCAAAATTATTATATATTGTATTTGATTGAGCAAATATTGATGAAGGTTCAAGGCTATTCAACATCACGCTACCGAATCCACCCGAATGAAGCCGCGGCAACAACAAGTATTTAGATAAAACAATAACAAATAAAAACAAAGAATCAAATAAATTATCTAGATATTTTAGGTATTCAGTTTGATGTGCAAATGAAAAGTTTCCTTTCCGTAGTAACTTCCAAGGTAGGTATTGAGTATAATATAATTTTAACCCTTTTTCTTTAATTTACTGGCTTCTTCTAGACCGTGTTAATGTCCTTCAGACCACTCCGCTAAAACTTTCCTGTAACCACACCACCGTTTTATTTTGAAACAATTGGCGTTAAATATAAATATTGACTATTAAAGTAATCATTTGAAACCTCTTTTAAAATTACTAAACCAATTAACCTCGTATGTGAAATACTAATGGGGATCAACCGTTTTTAAAATCATATTTTCTACCAATTTGTGAATTATTTTAATCCTCGATATGTAAGCTTTGGTTTGTGATCATGGTACACTCTTATGAAATGGACTTTGAAACCCAAATTTCCAAATATATTTTAGATAAATTGTGATAATTTTGATGCACGACGCAAAAAAGCGGTTTTTGTTTATCTTTGACGATTTTAAAGCGAGCCCTATTTTTAGGGCTTTTTACAAAAGATAGGGTTAGTAAATTGCAGTAATTTTGAAGTCTGATACAAGCTTCGGTTTGAGGTTAGTAAACCTTTTTAAAGAGTCGGTATCGCCCATTTTAATAAAGATGGCATTAGGTTATGATCAATTTAAACGACAACACAGACACGTTGGTTTGCGGTCAACTTTTTAAAGGCATGTTATCGTCTATTTTGAGAAGGATGTCTCAAAATTTACCTTCGTCACTTTAAATCTCGGTATGTATATTTCGATTTACGATTATCATTAACTATTTATTTTAGTTTGCGTTCAAAAATCATGTTATGTGGTAATAACTTACAGATTCATAATTTTTTATGGCATATCTTTTAATATCTATTTACTATGTTTTAGTTTTATTTTGGTTCATAAATATACATTTTTTTAGATTTGGATTATGGACACGCTAAGCCCAGTAGAGGGATTGGCTCTCAAGTGCAACTGCCGGAACACACCTATAGGTTATTGGCGGCAGATTTTCAACTAGATTGTGTTAGCTAACCAGACGGATATTAGAAAAAGCCCCACCAACATGCTATAGTTTCTTTATGATGTCTTCCTTCACCGAAAGCTCTAGCTTATTGCAGGGATTAGAACTCACGTCCATTCGGGTCCGTACACACTACCGACTGAGCTATCATCACTTCAAGATCGTTTATAAATATAAAAATATATTTATTTACATTTAAAATAATTATATTACAATAAATGAACATTTAGCCAACAAGTACGACTTACTAGTTAACCGTATGTATGATAAAAGATTTTTAAAGAATAACTCACGGCGTCGACACCGCTGAGAATTTCCTCGGGAACGAACCGTTCACGAACGTTTATATTGTAATTTATTAGTTCAAACCCCGTAAGTACTGCACTGAGTGTGTTGCAATGTATTAAATTGAGACATCGTGTAGAGGAACTACTTTAGACTTTATCTTTCAGTCAGTTGTCACAAGTTATTTTTAATTTAATTTTTTTTTATACTTAAGGTTTAGTGTTATGGCCATAACCTCACCTGATCTTAAGTGACGGCCCAAGTTGGTAGACACGCTAAACCTGTGGAGAAACTGGCTCTCAAGTGCAGCTATCGGAACACACCTATTGGTATTTGGTAACAGGTTTACAACTTGAGAGTGGTAGCTAGCCAGGCGGGCATTTGAAAAAGCCCTACCACCATGCTATGGTTTCCTCACGATGTTTTCCTTCACCGAAAGCTCAAGCTCATTGTAGGTGCTTGGATTCGAACTCACGTCCCTTGACGCGAAGTCTTACACACTACCACTGAGATATCATCGCTTCAAGATGAGTTAATTTTATTTATTAAATAATACAAAATGGTTTTTCTATAGGTTTATAGATTTAGCGTATTGATCACAACCTCACTTACTGTTAAGTGATAATATAGGTTTTTAATATCCTTATCAATTGTTTTTATGTAATTCCCATATCGGGCAATTTATTTTATTCATTATTATTGTCTTCCTATAGTTCGCTAGAGAATAGTATAAAAACAAAATCTACAATCCCTACTCAATTAATTATTATTTAATATAATAAATGCGAAATTAACTCTGTCTGCCTGCCCATCTGTCTGTTACCCTTTCACGCGTAAACCACTTAACGGATTTTAATAAAATTTGGTAAATAGATAGACTAGACCTTGGGAAAGGACATAAAAAGACCTTTTATGGCATAAAAAAGCTTGATGGGGTTAAAATAGGGTATGATAATAGGTATGGAAGATCGTTATTGATGAAGATAAAATCATTAAATTTTGTATTTAGGCACATAAATAAACGTGATTTCCACCATTTTTGAAATTTCTACCTACGGGGAGATGAAATATTAAATACAAATTTCTATGTGTATTATTTCCAAAGGAAGTATCCTAAAAAACAATGTTGCCTAAAGTATTCATTCAATGTGGACAAATTCAGGGCCAAAAGTTACTATATTAATAGATTGTTGGCATTGAGTCACTAGAAAAATCTATAACCTTCACTATCTTTTGCTTGACACTGAAATCGCTTCGATTTCTACAATCGGTTTAAATAATAAATTATAACACACCGGTAATAAAGTTCAAAACCCAATTCTTATCACACATTACGTGAATCGTCGTCGGTGACGGTGTTTAATGGTGTAACACGTGATATAAAGTAATATTTATGGCGTAATAACTGTTTTCACGTCGCTTAATATATCAAGTTATGACCGACGCTTTTATTCGTGTTCTTTTGTATTGACATAACTGTGTAAATCGGATAAATACGACAAAATATATAGCAACAACAATGAAGTTAATTTGGACAATGGACGTGAGGAAAACACCGTGATGAAACCATAGCAAGGGGATTGAGTCATTTCTAATGCCCAACTAGCTAATTACCACCATCAAGTTGAAAATATGCTACCGAATACCTATAGGCACTGAATACCTATGTTTCGTCAGTTGCACTTGAGAGCCAGTCACTAGGCTTAGCATGTCCACCACCTTGGTCCACATCGCCACTTAATATCAGATGAGAATGTAGTCATAAAGTTAACCTAACCTAAAGCTATAAAATGTAAAAAATAAGTATAATTTTTTTTTAGGACATTTTAAATATTTTTTTTAGGAGTAGGAAAGACAAAAGCAACGCAAAGCAATATTTACTATCTGCCTCGATAAACGTTGCCTCTTTCGGCGGTTAATAACTCGACTACAGCACCACTTATCATGCCGTGGAATAGCTATGAATGAAACGAAATATATTACATGAGTGTTACTTATATCAGTCAACTCGTTTAGAAGTTATACGATCACTAACAGGCGTACACAAGATTTTGATTTGTAAGCATGCCTCACAACTTTCATCTACATGCACGTTTTTAATTTTGCAGTACAAGTATTGCCTCATACTCGCGACTTAGTCACCTCCGATTCCATAGAATAACAACATCACACAATGACACACACTGGTTATATGAGGGATCTTAATTTGTTTAAGGTATTCAGACTTATGTATGTATATATATGTATGTATAATGTATGTATTTTATATATATGTATGTACGAAATAGACATTTTCTTGAATGGATAGGAAATGGATAGATCGATTCTCTGAATTGCCACATCAACCGAAGCCGATATTCGGTCACTTTGATATTCTTACGCTAATTGTCAGTTCAGTTTGCGCCAAAAATCGGGAGAAACTGTTTGAAAGTTATGACCTTCGTTTAGGTCCTACAATCTATTAGTAATAGTTAAATCAAAGAGAGAAAAAACATTTTAAAAGGTATGACATCATCAATAATGATTTCTCCTATATCATTACCATTACGAAATCTCTAAAACCATTTTAAAATTTCAGTTCACTGCGTTATTTAAAGACGTTTTGGTATAATTTGGGATACATAAAAGTTTTTGATGCCTGGTGCCTCGATGTATCATATTTTTATGTTTAATACTATATTATAACCATAATTCAATCCCACAAAGTGAAACCCCTAATTTGAAAGTCAGGTGACTTCTAAAGATTGTTCTGGATGACGCCAATGATCCTTAAAAAGTTACCATAAATAAAAGAAAATATTCTTAACTTTTTTCTGAACAAACCATGTTCGTATAGTTTGTTCTTTGTTACCACATACATTGTTAACACTTCAGCAAGCTTTTATCGAGCTAAATAGTTTCTAGACTCGTAAAATTACAAAATCAACTAACTATACGGAACAAAAAAAGAAATCATCACTACGTAATCAAATTAACTTTACTGCCCAGTTTTATGGACAAGAGCCTGAGAGAGATCGTAACGCGCACGTAAACGTTTGAACGTAAAAACAAATCATATGGCAAAAGAATAATAAACCAAAATTTATACTTTTTTTTAACTTAATCTCGTTTCTCGTAAAACCGTATCGTCATTAATTTTCTTTTCTCTCCTAAACTCAAGAGATGACGTGTTCAGACTTTAGAAGAATACAATCAACGGGCGCAGAATAACAACAACAATAATGCTATGTGGGATTCAAATACGTTACTACTTAATTCACAACTTAAAACGTAGGTACTTAGTAAGTAGCAAATATGTTTCATCATGAAATAAGTCTAAAGGATGTCAACATTTGTTATAGAATAAGCCGAGTTAACTGTACGGTGTTGGTTCGAGGCGATATCGTTTCGGTATATAAAATTGTATTCCAATAAGCCGTCAACGTTCTGGCCAAAGACCAGGAACTGGATACCACTTTTTTGTAGACACGTATATCGTACATATAAATCAACAGAGCTCTAAAAAAATTGAACAATTTCTTTGTTATTTATTTAAACGCGCTTATGTCTGAAACTACCAGTCATATTCGAAAGTTTAGTTTGGCATAGATCCCCAGAAGACGTTGGGGCTTCGACATTCAGACCAGATTTATAAATTTTATGTATAGCATTGATACATAGTACTAATTGAGCTCACCGTACCATGGGAGACAAATATACCAGAATACCAGGCTGTAAAACAAATAAATACTACGAGCTACCAAATAATCGGAACCGAAATATATAACGGCAAAATTTTTCTCTATAATCTACTAGAAAATCTTGGCTTGAGTAGGACTGCAGAAAGTTATATATTAGAGCATGCCTCTAAAGCTGCTCTAGCAGTCTCCTACAAAATTTGACTGGCCAAGGAAGAAACATAGGAATTGATGTGTCACAAGTCTCGGGAACTGCCCAGAGTTTCCGTTTCTGTCACACGATGGATCCGGCAGCCGCACGGTGCGTGATCACGGATTGTTAAGAAGTTCGTCTCAACCAGATATATAAGAATAGTATACCCTATACTTTTTGTAAGCCCTTACACGCAAAATGTAGTATTAATTCCGAGGGTGTCCTAAGGGTAATGGCAAATTGTACGAACTGTATGTACCTATAAAATTTACTGATAGGGGTAAACACAATATTAAAAAAATCATGTAATAACTAACGTAGACTAAGCTTGTTAACAATAATGAATGTGTAAGTCAGTGGAAAATAAATATATTATACTTATTTAAACAAAATAGATATACAAATATTATTTATTTTTGGCATCGGCATTCTATTAGTAATACTGCGACGTGTCGAATGCACAAAGCGATATGTTTGTTACCTAATTACCTAACTAAGCACAAACGTCGCGTTATCAGTAGCACACGCATCGTTGCACACAAATCGACACATCAACCGCGGCCGTGCGATTGCAATTAAAACCCCATTCACGTACCATCATCAGTAATTTCAATGAAAATTCATTCTTCTTTATCTTTATTCAATGATGTTAGTCCATGATGCGGGCTTACTGGCTGTGCTGTCAACTTGTACACATCTATATATATACATATATATGAATCGCCAAAATGTATGTACGCGTATGATTTCCAAATTAGTACAGTCGCTAAATTGAATAATCATTTTTATAATGTGTCCGAATTAGTCAGGACAAGTTTGGTACATAAATAAAATAGCTTTTTTAAATCTCATAGTATGAAAAGTAATGAAGCGATGACAGCCAATTGGTAGTGTGTACGGACGCCGCGTCAATGGACGTGAGTTCGAATCCACCTACAATTAAATTTCGTATAATTGCAAGATATTTAATTCGTTGGAGTTATAAACAAGTTTCATTAAATATCTAAAGGAAGTGAAAAACGGAATCGATATTAAAATTAGTCAGTTTTATTGATCTTAATGAATTGAAATTGGTAGGATAATTAGCATGTAGGATGTATATAAATATTACGTATCACGGTGTTTGTAGTCGCACTCGTCTGAAACAGCTCCACCGATGTTTATGATTTTTTTATATATATTTGGTAGGTATGGGGATTCGACGTAAAGTGAATTACATACCGCGCGGTGATTAAGTTGGTAAGTTAGAAGAAGTTGAATTAAGTTGAAAGGTTGATTAGGACTGATTTGCATGGTGGTAGGGATTTTACTAATGCCCGCCTGGCTAGCTACTACCCTCAAGTTGAAAATCTGCCGCCAAATACCAATAGATGTGTTCTGGTAGTTGCACTTGAAAGCCAGCTCCTCCACAGGTTTAACGTGTCTACCAACTTGAGCCATATCTTCACTTAAGAACAGGTGAGATTATGGCCATAACACTAAACCTCAACAATAACAAAAAACTTAGCTAATTATAATGTTACAGAAATATTTAATATATATATAGATAATGTTCAAATAAAAAAAAATGCTGTCGAATTTCTATGACTGCGCTACCACTAATATTTACTATCTATTGAACAAAATAAGGAACCCAGTGTGGCTTTCAGGCTGCCTAGTTGAGATCTAAATGAGCCACAACCCTCACTGTTGTAATACATTTTAACACAATAATTTTTCCAGCTAGATATGAAAATTTTTATACCATAATATGGACGAATCAAAGACAAACAATCAATATGTATAATAAGCGGAGTATTCTTCCAAAAGTACGTAAGCGATACCTACCACATTATATTCGGTCCGCATCGACGTAAGGTCTAGCACAAGAATTTTTGAAATATAGCTTCTAATGGAAGAGCTTTGAAATTTCGACCCTTTTTGTGTGACACTCGTTTAGGTAAAGTCAGCTCAAAGCGACTAAGGGAAAGAGAGATATAATAATGTTTCACCTCGGTCGTGTCGTCTTAACACAAACCATTTTTTAAGCTAATTACAGTGGTCGTACCTATAGAAGAATAGTTTATGTAACACCTATTAAAAAAAATACAAAAATGACACTCCAGTCCACACAGGCTATTACACGTCAGGACTCAAAAAATTCATTCCCTGTTGAATCATACCTCACGGTTTTGTATATTTTGAACGTAAAAAAAAATTGAATCTATTTCACTTGATTGAAAGAAAACAAACAAAGCAATAAAAGGCTTCACGGGTTTTATTCGAACGGATAACGGGCTGACGTTTGTGGGTTAGCAGACGTGATGATTTATGTCGGTGCGACTAGAAGTCGAATTTTAGTCGTTGATAATTTAACAAAATTATTTACATTTTAATAGATAGTTGCAACCAGGATTATAAACGTAATCGTATTTCACTCTAGATTCATTCCCTTACTATAATTATGACATTCTTATATTAATAGTTCCGTATTTGATACAACCTTTATTCCACCTAGACAACCTATTTTTAACACTGTCATTGACCGACTGCTATTTCGTTCATACAAATACCATAATACATAATTATTTACAATTATAATCGTCTTCTTAGTATTGTTATAAATCATAAACCTAGTTGCTAGGGCAGTGAGAGAAGAACCACGAGGCAGTGTCCGAGACTTGCGACACGGATGTAGGTTAAGGAGACCTTTATTGACGATCGTCAACACTCACCTCCGCCATTCGTGTTTCTCTCTGTCCAGTATAAATGATTCCCAATAATAATTTACAACATAAATATCAAATATATCAAAACAATCTAGTCAATAATAGAAAATATAAACCTTACGTCCCTTGGGTAACGTTCCAGCTACATACGATGATATCTGGCCTCTTAGTGCTTCGCTTTGACTGAATCCATAGCCGCGCTTGCGTCGCGCTTATATAGCAATCGGTACTAATAAACTATCCTCCTCCGTTACTTATTTTATTCGTTTTATTATTCCGTATATATCAAAGTGTAATAATAAGGTGATAAAACAATAACTTTTAAAATGACTCACACACATTTTGATGGTAGAAGTTCAAGATACGTTTCTTCATGTATACAATGTACGTAAATTATTTGTAATGTTTGTATTTGTTTAATCCTAAATTAAAACTTGTAAGCCGAACTATTTACAGCGTAATAAGTTATACTAATAGGGACAGATATAGTGTTATCGTTAACCCGTTACCATGACGACTTACATGTATTTACTCCCTATCCAAACCTTCCTAGAGAAGTATTCACTTCAAAAATTAAAAAGTATATACATATAAAATAAAAAGGGTCGCACTACAGTATCTCGTCTGCAATGCGCGTATACCGATATTTCTTAGACAATATTATAAAGAGTTCTTTTAGACTTCGCTTTTGCATCATTAAACGTTTTCCCTTCATTTTATTTACGTAAAAAAAGGTAAAAATAAATTATTCGTCAGATCTCCTCATTACGACGATCAAAGGGCTAAACTTCCTGATCTGTAATTTGTTGTTTATTCATAAATATATAACGTATTTTTCTTTGTTATCTAACCTGTTTTTTTATACTGAAGATGCACAAGATGGTGGAATTAAGCTTAGTGGAAGGATTGGGTCTCAATTGCAACTGCTAGTAAACACCCATTGAAATTTAGTGACAGGTTTTTATATTGAGTGTGCTAAATAGGTAGATAGGTAATAGAAAAAGCACTACCGTTAGACTATGGTTTCATCAAGATGTTTTCTTTCACTGACTGCTCAGGTTCATTGCAGAAATTCGTCGTCTATTGACACGGCGTCCGTACAAACTACTAACAAAACCATCATCACTGGAACTTCAGAGAACTAGCTGATATTATAAAATGCACTTCCCCCATACTATAATAGTTTCGTACTGATAGCTTCATTTAAAGCTTTGATCCTGTATACGATATAACAATTTTTAAACTTTTATTGTATTGTATTGTATTGTATTGTATTATATGTTTGTATTGTATGTTATAATAAAGATATTTAATGCAATTAAAAAGTACAAAACTGTTAATCGAGATAACAGACTTAAATTATATACGACATGGATCTAGTGATAGAATGACTGAAACCTCGGATGCGATCGATGGAGGTCTCGCCAGATATATATATGTGTGCCGGAACATCACTAGTGATAATGAGTAGATGAGAGTAGTTACTAGAAATCATCTTTCCTAACGAGGACACTGCATTATTACAATTGTCTTGTGACCACGGCCTGTGTGACCAGGCCGAAATGTTGTGTCAATAAACAAAAAGTAAGTCGCGTTTTAGATACACTTTTAATATCTATTTTATAGCGTGCGATATGTTTAATTTGAATCGTCTATTCTATGGTGGAAACGTTAAGGTTTATAACTTGAAACAAAAATTTCTTCTGAACTCTATTTTTTTTATTGCATGCATTTAATGTTAAACTGCAGTGCGTATAATAAAAGAAATTCTCTTTGGATATTTCTTACTATTACACAATAACAATACAACAATACGACTGATGAACCTCCATCTTACAGAAATTTAGAACCAAATAGTCTTGCGTCGTATTGTTAAGGTAAGTACAGTGCTTGGAGTTTGTAATGGATTGAGAATTTCAAGGTTATCAAAGTGTTAATGATACCCTTTGTATTAAAAACATTCATGGGCTGTATGGCAAATGTTTACCATCATGTTTTGATGCATACATTGTTTAGATTGCTCTAGATGATCTTAGAATAAAGACAAAGCGAAACTATATGTATGGAGTATCGATTCACCAATTTCAAAGTTGCATTTCAAATCATTTGCAGTCATATCTTATTGGAAAATATTCCATCTCAAAAGGGGTTTTTTATTTCCAATATTTTTTAATGTTTGGACACAGTTTATCTTGATGTTGAGTGATACAGTCCAAGTCTAGGTAACTAAGGGTGGTAACTTGAGACCTATTAGAATATCAAGCAATGAACTCGTCACAGTTTTTGTCTTAAAGCTCAGGCTTACTGCAGAGATCTATTAATGCTGAATCTATAAAAGTGCACACTATGACTTGGGCATAAAACAACAACGCATTATCATAGTTTTGTTCCGTGAGGCATTGGTGTCAAATAGTTATATGCCTATAGAATATTGATCCATCCGATATAAGCTGATTCGTGCCTCCGCATGAACCAGAGGTCTAAACGGGATTCGGGTGCATTTATATTAATTTTATTGGATACACTAGGTGAGTCTGCGACTCCACTCGCGTTAAGTATGATTAGTCTGATTCTTTTATTTTAATTCTTTATAGGTATTAGTGATATTCCAAACTTATGTCCAATTTTCATTAACGAAATAGCCGATACGTTAATCCGAGAGAAAGAACTGGCTCTCATATGCAACTGCAAGAACATACCTATTAGCTTTTCACGATCGATTTTACAAAGGACGGTAGGTGAGTTTTTATACTTGCTTGGTTAGCTACCACCTTTAATTAAAAGATATGTCGTAAAATACCAACAAGTGCGTTTTGGTAATTATATTTGCGTCGCTCTACAAGGCTTAGCGTGTCCATTATCGTGAACAACATCATCAGTCAACATCAGGTAAAATTATAACGAAACACTACAACTTTTCAAGAATAAAAGAACAACCTACACAATTTTTCAGTTTTTTGCTTAATAGTAAGTTTGCTGACTCTAGGTCTACGTAGACCCATACAATTACTATTAATAAATCTTATTATGTATGAGAATCGAAGCTGCAACTGCTCCTTTCTACCGTTGCCGGATATTTTTGAAATTCACTGTATTGAATAGAAAACGGCACAAACTCGGTACAGAGAAGTAGAATTAAATCATTCCCGTAATAATGATAGACATCCACGGGCAAAACGAAATTTGGTGAATTTACATGAATTGAGAAATTCATTCCCATTGAATTACAAATTATATACGCGACACAGATGCGGTAGTTAATCACGCAGGCAAACAGGATGGCCTTTTTGAAGTGAAAACTTCTTTGTCCGCGATGAGCTGTTTATTTTGTGGGTATTGAATGTGACTGAGCCATCACACTTAGTTACGTATCGCTCGTTCGACTCGAATCGACTAAGGGAGTTAGACAGATATAGTGATAAATATTTTACTTTTGTCGTGTAGTCTTCAGCATACGGAGTTTTTTGGCGTTGATAATCAAAAACACCTACTAAAATGACTCTATAATAAATACGCATTCCCGCATCATTGCTAGAGACTTAAGCCTAATCAAACATTGTGTCTGTGATCTTTAAACATATAATATAGATTATTTTAAGTATTTTCGGTGAATTAGAGAAAAAATATTATTTACAACGCACGCCTACATTTAAATCGATACCATGAAGTTGGTTGGTAAAAAAATGCTAAAACCCTGGTATTTACTTATTCGGAATTCGTGTTCATTTAAAAACTTGTCGATGGCTAAGAAATAATCCTCGTAAGAACCCGGAATACTGAAGAAACAAACCAGTAGTAATACAATATACAAATACAAATCTGTGAATTTAACTGTGTTTAAAATTAACACGCTGACATAGCGTTTATGACCGGGCATTCTATCGGAAAGTGTAATATGTCCATTAATGGGGATTTTACATTCTGTTGTTGTTACTTTATACTGGTTATACCGACGACATTATTTATTTATTATAGAAATTTATAAAATATTTTAAAACAAGAATTAGGTTTAGCGGCGTTTAATGGCGTTACTATAGATGGCAGAACTGGCGAAATGCCATGGGACTCTCCGGCTCGAGAAGCCGCGAGATCAAAAGTAACCTAATATTTTCGAAACTAAAATACTTCTCTCTTTCTCTAAATTAGGCATATTATATCAATAAATTCGTAGTAATTTACAATTAATACACTGCACCAGTGGCGCAGCTATACCATCTCATACCCGTGGCAAATTTTTAGAATAAGGCCTCAGTAAGAGTTAAATTTAATAATTACTCTCTTCTTAAGCAGTTTCGATATACATGCATATTTACTTATATACATTTATATTAGTAGCCGAGACGGGCAAACATATTTCTTTATAGTACCGTACTATATTTTCCCTTAACGTGCCTAAAGACTTTAAAAAGAAAGTAAAAAAGTAATATGTAATATATTATACCATGCATATAATTTACCTATTTACTATAGATAAAGATTTGGAGAAATTGTTTTATTGTCATGTCCATTGTGTTTCGTAACTTCTCATCCACGAGTCTAACCTCATCTCCAAAGCTAATTAATATTATTGAAATGGATTGTTTTTGATTAAACTTTCGGTACGCCTGTCCCTTTCTGACGTACCACAAACTATTGCTGTCTCGCTCCCGCACTAAAATATCGTTTTGACCGACGATGCTTTTCATCTTAGCTTGCCACTCTGTTTTCATACTTCGAAACAGTAATTTGTGCTCTCCGCCTTTTGATTTGCAAAATATATTTTCTAATTTCCGCAGTCAGTACAGACTTAATATAATACGATGACATTGCTTTGACTAAGATTGATAAACTCCCATTTGTATCGGTTATATAAATTGCTTAAATATAAACAATAACGTCTATATATACATAATAAAACCTATGGCTATACGAAATCTGCAAATTCAATATTTGTCAAAAATTATAATAAGGCCTTTATATTTTTTAATTTATTTTTATGTGTTTTTTTGAAGACGTATTATGTAGCCTTCAACTTTTTAAATTGAATTCATATTATGTAATAGCATCTAATTCGGCTGCATGGTTTCAGTATCTTTGCCTTTTTGTTAGAAATGTTAAAATGGGAACTAAACAAAATGACATGGAGTTTTTGGCGGGATCTATCATGTTGTGATTTTTATTTATATTTATATACTTACTTGTTTAGCCCTATATCGTGTAAATTAATGTGTAATTTTACGTAATGAAGTGCAGCTGAAGATCCTACTAATATTATAAATGCGAATGTTATGAGTCTGTTTGTTACGCTTTCACGCCTAAACCGCTGAATCGATTTTGACGCATTTTGGTGTAGACACAAATGGGACTTTGGAGACGGTGATAAGCTACTTTTTTATGCGAAAAACTTATTGGAAAGCGGGTAAAGAAGGGATAAACTTTGTATGATACTTTATATTACGTCATTCGATTCCTTTGCAAAAAATAAACAACATTAACGCGAGCGAAGCCGCATGTAAAATCTAGTCAAATATATTTTATATCCTCACCAGAAATTACTACTCGTGTTTTCTATTCAAGTTACAAGCACAATAGTGGACATATAGACAAACGGTTGCATTTCATATTATGTTAGGGTAAACAGATATTATATATATCATAATAAAATATGAAATCGCTTCAGTGATGAAACGTTCTTTGTTTAAAAAACTTTGATAATTATGTTTCGCAGGAACCTTCTTAAAAGAAAAATAACTTATTTAATCTAACTTTCGCGGACACTTCGAGATAAGTATCTCTATTTCATTAAAATTGTCAGATTGGAGAGAGACGAATACAAACTCTGCGTTTACCTATTGATTAAATTCTCCTTGATGATTTGTTAAATTTGCTCTTCAATGTTGAATCTCACTTTGATAATGAACAAAATTTGAAATTAAACACGTTTCAATTTGTAATCTTCGCATAGACAAGGATGTACTTACCAACAGTGATATTAACATACCCCCTAACCAAGTTGTCAAAGAAATAACAAAAGATGTATGGAATGAAATTCTAAAGCCTAAATCTACTACAAATCTCTGCAACAAATCCCGTGATCAGTATGTTAGACTGTGTATATTTACTATCAGTGAAATATAGCTGTGAAATAGCACTGTTATGTTTCAAATATATGTGAATTTTAAAGTTTTTAATGCGATCACGAGTTTTAGTGTTTAAAAAGGTCGTCAATTTATAGTCATCCCATACATTTTTCGGTTTCACATCACGCTAACGATTGTAGTCAAAGATAACTCGATGAAGGAGTGAAAAAAACCTTTAGAAAATAGTGCGTGTAGCAGAATACACGCATCAATTATATATTTTAGGTATTTTGTTAATATAATTATATAACAATTTACCATCACTTATAGCACTGATACTGAAAAATATTACTATCATTTTTGGTATATTCATATACCACATTAATTCGTTCATCCAAACGTTTTAACTGATGCAAGAACGTGACTACAAAAATCTGACAGACGTACGTGACGTTTTTTAATACTATACTTTTTTTTCTCCCAACGTACATAATTTTCACTTCAATAATTTGTATTAGTGTTAAACCTCACACCAGTAGCGACACCTGTAACGGCTATATTTTTGAATTGCGAAACTAAATAGCTGGCATTTACGCGACATGTCCAACGATTACACAATTTTATGGACACGTCGTAAAATTGTTTTACTGGCTTAGATTGTCGAAGGCTGGATAGTAAACGAAAAAAATGCATGAATTAACTTTCTTTTTATTTCTTCATTAATTTTCATATTGAAGTGGATAACGATGTTAGGGTGACTGAAGTTCAAGCGTTCATACAATTATGTAACTGGTACTCGTGAGACGAGATGTAAGCATATTCGCCGCCTTAGATGAATAACTAAGAAAAATATAATGGTAAAAAAATTCACCTATAAAAATAACGTGGCACATTATTTAACGTGGCCCGATGGGGCCACCGGATTTTCGAATGGCTAACACGTACCGGAAGACGTAGCGTGGGTAGGCCCCCCACAAGGTGGACCGACGACCTGGTGAAGGTCGCGGGAATCCGCTGGATGCGGATGGCGCAAGACCGGTCGTCGTGGAGATCTTTGGAGGAGACCTATGTCCAGCAGTGGACGTCTTTCGTTTGAATGGATGGATGGATGGAAAAATAACGTTACGTATTTCGTTATACTTATTATTGTATGGATGGATCCTATTATAGGATCATATCAAAGGATCCTACCATATCTTTATATTATGAAACGTTTATTTTTATACTTTATAGGTTTAGCGTTATGGCCACAATCTCACCTGATGTTAAAATATAATGTGGCATCAAGATAGTGGACACGGTAAGCCTAGAAGAGGTTCTATAATACTGAATTATTTATCTAAAAATAAGCTAAAATTATATACATAATTATTATATAATTATACACATTCTGTTGAGAGGTAAAAAAAAACAATAATAATCTTTACTAAAATAAACAGCTTTTCTTGACCCACAATTATAACAAATGATTATTCCATCACTTAAATTTAACAGTAAGCAATTAAAATAGCATTAAATCAATACTGTCAGTTAAGTTCATTCAAGTTAACGAGATCTATTATAGATAGATGTCCTTGTCAGAGTTATTACAAATTTTAATATATGATTTCGGATTTCTATATGGATTATACGTATTTGGTTATGAAATTATTTGAAATATCTGATAGTTTCGAAAAATTTTAGTTATGTATTATACATTTTTCAAATCTATAATATCCTTATTCACAATTAATGAATACAAAATGGGTATGTTATTTATCGCTTTGGAATTTTATCGTTTAGAATATTCTATAATCTTAGTCTAGTAATGTAATAATTTAATATTAATATTCTATAATCTAATTTACATTATGTCGTATTCCTTATCGAATGAAATTTTAAAACACTTATTGAACTTTTTTCTATGAAAAAAGTTTCATCCACGTTTAATCGATCTAAACTGAACAACGAAACGCTAGAGTGCTTTCCACTTGACCGTTTCATTAGATGTAATAAAATGTAATTTTATGTTAAACATTGTTGTATTGAGACTAAAAATTCCCGTTGTTGTTCCAAACAGTATAAGGATTAAATATGTAAAATATTAAATTACTTATATTTAGATTGGCAATTTTCTTTCAAAACTTTCTCTCATTCAGGTATATTTATAAAATAACTAGTTGTTTGGCTGTAGGACTCGCGTCGCCCCAGGAAGGCGACAAACGGCCGTGGGGTTTTAATGAGTATTGTCAACGCTAAGCGCCGGTTGAGTCCCGAAAATCCCTCTCAGGCCCTCGGGCTGGGAGGGGAAGCATAAATACAATTCCACGCGAAAAAAAAAGTCATTTTTCTAATGTGCGCCTGGCTAGCTACCTAAAGTTGAAAATCTGCCCACAAATACCTATAGATGCGTTCCGGCCGTTGCACTTGCAAGCCAGTCCTTCCACCATGCTTATCGTGACCAGATGGGATGGTCACAGTGTTAAACCGAAACGTGAACGTTAATGTAGTATAACTATATGAAAGAACCAGCGATTTTGTTCATATGAAACTTAAAATTATTTCATAATTTTCGGCCCGTTTATGACCTTTTTTCAATACAGCTTTACTCTTATTAGTAGTAGCATGGTGTTAAATAGCTTCAAGACTTCCTTAATGATTGCTCTATCAAATACAAAACTATTTTTTTATTCCTATTCGTAGTTACTAAGATTATTACGTCCAAACGAACAAGCTTTTCTGCTTAATAATATTAATATAGATTTGAAGACTCTTATCACTCCTCTTGTAGTTTGTCGCTCATATTGCGAGACGATGTGATACGCAGCAAACCAAAACTCTCGGCTACACACCGCTACCAACTCGTTCGATCACTCAAATTCTCAATTCGGATAGAATCATTGCATAACATCAACGACATGATATATTATTTTAAAATAAATTTGATTATAAAACAAACAGGTTATATATTTAATCATTCATAGTTTCTTCCTCGTCGTCAGCTGGTTGTACTATGTTAAATCTTGATGAATGCTGAATATGCAGTTCTTCGGGTTCCTCTACATTTGGTATCCGATACGCCATTAAAGCTGCGCCGTAGTTACCGAGACCGGCGTCCCAAAACACAACCTGAAACCAAATAAGGCGCTGAGTTATTATTCTTTATTTATATATAGTTTATAGGTTTTAGCGTTCTGGCTATAATCTCGCCTGATGTTAAATGACGATGTGGCCCAAGATGGTTGACACGCTAAGCGTAGTGGAGGAACTGACTGTCAAGTGTAACTGCCGAAATACTTCTAAAGGTATTTGTCGGCAGATTTTCAACTTGAGCTAGCCAGGCGAGCATTAGAAAAAGCCCTGCTACCATGGCATTGTTTTCATGCACCGAAAGCTCAAACTCATTGCAGGTGGGTTCCAACTCACGTTCCTTGACGCGGCGTCCGTATACACGACCAACTGAGCTATCATCGCTTCATGAACAATACGTGACTAAATAAAAAACGATTCAACATATTGTAAAATGCTTAAAAAGCACTTTGCATGTCCAAATCAATAACGTTTTTATAAACGTTATAGCGAATATTACGTTTATTGAATGCATTCAGCATATTTGTTTTTGCCAATGTTGATATTTTTTATACTATCAGGCATAATAAATTAGCATCTATATAGAGTAGACATCGCGATAGTCCAGTATAAGTATGAAAACACTCATAGCCTTGTACAGTAGTCCTTTTAAAGAACTTTGTCAGTCGGTGATTGTATAATGTGGGGTCACTCAAATATTGTAATTAAATTAATATATTATATTCAATTTTATATGAAACTAGTGACCCGCTCTGATTCTGCACATGTAGCAATGATTATCTGTAGCCAGATACGAAAAAATAAAAACTATTGCTTTAGACTAACAAGCTTCAGAGCTATACCTAATTATGCCGTCGAGATTCGTTCAGACATTTTGTAAACGCAATTTTATTTATTACCTGCTCGTCAATCAGATATCTGATGTAATAAATCTCGTTGCACTTTATGAAGCCGATCTCCTCAGCGATTTGTTGCGAACGGGCCGTCGTGAATATGCCACTCAAGGCTGGGACATTAGCGCTTGCGCTTAGTGCTACAGCAGCTTTTAACATTTCCTTTGCTATGCCTGTGAAAGAAAAATCAAGCAAGTGAAAAAGCAAGCATTTATATAAGCGTAGCTAATTGAATTCAAGGTTATTTTTGGGTTATTTCCGCATCTATCTATTTTTGGGAAATAAGGAATAAGCGTTTATACTCTGCATTGTATAAGAGTAAAAGTTTAAGCTTTCTTACTTTATTACTTTTAAATACATTTAGCATAGTGCCCACATTAATATAACCCTGTCAAACTTAGTCATCTAAAGATAATATAATCGATAAGTATATTTATTTTATATAAACAATAACTTTGGCAGAATCGAGCCTGTAAAATGTTTTTGAAAATTACAATTAAAGCGTATTTTGTTATTAATAAAGGCTTGAAAACTTTATATTTTGTTTATCTATCTATCCTCTTGTATAAGCGTTATTACTTAAACCGATTGGAGAAATTATAATGAAATCTGTCAGGGTGATAATTCATATTGTGAATCTAAATATGAAATAGTTCTTATTCATTAAAACAATAAATCTCTTAGAAAAAAAGCAAAACTCTAAAATGGTAAAAGGTACTTAAATAAACTTCCTGGCCGATTTTAATACAGTTTTCTGAATTCGATAGCTGACAACATATCTAAAAATATACGCTGGGGTTTAATATATTTTTATAAAAAACATGTTCACATACACATCACACATACTTACACATACACATACTTCTATAGAAAAGTATTTATGCTTTATCTGCATGCGGTAGCTAGTTCTATAGCCGAATTTCTAACTACTGATAAATTTAAGACAGTATCAGTCGTGGTAGATAGTATTTTAATAAAACTTCATCGTTTACTTACCTCTATGCCTGTACCTACTCTTCAACGCTATAACGTATATCTTGAAGTACCTCTTAATTCCCAACTTCTCGTAAATATTCACGGGTTTCTCTATTTCGTTGTAAAACGTCATTACGGTCGTATAAAGAGGATTATGTGTGATTTTAACGCGACTGAAAGTTCTGGAGAATGCATCTGAAATGTATATTATTCTTATTATATATTTGTAAACTAGTAAATAATAACATTAGTATACGTTACATAGCTATAATTAGATCTAATTCGTAGAATAATGTTGATATGATTGCGGTAATGTTTTAGTTCTTACTTTAACATGCGTTTCTGTTTTAAGCGACTGTTATCTCGTGCCTTTATATTTAGTGGAGGAGCTGGCCTATAAGCACAACTGCTGGAACAAACCTATACGTATATCGTGGCAGACATTTAACTTAAAGGTAGTAGTTAGCCAGGTGAGCCTTAGATTTTTTTTTTCGGAATGAAAAATCTGTTAGCCCCAAGGGCTTGGACAGCTTCACCGAACTTTTGCGAGCCTTAGAAAAAGACCCTACTACCATTATGCAAACAGTTTGCTTAAAAATTGGAGAGATACCTTCGATAATCATTTCAACAAAAAAAAAATAGTACCTATCTTAATTCAGTTCAACATAAGTGTGTCTTAAAATGTATTAGATACGTGAAATCGATAACACATGTGCATTTATTTACGATATTAGATATTACAGTATTTATACAATTGTGTAACAGAAAAATACGCTAAGAATAAAAGAACTCCCGAGTTGAGTTCGTGTAACGAGTGCGGAGCGTACCTCATTGGCATAGGTATCATCAGCATTCTCCTAATATGAACCTGCCCCTATCGACTACTTGAAATCCAATTTACGTACAAGAAATACCGTCCAAGATGCGGGACTTCGCGTATCACTTTCTTATGAACGGAGACAAAATCAAATATATAAATTTCATTATTTCTCATTAATAATAATAATAGAAAAGTAAAAAAATAAAAATGTTGAATAATATGAAAAATATATATGCAAAAACATACTAAGAATACATATTATAAAGTACTGATACTGACTGTTTAACAATATGTGTCTGTTTAAATTTTCATTGAACTTGTTAATTATTATGTTAATTTTTAAATATCGCTAAGTAAAACATAATCAGAGTATTAATGTATAAATTAGGATAAACTTTTTACGTTATTCATAAAAGTTACTTCTAAATATGGTTCGAGGTACGGATTTTGTACAAATACGTAGAATGAATAATCGGCAATGGTAAGGATACTTGATTATATTTGTAACAATTGCCGACTTACCTACGATAGATTAGCGCGTACATTTCAGTTTATAGTCGGAAACAATTGTCCTATCAGCCTTACAATCCCGAGTCTAAGAAAAGCTCCGAAAAAAGACCGTATCCGTGGACTTATGAAGGTATTCAGCTTTCTTGTAAAAAACAAATAAATAACATTCGCTGTCGTATTCAGTTCAAAAACACATATTAAATATATTTTATTCAAACTGATATTAAAGACTGTTGTGATATGTTGTAGATACACAAATATTTGAATAATTACATATTCAACTTTAAATGTAGAAATCAGTTCTCACAAACACGTAATATTATTTAAATTCGTGGAGTCCATCTACATGTGGGTATGCTTAGGCATCTTAAAAATTCGTCCCGTCATGTCAATCTATCGCGGGAAAATAAATATAATTGAAAAAAAAAATCTTTCGTAACATGGACCAATCACGAGTGCCGACATCTGAATCGAAATTCTTTTTACGGGTGCAGTAAAAATTTAGGCTCAAAGGCATTCAAGGAATCTGCTCCGCTAATGTTACGGCCATCGGTGTACAAGCGAATCGAGTTTCATTCCATACGATACACACGAAAATAGATTCGGAATAGTGAATAAAGGCTACATTTTGTTCGAGTTGAATTTTTCAGGGAAAATGGAATGTTTTCGTAACCGCCCCGCCTTTTTTTTCGATAGGCATACGAAATCAATATTCGACTTTTGGTGGGTAATTTAAATATAATCCAAGAAACATAATGGTTGTTCAGAGGGGGTTTGGATACGTTGCATCGTTTTACTTCAATACTAACAAAATGAACATTAACGCGGGGAAAGCCGCGGGTAAAAGCTGGTTGACCACGCCAGGTTGAGACGACCAGTGAAAAATAAAGTGTAAGAAGACAACAAATAAGTCAGGTCCAAGATCAATCAACACCAACTCCAAATCCTTAGTCTAATATGTATATAAATATTAGCTGACCTGGCAGACCTTGATCTGCGTTTTCGAGTAATCAATCACATCGACTACAGTGCTATCTATCGCGTTATGATCACTTATAAAAATAAAATTATCCTATCTCTCAACTTGGATCAAACTGCACACGGTATGCAAAATTTGATTTAAATCGGTTCAGTTGTTTAGGAGTTCATCGCGGATGAACAACGTGTCACGAAATTTTTATATTTAAATATTATACAAACTAACGTTTCTCCTGTATTCTCATAATGAGCACGCCGATAAGTTTGTCAGTACCCTCTTTGACAGCCGCTATGGACATCTTATCCTTTAGCCATATTCTGACGTTGTGTGCGAACTCGTCAGTCCCTTCTCTATCGTCTGCTAACTTCACAGATCTATACGTAATCTGTAATAAAACTAATTATTATTATCTCTATTAAGTATATTCATATATTAGTACATATAGCGAGACGCAATTATTTCCAAAAATATCGAAATTAAGATCCAACCTATATTGTTTTGTACACGTCGGTAAAAAGCCTAATCTAGGTATTATACACACATGCAATATTCTCATTGTTCAAGCAATCTATACAAACAAAAATAAATTTTTCGTTGTATATATGTCACAGCCAAATAGCTTCATTAGCCGCTCAATCAACAGCCTACAATATACAGTACAATATATTACCCGAATTACCAACTTATAATGAAAGGGCTTTTGTTATCACAAGTCCAACCTAACCTAACCCAGCTAACACCTCTGCTACAGCGACCACCTCACCTCTACATACTCCGTCTAGAAGTAATTTCTTTTATACCTATTATTATCGCTAGTTGATCGGCGCTGTTTAGTAAAATGGCCAGGCTGTTGATTGAAAGGCTAATTGAGGTAGTTGGCTGCGACATATACATATGTATGTCTTCTATGCATTGCTAAACCGAAGCGATGAGAGCTCAGTGGTAGTGTGTACGACTTCGCGTCAAGGGACGTGAGCCAACCACCTACAATGAGCTTGAGATTTCGGTGAAGGAAAACATCGTGAGGAAACCATACCACGGTGGTAAGGCTTCTTCTAATACCCGCCTGGCTAGCAACCACCCTCAAGGTAAAAATCTGCCGCCAATTACCAATAGTTGTATTCCGGCAGCTGCACTTGAGAGCCAGTTCCTCCACAGGTTTAGATTGTCATTCAACTTGGGCCGTATCGATACTTCAGATCAGGTGAGATTATGGTCATAAAGATAAACCTTAAATAAAAAAGAACCATGCCGTAATCGAACTCTGGTAGAAGTTTGTCTGCGTAAACAACCCGCGAAAGTCCTTAGTTCAAGAAAAAACTGATTTTACCATTTCTTGTGACATTGAAGATTTTGTACATATGAGTGACAAATATTTATGCTAATAATGTAAAGCAGAAAAGTTTGTTTGTTTTAAAGCGCTAATATGAGAAACTACCAGTCGGATTTTAAAAATTATTTTTGTATGTGCTAGCATAATCATTGAGGCAGGCTTTAGGCTGTATAACATCTCGCTTGCACTAATAGGTACAAAAAAAAATTGTCAACTTCGCGTGCGCTGGCTATATTATTAATTTTAGAATAATATAATGTAGAAGAGAAAATTTCCTCTTAAAACGATCTAAAAATAAGTCTGGGAGAGCATATATATGTATGATTAATAAATTCATTTACATAAGGATACGTACCATGTTGACAAAACATCTTCGTAAATCAAGCGTTATTTTGGAACGAAATTGTCAATCATAAATATTGTTATGGTAAGTAAACCAGTAAATATATATATATATATATATATATATATATATATATATATATATATATATATATAATCATTATTATTATTATATCTTGATTTACGAAGATGTTTTGTCAACATGGTACTTATCCTTATGTAAATGGATTTATTAATCATACATATATATGCTCTCCCAGACTTATTTTTAGATCGTTTTAAGAGGAAATTTTCTCTTCTACATTATATTATTCTAAAATTAATAATATAGCCAGCGCACGCGAAGTTGACAATTTTTTTTTGTACCTATTAGTGCAAGCGAGATGTTATACAGCCTAAAGCCTGCCTCAATGATTATACTAGCACATACAAAAATAATTTTTAAAATCCGACTGGTAGTTTCTCATATTAGCGCTTTAAAACAAACAAACTTTTCTGCTTTACATTATTAGCATAAATATTTGTCACTCATATGTACAAAATCTTCAATGTCACAAGAAATGGTAAAATCAGTTTTTTCTTGAACTAAGGACTTTCGCGGGTTGTTTACGCAGACAAACTTCTACCAGAGTTCGATTACGGCATGGTTCTTTTTTTATTTAAGGTTTAATGATTATATATATATATATATATTTACTGGTTTACTTACCATAACAATATTTATGATTGACAATTTCGTTCCAAAATAACGCTTGATTTACGAAGATGTTTTGTCAACATGGTACTTATCCTTATGTAAATGAATTTATTAATCATACAGATTAAATAAATTAAATTAATTAATTAAATATATTAAATTAAATGAATTAAATTAATTAATTAAATTAAAATAAGTAACTTGGGAAATATCACAGATTCAAAATATATAACGCACCAAATAAATATAAGCCTTTTTTATTTTGATATCTATCTGCCTTTGTAGGAAATTACGTTAATTGCAATCGAAAATAACAATAAACAACAAACATAAAGTAACACCCAGACTAAAAATAGTTTAGGAATTTCAAAAATAGTTGTAGTATGTAGGTTCGAACCTACAACACTTGTCGGCGAAACTTTGTTAACAGCGACCCGATTGCTTAAGTTCCTAAACCAAACGTGCAGACATATTGATATTCTATACACCAGATAATTGGTTAAGCTGCATTAACCATTTGTATGCTTTTTTTCTATTAACAATACTTTATTTGCCAAGGTGTTTTATCGACATGGTATTAATCTTTTAGAAATTAAATTCTTATTCATCTTGAGCATTTCATTTTATACTATTCGATTTAAAGATCATAACGTTCACCACTTATTGTAGTTTTTGAACGCTTAATAATAACGAATTGTTATTGAATGTAGCCTAACTTTTATTTAATATTTCACATCGATGGACGTGAGTTCGAACTCCCGTAACTTGAGCTTTTCGATTAAGAAAACTTCTTTTTTTATTTATATTTATTAAACACCTATACGGTTCCCATTATATTGTTTAAAAAATATATAATTACATATACAATTTTTATTCAAGCAAAACGAATTTGTTCATCGCTTTGGCCTCTTAATATAGTCCTAAATTTATTTTTATTTTATTTTATTTAAAATAGTATCTTAGGATATATTACAGATTTAAAATAGATCACACGTAATTATAACATGTAATTATTCTATACATCTACAATAATAATGGTAAGTATAATCCGAAAAAAAAAATTTTCGAACACACCAATCATAGTAACTACACTCAAATTATAAAAAAGGTTTTCTATTTCATAGCGTCATTATTGCGGAAAATGAAGGAAACATATCGCTGTAACTAATAAGCGCATCAAGGTTTTGAAAATAATTCATGAAACAGTCAAAGACTTACATAAACAGTTTAAAATCAATTATAGCTTAAGTTTTTCGTTATATTGTTAGACTTTGCACATAAGACTTTTCACTGCTTATAAGAGTTTTAAACACTTGTTAATAACGAATGGTATTTAGCCTAACGTATATAGTCTTAACGTCTCACGACGATGGACGTGAGTTTGATAACCCGTAACCATCTTGAACTTTTCGATTAAGAAATTTTTTTTTTTAATTAATATGTATTATAACTTCAACACGGTTCACATATCCATACAAATAATATAAATGCGAAAACTGTGTCCATCAGTACCGACACCATTTCATGCCTAAGAGACTGTTCAAGTATTAAGTAACGCAATTTGGGGGGGTTAAAACATTACGATGCGTTAAAAATGCAGAGGAAGGGGTTCGAATAACGCGGTACGTAACTTTTATTTATTTAAATAATATGTATACATAAAATATGTATAAATAAATAATAAAAAAAACTCGACTATTTTATCCAAGAGCACTGCGTTAGTGATACATAAACAGAATGTATAATAGAAATATTGCTTCTTATTAGATGTAAAAAAATATGCGGCAGCTTAGGCCTATTCGTCATACATAAGCTACGAAGAAATATTTTTATTAGGTTATTAGATTTAGGCATTATTATTAGATTTAGTATATTGTTCCTTACGATCCAAAGTTATTTCATAATCAAAATTATTTTATGAAGATAAACATTGCCCATTATAGCAAGTTATTCAAGACGCGGTGAAGGCTATTGTATATAAGTCACAATAAGTTACTTTTTGATAAAAAAAAAGATTGAAACTGAAAAACCGATATATGGGCATTATTATTAGGTATATAATATCAATCCGTAAGAACAAAAGTCAGTTCATTCTCAAGATAATTTTATGAAGACAAACATCGCCTCCAACACCATGTTATATGAACGCATAGGTTAGGAAATATTGGCAAAAATTAACACTCGACTCAGGTTATGTTTTAGAGCAGGTTTTCAAGTAAATTGATGATGTAAAATCTGGTGACACAGTCAGATATATTTAAGATGGAGGGAGTAGGCTCCTCAAAGTAGTAATTCTATGCAGATAGAGTCGTGGGTGCCAAGTAGTATACTAGTTAACTGCTCAACAGGCCATCATGAAATTTTGCACAAACATTACCAATGATACAGATAGGACACCGGTAATTTTTAATTAAAATAAGAAGTACTTAAATTACAATATAGAAATTAAATACGGGTGTAAAACGCGACTTGAAATAATTTAATTTTTTTTTTTGTTAAATTTAACTTCAAATAATTGATCGACGTTTCAGCCCGATTACACAAAAAAAAGTACTTAAATGATTCTCCAATTATTCTTATTTTTGTGATTGATGTGAATGATTCTTAAATTCCACGCGAACGAAGTCGCGGGCAGAGCTAGTGTATTTATAAAGAAAAACAATTAGTTTAAAAATAAAACCGGTCCATATTTTTAGGACTATCTTAAAATTTAATCGTCTAACAGTGAAACTTAGTCTTTTATGTTCTTTTCGGTTACTTTATTACGAGTAAAAATATCTTAATTAAGTAAATTAAGATTTTTCAATGGTGCAATTCGTCTCTCTTCCTTTCCGCTTAATTAAAAAAAATCCAGAACTCGAGAATTCCTTTGGCTTCCAAGATTTTCTTATATAATATAACATTTTTTCGCTTACAAGTTTTGTTCACTATTTCTATAAGATGACTTATAATTTTAATTAACGGAGTTTATGTAAATTAAAATTAATTCCTCATGTTCTGCTTTGAGATTCGGCTTAGTTTTAAATATAAAGATAGATGGATGTAGGAGAATAAGAAGTCAGAACAACATATGGATAACACATAAATATGAATACTGAAATGACATCTGATAGACTGGAAGAAGAAAACATGTTCTGCCGACCCTACCTAGTGGGATAAGGGTTATGAACAGTATTGATAGACAAACAATTATTATTGTCTATGTTCCATAGTTTCATGATCTCTTCAATCTTTAATTCTACGCGTATCTTTTTGTGGACAGAATCAGCCTATAACATCTACGTTATTAATGTATGCTATTAATATTATTGGTTAGTTTCTCACTGATCAACGTTTACCTAGTATATTAACGAACTACATTAAAGTATATTATCAATAAATAATGTTTTGAGATACAGATTAATATAATTTTATAAAGTACAACAATTTTACAGCCTTAGTAGTACTGATTATAAGGAAATAGTTTTTGTAAGAAATGCAGTTTATAAGGACTTTACATAATTGTATCCTTACTAATAATATAAATGCGAAAGTGAGTTTCTTTGTGTGTTTGTTACGCTTTCACGTCTAAGCTGCTGAATCGATTATGATGAATTTTGGTATAGAGATAGATGGGAACCTGGAGACGGTGATAGGTTACTTTTTCTCTTGTAAAGTTTAGCATAAATGGGATAAAGAAAGGGATAAACTTTCTATGTAATTTTTTATTACGCCATCCGATTTGTTTGACAAAATTAATATTAACGCAAGCGAAACCGCAAGCGAAACCGCATGTAAACCCAATAAATAATGTTTAAAAAAAATAGGTAAAGTATAGTGTTATGACTATAATCATCACCTAATCTTAAGAGACGATACGGCCAAAGTTAGTCGTCACGCTGAACCTGTGGAGTAACTGGTTCTCAAGTGCACCTGCCGGAACACACCTATTGGTATTTGGCGGCAGATTACCAACATGAGGGTGGTTGCTAGCCAGCCGAGCTTAAGAAAAGCCCTACCACCACGATATTGTTTCCTCACGATGCTTTCTCACTCCCTTAATACTCACTCACGTCTCTTAATACGGAATCCATATACACTATCACTGAGCTATTATAGCTTCAATACAGATTTACACAATTTAAATAATATTGTTTTAATTATTCTGTCACTAGAATAGGATGCAATCTATAATAATTTTTATTATTCAGCTTAAGATATTGTTTTTCCAAGTGTTAACTTCTTTATACATGTTGAACGAAAGTATAGTACGATCACATATTATATTCGCTTATTAGATTTTGGTATACACGTCATTACTCTAGAGGTGTTATTTTTTTTGCAAACACGTCTATTTTTTGGAAGTACTCCTTAAGAACCGCTTTTTATATATAAGTCCCTGGGTACGAAAATTTCATCAAGAGTGTAATTAATACATGCGTTACGTTTTTTTGTGCAACTTACCTAGCGCACCTTTCATTTTCTTACTTAGGAACTAAACTGGATCGTTCGTCGGAGGGGAGACAAACAATTTTTTTTTTGTTCAACTCCTATTTTAGTTTTGTATAGCCTATTTAAATAGGTGTATTATATTTTATGTAGCATCTTATTACGACTCTTAGAAGAGGAGCAATCGATATATAGAATATATCAAAATGTAGGTCACGAATAAGATAAAGATCGAAGTCATAGAGCGAGCGGGCAGTGCTGTGCGCCGCGGGGTATCGAGGGTCGAGACCGAGCTGGCTCCCTGATGAGAACAAATACTAAGGAAAGTGTGGAGCATCATTAGTATTTCAATTTTTTTATATAGTTGACTACATTTGGCCTTTCATTTGTTTTTTTATTTGAACTGACATACGCTGTTACTTTTAAGAGCTTTGACAGCTTCACCAAATTTTCCTTCCATTTGTATGAAAAATATAGAATATGGAGCGATGATGGCGCAGTTGGTAGTGTGTATGGTAGTCGCGTTAATGGATATGAGCTCGAATCGCTGCAATGAGTTGAGCTTTGAAGTGAAAGAAAACATCGTGATAAAATTACAGCGTTGGTGGTAGGGCTTTTTCTAAAGTTCACTTGGCTAGGCACTCTTAAGTTGAAAATCTATCGCAAAATACCTATAAGTGTATTGCAGCAGTTGCACTTGAGACCCAGACGCATCACTAAGCTTAGCGTGTCTATCATCTGTCTTTCCCGAAAACTCCGGATTATTGTAGGAATTCAAACTTACGACCATTACCGTGGAGTCAGTATACACTAACAACTGCGCAATCAATTGTTTGTTATCATCAATCATTTATTTATCGTGTGTTAACAATCTATTTAACTATCATAACAGCTGTAGGATTATAAGTATTATGTTTTCAAAATACAAAAATCAATCAAATAGGTATTTATGAATATATACTTAAATCGCTTTTTATTCACTCAAAGTTCTAAAGAGTTCCTAATACTACAAGTAAAAATTTGGCGAACGAGGTGCCACAATACTTTACCTCCTCTGGAAGGTAATGTTTTTTCAATAATCTAACGGCATCCTCGTACCTCCTATCCTGAAGGTCCTCGAATCTGATACCGCATGGTATCCGGCCCCAAATACAGGGAGCTTTGATTCTCTCCTCGAGAATTTTCATTTTTTCCACTTCTGCTTCTGCTGTATTGGCCATGTTGGACTAACTAAAGAGAAGAGATGACACCGTAAATTATATGGTAATCCTCTTGATTAGCTGTTCCTTACAAAGTACAGTTGTACTAGCAGTTGTATTTATAGGTTAATCACTGATAACAAATTTAAAAATTAAAATTATACTATTTTAATCATTCTGTACAGTCTAATGTGAAGTCAAAATGACATTGTCATAGCCTTAAGCGCATCTCCAAAGAGTAAACAAAAAAGGATTATAATATATTTTTAATACATATATTTTCAAACAAAATACATATCGTAGGTGATTTTTAATTTATTAGCACTCTTGGCCTCAAATTTCCTAATTTCTTTACCAGGTTTTGTAGTGAGCAAAAAAAACACGGAACGGAAATTGCGACTAGCACAAAAGATTCAAAGTGGCCATGCCTTGACTTCGGCTTTTGGTGGTAGAAAATTCCATTAATAGAATCTATCTAATCCTATTCTTTGTAGCTGACTGGTTATTATAAGTAATTTAAATACATATATGAAGGTATTTTTTGTTCTGATAATAATATTATAAACGTTGTTTACCATACTGGCACAAACATTTTTTTATGTATACTAATATTATAAAAAGGAAAGATTTGTATTGTTGTTTGTAACGAATAAACTCAAGAACTACTGGACTGATTATAAAAATTCTTTCACCATTACAATGCTACATTAGCCCTGAGTAACATCGAATAATAAACATTCTTTATGTAAATGATTAAATAAAATTTTATTTCCACGCGAACGGAGTCGCGGCCACAGCTAGTTATTTATGTGTTTAGCGTTATGGTTATAATGTCACCTGATTTTAAGTGACGATATCTCTATATCTGGTGGACACGCTAAGCCTAGTGGAAGGACTGGCTCAAATTGCAACTTCAGGATACATTTATAAATATCTTTCGGCAGATTTTCAACTTGAGTATGGTAGCTAGACAGGTAGGCATTAGAAAAAGCCCTACAATGCAATACCTCTCGTACTCATCACCAATCACATTTTAAAATAGCGATAGACCAGCATCCTATGTGCTTTATTCCATGTACCTCTATTCTTACATGTATGTACTTCTATACTTAACATTCATCTAGTTATATAACTTCATCTCTACTAATAACATGCCCCATTTTCGTATTTAAGTAACTTATAATTAATAAAATAAAATAGTCTACTGTAATTGTTAATCAAAAATGTAACCGCAGTAAACAACGGAATGCTAAGCGTTCTAATCAAGGGCCGCGCCAAGCTATGCCATCGACGAGTTTGCGAAGCAATCAAACAGTCTCATTTAGCTAATTGTGGGGTGTCCATGCTAATTTCGAAACTCAATTAACATTTATAATATTAACATAACGCAATAATTTTCCTTTTACTCAGAAATTAAATTTAGATTACTTTCCAATCTTTATTGTTGTGTTTTTTTTTGCACTTTCAAATACATATTGTCTTTTGTAGCATAAAGTTTAAATTGTTTTCATTAATTTGATTTGATATGTGGATACTTTTATAGTTTTAGAACACGACGATTTGGCTGACTATATCGTGATGAACATACACCAGGTCTAACATTTGTTATAGAGACACGTGCCTAGACTTGTCGCCGAAAGACCGATAAGTCTAGGCACGTCAAAAGGGGCTGTGAAGTCTGATCCTTTTATTACGTACTAGATTCTACGTGCGGCTTCACTCGTGTTTATATTGTTTATGTCAAACAAATCAGATGACGCAATAAAAGGTTTTATACAAAGTTTATACCACTCTTTACCCCATTTTCAATAAGATTATTCGAGAGAAGCAATTATAGCTCAGTCGCAGTGTCTATAACTTCGCGTCAAGGGGTGTGAACTCGAATTACCTACAATGAGCTTGAGCTTTCGGTGAAGGAAAAGCTCGTGAGGAAACCATAGCGTGGTGTTAGGGCTTTTTCTAATACCCATCTGGCTAGGTATCAAGATTTTCAAGTTGGAAATATGCCGTCAAATACCAATAGGTGTGTTCCGGCAGTTGCAGTTGAGAGCCAGTTCCTCCACAGGTTTAGCATGTCTACCAACTTGGGCCGTATCGGCACTTAATATCAGGTGAGATTATGGTCATAACGGTAAACCTTAACTATAAAAGAGTAGCCTATCACCGTCTCCAAGTTCCCATTTATCTCTATACATCTCAATTGATTCAAAGGTGTACACTTGAAAGCGTAACCAACATACAAATAAACTCACTTTCGTATTTATAATACTAGTAAGGATTAACCAAAATTAAAGTAATAACATAAGTTGCAAATAATCAGCAATCAATTGACAAATTAATCATACTAAAGCTGATAATCGCTTGACGCATGTTTTAGGTTTTTTCTCCGCATGGGGCAGTTATAGCAGCACATTAAGAAAAATAAGGCTTATTGTTGAAATAAAACTAATTTAAACGGATTTTATCGCGGTTATTTATTAAGTTTTGATCCCGACGTTTCGAAAGCTTTTCACTCCGCCCCGTAACCACGAAGGCTGAAAAGCTTTCGAAACGTCGGGATCAAATCTTAATAAATAACCGCGATAAAATCCGTTTAAATTAGTTTTATTTCAATGAATAATATTCGCGTAAACCTAAGAAATCAAGGCTTATTGTGTATAGGGTATTTCAGGTAGCGTGTCAATCAATGAGTCTTGCTACATGACCCTCACATGACCTTTCGGGGCATTACGACTACATACTAACCAGATTACCACGATAATATGCTGGCATAACAGTGACAACATATTTTTTTATAAAAATATGTACTAACTTTATAAGTCGGAAAATCCACAATCATTAATTTGAAAAAAACTTCCATGTTAATCTCCCCTATATACCTATGTGGCATCCCTAAATATTAAAACCAAGAGCTGCCATTTTAACAAGGTCGTTTATGTTATCCCAAACAACATTTTCAGGGTACTATAAAAAAGACAATAGTATGTTTTTATAAAACGGGCTTAAAAAACAAAATTTGAAAGACTAATGAAGGACATGACCTAATGGATCAAACAGTAATATGAAAAAAGATATTTTTTTTTTATGAACGGTCATCCTGGCAAAGGTGGAATCAGATCTAGGCAGGTGTGTTTCTACTGATTAAATAAGGGCTCGAATTTCGGCCCACGTGGGACAAACAACTATGTTTGCTTATCCGATAGGAAGTTCGCTACACTGATAAGTATTCTGACTAAGTAGTTCTCTCTTTGTGATTTTAGTACACAGTTTTAACTTATATTTATCTATATTATTTTTTATCGGCCAATATTTAATTCCTTTAGCATTATATCATTCTCTTCAGGATTCATTTGAAATTCGACTCTGAAGTGTATTTAACAAACTTAGGTTTTTTAAGAGCATAATATCTGCTTTAAAAATCACCGAGGGAAAGCAAACTTCTTGAAAAGTTATTGATCCTGAGAAATATAAATTAAAGAAATCACAGTCAGTAGGGTTACGGAGGCGTGTGTTTTTGCTCATAATTCATTTGCCATACTGAATAAAACAAAGATGAATTGCCAGACATATCTGAAACTAACTGTACCTGAAATTTTGTATAAAAATTATTCTATAAATGGTGCCCGTTCTTACAACTTTTTTCAATACAACTTGACTCCTATTGGTGGTAACCTGATTTTAATAGCCTAAACCCTTCCTCGATGATTTTTCTATAAAATACAAAAAACATTTTTAGAAATCCGACGGCTAGTTCCTAAGACTAGCGGATTAAAACAAATAAACAAACAAATCTTTCCACGTTATAATATTAATATAGATTGCATTGGATTTTCTGTTAGCACGTAGTGCAGTATTTAGAAAAGATCTTTCAAAATGTGTTGTATGCCCGCGTAATCCCACAGGCTGCGACATATGCATATACACATGTCAACTGTTAATGAGATGAAAATTACACCTCGTAGTTTCAATTATTACGAATCGTTTTCTTGATTGACTTTAATTCTTGATTCGGGCTTAGATTTTAAAGAAAGACCAACAATTGCTCTTTCTGTTGCACAAAATTTACTTGGCCCTTTCTTCTTTGCAAAGACTATTTGCCTTAACATCTTAAACCATTTTAGTCCAATGCTCTACGTATGTATAAATAGTTTTTAATATAAATCATGTTATTATTTTCTTCTGAAGCTTCCTGCCAATGTCTTTGGAACAGTGCATACTATCGTACTGTATTGAATCAACATCGATGTAATAGAAATTATTTTAACAATGTCACCTATACTAAAATAAATACGAAAATAATAATAATTACCACAATATACTAAAATATTAATCGACACCTAGGAATATTATTTAGAACAGTCAAAAAGACAATGTAGTATACCCTGAAGTAAAATAAAAAGGAAAAACTTACGGTCCATAAAAAAACTATACGAAACCCTCGCACCGCCAAACACAAAGCAGCGCGGAAGACTGACGACCCACATTGTGGGGGTTGAAAAAAAAACGAAAATAAATCAATACTCTCATCGTTCAGGTGAAGTTACAAAAGTTTGCACGATACCGATAAATAAATGGTAGAATATAACAGTATTAATATATATCGGGTTCCTTATATATTTTATTAAATTGTCTTAAATTGTTCATACCAAGGAAATCAAGCTTATTAAAAACACATATATATGTAAACATAACGAGTAAAATATAAAAATATTTAAGCGATGATAGCTCAATTCAGAACGTTTCAGTGAAGGAAATATTCGTGATAAAACCACAGCATGGGGTATGGCTTTTTCTAATGCCCGCCTAGCTAGATGCCTACTTCAAATTGAAAATCTGCCGACAAATATCTATAGATGTATTCCGGTAGCTGCACTTCAAACCCAGACCCTCCGGTAGGCTTAGCATGTGCACAATCTTAGGCCACATTGTTACTCAAAATCTGGTGAGATTTGGGCAAAAACACTAAACTTATAAAGTATAAAAATGCGAAAAATTATGAAGTTAACAGAGAAGTTTTAGAGATACAAATCCTAGCTAATATTAAAAATATGTGTTTGTTACCCTTGGACACCTTAACTATTCAATTGATCATCTTGCAATTTGCGTACTTGTTGTTTAGAGATACAGAAAACGACACCCTAATCCTACTTTTTTGCGATGTAGGGTCAATAAAGCAATATTTAACTAGAAATTTTTAATTTTTTTTATTCACTGTATGTCGCCTGGCCTCAGTTACACCTGATGGAAAGTGAAGACGAGGTCGAAAAGGTAGCGCGTTCGTGCAGTAGTATCTGGTTCACTCTTCGTTTGAAAATCCCGACTCAGAAAAAACATACGCAGGTAGTAAATTCCACTCCTTGGCGGTTCGCAATAGAAACGAGGATACAAATCGATTAGTGCGAATAAATATAACATCAACAACATACGAGTAAAGGCCCACACGACTTCGAGTAGTTCCGTGGTGAAATAGGGAAGGAGGTACTAATAAATGCAGTTCCTGCCAACATTCACCGGAGCGCAATCGATAACATGCTGCCACATATCGATTGATTCCACATATGTGTAGAAGGATCGGTGTACGTCAGTCAGGATTTTTGTAAGAAGTTAGAGTTACTGGATCGTTTAGTAGTTATATGTAGTTCATTAATGTTTCCTTTTTTAGTTTTGTATTTTAAATTATTGGTTTACATAGAGTGTTGTATCTTTTAAATTCTTTAAATAATAAACAAATAAATATTTGCGATTTACTGGTAATTCAGATTTACGACGTTCCTCTTCATATTATAAAACACTGACATACTTGAACATAAAAGATCACAGATGCAATATCCTGTTGCAAGTGATAAATAAAATAAAAATACAATTATATTAGTAATCGGACCAAAATTAAAATTACAACAGTGGCAAAAATGTCAGCTGCATAATACGCAAACTCTTTACTGAAATCAAAATTGATTTAAGAGATACAACGTTTTTTTAAAAAAATCTCTAAACGTCCAATCCTTGTGAAAACTATATCAGTGAAAATCAAAGAAAGAATTTTACTTCCGTAATCTCGTTTCGATGCGATACGGAACCCTAATAGAGTCCAAAGCTCAAATCGATAGTATACGTGAGTCAATACAGTTCTACCAGTCGCCGAGGAAAATGGCACGTTCCGATCCAAAATGAATGTACGGAGAAACACGCCCAATTACATTTTGAAGGTGTATTTTCATACTTCTATCTTGTCGATTAGTGTTGTTCTGATGTAAGCTTCGGACAACCAGAATGCAATCTTCAGTTCTTAATTTTTTTAAACGAAGTTTCTTATCAGACTGTACGTACGGAGCCTAGACAAATCAAAATGAAAATAAAATCTCAATTCTTTAGTGTAATCTATAGGACACTATAGTACAGACGGTTATTCATAGCTCGTATGCTATTGGCTGTGTCCAGTCAAAGGTGCACGCTTATTGGTTCAAAACAGCCTGTCAGTTCTCAACGGCTGCGCAGATGCAGTTTGTATACGTCATACGATTCAGCTGTTTCGTAGCGTATTATAATGAATTTGATGATTTGAGTGAGGTACAATAAAATGTTTATTTTCACTACTATTAAAATATATATTAATTACGAAATTTCCTACCATTCGTTCAGTACATTAGTTATATCTGAGTTTCATTGAATTACTCTCAGACGCTATTAATTCATTTATTTTCATTTGTTAATCAATAATATAATACTTTGTTGTCCAACCGAGTGTTCCACGACACTCAAGCATTTTTTTATTTTCGTCATTTGGCATTTGATATGGTTTGATATGATAGCCTCATCACAGTTTCAATGTCATAGCTCTCGCTGTTGGCTGGCTGCTCATCCGTATACTCTAAAACCTGGTCGTATTCTGAAAACAGTAAGATTCCGAAGAACATACTTGTCGCGCACATTAGACCGGAACGGAATGCCCAACACTGTTTTTCCCAAGACTATGACATGGGGCTCTTCCAAAAGGATTTGACATTCGGTCTCCAGGTCGGCACCATGGATGTAATGCCTCTAATGTTGCAGCTGTCCGTGGACTACGGTTACCATTTATCATCAGATAGGCCATCTGCCAGTTTGCTGCTTATTAGTAAAAAAATTAAAGTGAGCTGTGAATATTTTATATTATTTTGTTTGGAGCACTTATTATGTACAAATTTTAGCTGTCAGTACTACAAGTTCTTATATAAATTTTGAATATGCCAACTTTTACTCTCCACCCCTCGGGCTTAAACGCCCTCCGCACACACCCTCTAAGTCCGATAAAACTGTAAAAGCTTTTCAGGTTAACAGTGTCCTTTAAAAAAAATACTTTTACTCTCCTCCGAAATATGCTTAAAATTGACTCAAAATCTATTATTACGAGATACGTCACCCCATATGTGGATTTAGCTGAATGTCTTTTCTAATTATATAAATATTCTAAATGTGAATATAAGTTTGTTTGTTACGCTCTCACGCCTAATCCGTAGAATCGATTATGCTGACTTTTGGTATAGATATAGATGGGACAATGGAGTCGGTTATAGGGTACTCTTTTCTCGCAAAAAACTAATAGAGGTGAGCCGGGAAGAAGGATAAACTTTGTATGATACTTTTTATTGGGTTACCCGATTTGCTTCAAACTTATATGATAACGTCTTCACGTTTATCTGTGTTGACCAAGATTCTTAAATATATAAACCAATAGGATTTGATAGAAAAATGGTGTCTATATCGATCGACAACCAGAATTGGTTAGCAACATCAACAGTAACACAAGTGGAGTCGCGGGTAAAAGCTTGTACAAAAAAACTTTCAAACTTCATTTGGTGAATGCTTTTTAAAATAGTATCGTGATAGTATATCAAAATCTATTACTATACGTATGGAATCAATGGTAAAAGCTCATTCAATCATTTGAGAATATAGACCAATATAAATGTTGTATCAATAAATAGTTTATGTTCGTTTCATTGCAGTTGCTACGTAGAAACTTGCTCATCCGTTCCCTGCAGATGTAATACGTTCCCTAGAGATGTAACACGAAACGTGACCGGGAACTGCATTGGGTCATCTGGTAACATAGCGCAATAAGCTGCTTTCAGCGCAGTAAGCTGCTTTTATCTACAAATCTTAGTAACACTTCAATACCCATACACATAGCAGATATATTTATGATTGTAATAGCTTTTAACGGCGGCTATCGATTTTGTTAAACAATTCTAGTTGTTGACAGACACAGAAAAAAAAGGTTTCTATTAAATTATATTTTTTTTATTTGAAGGTATTGGGCAACCAGGTAGATATGAACTTTCAAAAACATTTTTTTACCCAGTGTCTACTATCTATCAGCTGTCTAGCTGCCAAATTTTAACTTAATGAATACGACTTTTCTATAAAACCTTTACAGCTCCTTTTCACTCCTTTTAAGAGTAGTCTGAAAAACAAATATGCGTACTTTTATTAATAACTATAAATTATTCTCCAAAGATTGAAGCAAAACGGATGACTCAATAATATGTTTCATACAAAATTTATCCCTCTTTTTACCTCACTTCGTGGAAGTTTTTTGGAAGAAAAATTGGGCAATTGCCGTCTCCAGGTTCCCATTTATCTCTATACCAAAAAACGTCATAATCGATTCAGCGGTTTAACCGTGAAAGCGTAACAAAAAAAAAACTTACTTTCACATTTAAAACATTGCTAGATTTTACGTGCGTCTTCGCTCGCGTTAATATCGATTTTTTATACAAAGTTTATTCCTCTATTTACTCCCCTTTCAATAAAGATTACGCAACAAAAAGTAGCCTATTTCTAACTCCTGAGTCCCATCTATCTCTGTACCAAGATTACACACAATCGATCCAGTGGTTTAGGCGTGAAAGCATAACAAACAGACAAACTCACTTTCACATTGATAATATTAGTATGATGTACTTTTGTGCCTTGATCCTACATTAGAAAAACAAACTCTTAAACAATACTTGATTTACCTTATCACTAAATATCTAAGAATCATTTATTTAATTTATACTGTAGATAGCACATATAAGAAGAGACTTTTCAAAATTTATTCTGTAAGATGATGGAAGCAGAAAAAAGGTTATACAGAAAATATATTTGCAGTTTTAGATTTACTTATAATTACCCATTAATATAATAACGGTGACGTTTTTTTCAAACTTTTTCCTTTAGTGGTCTGCAATATGAATGAGAAATTTATATGGTAAAAAATATTTGCAAAAATTAATTAACCTTTAGACAGGGATCAACCGAAAAAGCAAAATGAAATAGAAAATGTTTACATGAATTATCTTAGGTTAGAAGCTATACATGAAAAAACATCTCTTTTTACTTAAATCATGAATCTAGGCAATAAAATGTACGCAGCAGAATTTAAAGTGGAAGAGCCAAGCCGTACCTATCCAAAAGATCCGACGTAATGCGTTGTCCTTCGAACCATTTCTCAAATAAATCCTTCATAACATCCCTGTGTGGGATCTAACAAGTGATCCTTGTGAAATGGGTCCAGCTTTCCGGTCGACTAATGTTACCAAACATTTCGAATGAACGCTCCTACTACATATTTCTTATACAAACTTAGTATTAAGTATCTTTACTTCAATTTATTTATAATCATTAATTGCAAAGCTTCGCAAAGATCCCAAAGATTAGAACCAGAATAAAGCAATATTTTAATAGGACTCATAGCAGGATTTAAAGTTTGAATGTATTCTTGGTTTTACTGTTGTTAATTACAAAGTTTTTTTTTTCTATTTACCTCAAATGTAATTTTTGTGTGTATTTTTTCATTTTTATGGTATTTAATATAAGTAATTTGTTTCCACTTGAAAGGCGAGTTATGAGTGTATCAACATATATGTGTGTATATATAAAAATTTAAGTTGTGTCCGCGTTTAGAAACGTTCAATTTCGTGTTGATTGTTGTAAACATTGTAAACATACTAACCATTATTAAATTAAGTACAGTTTCGCGGACCGTTATAAAAAAATTGATCCGCGACTCGCCCAACAAAATCTTAAAAATTATGGTCTTCGTGAAGTAAAAAGGTACATTCGTTAGCCTGAATGTTTGTATCGTCCTATTCTCCAAAATCCATCCAATATTCGCTTATGACCCATTAGTGGGTCGAGACCGATACTTTGGCAAATGCTTTGTTTGGTTGTAACGTTCTGTCTTACTGCCTTTTGTTTTAAATTTACTTGATAATTACTGAGCCGAATTATATGATTCCTTTTCCGGATCACTTAAAAAAAAAGACCCATATATGATAATTTTGTTATTGCTCTGCTTGTCTATCGATGTGTAAAGTCCCGTTTTTCTCGGAAATTATTTGAGGCTCAATACTGTTTAAAAATCATATTTCTAAATTAACGTGATATGAAATATCATACTTAATAGTTAAAACCTCAGTCACTAATATATTAACAAGACATTATATTTCTCAGGGGCATATAGTCTTGAAATTTAGTACATAATTAATAAAACATTTACAAGGAAATAAATATATCAAGGGTGGAAAAAATAGTTATCGATTAACCATTTCGTGTTTTCATTTAAGTAACCTATTAAATTTTAATATATTTCTTGTATGATATAAATTGTGAAACGTTTACGTATGATAATGTAAATTCTGTTTATAAAGAGATCATTAACAGATAAGTAAAATATATTTGTGAAAATAATAAATTTGTAATATCCTGAGAAAATTTAACGTAACTAGTTGTAATGATTTTTTTTTCCAAAAACGACTTATGGTGTAAAATTAAATAAAAAATAATATATATGTATAACCTATTAATTTAGTAAAAAATGTAGTTTGGCACATTTAAAAGATACAGCTTCTCATACTTTATAAAAAAAAACTGTAACCAAACGATTATTAAAACCTATAGGGTTTTTGCTAAAAACTAATCTTTATCTAGCGATAAGTAAACTGTAATCAAATACCCACAGTCCTCAAAAATTGAATACCTATCAGCATTGTGATATCTAAACTAAACATTATATGTGAAATGTAAAAATATTTTAAGTTAAATTTTTAGTAGAAAATACTGTAAATTTTCTGCAAGAATGGAAAAACCAATAAAACCGGAAGCTTGGTTACCGCGTTCCGTCCACAAACTCTGCCAACTATTTGCGTAAAGGTCTGTCGTAAACGTGTTTAGAAATTTTATTCGATATCATTCCGATATCCCGAAAAATGTATGGCCGCTGTCAAACCCTCGGATAAAGCGATGATTGCGGAAGTGTCATTAACATTACCTATTTAATACCAAATAAAAAAAAAACTTTATTCAATTTAGACCCTAGGAAGGCGCTTATGAACGTCAAAACTACCACCAATTCGGAAAATAACCCAGTTATAGAGAAGAACCGGTGAAAAACTGTTTTTTTTTAGGTAGGTGCATACTTCATAAATATAAAAATGTAAGTATATTTGCAATAGGTTTTAGCGGATGCACAGAGATGGGTATCAATTCTACACATCACCATCGTTCACATATTGATCCACTCTGTAATAGCCTTTTGACATAAAACTCGCTTGACATGGTGCTTGAACTTACTATCCGGCAAGTCAGTAATGTGCTTTGACTTTGGCTTTGTTATACCTACTAAATATATTACTAAAAAACTTTTACTGGTCCTACTGAGTTTAAAATAGGGAAAAAGCATGACGCATGAATTGCATTCAGTATCAACATGACCACGATACGGTGTTTTAACACCTTATAGTTATATATTTCTATACTGTACAAATGTTATGTTATGGATCTTTATCATTTGTCACGTGTTGTACTCTACAGTTTAGTCGCGACAAATCATATGAATTCGCGTTTGTACAATTAACATAAACATAAATAAACATAAGTCCTTTTTTTTATTCTAATATCACTAACCATTAAGAAAGGATTTAATAATAATAACAGTACATATTAATTCCATGTCATTAAGTAAGAAATGATAACATGTTTGATTTGATACTGGCCATAATATACGAGGTGTATTCCGACAGTTGTACTTGAAAGCCAGTCCCTCTACTAGGCTTAACATCTCTACCATCTTGGGTCACATCGTCCCATGATATCAGGTGAAATTATGTCCATAAAATTAGAACCTATGAAACAGAAAAGCTAAGAAAGCTGCCACATTTTCTAACTTAAGCAGATATTAAACAGAGTGGCAGAGATCTGTGTTATTATATGATATGTATAATTTTGTATGATTAATAAGAATGACTATGGGGTAAGTATAATCACGTAGGCCAGAACAAATAAATCATATACAATTCGGTTTAAATCTTAATTAATAATGATATCAAATTTAGCATTTGATACATCGATGCAAGTTAGCCATTAGATTATTAATAATGGCCGGACACGGCCAAAGAGAAATGTATACCTACTCTCGGTGATATATGTATTTTGACCATAGTGTATTCAATATTTAGTAGATAAACTACGATCAGGAATTTAAAATATCAAATAATTGAGAAAATAGTATCCATATTTATTACTTGCACATAAAATCAGTGTTTTCATACAACGTGGTAATACTAACACTTTGGGCCCTCTGCCTAGTATTCCTAGCATTTATTTATTTCTTATTTTCAATTAGAATTAATATTATATGCGTAAGCAACCGTTCCTGAGGAAATGCATTTACACATCTTCTACCACCTGAGTTGAAGTTCTTCGCAATTATTCACATGGAACTAAAAATCTCTTTTCTATCCCTCGTTTTTTTTCCTGAATGTAAATCGACCCTAAAAAAATCCTCGAGAATCTGATTTATTATATACAAAAACATTTTTCCGTTCCGACTGATAATGTCAGATATTATTTTGTCTTGAAATAAACAATCAAAACTACAGCATTGTTATATTAGTATAGACGATTCACTTTAATCTTTACGCTGTGTAAGTTATATTTTAATTGCGCCAATCCCTCTGCCAACTAACTGTAGATATGTATCAATAACTATGTTATTATATCTGATATTATACTCGTATATTCTAGAAAGTTCTCAAAGACACAGCTCGTGAGTTATTGGCGTTATTAGAAACATTCAACATAACACAATTAAATACCGAATATTCTATCTTGAAACATATTATTTCTGCTTTATAGAAGGTTAATAGGTTTAGCGTTATGGCTACAGTTATACTCGATGTTAAGTGGCGGTGTGGTTCAAGATGAGGGACACGCTAAGCCTAGTGGAAGGACTGGATCTTAAGTGCAACTCTCATAACACACCTATAGGTATTTAGCGGAAGATTTTTAATTTGAGGGTGGTAGATAGCCAGGAGGCATCAGAAAGGGCCCTACCATGATGCAAACCAACAGTTAATCGAATATTTATAATTTTACTGACCGATCTCGCTGATTTTGTTTTGTATTAACTTAACCGAAACACCGTCTGTTACATAAAGGAACTAAAAACCGTTTTCTTTAAAAATACATACATTATAAATTTTCTTCGTAGTCTGTGAAATGGTATACAATTTAAGTGAATTCAAATTAAGCGTACGATCATTAAAGATTGAATGATTAAATTCGATCAAAAAATATATCACGTTTTAAACCCGAAAACTCGCGTTAAGCCAGCAAAAGTTTGACTTATTAACTTTTATTTGGATTCACGTACTCGACGTGTTAAACCCTTAATTACTTTCGAAACTAAAGAGTATCATCAACTTTTATCAACTCGATATTCGTATCACATAAATTAGGGATGTCAGACGTGTTGAAATTTCCGAATTTTCCCTACAATTCTCTAGCGAATATTGACCGTAGTATTACCCCGGCTTATTAACAAACCAAATCACTAAATTGGGTGGCTAGAATCTACTTGATAAGCTATGCGCGGCTATATCGGAACCTTCTTTAAGAAGTCTTATTAAATTATACCATTTTTTTATATATATTTCTAAATCCAAATGAATTACTTGAAAGTTTCTGATCAGTCTGAAGTTAAAATTAAAGGTAAAACACGGGAATTTTATGATTACTTTTTACTACACTTTCAAGTCTCAGACCATCAAATACATACTTCTTTACTTTAGAATGCTCGCTTTAATTACCAGTGTTACACGTAACGCGTACTAAATACACGCGAGTGCTTATATCCGCACTAATGCCTCATATTTTATAGCCATTTTCATTTTAAATTCCTGACTTACTTCCCGCTTGAGGCAAGTTATACATCAAGCTAGATTCATTCATGGTAATAACAAATAATATTTATCATGTAATTCAGAATAATATCAAAATTAAGTTATTTAAAAAAGGGATAAATTACTATATTTATTTTATGACCCAAACTGCGTTAATTTGAAATAAATATACAAATACAAATGATTTACGACCTTATACTGGAGTAAACAAATCAAGTGAAAATATCCCTCCTAATCAGAAATAAAAATAAATGCTTACTAAATATTGATGTCCAAATTAACATCTTAATATTCCTACTTTTAATGTAACATCTGTACTATACTTACCATTAGCATAAAACCTACTACAGTAGAAAAAAAGCTCCGAACCTTTCGAAGCGATGACAGCTCGTGGTGATAGCAATGATATTGATGATAGAAGGAATGTAAGTTCAAATCCACCTACAATGAGCCTGAACTTTTGGTGATGGAAACATCATGATGAAACTATAGCATTGTGGTAGGGCTTTTTGTAACCCTCAATTACAAAATCTGCAACTAAATACCTATAGGTGTATTTTGCCAGTCCTTTCACGAGGCACCGCGTGTCTTCCATTTTGGGCATCGCCACTCAAGATTAGGTGAAATTGTGGCTACAGCGCTAAAATCTGAACTAAAAAAAATTCTAAGCTAACTATTATAATTTAAAAAAATTACATGCAATAATATATTTCGGTCCATTAAGCTATTTTATATAACTTATGGTATTTATTACCAATAAAACATTGTCTTATGATGTACTTAATCGAAGATTCACAAGCATTATGATATAGCGTAACAAATTCAGGCTATTTAGTTTCATGCGACTCTGGTGAATATAGCTTTATTTAGGGTGGCAACAGTTTCGTTTTCAATGGAAACAAATTCTTAAGACAGTGTCAATTTTTAATAAATTAAACTAATCAAAAGCTGTACATATTCGTTCTTATAACTCAATTCAATTTTCACTAGACAAACTATCAAACTATTCATGTGGCATAATCCTTCTGACGAATCAATATTAGTATCTTTTGTAGAATAATATTTACAGATGACTAGCTTTTACCCGCGCGTTCACTCGCGTTAATATTTATTTTGTCAACCAATTCTGGTTGTCAAACGACACAAAAATAATTTACTATAAAATGATATTTATGTAGTTCTAGATGTTGGTTAAACACCTATCATCGCTTCGAATGAATGAAAGAATTATATATATAATTTTGTATTATTTTTTATGGTAGCTATGCAAAGTGACTTCACTGTACCTGATGTTAAGTACAGTACAATACAAAAACAGTCAATGTATCGCCAGTTGCCTGTGTCATACCGCATGCATCATATAATTTTTTAAAGATTAAATATAAAACTGAAATATATAAAATAGCATCGTATGTTCATTATGGTCACCCTCCTGATGGACGATGAGCCAGGCCACTCGGATCGAAGGACCATCATAAATATTTATCTAAGAACATCGAAGTTAAGCGTCTAATCCTTCGTATCATATCGTGCTATATACCTTCTATATCCCAACCATGATTCTCAGATGTTTTAAAAAAAAATTAAGCGATAATATTTGTTTTAATTCATCTTAATGTTGTATATAATAATGTAACTCCAAGGACGCTGCCTCATTGGAAGTAAGTTCGTATCTACCTGCAATGAGCTTGAGCTTTCGATAAAGTAAAACATCGTGATCAAACCATAGCATGGTGATATGGCTTTTCTAATGCCCGCCTGGATAGCTAGCAACCTAGAGTTGAAAATCTGCCGCCAAATACCTTACTTACCTTGCGTAACACTTGTATTCATTAAACTCTAAATAATATATCGACTACGGGGTTTAAAAAAAAAAAATTATTCAGAAAAAAATTCAAAGAAATGAAAACAAAGTGAGCTAGACATAATTATTATAAGTGTGGAAAGTAGTTGATAATTAAAATCTACAAGAAAATCGATTTTACAAAATATGATCTATTAGTGTGAATAAACAGACATTTGTAGAACCTTGGGCCCAAAAACAATGTAATTATATTCGCATCTGTAAAAAATTACGAAAGTATAAGGGTGGATTGCTTTCGATCAGATTATCGCTCGATATAGCCAAAGAATCGTTAAGACAAAATTGGATTTAAGGGTTTGGAAATGTAAAACTAAATGAAATTTGCCAAGTATAAAATTGAATCGTCGAAGAATTTGGCATGAGCTCCCTCTGTAACTAACTTAAATTTTTACGTTTGTAAGGCGACCTCAATATTACCTTTTACATATGACTGTTTTAATTTTTAATGAAAATGTGATTCTTCTTGTTTATTTGTCCCAATTAGCCCATTCGCGTTAACATTGTTTTTGTCAACCAATTCTGGTTGGCGATCGTTACTGAAACCACTAAGGCAAAGTGATTAGTTTATTTATTTTAGGATGTTGGTTAAAACAGGTAGATATGAATTCTACTATTTATAAATTACCTACCTGCTAAATTTTAGTTTCATTAATAAAATTTGTATATATATTATTTACCCAATCAACCCCTTTTAAGAGGTTTTAGTAAATATTTTTTTTATTTCATATTTTCATTATTGATTATAAACAATTATTCTAAAAGTTTTAAGCAAATCGGATGACATAATATAACGTTTCAAAGTTTATCCCTCTCTCTACACCAATCCCAATTAGTTTGTTGCGAAAAAAGCAACCTAAAAACCGCTTTAAGAGTGACATCTATCTTTGTGCCAAAATACTCATATTAGATTCAGCGGTTTAGGCGTGAAAGCATAACAAATGTATATATTTCAGGTTAGTATTAGAGATACTAGCTAATTCCGCGTCTTCGTTGTCGTGGAAATTATATTATTTAATATTTTCTGCTCGTTTTTGTAAAAAAAAAATCTATTCAGCTTTTCTCTTATTGGTGGTATCATGATGTTAGGTAGCCTAAGGGCGCTTTCAATTTATGCGTTTTGTGTCGGACCGCTGTCGCACGTTTACCGTGCCGCTGGTTATTCCCGTTGCCGGGTCGCTGCAGTGCGCCAGGCGTCCGACACAAAACGCATAAATAGAAAGCGTATCTGTCTTCCATGCATTTACATACCAGTGATGTGATACCAGCCAAATCACGGACTATGACGAAAAAAACATTACTGCTAGTGCTAATGTTGAAAGTCATCAAAGAAATACAAAAAGGACGCACCTTAAAAGAGCAGCACCGATGTTTTCGTTAACATGTCATTCTGGTGGTTTCCATAATCTTTATCCAAAGTTAAAACAAGATCCAAACATTTTTTTAATTATCCAAAAATGTCTAGAAAACGTTTCTACGAATTACTTGAATTAGTTACAGTAAAATTCAGCGGCAAGAAACTGTTTTCAAACATACTAAATCAGATGAAGAAAGACTGGTGTTAACATTAACATAAATAAAGTAAACAACTTATATGTAATATTTGGGATATTATTTATTACTACAATTATTTTTATGACGAATTTTTTTGTAAAATATTTTAGTAAAAAAGATAATATTAAAAAGAATCACTATAATCAATATATAATTAGTACAGCTAGTATTATCAATAACTAAATAGGAACAGTTAACATTGCATGGTGGTAGGGCTTTTTCAAATGCCCGCCTGGCTAGCTACCACCCTCAAGTTGTAAACCTGCCGCCAAATACCAATAGGTGTGTTCCGGCAGCAGCACTTGAGAGCCAGTTTCTCCACAGGCTTAGCGTATCTACCAACTTGGGCCGTATCGTCACTTAAGATCAGGTGAGATTATGGCCATAACGCTAAACCGTAAGTATAAAAAAAGAACAACATTCATGTTTCCTGACAAACCGCAAAAATAAAAATCTTCATCATCATCTTGATGGTTGGAGTATACTGTGCTTTTTTGCGAGCGTTTTTATCCACATATCTTTCTTTCTCTGTATCTGTCGGTTCTTTGGAATGAACTACCAGCGGCGGTGTTTCCACACTAAAATAATCTACAAACCTTCAAGAAACGAGCTTGACTGGATTGTATCATTCTTATCAACATAGAAGTTCAACTATTTCTGTAATTGTGAAAGATACGTGTCAACAGATTTACAGAATCCTGCAAGAAATTTGTTTAATGGAATTGAAAAAGTAAGATTGGTTAAGGATTGCACACGGTTTTGCAACCAAAGTATATTTCCCTAATTGTTTGAGCACCACAGATGATAAACATGTAAGGATAATTAAGCCCCCTAAAGCCGTTCACTTTACTACAAGTATAAAAACTTTTTTCCTATTGTATTGTTGGCCGTTTGTTTTTCAAATTACAAATACATTTTCATTGATGTCAGTTTATATGGAAAATCTTCTGATTCTCAAATATTTAGAAACAGTGATTTTTGCAAGAAACTTCAAGACAACAGTCTCAATATACCAAGTCCTACAGCTATAATAGAAAATGCTTCACCATTGCCGTTTGTTTTTCTCGGTGATGAAGCATTCGGTATTAGTAATTTCATACAACGCCCTTATAGTGGCAATTTTTTAAATAACCAACAAAAAAATATTAAATAGCGCTTGTCACGTGCTCGAAAATACATAGAAAGTATGTTCGGAATTATTACTAACAAATGGCGAATATGACATCGACCAATGAATGTAGATATATCATTGGCGACGGATATTATTCATAATTTGTTACAACGTGATTGTGACGAAATTTCTAATAGTAATCTGTTAATTTAAGACAATCGGATACATCAAAGAGTTCAAAATGAACATAATTTGCCAGCAACATCAATTCGCGATAAATTTGCAGAATACTTTGTTAACGAATAGAAATTATCATGGCAAAATAACAAAATTTGAGTTAAATACATTTTTCTCACTAGTAGTTTTATTTTTATAATCCTTCACGAAATTTTCACAGATGCCTTCCCAAGCATGTCTGTCTCTGTTCGATTACTGTGTATGTTGCTTTTTGAGTTCTATATAGCAAATTTCTATTTTTAGTTTCTATATTCTAGTTCAATATTTCTATTTCATTAGTAAAATCCCACGTTTAAAACATCCATTTTAAGCATATAAATAAATTATAATTGAAATTAGCTCTGTCGTCTAATCACAGCACTATTCAACACCTTGATGAACACAGGGTGCTGGCGACGTTTGCCGTCCTGTTGTCGAGCGTTTACGGTACAGGCGCCGAGCTGTTGCCGGACAGCACGCTTTGTGTGAAAAAAACGACCGCTCGTACGCAGTACGACTAACGCATCGCTTCTGCACCGCAGCAAGCCTACAAGAAACACTAAACTAAAAGAGTCCTGGAGCCTTCCTTATTTATTGTTCTATCAAATACAGTATTATTGTTTTCAATCCTAAGGTTTTTAGTTACAAGTTTAGCGCGTTTAGTTTAGTTACTAGTTCAGAAGATTAGCTCGTTGATAATTATTAAAAAAAAAAATTGTTCCGTTTTATAAGATTAAAGAGTTTTGGCAGGTTCTTAATCTATCATGTGATGTTTTTTTTTTTTTGTAATTCGAATACTTAAATATTTATCCCTATATAGTGTATCATAGGTGATGTTTTAGTGATGTAGTGTAGCTGAAGAGCATATGTAAAGTGAATTATGAATAATCATTCGGAACATGATATATCACTTGCCGAAAACTCCTAAGAGAGCTTCAACAAGAGAGTCACCATCCTGTTGAAGATAGTTTCATCTGCCCAAAACTTAGCACTTGAAAGTAGAAGTAGTAGAATAAAAAGGAAATATAGATTAACGTATATACTGTTAACGTTTATACTTATCTGAGCTTAATTCCAAAGGCGGGTTGAAAAACTAAGTCAAATTTCAAATAACTACATAATAGTTATGAATGGAAATGATAAAGAATCTAAATCTGAAATGGCTTCTGATAGATGAAAGTGGAAAAGAAAAACTTGTACCAACCATACATTGAGAGAATATGGCAGATGAGCAGTGTTTATATTTATATTCATTCGGATAAACATATTTTAAATATTTTCAGTTTCAGGTTTTATTAACACGTGACGCAACCTCGATATTTTTACCAATACAAAAATTGCTCAACTTGTCTAAAAAAGTTTTCACTTGAAAATCATTAATCCCGTTTTCAACCTGATTTTAGAAATTTTAGAATTCTCCGTAGTTCATAAAACACCTTAAACTCAATTCAACTACTCTCATATTTTATTCAGTTCATTTTATTTTATAACTAGGTGATTTGAATTTCAGAAAAAAAAAGAGATGAGTGTCGAAATAAAATACTCCTACGAGGGTATCGTGGAATTTATAACTTTTATAGGAACTTCACTGTGAGTTGGAAATGAAGTTCGGCGTAAAAAGTATGTAGACATCGTAAGGCCGGTTTCATACTGTGTACACAAAATTAAAGTAAATCGAAAACTATGTAAGGTAGAAATTATAAATAACTTCTGAACTATAGGATCATAAAACTTGTGAATTTCCTCCATTTATTGTGCAGTAGTTTGTTCTCGTAATTTTATTTTTAATTATTATCATTTCTATAAGTTTAATCAGCAATTTTTATATTTAAATAAAGTATTATTGGTGCATAATATACTAAGGACTCGTACTAAGATAAATGCATAATAAAAAAGAGGCTAACTACCTTGCAATGTGGTAATCGGTGCTAATTGATCTTTGTGCTTAATAATTGGTCTTAGTACACTTTACTTTTCACTTTACTACACTGTCTCTACTCTGTCTAAACTTGCACAATCACTCTGTCATAGTCTATATGATAGATGTATACTCGTCATAATATTCTGGCGTGATCAATTATATGCTTTATTTATTAATGCTACCCGGTTACAAAATGACTCTACAACTATGAAAGAATTCATAAAAGTATATTTTTTTAAAAGCATGTTTTTTACTATTTGTAAAAGTGTTATTGACAGTTTTTATAGTCTACTAAATAACAAATGATATAATGATCAAAGAACAGATAAAAGTCATATAACTAGAAGAGTGTTGAGTATGAAGGTGTATGGATGTAGGAGAAGAGGAAGATCGAAGAAGATATGGATGGACTGTGTGAGAAATGATACGTGTATAAAAGTGTGAATATACTGAGATAACGGCTGATGGAAGAAGGACACATACTTTAGTTATGAAGAAGCAGCTAAGTTACCATTATTCATAAATTCATACAAATCGAAACAATTGGCACACTCACAATTCACCGATTGATATATCTAGTATCCTAAAACAACAGCAAATACCTTCACGTGTAATGCGACATGCTAGAAACCATACAAACAAAACTTGTAACTGTCATAGGATCATTAATAAATCAATAATTAATTCGTAATTATTACTATTTCAATGATATTTTTAGAAAATAAAATATATTTATCTGTAAAATAATCCGTTGCAAAAAGAAACATCTATACTTGGGACAATATGTAGTAATGTATACATGCCACTCTTTCCGACGCGGTATAAAAAAAATTACAGTCGTATTTCCCCGTTCATTACAGTATTGCTATGTGCGAATTAGTTTTGGCCAAATATTAAGAAAGGGACGTATCTATACTTTAATAATATAAAAAGCTGTGCCCGGGACTTCGTTCGCGTGGACCTAAAATTTTATTTAATAATATTTTTACTTTTTAACACTGCCGTGCTCATACTGATGACAGCGTGATGTTAATTAACTTAAAACCTTCCTCTGTGATTAATCCATCAAATACAGAAAGGATTTTTGTAATCCGACTGGTAGTTTCTAAGATTAACGCGTTCAAATAATGAAAGTTGCCGCTTTATAATATGAATTACGTTTTCGACCTCGTTCGCGTGGAACTGATAATTCCGTTATATTTTTTACTCGTGTTTGTAACTATTTTCAATACAGCATTGCTCCTTTGGGAATGTTAAATAGCCTAAACCCTTTCTCAATGGTTGCTCTATCCAATATTGTTTTTTATTCCGACGGGTAGTTTCTAAGATTAACGAGTTCCAACAAACACATATAGAAATAAACATTTCCGTTTTTTAGTAATAATATAGATTGCCCAGCAGTGTATACTTACCTTAATCACATTGCACTTAAGTATATTATAGGGCACGCATACAAGTGTCTGCTTAATATCAACGAATAGTACGGTCCCACAGAAAAGGAGTACATAAAATTTTATTGTTTACCCTCTCTGTCTGAATGGTAATGATATTTGATATTCGGTTTTTTCGCTGCGTTAGTACACATTAAATATTAGAATTAATAGCATACTCCATTACCATTTCATGGTTAGTTATTAATGATAATGTAATTAACATGTCCATTTGATTAGTGGAAATAATCACAAGGCTATTTTCTAGAAATACATATATTACCTAACTAACAGTACTCGTGATTTACTTTGCCCCGACTAGAATTATGTTCTGTATAGTTTTAGAATTTATTTTTATACCTTATGTAAATAATATTTACTAAATGCTATGCTAAATGTAATTATTAAATTTACAGTTTTTTAATGTGTTTGTTGAAACTCAACCAAGCTGTTACAATGTATGTATAAGAAAGTTCAATTGTCACAAAAAGCTATTTGTTGAAGCGATGATGACTGAGTTAGTAGTGTTTACGGAGTCCACTAACCCATAGTATCCACCTGGTAAGCTATAACTCCCTTTTTTATTAATTTGGCGTTTAAAATCCTATTCTTTACTGAATTCTTCACCCCAACGCGCAAACTCAAACGCATTACCCGTGCTTAGACCAAGGCCATAAGAGGTTCGTGGGGTAACTAATTGGGTGCTAATAACCCAAACTATCAACTGAAATGCACCACGGAGGTATTTCAAACTTCCGTGCTGCTAGAATCCAGGGAAAGCTTTCTCACTTATTCTAATCAACTACCATTCTCAAGTTAAGAATCTACCGCCACGTAGTTAAGGGTGTGTTCCGATATTTGCACTTGGAAGCCAATCGCTTCACTAAGTTGAAAGTATCCACCATCTCAGGCCACATCGTTATTTGACATCGGGTGATATTTTGGCGGTTTTCCTTTTATGGGGTAAAATGATTCCAGTATGTTAATCGACAATATTACTTAACGCCGTCTGTCTTATAAAGCGCAAGTTACAGTACCTTACACACAATGCGTAATGTCAAATATGATCTGCTTCCACTTATCATACTAACTTAAAATCCAAATTAAACGACCATCTGAAAGAAGGTGAACTTCGTGGCCTAAAAATCTACGGACGTGGTTTAATTCGACCACAAAGTCCCTATTCCGTGTAGCTGTTTTCGAGGTCCAGATAACTATAATGAAAAGAAGAAGGCCTTTATCCATGTAACTAACTGTTAACTATAGCTGTTTACGCTAAAACATGCACAACGGTCCAGTACCTTGGCCATGCACCCATCACCCCCCTTTTTTACCTACCCTCACACCTTGATATAAATCAGTTGCGTTTTGAATACGAGCGGCGCGTTATCAATGGTGACTACGACACATCATATTTGTAGATTAAGTAATTAGCCAGAGATCATTTGGCTAATCACTATTACAAGTACATACGTGCCATATTTGTATGGTGTGTGCTCCAGCCCAAATACAAAGAAGAGGAAGCTTTCTAAGCTATCGAAATCAGCATTCCGATGAGTCCTTTCTTTCCATCATCCTACCCAGTACTGTTGTGCATAAATCGCCATTTTGTTTCTATAAGTCTCAACATATTCGCGGCTATTTTATTAGTAAAAAATTTAAAACCCGAACCAGCGCGAACAATAGCAGTGATCATTGATCTATTATGTTTACCAAGAAATGCCACGGGTGTGACTCTTGTAACTTATTCACGTCACGTTCTAACTCTCTATACATGTATTCCGTACTAGCTCTTCTCGCCCGTGGCTTTGTTCCCGTTAATACGGATTTATGAGTCTTCAAGTCTATTCAGCATTGCTGTGTCTTGGCAGTAAAATAGACCCGCTGACCGCGAAACCAAACGGCATGACGTTCACTTATGACATTATGGCACTCGTTTCCCTGATCTGTGCGCACACGTATAATATATATTTCGTTATTATTCTATGTGTATGTGTGCCTTGGCAGTAAAGTCGATCCATATGCCGACACGGAAATCGACAAGACGCGCAACGATCTCGTATGACCACTCTACGACACCACTTCTCGACTACCGCATTGTGTGTAGGAGCGTATTCTAATGCTTTACATTTAGTGGCTTCTCTGTATGAATTGTTTCTATTTGAAAATATATAGGTATTTTCTCTAGCAATTTTTATAATAAAAATATTAAGAAAAATATAATGTTCTTATTAATGAAATTTCTTTTTAGTATATTACACAATATATCCTTTATACGGTAATATTATTTATTACTCATAAATACTAATATGAATTTAAAAAAATCACATGTATTTGGTGTTCTATGACAGACTTTTTTTTTGCTTCTATATTAATCCCTAGGTCTTTTCTGTACCCCTGACAACGTATGTAGATACCTAACTATATTACTTATGTGAAAATGTAACAAACAAACACACATTCTCATTTACAATATTAGTTGGCATGTATATTGTCATCTACACCCCACTGCGTTTCTCATTTATATTCTTACTTAATCTCTTCAGACCGAGGTTAAATATTAATTGTAAAGCTATGAATACCAATTGCTCCCATAATTAAACTAGATAGCTACGTGTTACAATGTATGTTAATATTACAAACTTACAATAGCTGTTTCTGCTAAAAATGTCTTTAAAATTGTTGACTCACTGATCCAAGTCTTCATTTAATACTCGACTAAAATTCTGATGAATCTATATTTTATATAATAGCGTTTATGAAGAAATAAATCATCAAAGTCAATTTGTTTATCAGAAATATGTCCACTGCTGAGCGCCGTTCTCTCCCAAAGATTACCGTAACGACCAAATCTGTGCTGCTCGCGTCTATCTCATCCCTGCAAAATTTACTGGGTCGGTCCACTTTGCAGGGTATCTAATAATGTCTGAAGAATTGTCATCAGTTAAGAAGCGTCTAGTTTTTTCTTTGTGACCAAAGTATCATCAAAGTTCCATTGTTTTGATGACGCCGTGAAGAAAATCTTGCAGACTTCTTCTCGCAATGTGTAAATGCACTACCCGGGCTAAAGCTAAGACGTGAGAAGCGTGTAATGAAACTCATCGAGCCGCCAAATACCTACTAATGAACACAGTATGATGATATCTCATTCCCCCGAATTGACTGAAACCGAGACCAGTTTTCATACCTCTTATATGTACCTGAAAGTAAGCATAAAAACAACGGATCAACAATTATAATTTTTTTGCAAGCATGCTAGTCTCTAAACATAAATTGCCATGATTAAAACAAGTTATTCTAAAACACGAGTTTGAATAAGTGTTTAAAACAGATTCAATCAAAACCGTGTCTTTTATCACGTGTTTAACAAGAAAGATTAAACCAAGCTTAAAACAATCTATAAAACATTAAGAAAAAAACCAACTTTAAAACTACTTTTCATTGCAAATGAATGGAAGTAAATAAAAAAAAATAAGTAGGACTCTAAACAGCTTCACATAAAACAAATTGAGTCTATGCTATTTATTTTTTTGTACTTCTCTAATTCTTTTGGCATTTTAATACAATAAACACAGTACTTTTATGACAAGTAATTTATTCAATCAATTACACTGCAAACTCAAGTGTTTTATTTAATGTTTTAAAGCAAAACACTGAGGTGTTTTTTTAAACTAAATGTTTTGTTTTAAAACGTTTTAAGTGATTAATAAAATTATGTTAAACATTTTAGCATTTTGTTTTAAAACTCTTTATCTGTTTTACCAATAAATATACTTTAAACTGTTTTATAATAAAACATTTTTAATTTGTGAAACGTTTAGTATACGTTCTAACGTTTTAAAACTAATCAGGTATTAGCAAATAAAACGTTTCTAGAAAAAAAAAACGGTTTATGTGTACATCTCTACACATACCCATTGACGCTACGCTGCTTCTCAGTCTGGCGCTTGTTACACACACACGCACGTACGTCGTTCTTATTTTGTTTTCCCGCTTTTAAGCTGCATTCCATAATAAGTTTAACCCTTATCGTGTTAATAACAAATGAACATTTATTGTTACTAATAATTAATTTAAAAAATAGAATACGTTAGAGTATATATTCGTAAAGTAATTTCTTTATTAATAAAAATTACAAAAATGGACAAAAAAGTCTTTTGTTCTTTGCAAGGGCGTTCAAAATGTATGAAGTTTCAATGTGACAAGTGTCTCTGACGTTGCCATGATACGAGAAACAATTCGTGACATTTGTAAACGCGATACGTGTTTAAAAAAGTTTATTGAAAATAAAGTTATTGTTGTACAAAAAAAAGATAATGATGAAGATGTGCAATGTGGATCGACGTGGAAGATGATGACATTATTGAAGATAGAGACTAGTTAAATATTCTTTTACTGCCAACACCTGAATCTGCACCTGATGTTTTAGAAGGAAATGATGGAAGTTTTCCCTATAAAATTCTATATACAAAACCGCTGAATGATTTAGGATCAGAAAAATTAATTGAAAATCCAAATGATGATGCAACAGATGAAGAAGTTTCTAAGGTTAGTAAATTGAGTTAATTATTAAGTTAATCAAACTTAATGATTATCATCATCAATTAAAATTAATATGTAATTTATTGATTGCTTCTAACTGTTATTTATTTATTTAACTTTATTTTTTTTAGTCTCAAATCCCGCTAGATAGTGAAGTTAATGTTGACGAAAAAAAAATGATCAGTCAAAAAAAAATATAAGTATAGTTAATACTGGACCAGGTTCTATCAAGATGCCAGCAATTTTACCTTCTTTAACTTATGATTTGAAACAAAAAATTGAAGATTTGGGAGTTCTAGCATCACAAAAAGATTTGATTTATCATTGGGGATCGTTTTTATGGGAAATAACTGATGGACAGCCGATGAAAATTGACTACCAGAATCTTGCTAGCACCATTGTATCAGCTTATCCATTGCTAAAAGGTGGTCCGAAAGGTTATGTAAGTATTTTTTTTTATTAGTAAATAATTCAATTACAATAATCTAATAAAAATAATAGTACATTTACTAGACTTACAGTTAAAATAAAAACCTTTTTCTTATTAAAGGATATAGTGAGGAGTCAATTAAGTACCTGGATAAGAAATCACAGAACCACATTAAAAAAACAAGGAAAAAAAAGAAATGCAGATACAAATATCAATCATGTCCTGAAAATGTCTAAAGTGGAAATATCAAATGAAAGGTATGTTTTAAATAATTCTACAGATAATAAATATTTATTAGATTAAGAAAGAACATGTTTTTTTATAGATATTATATTTTTTTCACTTGAGAAATTTTCCTATTGAAATATTTTAATTTGAAATGTATTTTGATTTTGAAAACAGCTGACGAATTTCTGTTGATAAGAATTTATTAAGCATAAATCTCTTTAGCCAAATATATTTTCTTTATAAAAATATTTTTTTCTCTCAGTACTTATGATTATTTATTAAAATTATTTGTAATAAATGAATTAAATTTTCTAGATCTGAGGTTTTGAAATTGACCTTTTAATCAAACTAAATGATGCTGTGACCAGAAAATTAAAGAAAGAAGTCAAGCCTTTGTTTACTTTCAAACCAGTAAGGTTTATTATATTTTCTATTATTATAAAGTGCATTTATTAATTAATACTCAAGTTGTATAGAAACTAAAACTTTAAAAAGCTAGATCATTTTTTATTGTGCCTTTAATATGTATTTAAACAAATAAATATTATGAATGTAAATATTAAAGGACCCAGTTATTGACACTGGCCTAGTTGTTTGACACTTGCAATTTTATTCTAATTAAAAAAATAAAATGTTCTTAAAAAATCAAATATTTTAAATTTTATGATTTAAAAAATATATTTATTAATTTAATAGAGTTGATTTTTTTTTTATTAAAAATTTTTTTAAGTTTCAATAACTAGGCTAATATCAACAACTGGGTCTTTTATCTTACTAAAAACTTATTTTGTTACAGACACGTTCATCTACTGATTGTCTTGTGACTGAAGAGAATGAGTCTCCTCGAGCTATTATATACTCTGATAATAATAAATCAGCGCTGCTTTTATTGTGGCTGATACCAATGTCAGAGTTCAAATTTCGAGTCCTACAGTACCAAAGGTGGTAGCTACTTTATTAGCAGCTTATTATGTTTGGGACACGGTATTTCCTAAACAATACTTAAATATGTTAGAGTACATCGACAGCCAAGTATTGGGAACACTGATTTAAAAAAATCAAGTTTTGTTGAAGTTCATTCGAAAACGAGAAGAAAAAGAAAAATAAAATAAATAAGTAATGTATTCGACTTAATTTTTACTTTGATAGTTACCAAGCATTTTAATTTTTTTTTTGTTATTAATGTAAGACTCAGATAGTTAATAGATACACGAATACTATAAAATAGTTACTATAAGAAAAACAAATAAGTTTTAATAGAAAAAAAAAAGATTTGGATTTGTAATGTGAGAATCTGAAATGTTTTTTGTTTAAATGTTTTCTCTTTCTGTTATCATTTAATTTAATTAAAGATTATTTTTTATTAAAAGTATAAAACAACAGATACTTTAAAAAAAATCCTTCAATAGTTTATAAACAACAAAAATGTAATTAGCATGTACAAGAGAAATTTCCCTAAGAATATTCATTATAATTTTATGTAATTTTATGTATTTTATGTAAAAACTTAAAATAAATAAATACTTCTAAAAAAATAATTTAATGATTTTTATTTTTTTATGTATTAATCAAAAATTTATAAAACGCTTAAAATGTTTTAGATCAGAACACACTTCAAGTGCTTTAATAAAAACACTTTTGTGCATTAAAATTAAACGCTTAAAACGTTTCCATTACATAAAACACCATAAAATGTTTAAAAAGTGACTACACGATTTAAAACATTTTATGTGTTTAAAAGTAAAACATTTGAGTTTGCAGTGTAGAGATCAAAGTACCATGCATTAACAAACAATATTTGGTGCATGCATTTATTGCACTGCAAACTCAAGTGTTTTATTTAATGTTTTAAAGCAAAACACTGAGGTGTTTTTTTAAACTAAATGTTTTGTTTTAAAACGTTTTAAGTGATTAATAAAATTATGTTAAACATTTTAGCATTTTGTTTTAAAACTCTTTATCTGTTTTACCAATAAATATACTTTAAACTGTTTTATAATAAAACATTTTTAATTTGTGAAACGTTTAGTATACGTTCTAACGTTTTAAAACTAATCAGGTATTAGCAAATAAAACGTTTCTAGAAAAAAAAAACGGTTTATGTGTACATCTCTACACATACCCATTGACGCTACGCTGCTTCTCAGTCTGGCGCTTGTTACACACACACGCACGTACGTCGTTCTTATTTTGTTTTCCCGCTTTTAAGCTGCATTCCATAATAAGTTTAACCCTTATCGTGTTAATAACAAATGAAAATTTATTGTTACTAATAATTAATTTAAAAAATAGAATACGTTAGAGTATATATTCGTAAAGTAATTTCTTTATTAATAAAAATTACAAAAATGGACAAAAAAGTATTTTGTTCTTTGCAAGGGCGTTCAAAATGTGTGAAGTTTCAATGTGATCCAAGTGTCTCCGACGTTGCCATGATACGAGAAACAATTCGTGACATTTGTAAACGCGATACGTGTTTAAAAAAGTTTATTGAAAATAAAGTTATTGTTGTACAAAAAAAAGATAATGATGAAGATGTGCAATGTGGATCGACGTGGAAGATGATGACATTATTGAAGATAGAGACAAGATGAATATTCTTTTACTGCCAACACCTGAATCTGCACCTGATGTTTTAGAAGGAAATGATGGAAGTTTTCCCTATAAAATTCTATATACAAAACCGCTGAATGATTTAGGATCAGAAAAATTAATTGAAAATCCAAATGATGATGCATCAGATGAAGAAGTTTCTAAGGTTAGTAAATTGAGTTAATTATTAAGTTAATCAAACTTAATGATTGTCATCATCAATTAAAATTAATATGTAATTTATTGATTGCTTCTAACTGTTATTTATTTATTTAACTTTATTTTTTTTAGTCTCAAATCCCGCTAGATAGTTAAGTTAATGTTGACGAAAAAAAATGATCAGTCAAAAAAATATATAAGTATAGTTAAAACTGGACCAGGTTCTATCAAGATGCCAGCAATTTTACCTTCTTTAACTTATGATTTGAAACAAAAAATTTAAGATTTGGGAGTTCTAGCATCACAAAAAGATTTGATTTATCATTGGGGATCGTTTTTATGGGAAATAACTGATGGACAGCCAATGAAAATTGACTACCAGAATCTTGCTAGCACCATTGTATCAGCTTATCCATTGCTAAAAGGTGGTCCGAAAGGTTATGTAAGTATTTTTTTTTTATTAGTAAATAATTCAATTACAATAATCTAATAAAAATAATAGTACATTTACTAGACTTACAGTTAAAATAAAAACTTTTTCTTATTAAAGGATATAGTGAGGAGTCAATTAAGTACCTGGATATGAAATCACAGAACCACATTAAAAAAACAAGGAAAAAAAGAAATGCAGATACAAATATCAATCATGTCCTGAAAATGTCTAAAGTGGACATATCAAATGAAACATATGTTTTAAATAATTCTACAGATAATAAATATTTATTAGATTAAGAATGAACATGCTTTTTTATAGATATTATATTTTTTTCACTTGAGAAATTTTCCTATTGAAATTTTTTATTTTGAAATGTATTTTGATTTTGAAAACAGCTGACGAATTTCTGTTGATAAGAATTTATTAAGCATAAATCTCTTTAGCCAAATATATTTTCTTTATAAAAATATTTTTTCTCTCAGTACTTATGATTATTTATTAAAACTATTTGTAATAAATGAATTAAATTTTCTAGATCTGAGGTTTGAAATTGACCTTTTAATCAAACTAAATGATGCTCTGACCAGAAAATTAAAGAAAGAAGTCAAGCCTTTGTTTACTTTCAAACAAGTAAGGTTTATTATATTTTCTATTATTATAAAGTGCATTAATTAATTAATACTCAAGTTGTATAGAAAATAAAACTTTAAAAAGCTAGATCATTTTTTATTGTGCCTTTAATATGTATTTAAACAAATAAATATTAAGAATAAAAATATTAAAGGTCCCAGTTATTGACACTGGCCTAGTTGTTTGACACTTGCAATTTTCAAAAAATCAAATATTTTAAAATTTATGATTTAAAAAATATATTTATTAATTTATTAGGGTTGATGTTTTTTATTAAGATAAAATTTTAAGTATCAATAACTAGGCTAATATCAACAACTGGGTCTTTTACCTTACTAAAAACTTATTTTATTACAGACACGTTCATCTACTGATTGTCTTGTGACTGAAGAGAACGAGTCTCCTCGAGCTATTGTATACTTTGATTATAAAGAAATCAGCGCTGCTTTTATTGTGGCTGATACCAAGTCGGAGTTCAAATTTCGAGTCCTACAGTACCAAAGGTTGTAGCTACTTTAATAGCAGCTTATTATGTTTGGGACACGGTATTTCCTAAACAATACTTAAATATGTTAGAGTACATCGACAGCCAAGTATTGGGAACACTGATTCAAAAAAATCAAGTTTTGTTGAAGTTCATTCGAAAACGAGAAGAAAAAAAAATATATAATAAATAAGTAATGTATTGGACTTAATTTTTACTTTGATAGTTACCAAGCATTTTATTTAATTTTAATTTACTGAAAAAAAATATATCTTTTTTTTATTAATGTAAGACTCAGATCGTTAATAGATACACGAATACTATAAAATAGTTACTATAAGAAAAACAAATAAGTTTTAATAGAAAAAAAAATGTTTTGGATTTGGAATGTGAGAATCTGAAATGTTTTTTGTTTAAATGTTTTCTCTTTCTGTTATCATTTAATTTAATTAAAGATTATTTTTTATTAAAAGTATAAAACAACAGATACTTTAAAAAAATCCTTCAATAGTTTATAAACAACAAAAATGTAATTTGCATGTACAAGAGAAATTTCCCTAAGAATATTCGTTATAATTTTATGTAATTTCTATTCGTTTATAAATTAAAACTTAAAATAAATAAATAAATAATTCTAAAAAATAATTTAATGATTTTTAATTTTTTATTTATTAATCAAAAATTTATAAACGCTTAAAATGTTTCAGATCAGAACACACTTTAAGTGCTTTAATAAAAACACTTTTGTGCATTAAAATTAAACGCTTAAAACGTTTCCATTACATAAAACACCATAAAATGTTTAAAAAGTGACTACAAGCTTTTAAACATTTAATGTGTTTAAAAGTAAAACACTTGAGTTTGCAGTGTGGACAAGATAACACGTATTTTTAAAACACACATTATAATATTCAGTTCAAATAAATCAAAGTTCTAATGATGACAATTTCAATTAATAAAGAATAAACTAGTTATTATAAAATCACAATTGTGCGTCTGTCAGGTCAGTGAGAGTCAGACAATACACTTGTTTGTCAGACAATGACTTGTTTTTCTTATAGTAACTATTTTATAGTATTCGTGTATCTATTAACGATCTGAGTCTTACATTAATAAAAAAAAGATATTTTGTTTTTTCAATAAATTAAAATGAAATAAAATGCTTGGTAACTATCAAAGTAAAAATTAAGTCCAATACATTACTTATTTATTATATTTTTCTTTTTCTTCTCGTTTTCGAATGAACTTCAACAAAACTTGATTTTTTTGAATCAGTGTTCCCAATACTTGGCTGTCGATGTACTCTAACATATTTAAGTATTGTTTAGGAAATACCGTGTCCCAAACATAATAAGCTGCTATTAAAGTAGCTACAACCTTTGGTACTGTAGGACTCGAAATTTGAACTCTGACTTGGTATCAGCCACAATAAAAGCAGCGCTGATTTCTTTATACTCAAAGTATACAATAGCTCGAGGAGACTCGTTCTCTTCAGTCACAAGACAATCAGTAGATGAACGTGTCTGTAATAAAATAAGTTTTTAGTAAGGTAAAAGACCCAGTTGTTGATATTAGCCTAGTTATTGATACTTAAAATTTTATCTTAATAAAAAAACATCAACCCTAATAAATTAATAAATATATTTTTTAAATCATAAATTTTAAAATATTTGATTTTTTGAAAATTGCAAGTGTCAATCAACTAGGCCAGTGTCAATAACTGGGACCTTTAATATTTTTATTCTTAATATTTATTTGTTTAAATACATATTAAAGGCACAATAAAAAATGATCTAGCTTTTTAAAGTTTTATTTTCTATACAACTTGAGTATTAATTAATAAATACACTTTATAATAATAGAAAATATAATAAGCCTTACTTGTTTGAAAGTAAACAAAGGCTTGACTTCTTTCTTTAATTTTCTGGTCACAGCATCATTTAGTTTGATTAAAAGGTCAATTTCAAAACCTCAGATCTAGAAAATTTAATTCATTTATTACAAATAATTTTAATAAATAATCATAAGTACTGAGAGAAAAAATATTTTTATAAAGAAAATATATTTGGCTAAAGAGATTTATGCTTAATAAATTCTTATCAACAGAAATTCGTCAGCTGTTTTCAAAATCAAAATACATTTCAAAATAAAAAATTTCAATAGGAAAATTTCTCAAGTGAAAAAAATATAATATCTATAAAAAAGCATGTTCATTCTTAATCTAATAAATATTTATTATCTGTAGAATTATTTAAAACATATGTTTCATTTGATATATCCACTTTAGACATTTTCAGGACATGATTGATATTTGTATCTGCATTTCTTTTTTTCCTTGTTTTTTTAATGTGGTTCTGTGATTTCATATCCAGGTACTTAATTGACTCCTCACTATATCCTTTAATAAGAAAAAGTTTTATTTTAACTGTAAGTCTAGTAAATGTACTATTATTTTTATTAGATTAGTGTAATTGAATTATTTACTAATAAAAAAAAAAATACTTACATAACCTTTCGGACCACCTTTTAGCAATGGATAAGCTGATACAATGGTGTTAGCAAGATTCTGGTAGTCAATTTAAATCGGCTGTCCATCAGTTATTTCCCATAAAAACGATCCCCAATGATAAATCAAATCTTTTTGTGATGCTAGAACTCCCAAATCTTAAATTTTTTGTTTCAAATCATAAGTTAAAGAAGGTAAAATTGCTGGCATCTTGATAGAACCTGGTCCAGTTTTAACTATACTTATATATTTTTTTGACTGATCATTTTTTTTCGTCAACATTAACTTAACTATCTAGCGGGATTTGAGACTAAAAAAAATAAAGTTAAATAAATAAATAACAGTTAGAAACAATCAATAAATTACATATTAATTTTAATTGATGATGACAATCATTAAGTTTGATTAACTTAATAATTAACCTAATTTACTAACCTTAGAAACTTCTTCATCTGATGCATCATCATTTGGATTTTCAATTAATTTTTCTGATCCTAAATCATTCAGCGGTTTTGTATATAGAATTTTATAGGGAAAACTTCCATCATTTCCTTCTAAAACATCAGGTGCAGATTCAGGTGTTGGCAGTAAAAGAATATTCATCTTGTCTCTATCTTCAATAATGTCATCATCTTCCACGTCGATCCACATTGCACATCTTCATCATTATCTTTTTTTTGTACAACAATAACTTTATTTTCAATAAACTTTTTTAAACACGTATCGCGTTTACAAATGTCACGAATTGTTTCTCGTATCATGGCAACGTCGGAGACACTTGGATCACATTGAAACTTCACACATTTTGAACGCCCTTGCAAAGAACAAAAGACTTTTTTGTCCATTTTTGTAATTTTTATTAATAAAGAAATTACTTTACGAATATATACTCTAACGTATTCTATTTTTTAAATTAATTATTAGTAACAAAAATTTTTCATTTGTTATTAACACGATAAGGGTTAAACTTATTATGGAATGCAGCTTAAAAGCGGGAAAACAAAATAAGAACGACGTACGTGCGTGTGTGTGTAACAAGCGCCAGACTGAGAAGCAGCGTAGCGTCAATGGGTATGTGTAGAGATGTACACATAAACCGTTTTTTTTTTCTAGAAACGTTTTATTTGCTAATACCTGATTAGTTTTAAAACGTTAGAACGTATACTAAACGTTTCACAAATTAAAAATGTTTTATTATAAAACAGTTTAAAGTATATTTATTGGTAAAACAGATAAAGAGTTTTAAAACAAAATGCTAAAATGTTTAACATAATTTTATTAATCACTTAAAACGTTTTAAAACAAAACATTTAGTTTAAAAAAACACCTCAGTGTTTTGCTTTAAAACATTAAATAAAACACTTGAGTTTGCAGTGTATGACAAAACAACAATTACTTTTTCTTATTTAGGTATTTAAAAACTGTGACAAGTTTTTCAGTTTTTTACCCAATTTATTTCGTACGTCAGAATGAATATAAATCCAAATGTTGAATACTTTCGATTCCAGAACTTGAAGCCTAGCAGTGTGAAGCTGAGTCACTAAATCCATTATTTGGCCTTAATTTTAATGACAGCTATCATTCGATATGTTAGAACATTGACATATATATATTACTTCGACATTAGTTAGAACATACAGAATAAATGTACAGCATTTAGTACGAATCAGAGATAGGTAGGAACACAGCATAAAATAAATGTTTATCCATTGATCGATTTTTGTGAATATTTAATTTACTATGGCGTATTGGACAATACCTAGTCTAGAAATGATTTCGATGAAGGAAAATAACGTGATAAAACCATAGTATAGTGGTAGAGCTTTTTCTAAGGCCTGCCTGGCTAACTACTACCCTCAAGTTGAAAATCTACCACCAAATACCTATTTGGGTAGGTGGGTAGGTACTTAGGTGGGTTCCGATAGTTGCACTTGAGAGCCAGACCCTCCAATAGGCTTTGCTTGTACACCATCTTGGACCACATCGGCACCTAACATCAGGTGAAAGTATAACCATAACACTAAACTTTACTATAAAAAAATAAAGCATGCAAGATGGCATGTCAATAGATGTTTCAAATAAATAACTAACCACCTATTGGCTGTTACAAATACGGACAAAATAAACACGAATAATTGTAAATGTTGCAATTCTGTCACCGGCCACTTATCAACAGTTGCAATTAAGAGACGACTCTATTTCACAGCTCGAGGCGTGTACATAAATAATGAGTATGAATGTAGGAAGCAACATTTTACTAATATCACATAATAAATACAATAAACGTGGATGTGAGTTTATTTGTTACATCTTTACGCCTGAAGTCCATGATATAATAATATAGATACGTAACCTTCATAAAGCGATGATAGCTCAGTGGTAGTGTGTACGACTTCGCGTCAAGGAAAGTGAGTTCGAATCCAAGCACCTACAATGAGCTTGAGCTTCCGATGAAGGAAAACATCGTGAGGAAACCATAGCATGGTGGTAGGGCTTTTCTAATGCCCGCTTAGCTAGCTACCACCCTCAAAGTAAACCTGCCGCCAAATACCAATAGGTGTGTTCCGGCAGCTGCACTTGAATGCCAGTTTCTCCACAGGTTTAGCGTGTCTACCAACTTGGGCCGTATCGTCACTTAAGATCAGGTGAGATTATGGCTATAACGTTAAACGTTAAATATATAAAAAAAACTTATGACCAAAACAAGAGGCACGCTAATGAGCACATAGTAATATTGCAATAAATATGACAGAATGTTTTATTATACCAGTGGTAAAAAAAGGCGTGTATTAGCTAAACTATAAACATTTCTTTTTGTAACCGAATAATTTATGGATTGATATATTTTGTTGTATAAAAATATAAAATTATCAATGAAAATAGTAATAATTACGAATTGAATGTGATCCCATAGCCGTTAGAACTCTTGTTTTTATAGTCTGTACAATAATGCATAACACACGAGAGTATTTTCTGTTGTTTTTGGCCACTTGATGTATCAATCGGTACGCAACATACTTCCTTGAACGCCAACGCTATACTGATGTTTGAATGTGCCAACTGACACACAATCAACATGCCACTTTCGGAGCATATATGCCGTATCTACACATTTTTACTTATAATATCATCATTGCCTTCACTACTAATCCGGCCATCTTGAAAATTGGCATACACATTTTCAAGGGTACAGAAAAGGACATAGGTGGTACCTCTTTGTAGGGAAAGGTACTAAGGGAAAGGTAACACTATGCCAACATAGTTCCGGTCGCAGCAATTTATATAATTACTTAACAGTCAGATGTATTTGTCCTGAGATGTTATAAGGTATTACAACATTGTTAATCCAAATTGCTCACTAAAACTACACAAACGATCGTAAAATGTTTTTAATTGTTAATTTTTACGGTGCCCGCGCTACCGGTTAGATTGCACCTACATTTTTATTGACATTGTAAAATTTTAAACGTTACAAATTAAAAATTATCGTCGTTTCACTTGAAGCGTTTCGATTTACTATGTAACGAAATTATTTGTGAAGTCTTTATTACAGTACAATCTATAAGCATAAAAGTTAAATGCTGGGCTTTATTTGATTACAATGTTTTTTTTTTATTAACTCGCTTTCTTGTAATGCTGTTCGGTTGGAATTTTGTAATTCTTGTTAAACTAACTTCCGGATGAGTACCAGCTGGACCATAGCTCAGAAATAGATGACAATTCATGAAAATGTGAAAAGTAATTGTTATTATTTTTTTCGATAAATATATTATAATCGATATATAACTAACTCTTCGATCAGCTATCTTATAACTCATATCTCAAATCTAACTGACAGATGAACAGAGTATATCACAATTCTATGAACATTACTCTAAAGAGCAGAAAATAAATGATTGGGAACGAAAAATATGCTTTTTATTACGTTATAGAAACATTATAATTATTTTTGATTATTATTATTTAAATGACACCACCTTTAGGAGCTTTAAACACTTTATTATGTAGATTTAGAATGAGAGTGACGTGCAACGGTAATTCGGGTAAAAACGGCTCAAGTCGACTAAGGGTAGAAATATGGTAGAAATATGGTCAATTCGTCACTGCTATGCTCGTTCGGTGATATATCTATATAGATAATAGTCAGTCACATCCAATATCGATAATAACACCGTATGTGCCATGCCATAGGGTATTATTTAATCCATATTAATATTGTATAAAAGAAAACTTTGTTTGTTTGAACTCGGTAATTCTAGAAGTTACTTGTCGGATTTCAAAAAATATTTTTGTATTTGATAGAGCAATAATTCAGGAAGTAATTATTTAAGCTTCAGGCTAGTTAAAGCCTACCTACCACCAATAGCAGCACAAATGTGTTGAAAGAAATTAGAAAAGCAGGTAAAAATCCTTACTTATATTATAAATACGTAAGTGACTTTGTTTGTTTGTTACGCTTTCACGCCTAAACCACTGAATAAGTTATGAAGAAATTTGGTATATATATACATGGGAACCTGGAAACGGTGATAGACTACTTTTTTTTCGAGAAAAAGTTTTAGGTAGTCAGGTAATGAGAGTGATAAACTTTCTATTATACTTTTTATTGCGTCATCCAATTTGACAAAATCAATAATAACGTGTGCGAAGCCGTACGTAAAATGTGCGAGCAAAGTCGCGCACACAGCTAGTATGTTATAATTGTATGTCGTTTATTAACCTCGCCTTGATAGAGTTTCCATTTTTCCTTGATCCATCTTGTGGCAGTGAGGGAAACTCTGAGAAATAATAATAACAATAAAGAATAGATATATTTTAGAGAGATTTCGAGAAGCTTCTAATCGCTTCATTCACTGTTCAGTGTAATTAATATTCATAGGTTCTCCTGATTAACACGTCTCCGTGTTATCAACTGAGTAAATTAACACCGAACTTGTACCACCATATTATAGGTCACTGTTACGTGATCGTATAACTTGTAATTACCTAATTGTTTTAATTAAATTTCCAATATTATCCGAAATCAATGTTAGTATGCCGTATAATCAATACCAATATCATAAAGCTCAAGAGTTTGTTTGAGTGAACGCGTTAATCTCACGAATTAGAAGTTTTATCGAAATAAAAAAAATGGCTGTATATGACAGCGCAATTACCACTGGGGATTTGTTTAGAAAAAAACTGTCAGTGATTTCTAGCAACAAAGGAGATCGTAATACCGTCTTGGTGCTTTTTAATTGTTTGTGTTGGGTGCTCATCACCCGATGCCCTGAGCCCAGGCAATGCGTTTACAAGTTGCGATGAGGAAGTCTGTAAAGAAAAGGATTGTGAACAACACGAAAATAAAAAAAATTAACAAGAAAAATAATGCTAAGTAGCAAAGTTAAATCAATTGTCAGTAGTACAAAATAAGACCATGTTTTGAAGCGTTGGTAACTCTATTGGTCATCGACTATGCGTCAATGGGCGTGAGTTCGAATCCCTGCAATGAACTTAAACTTTCGTGATCATAACATGGTAGTAGAGCTTTTGCTAATGCCCGCCTGGCTAACTACCACCCTAAAGTTGACAATCTGCTGCCAACTACCTATAGACGTGTTCTGGCAGTTGCCACCTTGTCCACTTTTAACTGAACTCAGTAGAAACTCACTTAAACAACTGTTAGATTATAAGCAATAAGTACAATTTATAGAAATACTGGCTGACCCAATCAAGGGTTTTATTTATATCATAAAATGAATACTAAAACTTTATTCTACTTTTCTGGGCGGGGAGAAGTCCAACAAATTTGAGATCATTCAAACCGGGTTTGATTGAGATCAAGCGCAAACTTATAAAGTATACAAAAGTTATTAATTTTCTTCGTATTTTTTTATTTTTTAGATATTTTTATAGTTATTCTGCTATTCTAGACAGAAATGAATCTAACTAATCAGAAATGATTGAAATCGGACCTACCGCACTTGAGTTATAAACGGTGTAAATGATCCGACTTTGTTTTATGTATATAGACGAAAACTGCGCATGTTAGTAAATAATCAGAGCTGCGTAAAACAAGTTAACCCCGAAGGCAGCCATACATTAAATTTTAAATAATTAACAAACGCTAATTATTTTCTTCCGCGCAACGATTTTTGCAATACGCCACGTTGCGTTACCACACCGCGGTGGTTTTATTTCGGACATTTTTGAGTTCGGAGCTTGTGTTACGAAATTACTGCGATTCAACTCATTTATACTCTCCTTACCCTTATGGAGTAAGCGAAATATTTTAATTAGGTTGTCCGAACACTCGCAGACCGATGTGTGAAGTTTGACCAAGTTTATGTAACAAAGACTCAGTGTTATGACTATTTTTTATAGTTAAGATGATGGCGGACACGCTAAGTGTAGTGGAGGGTCTGGCTCTTAAGTGAACGGCCGAAATACATCTATAGGTATTTGGCAGCAGATTTTCACCTTTAGGGCGGTAGCTAGACAGGCATGCACTTGATAAAACCCTATCACCATGCTATGGTTTCATCAAGATGTTTTCCTTCACTGAAAGCTCAAGCTCATTGTAGGTGGATTAGAAGTCACGTAGCTTCACGCTGCGTTCGTACACACTACCAACTGAGCTATCATCACTTCAATTTTTTTGTTAATTTTATCAATTGATTTTAACAGTTATTCTCACCTTAGAGTTTCAAAAATTATTTTGTATCTGATAGAGCAATTATTGAGAAGAGATTTATGCTATATAACATTACACCATCACCACTAAGAGCAAAGCTGTATGGAAAAAGTTACAGAAACGAACAAAAAATATTGAAGATAGTATAAAAACATACGAGTATATAAACGAAATTGCACTCACTGGCGGACTGAGTCATCATGTTATTTTTTAAATTGTCAGATCTACAGACTTGAAACTTGTCATGATGTCCTTTCACGATGTAGACACGCAGTAAAAACAGATTTGATTGACAATTAATCGGTAATAGTTTGTAAACGAAGTCAAAACACAATTTATAACCCTTATCAGACGGGTATGATGACTTATACTCAAATCTACTTTACCCATTGACTTGACATTTGGCATGTGAATTCTTGTCACACCGCAGTTACTCCCTTAAAACAAACGGCATGTGAGCGCGAATGAAAAATAAAATTTAAATTAATTAAGCTATCAATTAATAAACCATATTCCTGTAAAACTTAATTAATTAGTTTAATTTAAAACACAAAACAGTACACAAAATCTGTTTATCAATTAGTACGAAATATGATTATTTACATAAATTTCGATGTGTACTAATTATGAATGTATAAAATGTGTAAAATTGTAGCAGAAGTGGCACGTGTCCCGCTATTTGGGGCAAAAAGCAAACGTACGAAACTGAAATATGTTTGCATGCACGCAGCGTTGACAGACCCGTGAAAAATTATTATTGAAAATTATAATTGAAGCGATAATAGTTCAGTGATAGTGTGTACAGACGTCAAAGGGCGTGTCAAACCAACATGGGCTGTATCGTCACTTAAAATCAGGTGCATTATAGCCATACCGCTAAACTTATAAACTATGAAAAACTACCTTAAAATATTATGTATTGATAATGTAATTTGTTAAAATAATAAAAAAACATTTACAGTGCAAAACTAACCAAACCTTTTAAAGTATGTATATCCAAAAAAATATTGTACGCTTAGAATTGAAGATTGAAAAGATTATAAAAATCGTGGAATTATGATACATGTACAACAATTATAGTACGTCTGCGAACACTGCATGCATGCTTCATTGCGGTATCAAGCGGTTGTCGCAGTCACAGGCCGCTGCGCCTTTGACAGCGCGCTGCGAAGTGCTCCGCGCACTAATTTGTAATTACGCAAGGGTACGACCCCGCGCACGGCTGTTTGCGTTTTAACTTACACAGCATTTTTATAGGTAAAATACATGTTATTTCGCTAGCTTGGGAATTAAGCGTTTGATACAGGATCGGAAATATTTTATGTACGTTTTCATGTTATTTAACTACGGTAATCAAGTTGTTTTTGGAGTGAAAACATCTTTAGCATCGTTGTGATTTGAAACTCGATGAAACGAAAAAGCGACAGTAAAAAGAGACAACCACATATACAGGATAGAACGTGCGATAGAATAAGATAGCATAATCTATATTCAGGATTCAAGGCGCGAGAGAATCAGATAGAATGCATTATACAGTGTTTCTTACGGGGTTCGAGCTGTGTATGTTGTCTGTGTGTGTTGTACTGTAGTGTAAAGGTATATTTTACAATAACATTTGAATAGTATTTTGAAGATTTCACTTGTATCGTATGTGAACTGCATTTTTTTTTATGCAAACATCTTTATCTCACTACAGCTTATTATAGAAGTTGTTGCTAGATAAGTACATAATTTTACAATTTAGTTATATATTTTTTTACAACAGTAAACACTGTGTGAACGTTTTATTAACACTAAAAGTTAAAACTAATAAGTTGCCAGCTGCACTTTCTACTTAGCGAAATGTTAATGAGCTTATAAAATGTAAGAACTGATTACGTCTCGCTGTTGGTAATAAATACGGCTCCTTTTTATTTACGTGACATTGGCACAAACGATTAATCCAAACAAAATAAATATAAACGTACATTCCATCCATCGAAACGGTTTTGGACGATATTGTGTTTTTATTTTCTCCGTATAAAAACACGAATGAAGTATTAAAATACTGCAGCCAAATCTATATAAAAATGAATCTCTATTTCCCTTGGTCATCGAATCACGCGTGAACTGATAGGGCAATTTCGCTAATTCCTTTTTGTTGTGTTTATTATTGTCAGGAGAAGATTCTTTTGAAATAAAAAAAATTAAGAAAGTTGAGTGAAACATTAAAAAATTTAAAAAAATTACCCTTTAATAATCATATTACATAACTCTCAGTTGTCATAGATTATTATAATAATAAACACTGCTTTTAATAATAGTTTTTTTGTTTGTTAATTATACCAATTCTATTCATAGTTAGGATAGGACAACATATATCGGGCCAGCTAGTGTTTTATATTTTTAACTTTATAATGGTTCTTTCTTTATTTTGCTGGCTCCAATAGTTATATAAGAGAGTATATGTACCCTGTTAACAAAGTATCGTTTGTACAAAAATTCCTATCTATGTGTAAGAAAGTGATACATATATAGTTAGTAGGTTTCACGTTATGGCCACATTCTCAACTGATTTTAAATGTCGATGTGACCCGAACTGATAAACACGCTAAGCCTAGCGAAGGGGTTTGCTCTCAAGCGCAACTGTCAGGACACACCTATAGTTACCTTGAAGTATCTACCTTAATACATTAAAAAAAAACCTACCACCTTGCCATAGTTTCATCACGATGTTTCCCTTCCCCGGCAGCTCAAAGTGGATTCGAACACAGTTAATATTAAAGCAAACGCAATACGGAACAAGGGCCTATTCTAATGAGAGTGTCCTCAACCTTAAAATCTCTTATCGAGTACTTAAAAATATGTATCGACAGCTGTATTTAGAACAAATTATTAGATACTTGTATATTTATTTTAAAACATACCTTTTCATGACATACGGTTAGAATAATCATAAAGATTTAAAAAGAAACGGCACTAGAACTGGTGAATTTTTATTGTCTTTATGTTAAAAGAAATAAGGACGCTATTGATAAAGCATCTTTACATACACGGCGTTAAACAGGTAAAATTATATATAAATTACCTCCATAGTAAATGGTAGTTAGACAAGACATTGTGGGCTCATTCATCTATTGCAAAAAATATAAATTATTTAGAGACGTAGGTATAAACCTATTATAAACACTTGGATCAAGTTACTGTAAAAACACGTCTCTATGTATGTCTTCTACATGGATACAGGACTAAAAAAGCAAGCGAGACCACTTCTCATTTAGGAATCTGTAGTCAAAAACGACCTGAAGCAAGCCCAAGTGAACGATTCGATGACCTAAAACTGAAACATCTAAAGAAGAATGACGAGCAGAGCCGACCCCAAATGAAATGGGGTAACGCTAGGTAAAGAGAGTGAGAGTTGAATCTAGTATATCACTTTCTATATCTATCGTTATAGAAGTTAAAATGTAAATAAAGTTAAATATTACAAATAAAATCGATAATATTCCGACACAGCCCCCGTTCATTTCAGCCCTATTGAAATTGTATATTCTCTAAGTTATTACAAAGTTAAAGCAAATTTTACTGGTTTATGTTTAACAAAAACTATTAATTTATATTTCATAGTGCTTTAAGAAACACTAAATATAGCTGAATTTATGCTTTGCAACTATAAGTTATAATAATTATAGCAAGTTAATATCAAATAGTCCTACTTAGGATCCAGTTATCTTCCAATTAACTGCATATGGCATTACATAGGTTTGAAGAGGTACGTAAGCAGGCCAACATGACAGCGGTGACTAGCAATAAATTTTGCTTTATTCTCAGCCGCCGCCGAATGATGATTTAGATTGTGCTATCGATAACATCAGCTACTGTGTAGTCACTTTCCTGCTAGACATAAAATAAAAATATTTTAAAGTGAATTAAAGCGAATGATTAAATGTAACTAAGATTTATAAACATGTACGTTGCGTCTCATGGCCAGAAGGCTAGCCAGTATTATAATTATCAAACAAAGATTGCTTTTCCTGTTTTTTTCTGGCGAGAAGTTACATGGCATTTAATACTTGTAAATTGTATTCATTATAACATGAATTATTATTTACTTTTTATTTCATTTACTACTAAGCGATTTGACACAATTTGAAAATCCTTTTTCAGTTATGGTCATATGTACCAAGTCTGAAATAAAAAAGTATTCAGTCTTAACGTCACACAAAATGTCAAAATTTCGTTGTCAATATTTACATCATTTACAAAAGATTCCGTATAATAATCAATAAGATAATAGATATGGGACACCATTAATGGACGATCAAGGGCCGGAGAGAACAAAAGAAGAACAAACGAAAAATGAAGTAATAAAAGTGCCTGTTGTAAATGAAGAAATATATCAAGATGTTGTACTCCAAGATGATGCAGGTCCATCAGGAAATACAGTGCTTCCAGGAGCAGTACAACCATCTAAAATAATCAAACCGTGCCTCTCCAAATCAGAACACAACATGCGTCAAATAATAACAACAAAAGATGTTACCAACGCTTTAAAATCAATAAGTATAGGTGCAACAACGCAAGGACTAAAAAATATAAATTTAAACGAATTCAAAATCCCTATACTGGACAAGGAAGACCCGGTGAAAGATAGTTCGACGAACTTAATAGATTTGAAAAAATTGATGGCGACGTGTTTCAAATTCAATAAAGACACGACAAACAGCATAGTGTTAGCAGACATAACTAATATACAAAATTTGCACGCAATAAATGTGAATAATGAAGTACAAGAAACTGCGCATAACAATTGTAGTGAAGCCCAAACAGATGCTCCCTTAATAAACATACCGAACGAAGTTATAGTTACGGGGACAATAGACGCTAAAATGTCAAAAGTTGGCCCAGATAAAAAGAAAACTTCTGGAAGTGTTTCGGAGAGATCTGATTTAGGTGTGGCGCCGAGGGACTCGCTGTCAAGCATTGGTTCCAATGTTTGTAGGATTTGTATGACGCGTGGTCGAGAAAGGTAAAAATTGTTTGATATATTAGTCGATTTTATTGAGGTGAAACTTTTTACAGAAGAGCTTCGAAATTCAGATCCGCAACCTTTTTGTATGATGCTCATTTGGGTAAAATCGTCTCGATACGATTAAGGGAGCCAGATATATATAATGATTTCACTTCTCTAGTGTGTTGCACGCACACACTTTTTTATAAGTGTTACATTTTACCTGTCTAGTAGCTTTAATTTAAGTACTTTAACTAGTAATTTTTATGATTTTTTTATGTATATTTGGCGGATGTGGGATAGGTCGTAAAGTATATTACATACTGTTATGTGATTACGTTGGAAGGTTGACTTAGATTGACCATAGTTAATTATAATGTTACAAAAATATATTCAAATCGGCGAACCAGTGATTGTAGGTGATACAAAGTTCACGAGTCAGGTAGTAAGATATACATTTACTATACACATTTTGCTGAACTGGTGTAGTTTGAACTACATATATAAATTAATTCACTGTGATTGATTTATGGTTATTTAACCAACTACAGATTTGCTAATTATAAATCATTGTTTATAGATTAATATCACCGTGCAACTGCAAGGGATCTCTGGCGAACGTGCACTTGAGCTGCCTCGAACGATGGTTGAATCAGGTCGGAAGAAACCATTGTGAATTGTGCGGATTCAGGTAAAATACATTGCCAATATATCACAATACTGATTTCAATGCAAAATACATTGTGAATTGCTATCACCTAGATTATTTTACGTAATATAGTAACACTAGCTGTGTCCGTGACTTTATTCGAGTGAAACTACAATTTTTTCATAATTTTATCCGTTTTTTTTTTTACTTTTTCAATACAGCTTTGCTCCTATCACGCTACCAAATATAAAAATTTATTTTAAGTAAAATTTGTAGTTCCTGAGATTAGCGCGTTAAAGAGAGCAAAGAAATTTTTCCGCTTTGGAATGTTAATATAGATAATAACTCGTCCCAGGAATAAAAGTCGCTTATTTATACTTCTGTTTTTTTTTTTATGTAACTAAATCACAAAACTAGCGTATGGCTCATTTAATGTTACATAGTGATTGTTTTAGAACGAACTCGAATTGTTGTTTTTGAATTAACCTATGCTTACGCTAACCTCTCTCTAATCAATACAATATTTTTTACATGTTAATAATTAAAACTTGTGCTCAGTGTATTGACTTGATAATATTATCAGTATTTATGTGTTAATTAGACTCTATAGAACAGAATTATCACAATAATGTTAATAAGTACAATGAATTTGCGGTTTATAATGTAATACGTGTTCGGATGACACATTTCAAATATTTTCAATTATAAAATAGGATCTGAGTTTTTGGTGAGGTCCAAATTTGTCATATTGTGCTTTGTAATTTTATTCATAAACTGAAGTAAGGTAGATACGTTTTGATTATTGTGCGTAAATAGGAATTCGGGAGATGATTTGAAAGTTGCCATAAATACTCCCTGAAGAGTTTTAATACAAGATATCACAACCTAGTTTACAAAGTGACTTGCTTGAAGAATAATTTGCTCTATTTTTACTATCCTATATGAGACATTGGCATATTATATTGGCATATTGGCAGTAGATTCGAGTAAAAGAAAAGGACAAATGTATAGAATGATTAGCGTATTGGTTAAATTAGTTGCCTCGCTGCAACCACTGCGCCGAAGTGCTGTCGGTTTGAGTACCGCATAGGACAATTAATTGTGTGATCCGAAAATAATTGCTCTAACTTCGGTTATTACTTTGTCTCCGTTAATTATGTTTATAAAGCATTCATACTTGACATTGGTGAAGTTGCTTACATAAACAGATGCTTAAATATGCCGTGTACAAACTATGCCTACGCAGCCGGTGAGAACTTATTGGCTGCCTAAAACTAATAAGTTCACAACTATGATTGGACACAGCCAATAGCCAAGCATACGCATGTTGGATAACTATAGTGTTATATAGAACATACTCCTCCAGAGGTTTAGCGTGTCTACTAACTTGGGCCGTATCGTCACTTAAGATCAGGTGAAATTATGGCCATAACGCTAAACCTTAAAATAAAATACCATAGAAAGAGTCGTGACGAAGAAATCTTACACTTTATTTTGCCTAACTCCCATCCATACCGTGCGATAAAGAACTTCGTTCCAAAATAGGGCGACAAAACACGGTTTTAGATCAATAAAGTTTAAAAAAGAATACGATATTAATATTTCTACATAATGCTCGATATTTATAAAATATTATCTCTAGAGTATATATAGAGTAACTTTGGCACTAATTTTTCGGAATGTCATAATTTAAAGTGCATATTACGTATTTGGCTGGATTCCAAAGAACGACGAAGCGACAGGCAATTTGCACTCGATAATTTTATTTTAAGTTGAAAATTACAGAGATTATATTTTTTTAATATTTCATTTCCTAATATTATAGTAAAAAAAATATTAGACGTGGCCGTAAACGAGACAGAAGTTAAACTCTCTAAAAATATAGAACAAAAGAAAAAAGAAAGAAAAACAGGAAAACGTATTGAAAAAATCCGCAAAATATCTACCCAATATTCTCGCTTCAATAAGAACTACTATTTACCTACTATTAAAAACTCCAGTCAGAAAATGTAATAGGTTGACATTAAAAAAACGCAGAAAAATGAATTGGATTATAAAGTTTCTCCGTTTAAAATCGTAAAAACTTTTAAATTTAACACTATGGAATGCTCCATTAAAAAGGTTTAAATTGGAAAGCGCTGGAATATTCGATTGTTGAAAGTTAAGCGATGCTATTGAAGTGGAATGAGGAGTACCGCTAACTAGTGAACAGGACCAACTATTTGCAAGCTTGTTGCTCGGCCGCAGAAGATGCCAGACGGAATTATACACGAATCGGTAATTATTCGACCGTTTAATAGCTCTGTAAAGTTTTCCGATATAGTATCTACATTAATAAATCGGCGCCTCAGTGCTTACTCGTTTGTTCCATAGTTGGTACAATTTTGTAACCGAAAGTTTTCTGGTGCTGTATTGCAAATAAAGTTTTATCTCAATTAGATTTCAATTTCACACTTGAAAAGTTCAACACATGCAATTTATCATAAATTAAATAATTTTATTAGTGGAACCAGTGTCAAGTTTCGTCTAAATTTGTCATGTATGAAAAATCTTTAAAATATAAACATTGGATTTCCAAAATCTTATATAAAGGTTAACGTATAGAGGATCGAATATATCTTGTAGAAAACTTTGCACCTCGTTTTAGCGTATGCATACGGTTTACACGAAGGAGTGAGAGGTTTAGTACAGTTAAAGTTTATACTTGCAGAACTGTAAGTAATTTAATTATATAAACTTCAAATACATGTAAAAGAGCGCTTCATTAAATTTAAAGTTGCCAAGTCCAATCAAAAATGACCAAGGTAAATATGTACAATTTGATAAACTCGTCATGTAAATCAATGATCAATGAACTTCAGTGTGGGAGGTTATTCAAATAAAAAAAAAATTGAAAAAAAATGTTCATCTAAACCTACCCCGGTTTAGATTTATCAAACACAAAAATGCCCAAGTGAGTTTGTTCGTTACACTTTCACGTTTTAACTCCCATACTGATAATCGGCATTTTGAGATTATTCACATTGTCAGGGGTCCAGAAAAAATATAAAGTAATATAGACTATTCCAGAACGATGGAAAAGTAATTTTTAATTCAACACAAACGAAGTCATAAGCATCTGAATCTTAGTATTTGGTTGGCTTTGGTCAATAATATTCTAAGGAAATTTATCATATTATTTATGCAGTAGCTAGGTAACCGAGCTTAGCTCCGTAATTTTTACCAAAATTGTGTTTATTTCTGAAATATATTTAGATACGACCTACATGCTGATTAGTCATACACATTTTACGATTCTACATACGTATGAATACATTATGTAATATAAAAAAAAAACACAAATTGAAATACTCATTTTTATATAATTCATTAAAAAATACTTAATTTTAATAAATATATATTAAATATAGATGGAATTAGAAAGCATAAACCTATCTAAATATAAAATTTCATTAAAATCGTTAGAGTCATTTCCGAGATACGCGAAATGTAAATTCATATATACATGTATGGTTTACTTAATAATCCCGATTTACATTTTACGAATAATCTATATGGAAAAGCAAACGTTTTCATTTTTAAATTTAAAATATTCACGCAGTATTAATCAGTGTATTAGTGAATGCAAAAAGCAGAAAATGAGTTTTATCATTTTAATAATGAACCGGATAATCTGACTAGGTATACGGATTCTATTAATTTAAACGATTTCATTCAAATCCGACGTATTTGTAGAAGAATTCAATTCAATTTTCTATTATAATTTTCAGCTTAACTCAGGTGGCTATATAAAACTTTATTCGTCGTACTCTTACATCAATTTTTACTTTATTTTATGAATTTGATATATAATTTAAATAAAATATTAAAGTTAAATTGTACCATAACTTTAAGAGAGAAGTTGGAATTAACAAAAAATCTCCTCGATAAGTTTATTAGACGAGCTGTTACCCGCGACTTCGTCCGCGTTGATATTAAAGTTAGGTCTAAGTAAAGAACTAAAATATTTCAGGCGTAAAATATATTCTATATGACGTAATATTACGTGAGATGGTGGCCATAACGCTACACCTATAACACAAAGGAGTGTATATATAGCATACGAGTGCACCCACACAAGGTAGTCGGATGACACGTCATAAGGGACGTGACGGCATAAGAGAACGTCATGTCATTTGCCATCACGACAAGCAGGCCAATTTTACTGCCAATGTGTACCAATAGATTTTTGCATAAAAAAATATTATTTTGTGAGACCACGTCATTCTGGCAACAAGATGTGAAAATCTATCTATATTATATTGTTTGTTTGTTTGAACGCGCTAACCTTAGAAACTACGAGTCAAATTTCAAAATTTTTTTTTGTAATCGATAAACCAATCATCGAGGAACGTGTAAAGCTATTGAACATCACGCTGCCGCCAATACGAGCACAGCTGTTTAGAAAAAAGTTACAAAGTCGGGCAAAAATGATGAAACTATTTTTAGTTCCACGCGAACGCAGTCGCAGGTACAACTAGTTTTGTATAAAGAGTTGTTGCGTGAGTTGTATGTATTGCTTACTGTATAGACTTTCTTGTCATGAATCAACCTAGAAGTTCCGGTGTTTTCGTTAAAATTATAAGCAAACCAGTGATAATACCGTCCACGGTCTACACACCCCCAGACTCATAATGAGAAAATATTTGAAATGTATATGATACAGTTTCAGTTTTATTCGTTTTTTATTACAGCTACCCGGCTATCCGTACGCCGCGTTACACGGTCCTACAGGCGCTCCGACTGTGGTTCGGCAATCCTCGTAACAGGAGCCATTTGCAGGTGAGCTATCGAGTTTTCGAACGATTTACCGTCTAAGGCACCATATACACTGAACATTATCAAATTTCTGCACAGTAAAGACGATCAAAAATTGATGATTTTTATTATAGTTAAGGTTTAATGTTATGGCCACAATCTAACCTGATGTTAAATTATGATTGTGGACATTTTAAGCATAGTATTGTAGGAACTGGCTATCAAATGCGGCTGCCGGAACACACCTATAAGTAAAATGTCGGCGCTGTACCTGATTAAACGCAATACAATCTAATAACAATGGGGACCATCGAGAGAATGACAATCCATCACCAGTCACTACTATCATGCCGCCTTTTTTTTTATAGCACAGCACTCACTGAAGCTCGTAAATAGCTACCAATTGTGACTGATCTAAATCTGGCTGGCTTAAATGTTAAACCAGTTATCTCGGTGCAACTGCCGCACCGTAGTGCTATCGGTTCGAGTCCCGCTCAGAACTCATGATGCGATTATAGGTCAGTGGTAGTATGTACAGAAGGCACGCCAAAGGACGCGAGTTCGAATCCCTACAATGAACTTGAACTTTCGGTAAAGGAAAATATCGTAACGGAACCATAGCATGGTGGTAAGGTTTTAAGGGTGGCAAGGTCCGTTTGGCTAGCTACCTCCCTCAAGTTAAAAATCTATCGCGAAATACCTATAGGTGTGTTCCGGAAATTGCACCGAGAGCCAGTCCCTCCACAGGTTTAGCGTGTCCACCATCTCGGGCCACATCGTCACTTAAGATCAGGTGAGATTATGGGCATAACGTTAAACTTGAACTATAAAAAACGACTATATTTTATTTCATCCATATTGTTCTGAATTTAGCCGTTACTTTATTTCCGTTGTGTTTATAAAGTCAGCAACACTTCACATTGGCCAAATTGTCTACATAGGCATAATAAAAATGTAAACAATGAATTTTCTATTTCACGCACAACAGCGTGGTATAAAAAAACGTCGGTAAAATGTAATTTTAAAAAGTAAATGCTACTCATATTTTGTACTGTTATTCTTACTGCAGATTAGAGATTGTACAATGAAAAAAGGTCAAATTTCATAATATGAAAATTACATTTACTTTTATAAATTCTTGCTAAAATAAAAATACGCTTTCAAAAAGTTTAAATTAAAATACTTGGCAAACTTTTCATTACAAGGTTGCATAATTTCATAATGCAAAATTGCGTGAAAACTCACATTACGTGTATATCAAAAATTCTTATTAGGCTTTCAAGTTGTACATAGATATCATTTTGTTAAAATTATGCGTACATTGATGGAAAATTGTACATATTTTTAAAGCACCGGAAATTTCATCGGAACGGCCTCTAAACCCTTTTAAGATATAACCAAACAATGTATGATGGGATAAATCATGCAGAAAAGTCCACACTAGCATATAACTTTATATATCGCTGGGATAAACATATCGCAATATTTTTTTAAAAATATGCAGTAGAAAGACTTCCTAATTTCAGGTCCATTTCACGTCGCAATATTTACTTCGAGTATTTGCGCCACTAGTGGACTATACGTTTTCGAATACTGTCGTGACCGCCATTTCTATTTTTTTTGTCTAATAATTTTCCACTCACTTTCAAAATAGCTTCAACGTGGACATGTAGAATTTTATTATATAATAAGTATTGACATAATTATTTATTTGTTTATTATATCTATTTATTTACATGTAAATGGAATAGTGTATTATTGTATTTCCATATATACATCTTTATATGTAAAAAAATCATGTCGCGTTGTTTGTCCGCGATAAACTCGTAAACTACTTAACGATTTTAAGCAAACTCTATTTGGCCGGGCTGTAAATCGACACCGGCGTGCTTGGCAATCTTTTTAACAACGCTTACAAGAGACTCGTTTGATGTTTGGGGTAGGCCGACTATTTCTATATTGGTTAATCGTGCCCATTGTTGTTGTTTGCTAATGTGAGTGCGAAGTTCTATAATATGATTCTCAAATTCTGTAACAGTTTTTTTTACAGTATCAAGTTCACTCTGAAGGCGTGTGTTTTCATTTAGTAAATCGTTGTGTGACTTGCGCAGTTCTTTTAATTCTCCCAACATACCTGCGATATCTTCTTTTAGTTACACAACAAAAGTGGATCGAAGCTCATCGACAATTTCATTTTTTATTGCCCTTAATTTTCAGTTTTCACACTGTGTACAGTTTGATACAACTTTAGAGATAAGATACTTTTAATCTCAATAAGTAGTCATAACACGATAGATGACGCTGTAGTCGATGTGATTGATTACTCGAAAAGGCAGAACAAATTCTGCCAGATCAACTAGTAGTATATATTTTTTATATTTATTTTATGTAATGATTTCTTAGGTTTACGCGAATATTATTCATTGAAATAAAACTAATTTAAACGGATTTTATCGCGGTTATTTATTAAATTTTGATCCCGACGTTTCGAAAGCTTTTCAGCCTTCGTGGTCACGGGGCGGACTGAGGTGTAGGTTGTCCAGAAATTATTATTTTATGTGTTTGTGTTTATGTATGTGTAATTTATATTATAAGTCATTTATATATTGATTGCATTACATCTACCATCTTTTATCCCAGCATCACCTCAAGGATAACGATCAGAGAATACCCAGAGAGCGATGATAGCTCAGTCGTAGTGTGTAAAGACGCCGCGTCAAGAGACGTGAGTTTGTATTCACCTACAATTAAGTTGAGCTTTCAGTGAAGGAAAACATCGTGAGCAAACAATAGTATTGTGGTAGGGCTTTTTCTGATGCCCACCTGGCTAGCTACCACCCTCAAGTTTGAAAATCTGTCACCAAATACTAATAAGTGTGTTCCGACAGTTGCACTTGAGAGCCAGTCCCACAACAGGTTTAGCGTGTTCACCGACTTGGTCCGTATTGTCACTTAAGATCAGATGAGATTATGGCCACCAAGCTAATCCTATAAACTATAAAAAAAGTTCGCTACCACACCATGCACAAAGTTTAAATAAATACTTTTATTAATTTGAAGCTTCCAGTTTTAATCATCAATGTTGATTCATAATCTATATATTTTATATGAAAACCTTTTACCCCTTTTTAAACATATAGCTCATAGGGAATAACTATGACTTTATCATGACAACATTTCAAAGAAGAGCAGAAAATTACAATTTATATTTAATATAAGTAACAAATATATTTAAAAAAAATGAACAATTCCTTTTGTAACGGAAAATTTTAAGGATGGGTATATTTTATGTTATAGCAATATCAAATTATCAATGAAAACTGTAATAATTACGAATTAAATGTGAACCCATGACCTTTAGAAGTTTTGTTTGTATAGTTTGTACAACATCGTATTGTCCACGAGAGTATTTTCAATTGTTTTACGACATTTGATATATCAATCGGTACACAACATACTTCCTTGAACGCCGACGCCGTACTAAGGTTTGAGTGTGCTAATTGACACAGAGTCAGTGTACCACATTCAGAGCGCATAGCTGTGTCTACAGATGTTTACTTATAATATTATTCTATACATATTTTTTATAGTTAAGGTGTTAGCGTTATGGCTATAATCCCACCTGATCTTAAGTGACGATACAGTTCAAGTGGGTAGATCCGCTAAATCTGTAGAGGGACTGGTTCTCAAGTGCAACTGCCGGAACCCACCTATTGATATTTGGGGGCAGATTTTCAACTTTAAGGTGATTGCTAGCCAGGCGGGTATTAAAAAAGGCCCTACCACTGTGCTATGGTTTCCTCATGATGTTTTCCTTAATCGAAAGCTCAACCTCATTGTAGATGGCTTCGAACTCACGTCCCTTGATGCGAAGTCCGTACACACTACCACTGAGTTATCATCGAATCATGTGCGTATGAATGAATGAATGAATGAACACTTTATTGCACTTTTAAGTATGTACACTGACGAGCTTAATGCCACAATGTATTTTCTTTCAGCTAACCAGCTCTATTGTTATCAAAGGTAGAGCAAATATAAAAGAAGAAAAAGAAAAAAATACTTAATTAAGAACATCCCTACTAATATTATAAATGTGAATGTAAGTTTGTTTGTTACACTTGCACGCGAAAACTACTTAACCGATAATCATGAAACTTTGTACACATATTCTTGGAGGTATTAGAAGTAAAATAGGATACTTTTAATTGAAAAAAAATGCAAGCAAAGCCGCGAGTTAAAGCTAGTATTATAATAAAATGAACTAAACATTGAAATATGACTAAAATACATATATGTAAATAGTGCAATAAATAAATCTATATATATAAATAAATAAATCAGCGAAATGTAAGTACGCGCATGACTTCCGAACGACTCTAGCAAATTAAATTATTATTTATTTATTGTGTATATTATTGTCAGGGACAAGTTTTGTATATAAAAAACGAACAGATTTTTTTAACATTTTATAATATTAAAAATAATAAAACGATGATGCTCATGTTAAAGCAATGATAAGCTCAGTTTGTAGTATGTGAGGACGCCGCGACAAAGGACGTGAGTTCGAATCTACCTATATTTCAATTTCATATAAGCAAAAGACATTTGGTTCATTGGAGTTATAACCAAATTTCATTTAATAACTAAAATAAATGAAAAACAAAAACGATATTAAATATAGCCAGTTTTATTGATTTTAAATCATTGAAGTTGGTAGGTTGATTAGGATTGATTGTAGCTAATTGAAAATGTAAAAAAGCAAATTAAGCGAGACTAAATAACAACGATTATAGGTGCTACAAAGTTCACCGAGTCAAGTAGTAAATATATATAAATACTCAACTCATATACATACACATACAAACTACATATATATATAGATATATATAGATACATGCATACAAAATATATTAAAAGTAAATATATATATACGTAATAATAATTACACTACTTACATGTATACATACACACGGCAAAAATTAATTGCAATGTATATGTATAGATTAGATTCGAAATTTCATCGTTGTCGAGAAACATTCACTTTGATTTCAAAGTGATTTCGTCATTTGACGAGGGTATGCAAACCGCAAATGTACTTTTAAATGGTGCGCAACTGTTTCAATTTTGCGAACAGAATGGACACGAGTAGTAAAGTGATAATGGCGTTTTGCGAAAACGAATAGCCGGTAGCCGGTTAGACGGGCAAGTCGATAATTCCTGAGTAGTAGAACACAGGAATTGTATTCAAATATATTTTGAACACCACAGACTCTAGTACCAGTCGTAACACCACAGTTAGACACGTTGTCTCTATATTATGTAACAGTGGCATGTGTCTACTTTTGTCTTAGATAGAAAGCGCGACTTCTTATCATTCTATAGGTCTATGTGCTAAGATTCAGTTTTAAGGAAATATTTTGCAAATAAAAACTTCTTTGATTTCGTTCTACTCTAATAAGTTTAATTATTCTGTTAATGTTGTATATTAAATGACGATATCTGTCCTCATATAAACTGAATTGCAGTTCTGTAGGATGAGTTTTTACTGATGAACAATACAATCAATACAGAATAACCAAATATGAGTTAAATAATCAATTGGTGATAGTGATCTGACCCTACTGAATGAAGTGTATAGTGAAAAATAGTGATGAGCGTAACTGGCTTTACGTGATGAGATATATTTTTTTATAATTTAAAGATTACGTTACGTTTACGTTACGATCACCACGGTAAGCCATGATGTTGCCCAAGGCGGTATACAATGGAAGGTGGTGGCAGGCCTAATGGAGCTACTGACTCTCATGTACAACTGCCGGTACACACCTATAGGTATTTGGTGGCAGATTTTCAATTGCAGGGTGGTAGTTAGCCAAGCGCGCACTAGCAAAAGCACTATTCTATTGTTTCATCGCGATGTTTTTCCTTCACCGAAAGCTCAAATGCATTGCAGTGGAATCTCACTCACATCCATGAACGCGACGACCGTACTTGATATCAATTGAGCTCTTATCGCTTCAAATTAAAATTATGGAGGCAGCCCGACAATGATGACGAAGAAGCTCGGTTGATAATCGTCAATATTATAGGATTGTATTGTGCTTATCATCAGAGACATTTCCGTCACCTTAATATCATAGAGATTTTTTCTATTTTAGCACATATGAGATTAGCCAGGATATATCCAACTGTATATATGTTGTTATATTCGATTGATTTTCTTGCTGACTTTTCTCAATTACAACAATTTGGTGTAATATATTAAAATCGCCTTCTTAGGGTGTATGTTAAATAAAGTGTTTTGGATAACTACATATCAAACAGTCCCATTTCGCTATTAAACTCTCCAAAAATATAAAAAAAGTTGAAAGTACTACAATAAATTATCGGATATTGCCTCACGATAACCCCATATGTGTACGTTATTTACGATTTCGACGAACTCTTACCATCAGTCATCGATTCTCAACCTTTTTTGCACGGTCTCCTTATTCAAGGTGCCGTTGAGGCGCGCCACGCGTTCATTAATAATCACATGCCTACGGTAAACGTTGTGTAACGTGACTTGGCAGTGCTTTATTGAGTCTTGTCATTTGTGTAGCGGCTGCTTCCCACGTTCGATTTCTTTATTATAATACATGACTTTCTTTTCCATCCATACATCTAAGTGGGTACAGTGTACTTTTTTTATTTATTAGTGATGAAATGTATTTATGCACAGAGTATACTGGGGGATATAAGAGGTTTACGTAGGACTCGCCTCTGAGGCTGGTCGCAGAATACCCAATAAAAGCCTATCGCCATCTGGCACATTACTGGGGCGACGCGGGTTCGAACATTCTACTAGACACACTGTGTCAGGAGAGTCCCACGTAGCCCTCTCATATCCCATATAATTAGGTTTCACACACCCACTAAGTTTGGCGTTTTTTGCTTTTATTGTATTTGCTATTATTTTATATTTACCTTTAGCTAAATACATATAATTTTATTAAAAAGTATTTAAGTTACTTTTTAGGACATAAAGTTCGGTTACTGAGACATATATACTTTATATAATTTATTATATACACACTAATAAAATCCGTAATATCACAGGTATTTAATATAACATGAAACCTTAGAAAAAGATAGTCTACCGTCTCGCCGACAAAGTATATTCGACCAGATCAGTCTATTATTTGTATGTAACTATCGAATTACCACTCAGCTAAAAATGGGCTGAAGATCTTTAATACTATGGCCTACTACTTCTACTACTACTCTACTATACTAATATAGTGGAAAAAAAATTCGTGCAAAAAAATTGTCACAGTAATAGTTTTGTACTGGCCAATTTATGTAGATTCAAAAAGAAAATAACAATTATCACAAATCTATAAGGGAAATAATTTTTTGGTATCAAATCAGTAATTTCAGTGATTACCTAACTCCCACTCATTACGGTATCTCCGAACGTGCCTAACCTATTAGCTTGACATTTTATATGTACATATATTTCTTACACACTTTGAACGTCAATGAAGAATGAGTAAACAATTAAACGTCTTTAATGATAACAACGTCAATAAAGCCGGGAGCACCAACTAGTTTCATAATATAGACACAGGTAAATATATAAAATATCTAATAGAATTTCATTAAATCTATTGCTTTGTTTAGTTTTCTTCTACCCTCTTTAAACAATACGATTCATACTATATATGTATAATATGACTAATAACTATAACTTATATATTTATAAGTTGTATTGTAGGAACAGAAATTTCATTTCTCTCTTTTATTTAATTAAACATATCAGTAGTACGTTAAACGTAAAATATTGATATTGATATTGATATTGATATTGATATTGATATTGATATTGATATTGATATTGATATTGATATTGATATTGATATTGATATTGATATTGATATTGATATTGATATTGATATTGATATTGATATTGATATTGATATTGATATTGATATTGATATTGATATTGATATTGATATTGATATTGATATTGATATTGATATTGATATTGATATTGATATTGATATTGATATTGATATTGATATTGATATTGATATTGATATTGATATTGATATTGATATTGATATTGATATTGATATTGATATTGATATTGATATTGATATTGATATTGATATTGATATTGATATTGATATTGATATTGATATTGATATTGATATTGATATTGATATTGATATTGATATTGATATTGATATTGATATTGATATTGATATTGATATTGATATTGATATTGATATTGATATTGATATTGATATTGATATTGATATTGATATTGATATTGATATTGATATTGATATTGATATTGATATTGATATTGATATTGATATTGATATTGATATTGATATTGATATTGATATTGATATTGATATTGATATTGATATTGATATTGATATTGATATTGATATTGATATTGATATTGATATTGATATTGATATTGATATTGATATTGATATTGATATTGATATTGATATTGATATTGATATTGATATTGATATTGATATTGATATTGATATTGATATTGATATTGATATTGATATTGATATTGATATTGATATTGATATTGATATTGATATTGATATTGATATTGATATTGATATTGATATTGATATTGATATTGATATTGATATTGATATTGATATTGATATTGATATTGATATTGATATTGATATTGATATTGATATTGATATTGATATTGATATTGATATTGATATTGATATTGATATTGATATTGATATTGATATTGATATTGATATTGATATTGATATTGATATTGATATTGATATTGATATTGATATTGATATTGCTATTGATATTATTTTTTCTTTATTTTGTTTAGGGGCTTTTAACCGTAGTTATACCAGCCCCATCGTAACCTAAAATAATTTAGCTCTTTCATACATCCTCGTTCTCTTATACAATGTAAGTTCATTTCTATAATAACATTTTTAATATCAATATCCAAACATATATCAAGCGAAAATATATTTGATGTATTATTCGCAAAAACTTTTATATGTTTTAATAAGTAAGAGTTTTGTTTTTTTGTTCCAATATGTACTATGACCAAGAGAACTGAGATCTTTCAGGTAGTTGACATTTATATTATTTAAAAATGATTTAGCTTTAATACAATACTTATAAGCCAAGTAATACCTTCTTAAGCTAAGTGGTGGAATGCATAATTCGCTTTCCATTACGTGTATTGGTGAGCTTTTAATATATCCTCCAATAATCCGTAATGCTTGGTTTTGTACTCGATTTAACTTTAAAAGATGTGTCTTGGCACAACTACCGTAAAGATAACATCCATAATCCATTCGACTCCTAAAAAACGACGTGTATATGGTCCGCAAATGCTTAGGATGAATACCCCATGAAGGACCGCATAATGTTTTTAATAAGTTTAAATATTTTGTTGTTTTTTCTACAGTTTCATTAATATGTTTGTTCCAAAGTAGTGACCTATCAAGCCACATACCTAAATATCTTACACAACTAACTGTGGTTAATGGAATATTTCCAATTTTAATATTAATTTCATTTCTTTTATGACCTCTACTAAAAACACAAACATGCGATTTACTGCTAGACAGTTCTAGTCCAAGTTGGGTTAATATATTAACCATATCATTTAGCATATTTTGGATTAAGTTTGAACATGAGTTAAGGTTTTTGTGACTAATATAAAGTACATAATCGTCTGCATATTGACACATATTTACATTTTGTATTAGTTGGCTAACTTTTAAGGTTACTATATTAAAAAGAAGAGGTGAGATAGCATCTCCTTGTGCTAGTCCGTTACTTGTCCATCTATGTAATATACCATCTCCTGTTAATTTTTTTATTATTAAATGTCTTTCACTTAAAAATTGCCAAAGGTAATCACAAATTTTTGATCCAACATTTAAGTCGTCTAGAGTTTTAATTGTTTCAGAGATTAAAATATTATTATAGGCATTTTTTATATCTAAAAAATAACGCTAAAGTAGGCGTATTTTTGGAAAAGCCTATTTGGATATAACTAATTAATCTAGCTAAGCAATCTAAGGATGACTGCTTTTTTTGGAGATAAAATTGATTTCTTATCTATAAACCACTCAAGTCGTTTTCCCAATAATGTATGTAAAGTTTTGCATAAACACGATAAAAGAGAGATGAGTCTAAGTTTAGTATCACTGTTATTAGTAGTAATAGACTTTGGTTTTGGAATTGGAATGACAAGTATGTCTCGCCATTGACTTGGGACGTAACCGCAGTTCAAAATACTATTATATAATTGTAATAAATATTTTTTTCCTATTTCTGGAATATTACTTATCATAGAAAAAGTTATTCCATCATATCCTGGAGAAGTATCTCTTTTTTTAAATAATATTTTCTAATTCTTGTAAGGAAAAATCCTTTTCTAGTAAATTATTGACTGATTCAAAAGAAGGACGTGAATTTGATACATAGTCAGGTGCCAGAGAAGTTAAAAGTTCATATTTTTTGTACTTATCAGCTTGATATCCCACTTTTCTGTATCCTTTCACCCAACGCATTCAATCCCACATGTCTGACGTAGAAGTGGATTCACTAAGTTCGCTACAAAATTTATTCCAACTAAATAATTAAATTAATTTAATTAATTATTAATTCATTAATTAAATTAATTTGCTTAATTTTGCTTGCTTTTTGAGAATTCTAGCTTCATTAACTTTTTCTTCCAGCTTTATAAGGTTATTAGGTGTGGGGTTGCGACGAAATTTTTTTAATGCTAATCTACGCCTAGCCTAATCTAGCCTCAGATAATGCTGCACTCCAATACGATTTAGGTTTAAAATTTGTTTCAGGACTATTACATATTTTTATTAAGGGAATCGATTGATCAACTGCGCTATTAATTAAACTAATAAATTGATCATAGCTTTTTTGAATACTAATACCATTATTTTCTATAGTCGGTAAATGATTAAGAGATTGCAACAAACATGTACGATATTTATACCAATCAGCTTTCTTAAAATTCCGTCTTATAATGTTGTTACCGAAACTAGGACATTTTATTGACATGATAATAATGAGGTGATCGCTACCTAAATGTTCATTGCTTATTCTCCAGTCAAAGTTTATTGCTATATCTGTCGATGCAAATGAAACATCAGGAGATGTTTGTTGGAGCACATTATTAACTAGTTTCATTCTTGTAGGGCAACCCGTATTTAAAGTAGTAAAGCCATTATCTAGCGCAGCATCAAACAACTGTAAGCCTCTAGTATTTGTTGTGTAGGACCAATTTGAGTGGTGAGCGTTGAAGTCACCAGCTATTAGAGATTTTACTGGAAACTGAGTAAATATTGCACTCCAGTCCATTAATTGTGTATGAATAGAAGAGGGACAATAAAGAGATATGATATATTCTATTTTTTTAAGATTATTTACTTTTATTGCCATTATTTCTATACCCGGGTTTAAATTGTTAATATTATATATTTGACTACTAATAGATTTATGTACCCCCCCCCCCTATAAGATTCTATCCTATCCTTTCTATAGATATTATATCCAGTAACCTTTATTAGTATTAGAATCCAACCAAGTTTCACTTATTACAGCTATATGAATTTTTTCCTGAATTAAAAGCTCACCAAAACATCCTAACTTAGATTTAAGGCTTTGAGAATTCCACTGCAATATATTAATAGCTTGCTCCTTTACAGCCGCCATCATTTACAAAAGGAACAAAATACTTTCTGTAATATTTCTCCATCGTTGATAACTTTTAATACTAACATCTTAAGTTCATCAAAGATTACTTTTAAACTTAATATTAACTTATTTTCAAAACTTTGTTTTGTCAAACATATATTTTTTAATTTATTTAAAAAAACTGTGAAATCAAAATGATTTTCCTTTCTACCCTCATTATTTCTTCGATTTGGGCCTTTTTCTTTCTGAATATTTTTTTCCTTTTCAGGTACCACTGAGTAATGTTTTCTAGTATATATATGCTTTTTCCTGAACTTTCTTTAAATTATTAATAATTTAAATTTACTTTATTAATAATTTTTATATTTAGTATTGATATTGATATTGATATTGATATTGATATTGATATTGATATTGATATTGATATTGATATTGATATTGATATTGATATTGATATTGATATTGATATTGATATTGATATTGATATTGATATTGATATTGATATTGATATTGATATTGATATTGATATTGATATTGATATTGATATTGATATTGATATTGATATTGATATTGATATTGATATTGATATTGATATTGATATTGATATTGATATTGATATTGATATTGATATTGATATTGATATTGATATTGATATTGATATTGATATTGATATTGATATTGATATTGATATTGATATTGATATTGATATTGATATTGATATTGATATTGATATTGATATTGATATTGATATTGATATTGATATTGATATTGATATTGATATTGATATTGATATTGATATTGATATTGATATTGATATTGATATTGATATTGATATTGATATTGATATTGATATTGATATTGATATTGATATTGATATTGATATTGATATTGATATTGATATTGATATTGATATTGATATTGATATTGATATTGATATTGATATTGATATTGATATTGATATTGATATTGATATTGATATTGATATTGATATTGATATTGATATTGATATTGATATTGATATTGATATTGATATTGATATTGATATTGATATTGATATTGATATTGATATTGATATTGATATTGATATTGATATTGATATTGATATTGATATTGATATTGATATTGATATTGATATTGATATTGATATTGATATTGATATTGATATTGATATTGATATTGATATTGATATTGATATTGATATTGATATTGATATTGATATTGATATTGATATTGATATTGATATTGATATTGATATTGATATTGATATTGATATTGATATTGATATTGATATTGATATTGATATTGATATTGATATTGATATTGATATTGATATTGATATTGATATTGATATTGATATTGATATTGATATTGATATTGATATTGATATTGATATTGATATTGATATTGATATTGATATTGATATTGATATTGATATTGATATTGATATTGATATTGATATTGATATTGATATTGATATTGATATCGATATCGATATCGATATCGATATTGATATTGATATTGATATTGATATTGATATTGATATTGATATTGATATTGATATTGATATTGATATTGATATCGATATCGATATCGATATTGATATTGATATTGATATTGATATTGATATTGATATTGATATTGATATTGATATTGATATTGATATTGATATTGATATTGATATTGATATTGATATTGATATTGATATTGATATTGATATTGATATTGATATTGATATTGATATTGATATTGATATTGATATTGATATTGATATTGATATTGATATTGATATTGATATTGATATTGATATTGATATTGATATTGATATTGATTTTTTTTTTGATTTTTTTTTATTTATTTTTTTATTATTATTATTATTATTTTTTAAATTTTTTTTTAATCGATTATTAAATTATGATATAATAAACTATTCTATTGATTCAAAAACCGTCAAATCAAACCGTGTGAAACAAAGTAGGTATCTAAATATTATTTGATATTTTACGAAAATGTATATTCATCTTAATTAAGTAAACTTTCAATAGAAAACCACGATTTACAAGATATCTATAACTACATGTATATTTAAACATACTACTATAAGTCTGAATTCAAAAAGAAAGTATCTGTCTAAATACAAAATCCTTAGAGCTATTTACGAGATACGCGAAATTTGTATAAATACTAGCTTTTACATGCGGCTTCGCTTGCGTTAAAATAGATTTTGTTAAACAAATCGCAATATAAAAAAATCATACAAATTTCCTTTCTTTACCCAATTTCAATAATTTTATGCGCTGGAAAAAAAGCCTATCACCGTCTCCAGTTTCTCATCTATCTCTTATACCAAAATTCATCGTAATCTATTCAGCGGCTTAGGCATGAAAGCATAAATACAAACGAACTCACTTTCACATTTATAATATTAGTAAGGATATACAATAATTACTCACTTTGTAGTATTACATAAATAAATGACTGTAAGAAAATTTTTAAACGTTTAAAGTAATTAAACGCAAAATTCCAGCGTTGCTTAAACTGTAACGATATGTCACCGCCCCCGGTGACCGCAAGGGGCGCCGCCGGTGACACCGCGCGGCTTGCCGTGACAAGACACGGGCTTATTGGATTTCTGTCGTCTCTCCGTCACTTTACTCAATTACTAATGATTTACTTACGTCGACAAACGACGTATTTCGTTTATGTTTATCTTATAATTAATGAGCGAACGTTTCCGCTGTAATTCCTAAAAATGCAAATTATCTACCTATTTTTAAGCCATGCCCTTACTGGAATAAATAATAAGTAGATAGTAATTTTTCAACACCGCTTGTTTTATTGGTTGTTGAATACAATTTTTTAACAATACTGAATTTCATCTGAACATATTAACTGGATCTACATTATTTTTTGCTAAATAATACAATCTGGCATCATTTAGTAGCCAACACTGATAACGTTAATAAGTCGTTTAACATTGGTCTTAATATAATTAATATAAAAAGTTATCGTTTCAGTCATTTTACATTTTAATGTTTGGTTTTAAAGTTTGAGAACAACTGTAGTGTTAGTGACAATAAACATACTAAAGACTCATTGTACAGAATGATATTGACAGCCTGTTGAAAACTTTCGAGTTTAACATCTATCGCCAACAATTTATCTTCCCAAACCCAAACTTTAATTAATATATTGCTGTTATGAGACTAGTAATTCTTGTGTATGTATATGTATATACCCTTACTAATATTATAAATGCGAAAGTGAGTTTGTTTGTTACGCTGTCATACCCAAACCGCTAATTCGTGATGAATTCTGTTATAGAGATAGATGGAATCCTGAAGACGGTTATAGGCTACTTTTTCTCGCGAAACACTTATAGGAAGTAGGGTAAAGGAAGAAAGAAACTTTTCATGAATTTTTTTATTGCGTCATAGGATTTGTTTCAAACTTTACAGAATAATTACTTATTACTTAAATACGGCTTAAACGGCTCTAACGATTTGGAATTTGAATTCACCTATACAGTTGTATTTTCCAAAAAAACACCGTTTTTAAGCAAATAATTTCCGACAAAATGTACTGTACAACAATTACAGACGTAGTATATTTATTTTAATAGATATGTGACTTGTATCGTCATATTAAAAAAAACTGAGCTAACTTCGGTCACTCAGGCTCTTAATTATTATTGAACATAGCAGTATTATAGCTGCTACAATCATGCAAATTTGCAAATTCGTCAACGATACTTTGAAATCTCTGCTGTTGCTTTGATCTCGCAAAATCAGTAATTAATCTAAATATTATCTTAAAACTGAGAGAAAAAAAAGGAAATAAATTTTCTTAAAACTAGCAAACAATACAAAACAAAACGCTTAACATTTTTTAAATAATAAAAACAATAATTTACTGATAAATAAATAACATCTATCGCAACACAAGAGAAAAATGACCTGTATCCTAATATGAGTGGTAGTAAGCAATAACTGACCATTTACACCAAATTAATAATTACCATTGACATGTTATTTTAAAAATCTGACAACCATAAATTTATCTTAATCAAATAGGAGGCCGTATCCACTATAAACGTATCACCAGTTACAATATTATCATCAACTAACATTACAATGTGATTGATGTAACATGTCCACGTGCGCAATGAAAAAACCTATCACCATTACGTAATAATAATGTCTAGATTTTCACACTATTTACTGTGATACGATGAAATATGACAGCCATATAGCAATGTCGTTCCGAAACGTCTAGAACTCTCAGTATTAGGCAGTGGGCGACACCAAAGATAAATTTCCTTTCATCGAACAAAGTACCTTCGCAGCGAGCGAAGTTATATTACAGTATAAGCTTCATATTGACAGCACCGTTATTTAGGAATTTAAAAAGTCTGACCACTTTCTGTATCCGTAGTCAGTAATTTCTGTATTCACGAATGCATTTTAGAAAACAGTAGTAGTTTATTTTTACTACGTCTCAGGTGAATAAGGGGGCGTGCAATAAATTACGTAAGGAGTTTAGGGCGAAGAGGATCGAGCCAAATCTCAGCCAATCTCACGTGGGAGAGAGGGGGATCTCAGCAGATATCACATAATTTTTTTCCGCAGGAAACAGAGCATAATTGCGAGAAAACTGTGTAACACTGAGATTATAAGCCTATTGATAAAAATGGGCATTGTTGTGGTAGCTTACCTTATAGTGGTATTCCTGTAGTTGCTCTTGAAGACGAGTCCCTCCACCAGGCTTAGCGTAGGCACCATCTTGGGCCAAAACGTCATTTAACATCAGGTGAGATTTTAGCCGTAACACTTAATCTATAATATATTTAAAAAAACGTAAATGTAATTTACGCTAGTCAAAGAACAGGTATACTTTGTTCGAAATCACGACCCAAATACCTGCTAATAATTCTCTCTTAATAAATACTGTAACAATTTTTAATAATAAACTTATTGGTTCTTAGATCAGACTAGACAGAGAGGATATTACGAAATCTTTATCGAGGCTAACTAAAATTAAATTCCTATAGACACTTTGTTTGGAATTTATTAAGTAATCCTGGACGCTGTACAATTTATATACTTATAAATTACAACTTATGGTACACTATGGTACACTTACATAAACAACTAGGTATCACATAAGAATCATTTAGCAGTAGAGCATATAACTGTTTTTTTTTCATTATAATGAATATTACAAATGGGAAATTAACTTTTATTGTTCCTTATATTTTTACGTCAAAGACGTTATTAATATTTGGTACTGGTTAAAACTCAATGCATATTTGGTATATTTATTAAATATCAGAGGTAAACATAAGGTAGCTAAGCTAGCTATGACGTGTTAATAGGGGATGACATTGAGTATGATAAACCCATCATTTTTCAAATTAATGGTATGAAAATTTATACTTATACATTTTTCATTGAGAAGCAGTAGTCTGTTTTTTTATGAATCATTACACGTTTACAAATACTTTGTTTCAATATTTGTGTAGATTACGTATTAATTATATTATGTTTCTCAAATTATTTACCGACTACTGACCGTAAACATATTACAAAACAAAATCTCTCGCCGCGTCTATCTATGTGTTCGCGGTAAACTAAAAAACTACTGAACGAATTTTCATGTAGTTTTCACCAATAGACATTTTGATTAATGAGGAATGTGTAGGTGAATAATTTCATAAGGAATTGTGTAAATTTGTTAAAATATGACGATAATTTAAAGTTGCTAAAAGCATAGCGGGAGGGTGGTTTAATCCGTATTAGGCAATATTATAAAGCAAAAAAAAAATGTTTGTTTGAACGTGCTAATCTTAGGAACTACCAGTCGTATTTCAAAAATTATAACTTTATCTGATAGAGCAATCGTTTAGGAAGGCTTTGGACTATTGACATCTCACTACCACTAATCGGAGATAACCTGTATCAAAAAATGTTATCAAAACGGGCATACATTTTTAAATAATTTTTAGTTCCACGCGAAGTTGCGGACACAGCTATATATTATAAAGCAAATGATTTTTCGCTTTACAGTCGGACTGCCTGATATTCTGGCTCCTGTCGACAGTCACCGCTGGACTGCTTGCTGTGTGCATCGTCGGCACCCAATACTTTGTCACTGAGGGGAACAAATTCGGTAAGCTCGACGCTGGTGCTAGGAAAGAGGAAGGTTTGTTTTTTTTTTCTTTATTTTTGTTTTTATTCAATAACATGTCGCTACAATTATTTCGTTAAATAAACAATCATTTAACACACTATGTCTAAGTCCATACAAATCAAATTAGAATAATACAATATGGAATGAACATCGTGTCTTGCTTGTCAGCACAGTAAAATTGTGTTGTTTTCCACATTGCATACACTTGCGCCGGACCATTTTAATTTAATTTGTATTTCATTATTTGCTTTATATATACTCTTAGTAAAAAATACACGATATAAATAAGTTACTTGTTACTGGTGATTTTTATTAATCTTGTTATTGTAATTATTAAAAAAATGGGATTTAGTTCTCACGTGAACGGTGGAACATTGTGTGGACTCAGGTTAGTCGTTGAGAGCATCTACAGAATACCGATATAGCTTACTCAGCAGTAAACCGCTTATTTATACGTAGATTTATTTTAATCTGTTTCCAGGAATATCCCACCGTATCACGGAGACGGCGATGGATTTCTTCATAGCCGTCGTGCTGTGTGCGTACTCCGTCACGGTGTACCTGTTGTGGAAGGATCACTATGTAATGTGGAACAGATGGCGACGAGCCAACGTTAACGTCAGGCTGCTACTCAGTCCGGATTCGAACCCTGTGCCTTTCATGCCTAGATCTAGATATAATGTCATCTAGATCTAATATAGATGTAGAAATGTAACTCGTATTCTATTTACTTGTAATTGTTAATATTTTATTAAATTTGTTTTATTTTAATTGAATAACTAGGAATTTGATTACATTTTAATCTTTTGAAATATACGATGTTCTTAAAATAGATTATGAGATTTATGAAGGCGTTACTTCTATTAAAAATCTATAAATAAATGTTGCAGTGGACACTTCTTTGTTGTTCGGCCATTACTACGTCTCATGAAAATAAAAAAGTAAAGAGCATTTTTTTTTCTTTTTCAATTTCTGTCAAGGAATATATCGTGATAAAACCATAGCATGGTTGTAGCAGTTTTTTTAAAGCCCACCTGACCAGCTATCACCCGTAAGTTGAAATTCTGCCGCCAAATACTTATACATTACTTAACATCAGGCAATGTCGTCGCCATAACACAGAATCTATCGCTGTTTTTGTGTATGCATTTTTAATATTAGAGATAAAAAGAAAAGTAATTAAATAATTAGGAATCTGGAGTTGGTAAATATAATATATTGTAATGGCCGTGTTTATTATGTTGTATAAAATTACGATACAAGTGAGAACAAAAATCTTAATCGGAGTTGTTTACACGTAGTTTTACACAGGAGGCGGGGATGATTTGCAATAGCTCGGGGCTGGCGTGACGCCAGACTCACATTCTGCTGTTTATTGCTTGTTGTGTTAAGTGCCTGGAGACTCGCTGTGGGATCATTGAAAACAGGATAAATTGTTTTTTGAGTGCTACATTTACAGTAACGACAGATTTTTGAAGTGAATACTTTTATAGAAAGGTTTGGATAGGGAGTAAATTTATGTAAGTCGTAATCGACAAGGTCACGTGACGTATTAACGTTCACACTTTATCTGTTCCTATTACTTTAACTTTTGCGCTTTAAACAGTTTTCAGTTACAAGTTTTAAATTAAAATTAAAGAATTCGTTTGGGTATAAAAAGATAACAACTATTTGTTTATACCTTTAAGTATTCACTTCTGTCGGCTGTCCTCATGACTGCTTTGAAATATTTTTTCTGGCACATTCGTAAAATCACTTACCTACTTTTTTTAAGACTACAGTCACCATTTTATGAAAATTATATGTCAACGGAGTACGAAGTACGCTACGTGCTGCTAAATGTTGACCACGACCGCGGTTTTTTCCGTTCTATTTGCTTGCGGGCGGTACAATCAATAACTGAAGTGGAATGAAGTATTGGTGGAAGTAAGTATTAACGTTATTAGTGATATCTTCACCGTCACTAGTGATGTCGTAATTGTCATAGTCGTTACGTGGAACGGTTGACATCACGTTGAACGTTATGAACATTAAACTTTGAACTTTGAAGATATTTTAACACTTTTTAGGGGTTAACTATATCTAAATACATATAGGAGACGCTTCAGGATTAGCATATTATAATACAATTTTAAAACTTATTCACCCGTCATAGTTAAAACTAGATACATATAATGCTATTATATCATAGCCACCCACCAAGCACAAATCTTGCAATATCGTAGAGTTGGCGGGAAAACGAGGCTACTATTGACCAAGAATATAATTAAATTTCGATCAAATATATGTCCTATATTGTGTACGCATTAGTATAGTTCTCATGTTATTTATGTATCATTTAACTTAGTTACATTGTTAGAAGAATCATATAGTAATATAATATATTACCCATAGACCTAAAGAAAAGGACTAGGCGAAGGACTCTACACATTATTTAATGTTATACTCCATTACATATTGTAAGTGTTTAGTTATTCCGTGGAATACACACTAAACAATACATTGTATCGAATCAAGCAATATTATGGTAATAGACAGATTTATACATGAATTTATATAAACTGAAATAGCAGTACAATTTCGATATATGCAAATTTTAAAGAAAAGGAACTTGTTGATTGGAACAATAATAATATTTTTACTTTTAGTGAGAAAAAATTAAACTAAATATGTAAATATGCACAGCAAAAGCATGTTAATATTGTAAAATCCACCATATGTTGTTGTAAGTACATGATATTTAAGCACGTCGAACTGTATTTACAATTTTCTAATTTAACATTTCTACTACAATCTTATTTTATGACTAATGAAAACTAATAAGTCAGTAGTGTAGTTCATAAACATGACTTATGTTATATAATTCTTAAGGATTATATTTATGAATAAGTATTAAGAATAATCAATTTAAAATGCCATGAAAATATTAGAATAAGAATACAATAACAAACATTTTGTTATCATTATATTTAAAGGTTACAAATGTCCCTCCACAGGTTTAGCGTGCCCACCATCTCGGGCCACATCGTCACTTAAGATCAGGTGAGATTATGGGCATAACGCTAAACTTGAACTATAAAAACGACTATATTTTATTTCATCCATATTGTTCTGAATTTAGCCGTTACTTTATTTCCGTTGTGTTTATAAAGTCAGCAACACTTGACATTGGCCAAATTGTCTACATAGGCATAATAAAAATGTAAACAATGAATTTTCTATTTCACGCACAACAGTGTGGTATAAAAAAACGTCGGTAAAATGTAATTTTAAAAAGTAAATGCTACTCATATTTTGTACTGTTATTCTTATTGCAGATTAGAGATTGTACAATCAAAAAAGGTCAAATTTCATAATATGAAAATTACATTTACTTTTATAAATTCTTGCTAAAATAAAAATACGCTTTCAAAAAGTTTAAATTAAAATACTTGGCAAACTTTTCATTACAAGGTTGCATAATTTCATAATGCAAAATTGCGTGAAAACTCACATTACGTGTATATCAAAAATTCTTATTAGGCTTTCAAGTTGTAGATAGATATCATTTTGTTAAAATTATGCGTACATTGATGGAAATTGTACATAATTTTAAAGCACCGGAAATTTCATCGGAACGGCCTCTAAACCCTTTTAAGATATAACCAAACAATGTATGATGGGATAAATCATGCAGAAAAGTCCACACTAGCATATAACTTTATATATCGCTGGGATAAACATATCGCAATATTTTTTTAAAAATGTGCAGTAGAAAGACTTCCTAATTACAGGTCCATTTCACGTCGCAATATTTACTTCGAGTATTTGCGCCACTAGTGGACTATACGTTTTCGAACACTGTCGTGACCGCCATTTCTATTTTTTTGTCTAGTAATTTTCCACTCACTTTCAGAATAGCTTCAACGTTGACATGTAGAATTTTATTGTATTTTAAGTATTGACATAATTATTTATTTGTTTATTATATCTATTTATTTACATATAAATGGAATAGTGTATTATTGTATTTCCATATATACATCTTTATATGTAAAAAAATCATGTCGCGTTGTTTGTCCGCGATAAACTCGTAAACTACTTAACCGATTTTAATTAAAATTTCACACTGTGTGCAGTTTGATACAACTTTAGAGATAAGATACTTTTAATCTCGATAAGTAGTCATAACACGATAGATGACGCTGTAGTCGATGTGATGTATGTCTAATTTATATTATAAGTCATTTATTTATTGATTGCATTACTTCTACCATCTTTTATCCCAGCATCACCTCAAGGATGACGATCAGAGAATACCCAGAGAGCGACGATAGCTCAGTCGTAGTATGTAAAGACGCCGCGTCAAAAGACGTGAGTTTGAATCCACCTACAATGAAGTTGAGTTTTTAGTGAAGGAAAACATCGTGAGCAAACAATAGTATTGTGGTAGGGCTTTTTCTGATGCCCGCCTGGTTAGCTACCACCCTCAAGTTTGAAAATCTGTCACCAAATACTAATAGGTGTGTTCCGACAGTTGAACTTGAGAGCCAGTCCCACAACAGGTTTAGCGTGTTCACCGACTTGGGCCGTATTGTCACTTAAGATTAGATGAGATTATGGCCATAAAGCTAATCCTATAAACCATAAAAAAAGTCCGCTACCACACCATGCACAAAGTTTAAATAAGTACTTTTATTAATTTGAAGCTTCCAGTTTTAATCATCAATGTTGATTCATAATCTATATATATTATATGAAAACCTTTGACCTCTTTTTTAACCTATTGCTCTTACGAAATAGTTATGATTTTGTCATAAATACATTTGAAAGAAGAGCAGAAAATTACAAATTATATTTAATATAAGTAACAAATATATTTATAAAAAAACGAACAATTCCTTTTGTAACGGAAAATTTTAAGGATGGGTATATTTTATGCTATAGTAATATCAAATTATCAATGAAAACTGTAATAATTACGAATTAAATGTGAACCCATGACCTTTACAAGTTTTGTTTGTATAGTTTGTACAACATCGTATTGTCCACGAGAGTATTTTCAATTGTTTTACGGCATTTGACATATCAATCGGTACACAACATACTTCCTTGAACGCCGACGCCGTACTAAGGTTTGAGTGTGCTAATTGACACAGAGTCAGTGTACCACATTCAGAGCGCATAGCTGTGTCTACAGATGTTTACTTATAATATTATTCTATACATATTTTTTATAGTTAAGGTGTTAGCGTTATAGCTATAATCCCACCTGATCTTAAGTGACGATACAGTTCAAGTGGGTAGATCCGCTAAATCTGTAGAGGAACTGGTTCTCAAGTGCAACTGCCGGAACCCACCTATTGATATTTGGGGGCAGATTTTCAACTTTAAGGTGATTGCTAGCCAGGCGGGTTTTAAAAAAGGCCCTACCACTGTGCTATGGTTTCCTCATGATGTTTTCCTTAATCGAAAGCTCAACCTCATTGTAGATGGCTTCGAACTCACGTCCCTTGATGCGAAGTCCGTACACACTACCACTGAGTTATCATCGAATCATGTGCGTATGAATGAATGAATGAATGAACACTTTATTGCACTTTTAAGTATGTACACTGACGAGCTTAATGCCACAATGTATTTTCTTTCAGCTAACCAGCTCTATTGTTATCAAAGGTAGAGCAAATATAAAAGAAGAAAAAGATAAAAATACTTAATTAAGAACATCCCTACTAATATTATAAATGTGAATGTAAGTTTGTTTGTTACACTTGCACGCGAAAACTACTTAACCAATAATCATGAAACTTTGTACACATATTCTTGGAGGTGATAGAAGTAAAATAAGATACTTTTAATTGAAAAAAAAAATGCAAGTGAAGCCGCGAGTTAAAGCTAGTATTATAATAAAACGAACTAAACATTGAAATATGACTAAAATACATATATGTAAATAGTGTAATAAATAAATCTATATATATATATATATATATATATATATATATAAATCGCCGAAATGTATGTACGCGCATGACTTCCGAACGACTCTAGCAAATTGAATTATTATTTATTTATTGTGTTTATTATTGTCAGGGACAAGTTTTGTATATAAAAAACGAACAGATTTTTTTAACATTTTATAATATTTCATTTTTTATTTTATATATATTTCAATTACATATAAGCAAAAGACATTTGGTTCATTGGAGTTATAACCAAATTTCATTTAATAACTAAAATAAATGAAAAACAAAAACGATATTAGATATAGCCAGTTTTATTGATTTTATATCATTGAAGTTGGTAGGTTGATTAGGATTGATTGTAGCTAATTGAAAATGTAAAAAAGCAAATTAAGCGAGACTAAATAACAACGATTATAGGTGCTACAAAGTTCACCGATTCAAGTAGTAAATATATATAAATACTCAACTCATATACATACACATACAAACATAGATACATGCATACAAAATATATTAAAAGTAAATATATATATACGTAATAATAATTACACTACTTACATGTATACATACACACGGCAAAAATTAATTGCAATGTATACGTATAGATTAGATCGAAATTTCATCGTTGTCGAGAAACATTCACTTTGAAATGACGAGGGTATGCAAACCGCAAATGTACTTTTAAATGGTGCGCAACTGTTTCAATTTTGCGAACAGAATGGACACGAGTAGTAAAGTGATAATGGCGTTTTGCGAAAACGAATAGCCGGTAGCCGGTTAGACGGGCAAGTCGATAATTCCTGAATAGTAGAACACAGGAATTGTATTCAAATATATTTTGAACACCACAGACTCTAGTACCAGTCGTAATATCACAGTTAGACACGTTGTCTCTATATTATGTAACAGTGGCATGTGTCTACTTTTGTCTTAGATAGAAAGCGTGACTTCTTATCATTCCATAGGTCTATGTGCTAAGATTCAGTTTTAAGGAAATATTTTGCAAATAAAAACTTCTTTGATTTCGTTCAACTCTAATAAGTTTAATTATTCTGTTAATGTTGTATATTAAATGACGATATCTGTCCTCATATAAACCGAATTGCAGTTCTGTAGGATGAGTTTTTACTGATGAACAATACAATCAATACAGAATAACCAAATATGAGTTAAATAATCAATTGGTGATAGTGATCTGACCCTACTGAATGAAGTGTATAGTGAAAAATAGTGATGAGCGTAACTGGCTTCACGTGATGAGATATATTTTTTTATAATTTATAGATTACGTTACGTTTACGTTACGATCACCACGGTAAGCGATGATGTTGCCCAAGGCGGTATACAATGGAAGGTGGTGGCAGGCCTAATGGAGCTACTGACTCTCATGTACAACTGCCGGTACACACCTATAGGTATTTGGTGGCAGATTTTCAATTTCAGGGTGGTAGTTAGCCAAGCGCGCACGAGCAAAAGCACTATTCTATGGTTCCATCGCGATGTTTTTCCTTCACCGAAAGTTCAAATGCATTGCAGTGGAATCTCACTAATATCCATGAACGCGACGACCGTACTTGATATCAATTGAGCTCTTATCGCTTCAAATTAAAATTATGGAGGCAGGCCGACAATGATGACGAAGAAGCTCGGTTGATAATCGTCAATATTATAGGATTGTATTGTGCTTATCATCAGAGACATTTCCGTCACCTTAATATCATAGAGATTCTTTCTATTTTAGCACATATGAGATTAGCCAGGATATATCCAACTGTATATATGTTGTTATATTCGATTGATTTTCTTGCTAACTTTTCTCAATTACAACAATTTGGTGTAATATATTAAAATCGCCTTCTTAGGGTGTATGTTAAATAAAGTGTTTTCTATAACTACATATCAAACAGTCCCATTTCGCTATTAAACTCTCCAAAAATATAAAAAAAGTTGAAAGTATTACAATAAATTATCGGATATTGCCTCACGATAACCCCATATGTGTACGTTATTTACGATTTCGACGAACTCTTACCATCAGTCATCGATTCTCAACCTTTTTTGCACGGTCTCCTTATTCAAGGTGCCGTTGAGGCGCCCCACGCGTTCATTAATAATCACATGCCTACGGTAAACGTTGTGTAACGTGACTTGGCAGTGCTTTATTGAGTCTTGTCATTTGTGTAGCGGCTGCTTCCCACGTTCGATTTCTTTATTATAATACATGACTTTCTTTTCCATCCATACATCTGAGTGGATACAGTGTACTTTTTTTATTTATTAGTGATGAAATGTATTTATGCACAGAGTATACTGGGGGATATAAAAGGTTTACGTAGGACTCGCCTCTGAGGCTGGTCGCAGAATACCCAATAAAAGCCTATCGCCATCTGGCACATTAGTGGGGCGACGCGGGTTCGAACATTCTACTAGACACACTGTGTCAGGAGAGTCCCACGTAGCCCTCTCATATCCCATATAATTAGGTTTCACACACCCACTAAGTTTGGCGTTTTTTGCTTTTATTGTATTTGCTATTATTTTATATTTACCGAGTTTAGCTAAACGTATATAATTTTATTAAAAAGTATTTAAGTTACTTTTTAGAACATAAAGTTCGGTTACTGAGATATATATACTTTATATAACTTATTATATACACACTAATAAAATCCGTAATATCACAGGTAAAAAATATAATATATATAATATCACCTTAGAAAAAGATAGTCTACCGTCTCGCCGGCAAAGTATATTCGACCAGATCAGTCTATTATTTGTATGTAACTATCGAATTACCACTCAGCTAAAAATGCGCTGAAGATCTTTAATACTATGGCCTATTATGTTTTATAGTGGAAAAAAAATTCGTGCAAAAAAATTGTCACAGTAATAGTTTTGTACTGGCCAATTTATGTAAATTCAAGAAGAAAATAACAATTATCAAAAAGCCATAAGGGAAATAATTTTTTGGTATCAAATCAGTAATTTCAGTGATTACCTAACTCCCACCCATTACGGTATCTCCGAACGTGCCTAACCTATTAGCTTGACATTTTATATGTACATATATTTCTTACACACTTTGAACGTCAATGAAGAATGAGTAAACAATTACACGTCTTTAATGATAACAACGTCAATAAAGCCGGGAGCACCAACTAGTTTCTTAATATAGACACATGTAAATATATAAAATATCTAATAGAATTTCAATAAATCTATTGCTTTGTTTAGTTTTCTTCTACCCTCTTTAAACAATACGATTCATATTATATATGTATAATATAACTAATAACTATAACTTATATATTTATAAGTTGTATTGTAGGAACAGAAATTTCATTTCTCTCTTTTATTTAATTAAACATATCAGTAGTACGTTAAACGTAAAATATTGATATTGATATTGATATTGATATTGATATTGATATTGATATTGATATTGATATTGATATTGATATTGATATTGATATTGATATTGATATTGATATTGATATTGATATTGATATTGATATTGATATTGATATTGATATTGATATTGATATTGATATTGATATTGATATTGATATTGATATTGATATTGATATTGATATTGATATTGATATTGATATTGATATTGATATTGATATTGATATTGATATTGATATTGATATTGATATTGATATTGATATTGATATTGATATTGATATTGATATTGATATTGATATTGATATTGATATTGATATTGATATTGATATTGATATTGATATTGATATTGATATTGATATTGATATTGATATTGATATTGATATTGATATTGATATTGATATTGATATTGATATTGATATTGATATTGATATTGATATTGATATTGATATTGATATTGATATTGATATTGATATTGATATTGATATTGATATTGATATTGATATTGATATTGATATTGATATTGATATTGATATTGATATTGATATTGATATTGATATTGATATTGATATTGATATTGATATTGATATTGATATTGATATTGATATTGATATTGATATTGATATTGATATTGATATTGATATTGATATTGATATTGATATTGATATTGATATTGATATTGATATTGATATTGATATTGATATTGATATTGATATTGATATTGATATTGATATTGATTAAAAAATTAATATTAAAATCGGAAATATTCCATTAACCACAGTTAGTTGTGTAAGATATTTAGGTATGTGGCTTGATAGGTTTGGAACAAACATATTAATGAAACTTTAGAAAAAACAACAAAATATTTAAACTTACTAAAAACATTATGCGGTCCTTCATGGGGTATTCATCCTTAGCATTGGATTTGGAGCAATGGATTATGGATGTTATCTTTACGGTAGTTGTGCCAAGACACATCTTTTAAAGTTAGATCGAGTACAAAACCAAGCATTACGGATTATTGGAGGATATATTAAAAGCTCACCAATACACGTAATGGAAAGCGAATTATGCATTCCACCACTTAGCTTAAGAAGGTATTACTTGGCTTATAAGTATTGTATTAAAGCTAAATCATTTTTAAATAATATAAATGTCAACTACCTGAAGGATCTCAGTTCTCTTGGTCATAGTACATATTGGAATAAAAAAACAAAACCCTTACTTATTAAAACATATCATGATACAAAGTCATTAAAAGTTTTTGCGAATAATACATCAAATATATTTTCGCTTGATATATGGATTAATAATATTGATATTAAAAATGTTATAGAAATGAACTTACATTGTATAAAAGGAGCTAAGAGGAGTCAAAATTTTTATACCATGAAATATAATTTAATAGAAGAAATACAAAATAGATATAATGGTTGGACAAAAATATATACTGATGGCTCAATGAGTGTGGATGGTCGTGGTGCAGCATTTTATACAACATTTAGCTCGTTGCACCTCTGGAATCAGAGGAGTACCGATAGCTTACACTGTCTTAAGACAAATTTATCGTTTGCAACTTAACGGTATAAGATGCAAACTTAAGTGGATTCCGTCACACACTGGACTAAAGGGTAACGAGGAGGCTGACCGTTTGGCAAAATTGTCAGTGTCGTCTGGTGTAAAAGTATATGTATATAATCATTATTCAGAATTCTTAGGTATCGGTAAAATTACAATGTATAATATGTGGAAGGAATATTTTGACGAAAGATCTAAAGAAAAGGGTACTATACAAAATCAGCCTCCTCGAGTGCCTTGGTTTGATGATATTACATTAAATAGGTCATATATTGTAGCTTTAAACAGGTTACGTTCTGGACACATTCCATCAGAAAAATTTGGATATATTAATGCAGAAACGTTCTTCCTCACTTTGTACAACACGCGCAGTAATTGATGACGTGCACCACTGTCTGATGGAATGTGTTAAGAATAGTACTATTAGAAATAAATTAATTAACAAGTGTAATTGAAATAAATTAAATATGGGCATGTTTTATGTAACATATGGCATTTTAGTAAAGCCTTCGAGAGAGGCAGCTAAAATGCTGTATGAAATGAGTGAACGAGGATGTATGAAAGAGCTAAATTATTTTAGGTTACGATGGGGCTGGTATAACTACGGTTAAAAGCCCCTAAACAAAATAAAGAAAAAAATATATCAATATCAATATCAATATCAATATAAATATAAATATCAATATCAATATCAATATCAATATCAATATCAATATCAATATCAATATCAATATCAATATCAATATCAATATCAATATCAATATCAATATCAATATCAATATCAATATCAATATCAATATCAATATCAATATCAATATCAATATCAATATCAATATCAATATCAATATCAATATCAATATCAATATCAATATCAATATCAATATCAATATCAATATCAATATCAATATCAATATCAATATCAATATCAATATCAATATCAATATCAATATCAATATCAATATCAATATCAATATCAATATCAATATCAATATCAATATCAATATCAATATCAATATCAATATCAATATCAATATCAATATCAATATCAATATCAATATCAATATCAATATCAATATCAATATCAATATCAATATCAATATCAATATCAATATCAATATCAATATCAATATCAATATCAATATCAATATCAATATCAATATCAATATCAATATCAATATCAATATCAATATCAATATCAATATCAATATCAATATCAATATCAATATCAATATCAATATCAATATCAATATCAATATCAATATCAATATCAATATCAATATCAATATCAATATCAATATCAATATCAATATCAATATCAATATCAATATCAATATCAATATCAATATCAATATCAATATCAATATCAATATCAATATCAATATCAATATCAATATCAATATCAATATCAATATCAATATCAATATCAATATCAATATCAATATCAATATCAATATCAATATCAATATCAATATCAATATCAATATCAATATCAATATCAATATCAATATCAATATCAATATCAATATCAATATCAATATCAATATCAATATCAATATCAATATCAATATCAATATCAATATCAATATCAATATCAATATCAATATCAATATCAATATCAATATCAATATCAATATCAATATCAATATCAATATCAATATCAATATCAATATCAATATCAATATCAATATCAATATCAATATCAATATCAATATCAATATCAATATCAATATCAATATCAATATCAATATCAATATCAATATCGATATCAATATCAATTGTAATCAGATCAAAGCAAGTCAAAGTCGTCAATAATAATTCCAATATTTTTTGTAATTTAATATATGTTCGTACACCCCAAATAAAAGTAATGTTGAATGAGACAATTTATAAGCATGTTAATTTCAATTAAAATATGTTTAAAAGTCTCTGCGTAATAAAGAATTACTAATTAACAATTAATCATTACTAATACGTAAAAAAGGATATAAATTTCATATTGTATTGTCATTTTCAAGGAAATCACAGTTGATAGTAGGAAAGATGGAATAATTGGGCTCACGCTTCCTAGAAATCGGTCGGTACTACAGAAACTCGAGAGAATATTTTTCGAATGAAAATTATAATTCTATATTTTACGTTTAACTTAAATTAAACGCAAAACGCAAAACTTTACATACTTTATTGGGAAATTAAATTTCCCAATAAAGTATGTAAAGTTTTGCATAAACACGATAAAAGAGAGATGGGTCTAAGTTTAGTATCACTGTTATTAGTAGTATTAGACTTTGGTTTTGGAATTGGAATGACAAGTATGTCTCGCCATTGACTTGGGACGTAACCGCAGTTCAAAATACTATTATATAATTGAAATAAATATTTTTTTCCTATTTCTGGAATATTATTTATCATAGAAAAAGTTATTCCATCATATCCTGGAGAAGTATCTTTTTTTTTTAATAATATTTTCTAATTCTTGAAAGGAAAAATCCTTTTCTAGTAAATTATTGACTGATTCAAAAGAAGGACGTGAATTTGATAAATAGTCAGGTGCCAGAGAAGTTAAAAGTTCATATTTTTTGTACTCATCAGCTTGATATCCTATATATATATATATAGCTTTTCTGTATCCTTTCACCCAACGCATTCAATCCCACATGTCTGACGTAGAAGTGGATTCACTAAGTTCGCTACAAAATTTATTCCAACTTTTTAATTTTGCTTGCTTTATGAGAATTCTAGCTTCATTAACTTTTTCTTCCAGCTTTATTAGGTGTGGGGTTGCGACGAAAATTTTTTAATGCTAATCTACGCCTAGCTACCGCCTCAGATAATGCTGCGCTCCAATACGATTTAGGTTTAAAATTTGTTTCAGGACTACTACATATTTTTATTAAGGGAATCGAGTGATCAACTGCGCTATCAATTAAACTAATAAATTGATCATAGCTTTTTTGAATACTAATACCATTATTTTCTATAGTCGGTAAATGATTAAGAGATTGCAATAAACATGTACGATATTTATACCAATCAGCTTTCTTAAAATTCCGTCTTATAATGTTGTTACCGAAACTAGGACATTTTATTGACATGATAATAATGAGGTGATCGCTACCTAAATGTTCATTGCTTATTCTCCAGTCAAAGTTTATTGCTATATCTGTCGATGCAAATGAAACATCAGGAGATGCTTGTTGGAGCACATTATTAACTAGTTTGATTCTTGTAGGGCAACCCGTATTTAAAGTAGTAAAGCCATTATCTAGCGCAGCATCAAACAACTGTAAGCCTCTAGTATTTGTTGTGTAGGACCAATTTGAGTGGTGAGCGTTGAAGTCACCAGCTATTAGAGATTTTACTGGAAACTGAGTAAATATTGCACTCCAGTCCATTAATTGTGTATGAATAGAAGAGGGACAATAAAGAGATATGATATATTCTATTTTTTTAAGATTATTTACTTTTATTGCCATTATTTCTATACCCGGGTTTAAATTGTTAATATTATATATTTGACTACTAATAGATTTATGTACCAAGATTGCAACCCCCCCCCCCATAAGATTCTATCCTATCCTTTCTATAGATATTATATCCAGTAACCTTTATTAGTATTAGAATCCAACCAAGTTTCACTTATTACAGCTATATGAATTTTTTCCTGAATTAAAAGCTCACCAAAACATCCTAACTTAGATTTAAGGCTTTGAGAATTCCACTGCAATATATTAATAGCTTGCTCCTTTACAGCCGCCATCATTTACAAAAGGAACAAAATACTTTCTGTAATATTTCTCCATCGTTGATAACTTTTAATACTAACATCTTAAGTTCATCAAAGATTACTTTTAAACTTAATATTAACTTATTTTCAAAACTTTCTTTTGTCAAACATATATTTTTTAATTTATTTAAAAAAACTGTGAAATCAAAATGATTTTCCTTTCTACCCTCATTATTTCTTCGTTTTTCGTCTTTTTCTTTCTGAATTTTTTTGTTCCTTTTCAGGTACCACTGAATAAAGTTTTCTAGTACTATATGCTTTTTCCTGAACATTCTATAAATTATTAATAATTTAAATCTAATTTATTAATAATTTTTAATATTGATATTGATATTGATATTGATATTGATATTGATATTGATATTGATATTGATATTGATATTGATATTGATATTGATATTGATATTGATATTGTTATTGATATTGATATTGATATTGATATTGATATTGATATTGATATTGATATTGATATTGATATTGATATTGATATTGATATTGATATTGATATTGATATTGATATTGATATTGATATTGATATTGATATTGATATTGATATTGATATTGATATTGATATTGATATTGATATTGATATTGATATTGATATTGATATTGATATTGATATTGATATTGATATTGATATTGATATTGATATTGATATTGATATTGATATTGATATTGATATTGATATTGATATTGATATTGATATTGATATTGATATTGATATTGATATTGATATTGATATTGATATTGATATTGATATTGATATTGATATTGATATTGATATTGATATTGATATTGATATTGATATTGATATTGATATTGATATTGATATTGATATTGATATTGATATTGATATTGATATTGATATTGATATTGATATTGATATTGATATTGATATTGATATTGATATTGATATTGATATTGATATTGATATTGATATTGATATTGATATTGATATTGATATTGATATTGATATTGATATTGATATTGATATTGATATTGATATTGATATTGATATTGATATTGATATTGATATTGATATTGATATTGATATTGATATTGATATTGATATTGATATTGATATTGATATTGATATTGATATTGATATTGATATTGATATTGATATTGATATTGATATTGATATTGATATTGATATTGATATTGATATTGATATTGATATTGATATTGATATTGATATTGATATTGATATTGATATTGATATTGATATTGATATTGATATTGATATTGATATTGATATTGATATTGATATTGATATTGATATTGATATTGATATTGATATTGATATTGATATTGATATTGATATTGATATTGATATTGATATTGATATTGATATTGATATTGATATTGATATTGATATTGATATTGATATTGATATTGATTTTGATTTTGATTTTGATTTTGATATTGATATTGATATTGATTTTGATTTTGATTTTGATTTTGATTTTGATTTTGATTTTGATTTTGATTTTGATTTTGATTTTGATTTTGATTTTGATTTTGATTTTGATTTTGATTTTGATTTTGATTTTGATTTTGATTTTGATTTTGATTTTGATTTTGATTTTGATTTTGATTTTGATTTTGATTTTGATTTTGATTTTGATTTTGATTTTGATTTTGATTTTGATTTTGATTTTGATTTTGATTTTGATTTTGATTTTGATTTTGATTTTGATTTTGATTTTGATTTTGATTTTGATTTTGATTTTGATTTTGATTTTGATTTTGATTTTGATTTTGATTTTGATTTTGATTTTGATTTTGATTTTGATTTTGATTTTGATTTTGATTTTGATTTTGATTTTGATTTTGATTTTGATTTTGATCGAATATTAAATTATGATATAATAAACTATCCTATTGATTCAAATTAAAATTCAAATCAAACCGTATGAAACAAAGTAGATATCTAAATATTATTTGATATTTTACGAAAATGTAAACTTAAGTAAAAAAACACGATTTACAAGATATCTATAACTACATGTATATTTAAACATACTACTATAAGTCTGAATTCAAAAAGAAAGTATCTGTCTAAATACAAAATCCATAGAGCAATTTACGAGATACGCGAAATTTGTATAAATACTAGCTTTTACATGCGGCTTCGCTTGCGTTAAAATAGATTTTGTTAAACAAATCACAATATAAAAAAATCATACAAATTTCCTTTCTTAACCCAATTTCAATAATTTTATGCGCTGGAAAAAAAGCCTATCACCGTCTCCAGTTTCTCATCTATCTCTTATACCAAAATTCATCGTAATCTATTCAGCGGCTTAGGCATGAAAGCATAAATACAAACGAACTCACTTTCACATTTATAATATTAGTAAGGATATACAATAATTACTCACTTTATAGTATTACATAAATAAATGACTGTAAGAAAGTAGAAAGACTGTAAAGTAATTAAACGCAAAATTCCAGCGTTGCTTAAACTGTAACGATATGTCACCGCTCCGGTGACCGCAAGGGGCGCCGCCGGTGACACCGCGCGGCTTGCCGTGACAAGACACGGGCTTATTGGATTTCTGTCGTCTCTCCGTCACTTTACTCAATTACTAATGATTTACTTACGTCGACAAACGACGTATTTCGTTTATGTTTATCTTATAATTAATGAGCGAACGTTTCCGCTGTAATTCCTGAAAATGCAAATTATCTACCTATTTTTAAGCCATGCCCTTACTGGAATAGATAATAAGTAGATAGTAATTTTTCAACACCGCTTGTTTTATTGGTTGTTGAATACAATTTTTTAACAATACTGAATTTCATCTGAACATATTAACTGGATCTACATTATTTTTTGCTAAATAATACAATCTGGCATCATTTAGTAGCCAACACTGATAACGTTAGTAAGTCGTTAACATTGGTCTTAATATAATTAATATAAAAAGTTATCGTATCAGTCATTTTACATTTTAATGTTTGGTTTTAAAGTTTGAGAACAACTGTAGTGCTAGTGACAATAAACGTACTAAAGACTCATTGTACAGAACGATATTGACAGCCTGTTGAAAACTTTCGAGTTTAACATCTATCGCCAATAATTTATCTTCCCAAACCCAAACTTTAATTAATATATTGCTGTTATGAGACTAGTAATTCTTGTATATGATGTATATGTATATACCCTTACTAATATTATAAATGCGAAAGTGAGTTTGTTTGTTACGCTGTCATACCTAAACCGCTAATTCGTGATGAATTCTGTTATAGAGATAGATGGAATCCTGAAGACGGTTATAGGCTACTTTTTCTCGCGAAACACTTATAGGAAGTAGGGTAAAGGAAGAAAGAAACTTTGCATGATTTTTTTTATTGCGTCATAGGATTTGTTTCAAACTTTACAGAATAATTACTTATTACTTAAATACGGCTTAAACGGCTCTAACGATTTGGAATTTGAATTCACCTATACAGTTGTATTTTCCAAAAAAACACCGTTTTTAAGCAAATAATTTCCGACAAAATGTACTGTACAACAATTACAGACGTAGTATATTTATTTTAATAGATATGTGACTTGTATCGTCATATTAAAAAAAACTGAGCTAACTTCGGTCACTCAGGCTCTTAATTATTATTGAACATAGCAGTATTATAGCTGCTACAATCATGCAAATTTGCAAATTCGTCAACGATACTTTGAAATCTCTGCTGTTGCTTTGATCTCGCAAAATCAGTAATTAATCTAAATATTATCTTAAAACTGAGAGAAAAAAAAGGAAATAAATTTTCTTAAAACTAGCAAACAATACAAAACAAAACGCTTAACATTTTTTTAATAATAAAAACAATAATTTACTGATAAATAAATAACATCTATCGCAATACAAGAGAAAAATGACCTGCATCCTAATATGGGTGGTAGTAAGCAATAATTGACCATTTACACCAAATTAATAATTACCATTGACATGTTATTTTAAAAATCTGACAACCATAAATTTATCTTAATCAAATAGGAGGCCGTATCCACTATAAACGTATCACCAGTTACAATATTATCATCAACTAACATTACAATGTGATTGATGTAACATGTCCACGTGCGCAATGAAAAAACCTATCACCATTACGTAATAATAATGTCTAGATTTTCACACTATTTACTGTGATACGATGAAATATGACAGCCATATAGCAATGTCGTTCCGAAACGTCTAGAACTCTCAGTATTAGGCAGTGGGCGACACCAAAGATAAATTTCCTTTCATCGAACAAAGTACCTTCGCAGCGAGCGAAGTTATATTACAGTATAAGCTTCATATTGACAGCACCGTTATTTAGGAATTTAAAAAGTCTGACCACTTTCTGTATCCGTAGTCAGTAATTTCTGTATTCACGAATGCATTTTAGAAAACAGTAGTAGTTTATTTTTACTACGTCTCAGGTGAATAAGGGGGCGTGCAATAAATTACGTAAGGAGTTTAGGGCGAAGAGGATCGAGCCAAATCTCAGCCAATCTCACGTGGGAGAGAGGGGGATCTCAGCAGATATCACATAATTTTTTTCCGCAGGAAACAGAGCATAATTGCGAGAAAACTGTGTAACACTGAGATTATAAGCCTATTGATAAAAATGGGCATTGTTGTGGTAGCTTACCTTATAGTGGTATTCCTGTAGTTGCTCTTGAAGACGAGTCCCTCCACCAGGCTTAGCGTAGGCACCATCTTGGGCCAAAACGTCATTTAACATCAGGTGAGATTTTAGCCGTAACACTTAATCTATAATATATTTAAAAAAACGTAAATGTAATTTACGCTAGTCAAAGAACAGGTATACTTTGTTCGAAATCACGACCCAAATACCTGCTAATAATTCTCTCTTAATAAATACTGTAACAATTTTTAATAATAAACTTATTGGTTCTTAGATCAGACTAGACAGAGAGGATATTACGAAATCTTTATCGAGGCTAACTAAAATTAAATTCCTATAGACACTTTGTTTGGAATTTATTAAGTAATCCTGGACGCTGTACAATTTATATACTTATAAATTACAACTTATGGTACACTATGGTACACTTACATAAACAACTAGGTATCACATAAGAATCATTTAGCAGTAGAGCATATAACTGTTTTTTTTTTCATTATAATGAATATTACAAATGGGAAATTAACTTTTATTGTTCCTTATATTTTTACGTCAAAGACGTTATTAATATTTGGTACTGGTTAAAACTCAATGCATATTTGGTATATTTATTAAATATCAGAGGTAAACATAAGGTAGCTAAGCTAGCTATGACGTGTTAATAGGGGATGACATTGAGTATGATAAACCCATCATTTTTCAAATTAATGGTATGAAAATTTATACTTATACATTTTTCATTGAGAAGCAGTAGTCTGTTTTTTTATGAATCATTACACGTTTACAAATACTTTGTTTCAATATTTGTGTAGATTACGTATTAATTATATTATGTTTCTCAAATTATTTACCGACTACTGACCGTAAACATATTACAAAACAAAATCTCTCGCCGCGTCTATCTATGTGTTCGCGGTAAACTAAAAAACTACTGAACGAATTTTCATGTAGTTTTCACCAATAGACATTTTGATTAATGAGGAATGTGTAGGTGAATAATTTCATAAGGAATTGTGTAAATTTGTTAAAATATGACGATAATTTAAAGTTGCTAAAAGCATAGCGGGAGGGTGGTTTAATCCGTATTAGGCAATATTATAAAGCAAAAAAAAAATGTTTGTTTGAACGTGCTAATCTTAGGAACTACCAGTCGTATTTCAAAAATTATAACTTTATCTGATAGAGCAATCGCTTAGGAAGGCTTTGGACTATTGACATCTCACTACCACTAATCGGAGATAACCTGTATCAAAAAATGTTATCAAAACGGGCATACATTTTTAAATAATTTTTAGTTCCACGCGAAGTTGCGGACACAGCTATATATTATAAAGCAAATGATTTTTCGCTTTACAGTCGGACTGCCTGATATTCTGGCTCCTGTCGACAGTCACCGCTGGACTGCTTGCTGTGTGCATCGTCGGCACCCAATACTTTGTCACTGAGGGGAACAAATTCGGTAAGCTCGACGCTGGTGCTAGGAAAGAGGAAGGTTTGTTTTTTTTTCTTTATTTTTGTTTTTATTCAATAACATGTCGCTACAATTATTTCGTTAAATAAACAATCATTTAACACACTATGTCTAAGTCCATACAAATCAAATTAGAATAATAACAATATGGAATGAACATCGTGTCTTGCTTGTCAGCACAGTAAAATTGTGTTGTTTTCCACATTGCATACACTTGCGCCGGACCATTTTAATTTAATTTGTATTTCATTATTTGCTTTATATATACTCTTAGTAAAAAATACACGATATAAATAAGTTACTTGTTACTGGTGATTTTTATTAATCTTGTTATTGTAATTATTAAAAAAATGGGATTTAGTTCTCACGTGAACGGTGGAACATTGTGTGGACTCAGGTTAGTCGTTGAGAGCATCTACAGAATACCGATATAGCTTACTCAGCAGTAAACCGCTTATTTATACGTAGATTTATTTTAATCTGTTTCCAGGAATATCCCACCGTATCACGGAGACGGCGATGGATTTCTTCATAGCCGTCGTGCTGTGTGCGTACTCCGTCACGGTGTACCTGTTGTGGAAGGATCACTATGTAATGTGGAACAGATGGCGACGAGCCAACGTTAACGTCAGGCTGCTACTCAGTCCGGATTCGAACCCTGTGCCTTTCATGCCTAGATCTAGATATAATGTCATCTAGATCTAATATAGATGTAGAAATGTAACTCGTATTCTATTTACTTGTAATTGTTAATATTTTATTAAATTTGTTTTATTTTAATTGAATAACTAGGAATTTGATTACATTTTAATCTTTTGAAATATACGATGTTCTTAAAATAGATTATGAGATTTATGAAGGCGTTACTTCTATTAAAAATCTATAAATAAATGTTGCAGTGGACACTTCTTTGTTGTTCGGCCATTACTACGTCTCATGAAAATAAAAAAGTAAAGAGCATTTTTTTTTCTTTTTCAATTTCTGTCAAGGAATATATCGTGATAAAACCATAGCATGGTTGTAGCAGTTTTTTTAAAGCCCACCTGACCAGCTATCACCCGTAAGTTGAAATTCTGCCGCCAAATACTTATACATTACTTAACATCAGGCAATGTCGTCGCCATAACACAGAATCTATCGCTGTTTTTGTGTATGCATTTTTAATATTAGAGATAAAAAGAAAAGTAATTAAATAATTAGGAATCTGGAGTTGGTAAATATAATATATTGTAATGGCCGTGTTTATTATGTTGTATAAAATTACGATACAAGTGAGAACAAAAATCTTAATCGGAGTTGTTTACACGTAGTTTTACACAGGAGGCGGGGATGATTTGCAATAGCTCGGGGCTGGCGTGACGCCAGACTCACATTCTGCTGTTTATTGCTTGTTGTGTTAAGTGCCTGGAGACTCGCTGTGGGATCATTGAAAACAGGATAAATTGTTTTTTGAGTGCTACATTTACAGTAACGACAGATTTTTGAAGTGAATACTTTTATAGAAAGGTTTGGATAGGGAGTAAATTTATGTAAGTCGTAATCGACAAGGTCACGTGACGTATTAACGTTCACACTTTATCTGTTCCTATTAGTTTAACTTTTGCGCTTTAAACAGTTTTCAGTTACAAGTTTTAAATTAAAATTAAAGAATTCGTTTGGGTATAAAAAGATAACAACTATTTGTTTATACCTTTAAGTATTCACTTCTGTCGGCTGTCCTCATGACTGCTTTGAAATATTTTTTCTGGCACATTCGTAAAAACACTTACCTACTTTTTTTAAGACTACAGTCACCATTTTATGAAAATTATATGTCAACGGAGTACGAAGTACGCTACGTGCTGCTAAATGTTGACCACGACCGCGGTTTTTTCCGTTCTATTTGCTTGCGGGCGGTACAATCAATAACTGAAGTGGAATGAAGTATTGGTGGAAGTAAGTATTAACGTTATTAGTGATATCTTCACCGTCACTAGTGATGTCGTAATTGTCATAGTCGTTACGTGGAACGGTTGACATCACGTTGAACGTTATGAACATTAAACTTTGAACTTTGAAGATATTTTAACACTTTTTAGGGGTTAACTATATCTAAATACATATAGGAGACGCTTCAGGATTAGCATATTATAATACAATTTTAAAACTTATTCACCCGTCATAGTTAAAACTAGATACACATAATGCTATTATATCATAGCCACCCACCAAGCACAAATCTTGCAATATCGTAGAGTTGGCGGGAAAACGAGGCTACTATTGACCAAGAATATAATTAAATTTCGATCAAATATATGTCCTATATTGTGTACGCATTAGTATAGTTCTCATGTTATTTATGTATCATTTAACTTAGTTACATTGTTAGAAGAATCATATAGTAATATAATATATTACCCATAGACCTAAAGAAAAGGACTAGGCGAAGGACTCTACACATTATTTAATGTTATACTCCATTACATATTGTAAGTGTTTAGTTATTCCGTGGAATACACACTAAACAATACATTGTATCGAATCAAGCAATATTATGGTAATAGACAGATTTATACATGAATTTATATAAACTGAAATAGCAGTACAATTTCGATATATGCAAATTTTAAAGAAAAGGAACTTGTTGATTGGAACAATAATAATATTTTTACTTTTAGTGAGAAAAAATTAAACTAAATATGTAAATATGCACTGCAAAAGCATGTTAATATTGTAAAATCCACCATATGTTGTTGTAAGTACATGATATTTAAGCACGTCGAACTGTATTTACAATTTTCTAATTTAACATTTCTACTACAATCTTATTTTATGACTAATGAAAACTAATAAGTCAGTAGTGTAGTTCATAAACATGACTTATGTTATATAATTCTTAAGGATTATATTTATGAATAAGTATTAAGAATAATCAATTTAAAATGCCATGAAAATATTAGAATAAGAATACAATAACAAACATTTTGTTATCATTATATTTAAAGGTTACAAATGTCCCTCCACAGGTTTAGCGTGCCCACCATCTCGGGCCACATCGTCACTTAAGATCAGGTGAGATTATGGGCATAACGCTAAACTTGAACTATAAAAACGACTATATTTTATTTCATCCATATTGTTCTGAATTTAGCCGTTACTTTATTTCCGTTGTGTTTATAAAGTCAGCAACACTTGACATTGGCCAAATTGTCTACATAGGCATAATAAAAATGTAAACAATGAATTTTCTATTTCACGCACAACAGTGTGGTATAAAAAAACGTCGGTAAAATGTAATTTTAAAAAGTAAATGCTACTCATATTTTGTACTGTTATTCTTATTGCAGATTAGAGATTGTACAATCAAAAAAGGTCAAATTTCATAATATGAAAATTACATTTACTTTTATAAATTCTTGCTAAAATAAAAATACGCTTTCAAAAAGTTTAAATTAAAATACTTGGCAAACTTTTCATTACAAGGTTGCATAATTTCATAATGCAAAATTGCGTGAAAACTCACATTACGTGTATATCAAAAATTCTTATTAGGCTTTCAAGTTGTAGATAGATATCATTTTGTTAAAATTATGCGTACATTGATGGAAATTGTACATAATTTTAAAGCACCGGAAATTTCATCGGAACGGCCTCTAAACCCTTTTAAGATATAACCAAACAATGTATGATGGGATAAATCATGCAGAAAAGTCCACACTAGCATATAACTTTATATATCGCTGGGATAAACATATCGCAATATTTTTTTAAAAATGTGCAGTAGAAAGACTTCCTAATTACAGGTCCATTTCACGTCGCAATATTTACTTCGAGTATTTGCGCCACTAGTGGACTATACGTTTTCGAACACTGTCGTGACCGCCATTTCTATTTTTTTGTCTAGTAATTTTCCACTCACTTTCAGAATAGCTTCAACGTTGACATGTAGAATTTTATTGTATTTTAAGTATTGACATAATTATTTATTTGTTTATTATATCTATTTATTTACATATAAATGGAATAGTGTATTATTGTATTTCCATATATACATCTTTATATGTAAAAAAATCATGTCGCGTTGTTTGTCCGCGATAAACTCGTAAACTACTTAACCGATTTTAATTAAAATTTCACACTGTGTGCAGTTTGATACAACTTTAGAGATAAGATACTTTTAATCTCGATAAGTAGTCATAACACGATAGATGACGCTGTAGTCGATGTGATGTATGTCTAATTTATATTATAAGTCATTTATTTATTGATTGCATTACTTCTACCATCTTTTATCCCAGCATCACCTCAAGGATGACGATCAGAGAATACCCAGAGAGCGACGATAGCTCAGTCGTAGTATGTAAAGACGCCGCGTCAAAAGACGTGAGTTTGAATCCACCTACAATGAAGTTGAGTTTTTAGTGAAGGAAAACATCGTGAGCAAACAATAGTATTGTGGTAGGGCTTTTTCTGATGCCCGCCTGGTTAGCTACCACCCTCAAGTTTGAAAATCTGTCACCAAATACTAATAGGTGTGTTCCGACAGTTGAACTTGAGAGCCAGTCCCACAACAGGTTTAGCGTGTTCACCGACTTGGGCCGTATTGTCACTTAAGATTAGATGAGATTATGGCCATAAAGCTAATCCTATAAACCATAAAAAAAGTCCGCTACCACACCATGCACAAAGTTTAAATAAGTACTTTTATTAATTTGAAGCTTCCAGTTTTAATCATCAATGTTGATTCATAATCTATATATATTATATGAAAACCTTTGACCTCTTTTTTAACCTATTGCTCTTACGAAATAGTTATGATTTTGTCATAAATACATTTGAAAGAAGAGCAGAAAATTACAAATTATATTTAATATAAGTAACAAATATATTTATAAAAAAACGAACAATTCCTTTTGTAACGGAAAATTTTAAGGATGGGTATATTTTATGCTATAGTAATATCAAATTATCAATGAAAACTGTAATAATTACGAATTAAATGTGAACCCATGACCTTTACAAGTTTTGTTTGTATAGTTTGTACAACATCGTATTGTCCACGAGAGTATTTTCAATTGTTTTACGGCATTTGACATATCAATCGGTACACAACATACTTCCTTGAACGCCGACGCCGTACTAAGGTTTGAGTGTGCTAATTGACACAGAGTCAGTGTACCACATTCAGAGCGCATAGCTGTGTCTACAGATGTTTACTTATAATATTATTCTATACATATTTTTTATAGTTAAGGTGTTAGCGTTATAGCTATAATCCCACCTGATCTTAAGTGACGATACAGTTCAAGTGGGTAGATCCGCTAAATCTGTAGAGGAACTGGTTCTCAAGTGCAACTGCCGGAACCCACCTATTGATATTTGGGGGCAGATTTTCAACTTTAAGGTGATTGCTAGCCAGGCGGGTTTTAAAAAAGGCCCTACCACTGTGCTATGGTTTCCTCATGATGTTTTCCTTAATCGAAAGCTCAACCTCATTGTAGATGGCTTCGAACTCACGTCCCTTGATGCGAAGTCCGTACACACTACCACTGAGTTATCATCGAATCATGTGCGTATGAATGAATGAATGAATGAACACTTTATTGCACTTTTAAGTATGTACACTGACGAGCTTAATGCCACAATGTATTTTCTTTCAGCTAACCAGCTCTATTGTTATCAAAGGTAGAGCAAATATAAAAGAAGAAAAAGATAAAAATACTTAATTAAGAACATCCCTACTAATATTATAAATGTGAATGTAAGTTTGTTTGTTACACTTGCACGCGAAAACTACTTAACCAATAATCATGAAACTTTGTACACATATTCTTGGAGGTGATAGAAGTAAAATAAGATACTTTTAATTGAAAAAAAAAATGCAAGTGAAGCCGCGAGTTAAAGCTAGTATTATAATAAAACGAACTAAACATTGAAATATGACTAAAATACATATATGTAAATAGTGTAATAAATAAATCTATATATATATATATATATATATATATATATATATATATATATAAATCGCCGAAATGTATGTACGCGCATGACTTCCGAACGACTCTAGCAAATTGAATTATTATTTATTTATTGTGTTTATTATTGTCAGGGACAAGTTTTGTATATAAAAAACGAACAGATTTTTTTAACATTTTATAATATTTCATTTTTTATTTTATATATATTTCAATTACATATAAGCAAAAGACATTTGGTTCATTGGAGTTATAACCAAATTTCATTTAATAACTAAAATAAATGAAAAACAAAAACGATATTAGATATAGCCAGTTTTATTGATTTTATATCATTGAAGTTGGTAGGTTGATTAGGATTGATTGTAGCTAATTGAAAATGTAAAAAAGCAAATTAAGCGAGACTAAATAACAACGATTATAGGTGCTACAAAGTTCACCGATTCAAGTAGTAAATATATATAAATACTCAACTCATATACATACACATACAAACATAGATACATGCATACAAAATATATTAAAAGTAAATATATATATACGTAATAATAATTACACTACTTACATGTATACATACACACGGCAAAAATTAATTGCAATGTATACGTATAGATTAGATCGAAATTTCATCGTTGTCGAGAAACATTCACTTTGAAATGACGAGGGTATGCAAACCGCAAATGTACTTTTAAATGGTGCGCAACTGTTTCAATTTTGCGAACAGAATGGACACGAGTAGTAAAGTGATAATGGCGTTTTGCGAAAACGAATAGCCGGTAGCCGGTTAGACGGGCAAGTCGATAATTCCTGAATAGTAGAACACAGGAATTGTATTCAAATATATTTTGAACACCACAGACTCTAGTACCAGTCGTAATATCACAGTTAGACACGTTGTCTCTATATTATGTAACAGTGGCATGTGTCTACTTTTGTCTTAGATAGAAAGCGTGACTTCTTATCATTCCATAGGTCTATGTGCTAAGATTCAGTTTTAAGGAAATATTTTGCAAATAAAAACTTCTTTGATTTCGTTCAACTCTAATAAGTTTAATTATTCTGTTAATGTTGTATATTAAATGACGATATCTGTCCTCATATAAACCGAATTGCAGTTCTGTAGGATGAGTTTTTACTGATGAACAATACAATCAATACAGAATAACCAAATATGAGTTAAATAATCAATTGGTGATAGTGATCTGACCCTACTGAATGAAGTGTATAGTGAAAAATAGTGATGAGCGTAACTGGCTTTACGTGATGAGATATATTTTTTTATAATTTATAGATTACGTTACGTTTACGTTACGATCACCACGGTAAGCGATGATGTTGCCCAAGGCGGTATACAATGGAAGGTGGTGGCAGGCCTAATGGAGCTACTGACTCTCATGTACAACTGCCGGTACACACCTATAGGTATTTGGTGGCAGATTTTCAATTGCAGGGTGGTAGTTAGCCAAGCGCGCACTAGCAAAAGCACTATTCTATTGTTTCATCGCGATGTTTTTCCTTCACCGAAAGCTCAAATGCATTGCAGTGGAATCTCACTCACATCCATGAACGCGATGACCGTACTTGATATCAATTGAGCTCTTATCGCTTCAAATTAAAATTATGGAGGCAGGCCGACAATGATGACGAAGAAGCTCGGTTGATAATCGTCAATATTATAGGATTGTATTGTGCTTATCATCAGAGACATTTCTGTCACCTTAATATCATAGAGATTCTTTCTATTTTAGCACATATGAGATTAGACAGGATATATGCAACTGTATATATGTTGTTATATTCGATTGATTTTCTTGCTGACTTTTCTCAATTACAACAATTTGGTGTAATATATTAAAATTGCCTTCTTAGGGTGTATGTTAAATAAAGTGTTTTGGATAACTACATATCAAACAGTCCCATTTCACTATTAAACTCTCCAAAAATATTAAGAAAGTTGAAAGTATTACAATAAATTATCGGATATTGCCTCACGATAACCCCATATGTGTACGTTATTTACGATTTCGACGAACTCTTACCATCAGTCATCGATTCTCAACCTTTTTTGCACGGTCTCCTTATTCAAGGTGCCGTTGAGGCGCGCCAAGCGTTCATTAATAATCACATGCCTACGGTAAACGTTGTGTAACGTGACTTGGCAATGCTTTATTGAGTCTTGTCACTTGTGTAGCGGCTGCTTCCCACGTTCGATTTCTTTATTATAATACATGACTTTCTTTTCCATCCATACATCTAAGTGGGTACAGTGTACTTTTTTTTATTTATCAGTGATGAAATGTATTTATGCACAGAGTATACTGGGGGATATAAGAGGTTTACGTAGGACTCGCCTCTGAGGCTGGTCGCAGAATACCCAATAAAAGCCTATCGCCATCTGGCACATTACTGGGGCGACGCGGGTTCGAACATTCTACTAGACACACTGTGTCAGGAGAGTCCCACGTAGCCCTCTCATATCCCATATAATTAGGTTTCACACACCCACTAAGTTTGGCGTTTTTTGCTTTTATTGTATTTGCTATTATTTTATATTTACCGAGTTTAGCTAAACGCATATAATTTTATTAAAAAGTATTTAAGTTACTCTTTAGAACATAAAGTTCGGTTACTGAGATATATATACTTTATATAATTTATTATATACACACTAATAAAATCCGTAATATCACAGGTATTTAAACCTTAGAAAAAGATAGTCTACCGTCTCGCCGACAAAGTATATTCGACGAGATCAGTCTATTATTTGTATGTAACTATCGAATTACCACTCAGCTAAAAATGGGCTGAAGATCTTTAATACTATGGCCTATTATGTTTTATAGTGGAAAAAAAATTCGTGCAAAAAAATTGTCACAGTAATAGTTTTGTACAGGCCAATTTATGTAAATTCAAAAAGAAAATAACAATTATCACAAATCCATAAGGGAAATATTTTTTAGGTATCAAATCAGTAATTTCAGTGATTACCTAACTTCCACCCATTACGGTATCTCCGAACGTGCCTAACCTATTAGCTTGACATTTTATATGTACATATATTTCTTACACACTTTGAACGTCAATGAAGAATGAGTAAACAATTACACGTCTTTAATGATAACAACGTCAATAAAGCCGGGAGCACCAACTAGTTTCATAATATAGACACATGTAAATATATAAAATATCTAATAGAATTTCAATAAATCAATTGCTTTGTTTAGTTTTCTTCTACCCTCTTTAAACAATACGATTCATATTATATATGTATAATATGACTAATAACTATAACTTATATATTTATAAGTTGTATTGTAGGAACAGAAATTTCATTTCTCTCTTTTATTTAATTAAACATATCAGTAGTACGTTAAACGTAAAATATAGAATTCTAATTTTCATTCGAAAAATATTCTCTCGAGTTTCTGTAGTACCGACCGATTTCTAGGAAGCGTGAGCCCAATTATTTCATCTTTCCTACTATCAACTGTGATTTCCTTGAAAATGACAATACAATATGAAATTAATATCCTTTTTTACGTATTAGTAATGATTAATTGTTAATTAGTAATTCTTTATTACGCAGAGACTTTTAAACATATTTAAATTGAAATTGACATGCTTATAAATTGTCTCATTCAACAAAAATATTACTTTTATTTGGGGTGTACGAACATTGAAATATTGGAATTATTATTGATGACTTTGACTTGCTTTGATCTTGATATTGATATTGATATTGATATTGATATTGATATTGATATTGATATTGATATTGATATTGATATTGATATTGATATTGATATTGATATTGATATTGATATTGATATTGATATTGATATTGATATTGATATTGATATTGATATTGATATTGATATTGATATTGATATTGATATTGATATTGATATTGATATTGATATTGATATTGATATTGATATTGATATTGATATTGATATTGATATTGATATTGATATTGATATTGATATTGATATTGATATTGATATTGATATTGATATTGATATTGATATTGATATTGATATTGATATTGATATTGATATTGATATTGATATTGATATTGATATTGATATTGATATTGATATTGATATTGATATTGATATTGATATTGATATTGATATTGATATTGATATTGATATTGATATTGATATTGATATTGATATTGATATTGATATTGATATTGATATTGATATTGATATTGATATTGATATTGATATTGATATTGATATTGATATTGATATTGATATTGATATTGATATTGATATTGATATTGATATTGATATTGATATTGATATTGATATTGATATTGATATTGATATTGATATTGATATTGATATTGATATTGATATTGATATTGATATTGATATTGATATTGATATTGATATTGATATTGATATTGATATTGATATTGATATTGATATTGATATTGATATTGATATTGATATTGATATTGATATTGATATTGATATTGATATTGATATTGATATTGATATTGATATTGATATTGATATTGATATTGATATTGATATTGATATTGATATTGATATTGATATTGATATTGATATTGATATTGATATTGATATTGATATTGATATTGATATTGATATTGATATTGATATTGATATTGATATTGATATTGATATTGATATTGATATTGATATTGATATTGATATTTTTTTTTTCTTTATTTTGTTTAGGGGCTTTTAACCGTAGTTATACCAGCCCCATCGTAACCTAAAATAATTTAGCTCTTTCATACATCCTCGTTCTCTTATACAATGTAAGTTCATTTCTATAACATTTTTAATATCAATATCCAAACATATATCAAGCGAAAATATATTTGATGTATTATTCGCAAAAACTTTTATATGTTTTAATAAGTAAGGGTTTTGTTTTTTTGTTCCAATATGTACTATGACCAAGAGAACTGCGATCTTTCAGGTAGTTGACATTTATATTATTTAAAAATGGCTAGTCCGTTACTTGTCCATCTATGTAATATACCATCTCCTGTTAATTTTTTTATTATTAAATGTCTTTCACTTAAAAAATGCCAAAGGTAATCACAAATTTTTGATCCAACATTTAAGTCGTCTAGAGTTTTAATTGTTTCAGAGATTAAAATATTATTATAGGCATTTTTTATATCTAAAAAACAACGCTAAGGTAGGCGTATTTTTGGAAAAGCCTATTTGGATATAACTAATTAATCTAGCTAAGCAATCTAAGGATGACTGCTTTTTTTGGAGATAAAATTGATTTCTTTTCTATAAACCAAAACCACTCAAGTCGATTTCCCAATAATGTATGTAAAGTTTTGCATAAACACGATAAAAGAGAGATGAGTCTAAGTTTAGTATCACTGTTATTAGCAGTAATAGACTTTGGTTTTGGAATTGGAATGACAAGTATGTCTCGCCATTGACTTGGGACGTAACCGCAGTTCAAAATACTATTATATAATTGTAATAAATATTTTTTTCCTATTTCTGGAATATTATTTATCATAGGAAAAGTTATTCCATCATATCCTGGAGAAGTATCTTTTTTTTACATAATATTTTCTAATTCTTGTAAGGAAAAATCCTTTTCTAGTAAATTATTGACTGATTCAAAAGAAGGACGTGAATTTGATACATATTCAGGTGCCAGAGAAGTTAAAAGTTCATATTTTTTGTACTTATCAGCTTGATATCCCACTTTTCTGTATCCTTTCACCCAACGCATTCAATCCCACATGTCTGACGTAGAAGTGGATTAATTATATCAATATTGATATTGATATTGATATTGATATTGATATTGATATTGATATTGATATTGATATTGATATTGATATTGATATTGATATTGATATTGATATTGATATTTTAAATTAAAAATTATTAATAATTTAAAGAAAGTTCAGGAAAAAGCAGTAAAAGAAAAAGTACTAGAAAACATTACTCAGTGGTACCTGAAAAGGAAAAAATTATTCAGAAAGAAAAAGACGAAAAACGAAGAAATAATGAGGGTAGAAAGGAAAATCATTTTGATTTCACAGTTTTTTTAAATAAATTAAAAAATATATTTTTGACAAAAGAAAGTTTTGAAAATAAGTTAATATTAAGTTTAAAAGTAATCATTGATGAACTTAAGATGTTAGTATTAAAAGTTATCAACGATGGAGAAATATTACAGTAAGTATTTTGTTCTTTTTGTAAATGATGGCGGCTGTAAAGGAGCAAGCTATTGCAGTGGAATTCTCAAAGCCTTAAATCTAAGTTAGGATGTTTTGGTGAGCTTTTAATTCAGGAAAAAATTCATATAGCTGTAATAAGTGAAACTTGGTTGGATTCTAATACTAATAAAGGTTACTGGATATAATATCTATAGAAAGGATAGGATAGAATCTTATGGGGGGGGTTGCAATCTTGGTACATAAATCTATTAGTAGTCAAATATATAATATTAACTATTTAAACCCGGGTATAGAAATAATGGCAATAAAAGTAAATAATCTTAAAAAAATAGAATATATCATATCTCTTTATTGTTCCTCTTCTATTCATACACAATTAATGGACTGGAGTGCAATATTTACTCAGTTTCCAGTAAAATCTCTAATAGCTGGTGACTTCAACGCTCACCACTCAAATTGGTCCTACACAACAAATACTAGAGGCTCACAGTTGTTTGATGCTGCGCTAGATAATGGCTTTACTACTTTAAATACGGGTTGCCCTACAAGAATGAAACTAGTTAATAATGTGCTCCAACAAACATCTCCTGATGTTTCATTTGCATCGACAGATATAGCAATAAACTTTGACTGGAGAATAAGCAATGAACATTTAGGTAGCGATCACCTCATTATTATCATGTCAATAAAATGTCCTAGTTTCGGTAACAACATTATTTAATTTAGACGGAATTTTAAGAAAGCTGATTGGTATAAATATCGTACATGTTTGTTGCAATCTCTTAATCATTTACCGACTATAGAAAATAATGGTATTAGTATTCAAAAAAGGTATGATCAATTTATTAGTTTAATTAATAGCGCAGTTGATCAATCGATTCCCTTAATAAAATTATGTAATAGTCCTGAAACAAATTTTAAACCTAAATCGTATTGGAGTGCAGCATTATCTGAGGCTAGATTAGGCTAGGCGTAGATTAGCATTAAAAAAATTTCGTCACAACCCCACACCTAATAACCTTATAAAGCTGGAAGAAAAAGTTAATGAAGCTAGAATTCTCATAAAGCAAGCAAAATTAAGCAATTAATTTAAAATTAATTTAATTATTTAGTTGGAATAAATTTTGTAGCGAACTTAGTGAATCCACTTCTACGTCAGACATGTGGGATTGAATGCGTTGGGTGAAAGGATACAGAAAAGTGGGATATCAAGCTGATAAGTACAAAAAATATGAACTTTTTCTGGCACCTGACTATGTATCAAATTCACGTCCTTCTTTTGAATCAGTCAATAATTTACTAGAAAAGGATTTTTCCTTACAAGAATTAGAAAATATTATGTAAAAAAAAAGATACTTCTCCAGGATATGATGGAATAACTTTTCCTATGATAAATAATATTCTAGAAATAGGAAAAAAATATTTATTACAATTATATAATAGTATTTTGAACTGCGGTTACGTCCCAAGTCAATGGCGAGACATACTTGTCATTCCAATTCCAAAACCAAAGTCTGTTACTACTAATAACAGTGATACTAAACTTAGACTCATCTCTCTTTTATCGTGTTTATGCAAAACTTTACATACATTATTGGGAAAACGACTTGAGTGGTTTATAGAAAAGAAATCAATTTTATCTCCAAAAAAAGCAGTCATCCTTAGATTGCTTAGCTAGATTAATTAGTTATATCCAAATAGGCTTTTCCAAAAATACGCCTACTTTAGCGTTGTTTTTTAGATATAAAAAATGCCTATAATAATATTTTAATCTCTGAAACAATTAAAACTCTAGACGACTTAAATGTTGGATCAAAAATTTGTGATTACCTTTGGCAATTTTTAAGTGAAAGACATTTAATAATAAAAAAATTAACAGGAGATGGTATATTACATAGATGGACAAGTAACGGACTAGCCATTTTTAAATAATATAAATGTCAACTACCTGAAAGATCGCAGTTCTCTTGGTCATAGTACATATTGGAACAAAAAAACAAAACCCTTACTTATTAAAACATATAAAAGTTTTTGCGAATAATACATCAAATATATTTTCGCTTGATATATGTTTGGATATTGATATTAAAAATGTTATAGAAATGAACTTACATTGTATAAGAGAACGAGGATGTATGAAAGAACTAAATTATTTTAGGTTACGATGGGGCTGGTATAACTACGGTTAAAAGCCCCTAAACAAAATAAAGAAAAAAAAAATATCAATATCCATATCAATATCAATATCAATATCAATATCAATATCAATATCAATATCAATATCAATATCAATATCAATATCAATATCAATATCAATATCAATATCAATATCAATATCAATATCAATATCAATATCAATATCAATATCAATATCAATATCAATATCAATATCAATATCAATATCAATATCAATATCAATATCAATATCAATATCAATATCAATATCAATATCAATATCAATATCAATATCAATATCAATATCAATATCAATATCAATATCAATATCAATATCAATATCAATATCAATATCAATATCAATATCAATATCAATATCAATATCAATATCAATATCAATATCAATATCAATATCAATATCAATATCAATATCAATATCAATATCAATATCAATATCAATATCAATATCAATATCAATATCAATATCAATATCAATATCAATATCAATATCAATATCAATATCAATATCAATATCAATATCAATATCAATATCAATATCAATATCAATATCAATATCAATATCAATATCAATATCAATATCAATATCAATATCAATATCAATATCAATATCAATATCAATATCAATATCAATATCAATATCAATATCAATATCAATATCAATATCAATATCAATATCAATATCAATATCAATATCAATATCAATATCAATATCAATATCAATATCAATATCAATATCAATATCAATATCAATATCAATATCAATATCAATATCAATATCAATATCAATATCAATATCAATATCAATATCAATATCAATATCAATATCAATATCAATATCAATATCAATATCAATATCAATATCAATATCAATATCAATATCAATATCAATATCAATATCAATATCAATATCAATATCAATATCAATATCAATATCAATATCAATATCAATATCAATATTGATATAATTAATCCACTTCTACGTCAGACATGTGGGATTGAATGCGTTGGGTTAAAGGATACAGAAAAGTGGGATATCAAGCTGATAAGTACAAAAAATATGAACTTTTAACTTCTCTGGCACCTGAATATGTATCAAATTCACGTCCTTCTTTTGAATCAGTCAATAATTTACTAGAAAAGGATTTTTCCTTACAAGAATTAGAAAATATTATGTAAAAAAAAAGATACTTCTCCAGGATATGATGGAATAACTTTTCCTATGATAAATAATATTCCAGAAATAGGAAAAAAATATTTATTACAATTATATAATAGTATTTTGAACTGCGGTTACGTCCCAAGTCAATGGCGAGACATACTTGTCATTCCAATTCCAAAACCAAAGTCTATTACTGCTAATAACAGTGTTACTAAACTTAGACTCATCTCTCTTTTATCGTGTTTATGCAAAACTTTACATACATTATTGGGAAAACGACTTGAGTGGTTTATAGAAAAGAAATCAATTTTATCTCCAAAAAAAGCAGTCATCCTTAGATTGCTTAGCTAGATTAATTAGTTATATCCAAATAGGCTTTTCCAAAAATACGCCTACTTTAGCGTTGTTTTTTAGATATAAAAAATGCCTATAATAATATTTTAATCTCTGAAACAATTAAAACTCTAGACGACTTAAATGTTGGATCAAAAATTTGTGATTACCTTTGGCAATTTTTAAGTGAAAGACATTTAATAATAAAAAAATTAACAGGAGATGGTATATTACATAGATGGACAAGTAACGGACTAGCCATTTTTAAATAATATAAATGTCAACTACCTGAAAGATCCCAGTTCTCTTGGTCATAGTACATATTGGAACAAAAAAACAAAACCCTTACTTATTAAAACATATAAAAGTTGTTGCGAATAATACATCAAATATATTTTCGCTTGATATATGTTTGGATATTGATATTAAAAATGTTATAGAAATGAACTTACATTGTATAAGAGAACGAGGATGTATGAAAGAGCTAAATTATTTTAGGTTACGATGGGGCTGGTATAACTACGGTTAAAAGCCCCTAAACAAAATAAAGAAAAAAAAATATCAATATCAATATCAATATCAATATCAATATCAATATCAATATCAATATCAATATCAATATCAATATCAATATCAATATCAATATCAATATCAATATCAATATCAATATCAATATCAATATCAATATCAATATCAATATCAATATCAATATCAATATCAATATCAATATCAATATCAATATCAATATCAATATCAATATCAATATCAATATCAATATCAATATCAATATCAATATCAATATCAATATCAATATCAATATCAATATCAATATCAATATCAATATCAATATCAATATCAATATCAATATCAATATCAATATCAATATCAATATCAATATCAATATCAATATCAATATCAATATCAATATCAATATCAATATCAATATCAATATCAATATCAATATCAATATCAATATCAATATCAATATCAATATCAATATCAATATCAATATCAATATCAATATCAATATCAATATCAATATCAATATCAATATCAATATCAATATCAATATCAATATCAATATCAATATCAATATCAATATCAATATCAATATCAATATCAATATCAATATCAATATCAATATCAATATCAATATCAATATCAATATCAATATCAATATCAATATCAATATCAATATCAATATCAATATCAATATCAATATCAATATCAATATCAATATCAATATCAATATCAATATCAATATCAATATCAATATCAATATCAATATCAATATCAATATCAATATCAATATCAATATCAATATCAATATCAATATCAATATCAATATCAATATCAATATCAATATCAATATCAATATCAATATCAATATCAATATCAATATCAATATCAATATCAATATCAATATCAATATCAATATCAATATCAATATCAATATCAATATCAATATCAATATCAATATCAATATCAATATCAATATCAATATCAATATCAATATCAATATCAATATCAATATCAATATCAATATCAATATCAATATCAATATTGATATAATTAATCCACTTCTACGTCAGACATGTGGGATTGAATGCGTTGGGTGAAAGGATACAGAAAAGTGGGATATCAAGCTGATAAGTACAAAAAATATGAACTTTTAACTTCTCTGGCACCTGAATATGTATCAAATTCACGTCCTTCTTTTGAATCAGTCAATAATTTACTAGAAAAGGATTTTTCCTTACAAGAATTAGAAAATATTATGTAAAAAAAAAGATACTTCTCCAGGATATGATGGAATAACTTTTCCTATGATAAATAATATTCCAGAAATAGGAAAAAAATATTTATTACAATTATATAATAGTATTTTGAACTGCGGTTACGTCCCAAGTCAATGGCGAGACATACTTGTCATTCCAATTCCAAAACCAAAGTCTATTACTGCTAATAACAGTGTTACTAAACTTAGACTCATCTCTCTTTTATCGTGTTTATGCAAAACTTTACATACATTATTGGGAAAACGACTTGAGTGGTTTATAGAAAAGAAATCAATTTTATCTCCAAAAAAAGCAGTCATCCTTAGATTGCTTAGCTAGATTAATTAGTTATATCCAAATAGGCTTTTCCAAAAATACGCCTACTTTAGCGTTGTTTTTTAGATATAAAAAATGCCTATAATAATATTTTAATCTCTGAAACAATTAAAACTCTAGACGACTTAAATGTTGGATCAAAAATTTGTGATTACCTTTGGCAATTTTTAAGTGAAAGACATTTAATAATAAAAAAATTAACAGGAGATGGTATATTACATAGATGGACAAGTAACGGACTAGCCATTTTTAAATAATATAAATGTCAACTACCTGAAAGATCCTAGTTCTCTTGGTCATAGTACATATTCGAACAAAAAAACAAAACCCTTACTTATTAAAACATATAAAAGTTGTTGCGAATAATACATCAAATATATTTTCGCTTGATATATGTTTGGATATTGATATTAAAAATGTTATAGAAATGAACTTACATTGTATAAGAGAACGAGGATGTATGAAAGAGCTAAATTATTTTAGGTTACGATGGGGCTGGTATAACTACGGTTAAAAGCCCCTAAACAAAATAAAGAAAAAAAAATATCAATATCAATATCAATATCAATATCAATATCAATATCAATATCAATATCAATATCAATATCAATATCAATATCAATATCAATATCAATATCAATATCAATATCAATATCAATATCAATATCAATATCAATATCAATATCAATATCAATATCAATATCAATATCAATATCAATATCAATATCAATATCAATATCAATATCAATATCAATATCAATATCAATATCAATATCAATATCAATATCAATATCAATATCAATATCAATATCAATATCAATATCAATATCAATATCAATATCAATATCAATATCAATATCAATATCAATATCAATATCAATATCAATATCAATATCAATATCAATATCAATATCAATATCAATATCAATATCAATATCAATATCAATATCAATATCAATATCAATATCAATATCAATATTGATATAATTAATCCACTTCTACGTCAGACATGTGGGATTGAATGCGTTGGGTTAAAGGATACAGAAAAGTGGGATATCAAGCTGATAAGTACAAAAAATATGAACTTTTAACTTCTCTGGCACCTGAATATGTATCAAATTCACGTCCTTCTTTTGAATCAGTCAATAATTTACTAGAAAAGGATTTTTCCTTACAAGAATTAGAAAATATTATGTAAAAAAAAAGATACTTCTCCAGGATATGATGGAATAACTTTTCCTATGATAAATAATATTCCAGAAATAGGAAAAAATATTTATTACAATTATATAATAGTATTTTGAACTGCGGTTACGTCCCAAGTCAATGGCGAGACATACTTGTCATGCCAATTCCAAAACCAAAGTCTATTACTGCTAATAACAGTGTTACTAAACTTAGACTCATCTCTCTTTTATCGTGTTTATGCAAAACTTTACATACATTATTGGGAAAACGACTTGAGTGGTTTATAGAAAAGAAATCAATTTTATCTCCAAAAAAAGCAGTCATCCTTAGATTGCTTAGCTAGATTAATTAGTTATATCCAAATAGGCTTTTCCAAAAATACGCCTACTTTAGCGTTGTTTTTTAGATATAAAAAATGCCTATAATAATATTTTAATCTCTGAAACAATTAAAACTCTAGACGACTTAAATGTTGGATCAAAAATTTGTGATTACCTTTGGCAATTTTTAAGTGAAAGACATTTAATAATAAAAAAATTAACAGGAGATGGTATATTACATAGATGGACAAGTAACGGACTAGCCATTTTTAAATAATATAAATGTCAACTACCTGAAAGATCGCAGTTCTCTTGGTCATAGTACATATTGGAACAAAAAAACAAAACCCTTACTTATTAAAACATATAAAAGTTTTTGCGAATAATACATCAAATATATTTTCGCTTGATATATGTTTGGATATTGATATTAAAAATGTTATAGAAATGAACTTACATTGTATAAGAGAACGAGGATGTATGAAAGAACTAAATTATTTTAGGTTACGATGGGGCTGGTATAACTACGGTTAAAAGCCCCTAAACAAAATAAAGAAAAAAAAAATATCAATATCCATATCAATATCAATATCAATATCAATATCAATATCAATATCAATATCAATATCAATATCAATATCAATATCAATATCAATATCAATATCAATATCAATATCAATATCAATATCAATATCAATATCAATATCAATATCAATATCAATATCAATATCAATATCAATATCAATATCAATATCAATATCAATATCAATATCAATATCAATATCAATATCAATATCAATATCAATATCAATATCAATATCAATATCAATATCAATATCAATATCAATATCAATATCAATATCAATATCAATATCAATATCAATATCAATATCAATATCAATATCAATATCAATATCAATATCAATATCAATATCAATATCAATATCAATATCAATATCAATATCAATATCAATATCAATATCAATATCAATATCAATATCAATATCAATATCAATATCAATATCAATATCAATATCAATATCAATATCAATATCAATATCAATATCAATATCAATATCAATATCAATATCAATATCAATATCAATATCAATATCAATATCAATATCAATATCAATATCAATATCAATATCAATATCAATATCAATATCAATATCAATATCAATATCAATATCAATATCAATATCAATATCAATATCAATATCAATATCAATATCAATATCAATATCAATATCAATATCAATATCAATATCAATATCAATATCAATATCAATATCAATATCAATATCAATATCAATATCAATATCAATATCAATATCAATATCAATATCAATATCAATATCAATATCAATATCAATATCAATATCAATATCAATATCAATATCAATATCAATATCAATATCAATATCAATATCAATATCAATATCAATATCAATATCAATATCAATATCAATATCAATATCAATATCAATATCAATATTGATATAATTAATCCACTTCTACGTCAGACATGTGGGATTGAATGCGTTGGGTTAAAGGATACAGAAAAGTGGGATATCAAGCTGATAAGTACAAAAAATATGAACTTTTAACTTCTCTGGCACCTGAATATGTATCAAATTCACGTCCTTCTTTTGAATCAGTCAATAATTTACTAGAAAAGGATTTTTCCTTACAAGAATTAGAAAATATTATGTAAAAAAAAAGATACTTCTCCAGGATATGATGGAATAACTTTTCCTATGATAAATAATATTCCAGAAATAGGAAAAAAATATTTATTACAATTATATAATAGTATTTTGAACTGCGGTTACGTCCCAAGTCAATGGCGAGACATACTTGTCATTCCAATTCCAAAACCAAAGTCTATTACTGCTAATAACAGTGTTACTAAACTTAGACTCATCTCTCTTTTATCGTGTTTATGCAAAACTTTACATACATTATTGGGAAAACGACTTGAGTGGTTTATAGAAAAGAAATCAATTTTATCTCCAAAAAAAGCAGTCATCCTTAGATTGCTTAGCTAGATTAATTAGTTATATCCAAATAGGCTTTTCCAAAAATACGCCTACTTTAGCGTTGTTTTTTAGATATAAAAAATGCCTATAATAATATTTTAATCTCTGAAACAATTAAAACTCTAGACGACTTAAATGTTGGATCAAAAATTTGTGATTACCTTTGGCAATTTTTAAGTGAAAGACATTTAATAATAAAAAAATTAACAGGAGATGGTATATTACATAGATGGACAAGTAACGGACTAGCCATTTTTAAATAATATAAATGTCAACTACCTGAAAGATCGCAGTTCTCTTGGTCATAGTACATATTGGAACAAAAAAACAAAACCCTTACTTATTAAAACATATAAAAGTTTTTGCGAATAATACATCAAATATATTTTCGCTTGATATATGTTTGGATATTGATATTAAAAATGTTATAGAAATGAACTTACATTGTATAAGAGAACGAGGATGTATGAAAGAGCTAAATTATTTTAGGTTACGATGGGGCTGGTATAACTACGGTTAAAAGCCCCTAAACAAAATAAAGAAAAAAAAAATATCAATATCAATATCAATATCAATATCAATATCAATATCAATATCAATATCAATATCAATATCAATATCAATATCAATATCAATATCAATATCAATATCAATATCAATATCAATATCAATATCAATATCAATATCAATATCAATATCAATATCAATATCAATATCAATATCAATATCAATATCAATATCAATATCAATATCAATATCAATATCAATATCAATATCAATATCAATATCAATATCAATATCAATATCAATATCAATATCAATATCAATATCAATATCAATATCAATATCAATATCAATATCAATATCAATATCAATATCAATATCAATATCAATATCAATATCAATATCAATATCAATATCAATATCAATATCAATATCAATATCAATATCAATATCAATATCAATATCAATATCAATATCAATATCAATATCAATATCAATATCAATATCAATATCAATATCAATATCAATATCAATATCAATATCAATATCAATATCAATATCAATATCAATATCAATATCAATATCAATATCAATATCAATATCAATATCAATATCAATATCAATATCAATATCAATATCAATATCAATATCAATATCAATATCAATATCAATATCAATATCAATATCAATATCAATATCAATATCAATATCAATATCAATATCAATATCAATATCAATATCAATATCAATATCAATATCAATATCAATATCAATATCAATATCAATATCAATATCAATATCAATATCAATATCAATATCAATATCAATATCAATATTGATATAATTAATCCACTTCTACGTCAGACATGTGGGATTGAATGCGTTGGGTTAAAGGATACAGAAAAGTGGGATATCAAGCTGATAAGTACAAAAAATATGAACTTTTAACTTCTCTGGCACCTGAATATGTATCAAATTCACGTCCTTCTTTTGAATCAGTCAATAATTTACTAGAAAAGGATTTTTCCTTACAAGAATTAGAAAATATTATGTAAAAAAAAAGATACTTCTCCAGGATATGATGGAATAACTTTTCCTATGATAAATAATATTCCAGAAATAGGAAAAAAATATTTATTACAATTATATAATAGTATTTTGAACTGCGGTTACGTCCCAAGTCAATGGCGAGACATACTTGTCATTCCAATTCCAAAACCAAAGTCTATTACTGCTAATAACAGTGTTACTAAACTTAGACTCATCTCTCTTTTATCGTGTTTATGCAAAACTTTACATACATTATTGGGAAAACGACTTGAGTGGTTTATAGAAAAGAAATCAATTTTATCTCCAAAAAAAGCAGTCATCCTTAGATTGCTTAGCTAGATTAATTAGTTATATCCAAATAGGCTTTTCCAAAAATACGCCTACTTTAGCGTTGTTTTTTAGATATAAAAAATGCCTATAATAATATTTTAATCTCTGAAACAATTAAAACTCTAGACGACTTAAATGTTGGATCAAAAATTTGTGATTACCTTTGGCAATTTTTAAGTGAAAGACATTTAATAATAAAAAAATTAACAGGAGATGGTATATTACATAGATGGACAAGTAACGGACTAGCCATTTTTAAATAATATAAATGTCAACTACCTGAAAGATCCCAGTTCTCTTGGTCATAGTACATATTGGAACAAAAAAACAAAACCCTTACTTATTAAAACATATAAAAGTTGTTGCGAATAATACATCAAATATATTTTCGCTTGATATATGTTTGGATATTGATATTAAAAATGTTATAGAAATGAACTTACATTGTATAAGAGAACGAGGATGTATGAAAGAGCTAAATTATTTTAGGTTACGATGGGGCTGGTATAACTACGGTTAAAAGCCCCTAAACAAAATAAAGAAAAAAAAATATCAATATCAATATCAATATCAATATCAATATCAATATCAATATCAATATCAATATCAATATCAATATCAATATCAATATCAATATCAATATCAATATCAATATCAATATCAATATCAATATCAATATCAATATCAATATCAATATCAATATCAATATCAATATCAATATCAATATCAATATCAATATCAATATCAATATCAATATCAATATCAATATCAATATCAATATCAATATCAATATCAATATCAATATCAATATCAATATCAATATCAATATCAATATCAATATCAATATCAATATCAATATCAATATCAATATCAATATCAATATCAATATCAATATCAATATCAATATCAATATCAATATCAATATCAATATCAATATCAATATCAATATCAATATCAATTTCAATATCAATATCAATATCAATATCAATATCAATATCAATATCAATATCAATATCAATATCAATATCAATATCAATATCAATATCAATATCAATATCAATATCAATATCAATATCAATATCAATATCAATATCAATATCAATATCAATATCAATATCAATATCAATATCAATATCAATATCAATATCAATATCAATATCAATATCAATATCAATATCAATATCAATATCAATATCAATATCAATATCAATATCAATATCAATATCAATATCAATATTGATATAATTAATCCACTTCTACGTCAGACATGTGGGATTGAATGCGTTGGGTTAAAGGATACAGAAAAGTGGGATATCAAGCTGATAAGTACAAAAAATATGAACTTTTAACTTCTCTGGCACCTGAATATGTATCAAATTCACGTCCTTCTTTTGAATCAGTCAATAATTTACTGGAAAAGGATTTTTCCTTACAAGAATTAGAAAATATTATGTAAAAAAAAAGATACTTCTCCAGGATATGATGGAATAACTTTTCCTATGATAAATAATATTCCAGAAATAGGAAAAAAATATTTATTACAATTATATAATAGTATTTTGAACTGCGGTTACGTCCCAAGTCAATGGCGAGACATACTTGTCATTCCAATTCCAAAACCAAAGTCTATTACTGCTAATAACAGTGTTACTAAACTTAGACTCATCTCTCTTTTATCGTGTTTATGCAAAACTTTACATACATTATTGGGAAAACGACTTGAGTGGTTTATAGAAAAGAAATCAATTTTATCTCCAAAAAAAGCAGTCATCCTTAGATTGCTTAGCTAGATTAATTAGTTATATCCAAATAGGCTTTTCCAAAAATACGCCTACTTTAGCGTTGTTTTTTAGATATAAAAAATGCCTATAATAATATTTTAATCTCTGAAACAATTAAAACTCTAGACGACTTAAATGTTGGATCAAAAATTTGTGATTACCTTTGGCAATTTTTAAGTGAAAGACATTTAATAATAAAAAAATTAACAGGAGATGGTATATTACATAGATGGACAAGTAACGGACTAGCCATTTTTAAATAATATAAATGTCAACTACCTGAAAGATCGCAGTTCTCTTGGTCATAGTACATATTGGAACAAAAAAACAAAACCCTTACTTATTAAAACATATAAAAGTTTTTGCGAATAATACATCAAATATATTTTCGCTTGATATATGTTTGGATATTGATATTAAAAATGTTATAGAAATGAACTTACATTGTATAAGAGAACGAGGATGTATGAAAGAGCTAAATTATTTTAGGTTACGATGGGGCTGGTATAACTACGGTTAAAAGCCCCTAAACAAAATAAAGAAAAAAAAAATATCAATATCAATATCAATATCAATATCAATATCAATATCAATATCAATATCAATATCAATATCAATATCAATATCAATATCAATATCAATATCAATATCAATATCAATATCAATATCAATATCAATATCAATATCAATATCAATATCAATATCAATATCAATATCAATATCAATATCAATATCAATATCAATATCAATATCAATATCAATATCAATATCAATATCAATATCAATATCAATATCAATATCAATATCAATATCAATATCAATATCAATATCAATATCAATATCAATATCAATATCAATATCAATATCAATATCAATATCAATATCAATATCAATATCAATATCAATATCAATATCAATATCAATATCAATATCAATATCAATATCAATATCAATATCAATATCAATATCAATATCAATATCAATATCAATATCAATATCAATATCAATATCAATATCAATATCAATATCAATATCAATATCAATATCAATATCAATATCAATATCAATATCAATATCAATATCAATATCAATATCAATATCAATATCAATATCAATATCAATATCAATATCAATATCAATATCAATATCAATATCAATATCAATATCAATATCAATATCAATATCAATATCAATATCAATATCAATATCAATATCAATATCAATATCAATATCAATATCAATATCAATATCAATATCAATATCAATATCAATATCAATATCAATATCAATATCAATATCAATATCAATATCAATATCAATATCAATATCAATATCAATATCAATATCAATATCAATATCAATATCAATATCAATATCAATATCAATATCAATATCAATATCAATATCAATATCAATATCAATATCAATATCAATATTGATATAATTAATCCACTTCTACGTCAGACATGTGGGATTGAATGCGTTGGGTTAAAGGATACAGAAAAGTGGGATATCAAGCTGATAAGTACAAAAAATATGAACTTTTAACTTCTCTGGCACCTGAATATGTATCAAATTCACGTCCTTCTTTTGAATCAGTCAATAATTTACTAGAAAAGGATTTTTCCTTACAAGAATTAGAAAATATTATGTAAAAAAAAAGATACTTCTCCAGGATATGATGGAATAACTTTTCCTATGATAAATAATATTCCAGAAATAGGAAAAAAATATTTATTACAATTATATAATAGTATTTTGAACTGCGGTTACGTCCCAAGTCAATGGCGAGACATACTTGTCATTCCAATTCCAAAACCAAAGTCTATTACTGCTAATAACAGTGTTACTAAACTTAGACTCATCTCTCTTTTATCGTGTTTATGCAAAACTTTACATACATTATTGGGAAAACGACTTGAGTGGTTTATAGAAAAGAAATCAATTTTATCTCCAAAAAAAGCAGTCATCCTTAGATTGCTTAGCTAGATTAATTAGTTATATCCAAATAGGCTTTTCCAAAAATACGCCTACTTTAGCGTTGTTTTTTAGATATAAAAAATGCCTATAATAATATTTTAATCTCTGAAACAATTAAAACTCTAGACGACTTAAATGTTGGATCAAAAATTTGTGATTACCTTTGGCAATTTTTAAGTGAAAGACATTTAATAATAAAAAAATTAACAGGAGATGGTATATTACATAGATGGACAAGTAACGGACTAGCCATTTTTAAATAATATAAATGTCAACTACCTGAAAGATCGCAGTTCTCTTGGTCATAGTACATATTGGAACAAAAAAACAAAACCCTTACTTATTAAAACATATAAAAGTTTTTGCGAATAATACATCAAATATATTTTCGCTTGATATATGTTTGGATATTGATATTAAAAATGTTATAGAAATGAACTTACATTGTATAAGAGAACGAGGATGTATGAAAGAGCTAAATTATTTTAGGTTACGATGGGGCTGGTATAACTACGGTTAAAAGCCCCTAAACAAAATAAAGAAAAAAAAATATCAATATCAATATCAATATCAATATCAATATCAATATCAATATCAATATCAATATCAATATCAATATCAATATCAATATCAATATCAATATCAATATCAATATCAATATCAATATCAATATCAATATCAATATCAATATCAATATCAATATCAATATCAATATCAATATCAATATCAATATCAATATCAATATCAATATCAATATCAATATCAATATCAATATCAATATCAATATCAATATCAATATCAATATCAATATCAATATCAATATCAATATCAATATCAATATCAATATCAATATCAATATCAATATCAATATCAATATCAATATCAATATCAATATCAATATCAATATCAATATCAATATCAATATCAATATCAATATCAATATCAATATCAATATCAATATCAATATCAATATCAATATCAATATCAATATCAATATCAATATCAATATCAATATCAATATCAATATCAATATCAATATCAATATCAATATCAATATCAATATCAATATCAATATCAATATCAATATCAATATCAATATCAATATCAATATCAATATCAATATCAATATCAATATCAATATCAATATCAATATCAATATCAATATCAATATCAATATCAATATCAATATCAATATCAATATCAATATCAATATCAATATCAATATCAATATCAATATCAATATCAATATCAATATCAATATCAATATCAATATCAATATCAATATCAATATCAATATCAATATCAATATCAATATCAATATCAATATCAATATCAATATCAATATCAATATCAATATCAATATCAATATCAATATCAATATCAATATCAATATCAATATCAATATCAATATCAATATCAATATCAATATCAATATCAATATCAATATCAATATCAATATCAATATCAATATCAATATCAATATCAATATCAATATCAATATCAATATCAATATCAATATCAATATCAATATCAATATTGATATAATTAATCCACTTCTACGTCAGACATGTGGGATTGAATGCGTTGGGTTAAAGGATACAGAAAAGTGGGATATCAAGCTGATAAGTACAAAAAATATGAACTTTTAACTTCTCTGGCACCTGAATATGTATCAAATTCACGTCCTTCTTTTGAATCAGTCAATAATTTACTAGAAAAGGATTTTTCCTTACAAGAATTAGAAAATATTATGTAAAAAAAAAGATACTTCTCCAGGATATGATGGAATAACTTTTCCTATGATAAATAATATTCCAGAAATAGGAAAAAAATATTTATTACAATTATATAATAGTATTTTGAACTGCGGTTACGTCCCAAGTCAATGGCGAGACATACTTGTCATTCCAATTCCAAAACCAAAGTCTATTACTGCTAATAACAGTGTTACTAAACTTAGACTCATCTCTCTTTTATCGTGTTTATGCAAAACTTTACATACATTATTGGGAAAACGACTTGAGTGGTTTATAGAAAAGAAATCAATTTTATCTCCAAAAAAAGCAGTCATCCTTAGATTGCTTAGCTAGATTAATTAGTTATATCCAAATAGGCTTTTCCAAAAATACGCCTACTTTAGCGTTGTTTTTTAGATATAAAAAATGCCTATAATAATATTTTAATCTCTGAAACAATTAAAACTCTAGACGACTTAAATGTTGGATCAAAAATTTGTGATTACCTTTGGCAATTTTTAAGTGAAAGACATTTAATAATAAAAAAATTAACAGGAGATGGTATATTACATAGATGGACAAGTAACGGACTAGCCATTTTTAAATAATATAAATGTCAACTACCTGAAAGATCGCAGTTCTCTTGGTCATAGTACATATTGGAACAAAAAAACAAAACCCTTACTTATTAAAACATATAAAAGTTTTTGCGAATAATACATCAAATATATTTTCGCTTGATATATGTTTGGATATTGATATTAAAAATGTTATAGAAATGAACTTACATTGTATAAGAGAACGAGGATGTATGAAAGAGCTAAATTATTTTAGGTTACGATGGGGCTGGTATAACTACGGTTAAAAGCCCCTAAACAAAATAAAGAAAAAAAAAATATCAATATCCATATCAATATCAATATCAATATCAATATCAATATCAATATCAATATCAATATCAATATCAATATCAATATCAATATCAATATCAATATCAATATCAATATCAATATCAATATCAATATCAATATCAATATCAATATCAATATCAATATCAATATCAATATCAATATCAATATCAATATCAATATCAATATCAATATCAATATCAATATCAATATCAATATCAATATCAATATCAATATCAATATCAATATCAATATCAATATCAATATCAATATCAATATCAATATCAATATCAATATCAATATCAATATCAATATCAATATCAATATCAATATCAATATCAATATCAATATCAATATCAATATCAATATCAATATCAATATCAATATCAATATCAATATCAATATCAATATCAATATCAATATCAATATCAATATCAATATCAATATCAATATCAATATCAATATCAATATCAATATCAATATCAATATCAATATCAATATCAATATCAATATCAATATCAATATCAATATCAATATCAATATCAATATCAATATCAATATTGATATAATTAATCCACTTCTACGTCAGACATGTGGGATTGAATGCGTTGGGTTAAAGGATACAGAAAAGTGGGATATCAAGCTGATAAGTACAAAAAATATGAACTTTTAACTTCTCTGGCACCTGAATATGTATCAAATTCACGTCCTTCTTTTGAATCAGTCAATAATTTACTAGAAAAGGATTTTTCCTTACAAGAATTAGAAAATATTATGTAAAAAAAAAGATACTTCTCCAGGATATGATGGAATAACTTTTCCTATGATAAATAATATTCCAGAAATAGGAAAAAAATATTTATTACAATTATATAATAGTATTTTGAACTGCGGTTACGTCCCAAGTCAATGGCGAGACATACTTGTCATTCCAATTCCAAAACCAAAGTCTATTACTGCTAATAACAGTGTTACTAAACTTAGACTCATCTCTCTTTTATCGTGTTTATGCAAAACTTTACATACATTATTGGGAAAACGACTTGAGTGGTTTATAGAAAAGAAAAAAGCAGTCATCCTTAGATTGCTTAGCTAGATTAATTAGTTATATCCAAATAGGCTTTTCCAAAAATACGCCTACTTTAGCGTTGTTTTTTAGATATAAAAAATGCCTATAATAATATTTTAATCTCTGAAACAATTAAAACTCTAGACGACTTAAATGTTGGATCAAAAATTTGTGATTACCTTTGGCAATTTTTAAGTGAAAGACATTTAATAATAAAAAAATTAACAGGAGATGGTATATTACATAGATGGACAAGTAACGGACTAGCCATTTTTAAATAATATAAATGTCAACTACCTGAAAGATCCCAGTTCTCTTGGTCATAGTACATATTGGAACAAAAAAACAAAACCCTTACTTATTAAAACATATAAAAGTTGTTGCGAATAATACATCAAATATATTTTCGCTTGATATATGTTTGGATATTGATATTAAAAATGTTATAGAAATGAACTTACATTGTATAAGAGAACGAGGATGTATGAAAGAGCTAAATTATTTTAGGTTACGATGGGGCTGGTATAACTACGGTTAAAAGCCCCTAAACAAAATAAAGAAAAAAAAATATCAATATCAATATCAATATCAATATCAATATCAATATCAATATCAATATCAATATCAATATCAATATCAATATCAATATCAATATCAATATCAATATCAATATCAATATCAATATCAATATCAATATCAATATCAATATCAATATCAATATCAATATCAATATCAATATCAATATCAATATCAATATCAATATCAATATCAATATCAATATCAATATCAATATCAATATCAATATCAATATCAATATCAATATCAATATCAATATCAATATCAATATCAATATCAATATCAATATCAATATCAATATCAATATCAATATCAATATCAATATCAATATCAATATCAATATCAATATCAATATCAATATCAATATCAATATCAATATCAATATCAATATCAATATCAATATCAATATCAATATCAATATCAATATCAATATCAATATCAATATCAATATCAATATCAATATCAATATCAATATCAATATCAATATCAATATCAATATCAATATCAATATCAATATCAATATCAATATCAATATCAATATCAATATCAATATCAATATCAATATCAATATCAATATCAATATCAATATCAATATCAATATCAATATCAATATCAATATCAATATCAATATCAATATCAATATCAATATCAATATCAATATCAATATCAATATCAATATCAATATCAATATCAATATCAATATCAATATCAATATCAATATCAATATCAATATCAATATCAATATCAATATCAATATCAATATCAATATCAATATCAATATCAATATCAATATCAATATCAATATCAATATCAATATCAATATCAATATCAATATCAATATCAATATCAATATCAATATCAATATCAATATCAATATCAATATCAATATCAATATCAATATCAATATCAATATCAATATCAATATCAATATCAATATTGATATAATTAATCCACTTCTACGTCAGACATGTGGGATTGAATGCGTTGGGTTAAAGGATACAGAAAAGTGGGATATCAAGCTGATAAGTACAAAAAATATGAACTTTTAACTTCTCTGGCACCTGAATATGTATCAAATTCACGTCCTTCTTTTGAATCAGTCAATAATTTACTAGAAAAGGATTTTTCCTTACAAGAATTAGAAAATATTATGTAAAAAAAAAAGATACTTCTCCAGGATATGATGGAATAACTTTTCCTATGATAAATAATATTCCAGAAATAGGAAAAAAATATTTATTACAATTATATAATAGTATTTTGAACTGCGGTTACGTCCCAAGTCAATGGCGAGACATACTTGTCATTCCAATTCCAAAACCAAAGTCTATTACTGCTAATAACAGTGTTACTAAACTTAGACTCATCTCTCTTTTATCGTGTTTATGCAAAACTTTACATACATTATTGGGAAAACGACTTGAGTGGTTTATAGAAAAGAAATCAATTTTATCTCCAAAAAAAGCAGTCATCCTTAGATTGCTTAGCTAGATTAATTAGTTATATCCAAATAGGCTTTTCCAAAAATACGCCTACTTTAGCGTTGTTTTTTAGATATAAAAAATGCCTATAATAATATTTTAATCTCTGAAACAATTAAAACTCTAGACGACTTAAATGTTGGATCAAAAATTTGTGATTACCTTTGGCAATTTTTAAGTGAAAGACATTTAATAATAAAAAAATTAACAGGAGATGGTATATTACATAGATGGACAAGTAACGGACTAGCCATTTTTAAATAATATAAATGTCAACTACCTGAAAGATCGCAGTTCTCTTGGTCATAGTACATATTGGAACAAAAAAACAAAACCCTTACTTATTAAAACATATAAAAGTTTTTGCGAATAATACATCAAATATATTTTCGCTTGATATATGTTTGGATATTGATATTAAAAATGTTATAGAAATGAACTTACATTGTATAAGAGAACGAGGATGTATGAAAGAGCTAAATTATTTTAGGTTACGATGGGGCTGGTATAACTACGGTTAAAAGCCCCTAAACAAAATAAAGAAAAAAAAATATCAATATCAATATCAATATCAATATCAATATCAATATCAATATCAATATCAATATCAATATCAATATCAATATCAATATCAATATCAATATCAATATCAATATCAATATCAATATCAATATCAATATCAATATCAATATCAATATCAATATCAATATCAATATCAATATCAATATCAATATCAATATCAATATCAATATCAATATCAATATCAATATCAATATCAATATCAATATCAATATCAATATCAATATCAATATCAATATCAATATCAATATCAATATCAATATCAATATCAATATCAATATCAATATCAATATCAATATCAATATCAATATCAATATCAATATCAATATCAATATCAATATCAATATCAATATCAATATCAATATCAATATCAATATCAATATCAATATCAATATCAATATCAATATCAATATCAATATCAATATCAATATCAATATCAATATCAATATCAATATCAATATCAATATCAATATCAATATCAATATCAATATCAATATCAATATCAATATCAATATCAATATCAATATCAATATCAATATCAATATCAATATCAATATCAATATCAATATCAATATCAATATCAATATCAATATCAATATCAATATCAATATCAATATCAATATCAATATCAATATCAATATCAATATTGATATAATTAATCCACTTCTACGTCAGACATGTGGGATTGAATGCGTTGGGTTAAAGGATACAGAAAAGTGGGATATCAAGCTGATAAGTACAAAAAATATGAACTTTTAACTTCTCTGGCACCTGAATATGTATCAAATTCACGTCCTTCTTTTGAATCAGTCAATAATTTACTAGAAAAGGATTTTTCCTTACAAGAATTAGAAAATATTATGTAAAAAAAAAGATACTTCTCCAGGATATGATGGAATAACTTTTCCTATGATAAATAATATTCCAGAAATAGGAAAAAAATATTTATTACAATTATATAATAGTATTTTGAACTGCGGTTACGTCCCAAGTCAATGGCGAGACATACTTGTCATTCCAATTCCAAAACCAAAGTCTATTACTGCTAATAACAGTGTTACTAAACTTAGACTCATCTCTCTTTTATCGTGTTTATGCAAAACTTTACATACATTATTGGGAAAACGACTTGAGTGGTTTATAGAAAAGAAATCAATTTTATCTCCAAAAAAAGCAGTCATCCTTAGATTGCTTAGCTAGATTAATTAGTTATATCCAAATAGGCTTTTCCAAAAATACGCCTACTTTAGCGTTGTTTTTTAGATATAAAAAATGCCTATAATAATATTTTAATCTCTGAAACAATTAAAACTCTAGACGACTTAAATGTTGGATCAAAAATTTGTGATTACCTTTGGCAATTTTTAAGTGAAAGACATTTAATAATAAAAAAATTAACAGGAGATGGTATATTACATAGATGGACAAGTAACGGACTAGCCATTTTTAAATAATATAAATGTCAACTACCTGAAAGATCCCAGTTCTCTTGGTCATAGTACATATTGGAACAAAAAAACAAAACCCTTACTTATTAAAACATATAAAAGTTGTTGCGAATAATACATCAAATATATTTTCGCTTGATATATGTTTGGATATTGATATTAAAAATGTTATAGAAATGAACTTACATTGTATAAGAGAACGAGGATGTATGAAAGAGCTAAATTATTTTAGGTTACGATGGGGCTGGTATAACTACGGTTAAAAGCCCCTAAACAAAATAAAGAAAAAAAAATATCAATATCAATATCAATATCAATATCAATATCAATATCAATATCAATATCAATATCAATATCAATATCAATATCAATATCAATATCAATATCAATATCAATATCAATATCAATATCAATATCAATATCAATATCAATATCAATATCAATATCAATATCAATATCAATATCAATATCAATATCAATATCAATATCAATATCAATATCAATATCAATATCAATATCAATATCAATATCAATATCAATATCAATATCAATATCAATATCAATATCAATATCAATATCAATATCAATATCAATATCAATATCAATATCAATATCAATATCAATATCAATATCAATATCAATATCAATATCAATATCAATATCAATATCAATATCAATATCAATATCAATATCAATATCAATATCAATATCAATATCAATATCAATATCAATATCAATATCAATATCAATATCAATATCAATATCAATATCAATATCAATATCAATATCAATATCAATATCAATATCAATATCAATATCAATATCAATATCAATATCAATATCAATATCAATATCAATATCAATATCAATATCAATATCAATATCAATATCAATATCAATATCAATATCAATATCAATATCAATATCAATATCAATATCAATATCAATATCAATATCAATATCAATATCAATATCAATATCAATATCAATATCAATATCAATATCAATATCAATATCAATATCAATATCAATATCAATATCAATATCAATATCAATATCAATATCAATATCAATATCAATATCAATATCAATATCAATATCAATATCAATATCAATATCAATATCAATATCAATATCAATATCAATATCAATATCAATATCAATATCAATATCAATATCAATATCAATATCAATATCAATATTGATATAATTAATCCACTTCTACGTCAGACATGTGGGATTGAATGCGTTGGGTTAAAGGATACAGAAAAGTGGGATATCAAGCTGATAAGTACAAAAAATATGAACTTTTAACTTCTCTGGCACCTGAATATGTATCAAATTCACGTCCTTCTTTTGAATCAGTCAATAATTTACTAGAAAAGGATTTTTCCTTACAAGAATTAGAAAATATTATGTAAAAAAAAAGATACTTCTCCAGGATATGATGGAATAACTTTTCCTATGATAAATAATATTCCAGAAATAGGAAAAAAATATTTATTACAATTATATAATAGTATTTTGAACTGCGGTTACGTCCCAAGTCAATGGCGAGACATACTTGTCATTCCAATTCCAAAACCAAAGTCTATTACTGCTAATAACAGTGTTACTAAACTTAGACTCATCTCTCTTTTATCGTGTTTATGCAAAACTTTACATACATTATTGGGAAAACGACTTGAGTGGTTTATAGAAAAGAAATCAATTTTATCTCCAAAAAAAGCAGTCATCCTTAGATTGCTTAGCTAGATTAATTAGTTATATCCAAATAGGCTTTTCCAAAAATACGCCTACTTTAGCGTTGTTTTTTAGATATAAAAAATGCCTATAATAATATTTTAATCTCTGAAAGAATTAAAACTCTAGACGACTTAAATGTTGGATCAAAAATTTGTGATTACCTTTGGCAATTTTTAAGTGAAAGACATTTAATAATAAAAAAATTAACAGGAGATGGTATATTACATAGATGGACAAGTAACGGACTAGCCATTTTTAAATAATATAAATGTCAACTACCTGAAAGATCGCAGTTCTCTTGGTCATAGTACATATTGGAACAAAAAAACAAAACCCTTACTTATTAAAACATATAAAAGTTTTTGCGAATAATACATCAAATATATTTTCGCTTGATATATGTTTGGATATTGATATTAAAAATGTTATAGAAATGAACTTACATTGTATAAGAGAACGAGGATGTATGAAAGAGCTAAATTATTTTAGGTTACGATGGGGCTGGTATAACTACGGTTAAAAGCCCCTAAACAAAATAAAGAAAAAAAAAATATCAATATCCATATCAATATCAATATCAATATCAATATCAATATCAATATCAATATCAATATCAATATCAATATCAATATCAATATCAATATCAATATCAATATCAATATCAATATCAATATCAATATCAATATCAATATCAATATCAATATCAATATCAATATCAATATCAATATCAATATCAATATCAATATCAATATCAATATCAATATCAATATCAATATCAATATCAATATCAATATCAATATCAATATCAATATCAATATCAATATCAATATCAATATCAATATCAATATCAATATCAATATCAATATCAATATCAATATCAATATCAATATCAATATCAATATCAATATCAATATCAATATCAATATCAATATCAATATCAATATCAATATCAATATCAATATCAATATCAATATCAATATCAATATCAATATCAATATCAATATCAATATCAATATCAATATCAATATCAATATCAATATCAATATCAATATCAATATCAATATCAATATCAATATCAATATCAATATCAATATCAATATCAATATCAATATCAATATCAATATCAATATCAATATCAATATCAATATCAATATCAATATCAATATCAATATCAATATCAATATCAATATCAATATCAATATCAATATCAATATCAATATCAATATCAATATCAATATCAATATCAATATCAATATCAATATCAATATCAATATCAATATCAATATCAATATCAATATCAATATCAATATCAATATCAATATCAATATCAATATCAATATCAATATCAATATCAATATCAATATCAATATCAATATCAATATCAATATCAATATCAATATCAATATCAATATCAATATCAATATCAATATCAATATCAATATCAATATCAATATCAATATCAATATCAATATCAATATCAATATCAATATCAATATCAATATCAATATCAATATCAATATCAATATCAATATCAATATCAATATCAATATTGATATAATTAATCCACTTCTACGTCAGACATGTGGGATTGAATGCGTTGGGTTAAAGGATACAGAAAAGTGGGATATCAAGCTGATAAGTACAAAAAATATGAACTTTTAACTTCTCTGGCACCTGAATATGTATCAAATTCACGTCCTTCTTTTGAATCAGTCAATAATTTACTAGAAAAGGATTTTTCCTTACAAGAATTAGAAAATATTATGTAAAAAAAAAGATACTTCTCCAGGATATGATGGAATAACTTTTCCTATGATAAATAATATTCCAGAAATAGGAAAAAAATATTTATTACAATTATATAATAGTATTTTGAACTGCGGTTACGTCCCAAGTCAATGGCGAGACATACTTGTCATTCCAATTCCAAAACCAAAGTCTATTACTGCTAATAACAGTGTTACTAAACTTAGACTCATCTCTCTTTTATCGTGTTTATGCAAAACTTTACATACATTATTGGGAAAACGACTTGAGTGGTTTATAGAAAAGAAATCAATTTTATCTCCAAAAAAAGCAGTCATCCTTAGATTGCTTAGCTAGATTAATTAGTTATATCCAAATAGGCTTTTCCAAAAATACGCCTACTTTAGCGTTGTTTTTTAGATATAAAAAATGCCTATAATAATATTTTAATCTCTGAAACAATTAAAACTCTAGACGACTTAAATGTTGGATCAAAAATTTGTGATTACCTTTGGCAATTTTTAAGTGAAAGACATTTAATAATAAAAAAATTAACAGGAGATGGTATATTACATAGATGGACAAGTAACGGACTAGCCATTTTTAAATAATATAAATGTCAACTACCTGAAAGATCCCAGTTCTCTTGGTCATAGTACATATTGGAACAAAAAAACAAAACCCTTACTTATTAAAACATATAAAAGTTGTTGCGAATAATACATCAAATATATTTTCGCTTGATATATGTTTGGATATTGATATTAAAAATGTTATAGAAATGAACTTACATTGTATAAGAGAACGAGGATGTATGAAAGAGCTAAATTATTTTTATTTTAGGTTACGATGGGGCTGGTATAACTACGGTTAAAAGCCCCTAAACAAAATAAAGAAAAAAAAATATCAATATCAATATCAATATCAATATCAATATCAATATCAATATCAATATCAATATCAATATCAATATCAATATCAATATCAATATCAATATCAATATCAATATCAATATCAATATCAATATCAATATCAATATCAATATCAATATCAATATCAATATCAATATCAATATCAATATCAATATCAATATCAATATCAATATCAATATCAATATCAATATCAATATCAATATCAATATCAATATCAATATCAATATCAATATCAATATCAATATCAATATCAATATCAATATCAATATCAATATCAATATCAATATCAATATCAATATCAATATCAATATCAATATCAATATCAATATCAATATCAATATCAATATCAATATCAATATCAATATCAATATCAATATCAATATCAATATCAATATCAATATCAATATCAATATCAATATCAATATCAATATCAATATCAATATCAATATCAATATCAATATCAATATCAATATCAATATCAATATCAATATCAATATCAATATCAATATCAATATCAATATCAATATCAATATCAATATCAATATCAATATCAATATCAATATCAATATCAATATCAATATCAATATCAATATCAATATCAATATCAATATCAATATCAATATCAATATCAATATCAATATCAATATCAATATCAATATCAATATCAATATCAATATCAATATCAATATCAATATCAATATCAATATCAATATCAATATCAATATCAATATCAATATCAATATCAATATCAATATCAATATCAATATCAATATCAATATCAATATCAATATCAATATCAATATCAATATCAATATCAATATTGATATAATTAATCCACTTCTACGTCAGACATGTGGGATTGAATGCGTTGGGTTAAAGGATACAGAAAAGTGGGATATCAAGCTGATAAGTACAAAAAATATGAACTTTTAACTTCTCTGGCACCTGAATATGTATCAAATTCACGTCCTTCTTTTGAATCAGTCAATAATTTACTAGAAAAGGATTTTTCCTTACAAGAATTAGAAAATATTATGTAAAAAAAAAGATACTTCTCCAGGATATGATGGAATAACTTTTCCTATGATAAATAATATTCCAGAAATAGGAAAAAAATATTTATTACAATTATATAATAGTATTTTGAACTGCGGTTACGTCCCAAGTCAATGGCGAGACATACTTGTCATTCCAATTCCAAAACCAAAGTCTATTACTGCTAATAACAGTGTTACTAAACTTAGACTCATCTCTCTTTTATCGTGTTTATGCAAAACTTTACATACATTATTGGGAAAACGACTTGAGTGGTTTATAGAAAAGAAATCAATTTTATCTCCAAAAAAAGCAGTCATCCTTAGATTGCTTAGCTAGATTAATTAGTTATATCCAAATAGGCTTTTCCAAAAATACGCCTACTTTAGCGTTGTTTTTTAGATATAAAAAATGCCTATAATAATATTTTAATCTCTGAAACAATTAAAACTCTAGACGACTTAAATGTTGGATCAAAAATTTGTGATTACCTTTGGCAATTTTTAAGTGAAAGACATTTAATAATAAAAAAATTAACAGGAGATGGTATATTACATAGATGGACAAGTAACGGACTAGCCATTTTTAAATAATATAAATGTCAACTACCTGAAAGATCGCAGTTCTCTTGGTCATAGTACATATTGGAACAAAAAAACAAAACCCTTACTTATTAAAACATATAAAAGTTTTTGCGAATAATACATCAAATATATTTTCGCTTGATATATGTTTGGATATTGATATTAAAAATGTTATAGAAATGAACTTACATTGTATAAGAGAACGAGGATGTATGAAAGAGCTAAATTATTTTAGGTTACGATGGGGCTGGTATAACTACGGTTAAAAGCCCCTAAACAAAATAAAGAAAAAAAAAATATCAATATCAATATCAATATCAATATCAATATCAATATCAATATCAATATCAATATCAATATCAATATCAATATCAATATCAATATCAATATCAATATCAATATCAATATCAATATCAATATCAATATCAATATCAATATCAATATCAATATCAATATCAATATCAATATCAATATCAATATCAATATCAATATCAATATCAATATCAATATCAATATCAATATCAATATCAATATCAATATCAATATCAATATCAATATCAATATCAATATCAATATCAATATCAATATCAATATCAATATCAATATCAATATCAATATCAATATCAATATCAATATCAATATCAATATCAATATCAATATCAATATCAATATCAATATCAATATCAATATCAATATCAATATCAATATCAATATCAATATCAATATCAATATCAATATCAATATCAATATCAATATCAATATCAATATCAATATCAATATCAATATCAATATCAATATCAATATCAATATCAATATCAATATCAATATCAATATCAATATCAATATCAATATCAATATCAATATCAATATCAATATCAATATCAATATCAATATCAATATCAATATCAATATCAATATCAATATCAATATCAATATCAATATCAATATCAATATCAATATCAATATCAATATCAATATCAATATCAATATCAATATCAATATCAATATCAATATCAATATCAATATCAATATCAATATCAATATCAATATCAATATCAATATCAATATCAATATCAATATCAATATCAATATCAATTTCAATATCAATATCAATATCAATATCAATATCAATATCAATATCAATATTAAATATAAAAATTATTAATAAATTAAATCTAAATTATTAATAATTTAAAGAAAGTTCAGGAAAAACCATATAGTACTAGAAAACATTACTCAGTGGTACCTGAAAAGGAAAAAATTATTCAGAAAGAAAAAGACGAAAAACGAAGAAATAATGAGGGTAGAAAGGAAAATCATTTTGATTTCACAGTTTTTTTAAATAAACTAAAAAATATATGTTTGACAAAAGAAAGTTTTGAAAATAAGTTAATATTAAGTTTAAAAGTAATCAGTTGGCAGTGCTTTATTGAGTCTTGTCATTTGTGTAGCGGCTGCTTCCCACGTTCGATTTCTTTATTATAATACATGACTTTCTTTTCCATCCATACATCTAAGTGGGTACAGTGTACTTTTTTTTATTTATCAGTGATGAAATGTATTTATGCACAGAGTATACTGGGGGATATAAGAGGTTTACGTAGGACTCGCCTCTGAGGCTGGTCGCAGAATACCCAATAAAAGCCTATCGCCATCTGGCACATTAGTGGGGCGACGCGGGTTCGAACATTCTACTAGACACACTGTGTCAGGAGAGTCCCACGTAGCCCTCTCATATCCCATATAATTAGGTTTCACACACCCACTAAGTTTGGCGTTTTTTGCTTTTATTGTATTTGCTATTATTTTATATTTACCGAGTTTAGCTAAACTCATATAATTTTATTAAAAAGTATTTAAGTTACTTTTTAGAACATAAAGTTCGGTTACTGAGATATATATACTTTACATAATTTATTATATACACACTAATAAAATCCGTAATATCACAGGTATTTAAACCTTAGAAAAAGATAGTCTACCGTCTCGCCGACAAAGTATATTCGACCAGATCAGTCTATTATTTGTATGTAACTATCGAATTACCACTCAGACAAAATGGGCTGAAGATCTTTAATACTATGGCCTATTATGTTTTATAGTGGAAAAAAAATTCGTGCAAAAAAATTGTCACAGTAATAGTTTTGTACTGGCCAATTTATGTAAATTCAAAAAGAAAATAACAATTATCACAAATCCATAAGGGAAATAATTTTTTGGTATCAAATCAGTAATTTCAGTGATTACCTAACTCCCACCCATTACGGTATCTCCGAACGTGCCTAACCTATTAGCTTGACATTTTATATGTACATATATTTCTTACACACTTTGAACGTCAATGAAGAATGAGTAAACAATTACACGTCTTTAATGATAACAACGTCAATAAAGCCGGGAGCACCAACTAGTTTCATAATATAGACACACGTAAATATATAAAATATCTAATAGAATTTCAATAAATCTATTGCTTTGTTTAGTTTTCTTCTACCCTCTATAAACAATACGATTCATACTATATATGTATAATATGACTAATAACTATAACTTATATATTTATAAGTTGTATTGTAGGAACAGAAATTTCATTTCTCTCTTTTATTTAATTAAACATATCAGTAGTACGTTAAACGTAAAATATTGATATTGATATTGATATTGATATTGATATTGATATTGATATTGATATTGATATTGATATTGATATTGATATTGATATTGATATTGATATTGATATTGATATTGATATTGATATTGATATTGATATTGATATTGATATTGATATTGATATTGATATTGATATTGATATTGATATTGATATTGATATTGATATTGATATTGATATTGATATTGATATTGATATTGATATTGATATTGATATTGATATTGATATTGATATTGATATTGATATTGATATTGATATTGATATTGATATTGATATTGATATTGATATTGATATTGATATTGATATTGATATTGATATTGATATTGATATTGATATTGATATTGATATTGATATTGATATTGATATTGATATTGATATTGATATTGATATTGATATTTTTTTTTTCTTTATTTTGTTTAGGGGCTTTTAACCGTAGTTATACCAGCCCCATCGTAACCTAAAATAATTTAGCTCTTTCATACATCCTCGTTCTCTTATACAATGTAAGTTCATTTCTATAACATTTTTAATATCAATATCCAAACATATATCAAGCGAAAATATATTTGATGTATTATTCGCAACAACTTTTATATGTTTTAATAAGTAAGGGTTTTGTTTTTTTGTTCCAATATGTACTATGACCAAGAGAACTGGGATCTTTCAGGTAGTTGACATTTATATTATTTAAAAATGGCTAGTCCGTTACTTGTCCATCTATGTAATATACCATCTCCTGTTAATTTTTTTATTATTAAATGTCTTTCACTTAAAAATTGCCAAAGGTAATCACAAATTTTTGATCCAACATTTAAGTCGTCTAGAGTTTTAATTGTTTCAGAGATTAAAATATTATTATAGGCATTTTTTATATCTAAAAAACAACGCTAAAGTAGGCGTATTTTTGGAAAAGCCTATTTGGATATAACTAATTAATCTAGCTAAGCAATCTAAGGATGACTGCTTTTTTTGGAGATAAAATTGATTTCTTTTCTATAAACCACTCAAGTCGTTTTCCCAATAATGTATGTAAAGTTTTGCATAAACACGATAAAAGAGAGATGAGTCTAAGTTTAGTAACACTGTTATTAGCAGTAATAGACTTTGGTTTTGGAATTGGAATGACAAGTATGTCTCGCCATTGACTTGGGACGTAACCGCAGTTCAAAATACTATTATATAATTGTAATAAATATTTTTTTCCTATTTCTGGAATATTATTTATCATAGGAAAAGTTATTCCATCATATCCTGGAGAAGTATCTTTTTTTTTACATAATATTTTCTAATTCTTGTAAGGAAAAATCCTTTTCTAGTAAATTATTGACTGATTCAAAAGAAGGACGTGAATTTGATACATATTCAGGTGCCAGAGAAGTTAAAAGTTCATATTTTTTGTACTTATCAGCTTGATATCCCACTTTTCTGTATCCTTTAACCCAACGCATTCAATCCCACATGTCTGACGTAGAAGTGGATTAATTATATCAATATTGATATTGATATTGATATTGATATTGATATTGATATTGATATTGATATTGATATTGATATTGATATTGATATTGATATTGATATTGATATTGATATTGATATTGATATTGATATTGATATTGATATTGATATTGATATTGATATTGATATTGATATTGATATTGATATTGATATTGATATTGATATTGATATTGATATTGATATTGATATTGATATTGATATTGATATTGATATTGATATTGATATTGATATTGATATTGATATTGATATTGATATTGATATTGATATTGATATTGATATTGATATTGATATTGATATTGATATTGATATTGATATTGATATTGATATTGATATTGATATTGATATTGATATTGATATTGATATTGATATTGATATTGATATTGATATTGATATTGATATTGATATTGATATTGATATTGATATTGATATTGATATTGATATTGATATTGATATTGATATTGATATTGATATTGATATTGATATTGATATTGATATTGATATTGATATTGATATTGATATTGATATTGATATTGATATTGATATTGATATTGATATTGATATTGATATTGATATTGATATTGATATTGATATTGATATTGATATTGATATTGATATTGATATTGATATTGATATTGATATTGATATTGATATTGATATTGATATTGATATTGATATTGATATTGATATTGATATTGATATTTTTTTTTTCTTTATTTTGTTTAGGGGCTTTTAACCGTAGTTATACCAGCCCCATCGTAACCTAAAATAATTTAGCTCTTTCATACATCCTCGTTCTCTTATACAATGTAAGTTCATTTCTATAACATTTTTAATATCAATATCCAAACATATATCAAGCGAAAATATATTTGATGTATTATTCGCAAAAACTTTTATATGTTTTAATAAGTAAGGGTTTTGTTTTTTTGTTCCAATATGTACTATGACCAAGAGAACTGCGATCTTTCAGGTAGTTGACATTTATATTATTTAAAAATGGCTAGTCCGTTACTTGTCCATCTATGTAATATACCATCTCCTGTTAATTTTTTTATTATTAAATGTCTTTCACTTAAAAATTGCCAAAGGTAATCACAAATTTTTGATCCAACATTTAAGTCGTCTAGAGTTTTAATTGTTTCAGAGATTAAAATATTATTATAGGCATTTTTTATATCTAAAAAACAACGCTAAAGTAGGCGTATTTTTGGAAAAGCCTATTTGGATATAACTAATTAATCTAGCTAAGCAATCTAAGGATGACTGCTTTTTTTGGAGATAAAATTGATTTCTTTTCTATAAACCACTCAAGTCGTTTTCCCAATAATGTATGTAAAGTTTTGCATAAACACGATAAAAGAGAGATGAGTCTAAGTTTAGTAACACTGTTATTAGCAGTAATAGACTTTGGTTTTGCAATTGGAATGACAAGTATGTCTCGCCATTGACTTGGGACGTAACCGCAGTTCAAAATACTATTATATAATTGTAATAAATATTTTTTTCCTATTTCTGGAATATTATTTATCATAGGAAAAGTTATTCCATCATATCCTGGAGAAGTATCTTTTTTTTTACATAATATTTTCTAATTCTTGTAAGGAAAAATCCTTTTCTAGTAAATTATTGACTGATTCAAAAGAAGGACGTGAATTTGATACATATTCAGGTGCCAGAGAAGTTAAAAGTTCATATTTTTTGTACTTATCAGCTTGATATCCCACTTTTCTGTATCCTTTAACCCAACGCATTCAATCCCACATGTCTGACGTAGAAGTGGATTAATTATATCAATATTGATATTGATATTGATATTGATATTGATATTGATATTGATATTGATATTGATATTGATATTGATATTGATATTGATATTGATATTGATATTGATATTGATATTGATATTGATATTGATATTGATATTGATATTGATATTGATATTGATATTGATATTGATATTGATATTGATATTGATATTGATATTGATATTGATATTGATATTGATATTGATATTGATATTGATATTGATATTGATATTGATATTGATATTGATATTGATATTGATATTGATATTGATATTGATATTGATATTGATATTGATATTGATATTGATATTGATATTGATATTGATATTGATATTGATATTGATATTGATATTGATATTGATATTGATATTGATATTGATATTGATATTGATATTGATATTGATATTGATATTGATATTGATATTGATATTGATATTGATATTGATATTGATATTGATATTGATATTGATATTGATATTGATATTGATATTGATATTGATATTGATATTGATATTGATATTGATATTGATATTGATATTGATATTGATATTGATATTGATATTGATATTGATATTGATATTGATATTGATATTGATATTGATATTGATATTGATATTGATATTGATATTGATATTGATATTGATATTGATATTGATATTGATATTGATATTGATATTGATATTGATATTGATATTGATATTGATATTGATATTGATATTGATATTGATATTGATATTGATATTGATATTGATATTGATATTGATATTGATATTGATATTGATATTGATATTGATATTGATATTGATATTGATATTGATATTGATATTGATATTGATATTGATATTGATATTGATATTGATATTGATATTGATATTGATATTGATATTGATATTGATATTGATATTGATATTGATATTGATATTGATATTGATATTGATATTGATATTGATATTGATATTGATATTGATATTGATATTGATATTGATATTGATATTGATATTGATATTGATATTTTTTTTTTCTTTATTTTGTTTAGGGGCTTTTAACCGTAGTTATACCAGCCCCATCGTAACCTAAAATAATTTAGCTCTTTCATACATCCTCGTTCTCTTATACAATGTAAGTTCATTTCTATAACATTTTTAATATCAATATCCAAACATATATCAAGCGAAAATATATTTGATGTATTATTCGCAAAAACTTTTATATGCTTTAATAAGTAAGGGTTTTGTTTTTTTGTTCCAATATGTACTATGACCAAGAGAACTGCGATCTTTCAGGTAGTTGACATTTATATTATTTAAAAATGGCTAGTCCGTTACTTGTCCATCTATGTAATATACCATCTCCTGTTAATTTTTTTATTATTAAATGTCTTTCACTTAAAAATTGCCAAAGGTAATCACAAATTTTTGATCCAACATTTAAGTCGTCTAGAGTTTTAATTGTTTCAGAGATTAAAATATTATTATAGGCATTTTTTATATCTAAAAAACAACGCTAAAGTAGGCGTATTTTTGGAAAAGCCTATTTGGATATAACTAATTAATCTAGCTAAGCAATCTAAGGATGACTGCTTTTTTTGGAGATAAAATTGATTTCTTTTCTATAAACCACTCAAGTCGTTTTCCCAATAATGTATGTAAAGTTTTGCATAAACACGATAAAAGAGAGATGAGTCTAAGTTTAGTAACACTGTTATTAGCAGTAATAGACTTTGGGTTTGGAATTGGAATGACAAGTATGTCTCGCCATTGACTTGGGACGTAACCGCAGTTCAAAATACTATTATATAATTGTAATAAATATTTTTTTCCTATTTCTGGAATATTATTTATCATAGGAAAAGTTATTCCATCATATCCTGGAGAAGTATCTTTTTTTTTACATAATATTTTCTAATTCTTGTAAGGAAAAATCCTTTTCTAGTAAATTATTGACTGATTCAAAAGAAGGACGTGAATTTGATACATATTCAGGTGCCAGAGAAGTTAAAAGTTCATATTTTTTGTACTTATCAGCTTGATATCCCACTTTTCTGTATCCTTTCACCCAACGCATTCAATCCCACATGTCTGACGTAGAAGTGGATTAATTATATCAATATTGATATTGATATTGATATTGATATTGATATTGATATTGATATTGATATTGATATTGATATTGATATTGATATTGATATTGATATTGATATTGATATTGATATTGATATTGATATTGATATTGATATTGATATTGATATTGATATTGATATTGATATTGATATTGATATTGATATTGATATTGATATTGATATTGATATTGATATTGATATTGATATTGATATTGATATTGATATTGATATTGATATTGATATTGATATTGATATTGATATTGATATTGATATTGATATTGATATTGATATTGATATTGATATTGATATTGATATTGATATTGATATTGATATTGATATTGATATTGATATTGATATTGATATTGATATTGATATTGATATTGATATTGATATTGATATTGATATTGATATTGATATTGATATTGATATTGATATTGATATTGATATTGATATTGATATTGATATTGATATTGATATTGATATTGATATTGATATTGATATTGATATTGATATTGATATTGATATTGATATTGATATTGATATTGATATTGATATTGATATTGATATTGATATTGATATTGATATTGATATTGATATTGATATTGATATTGATATTGATATTGATATTGATATTGATATTGATATTGATATTGATATTGATATTGATATTGATATTGATATTGATATTGATATTGATATTGATATTGATATTTTTTTTTTCTTTATTTTGTTTAGGGGCTTTTAACCGTAGTTATACCAGCCCCATCGTAACCTAAAATAATTTAGCTCTTTCATACATCCTCGTTCTCTTATACAATGTAAGTTCATTTCTATAACATTTTTAATATCAATATCCAAACATATATCAAGCGAAAATATATTTGATGTATTATTCGCAAAAACTTTTATATGTTTTAATAAGTAAGGGTTTTGTTTTTTTGTTCCAATATGTACTATGACCAAGAGAACTGCGATCTTTCAGGTAGTTGACATTTATATTATTTAAAAATGGCTAGTCCGTTACTTGTCCATCTATGTAATATACCATCTCCTGTTAATTTTTTTATTATTAAATGTCTTTCACTTAAAAATTGCCAAAGGTAATCACAAATTTTTGATCCAACATTTAAGTCGTCTAGAGTTTTAATTGTTTCAGAGATTAAAATATTATTATAGGCATTTTTTATATCTAAAAAACAACGCTAAAGTAGGCGTATTTTTGGAAAAGCCTATTTGGATATAACTAATTAATCTAGCTAAGCAATCTAAGGATGACTGCTTTTTTTGGAGATAAAATTGATTTCTTTTCTATAAACCACTCAAGTCGTTTTCCCAATAATGTATGTAAAGTTTTGCATAAACACGATAAAAGAGAGATGAGTCTAAGTTTAGTAACACTGTTATTAGCAGTAATAGACTTTGGTTTTGGAATTGGAATGACAAGTATGTCTCGCCATTGACTTGGGACGTAACCGCAGTTCAAAATACTATTATATAATTGTAATAAATATTTTTTTCCTATTTCTGGAATATTATTTATCATAGGAAAAGTTATTCCATCATATCCTGGAGAAGTATCTTTTTTTTTACATAATATTTTCTAATTCTTGTAAGGAAAAATCCTTTTCTAGTAAATTATTGACTGATTCAAAAGAAGGACGTGAATTTGATACATAGTCAGGTGCCAGAGAAGTTAAAAGTTCATATTTTTTGTACTTATCAGCTTGATATCCCACTTTTCTGTATCCTTTCACCCAACGCATTCAATCCCACATGTCTGACGTAGAAGTGGATTCACTAAGTTCGCTACAAAATTTATTCCAACTAAATAATTAAATTAATTTTAAATTAATTGCTTAATTTTGCTTGCTTTATGAGAATTCTAGCTTCATTAACTTTTTCTTCCAGCTTTATAAGGTTATTAGGTGTGGGGTTGCGACGAAATTTTTTTAATGCTAATCTACGCCTAGCCTAATCTAGCCTCAGATAATGCTGCACGCCAATACGATTTAGGTTTAAAATTTGTTTCAGGACTATTACATAATTTTATTAAGGGAATCGATTGATCAACTGCGCTATTAATTAAACTAATAAATTGATCATACCTTTTTTGAATACTAATACCATTATTTTCTATAGTCGGTAAATGATTAAGAGATTGCAACAAACATGTACGATATTTATACCAATCAGCTTTCTTAAAATTCCGTCTAAATTAATACCAATCAGCTTTCTTAAAATTCCGTCTAAATTAAATAATGTTGTTACCGAAACTAGGACATTTTATTGACATGATAATAATGAGGTGATCGCTACCTAAATGTTCATTGCTTATTCTCCAGTCAAAGTTTATTGCTATATCTGTCGATGCAAATGAAACATCAGGAGATGTTTGTTGGAGCACATTATTAACTAGTTTGATTCTTGTAGGGCAACCCGTATTTAAAGTAGTAAAGCCATTATCTAGCGCAGCATCAAACAACTGTAAGCCTCTAGTATTTGTTGTGTAGGACCAATTTGAGTGGTGAGCGTTGAAGTCACCAGCTATTAGAGATTTTACTGGAAACTGAGTAAATATTGCACTCCAGTCCATTAATTGTGTATGAATAGAAGAGGAACAATAAAGAGATATGATATATTCTATTTTTTTAAGATTATTTACTTTTATTGCCATTATTTCTATACCCGGGTTTAAATAGTTAATATTATATATTTGACTACTAATAGATTTATGTACCAAGATTGCAACCCCCCCCATAAGATTCTATCCTATCCTTTCTATAGATATTATATCCAGTAACCTTTATTAGTATTAGAATCCAACCAAGTTTCACTTATTACAGCTATATGAATTTTTTCCTGAATTAAAAGCTCACCAAAACATCCTAACTTAGATTTAAGGCTTTGAGAATTCCACTGCAATAGCTTGCTCCTTTACAGCCGCCATCATTTACAAAAAGAACAAAATACTTACTGTAATATTTCTCCATCGTTGATAACTTTTAATACTAAAATCTTAAGTTCATCAATGATTACTTTTAAACTTAATATTAACTTATTTTCAAAACTTTCTTTTGTCAAAAATATATTTTTTAATTTATTTAAAAAAACTGTGAAATCAAAATGATTTTCCTTTCTACCCTCATTATTTCTTCGTTTTTCGTCTTTTTCTTTCTGAATAATTTTTTCCTTTTCAGGTACCACTGAGTAAAGTTTTCTAGTACTTTTTCTTTTACTGCTTTTTCCTGAACTTTCTTTAAATTATTAATAATTTTTAATTTAAAATATCAATATCAATATCAATATCAATATCAATATCAATATCAATATCAATATCAATATCAATATCAATATCAATATCAATATCAATATCAATATCAATATCAATATCAATATCAATATCAATATCAATATCAATATCAATATCAATATCAATATCAATATCAATATCAATATCAATATCAATATCAATATCAATATCAATATCAATATCAATATCAATATCAATATCAATATCAATATCAATATCAATATCAATATCAATATCAATATCAATATCAATATCAATATCAATATCAATATCAATATCAATATCAATATCAATATCAATATCAATATCAATATCAATATCAATATCAATATCAATATCAATATCAATATCAATATCAATATCAATATCAATATCAATATCAATATCAATATCAATATCAATATCAATATCAATATCAATATCAATATCAATATCAATATCAATATCAATATCAATATCAATATCAATATCAATATCAATATCAATATCAATATCAATATCAATATCAATATCAATATCAATATCAATATCAATATCAATAGCAATATCAATATCAATATCAATATCAATATCAATATCAATATCAATATCAATATCAATATCAATATCAATATCAATATCAATATCAATATCAATATCAATATCAATATCAATATCAATATCAATATCAATATCAATATCAATATCAATATCAATATCAATATCAATATCAATATCAATATCAATATCAATATCAATATCAATATCAATATCAATATCAATATCAATATCAATATCAATATCAATATCAATATCAATATCAATATCAATATTGATATAATTAATCCACTTCTACGTCAGACATGTGGGATTGAATGCGTTGGGTTAAAGGATACAGAAAAGTGGGATATCAAGCTGATAAGTACAAAAAATATGAACTTTTAACTTCTCTGGCACCTGAATATGTATCAAATTCACGTCCTTCTTTTGAATCAGTCAATAATTTACTAGAAAAGGATTTTTCCTTACAAGAATTAGAAAATATTATGTAAAAAAAAAGATACTTCTCCAGGATATGATGGAATAACTTTTCCTATGATAAATAATATTCCAGAAATAGGAAAAAAATATTTATTACAATTATATAATAGTATTTTGAACTGCGGTTACGTCCCAAGTCAATGGCGAGACATACTTGTCATTCCAATTCCAAAACCAAAGTCTATTACTGCTAATAACAGTGTTACTAAACTTAGACTCATCTCTCTTTTATCGTGTTTATGCAAAACTTTACATACATTATTGGGAAAACGACTTGAGTGGTTTATAGAAAAGAAATCAATTATATCTCCAAAAAAAGCAGTCATCCTTAGATTGCTTAGCTAGATTAATTAGTTATATCCAAATAGGCTTTTCCAAAAATACGCCTACTTTAGCGTTGTTTTTTAGATATAAAAAATGCCTATAATAATATTTTAATCTCTGAAACAATTAAAACTCTAGACGACTTAAATGTTGGATCAAAAATTTGTGATTACCTTTGGCAATTTTTAAGTGAAAGACATTTAATAATAAAAAAATTAACAGGAGATGGTATATTACATAGATGGACAAGTAACGGACTAGCCATTTTTAAATAATATAAATGTCAACTACCTGAAAGATCGCAGTTCTCTTGGTCATAGTACATATTGGAACAAAAAAACAAAACCCTTACTTATTAAAACATATAAAAGTTTTTGCGAATAATACATCAAATATATTTTCGCTTGATATATGTTTGGATATTGATATTAAAAATGTTATAGAAATGAACTTACATTGTATAAGAGAACGAGGATGTATGAAAGAGCTAAATTATTTTAGGTTACGATGGGGCTGGTATAACTACGGTTAAAAGCCCCTAAACAAAATAAAGAAAAAAAAAATATCAATATCAATATCAATATCAATATCAATATCAATATCAATATCAATATCAATATCAATATCAATATCAATATCAATATCAATATCAATATCAATATCAATATCAATATCAATATCAATATCAATATCAATATCAATATCAATATCAATATCAATATCAATATCAATATCAATATCAATATCAATATCAATATCAATATCAATATCAATATCAATATCAATATCAATATCAATATCAATATCAATATCAATATCAATATCAATATCAATATCAATATCAATATCTATATCAATATCAATATCAATATCAATATCAATATCAATATCAATATCAATATCAATATCAATATCAATATCAATATCAATGTCAATGTCAATATCAATATCAATATCAATATCAATATCAATATCAATATCAATATCAATATCAATATCAATATCAATATCAATATCAATATCAATATCAATATCAATATCAATATCAATATCAATATCAATATCAATATCAATATCAATATCAATATCAATATCAATATCAATATCAATATCAATATCAATATCAATATCAATATCAATATCAATATCAATATCAATATCAATATCAATATCAATATCAATATCAATATCAATATTGATATAATTAATCCACTTCTACGTCAGACATGTGGGATTGAATGCGTTGGGTTAAAGGATACAGAAAAGTGGGATATCAAGCTGATAAGTACAAAAAATATGAACTTTTAACTTCTCTGGCACCTGAATATGTATCAAATTCACGTCCTTCTTTTGAATCAGTCAATAATTTACTAGAAAAGGATTTTTCCTTACAAGAATTAGAAAATATTATGTAAAAAAAAAGATACTTCTCCAGGATATGATGGAATAACTTTTCCTATGATAAATAATATTCCAGAAATAGGAAAAAAATATTTATTACAATTATATAATAGTATTTTGAACTGCGGTTACGTCCCAAGTCAATGGCGAGACATACTTGTCATTCCAATTCCAAAACCAAAGTCTATTACTGCTAATAACAGTGTTACTAAACTTAGACTCATCTCTCTTTTATCGTGTTTATGCAAAACTTTACATACATTATTGGGAAAACGACTTGAGTGGTTTATAGAAAAGAAATCAATTTTATCTCCAAAAAAAGCAGTCATCCTTAGATTGCTTAGCTAGATTAATTAGTTATATCCAAATAGGCTTTTCCAAAAATACGCCTACTTTAGCGTTGTTTTTTAGATATAAAAAATGCCTATAATAATATTTTAATCTCTGAAACAATTAAAACTCTAGACGACTTAAATGTTGGATCAAAAATTTGTGATTACCTTTGGCAATTTTTAAGTGAAAGACATTTAATAATAAAAAAATTAACAGGAGATGGTATATTACATAGATGGACAAGTAACGGACTAGCCATTTTTAAATAATATAAATGTCAACTACCTGAAAGATCGCAGTTCTCTTGGTCATAGTACATATTGGAACAAAAAAACAAAACCCTTACTTATTAAAACATATAAAAGTTTTTGCGAATAATACATCAAATATATTTTCGCTTGATATATGTTTGGATATTGATATTAAAAATGTTATAGAAATGAACTTACATTGTATAAGAGAACGAGGATGTATGAAAGAGCTAAATTATTTTAGGTTACGATGGGGCTGGTATAACTACGGTTAAAAGCCCCTAAACAAAATAAAGAAAAAAAAAATATCAATATCCATATCAATATCAATATCAATATCAATATCAATATCAATATCAATATCAATATCAATATCAATATCAATATCAATATCAATATCAATATCAATATCAATATCAATATCAATATCAATATCAATATCAATATCAATATCAATATCAATATCAATATCAATATCAATATCAATATCAATATCAATATCAATATCAATATCAATATCAATATCAATATCAATATCAATATCAATATCAATATCAATATCAATATCAATATCAATATCAATATCAATATCAATATCAATATCAATATCAATATCAATATCAATATCAATATCAATATCAATATCAATATCAATATCAATATCAATATCAATATCAATATCAATATCAATATCAATATCAATATCAATATCAATATCAATATCAATATCAATATCAATATCAATATCAATATCAATATCAATATCAATATCAATATCAATATCAATATCAATATCAATATCAATATCAATATCAATATCAATATCAATATCAATATCAATATCAATATCAATATCAATATCAATATCAATATCAATATCAATATCAATATCAATATCAATATCAATATCAATATCAATATCAATATCAATATCAATATCAATATCAATATCAATATCAATATCAATATCAATATCAATATCAATATCAATATCAATATCAATATCAATATCAATATCAATATCAATATCAATATCAATATCAATATCAATATCAATATCAATATCAATATCAATATCAATATCAATATCAATATCAATATCAATATCAATATCAATATCAATATCAATATCAATATCAATATCAATATCAATATCAATATCAATATCAATATCAATATCAATATCAATATCAATATCAATATCAATATCAATATCAATATCAATATCAATATCAATATCAATATCAATATCAATATCAATATCAATATCAATATCAATATCAATATCAATATCAATATCAATATCAATATCAATATCAATATCAATATCAATATCAATATCAATATCAATATCAATATTGATATAATTAATCCACTTCTACGTCAGACATGTGGGATTGAATGCGTTGGGTTAAAGGATACAGAAAAGTGGGATATCAAGCTGATAAGTACAAAAAATATGAACTTTTAACTTCTCTGGCACCTGAATATGTATCAAATTCACGTCCTTCTTTTGAATCAGTCAATAATTTACTAGAAAAGGATTTTTCCTTACAAGAATTAGAAAATATTATGTAAAAAAAAAGATACTTCTCCAGGATATGATGGAATAACTTTTCCTATGATAAATAATATTCCAGAAATAGGAAAAAAATATTTATTACAATTATATAATAGTATTTTGAACTGCGGTTACGTCCCAAGTCAATGGCGAGACATACTTGTCATTCCAATTCCAAAACCAAAGTCTATTACTGCTAATAACAGTGTTACTAAACTTAGACTCATCTCTCTTTTATCGTGTTTATGCAAAACTTTACATACATTATTGGGAAAACGACTTGAGTGGTTTATAGAAAAGAAATCAATTTTATCTCCAAAAAAAGCAGTCATCCTTAGATTGCTTAGCTAGATTAATTAGTTATATCCAAATAGGCTTTTCCAAAAATACGCCTACTTTAGCGTTGTTTTTTAGATATAAAAAATGCCTATAATAATATTTTAATCTCTGAAACAATTAAAACTCTAGACGACTTAAATGTTGGATCAAAAATTTGTGATTACCTTTGGCAATTTTTAAGTGAAAGACATTTAATAATAAAAAAATTAACAGGAGATGGTATATTACATAGATGGACAAGTAACGGACTAGCCATTTTTAAATAATATAAATGTCAACTACCTGAAAGATCCCAGTTCTCTTGGTCATAGTACATATTGGAACAAAAAAACAAAACCCTTACTTATTAAAACATATAAAAGTTGTTGCGAATAATACATCAAATATATTTTCGCTTGATATATGTTTGGATATTGATATTAAAAATGTTATAGAAATGAACTTACATTGTATAAGAGAACGAGGATGTATGAAAGAGCTAAATTATTTTAGGTTACGATGGGGCTGGTATAACTACGGTTAAAAGCCCCTAAACAAAATAAAGAAAAAAAAATATCAATATCAATATCAATATCAATATCAATATCAATATCAATATCAATATCAATATCAATATCAATATCAATATCAATATCAATATCAATATCAATATCAATATCAATATCAATATCAATATCAATATCAATATCAATATCAATATCAATATCAATATCAATATCAATATCAATATCAATATCAATATCAATATCAATATCAATATCAATATCAATATCAATATCAATATCAATATCAATATCAATATCAATATCAATATCAATATCAATATCAATATCAATATCAATATCAATATCAATATCAATATCAATATCAATATCAATATCAATATCAATATCAATATCAATATCAATATCAATATCAATATCAATATCAATATCAATATCAATATCAATATCAATATCAATATCAATATCAATATCAATATCAATATCAATATCAATATCAATATCAATATCAATATCAATATCAATATCAATATCAATATCAATATCAATATCAATATCAATATCAATATCAATATCAATATCAATATCAATATCAATATCAATATCAATATCAATATCAATATCAATATCAATATCAATATCAATATCAATATCAATATCAATATCAATATCAATATCAATATCAATATCAATATTGATATAATTAATCCACTTCTACGTCAGACATGTGGGATTGAATGCGTTGGGTGAAAGGATACAGAAAAGTGGGATATCAAGCTGATAAGTACAAAAAATATGAACTTTTAACTTCTCTGGCACCTGAATATGTATCAAATTCACGTCCTTCTTTTGAATCAGTCAATAATTTACTAGAAAAGGATTTTTCCTTACAAGAATTAGAAAATATTATGTAAAAAAAAAGATACTTCTCCAGGATATGATGGAATAACTTTTCCTATGATAAATAATATTCCAGAAATAGGAAAAAAATATTTATTACAATTATATAATAGTATTTTGAACTGCGGTTACGTCCCAAGTCAATGGCGAGACATACTTGTCATTCCAATTCCAAAACCAAAGTCTATTACTGCTAATAACAGTGTTACTAAACTTAGACTCATCTCTCTTTTTAGACTCATCTCTCTTTTATCGTGTTTATGCAAAACTTTACATACATTATTGGGAAAACGACTTGAGTGGTTTATAGAAAAGAAATCAATTTTATCTCCAAAAAAAGCAGTCATCCTTAGATTGCTTAGCTAGATTAATTAGTTATATCCAAATAGGCTTTTCCAAAAATACGCCTACTTTAGCGTTGTTTTTTAGATATAAAAAATGCCTATAATAATATTTTAATCTCTGAAACAATTAAAACTCTAGACGACTTAAATGTTGGATCAAAAATTTGTGATTACCTTTGGCAATTTTTAAGTGAAAGACATTTAATAATAAAAAAATTAACAGGAGATGGTATATTACATAGATGGACAAGTAACGGACTAGCCATTTTTAAATAATATAAATGTCAACTACCTGAAAGATCCCAGTTCTCTTGGTCATAGTACATATTGGAACAAAAAAACAAAACCCTTACTTATTAAAACATATAAAAGTTGTTGCGAATAATACATCAAATATATTTTCGCTTGATATATGTTTGGATATTGATATTAAAAATGTTATAGAAATGAACTTACATTGTATAAGAGAACGAGGATGTATGAAAGAGCTAAATTATTTTAGGTTACGATGGGGCTGGTATAACTACGGTTAAAAGCCCCTAAACAAAATAAAGAAAAAAAAATATCAATATCAATATCAATATCAATATCAATATCAATATCAATATCAATATCAATATCAATATCAATATCAATATCAATATCAATATCAATATCAATATCAATATCAATATCAATATCAATATCAATATCAATATCAATATCAATATCAATATCAATATCAATATCAATATCAATATCAATATCAATATCAATATCAATATCAATATCAATATCAATATCAATATCAATATCAATATCAATATCAATATCAATATCAATATCAATATCAATATCAATATCAATATCAATATCAATATCAATATCAATATCAATATCAATATCAATATCAATATCAATATCAATATCAATATCAATATCAATATCAATATCAATATCAATATCAATATCAATATCAATATCAATATCAATATCAATATCAATATCAATATCAATATCAATATCAATATCAATATCAATATCAATATCAATATCAATATCAATATCAATATCAATATCAATATCAATATCAATATCAATATCAATATCAATATCAATATCAATATCAATATCAATATCAATATCAATATCAATATCAATATCAATATCAATATCAATATCAATATCAATATCAATATCAATATCAATATCAATATCAATATCAATATCAATATCAATATCAATATCAATATCAATATCAATATCAATATCAATATCAATATCAATATCAATATCAATATCAATATCAATATCAATATCAATATCAATATCAATATCAATATCAATATCAATATCAATATCAATATCAATATCAATATCAATATCAATATCAATATCAATATCAATATCAATATCAATATCAATATCAATATCAATATCAATATCAATATCAATATCAATATCAATATCAATATCAATATCAATATCAATATCAATATCAATATCAATATCAATATCAATATCAATATCAATATCAATATCAATATCAATATTGATATAATTAATCCACTTCTACGTCAGACATGTGGGATTGAATGCGTTGGGTTAAAGGATACAGAAAAGTGGGATATCAAGCTGATAAGTACAAAAAATATGAACTTTTAACTTCTCTGGCACCTGAATATGTATCAAATTCACGTCCTTCTTTTGAATCAGTCAATAATTTACTAGAAAAGGATTTTTCCTTACAAGAATTAGAAAATATTATGTAAAAAAAAAGATACTTCTCCAGGATATGATGGAATAACTTTTCCTATGATAAATAATATTCCAGAAATAGGAAAAAAATATTTATTACAATTATATAATAGTATTTTGAACTGCGGTTACGTCCCAAGTCAATGGCGAGACATACTTGTCATTCCAATTCCAAAACCAAAGTCTATTACTGCTAATAACAGTGTTACTAAACTTAGACTCATCTCTCTTTTATCGTGTTTATGCAAAACTTTACATACATTATTGGGAAAACGACTTGAGTGGTTTATAGAAAAGAAATCAATTTTATCTCCAAAAAAAGCAGTCATCCTTAGATTGCTTAGCTAGATTAATTAGTTATATCCAAATAGGCTTTTCCAAAAATACGCCTACTTTAGCGTTGTTTTTTAGATATAAAAAATGCCTATAATAATATTTTAATCTCTGAAACAATTAAAACTCTAGACGACTTAAATGTTGGATCAAAAATTTGTGATTACCTTTGGCAATTTTTAAGTGAAAGACATTTAATAATAAAAAAATTAACAGGAGATGGTATATTACATAGATGGACAAGTAACGGACTAGCCATTTTTAAATAATATAAATGTCAACTACCTGAAAGATCGCAGTTCTCTTGGTCATAGTACATATTGGAACAAAAAAACAAAACCCTTACTTATTAAAACATATAAAAGTTTTTGCGAATAATACATCAAATATATTTTCGCTTGATATATGTTTGGATATTGATATTAAAAATGTTATAGAAATGAACTTACATTGTATAAGAGAACGAGGATGTATGAAAGAGCTAAATTATTTTAGGTTACGATGGGGCTGGTATAACTACGGTTAAAAGCCCCTAAACAAAATAAAGAAAAAAAAAATATCAATATCAATATCAATATCAATATCAATATCAATATCAATATCAATATCAATATCAATATCAATATCAATATCAATATCAATATCAATATCAATATCAATATCAATATCAATATCAATATCAATATCAATATCAATATCAATATCAATATCAATATCAATATCAATATCAATATCAATATCAATATCAATATCAATATCAATATCAATATCAATATCAATATCAATATCAATATCAATATCAATATCAATATCAATATCAATATCAATATCAATATCAATATCAATATCAATATCAATATCAATATCAATATCAATATCAATATCAATATCAATATCAATATCAATATCAATATCAATATCAATATCAATATCAATATCAATATCAATATCAATATCAATATCAATATCAATATCAATATCAATATCAATATCAATATCAATATCAATATCAATATCAATATCAATATCAATATCAATATCAATATCAATATCAATATCAATATCAATATCAATATCAATATCAATATCAATATCAATATCAATATCAATATCAATATCAATATCAATATCAATATCAATATCAATATCAATATCAATATCAATATCAATATCAATATCAATATCAATATCAATATCAATATCAATATCAATATCAATATCAATATCAATATCAATATCAATATCAATATCAATATCAATATCAATATCAATATCAATATCAATATCAATATCAATATCAATATCAATATCAATATCAATATCAATATCAATATCAATTTCAATATCAATATCAATATCAATATCAATATCAATATCAATATCAATATTAAATATAAAAATTATTAATAAATTAAATCTAAATTATTAATAATTTAAAGAAAGTTCAGGAAAAACCATATAGTACTAGAAAACATTACTCAGTGGTACCTGAAAAGGAAAAAATTATTCAGAAAGAAAAAGACGAAAAACGAAGAAATAATGAGGGTAGAAAGGAAAATCATTTTGATTTCACAGTTTTTTTAAATAAACTAAAAAATATATGTTTGACAAAAGAAAGTTTTGAAAATAAGTTAATATTAAGTTTAAAAGTAATCAGTTGGCAGTGCTTTATTGAGTCTTGTCATTTGTGTAGCGGCTGCTTCCCACGTTCGATTTCTTTATTATAATACATGACTTTCTTTTCCATCCATACATCTAAGTGGGTACAGTGTACTTTTTTTTATTTATCAGTGATGAAATGTATTTATGCACAGAGTATACTGGGGGATATAAGAGGTTTACGTAGGACTCGCCTCTGAGGCTGGTCGCAGAATACCCAATAAAAGCCTATCGCCATCTGGCACATTAGTGGGGCGACGCGGGTTCGAACATTCTACTAGACACACTGTGTCAGGAGAGTCCCACGTAGCCCTCTCATATCCCATATAATTAGGTTTCACACACCCACTAAGTTTGGCGTTTTTTGCTTTTATTGTATTTGCTATTATTTTATATTTACCGAGTTTAGCTAAACTCATATAATTTTATTAAAAAGTATTTAAGTTACTTTTTAGAACATAAAGTTCGGTTACTGAGATATATATACTTTATATAATTTATTATATACACACTAATAAAATCCGTAATATCACAGGTATTTAAACCTTAGAAAAAGATAGTCTACCGTCTCGCCGACAAAGTATATTCGACCAGATCAGTCTATTATTTGTATGTAACTATCGAATTACCACTCAGACAAAATGGGCTGAAGATCTTTAATACTATGGCCTATTATGTTTTATAGTGGAAAAAAAATTCGTGCAAAAAAATTGTCACAGTAATAGTTTTGTACTGGCCAATTTATGTAAATTCAAAAAGAAAATAACAATTATCACAAATCCATAAGGGAAATAATTTTTTGGTATCAAATCAGTAATTTCAGTGATTACCTAACTCCCACCCATTACGGTATCTCCGAACGTGCCTAACCTATTAGCTTGACATTTTATATGTACATATATTTCTTACACACTTTGAACGTCAATGAAGAATGAGTAAACAATTACACGTCTTTAATGATAACAACGTCAATAAAGCCGGGAGCACCAACTAGTTTCATAATATAGACACACGTAAATATATAAAATATCTAATAGAATTTCAATAAATCTATTGCTTTGTTTAGTTTTCTTCTACCCTCTATAAACAATACGATTCATACTATATATGTATAATATGACTAATAACTATAACTTATATATTTATAAGTTGTATTGTAGGAACAGAAATTTCATTTCTCTCTTTTATTTAATTAAACATATCAGTAGTACGTTAAACGTAAAATATTGATATTGATATTGATATTGATATTGATATTGATATTGATATTGATATTGATATTGATATTGATATTGATATTGATATTGATATTGATATTGATATTGATATTGATATTGATATTGATATTGATATTGATATTGATATTGATATTGATATTGATATTGATATTGATATTGATATTGATATTGATATTGATATTGATATTGATATTGATATTGATATTGATATTGATATTGATATTGATATTGATATTGATATTGATATTGATATTGATATTGATATTGATATTGATATTGATATTGATATTGATATTGATATTGATATTGATATTGATATTGATATTGATATTGATATTGATATTGATATTGATATTGATATTGATATTGATATTGATATTGATATTGATATTGATATTGATATTGATATTGATATTGATATTGATATTGATATTGATATTGATATTGATATTGATATTGATATTGATATTGATATTGATATTGATATTGATATTGATATTGATATTGATATTGATATTGATATTGATATTGATATTGATATTGATATTGATATTGATATTGATATTGATATTGATATTGATATTGATATTGATATTGATATTGATATTGATATTGATATTGATATTGATATTGATATTGATATTGATATTGATATTGATATTGATATTGATATTGATATTGATATTGATATTTTTTTTTTCTTTATTTTGTTTAGGGGCTTTTAACCGTAGTTATACCAGCCCCATCGTAACCTAAAATAATTTAGCTCTTTCATACATCCTCGTTCTCTTATACAATGTAAGTTCATTTCTATAACATTTTTAATATCAATATCCAAACATATATCAAGCGAAAATATATTTGATGTATTATTCGCAACAACTTTTATATGTTTTAATAAGTAAGGGTTTTGTTTTTTTGTTCCAATATGTACTATGACCAAGAGAACTGGGATCTTTCAGGTAGTTGACATTTATATTATTTAAAAATGGCTAGTCCGTTACTTGTCCATCTATGTAATATACCATCTCCTGTTAATTTTTTTATTATTAAATGTCTTTCACTTAAAAATTGCCAAAGGTAATCACAAATTTTTGATCCAACATTTAAGTCGTCTAGAGTTTTAATTGTTTCAGAGATTAAAATATTATTATAGGCATTTTTTATATCTAAAAAACAACGCTAAAGTAGGCGTATTTTTGGAAAAGCCTATTTGGATATAACTAATTAATCTAGCTAAGCAATCTAAGGATGACTGCTTTTTTTGGAGATAAAATTGATTTCTTTTCTATAAACCACTCAAGTCGTTTTCCCAATAATGTATGTAAAGTTTTGCATAAACACGATAAAAGAGAGATGAGTCTAAGTTTAGTAACACTGTTATTAGCAGTAATAGACTTTGGTTTTGGAATTGGAATGACAAGTATGTCTCGCCATTGACTTGGGACGTAACCGCAGTTCAAAATACTATTATATAATTGTAATAAATATTTTTTTCCTATTTCTGGAATATTATTTATCATAGGAAAAGTTATTCCATCATATCCTGGAGAAGTATCTTTTTTTTTACATAATATTTTCTAATTCTTGTAAGGAAAAATCCTTTTCTAGTAAATTATTGACTGATTCAAAAGAAGGACGTGAATTTGATACATATTCAGGTGCCAGAGAAGTTAAAAGTTCATATTTTTTGTACTTATCAGCTTGATATCCCACTTTTCTGTATCCTTTAACCCAACGCATTCAATCCCACATGTCTGACGTAGAAGTGGATTAATTATATCAATATTGATATTGATATTGATATTGATATTGATATTGATATTGATATTGATATTGATATTGATATTGATATTGATATTGATATTGATATTGATATTGATATTGATATTGATATTGATATTGATATTGATATTGATATTGATATTGATATTGATATTGATATTGATATTGATATTGATATTGATATTGATATTGATATTGATATTGATATTGATATTGATATTGATATTGATATTGATATTGATATTGATATTGATATTGATATTGATATTGATATTGATATTGATATTGATATTGATATTGATATTGATATTGATATTGATATTGATATTGATATTGATATTGATATTGATATTGATATTGATATTGATATTGATATTGATATTGATATTGATATTGATATTGATATTGATATTGATATTGATATTGATATTGATATTGATATTGATATTGATATTGATATTGATATTGATATTGATATTGATATTGATATTGATATTGATATTGATATTGATATTGATATTGATATTGATATTGATATTGATATTGATATTGATATTGATATTGATATTGATATTGATATTGATATTGATATTGATATTGATATTGATATTGATATTTTTTTTTTCTTTATTTTGTTTAGGGGCTTTTAACCGTAGTTATACCAGCCCCATCGTAACCTAAAATAATTTAGCTCTTTCATACATCCTCGTTCTCTTATACAATGTAAGTTCATTTCTATAACATTTTTAATATCAATATCCAAACATATATCAAGCGAAAATATATTTGATGTATTATTCGCAAAAACTTTTATATGTTTTAATAAGTAAGGGTTTTGTTTTTTTGTTCCAATATGTACTATGACCAAGAGAACTGCGATCTTTCAGGTAGTTGACATTTATATTATTTAAAAATGGCTAGTCCGTTACTTGTCCATCTATGTAATATACCATCTCCTGTTAATTTTTTTATTATTAAATGTCTTTCACTTAAAAATTGCCAAAGGTAATCACAAATTTTTGATCCAACATTTAAGTCGTCTAGAGTTTTAATTGTTTCAGAGATTAAAATATTATTATAGGCATTTTTTATATCTAAAAAACAACGCTAAAGTAGGCGTATTTTTGGAAAAGCCTATTTGGATATAACTAATTAATCTAGCTAAGCAATCTAAGGATGACTGCTTTTTTTGGAGATAAAATTGATTTCTTTTCTATAAACCACTCAAGTCGTTTTCCCAATAATGTATGTAAAGTTTTGCATAAACACGATAAAAGAGAGATGAGTCTAAGTTTAGTAACACTGTTATTAGCAGTAATAGACTTTGGTTTTGGAATTGGAATGACAAGTATGTCTCGCCATTGACTTGGGACGTAACCGCAGTTCAAAATACTATTATATAATTGTAATAAATATTTTTTTCCTATTTCTGGAATATTATTTATCATAGGAAAAGTTATTCCATCATATCCTGGAGAAGTATCTTTTTTTTTACATAATATTTTCTAATTCTTGTAAGGAAAAATCCTTTTCTAGTAAATTATTGACTGATTCAAAAGAAGGACGTGAATTTGATACATATTCAGGTGCCAGAGAAGTTAAAAGTTCATATTTTTTGTACTTATCAGCTTGATATCCCACTTTTCTGTATCCTTTAACCCAACGCATTCAATCCCACATGTCTGACGTAGAAGTGGATTAATTATATCAATATTGATATTGATATTGATATTGATATTGATATTGATATTGATATTGATATTGATATTGATATTGATATTGATATTGATATTGATATTGATATTGATATTGATATTGATATTGATATTGATATTGATATTGATATTGATATTGATATTGATATTGATATTGATATTGATATTGATATTGATATTGATATTGATATTGATATTGATATTGATATTGATATTGATATTGATATTGATATTGATATTGATATTGATATTGATATTGATATTGATATTGATATTGATATTGATATTGATATTGATATTGATATTGATATTGATATTGATATTGATATTGATATTGATATTGATATTGATATTGATATTGATATTGATATTGATATTGATATTGATATTGATATTGATATTGATATTGATATTGATATTGATATTGATATTGATATTGATATTGATATTGATATTGATATTGATATTGATATTGATATTGATATTGATATTGATATTGATATTGATATTGATATTGATATTGATATTGATATTGATATTGATATTGATATTGATATTGATATTGATATTGATATTGATATTGATATTGATATTGATATTGATATTGATATTGATATTGATATTGATATTGATATTGATATTGATATTGATATTGATATTGATATTGATATTGATATTGATATTGATATTGATATTGATATTGATATTGATATTGATATTGATATTGATATTGATATTGATATTGATATTGATATTGATATTGATATTGATATTGATATTGATATTTTTTTTTTCTTTATTTTGTTTAGGGGCTTTTAACCGTAGTTATACCAGCCCCATCGTAACCTAAAATAATTTAGCTCTTTCATACATCCTCGTTCTCTTATACAATGTAAGTTCATTTCTATAACATTTTTAATATCAATATCCAAACATATATCAAGCGAAAATATATTTGATGTATTATTCGCAAAAACTTTTATATGCTTTAATAAGTAAGGGTTTTGTTTTTTTGTTCCAATATGTACTATGACCAAGAGAACTGCGATCTTTCAGGTAGTTGACATTTATATTATTTAAAAATGGCTAGTCCGTTACTTGTCCATCTATGTAATATACCATCTCCTGTTAATTTTTTTATTATTAAATGTCTTTCACTTAAAAATTGCCAAAGGTAATCACAAATTTTTGATCCAACATTTAAGTCGTCTAGAGTTTTAATTGTTTCAGAGATTAAAATATTATTATAGGCATTTTTTATATCTAAAAAACAACGCTAAAGTAGGCGTATTTTTGGAAAAGCCTATTTGGATATAACTAATTAATCTAGCTAAGCAATCTAAGGATGACTGCTTTTTTTGGAGATAAAATTGATTTCTTTTCTATAAACCACTCAAGTCGTTTTCCCAATAATGTATGTAAAGTTTTGCATAAACACGATAAAAGAGAGATGAGTCTAAGTTTAGTAACACTGTTATTAGCAGTAATAGACTTTGGGTTTGGAATTGGAATGACAAGTATGTCTCGCCATTGACTTGGGACGTAACCGCAGTTCAAAATACTATTATATAATTGTAATAAATATTTTTTTCCTATTTCTGGAATATTATTTATCATAGGAAAAGTTATTCCATCATATCCTGGAGAAGTATCTTTTTTTTTACATAATATTTTCTAATTCTTGTAAGGAAAAATCCTTTTCTAGTAAATTATTGACTGATTCAAAAGAAGGACGTGAATTTGATACATATTCAGGTGCCAGAGAAGTTAAAAGTTCATATTTTTTGTACTTATCAGCTTGATATCCCACTTTTCTGTATCCTTTCACCCAACGCATTCAATCCCACATGTCTGACGTAGAAGTGGATTAATTATATCAATATTGATATTGATATTGATATTGATATTGATATTGATATTGATATTGATATTGATATTGATATTGATATTGATATTGATATTGATATTGATATTGATATTGATATTGATATTGATATTGATATTGATATTGATATTGATATTGATATTGATATTGATATTGATATTGATATTGATATTGATATTGATATTGATATTGATATTGATATTGATATTGATATTGATATTGATATTGATATTGATATTGATATTGATATTGATATTGATATTGATATTGATATTGATATTGATATTGATATTGATATTGATATTGATATTGATATTGATATTGATATTGATATTGATATTGATATTGATATTGATATTGATATTGATATTGATATTGATATTGATATTGATATTGATATTGATATTGATATTGATATTGATATTGATATTGATATTGATATTGATATTGATATTGATATTGATATTGATATTGATATTGATATTGATATTGATATTGATATTGATATTGATATTGATATTGATATTGATATTGATATTGATATTGATATTGATATTGATATTGATATTGATATTGATATTGATATTGATATTGATATTGATATTGATATTGATATTGATATTGATATTGATATTGATATTGATATTGATATTGATATTGATATTGATATTGATATTGATATTGATATTGATATTGATATTGATATTGATATTGATATTGATATTGATATTGATATTGATATTGATATTGATATTGATATTGATATTGATATTGATATTGATATTGATATTGATATTGATATTTTTTTTTTCTTTATTTTGTTTAGGGGCTTTTAACCGTAGTTATACCAGCCCCATCGTAACCTAAAATAATTTAGCTCTTTCATACATCCTCGTTCTCTTATACAATGTAAGTTCATTTCTATAACATTTTTAATATCAATATCCAAACATATATCAAGCGAAAATATATTTGATGTATTATTCGCAAAAACTTTTATATGTTTTAATAAGTAAGGGTTTTGTTTTTTTGTTCCAATATGTACTATGACCAAGAGAACTGCGATCTTTCAGGTAGTTGACATTTATATTATTTAAAAATGGCTAGTCCGTTACTTGTCCATCTATGTAATATACCATCTCCTGTTAATTTTTTTATTATTAAATGTCTTTCACTTAAAAATTGCCAAAGGTAATCACAAATTTTTGATCCAACATTTAAGTCGTCTAGAGTTTTAATTGTTTCAGAGATTAAAATATTATTATAGGCATTTTTTATATCTAAAAAACAACGCTAAAGTAGGCGTATTTTTGGAAAAGCCTATTTGGATATAACTAATTAATCTAGCTAAGCAATCTAAGGATGACTGCTTTTTTTGGAGATAAAATTGATTTCTTTTCTATAAACCACTCAAGTCGTTTTCCCAATAATGTATGTAAAGTTTTGCATAAACACGATAAAAGAGAGATGAGTCTAAGTTTAGTAACACTGTTATTAGCAGTAATAGACTTTGGTTTTGGAATTGGAATGACAAGTATGTCTCGCCATTGACTTGGGACGTAACCGCAGTTCAAAATACTATTATATAATTGTAATAAATATTTTTTTCCTATTTCTGGAATATTATTTATCATAGGAAAAGTTATTCCATCATATCCTGGAGAAGTATCTTTTTTTTTACATAATATTTTCTAATTCTTGTAAGGAAAAATCCTTTTCTAGTAAATTATTGACTGATTCAAAAGAAGGACGTGAATTTGATACATAGTCAGGTGCCAGAGAAGTTAAAAGTTCATATTTTTTGTACTTATCAGCTTGATATCCCACTTTTCTGTATCCTTTCACCCAACGCATTCAATCCCACATGTCTGACGTAGAAGTGGATTCACTAAGTTCGCTACAAAATTTATTCCAACTAAATAATTAAATTAATTTTAAATTAATTGCTTAATTTTGCTTGCTTTATGAGAATTCTAGCTTCATTAACTTTTTCTTCCAGCTTTATAAGGTTATTAGGTGTGGGGTTGCGACGAAATTTTTTTAATGCTAATCTACGCCTAGCCTAATCTAGCCTCAGATAATGCTGCACGCCAATACGATTTAGGTTTAAAATTTGTTTCAGGACTATTACATAATTTTATTAAGGGAATCGATTGATCAACTGCGCTATTAATTAAACTAATAAATTGATCATACCTTTTTTGAATACTAATACCATTATTTTCTATAGTCGGTAAATGATTAAGAGATTGCAACAAACATGTACGATATTTATACCAATCAGCTTTCTTAAAATTCCGTCTAAATTAAATAATGTTGTTACCGAAACTAGGACATTTTATTGACATGATAATAATGAGGTGATCGCTACCTAAATGTTCATTGCTTATTCTCCAGTCAAAGTTTATTGCTATATCTGTCGATGCAAATGAAACATCAGGAGATGTTTGTTGGAGCACATTATTAACTAGTTTGATTCTTGTAGGGCAACCCGTATTTAAAGTAGTAAAGCCATTATCTAGCGCAGCATCAAACAACTGTAAGCCTCTAGTATTTGTTGTGTAGGACCAATTTGAGTGGTGAGCGTTGAAGTCACCAGCTATTAGAGATTTTACTGGAAACTGAGTAAATATTGCACTCCAGTCCATTAATTGTGTATGAATAGAAGAGGAACAATAAAGAGATATGATATATTCTATTTTTTTAAGATTATTTACTTTTATTGCCATTATTTCTATACCCGGGTTTAAATAGTTAATATTATATATTTGACTACTAATAGATTTATGTACCAAGATTGCAACCCCCCCCATAAGATTCTATCCTATCCTTTCTATAGATATTATATCCAGTAACCTTTATTAGTATTAGAATCCAACCAAGTTTCACTTATTACAGCTATATGAATTTTTTCCTGAATTAAAAGCTCACCAAAACATCCTAACTTAGATTTAAGGCTTTGAGAATTCCACTGCAATAGCTTGCTCCTTTACAGCCGCCATCATTTACAAAAAGAACAAAATACTTACTGTAATATTTCTCCATCGTTGATAACTTTTAATACTAAAATCTTAAGTTCATCAATGATTACTTTTAAACTTAATATTAACTTATTTTCAAAACTTTCTTTTGTCAAAAATATATTTTTTAATTTATTTAAAAAAACTGTGAAATCAAAATGATTTTCCTTTCTACCCTCATTATTTCTTCGTTTTTCGTCTTTTTCTTTCTGAATAATTTTTTCCTTTTCAGGTACCACTGAGTAAAGTTTTCTAGTACTTTTTCTTTTACTGCTTTTTCCTGAACTTTCTTTAAATTATTAATAATTTTTAATTTAAAATATCAATATCAATATCAATATCAATATCAATATCAATATCAATATCAATATCAATATCAATATCAATATCAATATCAATATCAATATCAATATCAATATCAATATCAATATCAATATCAATATCAATATCAATATCAATATCAATATCAATATCAATATCAATATCAATATCAATATCAATATCAATATCAATATCAATATCAATATCAATATCAATATCAATATCAATATCAATATCAATATCAATATCAATATCAATATCAATATCAATATCAATATCAATATCAATATCAATATCAATATCAATATCAATATCAATATCAATATCAATATCAATATCAATATCAATATCAATATCAATATCAATATCAATATCAATATCAATATCAATATCAATATCAATATCAATATCAATATCAATATCAATATCAATATCAATATCAATATCAATATCAATATCAATATCAATATCAATATCAATATCAATATCAATATCAATATCAATATCAATATCAATATCAATATCAATATCAATATCAATATCAATATCAATATCAATATCAATATCAATATCAATATCAATATCAATATCAATATCAATATCAATATCAATATCAATATCAATATCAATATCAATATCAATATCAATATCAATATCAATATCAATATCAATATCAATATCAATATCAATATCAATATCAATATCAATATCAATATCAATATCAATATCAATATCAATATCAATATCAATATCAATATCAATATCAATATCAATATCAATATCAATATCAATATCAATATCAATATCAATATCAATATCAATATCAATATCAATATCAATATCAATATCAATATTGATATAATTAATCCACTTCTACGTCAGACATGTGGGATTGAATGCGTTGGGTTAAAGGATACAGAAAAGTGGGATATCAAGCTGATAAGTACAAAAAATATGAACTTTTAACTTCTCTGGCACCTGAATATGTATCAAATTCACGTCCTTCTTTTGAATCAGTCAATAATTTACTAGAAAAGGATTTTTCCTTACAAGAATTAGAAAATATTATGTAAAAAAAAAGATACTTCTCCAGGATATGATGGAATAACTTTTCCTATGATAAATAATATTCCAGAAATAGGAAAAAAATATTTATTACAATTATATAATAGTATTTTGAACTGCGGTTACGTCCCAAGTCAATGGCGAGACATACTTGTCATTCCAATTCCAAAACCAAAGTCTATTACTGCTAATAACAGTGTTACTAAACTTAGACTCATCTCTCTTTTATCGTGTTTATGCAAAACTTTACATACATTATTGGGAAAACGACTTGAGTGGTTTATAGAAAAGAAATCAATTATATCTCCAAAAAAAGCAGTCATCCTTAGATTGCTTAGCTAGATTAATTAGTTATATCCAAATAGGCTTTTCCAAAAATACGCCTACTTTAGCGTTGTTTTTTAGATATAAAAAATGCCTATAATAATATTTTAATCTCTGAAACAATTAAAACTCTAGACGACTTAAATGTTGGATCAAAAATTTGTGATTACCTTTGGCAATTTTTAAGTGAAAGACATTTAATAATAAAAAAATTAACAGGAGATGGTATATTACATAGATGGACAAGTAACGGACTAGCCATTTTTAAATAATATAAATGTCAACTACCTGAAAGATCGCAGTTCTCTTGGTCATAGTACATATTGGAACAAAAAAACAAAACCCTTACTTATTAAAACATATAAAAGTTTTTGCGAATAATACATCAAATATATTTTCGCTTGATATATGTTTGGATATTGATATTAAAAATGTTATAGAAATGAACTTACATTGTATAAGAGAACGAGGATGTATGAAAGAGCTAAATTATTTTAGGTTACGATGGGGCTGGTATAACTACGGTTAAAAGCCCCTAAACAAAATAAAGAAAAAGAAAAAAAAAATATCAATATCAATATCAATATCAATATCAATATCAATATCAATATCAATATCAATATCAATATCAATATCAATATCAATATCAATATCAATATCAATATCAATATCAATATCAATATCAATATCAATATCAATATCAATATCAATATCAATATCAATATCAATATCAATATCAATATCAATATCAATATCAATATCAATATCAATATCAATATCAATATCAATATCAATATCAATATCAATATCAATATCAATATCAATATCAATATCAATATCAATATCAATATCAATATCAATATCAATATCAATATCAATATCAATATCAATATCAATATCAATATCAATATCAATATCAATATCAATATCAATATCAATATCAATATCAATATCAATATCAATATCAATATCAATATCAATATCAATATCAATATCAATATCAATATCAATATCAATATCAATATCAATATCAATATCAATATCAATATCAATATCAATATCAATATCAATATCAATATCAATATCAATATCAATATCAATATTGATATAATTAATCCACTTCTACGTCAGACATGTGGGATTGAATGCGTTGGGTTAAAGGATACAGAAAAGTGGGATATCAAGCTGATAAGTACAAAAAATATGAACTTTTAACTTCTCTGGCACCTGAATATGTATCAAATTCACGTCCTTCTTTTGAATCAGTCAATAATTTACTAGAAAAGGATTTTTCCTTACAAGAATTAGAAAATATTATGTAAAAAAAAAGATACTTCTCCAGGATATGATGGAATAACTTTTCCTATGATAAATAATATTCCAGAAATAGGAAAAAAATATTTATTACAATTATATAATAGTATTTTGAACTGCGGTTACGTCCCAAGTCAATGGCGAGACATACTTGTCATTCCAATTCCAAAACCAAAGTCTATTACTGCTAATAACAGTGTTACTAAACTTAGACTCATCTCTCTTTTATCGTGTTTATGCAAAACTTTACATACATTATTGGGAAAACGACTTGAGTGGTTTATAGAAAAGAAATCAATTTTATCTCCAAAAAAAGCAGTCATCCTTAGATTGCTTAGCTAGATTAATTAGTTATATCCAAATAGGCTTTTCCAAAAATACGCCTACTTTAGCGTTGTTTTTTAGATATAAAAAATGCCTATAATAATATTTTAATCTCTGAAACAATTAAAACTCTAGACGACTTAAATGTTGGATCAAAAATTTGTGATTACCTTTGGCAATTTTTAAGTGAAAGACATTTAATAATAAAAAAATTAACAGGAGATGGTATATTACATAGATGGACAAGTAACGGACTAGCCATTTTTAAATAATATAAATGTCAACTACCTGAAAAATCGCAGTTCTCTTGGTCATAGTACATATTGGAACAAAAAAACAAAACCCTTACTTATTAAAACATATAAAAGTTTTTGCGAATAATATATCAAATATATTTTCGCTTGATATATGTTTGGATATTGATATTAAAAATGTTATAGAAATGAACTTACATTGTATAAGAGAACGAGGATGTATGAAAGAGCTAAATTATTTTAGGTTACGATGGGGCTGGTATAACTACGGTTAAAAGCCCCTAAACAAAATAAAGAAAAAAAAAATATCAATATCAATATCAATATCAATATCAATATCAATATCAATATCAATATCAATATCAATATCAATATCAATATCAATATCAATATCAATATCAATATCAATATCAATATCAATATCAATATCAATATCAATATCAATATCAATATCAATATCAATATCAATATCAATATCAATATCAATATCAATATCAATATCAATATCAATATCAATATCAATATCAATATCAATATCAATATCAATATCAATATCAATATCAATATCAATATCAATATCAATATCAATATCAATATCAATATCAATATCAATATCAATATCAATATCAATATCAATATCAATATCAATATCAATATCAATATCAATATCAATATCAATATCAATATCAATATCAATATCAATATCAATATCAATATCAATATCAATATCAATATCAATATCAATATCAATATCAATATCAATATCAATATCAATATCAATATCAATATCAATATCAATATCAATATCAATATCAATATCAATATCAATATCAATATCAATATCAATATCAATATCAATATCAATATCAATATCAATATCAATATCAATATCAATATCAATATCAATATCAATATCAATATCAATATCAATATCAATATCAATATCAATATCAATATCAATATCAATATCAATATCAATATCAATATCAATATCAATATTGATATAATTAATCCACTTCTACGTCAGACATGTGGGATTGAATGCGTTGTGTTAAAGGATACAGAAAAGTGGGATATCAAGCTGATAAGTACAAAAAATATGAACTTTTAACTTCTCTGGCACCTGAATATGTATCAAATTCACGTCCTTCTTTTGAATCAGTCAATAATTTACTAGAAAAGGATTTTTCCTTACAAGAATTAGAAAATATTATGTAAAAAAAAAGATACTTCTCCAGGATATGATGGAATAACTTTTCCTATGATAAATAATATTCCAGAAATAGGAAAAAAATATTTATTACAATTATATAATAGTATTTTGAACTGCGGTTACGTCCCAAGTCAATGGCGAGACATACTTGTCATTCCAATTCCAAAACCAAAGTCTATTACTGCTAATAACAGTGTTACTAAACTTAGACTCATCTCTCTTTTATCGTGTTTATGCAAAACTTTACATACATTATTGGGAAAACGACTTGAGTGGTTTATAGAAAAGAAATCAATTATATCTCCAAAAAAAGCAGTCATCCTTAGATTGCTTAGCTAGATTAATTAGTTATATCCAAATAGGCTTTTCCAAAAATACGCCTACTTTAGCGTTGTTTTTTAGATATAAAAAATGCCTATAATAATATTTTAATCTCTGAAACAATTAAAACTCTAGACGACTTAAATGTTGGATCAAAAATTTGTGATTACCTTTGGCAATTTTTAAGTGAAAGACATTTAATAATAAAAAAATTAACAGGAGATGGTATATTACATAGATGGACAAGTAACGGACTAGCCATTTTTAAATAATATAAATGTCAACTACCTGAAAGATCGCAGTTCTCTTGGTCATAGTACATATTGGAACAAAAAAACAAAACCCTTACTTATTAAAACATATAAAAGTTTTTGCGAATAATACATCAAATATATTTTCGCTTGATATATGTTTGGATATTGATATTAAAAATGTTATAGAAATGAACTTACATTGTATAAGAGAACGAGGATGTATGAAAGAGCTAAATTATTTTAGGTTACGATGGGGCTGGTATAACTACGGTTAAAAGCCCCTAAACAAAGTAAAGAAAAAAAAAATATCAATATCAATATCAATATCAATATCAATATCAATATCAATATCAATATCAATATCAATATCAATATCAATATCAATATCAATATCAATATCAATATCAATATCAATATCAATATCAATATCAATATCAATATCAATATCAATATCAATATCAATATCAATATCAATATCAATATCAATATCAATATCAATATCAATATCAATATCAATATCAATATCAATATCAATATCAATATCAATATCAATATCAATATCAATATCAATATCAATATCAATATCAATATCAATATCAATATCAATATCAATATCAATATCAATATCAATATCAATATCAATATCAATATCAATATCAATATCAATATCAATATCAATATCAATATCAATATCAATATCAATATCAATATCAATATCAATATCAATATCAATATCAATATCAATATCAATATCAATATCAATATCAATATCAATATCAATATCAATATCAATATCAATATCAATATCAATATCAATATCAATATCAATATCAATATCAATATCAATATCAATATCAATATCAATATCAATATCAATATCAATATCAATATCAATATCAATATCAATATCAATATCAATATCAATATCAATATCAATATCAATATTGATATAATTAATCCACTTCTACGTCAGACATGTGGGATTGAATGCGTTGGGTTAAAGGATACAGAAAAGTGGGATATCAAGCTGATAAGTACAAAAAATATGAACTTTTAACTTCTCTGGCACCTGAATATGTATCAAATTCACGTCCTTCTTTTGAATCAGTCAATAATTTACTAGAAAAGGATTTTTCCTTACAAGAATTAGAAAATATTATGTAAAAAAAAAGATACTTCTCCAGGATATGATGGAATAACTTTTCCTATGATAAATAATATTCCAGAAATAGGAAAAAAATATTTATTACAATTATATAATAGTATTTTGAACTGCGGTTACGTCCCAAGTCAATGGCGAGACATACTTGTCATTCCAATTCCAAAACCAAAGTCTATTACTGCTAATAACAGTGTTACTAAACTTAGACTCATCTCTCTTTTATCGTGTTTATGCAAAACTTTACATACATTATTGGGAAAACGACTTGAGTGGTTTATAGAAAAGAAATCAATTTTATCTCCAAAAAAAGCAGTCATCCTTAGATTGCTTAGCTAGATTAATTAGTTATATCCAAATAGGCTTTTCCAAAAATACGCCTACTTTAGCGTTGTTTTTTAGATATAAAAAATGCCTATAATAATATTTTAATCTCTGAAACAATTAAAACTCTAGACGACTTAAATGTTGGATCAAAAATTTGTGATTACCTTTGGCAATTTTTAAGTGAAAGACATTTAATAATAAAAAAATTAACAGGAGATGGTATATTACATAGATGGACAAGTAACGGACTAGCCATTTTTAAATAATATAAATGTCAACTACCTGAAAGATCGCAGTTCTCTTGGTCATAGTACATATTGGAACAAAAAAACAAAACCCTTACTTATTAAAACATATAAAAGTTTTTGCGAATAATACATCAAATATATTTTCGCTTGATATATGTTTGGATATTGATATTAAAAATGTTATAGAAATGAACTTACATTGTATAAGAGAACGAGGATGTATGAAAGAGCTAAATTATTTTAGGTTACGATGGGGCTGGTATAACTACGGTTAAAAGCCCCTAAACAAAATAAAGAAAAAAAAAATATCAATATCAATATCAATATCAATATCAATATCAATATCAATATCAATATCAATATCAATATCAATATCAATATCAATATCAATATCAATATCAATATCAATATCAATATCAATATCAATATCAATATCAATATCAATATCAATATCAATATCAATATCAATATCAATATCAATATCAATATCAATATCAATATCAATATCAATATCAATATCAATATCAATATCAATATCAATATCAATATCAATATCAATATCAATATCAATATCAATATCAATATCAATATCAATATCAATATCAATATCAATATCAATATCAATATCAATATCAATATCAATATCAATATCAATATCAATATCAATATCAATATCAATATCAATATCAATATCAATATCAATATCAATATCAATATCAATATCAATATCAATATCAATATCAATATCAATATCAATATCAATATCAATATCAATATCAATATCAATATCAATATCAATATCAATATCAATATCAATATCAATATCAATATCAATATCAATATCAATATCAATATCAATATCAATATCAATATCAATATCAATATCAATATCAATATCAATATCAATATCAATATCAATATCAATATCAATATCAATATCAATATCAATATCAATATCAATATCAATATCAATATCAATATCAATATCAATATCAATATCAATATCAATATCAATATCAATATCAATATCAATATCAATATCAATATCAATATCAATATCAATATCAATATCAATATCAATATCAATATCAATATCAATATCAATATTAATATCAATATCAATATCAATATCAATATCAATATCAATATCAATTTCAATATCAATATCAATATCAATATCAATATCAATATCAATATCAATATTAAATATAAAAATTATTAATAAATTAAATCTAAATTATTAATAATTTAAAGAAAGTTCAGGAAAAACCATATAGTACTAGAAAACATTACTCAGTGGTACCTGAAAAGGAAAAAATTATTCAGAAAGAAAAAGACGAAAAACGAAGAAATAATGAGGGTAGAAAGGAAAATCATTTTGATTTCACAGTTTTTTTAAATAAACTAAAAAATATATGTTTGACAAAAGAAAGTTTTGAAAATAAGTTAATATTAAGTTTAAAAGTAATCAGTTGGCAGTGCTTTATTGAGTCTTGTCATTTGTGTAGCGGCTGCTTCCCACGTTCGATTTCTTTATTATAATACATGACTTTCTTTTCCATCCATACATCTAAGTGGGTACAGTGTACTTTTTTTTATTTATCAGTGATGAAATGTATTTATGCACAGAGTATACTGGGGGATATAAGAGGTTTACGTAGGACTCGCCTCTGAGGCTGGTCGCAGAATACCCAATAAAAGCCTATCGCCATCTGGCACATTAGTGGGGCGACGCGGGTTCGAACATTCTACTAGACACACTGTGTCAGGAGAGTCCCACGTAGCCCTCTCATATCCCATATAATTAGGTTTCACACACCCACTAAGTTTGGCGTTTTTTGCTTTTATTGTATTTGCTATTATTTTATATTTACCGAGTTTAGCTAAACTCATATAATTTTATTAAAAAGTATTTAAGTTACTTTTTAGAACATAAAGTTCGGTTACTGAGATATATATACTTTACATAATTTATTATATACACACTAATAAAATCCGTAATATCACAGGTATTTAAACCTTAGAAAAAGATAGTCTACCGTCTCGCCGACAAAGTATATTCGACCAGATCAGTCTATTATTTGTATGTAACTATCGAATTACCACTCAGACAAAATGGGCTGAAGATCTTTAATACTATGGCCTATTATGTTTTATAGTGGAAAAAAAATTCGTGCAAAAAATTGTCACAGTAATAGTTTTGTACTGGCCAATTTATGTAAATTCAAAAAGAAAATAACAATTATCACAAATCCATAAGGGAAATAATTTTTTGGTATCAAATCAGTAATTTCAGTGATTACCTAACTCCCACCCATTACGGTATCTCCGAACGTGCCTAACCTATTAGCTTGACATTTTATATGTACATATATTTCTTACACACTTTGAACGTCAATGAAGAATGAGTAAACAATTACACGTCTTTAATGATAACAACGTCAATAAAGCCGGGAGCACCAACTAGTTTCATAATATAGACACACGTAAATATATAAAATATCTAATAGAATTTCAATAAATCTATTGCTTTGTTTAGTTTTCTTCTACCCTCTATAAACAATACGATTCATACTATATATGTATAATATGACTAATAACTATAACTTATATATTTATAAGTTGTATTGTAGGAACAGAAATTTCATTTCTCTCTTTTATTTAATTAAACATATCAGTAGTACGTTAAACGTAAAATATTGATATTGATATTGATATTGATATTGATATTGATATTGATATTGATATTGATATTGATATTGATATTGATATTGATATTGATATTGATATTGATATTGATATTGATATTGATATTGATATTGATATTGATATTGATATTGATATTGATATTGATATTGATATTGATATTGATATTGATATTGATATTGATATTGATATTGATATTGATATTGATATTGATATTGATATTGATATTGATATTGATATTGATATTGATATTGATATTGATATTGATATTGATATTGATATTGATATTGATATTGATATTGATATTGATATTGATATTGATATTGATATTGATATTGATATTGATATTGATATTGATATTGATATTGATATTGATATTGATATTGATATTGATATTGATATTGATATTGATATTGATATTGATATTGATATTGATATTGATATTGATATTGATATTGATATTGATATTGATATTGATATTGATATTGATATTGATATTGATATTGATATTGATATTGATATTGATATTGATATTGATATTGATATTGATATTGATATTGATATTGATATTGATATTGATATTGATATTGATATTGATATTGATATTGATATTGATATTGATATTGATATTTTTTTTTTCTTTATTTTGTTTAGGGGCTTTTAACCGTAGTTATACCAGCCCCATCGTAACCTAAAATAATTTAGCTCTTTCATACATCCTCGTTCTCTTATACAATGTAAGTTCATTTCTATAACATTTTTAATATCAATATCCAAACATATATCAAGCGAAAATATATTTGATGTATTATTCGCAAAAACTTTTATATGTTTTAATAAGTAAGGGTTTTGTTTTTTTGTTCCAATATGTACTATGACCAAGAGAACTGGGATCTTTCAGGTAGTTGACATTTATATTATTTAAAAATGGCTAGTCCGTTACTTGTCCATCTATGTAATATACCATCTCCTGTTAATTTTTTTATTATTAAATGTCTTTCACTTAAAAATTGCCAAAGGTAATCACAAATTTTTGATCCAACATTTAAGTCGTCTAGAGTTTTAATTGTTTCAGAGATTAAAATATTATTATAGGCATTTTTTATATCTAAAAAACAACGCTAAAGTAGGCGTATTTTTGGAAAAGCCTATTTGGATATAACTAATTAATCTAGCTAAGCAATCTAAGGATGACTGCTTTTTTTGGAGATAAAATTGATTTCTTTTCTATAAACCACTCAAGTCGTTTTCCCAATAATGTATGTAAAGTTTTGCATAAACACGATAAAAGAGAGATGAGTCTAAGTTTAGTAACACTGTTATTAGCAGTAATAGACTTTGGTTTTGGAATTGGAATGACAAGTATGTCTCGCCATTGACTTGGGACGTAACCGCAGTTCAAAATACTATTATATAATTGTAATAAATATTTTTTTCCTATTTCTGGAATATTATTTATCATAGGAAAAGTTATTCCATCATATCCTGGAGAAGTATCTTTTTTTTTACATAATATTTTCTAATTCTTGTAAGGAAAAATCCTTTTCTAGTAAATTATTGACTGATTCAAAAGAAGGACGTGAATTTGATACATATTCAGGTGCCAGAGAAGTTAAAAGTTCATATTTTTTGTACTTATCAGCTTGATATCCCACTTTTCTGTATCCTTTAACCCAACGCATTCAATCCCACATGTCTGACGTAGAAGTGGATTAATTATATCAATATTGATATTGATATTGATATTGATATTGATATTGATATTGATATTGATATTGATATTGATATTGATATTGATATTGATATTGATATTGATATTGATATTGATATTGATATTGATATTGATATTGATATTGATATTGATATTGATATTGATATTGATATTGATATTGATATTGATATTGATATTGATATTGATATTGATATTGATATTGATATTGATATTGATATTGATATTGATATTGATATTGATATTGATATTGATATTGATATTGATATTGATATTGATATTGATATTGATATTGATATTGATATTGATATTGATATTGATATTGATATTGATATTGATATTGATATTGATATTGATATTGATATTGATATTGATATTGATATTGATATTGATATTGATATTGATATTGATATTGATATTGATATTGATATTGATATTGATATTGATATTGATATTGATATTGATATTGATATTGATATTGATATTGATATTGATATTGATATTGATATTGATATTGATATTGATATTGATATTGATATTGATATTGATATTGATATTGATATTGATATTGATATTGATATTGATATTGATATTGATATTGATATTGATATTGATATTGATATTGATATTGATATTGATATTGATATTGATATTGATATTGATATTGATATTGATATTGATATTGATATTGATATTGATATTGATATTGATATTGATATTGATATTGATATTGATATTGATATTGATATTGATATTGATATTGATATTGATATTGATATTGATATTGATATTGATATTGATATTGATATTGATATTGATATTGATATTGATATTGATATTGATATTTTTTTTTTCTTTATTTTGTTTAGGGGCTTTTAACCGTAGTTATACCAGCCCCATCGTAACCTAAAATAATTTAGCTCTTTCATACATCCTCGTTCTCTTATACAATGTAAGTTCATTTCTATAACATTTTTAATATCAATATCCAAACATATATCAAGCGAAAATATATTTGATGTATTATTCGCAAAAACTTTTATATGTTTTAATAAGTAAGGGTTTTGTTTTTTTGTTCCAATATGTACTATGACCAAGAGAACTGCGATCTTTCAGGTAGTTGACATTTATATTATTTAAAAATGGCTAGTCCGTTACTTGTCCATCTATGTAATATACCATCTCCTGTTAATTTTTTTATTATTAAATGTCTTTCACTTAAAAATTGCCAAAGGTAATCACAAATTTTTGATCCAACATTTAAGTCGTCTAGAGTTTTAATTGTTTCAGAGATTAAAATATTATTATAGGCATTTTTTATATCTAAAAAACAACGCTAAAGTAGGCGTATTTTTGGAAAAGCCTATTTGGATATAACTAATTAATCTAGCTAAGCAATCTAAGGATGACTGCTTTTTTTGGAGATAAAATTGATTTCTTTTCTATAAACCACTCAAGTCGTTTTCCCAATAATGTATGTAAAGTTTTGCATAAACACGATAAAAGAGAGATGAGTCTAAGTTTAGTAACACTGTTATTAGCAGTAATAGACTTTGGTTTTGGAATTGGAATGACAAGTATGTCTCGCCATTGACTTGGGACGTAACCGCAGTTCAAAATACTATTATATAATTGTAATAAATATTTTTTTCCTATTTCTGGAATATTATTTATCATAGGAAAAGTTATTCCATCATATCCTGGAGAAGTATCTTTTTTTTTACATAATATTTTCTAATTCTTGTAAGGAAAAATCCTTTTCTAGTAAATTATTGACTGATTCAAAAGAAGGACGTGAATTTGATACATATTCAGGTGCCAGAGAAGTTAAAAGTTCATATTTTTTGTACTTATCAGCTTGATATCCCACTTTTCTGTATCCTTTAACCCAACGCATTCAATCCCACATGTCTGACGTAGAAGTGGATTAATTATATCAATATTGATATTGATATTGATATTGATATTGATATTGATATTGATATTGATATTGATATTGATATTGATATTGATATTGATATTGATATTGATATTGATATTGATATTGATATTGATATTGATATTGATATTGATATTGATATTGATATTGATATTGATATTGATATTGATATTGATATTGATATTGATATTGATATTGATATTGATATTGATATTGATATTGATATTGATATTGATATTGATATTGATATTGATATTGATATTGATATTGATATTGATATTGATATTGATATTGATATTGATATTGATATTGATATTGATATTGATATTGATATTGATATTGATATTGATATTGATATTGATATTGATATTGATATTGATATTGATATTGATATTGATATTGATATTGATATTGATATTGATATTGATATTGATATTGATATTGATATTGATATTGATATTGATATTGATATTGATATTGATATTGATATTGATATTGATATTGATATTGATATTGATATTGATATTGATATTGATATTGATATTGATATTGATATTGATATTGATATTGATATTGATATTGATATTGATATTGATATTGATATTGATATTGATATTGATATTGATATTGATATTGATATTGATATTGATATTGATATTGATATTGATATTGATATTGATATTGATATTGATATTGATATTGATATTGATATTGATATTGATATTGATATTGATATTGATATTGATATTGATATTGATATTGATATTGATATTGATATTGATATTGATATTGATATTGATATTGATATTGATATTGATATTGATATTGATATTGATATTGATATTGATATTGATATTGATATTGATATTGATATTGATATTGATATTGATATTGATATTGATATTGATATTTTTTTTTTCTTTATTTTGTTTAGGGGCTTTTAACCGTAGTTATACCAGCCCCATCGTAACCTAAAATAATTTAGCTCTTTCATACATCCTCGTTCTCTTATACAATGTAAGTTCATTTCTATAACATTTTTAATATCAATATCCAAACATATATCAAGCGAAAATATATTTGATGTATTATTCGCAAAAACTTTTATATGTTTTAATAAGTAAGGGTTTTGTTTTTTTGTTCCAATATGTACTATGACCAAGAGAACTGCGATCTTTCAGGTAGTTGACATTTATATTATTTAAAAATGGCTAGTCCGTTACTTGTCCATCTATGTAATATACCATCTCCTGTTAATTTTTTTATTATTAAATGTCTTTCACTTAAAAATTGCCAAAGGTAATCACAAATTTTTGATCCAACATTTAAGTCGTCTAGAGTTTTAATTGTTTCAGAGATTAAAATATTATTATAGGCATTTTTTATATCTAAAAAACAACGCTAAAGTAGGCGTATTTTTGGAAAAGCCTATTTGGATATAACTAATTAATCTAGCTAAGCAATCTAAGGATGACTGCTTTTTTTGGAGATAAAATTGATTTCTTTTCTATAAACCACTCAAGTCGTTTTCCCAATAATGTATGTAAAGTTTTGCATAAACACGATAAAAGAGAGATGAGTCTAAGTTTAGTAACACTGTTATTAGCAGTAATAGACTTTGGTTTTGGAATTGGAATGACAAGTATGTCTCGCCATTGACTTGGGACGTAACCGCAGTTCAAAATACTATTATATAATTGTAATAAATATTTTTTTCCTATTTCTGGAATATTATTTATCATAGGAAAAGTTATTCCATCATATCCTGGAGAAGTATCTTTTTTTTTACATAATATTTTCTAATTCTTGTAAGGAAAAATCCTTTTCTAGTAAATTATTGACTGATTCAAAAGAAGGACGTGAATTTGATACATATTCAGGTGCCAGAGAAGTTAAAAGTTCATATTTTTTGTACTTATCAGCTTGATATCCCACTTTTCTGTATCCTTTAACCCAACGCATTCAATCCCACATGTCTGACGTAGAAGTGGATTAATTATATCAATATTGATATTGATATTGATATTGATATTGATATTGATATTGATATTGATATTGATATTGATATTGATATTGATATTGATATTGATATTGATATTGATATTGATATTGATATTGATATTGATATTGATATTGATATTGATATTGATATTGATATTGATATTGATATTGATATTGATATTGATATTGATATTGATATTGATATTGATATTGATATTGATATTGATATTGATATTGATATTGATATTGATATTGATATTGATATTGATATTGATATTGATATTGATATTGATATTGATATTGATATTGATATTGATATTGATATTGATATTGATATTGATATTGATATTGATATTGATATTGATATTGATATTGATATTGATATTGATATTGATATTGATATTGATATTGATATTGATATTGATATTGATATTGATATTGATATTGATATTGATATTGATATTGATATTGATATTGATATTGATATTGATATTGATATTGATATTGATATTGATATTGATATTGATATTGATATTGATATTGATATTGATATTGATATTGATATTGATATTGATATTGATATTGATATTGATATTGATATTGATATTGATATTGATATTGATATTGATATTGATATTGATATTGATATTGATATTGATAATGATATTGATATTGATATTGATATTGATATTGATATTGATATTGATATTGATATTGATATTGATATTGATATTGATATTGATATTGATATTGATATTGATATTGATATTGATATTGATATTGATATTGATATTGATATTGATATTGATATTGATATTGATATTGATATTGATATTGATATTGATATTGATATTGATATTGATATTGATATTGATATTGATATTGATATTGATATTGATATTGATATTGATATTGATATTGATATTGATATTGATATTGATATTGATATTGATATTGATATTGATATTGATATTGATATTGATATTGATATTGATATTGATATTGATATTGATATTGATATTGATATTGATATTGATATTGATATTGATATTGATATTGATATTGATATTGATATTGATATTGATATTTTTTTTTTCTTTATTTTGTTTAGGGGCTTTTAACCGTAGTTATACCAGCCCCATCGTAACCTAAAATAATTTAGCTCTTTCATACATCCTCGTTCTCTTATACAATGTAAGTTCATTTCTATAACATTTTTAATATCAATATCCAAACATATATCAAGCGAAAATATATTTGATGTATTATTCGCAAAAACTTTTATATGCTTTAATAAGTAAGGGTTTTGTTTTTTTGTTCCAATATGTACTATGACCAAGAGAACTGCGATCTTTCAGGTAGTTGACATTTATATTATTTAAAAATGGCTAGTCCGTTACTTGTCCATCTATGTAATATACCATCTCCTGTTAATTTTTTTATTATTAAATGTCTTTCACTTAAAAATTGCCAAAGGTAATCACAAATTTTTGATCCAACATTTAAGTCGTCTAGAGTTTTAATTGTTTCAGAGATTAAAATATTATTATAGGCATTTTTTATATCTAAAAAACAACGCTAAAGTAGGCGTATTTTTGGAAAAGCCTATTTGGATATAACTAATTAATCTAGCTAAGCAATCTAAGGATGACTGCTTTTTTTGGAGATAAAATTGATTTCTTTTCTATAAACCACTCAAGTCGTTTTCCCAATAATGTATGTAAAGTTTTGCATAAACACGATAAAAGAGAGATGAGTCTAAGTTTAGTAACACTGTTATTAGCAGTAATAGACTTTGGGTTTGGAATTGGAATGACAAGTATGTCTCGCCATTGACTTGGGACGTAACCGCAGTTCAAAATACTATTATATAATTGTAATAAATATTTTTTTCCTATTTCTGGAATATTATTTATCATAGGAAAAGTTATTCCATCATATCCTGGAGAAGTATCTTTTTTTTTACATAATATTTTCTAATTCTTGTAAGGAAAAATCCTTTTCTAGTAAATTATTGACTGATTCAAAAGAAGGACGTGAATTTGATACATATTCAGGTGCCAGAGAAGTTAAAAGTTCATATTTTTTGTACTTATCAGCTTGATATCCCACTTTTCTGTATCCTTTCACCCAACGCATTCAATCCCACATGTCTGACGTAGAAGTGGATTAATTATATCAATATTGATATTGATATTGATATTGATATTGATATTGATATTGATATTGATATTGATATTGATATTGATATTGATATTGATATTGATATTGATATTGATATTGATATTGATATTGATATTGATATTGATATTGATATTGATATTGATATTGATATTGATATTGATATTGATATTGATATTGATATTGATATTGATATTGATATTGATATTGATATTGATATTGATATTGATATTGATATTGATATTGATATTGATATTGATATTGATATTGATATTGATATTGATATTGATATTGATATTGATATTGATATTGATATTGATATTGATATTGATATTGATATTGATATTGATATTGATATTGATATTGATATTGATATTGATATTGATATTGATATTGATATTGATATTGATATTGATATTGATATTGATATTGATATTGATATTGATATTGATATTGATATTGATATTGATATTGATATTGATATTGATATTGATATTGATATTGATATTGATATTGATATTGATATTGATATTGATATTGATATTGATATTGATATTGATATTGATATTGATATTGATATTGATATTGATATTGATATTGATATTGATATTGATATTGATATTGATATTGATATTGATATTGATATTGATATTGATATTGATATTGATATTGATATTGATATTGATATTGATATTGATATTGATATTGATATTGATATTGATATTGATATTGATATTGATATTGATATTGATATTGATATTGATATTGATATTGATATTGATATTGATATTGATATTGATATTGATATTGATATTGATATTGATATTTTTTTTTTCTTTATTTTGTTTAGGGGCTTTTAACCGTAGTTATACCAGCCCCATCGTAACCTAAAATAATTTAGCTCTTTCATACATCCTCGTTCTCTTATACAATGTAAGTTCATTTCTATAACATTTTTAATATCAATATCCAAACATATATCAAGCGAAAATATATTTGATGTATTATTCGCAAAAACTTTTATATGTTTTAATAAGTAAGGGTTTTGTTTTTTTGTTCCAATATGTACTATGACCAAGAGAACTGCGATCTTTCAGGTAGTTGACATTTATATTATTTAAAAATGGCTAGTCCGTTACTTGTCCATCTATGTAATATACCATCTCCTGTTAATTTTTTTATTATTAAATGTCTTTCACTTAAAAATTGCCAAAGGTAATCACAAATTTTTGATCCAACATTTAAGTCGTCTAGAGTTTTAATTGTTTCAGAGATTAAAATATTATTATAGGCATTTTTTATATCTAAAAAACAACGCTAAAGTAGGCGTATTTTTGGAAAAGCCTATTTGGATATAACTAATTAATCTAGCTAAGCAATCTAAGGATGACTGCTTTTTTTGGAGATAAAATTGATTTCTTTTCTATAAACCACTCAAGTCGTTTTCCCAATAATGTATGTAAAGTTTTGCATAAACACGATAAAAGAGAGATGAGTCTAAGTTTAGTAACACTGTTATTAGCAGTAATAGACTTTGGTTTTGGAATTGGAATGACAAGTATGTCTCGCCATTGACTTGGGACGTAACCGCAGTTCAAAATACTATTATATAATTGTAATAAATATTTTTTTCCTATTTCTGGAATATTATTTATCATAGGAAAAGTTATTCCATCATATCCTGGAGAAGTATCTTTTTTTTTACATAATATTTTCTAATTCTTGTAAGGAAAAATCCTTTTCTAGTAAATTATTGACTGATTCAAAAGAAGGACGTGAATTTGATACATAGTCAGGTGCCAGAGAAGTTAAAAGTTCATATTTTTTGTACTTATCAGCTTGATATCCCACTTTTCTGTATCCTTTCACCCAACGCATTCAATCCCACATGTCTGACGTAGAAGTGGATTCACTAAGTTCGCTACAAAATTTATTCCAACTAAATAATTAAATTAATTTTAAATTAATTGCTTAATTTTGCTTGCTTTATGAGAATTCTAGCTTCATTAACTTTTTCTTCCAGCTTTATAAGGTTATTAGGTGTGGGGTTGCGACGAAATTTTTTTAATGCTAATCTACGCCTAGCCTAATCTAGCCTCAGATAATGCTGCACGCCAATACGATTTAGGTTTAAAATTTGTTTCAGGACTATTACATAATTTTATTAAGGGAATCGATTGATCAACTGCGCTATTAATTAAACTAATAAATTGATCATACCTTTTTTGAATACTAATACCATTATTTTCTATAGTCGGTAAATGATTAAGAGATTGCAACAAACATGTACGATATTTATACCAATCAGCTTTCTTAAAATTCCGTCTAAATTAAATAATGTTGTTACCGAAACTAGGACATTTTATTGACATGATAATAATGAGGTGATCGCTACCTAAATGTTCATTGCTTATTCTCCAGTCAAAGTTTATTGCTATATCTGTCGATGCAAATGAAACATCAGGAGATGTTTGTTGGAGCACATTATTAACTAGTTTGATTCTTGTAGGGCAACCCGTATTTAAAGTAGTAAAGCCATTATCTAGCGCAGCATCAAACAACTGTAAGCCTCTAGTATTTGTTGTGTAGGACCAATTTGAGTGGTGAGCGTTGAAGTCACCAGCTATTAGAGATTTTACTGGAAACTGAGTAAATATTGCACTCCAGTCCATTAATTGTGTATGAATAGAAGAGGAACAATAAAGAGATATGATATATTCTATTTTTTTAAGATTATTTACTTTTATTGCCATTATTTCTATACCCGGGTTTAAATAGTTAATATTATATATTTGACTACTAATAGATTTATGTACCAAGATTGCAACCCCCCCCATAAGATTCTATCCTATCCTTTCTATAGATATTATATCCAGTAACCTTTATTAGTATTAGAATCCAACCAAGTTTCACTTATTACAGCTATATGAATTTTTTCCTGAATTAAAAGCTCACCAAAACATCCTAACTTAGATTTAAGGCTTTGAGAATTCCACTGCAATAGCTTGCTCCTTTACAGCCGCCATCATTTACAAAAAGAACAAAATACTTACTGTAATATTTCTCCATCGTTGATAACTTTTAATACTAAAATCTTAAGTTCATCAATGATTACTTTTAAACTTAATATTAACTTATTTTCAAAACTTTCTTTTGTCAAAAATATATTTTTTAATTTATTTAAAAAAACTGTGAAATCAAAATGATTTTCCTTTCTACCCTCATTATTTCTTCGTTTTTCGTCTTTTTCTTTCTGAATAATTTTTTCCTTTTCAGGTACCACTGAGTAAAGTTTTCTAGTACTTTTTCTTTTACTGCTTTTTCCTGAACTTTCTTTAAATTATTAATAATTTTTAATTTAAAATATCAATATCAATATCAATATCAATATCAATATCAATATCAATATCAATATCAATATCAATATCAATATCAATATCAATATCAATATCAATATCAATATCAATATCAATATCAATATCAATATCAATATCAATATCAATATCAATATCAATATCAATATCAATATCAATATCAATATCAATATCAATATCAATATCAATATCAATATCAATATCAATATCAATATCAATATCAATATCAATATCAATATCAATATCAATATCAATATCAATATCAATATCAATATCAATATCAATATCAATATCAATATCAATATCAATATCAATATCAATATCAATATCAATATCAATATCAATATCAATATCAATATCAATATCAATATCAATATCAATATCAATATCAATATCAATATCAATATCAATATCAATATCAATATCAATATCAATATCAATATCAATATCAATATCAATATCAATATCAATATCAATATCAATATCAATATCAATATCAATATCAATATCAATATCAATATCAATATCAATATCAATATCAATATCAATATCAATATCAATATCAATATCAATATCAATAGCAATATCAATATCAATATCAATATCAATATCAATATCAATATCAATATCAATATCAATATCAATATCAATATCAATATCAATATCAATATCAATATCAATATCAATATCAATATCAATATCAATATCAATATCAATATCAATATCAATATCAATATCAATATCAATATCAATATCAATATCAATATCAATATCAATATCAATATCAATATCAATATCAATATCAATATCAATATCAATATCAATATCAATATCAATATCAATATCAATATCAATATCAATATCAATATCAATATCAATATTGATATAATTAATCCACTTCTACGTCAGACATGTGGGATTGAATGCGTTGGGTTAAAGGATACAGAAAAGTGGGATATCAAGCTGATAAGTACAAAAAATATGAACTTTTAACTTCTCTGGCACCTGAATATGTATCAAATTCACGTCCTTCTTTTGAATCAGTCAATAATTTACTAGAAAAGGATTTTTCCTTACAAGAATTAGAAAATATTATGTAAAAAAAAAGATACTTCTCCAGGATATGATGGAATAACTTTTCCTATGATAAATAATATTCCAGAAATAGGAAAAAAATATTTATTACAATTATATAATAGTATTTTGAACTGCGGTTACGTCCCAAGTCAATGGCGAGACATACTTGTCATTCCAATTCCAAAACCAAAGTCTATTACTGCTAATAACAGTGTTACTAAACTTAGACTCATCTCTCTTTTATCGTGTTTATGCAAAACTTTACATACATTATTGGGAAAACGACTTGAGTGGTTTATAGAAAAGAAATCAATTATATCTCCAAAAAAAGCAGTCATCCTTAGATTGCTTAGCTAGATTAATTAGTTATATCCAAATAGGCTTTTCCAAAAATACGCCTACTTTAGCGTTGTTTTTTAGATATAAAAAATGCCTATAATAATATTTTAATCTCTGAAACAATTAAAACTCTAGACGACTTAAATGTTGGATCAAAAATTTGTGATTACCTTTGGCAATTTTTAAGTGAAAGACATTTAATAATAAAAAAATTAACAGGAGATGGTATATTACATAGATGGACAAGTAACGGACTAGCCATTTTTAAATAATATAAATGTCAACTACCTGAAAGATCGCAGTTCTCTTGGTCATAGTACATATTGGAACAAAAAAACAAAACCCTTACTTATTAAAACATATAAAAGTTTTTGCGAATAATACATCAAATATATTTTCGCTTGATATATGTTTGGATATTGATATTAAAAATGTTATAGAAATGAACTTACATTGTATAAGAGAACGAGGATGTATGAAAGAGCTAAATTATTTTAGGTTACGATGGGGCTGGTATAACTACGGTTAAAAGCCCCTAAACAAAATAAAGAAAAAAAAAATATCAATATCAATATCAATATCAATATCAATATCAATATCAATATCAATATCAATATCAATATCAATATCAATATCAATATCAATATCAATATCAATATCAATATCAATATCAATATCAATATCAATATCAATATCAATATCAATATCAATATCAATATCAATATCAATATCAATATCAATATCAATATCAATATCAATATCAATATCAATATCAATATCAATATCAATATCAATATCAATATCAATATCAATATCAATATCAATATCAATATCAATATCAATATCAATATCAATATCAATATCAATATCAATATCAATATCAATATCAATATCAATATCAATATCAATATCAATATCAATATCAATATCAATGTCAATGTCAATATCAATATCAATATCAATATCAATATCAATATCAATATCAATATCAATATCAATATCAATATCAATATCAATATCAATATCAATATCAATATCAATATCAATATCAATATCAATATCAATATCAATATCAATATCAATATCAATATCAATATCAATATCAATATCAATATCAATATCAATATCAATATCAATATCAATATCAATATCAATATCAATATCAATATCAATATCAATATCAATATCAATATCAATATCAATATCAATATCAATATCAATATCAATATCAATATCAATATCAATATCAATATCAATATCAATATCAATATCAATATCAATATCAATATCAATATCAATATCAATATCAATATCAATATCAATATCAATATCAATATCAATATCAATATCAATATCAATATCAATATCAATATCAATATCAATATCAATATCAATATCAATATCAATATCAATATCAATATCAATATTGATATAATTAATCCACTTCTACGTCAGACATGTGGGATTGAATGCGTTGGGTTAAAGGATACAGAAAAGTGGGATATCAAGCTGATAAGTACAAAAAATATGAACTTTTAACTTCTCTGGCACCTGAATATGTATCAAATTCACGTCCTTCTTTTGAATCAGTCAATAATTTACTAGAAAAGGATTTTTCCTTACAAGAATTAGAAAATATTATGTAAAAAAAAAGATACTTCTCCAGGATATGATGGAATAACTTTTCCTATGATAAATAATATTCCAGAAATAGGAAAAAAATATTTATTACAATTATATAATAGTATTTTGAACTGCGGTTACGTCCCAAGTCAATGGCGAGACATACTTGTCATTCCAATTCCAAAACCAAAGTCTATTACTGCTAATAACAGTGTTACTAAACTTAGACTCATCTCTCTTTTATCGTGTTTATGCAAAACTTTACATACATTATTGGGAAAACGACTTGAGTGGTTTATAGAAAAGAAATCAATTTTATCTCCAAAAAAAGCAGTCATCCTTAGATTGCTTAGCTAGATTAATTAGTTATATCCAAATAGGCTTTTCCAAAAATACGCCTACTTTAGCGTTGTTTTTTAGATATAAAAAATGCCTATAATAATATTTTAATCTCTGAAACAATTAAAACTCTAGACGACTTAAATGTTGGATCAAAAATTTGTGATTACCTTTGGCAATTTTTAAGTGAAAGACATTTAATAATAAAAAAATTAACAGGAGATGGTATATTACATAGATGGACAAGTAACGGACTAGCCATTTTTAAATAATATAAATGTCAACTACCTGAAAAATCGCAGTTCTCTTGGTCATAGTACATATTGGAACAAAAAAACAAAACCCTTACTTATTAAAACATATAAAAGTTTTTGCGAATAATATATCAAATATATTTTCGCTTGATATATGTTTGGATATTGATATTAAAAATGTTATAGAAATGAACTTACATTGTATAAGAGAACGAGGATGTATGAAAGAGCTAAATTATTTTAGGTTACGATGGGGCTGGTATAACTACGGTTAAAAGCCCCTAAACAAAATAAAGAAAAAAAAAATATCAATATCAATATCAATATCAATATCAATATCAATATCAATATCAATATCAATATCAATATCAATATCAATATCAATATCAATATCAATATCAATATCAATATCAATATCAATATCAATATCAATATCAATATCAATATCAATATCAATATCAATATCAATATCAATATCAATATCAATATCAATATCAATATCAATATCAATATCAATATCAATATCAATATCAATATCAATATCAATATCAATATCAATATCAATATCAATATCAATATCAATATCAATATCAATATCAATATCAATATCAATATCAATATCAATATCAATATCAATATCAATATCAATATCAATATCAATATCAATATCAATATCAATATCAATATCAATATCAATATCAATATCAATATCAATATCAATATCAATATCAATATCAATATCAATATCAATATCAATATCAATATCAATATCAATATCAATATCAATATCAATATCAATATCAATATCAATATCAATATCAATATCAATATCAATATCAATATCAATATCAATATCAATATCAATATCAATATCAATATCAATATCAATATCAATATCAATATCAATATCAATATCAATATCAATATCAATATCAATATCAATATCAATATCAATATCAATATCAATATCAATATCAATATCAATATCAATATCAATATCAATATCAATATCAATATCAATATCAATATCAATATCAATATCAATATCAATATCAATATCAATATCAATATCAATATCAATATCAATATCAATATCAATATCAATATCAATATCAATATCAATATCAATATCAATATCAATATCAATATCAATATCAATATCAATATCAATATCAATATCAATATCAATATCAATATCAATATCAATATCAATATCAATATCAATATCAATATCAATATCAATATCAATATTGATATAATTAATCCACTTCTACGTCAGACATGTGGGATTGAATGCGTTGGGTTAAAGGATACAGAAAAGTGGGATATCAAGCTGATAAGTACAAAAAATATGAACTTTTAACTTCTCTGGCACCTGAATATGTATCAAATTCACGTCCTTCTTTTCAATCAGTCAATAATTTACTGGAAAAGGATTTTTCCTTACAAGAATTAGAAAATATTATGTAAAAAAAAAGATACTTCTCCAGGATATGATGGAATAACTTTTCCTATGATAAATAATATTCCAGAAATAGGAAAAAAATATTTATTACAATTATATAATAGTATTTTGAACTGCGGTTACGTCCCAAGTCAATGGCGAGACATACTTGTCATTCCAATTCCAAAACCAAAGTCTATTACTGCTAATAACAGTGTTACTAAACTTAGACTCATCTCTCTTTTATCGTGTTTATGCAAAACTTTACATACATTATTGGGAAAACGACTTGAGTGGTTTATAGAAAAGAAATCAATTTTATCTCCAAAAAAAGCAGTCATCCTTAGATTGCTTAGCTAGATTAATTAGTTATATCCAAATAGGCTTTTCCAAAAATACGCCTACTTTAGCGTTGTTTTTTAGATATAAAAAATGCCTATAATAATATTTTAATCTCTGAAACAATTAAAACTCTAGACGACTTAAATGTTGGATCAAAAATTTGTGATTACCTTTGGCAATTTTTAAGTGAAAGACATTTAATAATAAAAAAATTAACAGGAGATGGTATATTACATAGATGGACAAGTAACGGACTAGCCATTTTTAAATAATATAAATGTCAACTACCTGAAAGATCGCAGTTCTCTTGGTCATAGTACATATTGGAACAAAAAAACAAAACCCTTACTTATTAAAACATATAAAAGTTTTTGCGAATAATACATCAAATATATTTTCGCTTGATATATGTTTGGATATTGATATTAAAAATGTTATAGAAATGAACTTACATTGTATAAGAGAACGAGGATGTATGAAAGAGCTAAATTATTTTAGGTTACGATGGGGCTGGTATAACTACGGTTAAAAGCCCCTAAACAAAATAAAGAAAAAAAAAATATCAATATCAATATCAATATCAATATCAATATCAATATCAATATCAATATCAATATCAATATCAATATCAATATCAATATCAATATCAATATCAATATCAATATCAATATCAATATCAATATCAATATCAATATCAATATCAATATCAATATCAATATCAATATCAATATCAATATCAATATCAATATCAATATCAATATCAATATCAATATCAATATCAATATCAATATCAATATCAATATCAATATCAATATCAATATCAATATCAATATCAATATCAATATCAATATCAATATCAATATCAATATCAATATCAATATCAATATCAATATCAATATCAATATCAATATCAATATCAATATCAATATCAATATCAATATCAATATCAATATCAATATCAATATCAATATCAATATCAATATCAATATCAATATCAATATCAATATCAATATCAATATCAATATCAATATCAATATCAATATCAATATCAATATCAATATCAATATCAATATCAATATCAATATCAATATCAATATCAATATCAATATCAATATCAATATCAATATCAATATCAATATCAATATCAATATCAATGTCAATATCAATATCAATATCAATATCAATATCAATATCAATATCAATATCAATATCAATATCAATATCAATATCAATATCAATATCAATATCAATATCAATATCAATATCAATATCAATATCAATATCAATATCAATATCAATATCAATATCAATATCAATATCAATATCAATATCAATATCAATATCAATATCAATATCAATATCAATATCAATATCAATATCAATATCAATATCAATATCAATATCAATATCAATATCAATATCAATATCAATATCAATATCAATATCAATATCAATATCAATATTGATATAATTAATCCACTTCTACGTCAGACATGTGGGATTGAATGCGTTGGGTTAAAGGATACAGAAAAGTGGGATATCAAGCTGATAAGTACAAAAAATATGAACTTTTAACTTCTCTGGCACCTGAATATGTATCAAATTCACGTCCTTCTTTTGAATCAGTCAATAATTTACTAGAAAAGGATTTTTCCTTACAAGAATTAGAAAATATTATGTAAAAAAAAAGATACTTCTCCAGGATATGATGGAATAACTTTTCCTATGATAAATAATATTCCAGAAATAGGAAAAAAATATTTATTACAATTATATAATAGTATTTTGAACTGCGGTTACGTCCCAAGTCAATGGCGAGACATACTTGTCATTCCAATTCCAAAACCAAAGTCTATTACTGCTAATAACAGTGTTACTAAACTTAGACTCATCTCTCTTTTATCGTGTTTATGCAAAACTTTACATACATTATTGGGAAAACGACTTGAGTGGTTTATAGAAAAGAAATCAATTTTATCTCCAAAAAAAGCAGTCATCCTTAGATTGCTTAGCTAGATTAATTAGTTATATCCAAATAGGCTTTTCCAAAAATACGCCTACTTTAGCGTTGTTTTTTAGATATAAAAAATGCCTATAATAATATTTTAATCTCTGAAACAATTAAAACTCTAGACGACTTAAATGTTGGATCAAAAATTTGTGATTACCTTTGGCAATTTTTAAGTGAAAGACATTTAATAATAAAAAAATTAACAGGAGATGGTATATTACATAGATGGACAAGTAACGGACTAGCCATTTTTAAATAATATAAATGTCAACTACCTGAAAGATCGCAGTTCTCTTGGTCATAGTACATATTGGAACAAAAAAACAAAACCCTTACTTATTAAAACATATAAAAGTTTTTGCGAATAATACATCAAATATATTTTCGCTTGATATATGTTTGGATATTGATATTAAAAATGTTATAGAAATGAACTTACATTGTATAAGAGAACGAGGATGTATGAAAGAGCTAAATTATTTTAGGTTACGATGGGGCTGGTATAACTACGGTTAAAAGCCCCTAAACAAAATAAAGAAAAAAAAAATATCAATATCAATATCAATATCAATATCAATATCAATATCAATATCAATATCAATATCAATATCAATATCAATATCAATATCAATATCAATATCAATATCAATATCAATATCAATATCAATATCAATATCAATATCAATATCAATATCAATATCAATATCAATATCAATATCAATATCAATATCAATATCAATATCAATATCAATATCAATATCAATATCAATATCAATATCAATATCAATATCAATATCAATATCAATATCAATATCAATATCAATATCAATATCAATATCAATATCAATATCAATATCAATATCAATATCAATATCAATATCAATATCAATATCAATATCAATATCAATATCAATATCAATATCAATATCAATATCAATATCAATATCAATATCAATATCAATATCAATATCAATATCAATATCAATATCAATATCAATATCAATATCAATATCAATATCAATATCAATATCAATATCAATATCAATATCAATATCAATATCAATATCAATATCAATATCAATATCAATATCAATATCAATATCAATATCAATATCAATATCAATATCAATATCAATATCAATATCAATATCAATATCAATATCAATATCAATATCAATATCAATATCAATATCAATATCAATATCAATATCAATATCAATATCAATATCAATATCAATATTGATATAATTAATCCACTTCTACGTCAGACATGTGGGATTGAATGCGTTGGGTGAAAGGATACAGAAAAGTGGGATATCAAGCTGATAAGTACAAAAAATATGAACTTTTAACTTCTCTGGCACCTGAATATGTATCAAATTCACGTCCTTCTTTTGAATCAGTCAATAATTTACTAGAAAAGGATTTTTCCTTACAAGAATTAGAAAATATTATGTAAAAAAAAAGATACTTCTCCAGGATATGATGGAATAACTTTTCCTATGATAAATAATATTCCAGAAATAGGAAAAAAATATTTATTACAATTATATAATAGTATTTTGAACTGCGGTTACGTCCCAAGTCAATGGCGAGACATACTTGTCATTCCAATTCCAAAACCAAAGTCTATTACTGCTAATAACAGTGTTACTAAACTTAGACTCATCTCTCTTTTATCGTGTTTATGCAAAACTTTACATACATTATTGGGAAAACGACTTGAGTGGTTTATAGAAAAGAAATCAATTTTATCTCCAAAAAAAGCAGTCATCCTTAGATTGCTTAGCTAGATTAATTAGTTATATCCAAATAGGCTTTTCCAAAAATACGCCTACTTTAGCGTTGTTTTTTAGATATAAAAAATGCCTATAATAATATTTTAATCTCTGAAACAATTAAAACTCTAGACGACTTAAATGTTGGATCAAAAATTTGTGATTACCTTTGGCAATTTTTAAGTGAAAGACATTTAATAATAAAAAAATTAACAGGAGATGGTATATTACATAGATGGACAAGTAACGGACTAGCCATTTTTAAATAATATAAATGTCAACTACCTGAAAGATCGCAGTTCTCTTGGTCATAGTACATATTGGAACAAAAAAACAAAACCCTTACTTATTAAAACATATAAAAGTTTTTGCGAATAATACATCAAATATATTTTCGCTTGATATATGTTTGGATATTGATATTAAAAATGTTATAGAAATGAACTTACATTGTATAAGAGAACGAGGATGTATGAAAGAGCTAAATTATTTTAGGTTACGATGGGGCTGGTATAACTACGGTTAAAAGCCCCTAAACAAAATAAAGAAAAAAAAAATATCAATATCAATATCAATATCAATATCAATATCAATATCAATATCAATATCAATATCAATATCAATATCAATATCAATATCAATATCAATATCAATATCAATATCAATATCAATATCAATATCAATATCAATATCAATATCAATATCAATATCAATATCAATATCAATATCAATATCAATATCAATATCAATATCAATATCAATATCAATATCAATATCAATATCAATATCAATATCAATATCAATATCAATATCAATATCAATATCAATATCAATATCAATATCAATATCAATATCAATATCAATATCAATATCAATATCAATATCAATATCAATATCAATATCAATATCAATATCAATATCAATATCAATATCAATATCAATATCAATATCAATATCAATATCAATATCAATATCAATATCAATATCAATATTAAATATAAAAATTATTAATAAATTAAATCTAAATTATTAATAATTTAAAGAAAGTTCAGGAAAAACCATATAGTACTAGAAAACATTACTCAGTGGTACCTGAAAAGGAAAAAATTATTCAGAAAGAAAAAGACGAAAAACGAAGAAATAATGAGGGTAGAAAGGAAAATCATTTAGATTTCACAGTTTTTTTAAATAAACTAAAAAATATATGTTTGACAAAAGAAAGTTTTGAAAATAAGTTAATATTAAGTTTAAAAGTAATCAGTTGGCAGTGCTTTATTGAGTCTTGTCATTTGTGTAGCGGCTGCTTCCCACGTTCGATTTCTTTATTATAATACATGACTTTCTTTTCCATCCATACATCTAAGTGGGTACAGTGTACTTTTTTTTATTTATCAGTGATGAAATGTATTTATGCACAGAGTATACTGGGGGATATAAGAGGTTTACGTAGGACTCGCCTCTGAGGCTGGTCGCAGAATACCCAATAAAAGCCTATCGCCATCTGGCACATTAGTGGGGCGACGCGGGTTCGAACATTCTACTAGACACACTGTGTCAGGAGAGTCCCACGTAGCCCTCTCATATCCCATATAATTAGGTTTCACACACCCACTAAGTTTGGCGTTTTTTGCTTTTATTGTATTTGCTATTATTTTATATTTACCGAGTTTAGCTAAACTCATATAATTTTATTAAAAAGTATTTAAGTTACTTTTTAGAACATAAAGTTCGGTTACTGAGATATATATACTTTATATAATTTATTATATACACACTAATAAAATCCGTAATATCACAGGTATTTAAACCTTAGAAAAAGATAGTCTACCGTCTCGCCGACAAAGTATATTCGACCAGATCAGTCTATTATTTGTATGTAACTATCGAATTACCACTCAGACAAAATGGGCTGAAGATCTTTAATACTATGGCCTATTATGTTTTATAGTGGAAAAAAAATTCGTGCAAAAAAATTGTCACAGTAATAGTTTTGTACTGGCCAATTTATGTAAATTCAAAAAGAAAATAACAATTATCACAAATCCATAAGGGAAATAATTTTTTGGTATCAAATCAGTAATTTCAGTGATTACCTAACTCCCACCCATTACGGTATCTCCGAACGTGCCTAACCTATTAGCTTGACATTTTATATGTACATATATTTCTTACACACTTTGAACGTCAATGAAGAATGAGTAAACAATTACACGTCTTTAATGATAACAACGTCAATAAAGCCGGGAGCACCAACTAGTTTCATAATATAGACACACGTAAATATATAAAATATCTAATAGAATTTCAATAAATCTATTGCTTTGTTTAGTTTTCTTCTACCCTCTTTAAACAATACGATTCATACTATATATGTATAATATGACTAATAACTATAACTTATATATTTATAAGTTGTATTGTAGGAACAGAAATTTCATTTCTCTCTTTTATTTAATTAAACATATCAGTAGTACGTTAAACGTAAAATATTGATATTGATATTGATATTGATATTGATATTGATATTGATATTGATATTGATATTGATATTGATATTGATATTGATATTGATATTGATATTGATATTGATATTGATATTGATATTGATATTGATATTGATATTGATATTGATATTGATATTGATATTGATATTGATATTGATATTGATATTGATATTGATATTGATATTGATATTGATATTGATATTGATATTGATATTGATATTGATATTGATATTGATATTGATATTGATATTGATATTGATATTGATATTGATATTGATATTGATATTGATATTGATATTGATATTGATATTGATATTGATATTGATATTGATATTGATATTGATATTGATATTGATATTGATATTGATATTGATATTGATATTGATATTGATATTGATATTGATATTGATATTGATATTGATATTGATATTGATATTGATATTTTTTTTTTCTTTATTTTGTTTAGGGGCTTTTAACCGTAGTTATACCAGCCCCATCGTAACCTAAAATAATTTAGCTCTTTCATACATCCTCGTTCTCTTATACAATGTAAGTTCATTTCTATAACATTTTTAATATCAATATCCAAACATATATCAAGCGAAAATATATTTGATGTATTATTCGCAAAAACTTTTATATGCTTTAATAAGTAAGGGTTTTGTTTTTTTGTTCCAATATGTACTATGACCAAGAGAACTGCGATCTTTCAGGTAGTTGACATTTATATTATTTAAAAATGGCTAGTCCGTTACTTGTCCATCTATGTAATATACCATCTCCTGTTAATTTTTTTATTATTAAATGTCTTTCACTTAAAAATTGCCAAAGGTAATCACAAATTTTTGATCCAACATTTAAGTCGTCTAGAGTTTTAATTGTTTCAGAGATTAAAATATTATTATAGGCATTTTTTATATCTAAAAAACAACGCTAAAGTAGGCGTATTTTTGGAAAAGCCTATTTGGATATAACTAATTAATCTAGCTAAGCAATCTAAGGATGACTGCTTTTTTTGGAGATAAAATTGATTTCTTTTCTATAAACCACTCAAGTCGTTTTCCCAATAATGTATGTAAAGTTTTGCATAAACACGATAAAAGAGAGATGAGTCTAAGTTTAGTAACACTGTTATTAGCAGTAATAGACTTTGGGTTTGGAATTGGAATGACAAGTATGTCTCGCCATTGACTTGGGACGTAACCGCAGTTCAAAATACTATTATATAATTGTAATAAATATTTTTTTCCTATTTCTGGAATATTATTTATCATAGGAAAAGTTATTCCATCATATCCTGGAGAAGTATCTTTTTTTTTACATAATATTTTCTAATTCTTGTAAGGAAAAATCCTTTTCTAGTAAATTATTGACTGATTCAAAAGAAGGACGTGAATTTGATACATATTCAGGTGCCAGAGAAGTTAAAAGTTCATATTTTTTGTACTTATCAGCTTGATATCCCACTTTTCTGTATCCTTTCACCCAACGCATTCAATCCCACATGTCTGACGTAGAAGTGGATTAATTATATCAATATTGATATTGATATTGATATTGATATTGATATTGATATTGATATTGATATTGATATTGATATTGATATTGATATTGATATTGATATTGATATTGATATTGATATTGATATTGATATTGATATTGATATTGATATTGATATTGATATTGATATTGATATTGATATTGATATTGATATTGATATTGATATTGATATTGATATTGATATTGATATTGATATTGATATTGATATTGATATTGATATTGATATTGATATTGATATTGATATTGATATTGATATTGATATTGATATTGATATTGATATTGATATTGATATTGATATTGATATTGATATTGATATTGATATTGATATTGATATTGATATTGATATTGATATTGATATTGATATTGATATTGATATTGATATTGATATTGATATTGATATTGATATTGATATTGATATTGATATTGATATTGATATTGATATTGATATTGATATTGATATTGATATTGATATTGATATTGATATTGATATTGATATTGATATTGATATTGATATTGATATTGATATTGATATTGATATTGATATTGATATTGATATTGATATTGATATTGATATTGATATTGATATTGATATTGATATTGATATTGATATTGATATTGATATTGATATTGATATTGATATTGATATTGATATTGATATTGATATTGATATTGATATTGATATTGATATTGATATTGATATTGATATTGATATTGATATTGATATTGATATTGATATTGATATTGATATTGATATTGATATTGATATTGATATTGATATTGATATTGATATTGATATTGATATTGATATTGATATTGATATTGATATTGATATTGATATTGATATTTTTTTTTTCTTTATTTTGTTTAGGGGCTTTTAACCGTAGTTATACCAGCCCCATCGTAACCTAAAATAATTTAGCTCTTTCATACATCCTCGTTCTCTTATACAATGTAAGTTCATTTCTATAACATTTTTAATATCAATATCCAAACATATATCAAGCGAAAATATATTTGATGTATTATTCGCAAAAACTTTTATATGTTTTAATAAGTAAGGGTTTTGTTTTTTTGTTCCAATATGTACTATGACCAAGAGAACTGCGATCTTTCAGGTAGTTGACATTTATATTATTTAAAAATGGCTAGTCCGTTACTTGTCCATCTATGTAATATACCATCTCCTGTTAATTTTTTTATTATTAAATGTCTTTCACTTAAAAATTGCCAAAGGTAATCACAAATTTTTGATCCAACATTTAAGTCGTCTAGAGTTTTAATTGTTTCAGAGATTAAAATATTATTATAGGCATTTTTTATATCTAAAAAACAACGCTAAAGTAGGCGTATTTTTGGAAAAGCCTATTTGGATATAACTAATTAATCTAGCTAAGCAATCTAAGGATGACTGCTTTTTTTGGAGATAAAATTGATTTCTTTTCTATAAACCACTCAAGTCGTTTTCCCAATAATGTATGTAAAGTTTTGCATAAACACGATAAAAGAGAGATGAGTCTAAGTTTAGTAACACTGTTATTAGCAGTAATAGACTTTGGTTTTGGAATTGGAATGACAAGTATGTCTCGCCATTGACTTGGGACGTAACCGCAGTTCAAAATACTATTATATAATTGTAATAAATATTTTTTTCCTATTTCTGGAATATTATTTATCATAGGAAAAGTTATTCCATCATATCCTGGAGAAGTATCTTTTTTTTTACATAATATTTTCTAATTCTTGTAAGGAAAAATCCTTTTCTAGTAAATTATTGACTGATTCAAAAGAAGGACGTGAATTTGATACATAGTCAGGTGCCAGAGAAGTTAAAAGTTCATATTTTTTGTACTTATCAGCTTGATATCCCACTTTTCTGTATCCTTTCACCCAACGCATTCAATCCCACATGTCTGACGTAGAAGTGGATTCACTAAGTTCGCTACAAAATTTATTCCAACTAAATAATTAAATTAATTTTAAATTAATTGCTTAATTTTGCTTGCTTTATGAGAATTCTAGCTTCATTAACTTTTTCTTCCAGCTTTATAAGGTTATTAGGTGTGGGGTTGCGACGAAATTTTTTTAATGCTAATCTACGCCTAGCCTAATCTAGCCTCAGATAATGCTGCACGCCAATACGATTTAGGTTTAAAATTTGTTTCAGGACTATTACATAATTTTATTAAGGGAATCGATTGATCAACTGCGCTATTAATTAAACTAATAAATTGATCATACCTTTTTTGAATACTAATACCATTATTTTCTATAGTCGGTAAATGATTAAGAGATTGCAACAAACATGTACGATATTTATACCAATCAGCTTTCTTAAAATTCCGTCTAAATTAAATAATGTTGTTACCGAAACTAGGACATTTTATTGACATGATAATAATGAGGTGATCGCTACCTAAATGTTCATTGCTTATTCTCCAGTCAAAGTTTATTGCTATATCTGTCGATGCAAATGAAACATCAGGAGATGTTTGTTGGAGCACATTATTAACTAGTTTGATTCTTGTAGGGCAACCCGTATTTAAAGTAGTAAAGCCATTATCTAGCGCAGCATCAAACAACTGTAAGCCTCTAGTATTTGTTGTGTAGGACCAATTTGAGTGGTGAGCGTTGAAGTCACCAGCTATTAGAGATTTTACTGGAAACTGAGTAAATATTGCACTCCAGTCCATTAATTGTGTATGAATAGAAGAGGAACAATAAAGAGATATGATATATTCTATTTTTTTAAGATTATTTACTTTTATTGCCATTATTTCTATACCCGGGTTTAAATAGTTAATATTATATATTTGACTACTAATAGATTTATGTACCAAGATTGCAACCCCCCCCATAAGATTCTATCCTATCCTTTCTATAGATATTATATCCAGTAACCTTTATTAGTATTAGAATCCAACCAAGTTTCACTTATTACAGCTATATGAATTTTTTCCTGAATTAAAAGCTCACCAAAACATCCTAACTTAGATTTAAGGCTTTGAGAATTCCACTGCAATAGCTTGCTCCTTTACAGCCGCCATCATTTACAAAAAGAACAAAATACTTACTGTAATATTTCTCCATCGTTGATAACTTTTAATACTAAAATCTTAAGTTCATCAATGATTACTTTTAAACTTAATATTAACTTATTTTCAAAACTTTCTTTTGTCAAAAATATATTTTTTAATTTATTTAAAAAAACTGTGAAATCAAAATGATTTTCCTTTCTACCCTCATTATTTCTTCGTTTTTCGTCTTTTTCTTTCTGAATAATTTTTTCCTTTTCAGGTACCACTGAGTAAAGTTTTCTAGTACTTTTTCTTTTACTGCTTTTTCCTGAACTTTCTTTAAATTATTAATAATTTTTAATTTAAAATATCAATATCAATATCAATATCAATATCAATATCAATATCAATATCAATATCAATATCAATATCAATATCAATATCAATATCAATATCAATATCAATATCAATATCAATATCAATATCAATATCAATATCAATATCAATATCAATATCAATATCAATATCAATATCAATATTGATATAATTAATCCACTTCTACGTCAGACATGTGGGATTGAATGCGTTGGGTTAAAGGATACAGAAAAGTGGGATATCAAGCTGATAAGTACAAAAAATATGAACTTTTAACTTCTCTGGCACCTGAATATGTATCAAATTCACGTCCTTCTTTTGAATCAGTCAATAATTTACTAGAAAAGGATTTTTCCTTACAAGAATTAGAAAATATTATGTAAAAAAAAAGATACTTCTCCAGGATATGATGGAATAACTTTTCCTATGATAAATAATATTCCAGAAATAGGAAAAAAATATTTATTACAATTATATAATAGTATTTTGAACTGCGGTTACGTCCCAAGTCAATGGCGAGACATACTTGTCATTCCAATTCCAAAACCAAAGTCTATTACTGCTAATAACAGTGTTACTAAACTTAGACTCATCTCTCTTTTATCGTGTTTATGCAAAACTTTACATACATTATTGGGAAAACGACTTGAGTGGTTTATAGAAAAGAAATCAATTATATCTCCAAAAAAAGCAGTCATCCTTAGATTGCTTAGCTAGATTAATTAGTTATATCCAAATAGGCTTTTCCAAAAATACGCCTACTTTAGCGTTGTTTTTTAGATATAAAAAATGCCTATAATAATATTTTAATCTCTGAAACAATTAAAACTCTAGACGACTTAAATGTTGGATCAAAAATTTGTGATTACCTTTGGCAATTTTTAAGTGAAAGACATTTAATAATAAAAAAATTAACAGGAGATGGTATATTACATAGATGGACAAGTAACGGACTAGCCATTTTTAAATAATATAAATGTCAACTACCTGAAAGATCGCAGTTCTCTTGGTCATAGTACATATTGGAACAAAAAAACAAAACCCTTACTTATTAAAACATATAAAAGTTTTTGCGAATAATACATCAAATATATTTTCGCTTGATATATGTTTGGATATTGATATTAAAAATGTTATACAAATGAACTTACATTGTATAAGAGAACGAGGATGTATGAAAGAGCTAAATTATTTTAGGTTACGATGGGGCTGGTATAACTACGGTTAAAAGCCCCTAAACAAAATAAAGAAAAAAAAAATATCAATATCAATATCAATATCAATATCAATATCAATATCAATATCAATATCAATATCAATATCAATATCAATATCAATATCAATATCAATATCAATATCAATATCAATATCAATATCAATATCAATATCAATATCAATATCAATATCAATATCAATATCAATATCAATATCAATATCAATATCAATATCAATATCAATATCAATATCAATATCAATATCAATATCAATATCAATATCAATATCAATATCAATATCAATATCAATATCAATATCAATATCAATATCAATATCAATATCAATATCAATATCAATATCAATATCAATATCAATATCAATATCAATATCAATATCAATATCAATATCAATATCAATATCAATATCAATATCAATATCAATATCAATATCAATATCAATATCAATATCAATATCAATATCAATATCAATATCAATATCAATATCAATATCAATATCAATATCAATATCAATATCAATATCAATATCAATATCAATATCAATATCAATATCAATATCAATATCAATATCAATATCAATATCAATATCAATATCAATATCAATATCAATATCAATATCAATATCAATATCAATATCAATATCAATATTGATATAATTAATCCACTTCTACGTCAGACATGTGGGATTGAATGCGTTGGGTTAAAGGATACAGAAAAGTGGGATATCAAGCTGATAAGTACAAAAAATATGAACTTTTAACTTCTCTGGCACCTGAATATGTATCAAATTCACGTCCTTCTTTTCAATCAGTCAATAATTTACTGGAAAAGGATTTTTCCTTACAAGAATTAGAAAATATTATGTAAAAAAAAAGATACTTCTCCAGGATATGATGGAATAACTTTTCCTATGATAAATAATATTCCAGAAATAGGAAAAAAATATTTATTACAATTATATAATAGTATTTTGAACTGCGGTTACGTCCCAAGTCAATGGCGAGACATACTTGTCATTCCAATTCCAAAACCAAAGTCTATTACTGCTAATAACAGTGTTACTAAACTTAGACTCATCTCTCTTTTATCGTGTTTATGCAAAACTTTACATACATTATTGGGAAAACGACTTGAGTGGTTTATAGAAAAGAAATCAATTTTATCTCCAAAAAAAGCAGTCATCCTTAGATTGCTTAGCTAGATTAATTAGTTATATCCAAATAGGCTTTTCCAAAAATACGCCTACTTTAGCGTTGTTTTTTAGATATAAAAAATGCCTATAATAATATTTTAATCTCTGAAACAATTAAAACTCTAGACGACTTAAATGTTGGATCAAAAATTTGTGATTACCTTTGGCAATTTTTAAGTGAAAGACATTTAATAATAAAAAAATTAACAGGAGATGGTATATTACATAGATGGACAAGTAACGGACTAGCCATTTTTAAATAATATAAATGTCAACTACCTGAAAGATCGCAGTTCTCTTGGTCATAGTACATATTGGAACAAAAAAACAAAACCCTTACTTATTAAAACATATAAAAGTTTTTGCGAATAATACATCAAATATATTTTCGCTTGATATTTGTTTGGATATTGATATTAAAAATGTTATAGAAATGAACTTACATTGTATAAGAGAACGAGGATGTATGAAAGAGCTAAATTATTTTAGGTTACGATGGGGCTGGTATAACTACGGTTAAAAGCCCCTAAACAAAATAAAGAAAAAAAAAATATCAATATCAATATCAATATCAATATCAATATCAATATCAATATCAATATCAATATCAATATCAATATCAATATCAATATCAATATCAATATCAATATCAATATCAATATCAATATCAATATCAATATCAATATCAATATTGATATAATTAATCCACTTCTACGTCAGACATGTGGGATTGAATGCGTTGGGTGAAAGGATACAGAAAAGTGGGATATCAAGCTGATAAGTACAAAAAATATGAACTTTTAACTTCTCTGGCACCTGAATATGTATCAAATTCACGTCCTTCTTTTGAATCAGTCAATAATTTACTAGAAAAGGATTTTTCCTTACAAGAATTAGAAAATATTATGTAAAAAAAAAGATACTTCTCCAGGATATGATGGAATAACTTTTCCTATGATAAATAATATTCCAGAAATAGGAAAAAAATATTTATTACAATTATATAATAGTATTTTGAACTGCGGTTACGTCCCAAGTCAATGGCGAGACATACTTGTCATTCCAATTCCAAAACCAAAGTCTATTACTGCTAATAACAGTGTTACTAAACTTAGACTCATCTCTCTTTTATCGTGTTTATGCAAAACTTTACATACATTATTGGGAAAACGACTTGAGTGGTTTATAGAAAAGAAATCAATTTTATCTCCAAAAAAAGCAGTCATCCTTAGATTGCTTAGCTAGATTAATTAGTTATATCCAAATAGGCTTTTCCAAAAATACGCCTACTTTAGCGTTGTTTTTTAGATATAAAAAATGCCTATAATAATATTTTAATCTCTGAAACAATTAAAACTCTAGACGACTTAAATGTTGGATCAAAAATTTGTGATTACCTTTGGCAATTTTTAAGTGAAAGACATTTAATAATAAAAAAATTAACAGGAGATGGTATATTACATAGATGGACAAGTAACGGACTAGCCATTTTTAAATAATATAAATGTCAACTACCTGAAAGATCCCAGTTCTCTTGGTCATAGTACATATTGGAACAAAAAAACAAAACCCTTACTTATTAAAACATATAAAAGTTGTTGCGAATAATACATCAAATATATTTTCGCTTGATATATGTTTGGATATTGATATTAAAAATGTTATAGAAATGAACTTACATTGTATAAGAGAACGAGGATGTATGAAAGAGCTAAATTATTTTAGGTTACGATGGGGCTGGTATAACTACGGTTAAAAGCCCCTAAACAAAATAAAGAAAAAAAAATATCAATATCAATATCAATATCAATATCAATATCAATATCAATATCAATATCAATATCAATATCAATATCAATATCAATATCAATATCAATATCAATATCAATATCAATATCAATATCAATATCAATATCAATATCAATATCAATATCAATATCAATATCAATATCAATATCAATATCAATATCAATATCAATATCAATATCAATATCAATATCAATATCAATATCAATATCAATATCAATATCAATATCAATATCAATATCAATATCAATATCAATATCAATATCAATATCAATATCAATATCAATATCAATATCAATATCAATATCAATATCAATATCAATATCAATATCAATATCAATATCAATATCAATATCAATATCAATATCAATATCAATATCAATATCAATATCAATATCAATATCAATATCAATATCAATATCAATATCAATATCAATATCAATATCAATATCAATATCAATATCAATATCAATATCAATATCAATATCAATATCAATATCAATATCAATATCAATATCAATATCAATATCAATATCAATATCAATATCAATATCAATATCAATATCAATATCAATATCAATATCAATATCAATATCAATATCAATATCAATATCAATATCAATATCAATATCAATATCAATATCAATATCAATATCAATATCAATATCAATATCAATATCAATATCAATATCAATATCAATATCAATATCAATATCAATATCAATATCAATATCAATATCAATATCAATATCAATATCAATATCAATATCAATATTGATATAATTAATCCACTTCTACGTCAGACATGTGGGATTGAATGCGTTGGGTTAAAGGATACAGAAAAGTGGGATATCAAGCTGATAAGTACAAAAAATATGAACTTTTAACTTCTCTGGCACCTGAATATGTATCAAATTCACGTCCTTCTTTTGAATCAGTCAATAATTTACTAGAAAAGGATTTTTCCTTACAAGAATTAGAAAATATTATGTAAAAAAAAAGATACTTCTCCAGGATATGATGGAATAACTTTTCCTATGATAAATAATATTCCAGAAATAGGAAAAAAATATTTATTACAATTATATAATAGTATTTTGAACTGCGGTTACGTCCCAAGTCAATGGCGAGACATACTTGTCATTCCAATTCCAAAACCAAAGTCTATTACTGCTAATAACAGTGTTACTAAACTTAGACTCATCTCTCTTTTATCGTGTTTATGCAAAACTTTACATACATTATTGGGAAAACGACTTGAGTGGTTTATAGAAAAGAAATCAATTTTATCTCCAAAAAAAGCAGTCATCCTTAGATTGCTTAGCTAGATTAATTAGTTATATCCAAATAGGCTTTTCCAAAAATACGCCTACTTTAGCGTTGTTTTTTAGATATAAAAAATGCCTATAATAATATTTTAATCTCTGAAACAATTAAAACTCTAGACGACTTAAATGTTGGATCAAATATTTGTGATTACCTTTGGCAATTTTTAAGTGAAAGACATTTAATAATAAAAAAATTAACAGGAGATGGTATATTACATAGATGGACAAGTAACGGACTAGCCATTTTTAAATAATATAAATGTCAACTACCTGAAAGATCGCAGTTCTCTTGGTCATAGTACATATTGGAACAAAAAAACAAAACCCTTACTTATTAAAACATATAAAAGTTTTTGCGAATAATACATCAAATATATTTTCGCTTGATATATGTTTGGATATTGATATTAAAAATGTTATAGAAATGAACTTACATTGTATAAGAGAACGAGGATGTATGAAAGAGCTAAATTATTTTAGGTTACGATGGGGCTGGTATAACTACGGTTAAAAGCCCCTAAACAAAATAAAGAAAAAAAAAATATCAATATCAATATCAATATCAATATCAATATCAATATCAATATCAATATCAATATCAATATCAATATCAATATCAATATCAATATCAATATCAATATCAATATCAATATCAATATCAATATCAATATCAATATCAATATCAATATCAATATCAATATCAATATCAATATCAATATCAATATCAATATCAATATCAATATCAATATCAATATCAATATCAATATCAATATCAATATCAATATCAATATCAATATCAATATCAATATCAATATCAATATCAATATCAATATCAATATCAATATCAATATCAATATCAATATCAATATCAATATCAATATCTGTTGGGGCACGGTACGTCTAGCGGTGGTGGACCACCGCCCCTTGGTCGAAGTGCGACGTCGTGTATCCCCGTTTGGACGGGCGTAGAGTCCTCGTTCGTTATAAACGAGGATGCCGGATACCCACCTCGGTGGCAGCAGGAAGATGTCAGTTTGCCGTAAGGGGCCGGAAGGATGCAATAATGCGTGAACCGGTCGAGACGTATGACGTAATAACACTCGGTATTCTTCTCAATAAAACGTGAACCCGAGCCAACGGTCGATATCTTCAGGTAGTTGCTCTTCTTGTTGTAGCCAATGGGCGATCGGTGACTCAATCGTGGAACATGATTAGGTAACGCCCCTTCGGAGGTTACCCATGCCGATGCGTGACTTTACAGAGAGCCACTCGATCGCGACGCTTTCTAATTTCTATTTGTTTCTATTTTCACTACCGTTGGCTCGGTTTCTGCGCTATATTTATTTTATTTCAAATAATATCCTTAATTACTATATACAGTCTTATACCCTAGGTTACACTCTATCTTATAAATATCACTTATCCTAGGATACACTCATAATACTCGAGATCGAGCAATACTTACGCTAAACTTTCTCTATTTCAATTTTTCTCTATCACGTTCTTACTCTATAAATTTACATATTCCCATATTTCGGGTTTCTATCTCAAAATACAAGCAACGCGATGTCTCTATTGTTGGATTTCACACTTGTCGTGTGAAATCCCTCAATTTTCTATACATATTTTCCGGTCTAAAATTTAGGTAAGTATTGCTCGGTAAATTATCTATTTTAAAACTAACATGCACGATAATCTTAAACATATCTATAGTCTATACATGCAAACATCAATTTCAATATAAATATACATAAAATACGCGAAGGAGACGCAAAAAACCTACTCGGTACAATCATTACCCGAACTCCCACGAATCCTTGGCAAATGAATGTGTGCGTCCCCAACGGTAGACGTCGATTATAACGTACGCCTTATGACTTTAACATAACATTCTTTATGTTCTCATTTATTAATATATCTCAATATTAATAATTCTCAATATTAATAATTCTCAATATTAATAATTCTCAATATTATTAATCTCAATACTAGCAATCTCAATATTATTAATTCTCAATACTAGCAATCTCAATATTATTAATTCTCAATATATCCATAAGCTTAATATTAATGATTCTCAATAATCTCAATAATCTCAATAACCTCAATAATCTCAATAATCTCGATATTCTCAATAATCTCAATAATCTCAATATTCTCAATACTCGATCTCCATACTCATATTTATATATTCATATTATTTATCATATCATATTATTTATATTTATATAACGCGTAGTCAGTCTCGATACTTATGCTAACACAAAAACACTGTTTATTCGTCCGGTACAAGTTAATACTCGAACGAGAACTCGTCTAGCGTCTCAGGGGCTCTCCCTACGGTAACGCGTGCGTCCTATTTACCATCAGCGCCACCTGTGCGGAACTATTATTCCGGACGCCATTTCTATTTTCGTATTAACTTGTTATGCGTCGCTAACAGCGCCACCCGTGCGGAACTATTATTCCGGACGCCATTTCTATTTTTGTATATTACTCGTTATAGTCTTTATGCGTCGCTAACATCCTCCCCCTCGTGCAAAGCACCAACTCCTTGTCCTAGCGACGCCGCTGTGTCTCCAGGCTCGGCAGACGATGTCCTAGGCTCTGCAGACGATGTCTCAGGCTCGTCGGTGACCCGTGGCTCGTTGGTGGCTCGTCGCTCGTCGCTCGTCGATGCTGGTACTAGTAGCACCGCTTTGGAGCTCGGTCGACGCAGCAATCCACCCGCTGTGCGTACTTCTAGGACTCGCGTGCGGCCGTCGGGTCCAGGATATGTTTTGACCACTTCGCCCCTCGGCCAGGTGTTTCGTGGCAGTGTGGAGTCCACTATGAGGACGGTGTCTCCACACTGCAAATCTCTCGTGACGACCTCTCCGCCGATCCGTCTGGGGAGCAGGGTGGGCAGGTATTCCTTAAGCCACCTGCTCCAAAAATGATCGGCCATTCGTTGTGCCGTCCTCCATGTTCGCCGCCCGATGAGGTCCGCATCGCTGGAACCTCCAATGCCGGGTAGCCCACAAGACCTCCCGATTAAGAAATGGTTGGGAGTGAGAGCCACGTCGTCGCTGTCCGGTTCCGCCGCGACAAGTGGTCTGGAATTGACCACGTGCTCCGCTTCTAGGAGAAGTGTATGCAATGTCTCCTCGTGTGGATTCCTCTCTTTCAATGTAACGGCTAGAGCCGTCTTGATGGAACGGACCAAGCGCTCCCACGCTCCTCCCATGTTCGGTGCCCCAGGTGGAATGAACTTCCACTTGAGGTTCGATCTGGTAGCGACCGCCTCCATATCTACCTGTCCCACGGCTTCTTTCAACTCTTTGTTCGCCTTGACGAAGTTGGTGCCGTTGTCGCTAAATACGACTTTCGGCATACCCCGCCTGGCTGCCATACGTCGAAGTGCGAGTATCATCGAGTCCGTGGATAGTGATGCCGCTAACTCCATGTGCACCGCCCGTGTAGTGAGGCAGGTGAATAAGGCACCCCATCTTTTCTCTTGTCGTCTGCCTACGGTGACTGTCATCGGCCCGAAGTAATCCACGGCGGTGCAAGTGAACGGAGGTTCGCCGAAACGCAGTCGCTCTTCCGGCAAATCCCCCGTAGGCAGTTTCTGTGGCGTGCTTCGGTACACTTTACACCACTGGCATCTGTGCGCTACTGCCCGAACCGCCGATCGTAGCCCCAAGACCCAATATCGCTGCCTGACCTCGTACATCACCGTAGCGTGATTTCCGTGGTTGAACGTCTCGTGGTAGTGCTTGAGTAGTAACCTGGCGATCGTATGTTTCCCATCTAGGATGACAGGTCGTCTGAAGTCCGTGTTAGTGTAGCTGGCTGCGTCGATCCTACCTCTTAGGCGTAGTAAGCCGTCCTCAAGCACTACGTCAAGCCTCTTCAGCCTGTCGTGACGTTCCATGGGCTTGCACGATTCATTAGCAGCTACCCTTGCGCCGAAACTTTCCTCCTGACTCCGTTTCAGCAACAACGTTTCGGCGCTCTTCAGGTAGCTCTCGTCGATCGTAGCGTAATCTGTCGGTCGTTTCTCGACGACGATACGCTTTGGTTCCTTGCCGGGTCTTTTAATCGTCTTTCTCCAGGTCGGGTCTCGTTTCTCGGCCTTCCTGGATACGCCGACAGTCTCTTTTCTCCCTTTGCGGCACATTCCGACGAATTGCAACATCCTCGCTGTTGCCCTCCATAGCCTCGTCCAGCTCGAGAACCTTTCCGGATCTGGCGTGGGTTGTGCCGCGGCTGCTCTCACGGTAGCTACCGTGTGCTTCTCTCTTTCCTCGCCCGTTGGTTCCGCCTTGAAGGAGCGCGGTTGAGGCCAGTGCGCTTCTTCTCGACTCAGGAAGGCGGGCCCGTTAAACCAACGGTGCTCTTCGTTGAAGTCCTTCGGCACGCCTCGGGTTGCGTCATCCGCTGGGTTTTGCGCCGTGGGTACCCAACGCCATTCCTGAGGTTTGGATAGATCTTCGATCTCTGCCAGGCGGTGCGCAACGAAGGCTTTGAATGTCCTGGGGTCCGACTTAATCCACGACAGAACCGTACTGGAATCTGTCCAGTAGGTCGTGGACTCGACCTCCAGGTCCAGCTCCTCCCGCACCGTTCGCGACATCCTAGCGCCCAACAACGCAGCCTGCAGCTCGAGCCGTGGAACGAACACTGGTTTCAACGGCGTGACTCTAGCTTTCCCAGCTAGTAATGCGACATGGTAGCTCCGGTCGTCCATCTGCTGCCTCCAGTAAACCGCACAAGCGTATGCGGTCTCACTGGCATCCGTGAATACGTGCAGCTCCCCCTCGTCGTTCGAGCGCGTGAAGCATCTTGGTATTCGTAGATCCTCCAGCACTCGAACGTTCCTGTTGTAGTCGCACCATGCCTCTATGTCCCTTTCAGCGATAGCCTCGTCCCAGCCGACGCCACTCCTCCATATGCTCTGGATGAGCACCTTGCCCTGCACTAGAACAGGCGACGCCACCCCCATAGGGTCGAAGGTGGACATCACCATGCTCGTCACTTCTCTTTTCGTAGGAGCTCGATAGTCTTCCGATTTCTCCATCGCTGCGTGGCTGAGACGCGCGCGGAACCCTAGTTCGTCGTTTCCCGGAAACCAGCGTAGTCCCAATGTTTTTTCCTCCTTCGAGCCGAGTTCCACTTCTAGCTGTTCACTTTTACTTGTGAACTGTCTCAACACTCCTTCACTGTTGGACGCCCATCCTCTCAATTGGAACTGCGCTTTTCCATGGATGGCGTCCACCTCTTTTGCTGTCTTCACAGCTTCGTCTTCCGTGGCGAAGCTCTGCAGATAGTCGTCCATGTAGTGGTTCGACTCTATCGCTCGCGCTGCTTCCGGGAACTGTTTCGCGTAGTCCGCCGCGTTCCTGTTTTTGACGAAGATCGCCGTACTGGGAGAGCAAGCGGCCCCGAATGTGACGGATGTCATCCTGTATTCCTTGGGGACCCTGTCGCGTTGCTCTCCTCTCCATAAAAATCGTAGGCTGTCGCGATCTTCGTCTCTTATCCTGATCTGCAGGAACATCTCCTTAATATCTGCGACCACGGCTACAGGCTTCTGTCGGAAACGCAGCAATACCCCGAAAAGAGATTGTAATAGATCTGGTCCCGTCAGAAGCAAGTCGTTGAGACATCTTTCCCCGAATTTCGCGGAGGCGTCGAAAACCAACCTCTTTTTCTTCTTAGTAGGGTGCGTGACGGCAAAGTGGGGCAAGTACCACTTCCGCTTCGAAGACGACTCGCGCGGGACCTCTTCTGCGTATCCATTTTCAATTAGATTATCTATCTGCTCATTATACTCTATTTGCAGATCGAGGTCCCTATTCAACTTCCTTTCGATGCCCCTTAGTCTCATCTCGGCCGACTTGTAGTTGTCGGGCAGCACGTCGTCTTCGTTCTTCCATAAGAGGCCGACTTCGAATCTGCCGTCCTCTCGTCTCTTGGTCGTTCTCTCCAGAACGCTAAGGGCTCTCGCTTCCATGTCCGTGCTCGGCCGCTTCGGCGCAACTCCCAATGACTCTATCGTGAAGTGTTCTTTCATGAGCGCATCCAGCGCGTCTTCACGCGCGGTTACATGCGCGCATAGAAAGTTGACTTCCTTGGAGTTACCTCCGTCAACGCCGTGTAGCACCCATCCTAAGTGAGTGAAGGATGCTACTGGTTGGTTTTTCTTTCCCTTGCGCGTCTTCCTGGTGATGATCAGTCCCCAATTGTCTTGACCGATCAACAACCTAGGAGACTCTTCTTCGTAGCACAGGTGATCTACTAGCTTCTTTAGGTGCACGCAGCGCTCGATCACTTCCCTTTCTAATCGCTGCGGCATCAGGTGCAGACCATCCATCGTGCGAACCCCATTGACGGACAACTTGCTTCTTCGGTGGAGCCCCCTAACCTTGATGTCGAGCTTCATCGAGTCGGTCTTGGTGACCGTCCTACCACCCACGGTTTCCAGCTGCAGGGTCTCCTTGGGTCCTTTAAGGCCTACTTGTTCCGCTACCGCCGAGTCCAATAAGGAAACGGTGGAGCCCTCATCTAACAAGGCCAGGACTTGGGTCGACCCTGCTGGTCCATACACTTCCACTGGAACCATCTTTAGGTAGGCTCTCGACATCCGCATGAAGTTTACGGGTAGCCGTACGTTGTTGGCTACCTCCTTAACTTTGACCTCTTCTACAACCGCAGCTTCCGTTTTGTCGTTATGCAGCAAGTGATGATGCCGTCGCTTGCAGGTCCGACACGGTGGTCGCTGGCAGGTTTCCTTACGGTGCCACCCGTGCAGGCAATTATAGCACAAGCGAGATTGCTTGGCTATGTCCCACCTCTTTGGCACCGGAGCCTGCCGGAACTTCGGACACTCGTATAACTGGTGCCCCTCGCGGCAGTGTGGGCATGCTGGCTTCTGTCTCGATGAACCATTCGCTGCCTGCTTTTCTGGTTGTATATCAACAGTAGTATGCGAGGCCTGTCTCCGTTGCTGCGGTTTCCTCGAAGCCGCTTCTCCAGGTACGGCGTGAGGTCCACATCTGTCTGCGATCTTGTTGAGGAATTTCGCCATCGTGTTCAAGTCTGGGTCTCCTTTATCCACCGTGTCCGCGGTGTAGTCATACCACCGGAACTTTAATATGGTTGGCATCTTGTCGGTGATGCTCTTCAGTATCTCCGGTGACTGCAGATACTGCGGTTTCTGTAGCCCCCTTATTGCGGCGACGGTGTTATTAATGCAGCTTGCTAGCATGCATATATCGTATGCGGAGTCGCTTATCACTGGCAGCTTCCTTATTTTCTGCAGCTCTGCCAGGACCAGCGCGTCCGCTCTTCCGTACGACCGCCTCAGTGCTTCCATTATTTCCTGGGGTGTACTCTCTGAGTACAGCAAGCTACGAACCCCTTCTCTCGCTTCGCCCTTCAATGCTCTTCTTAAACGTGCCATATTTTGCACGTCAGAGAAGAGCGGAGCGGTGTCTTCATAGACGGCTTTGAAGGCCACCCATTCTCTGCAGTCACCCTCGAACGGTGGTAGATGGTGCATGTAGTCGGGTTGTGGTATCAACCCGTGATGCGAAATCCTCATCGCTTCGGCTATGGCGTTGGCTAGGCTACGGTGCTCTTGACTCTTCTCCATATGTTGGCCGTCGTGCTTAGAGTCGGGGGCGGGAGCACTCTCTATCCGCTCCATAACTTCCTTATGCCCCGCCGCCTTATGGACCCAGTCTCTGACCTGATCCTCTCTATCCGCAGGCTCCTCGATAACAGAGTCTTCGTCTTCGTCATCTGCTTGGATGACCTCTAAGCGTAGCCTGGCTGCCACTGTAGCCGCTTGTGCCTCCCGAAGCTCCTTTTCGGCTAGTTCCGCACGGGCTTCCAGCTCCTTACGTCTTCTTTGTGACTTTGTGGAGGCTGGCCTGTGCCTCTTCATTGTGGAGGCTTCGGTGGCTTTTGATGTTCCAGTGATGCCCGTGACTGAAGTTTCGTATGTTTCATACGACGTTGTTTCCGTCGCGCTGCTCTGTTGTGCAGCGTCTGTCTCGGTCGGTTGCTCCTTCGGCGATTCCTTATGGCTTCTCGTGACTGGCATCTTGACTGCTGCGAAAATCCGGCTCGAAGGACCAACTGTTGGGGCACGGTACGTCTAGCGGTGGTGGACCACCGCCCCTTGGTCGAAGTGCGACGTCGTGTATCCCCGTTTGGACGGGCGTAGAGTCCTCGTTCGTTATAAACGAGGATGCCGGATACCCGCCTCGGTGGCAGCAGGAAGATGTCAGTTTGCCGTAAGGGGCCGGAAGGATGCAATAATGCGTGAACCGGTCGAGACGTATGACGTAATAACACTCGGTATTCTTCTCAATAAAACGTGAACCCGAGCCAACGGTCGATATCTTCAGGTAGTTGCTCTTCTTGTTGTAGCCAATGGGCGATCGGTGACTCAATCGTGGAACATGATTAGGTAACGCCCCTTCGGAGGTTACCCATGCCGATGCGTGACTTTACAGAGAGCCACTCGATCGCGACGCTTTCTAATTTCTATTTGTTTCTATTTTCACTACCGTTGGCTCGGTTTCTGCGCTATATTTATTTTATTTCAAATAATATCCTTAATTACTATATACAGTCTTATACCCTAGGTTACACTCTATCTTATAAATATCACTTATCCTAGGATACACTCATAATACTCGAGATCGAGCAATACTTACGCTAAACTTTCTCTATTTCAATTTTTCTCTATCACGTTCTTACTCTATAAATTTACATATTCCCATATTTCGGGTTTCTATCTCAAAATACAAGCAACGCGATGTCTCTATTGTTGGATTTCACACTTGTCGTGTGAAATCCCTCAATTTTCTATACATATTTTCCGGTCTAATATTTAGGTAAGTATTGCTCGGTAAATTATCTATTTTAAAACTAACATGCACGATAATCTTAAACATATCTATAGTCTATACATGCAAACATCAATTTCAATATAAATATACATAAAATACGCGAAGGAGACGCAAAAAACCTACTCGGTACAATCATTACCCGAACTCCCACGAATCCTTGGCAAATGAATGTGTGCGTCCCCAACGGTAGACGTCGATTATAACGTACGCCTTATGACTTTAACATAACATTCTTTATGTTCTCATTTATTAATATATCTCAATATTAATAATTCTCTATATTAATAATTCTCAATATTAATAATTCTCAATATTATTAATCTCAATACTAGCAATCTCAATATTATTAATTCTCAATACTAGCAATCTCAATATTATTAATTCTCAATATATCAATAAGCTTAATATTAATGATTCTCAATAATCTCAATAATCTCAATAACCTCAATAATCTCAATAATCTCGATATTCTCAATAATCTCAATAATCTCAATATTCTCAATACTCGATCTCCATACTCATATTTATATATTCATATTATTTATCATATCATATTATTTATATTTATATAACGCGTAGTCAGTCTCGATACTTATGCTAACACAAAAACACTGTTTATTCGTCCGGTACAAGTTAATACTCGAACGAGAACTCGTCTAGCGTCTCAGGGGCTCTCCCTACGGTAACGCGTGCGTCCTATTTACCATCAGCGCCACCTGTGCGGAACTATTATTCCGGACGCCATTTCTATTTTCGTATTAACTTGTTATGCGTCGCTAACAGCGCCACCCGTGCGGAACTATTATTCCGGACGCCATTTCTATTTTTGTATATTACTCGTTATAGTCTTTATGCGTCGCTAACAATATCAATATCAATATCAATATCAATATCAATATCAATATCAATATCAATATCAATATCAATATCAATATCAATATCAATATCAATATCAATATCAATATCAATATCAATATCAATATCAATATCAATATCAATATCAATATCAATATCAATATCAATATCAATATCAATATCAATATCAATATCAATATCAATATCAATATCAATATCAATATCAATATCAATATCAATATCAATATCAATATCAATATCAATATCAATATCAATATCAATATCAATATCAATATCAATATCAATATCAATATCAATATCAATATCAATATCAATATCAATATCAATATCAATATCAATATCAATATCAATATCAATATCAATATCAATATCAATATCAATATCAATATCAATATCAATATCAATATCAATATCAATATCAATATCAATATCAATATCAATATCAATATCAATATCAATATCAATATCAATATCAATATCAATATCAATATCAATATCAATATCAATATCAATATCAATATCAATATCAATATCAATATCAATATCAATATCAATATCAATATCAATATCAATATCAATATCAATATCAATATCAATATCAATATCAATATCAATATCAATATCAATATCAATATCAATATCAATATCAATATCAATATCAATATCAATATCAATATCAATATCAATATCAATATCAATATCAATATCAATATCAATATCAATATCAATATCAATATCAATATCAATATCAATATCAATATCAATATCAATATCAATATCAATATCAATATCAATATCAATATCAATATCAATATCAATATCAATATCAATATCAATATCAATATCAATATCAATATCAATATCAATATCAATATCAATATCAATATCAATATCAATATCAATATCAATATCAATATCAATATCAATATCAATATCAATATCAATATCAATATCAATATCAATATCAATATCAATATCAATATCAATATCAATATCAATATCAATATCAATATCAATATCAATATCAATATCAATATCAATATTGATATAATTAATCCACTTCTACGTCAGACATGTGGGATTGAATGCGTTGGGTGAAAGGATACAGAAAAGTGGGATATCAAGCTGATAAGTACAAAAAATATGAACTTTTAACTTCTCTGGCACCTGAATATGTATCAAATTCACGTCCTTCTTTTGAATCAGTCAATAATTTACTAGAAAAGGATTTTTCCTTACAAGAATTAGAAAATATTATGTAAAAAAAAGATACTTCTCCAGGATATGATGGAATAACTTTTCCTATGATAAATAATATTCCAGAAATAGGAAAAAAATATTTATTACAATTATATAATAGTATTTTGAACTGCGGTTACGTCCCAAGTCAATGGCGAGACATACTTGTCATTCCAATTCCAAAACCAAAGTCTATTACTGCTAATAACAGTGTTACTAAACTTAGACTCATCTCTCTTTTATCGTGTTTATGCAAAACTTTACATACATTATTGGGAAAACGACTTGAGTGGTTTATAGAAAAGAAATCAATTTTATCTCCAAAAAAAGCAGTCATCCTTAGATTGCTTAGCTAGATTAATTAGTTATATCCAAATAGGCTTTTCCAAAAATACGCCTACTTTAGCGTTGTTTTTTAGATATAAAAAATGCCTATAATAATATTTTAATCTCTGAAACAATTAAAACTCTAGACGACTTAAATGTTGGATCAAAAATTTGTGATTACCTTTGGCAATTTTTAAGTGAAAGACATTTAATAATAAAAAAATTAACAGGAGATGGTATATTACATAGATGGACAAGTAACGGACTAGCCATTTTTAAATAATATAAATGTCAACTACCTGAAAGATCCCAGTTCTCTTGGTCATAGTACATATTGGAACAAAAAAACAAAACCCTTACTTATTAAAACATATAAAAGTTTTTGCGAATAATACATCAAATATATTTTCGCTTGATATATGTTTGGATATTGATATTAAAAATGTTATAGAAATGAACTTACATTGTATAAGAGAACGAGGATGTATGAAAGAGCTAAATTATTTTAGGTTACGATGGGGCTGGTATAACTACGGTTAAAAGCCCCTAAACAAAATAAAGAAAAAAAAAATATCAATATCAATATCAATATCAATATCAATATCAATATCAATATCAATATCAATATCAATATCAATATCAATATCAATATCAATATCAATATCAATATCAATATCAATATCAATATCAATATCAATATCAATATCAATATCAATATCAATATCAATATCAATATCAATATCAATATCAATATCAATATCAATATCAATATCAATATCAATATCAATATCAATATCAATATCAATATCAATATCAATATCAATATCAATATCAATATCAATATCAATATCAATATCAATATCAATATCAATATCAATATCAATATCAATATCAATATCAATATCAATATCAATATCAATATCAATATCAATATCAATATCAATATCAATATCAATATCAATATCAATATCAATATCAATATCAATATCAATATCAATATCAATATCAATATCAATATCAATATCAATATCAATATCAATATCAATATCAATATCAATATCAATATCAATATCAATATCAATATCAATATCAATATCAATATCAATATCAATATCAATATCAATATCAATATCAATATCAATATCAATATCAATATCAATATCAATATCAATATCAATATCAATATCAATATCAATATCAATATCAATATCAATATCAATATCAATATCAATATCAATATCAATATCAATATCAATATCAATATCAATATCAATATCAATATCAATATCAATATCAATATCAATATCAATATCAATATCAATATCAATATCAATATCAATATCAATATCAATATCAATATCAATATTGATATAATTAATCCACTTCTACGTCAGACATGTGGGATTGAATGCGTTGGGTTAAAGGATACAGAAAAGTGGGATATCAAGCTGATAAGTACAAAAAATATGAACTTTTAACTTCTCTGGCACCTGAATATGTATCAAATTCACGTCCTTCTTTTGAATCAGTCAATAATTTACTAGAAAAGGATTTTTCCTTACAAGAATTAGAAAATATTATGTAAAAAAAAAGATACTTCTCCAGGATATGATGGAATAACTTTTCCTATGATAAATAATATTCCAGAAATAGGAAAAAAATATTTATTACAATTATATAATAGTATTTTGAACTGCGGTTACGTCCCAAGTCAATGGCGAGACATACTTGTCATTCCAATTCCAAAACCAAAGTCTATTACTGCTAATAACAGTGTTACTAAACTTAGACTCATCTCTCTTTTATCGTGTTTATGCAAAACTTTACATACATTATTGGGAAAACGACTTGAGTGGTTTATAGAAAAGAAATCAATTTTATCTCCAAAAAAAGCAGTCATCCTTAGATTGCTTAGCTAGATTAATTAGTTATATCCAAATAGGCTTTTCCAAAAATACGCCTACTTTAGCGTTGTTTTTTAGATATAAAAAATGCCTATAATAATATTTTAATCTCTGAAACAATTAAAACTCTAGACGACTTAAATGTTGGATCAAAAATTTGTGATTACCTTTGGCAATTTTTAAGTGAAAGACATTTAATAATAAAAAAATTAACAGGAGATGGTATATTACATAGATGGACAAGTAACGGACTAGCCATTTTTAAATAATATAAATGTCAACTACCTGAAAGATCGCAGTTCTCTTGGTCATAGTACATATTGGAACAAAAAAACAAAACCCTTACTTATTAAAACATATAAAAGTTTTTGCGAATAATACATCAAATATATTTTCGCTTGATATATGTTTGGATATTGATATTAAAAATGTTATAGAAATGAACTTACATTGTATAAGAGAACGAGGATGTAATATTAAAAATGTTATAGAAATGAACTTACATTGTATAAGAGAACGAGGATGTATGAAAGAGCTAAATTATTTTAGGTTACGATGGGGCTGGTATAACTACGGTTAAAAGCCCCTAAACAAAATAAAGAAAAAAAAAATATCAATATCAATATCAATATCAATATCAATATCAATATCAATATCAATATCAATATCAATATCAATATCAATATCAATATCAATATCAATATCAATATCAATATCAATATCAATATCAATATCAATATCAATATCAATATCAATATCAATATCAATATCAATATCAATATCAATATCAATATCAATATCAATATCAATATCAATATCAATATCAATATCAATATCAATATCAATATCAATATCAATATCAATATCAATATCAATATCAATATCAATATCAATATCAATATCAATATCAATATCAATATCAATATCAATATCAATATCAATATCAATATCAATATCAATATCAATATCAATATCAATATCAATATCAATATCAATATCAATATCAATATCAATATCAATATCAATATCAATATCAATATCAATATCAATATCAATATCAATATCAATATCAATATCAATATCAATATCAATATCAATATCAATATCAATATCAATATCAATATCAATATCAATATCAATATCAATATCAATATCAATATCAATATCAATATCAATATCAATATCAATATCAATATCAATATCAATATCAATATCAATATCAATATCAATATCAATATCAATATCAATATCAATATCAATATCAATATCAATATCAATATCAATATCAATATCAATATCAATATCAATATCAATATCAATATCAATATCAATATCAATATCAATATCAATATCAATATCAATATCAATATCAATATCAATATCAATATCAATATCAATATCAATATCAATATCAATATCAATATCAATATCAATATCAATATCAATATCAATATCAATATCAATATCAATATCAATATCAATATCAATATCAATATCAATATCAATATCAATATCAATATCAATATCAATATCAATATCAATATCAATATCAATATCAATATCAATATCAATATCAATATCAATATCAATATCAATATCAATATCAATATCAATATCAATATCAATATCAATATCAATATCAATATCAATATCAATATCAATATCAATATCAATATCAATATCAATATCAATATCAATATCAATATCAATATCAATATCAATATCAATATCAATATCAATATCAATATCAATATCAATATCAATATCAATATCAATATTGATATAATTAATCCACTTCTACGTCAGACATGTGGGATTGAATGCGTTGGGTTAAAGGATACAGAAAAGTGGGATATCAAGCTGATAAGTACAAAAAATATGAACTTTTAACTTCTCTGGCACCTGAATATGTATCAAATTCACGTCCTTCTTTTGAATCAGTCAATAATTTACTAGAAAAGGATTTTTCCTTACAAGAATTAGAAAATATTATGTAAAAAAAAAGATACTTCTCCAGGATATGATGGAATAACTTTTCCTATGATAAATAATATTCCAGAAATAGGAAAAAAATATTTATTACAATTATATAATAGTATTTTGAACTGCGGTTACGTCCCAAGTCAATGGCGAGACATACTTGTCATTCCAATTCCAAAACCAAAGTCTATTACTGCTAATAACAGTGTTACTAAACTTAGACTCATCTCTCTTTTATCGTGTTTATGCAAAACTTTACATACATTATTGGGAAAACGACTTGAGTGGTTTATAGAAAAGAAATCAATTTTATCTCCAAAAAAAGCAGTCATCCTTAGATTGCTTAGCTAGATTAATTAGTTATATCCAAATAGGCTTTTCCAAAAATACGCCTACTTTAGCGTTGTTTTTTAGATATAAAAAATGCCTATAATAATATTTTAATCTCTGAAACAATTAAAACTCTAGACGACTTAAATGTTGGATCAAAAATTTGTGATTACCTTTGGCAATTTTTAAGTGAAAGACATTTAATAATAAAAAAATTAACAGGAGATGGTATATTACATAGATGGACAAGTAACGGACTAGCCATTTTTAAATAATATAAATGTCAACTACCTGAAAGATCCCAGTTCTCTTGGTCATAGTACATATTGGAACAAAAAAACAAAACCCTTACTTATTAAAACATATAAAAGTTGTTGCGAATAATACATCAAATATATTTTCGCTTGATATATGTTTGGATATTGATATTAAAAATGTTATAGAAATGAACTTACATTGTATAAGAGAACGAGGATGTATGAAAGAGCTAAATTATTTTAGGTTACGATGGGGCTGGTATAACTACGGTTAAAAGCCCCTAAACAAAATAAAGAAAAAAAAAATATCAATATCAATATCAATATCAATATCAATATCAATATCAATATCAATATCAATATCAATATCAATATCAATATCAATATCAATATCAATATCAATATCAATATCAATATCAATATCAATATCAATATCAATATCAATATCAATATCAATATCAATATCAATATCAATATCAATATCAATATCAATATCAATATCAATATCAATATCAATATCAATATCAATATCAATATCAATATCAATATCAATATCAATATCAATATCAATATCAATATCAATATCAATATCAATATCAATATCAATATCAATATCAATATCAATATCAATATCAATATCAATATCAATATCAATATCAATATCAATATCAATATCAATATCAATATCAATATCAATATCAATATCAATATCAATATCAATATCAATATCAATATCAATATCAATATCAATATCAATATCAATATCAATATCAATATCAATATCAATATCAATATCAATATCAATATCAATATCAATATCAATATCAATATCAATATCAATATCAATATCAATATCAATATCAATATCAATATCAATATCAATATCAATATCAATATCAATATCAATATCAATATCAATATCAATATCAATATCAATATCAATATCAATATCAATATCAATATCAATATCAATATCAATATCAATATCAATATCAATATCAATATCAATATCAATATCAATATCAATATCAATATCAATATCAATATCAATATCAATATCAATATCAATATCAATATCAATATCAATATCAATATCAATATCAATATCAATATCAATATCAATATCAATATCAATATCAATATCAATATCAATATCAATATCAATATCAATATCAATATCAATATCAATATCAATATCAATATCAATATCAATATCAATATCAATATCAATATCAATATCAATATCAATATCAATATCAATATCAATATCAATATCAATATCAATATCAATATCAATATCAATATCAATATCAATATTGATATAATTAATCCACTTCTACGTCAGACATGTGGGATTGAATGCGTTGGGTTAAAGGATACAGAAAAGTGGGATATCAAGCTGATAAGTACAAAAAATATGAACTTTTAACTTCTCTGGCACCTGAATATGTATCAAATTCACGTCCTTCTTTTGAATCAGTCAATAATTTACTAGAAAAGGATTTTTCCTTACAAGAATTAGAAAATATTATGTAAAAAAAAAGATACTTCTCCAGGATATGATGGAATAACTTTTCCTATGATAAATAATATTCCAGAAATAGGAAAAAAATATTTATTACAATTATATAATAGTATTTTGAACTGCGGTTACGTCCCAAGTCAATGGCGAGACATACTTGTCATTCCAATTCCAAAACCAAAGTCTATTACTGCTAATAACAGTGTTACTAAACTTAGACTCATCTCTCTTTTATCGTGTTTATGCAAAACTTTACATACATTATTGGGAAAACGACTTGAGTGGTTTATAGAAAAGAAATCAATTTTATCTCCAAAAAAAGCAGTCATCCTTAGATTGCTTAGCTAGATTAATTAGTTATATCCAAATAGGCTTTTCCAAAAATACGCCTACTTTAGCGTTGTTTTTTAGATATAAAAAATGCCTATAATAATATTTTAATCTCTGAAACAATTAAAACTCTAGACGACTTAAATGTTGGATCAAAAATTTGTGATTACCTTTGGCAATTTTTAAGTGAAAGACATTTAATAATAAAAAAATTAACAGGAGATGGTATATTACATAGATGGACAAGTAACGGACTAGCCATTTTTAAATAATATAAATGTCAACTACCTGAAAGATCCCAGTTCTCTTGGTCATAGTACATATTGGAACAAAAAAACAAAACCCTTACTTATTAAAACATATAAAAGTTGTTGCGAATAATACATCAAATATATTTTCGCTTGATATATGTTTGGATATTGATATTAAAAATGTTATAGAAATGAACTTACATTGTATAAGAGAACGAGGATGTATGAAAGAGCTAAATTATTTTAGGTTACGATGGGGCTGGTATAACTACGGTTAAAAGCCCCTAAACAAAATAAAGAAAAAAAAAATATCAATATCAATATCAATATCAATATCAATATCAATATCAATATCAATATCAATATCAATATCAATATCAATATCAATATCAATATCAATATCAATATCAATATCAATATCAATATCAATATCAATATCAATATCAATATCAATATCAATATCAATATCAATATCAATATCAATATCAATATCAATATCAATATCAATATCAATATCAATATCAATATCAATATCAATATCAATATCAATATCAATATCAATATCAATATCAATATCAATATCAATATCAATATCAATATCAATATCAATATCAATATCAATATCAATATCAATTTCAATATCAATATCAATATCAATATCAATATCAATATCAATATCAATATCAATATCAATATCAATATCAATATCAATATCAATATCAATATCAATATCAATATCAATATCAATATCAATATCAATATCAATATCAATATCAATATCAATATCAATATCAATATCAATATCAATATCAATATCAATATCAATATCAATATCAATATCAATATTTTACGTTTAACGTACTACTGATATGTTTAATTAAATAAAAGAGAGAAATGAAATTTCTGTTCCTACAATACAACTTATAAATATATAAGTTATAGTTATTAGTCATATTATACATATATAGTATGAATCGTATTGTTTATAGAGGGTAGAAGAAAACTAAACAAAGCAATAGATTTATTGAAATTCTATTAGATATTTTATATATTTACGTGTGTCTATATTATGAAACTAGTTGGTGCTCCCGGCTTTATTGACGTTGTTATCATTAAAGACGTGTAATTGTTTACTCATTCTTCATTGACGTTCAAAGTGTGTAAGAAATATATGTACATATAAAATGTCAAGCTAATAGGTTAGGCACGTTCGGAGATACCGTAATGGGTGGGAGTTAGGTAATCACTGAAATTACTGATTTGATACCAAAAAATTATTTCCCTTATGGATTTGTGATAATTGTTATTTTCTTTTTGAATTTACATAAATTGGCCAGTACAAAACTATTACTGTGACAATTTTTTTGCACGAATTTTTTTTCCACTATAAAACATAATAGGCCATAGTATTAAAGATCTTCAGCCCATTTTGTCTGAGTGGTAATTCGATAGTTACATACAAATAATAGACTGATCTGGTCGAATATACTTTGTCGGCGAGACGGTAGACTATCTTTTTCTAAGGTTTAAATACCTGTGATATTACGGATTTTATTAGTGTGTATATAATAAATTATATAAAGTATATATATCTCAGTAACCGAACTTTATGTTCTAAAAAGTAACTTAAATACTTTTTAATAAAATTATATGAGTTTAGCTAAACTCGGTAAATATAAAATAATAGCAAATACAATAAAAGCAAAAAACGCCAAACTTAGTGGGTGTGTGAAACCTAATTATATGGGATATGAGAGGGCTACGTGGGACTCTCCTGACACAGTGTGTCTAGTAGAATGTTCGAACCCGCGTCGCCCCACTAATGTGCCAGATGGCGATAGGCTTTTATTGGGTATTCTGCGACCAGCCTCAGAGGCGAGTCCTACGTAAACCTCTTATATCCCCCAGTATACTCTGTGCATAAATACATTTCATCACTGATAAATAAAAAAAAGTACACTGTACCCACTTAGATGTATGGATGGAAAAGAAAGTCATGTATTATAATAAAGAAATCGAACGTGGGAAGCAGCCGCTACACAAATGACAAGACTCAATAAAGCACTGCCAACTGATTACTTTTAAACTTAATATTAACTTATTTTCAAAACTTTCTTTTGTCAAACATATATTTTTTAGTTTATTTAAAAAAACTGTGAAATCAAAATGATTTTCCTTTCTACCCTCATTATTTCTTCGTTTTTCGTCTTTTTCTTTCTGAATAATTTTTTCCTTTTCAGGTACCACTGAGTAATGTTTTCTAGTACTATATGGTTTTTCCTGAACTTTCTTTAAATTATTAATAATTTAGATTTAATTTATTAATAATTTTTATATTTAATATTGATATTGATATTGATATTGATATTGATATTGATATTGATATTGATATTGATATTGATATTGATATTGATATTGATATTGATATTGATATTGATATTGATATTGATATTGATATTGATATTGATATTGAAATTGATATTGATATTGATATTGATATTGATATTGATATTGATATTGATATTGATATTGATATTGATATTGATATTGATATTGATATTGATATTGATATTGATATTGATATTGATATTGATATTGATATTGATATTGATATTGATATTGATATTGATATTGATATTGATATTGATATTGATATTGATATTGATATTGATATTGATATTGATATTGATATTGATATTGATATTGATATTGATATTGATATTGATATTGATATTGATATTGATATTGATATTGATATTAATATTGATATTGATATTGATATTGATATTGATATTGATATTGATATTGATATTGATATTGATATTGATATTGATATTGATATTGATATTGATATTGATATTGATATTGATATTGATATTGATATTGATATTGATATTGATATTGATATTGATATTGATATTGATATTGATATTGATATTGATATTGATATTGATATTGATATTGATATTGATATTGATATTGATATTGATATTGATATTGATATTGATATTGATATTGATATTGATATTGATATTGATATTGATATTGATATTGATATTGATATTGATATTGATATTGATATTGATATTGATATTGATATTGATATTGATATTGATATTGATATTGATATTGATATTGATATTGATATTGATATTGATATTGATATTGATATTGATATTGATATTGATATTGATATTGATATTGATATTGATATTGATATTGATATTGATATTGATATTGATATTGATATTGATTTTGATTTTTTTTTTTTTTTAATTTTTTTATTATTATTATTATTTTTTTTTTTTTTTTTTTTATCGATTATTAAATTATGATATAATAAACTATCCTATTGATTCAAAAACCGTCAAATCAAACCGTGTGAAACAAAGTAGGTATACGAAAATGTATATTCATCTTAATTAAGTAAACTTTCAATAGAAAACCACGATTTACAAGATATCTATAACTACATGTATATTTAAACATACTACTATAAGTCTGAATTCAAAAAGAAAGTATCTGTCTAAATACAAAATCCTTAGAGCTATTTACGAGATACGCGAAATTTGTATAAATACTAGCTTTTACATGCGGCTTCACTTGCGTTAAAATAGATTTTGTTAAACAAATCGCAATATAAAAAAATCATACATATTTCCTTTCTTCACCCAATTTCAATAATTTTATGCGCTGGAAAAAAAAGCCTATCACCGTCTCCAGTTTCTCATCTATCTCTTATACCAAAATTCATCATAATCTATTCAGCGGCTTAGGCATGAAAGCATAAATACAAACGAACTCACTTTCACATTTATAATATTAGTAAGGATATACAATAATTACTCACTTTATAGTATTACATAAATAAATGACTGTAAGAAAGTAGAAAGACTGTAAAGTAATTAAACGCAAAATTCCAGCGTTGCTTAAACTGTAACGATATGTCACCGCCCCCGGTGACCGCAAGGGGCGCCGCCGGTGACACCGCGCGGCTTGCCGTGACAAGACACGGGCTTATTGGATTTCTGTCGTCTCTCCGTCACTTTACTCAATTACTAATGATTTACTTACGTCGACAAACGACGTATTTCGTTTATGTTTATCTTATAATTAATGAGCGAACGTTTCCGCTGTAATTCCTAAAAATGCAAATTATCTACCTATTTTTAAGCCATGCCCTTACTGGAATAAATAATAAGTAGATAGTAATTTTTCAACACCGCTTGTTTTATTGGTTGTTGAATACAATTTTTTAACAATACTGAATTTCATCTGAACATTTTAACTGGATCTACATTATTTTTTGCTAAATAATACAATCTGGCATCATTTAGTAGCCAACACTGATAACGTTAGTAAGTCGTTTAACATTGGTCTTAATATAATTAATATAAAAAGTTATCGTTTCAGTCATTTTACATTTTAATGTTTGGTTTTAAAGTTTGAGAACAACTGTAGTGCTAGTGACAATAAACATACTAAAGACTCATTGTATAGAATGATATTGACAGCCTGTTGAAAACTTTCGAGTTTAACATCTATCGCCAATAATTTATCTTCCCAAACCCAAACTTTAATTAATATATTGCTGTTATGAGACTAGTAATTCTTGTATATGATGTATATGTATATACCCTTACTAATTTTATAAATGCGAAAGTGAGTTTGTTTGTCACGCTGTCATACCTAAACCGCTAATTCGTGATGAATTCTGTTATAGAGATAGATGGAATCCTGAAAACGGTTATAGGCTACTTTTTCTCGCGAAACACTTATAGGAAGTAGGGTAAAGGAAGAAAGAAACTTTGCATGAATTTTTTTATTGCGTCATAGGATTTGTTTTAAACTTTACAGAATAATTACTTATTACTTAAATACGGCTTAAACGGCTCTAACGATTTGGAATTAGAATTCACCTATACAGTTATATTTTCCATAAAAACACCGTTTTTAAGCAAATAATTTCCGACAAAATGTACTGTACAATAATTACAGACGTAGTATATTTATTTTAATAGATATGTGACTTGTATCCTCATATTAAAAAAAATTGAGCTAACTTCGGTCACTTAGGCTCTTAATTATTATTGAACATAGCAGTATTATAGCTGCTACAATCATGCAAATTTGCAAATCGTCAACGATACTTTGAAATGTCTGCTGTTGCTTTGATCTCGCAAAATCAGTAATTAATCTAAATATTATCTTAAAACTGAGAGAAAAAAAAGCAAATAAATTATCTTAAAACTAGCAAACAATACAAAACAAAACGCTTAACATTTTTTAAATAATAAAAACAATAATTTACTGATAAATAAATAACATCTATCGCAATACAAGAGAAAAATGACCTGCATCCTAATATGGGTGGTAGTAAGCAATAATTGACCATTTACACCAAATTAATAATTACCATTGACATGTTATTTTAAAAATCTGACAACCATAAATTTATCTTAATCAAATAGGAGGCCGTATCCACTATAAACGTATCACCAGTTACAATATCATCATCAACTAACATTACAATGTGATTGATGTAACATGTCCACGTGCGCATTGAAAAAACCTATCACCATTACGTAATAATAATGTCTAGATTTTCACACTATTTACTGTGATACGATGAAATATGACAGCCATATAGCAATGTCGTTCCGAAACGTCTAGAACTCTCAGTATTAGGCAGTAGGCGTCACCAAAGATAAATTTCCTTTCATCGAACAAAGTACCTTCGCAGCGAGCGAAGTTATATTACAGTATAAGCTTCATATTGACAGCACCGTTATTCAGGAATTTAAAAAGTCTGACCACTTTCTGTATCCGTAGTCAGTAATTTCTGTATTCACGAATGCATTTTAGAAAACAGTACTAGTTTATTTTTACTACGTCTCAGGTGAGTAATGGGGCATGCAATAAATTACGTAAGGAGTTTAGGGCGAAGAGGATCGAGCCAAATCTCAGCCAATCTCACGTGGGAGAGAGGGGGACCTCAGCAGATATCACATAATTTTTTCCGCAGGAAACAGAGCATAATTGCGAGAAAACTGGGTAACACTGAGATTATAAGCCTATTGATATAAATGGGCATTGTTGTGGTAAGAAATAAATAATAAAAAAATAATGTCCATCTAGCTAGCTTACCTTATGGTGGTATTCCTGTAGTTGCTCTTGAAGACGAGTCTCTCCACCAGGCTTAGCGTAGGCACCATCTTGGGCCACAACGTCATTTAACATCAGGTGAGATTTTAGCCATAACACTTAATCTATAATATATTTAAAAAAACGTAAATGTAATTTACGCTAGTCAAAGAACAGGTATATTTTGTTCGAAATCACGACCCAAATACCTGCTAATAATTCTCTCTTAATAAATATATAACGATTTTTAATAATAAACTTATTGGTTCTTAGATCAGACTAGACAGAGAGGATATTACGAAATCTTTATCGAGGCTAACTAAAATTAAATTCCTATAGACACTTTGTTTGGAATTTATTAAGTAATCCTGGACGCTGTACAATTTATATACTTATAAATTACAACTTATGTAAATGGTACACTTATGTAAATAACTAGGTATCACATTAGAATCATTTAGCAATAGAGCATATAACTGTTTTTTTTTTTTCATTATAATGAATATTACAAATGGGAAATTAACTTTTTTTGTTCCTTATATTTTTACGTCAAAGACGTTATTAATATTTGGTACTGGTTAAAACTCAATGCATATTTGGTATATTTATTAAATATCAGAGATAGACATAAGGTAGCTAAGCTAGCTATGACGCGTTAATAGGGGATGAGATTGAGTATGATAAACCCATCATTTTTCAAATTAATGGTATGAAAATTCATACTTATACATTTTTCATTGAGAAGCAGTAGTCTGTTTTTTTATGAATCATTACACGTTTACAAATACTTTGTTTCAATATTTGTGTAGATTACGTATTAATTATATTATGTTTCTCAAATTATTTACCGACTACTGACCGTAAACATATTAAAATCTCTCGCCGCGTCTATCTGTGTGTTCGCGGTAAACTAAAAAACTACTGAACGGATTTTCATGTAGTTTTCACCAATAGACATTTTGATTAATGAGGAATGTGTAGGTGAATAATTTCATAAGGAATTGTGTAAATTTGTTAAAATATGACGATAATTTAAAGTTGCTAAAAGCATAGCGGGAGGGTGGTTTAATCCGTATTAGGCAATATTAAAAGCAAAAAAAAATTGTTTGTTTGAACGTGCTAATCTTAGGAACTACCAGTCGTATTTCAAAAATTATAACTTTATCTGATAGAGCAATCGTTTAGGAAGGCTTTGGGCTATTGACATCTCACTACCACTAATCGGAGATAACCTGTATCAAAAAATGTTACCAAAACGGGCATAAATTTTTAAATAATTTTTAGTTCCACACGAAGTTGCGGACACAGCTATATATTATAAAGCAAATGATGTTTCGCTTTACAGTCGGACTGCCTGATATTCTGGCTCCTGTCGACAGTCACCGCTGGACTGCTTGCTGTGTGCATCGTCGGCACCCAATACTTTGTCACTGAGGGGAACAAATTCGGTAAGCTCGACGCTGGTGCTAGGAAAGAGGAAGGTTTGTTTTTTTTCTTTATTTTTGTTTTTATTCAATAACATGTCGCTACAATTATTTCGTTAAATAAACAATCATTTAACACACTATGTCTAAGTTCATACAAATCAAATCAGAATAATAACAATATGGAATGAACATCGTGTCTTGCTTGTCAGCACAGTAAAATTGTGTTGTTTTCCACATTGCATACACTTGCGCCGGACCATTTTAATTTAATTTGTATTTAATTATTAGATTTATATATACTCGATAAAAATCGATAAAAAATTCACGATATAAATAAGTTACTTATTACTGGTGATTTTTATTAATCTTGTTATTGTAATTATTAAAAAAATGGGATTTAGTTCTCACGTGAACGGTGGAACATTGTGTGGACTCAGGTTAGTCGTTGAGAGCATCTTCAGAATACCGATATAACTTAGTCAGCAGTAAACCGCTTATTTATATGTAAATTTATTTTAATCTGTTTCCAGGAATATCCCATCGTATCACGGAGACGGCGATGGATTTCTTCATAGCCGTCGTGCTGTGTGCGTACTCCGTCACGGTGTACCTGTTGTGGAAGGATCACTATGTAATGTGGAACAGATGGCGACGAGCCAACGTTAACGTCAGGCTGCTACTCAGTCCGGATTCGAACCCTGTGCCTTTCATGCCTAGATCTAGATATAATGTCATCTAGATCTAATATAGATGTAGAAATGTAACTCGTATTCTATTTACTTGTAATTGTTAATATTTTATTAAATTTGTTTTATTTTAATTGAATAACTAGGAATTTGATTACTATTAATCTTTTGAATTATACGATGTTCTTAAAATAGATTATGAGATTTATGAAGGCGTTACTTCTATTAAAAATCTATAAATAAATGTTGCAGTGGACACTTCTTTGTTGTTCGGCCGTTACTACGTCTCATGAAAATAAAAAAGTAAAGAGCATTTTTTTTTCTTTTTCAATTTCTGTCAAGGAATATATCGTGATAAAACCATAGCATGGTTGTAGAGGTTTTTTTAAAGCCCACCTGACCAGCTATCACCCGTAAGTTGAAATTCTGGTGCCAAATACTTATAAATTACTTAACATCAGGCAATGTCGTCGCCATAACACAGAATCTATCGCTGTTTTTGTGTATGCATTTTTAATATAATAAAATAAAAAGAAAAGTAATTAAATAATTAGGAATCTGGAGTTGGTAAATATAATATATTGTAATGGCCGTGTTTATTATGTTATATAAAATTACGATACAAGTGAGAAGAAAAATCTTAATCGGAGTTGTTTACACGTAGTTTTACACAGGACGCGGGGATGATTTGCAATAGCTCGGGGCTGGCGTGACGCCAGACTCACATTCTGCTGTTTATTGCTTGTTGTGTAAAGTGCCTGGAGACTCGCTGTGGGATCATTGAAAACAGGATAAATTGTTTTTTGAGTGCTACATTTACAGTAACGACAGATTTTTGAAGTGAAAACTTTTATAGAAAGGTTTGGATAAGGAGTAAATTTATGTAAGTCGTAATCGACAAGGTCACGTGACGTATTAACGTTCATACTATATCTGTTCCTATTAGTTTAACTTATTGCGCTTTAAACAGTTTTCAGATACAAGTTTTAAATTAAAATTAAAGAATTCGTTTGGGTATCCAAAGATAACAACTATTTGTTTATACCTTTAAGTTTTCACTTCTGTCGGCTGTCCTCATGACTGCTTTGAAATATTTTTCTGGCACATTCGTAAAAACACTTACCTACTTTTTTTAAGACTACAGTCACGATTTTATGAAAATTGTATGTCATTGGAGTACGAAGTACGCTACGTGCTGCTAAATGTTGACCACGACCGCGGTTTTTTCCGTTCTATTTGCTTGCGGGCGGTACAATCAATAACTGAAGTGGAATGAAGTATTGGTGGAAGTAAGTATTAACGTTATTAGTGATATCTTCACCGTCACTAGTGATGTCGTAATTGTCACAGTCCTTACGTGGAACGGTTGACATCATATTTTGAGCGTTATGAACATTAAACTTTGAACTTTGAAGATATTTGAACACATTTTTAGGGGTTAACTATATCTAAATACATATAGGAGACGCTTCAGGATTAGCATATTATAATACAATTTTAAAACTTATTCACCCGTCATAGTTAAAACTAGATACACATAATGCTATTATATCATAGCCACCCACCAAGCACAAATCTTGCAATATCGTAGAGTTGGCGGGAAAACGAGGATACTATTGACCAAGAATATAATTAAATTTCGATCAAATATATGTCCTATATTGTGTACGCATTAGTATAGTTCTCATGTTATTTATGTATCATTTAACTTAGTTACATTGTTAGAAGAATCATATAGTAATATAATATATTACCCATAGACCTAAAGAAAAGGACTAGGCGAAGGACTCTACACATTATTTAATGTTATACTCCATTACATATTGTAAGTGTTTAGTTATTCCGTGGAATACCACACTAAATAATACATTGTATCGAATCAAGCAATATTATGGTAATAGACAGATTTATACATGAATTTATATAAACTGAAATAGCAGTACAATTTCGATATATGCAAATTTTAAAGAAAAGGAATTTGTTGATTGGAATAATAATAATATTTTTACTGTTAGTGAGAAAAAATTAAACTAAATATGTAAATATGCACTGCAAAAGCATGTTAATATTGTAAAATCCACCATATGTTGTTGTAAGTACATGATATTTAAGCACGTCGAACTGTATTTACAATTTTCTAATTTAACATTTCTACTACAATCTTATTTTATGACTAATGAAAACTAATAAGTCAGTAGTGTAGTTCATAAACATGACTTATGTTATATAATTCTTAAGGATTATATTTATGAATAAGTATTAAGAATAATCAATTTAAAATGCCATGAAAATATTAGAATAAGAATACAATAACAAACATTTTGTTATCATTATATTTAAAGGTTACAGATGTGTGCTGAGTAAGTCTTAAAAGACTTGTAGTTAAAAGCTAAAAAAATAACTCCTTTTTAATCGTCATCTAGCAACATTGCATTGTTGTCTTATAATTTTCCGTTGTCTATTATTGTGTCAAAGTTTGAAAATATTCAAATAATTATTATAATACTTATGGTACCAAGTACTTTTGATAGGTTTTATTTCCGTTTTATTTTATGCGTCATTACAGTTAAATAAAATGAGTGTTAACTTTGGAAATCCTACTACAACAGCCGGAAGCGTTTTCGGCACCTCTACACCTGCATCAGGTATGAACTTAAATGAAAAATATATCCTGAATACAATTAAAACTTTAAATATAATTTCTAAAGCTACTAAAATGTACTTTCATAGTTATAGAAGTTTCAAATTAGATATATTTATATCGAAATCCTAACACATAACCTAACTCTTTGTAGTTTACTTTTGCTAACTTTACTCTCGAGATATACAGGGCAATTTACGACGCAGTAAGTTCTTAAAATTTAAAATAATACTAACACTGGATTTAGAATTCGAGCACTAAAACTAATATGGCCATAATAACTGAATTAAAATTGCATTATTATTTTCATCATAAACTCCATTGTAGAAGTTAATATTGTAAGATACACTACTTGGATTCAAAATCATAAAATAGGATTATATTTATTAAGATTTAAAAACGGATATTGTACCTACTTGTATTCAATGTACTTGACAAATAGCTTACTGTTAAAATGTAATGGCACCTTATTGAACGGCGTCAATCTGAAGCATTATATCGAGCCTAAACTCATAGTGAACTAAGTTATAATAATAAAACCACGGTCAGGTCATTTTCTGCAATCTGTATAATTACTGTCTCAAGTTGAAAATCTATCCATACGTATATTCTGGTGTTTGAAAGCTAATAGCAGTATTTTTTTTATAGGTTAATGTTGTATATTAATGGTTGGTCTTCACAACAGGTGTCTGGTATGTCTCGTGAGACTCTTCTTTGTCTTGTCCAAGTCCAAGTGGAATCAAGAGAGAAATATATTATGCATACATTGAAAAAAATTTAGACTTAGGATCTAAGGAGGACTTGTGTACTAAGTTAATGTGATTCTTTTACCAATTAAATCTTAACTTAACAGCAGGTGAAAGTGTGGTGAAACACAAAACTTATATTAAGTTCCCAGAGGTATCATGGTATTTATTCATCACTCCATAACATTTTGTTCACTATGAGAGAAAGAAAAAAAATTAATATTTCAGGTTTCTCTTTTGGGGGTGGAGACACATCAAAACCTTTATTTGGGTCTAGTAATACAGGTTAGTAAAAAAATAAAATTATAACTAACCCATTTTCATTAAAACCATGCTTTTATCAAAATAATAAGCTCTCTTAAGTTTTTGAACATTAATTCTTAGAAAAGGCTGACATAATCCTTAAACTGTTGCTAAAAAGACATAGACTAAGATGCATAAAGAAATCTAATGCCATCTTGAGATAATTAATAGTATTCTGAGGTAGAATGTTTTTAAGCAAGCTTCTTAGAACTATGCTTATATATTTATCAAGTTAAATATCTTTTTTTAAGTCACACACAGTTTTCCATAAAAGATTATTGCATTACAATTAATGAGTATTCACGAAAACATTACTTATAGTAGGATTACATAGGTCAGTGATCGGCAACCATGTCATGCAAAAAAATAAAAAAAATAGAAAACACAATTGAAATTTATTCAAAGAGCCATTTTTTTTACTTACGTCTTGTTGATTAGTACTCCTATTTTAGGAGATGTTATTATGGAAATAATTTGGATTATAGTACACTTTCGAGATTGCCTTTGCCAAATAAATCGTAATTTAACTAACAGTAAATAAAATAAAATTTGGTATCATACTTAAAAAATATGTTCTTTATTTAAAAATAAAAAAAGAAAATAGGTAAAGTAAAAATTTTACTTGTCCCTTACAAGGTAACATCATAAGTAATAGTTTGTGTCTGCACTAAACATTTCTTGGAAGAACTGCAGCCAAAGAGTCAAAGAGTTTTGCATGCCACGGTTTGCCAACCATTGATATAGCTGTATATATATAATATTATTGTAACATAGCTCAAACTACAAATCTAACTGTTAGCATATGTACCATATTACAGAGAACAAACCAGCATTCAACTTCACCACTACCACAACCAGTGCCCCTACATTTGGTAGCTTCTCTTTTGGAGCTAAGACTACTGCAGCTGCACCTTCCATTTGTAAGCTTTAATCAAGATAACCTGAGTTAGATGCCTAAATTAGATACATATATAACTAACTTAAAACAATGATAGTTAGCAGTGTGTACGTACACGACATCAAGGGACTTGAGTTTGAATCCACTTACAATGAGCTTGAGCTTTCAGTGCTCATACCATGGTGGTAGGGCTCCATCTAAAGCCCGCCTGGCTAGCTACCACTCTCAAGTTGAAAATCTGCTGCCAAATATGTATAGCTGTGGTCCAGCAGTTGCACTTGAGAGTCAGTCTTTCCACTAGGATTAACATGTCCATCGTCTTAGTCCACATTGTCACTTAACATGAGATGAGATGGTCATAAGGTTAAACCTACAAAGTAAAAAAAACACTGCTATTCAATTAAATGTATATTTTGGCTTTGACCATTAGTTGATCATTTTGTGTTTATATGTGATGACACGTGTATCAGTTGTATAGTTGGCTTAGTAAAACTTTGTTTATTATGGCATTAAAATATACCTTAATTAGGAATGAATACTAGTAAATAATGCTGAAATCATTTAGGTTCTACACTAGTTCCTTATTAGTTATAATAAAATAATGACTAAAACAAGTAACTAGACTGAGAGACCAATCCATAGATATATAGATAGATAGAATAGATGTTGATGATATCACAATATTAGTGTTGCTAATGTTGAAATAAAAAAAGACTCAGGGTACATCTCTCTGTAAAATATCAAAGAAATGTTTAATATAGTTTCTTATTTACAAAACTTCATTTGATAATACACAAATTGCTTTTCATAATTTAGTTTGAATATAAAAGTTTCTAATCTCTTGTACACCATCAATTCTCAACACATGCATCATTTATAGTAACCACAGTATTAATTTAGATAGAGGTATCTAATATTCATCAAAATTGTTTTAGCTGATTAATCTATTTGCTGAAGCTTGGTTTACTTATAGAATTAATACTTTTAATTATTAACAAAGTACTAAAGATATATATTAGGTAATATTATCAACAAAAGTCTCTGAATCTCAACCTTAGATATTTTACTTTTTAAGCTTACTTATATATTGAACTTAATTGAATGTTAACTAATTTGTATAGACATTTAACATATGTTATGTACTTTATAACATAAAATAGAAAATAAGGAAAAACAGTGGCCAGTACCTTAAAATTATTTTTATTTGAATGTTTAATGGAAAATGATGTAATGTTGTGTGCAAAAGACAACTAATAACGTATAGGATTATGTTTTGTAATACTAAGTGGAATATATACCTAAACATAAAAGTGATTTAGGATTGGGCCATTTGGTTTAATTCACCTGTATTGCTAAGACTAATTTATTTGAATAATTTCTTAATTTGTTTTTAACATAATCAAATTATTCATAAATATAATGAAAAGATAAAATCGGTTGTGCCATATAGTATATTTAAATGAAGTATTACAATTTTTTTTTTTTGAAAAGGGCTTAATAATATATTAGTATTATGTGGCAAAGTGACAACACAATGTATGATGGTAACAATGTACAACCTAAAAACATCCATGTCATATGACAACCCAAAAAGAGTCCCTGTGATGAGTAAATTTTTTGTTCGGTTCAATAACATTTTTTCTGTGTATACATGGTCCATGTTCCACCAAGCTTTTATAACGTTCACGAATACGAGATTTACTATTCCACTTGATTACTTATTATTAACTCAAATTGAAATGGAGTATTGGTGCCACTTTAGCAGGTGGGTCTTTGCGAATGAAAATCAGTGGCGGATTTACAATTTTGCCATCCGTAGGTTATTCAAATTTTGCTATTCTACCTACTTCTACAATTAGATTCCATATATGATTTAGATTCTAAGTGATGAAATATATTATGTAACATTATATGTAGGAATATGTATGAATAATTTCAGTTTCTAAAAAACAAAACAAAAATACATCAAATTTACCGCCGCTAAAATCTGCCGCCCGAGGCTGCACCCTACGAGTGATAATAGTGAGGTTTTATGAAAATATGTTTGAGCTTGGTAAACGCTAAGTGGAACTTTCCCTGTGGTCGGTGTTACATTGAATCCAGCGTTTTAAGTAACTTGAAGAATATGGTGTACTTAAAGGTAGAGTTCATTATATTCCAGTTTCGACGCCCACGGCGACCACTGCATCAGCATTCGGCGGAAACAATCCCTTGGCTTTTAGTGGATTCACTTCACCTCCTAATCAAACTGTCGGCAGTCCTGGGTTTGGACAACCCGTTCAGGTGTGTTGTGTTTAATTATATTACACTAGTTGCCCCAGCACAGTTGTACTGTTTCCATGAACATCTTCTATCACATCCAAGTAGTTAATGGCTTTGTCCATGACATATACATACTAAATCGCATGGTTTTTGTTGAAACAGTATTAGAGTTTATGGATTGTATATATAAGAACTAGCTATACCTATGAATTTGTTCACGTGGAACTTTTTTTATAACCTGTAGATTTAGCGTTATGGTGACATTCTCATCTGATGTTAAGTGACTATGTGGCCCAAAGTGGTGGACATGCTAAATTTAGTGCAACTGCTGGAACACAACTATAGGTATTTAGCGGCAGATATGAGAAAAAATTTATTTAATATTAGTTGTCCGTTTTTGTATTTTTTTATTTCAATACAGCTTTACGCCTATTAGTAGTAACGTATATTATAGATATTTTTATATATACAGATATAACAGAAAATATTAGTTTTATATAGTTTTTGAATAATTTCAGACACTGGATATTCATATTGGTCAAATTTACTTTCCTTTAGATCTATTTAAATATGAACTTCAAATTGTATTATATTAAGTGTAGAAAATATGAGATTAAGAAAAAAATTCAATTAAATTTCTTTGTTAATGATCAGGGGACGACCACATCCCAACCAGCACCGGCCTTTGGAACACCTGCTGTACAAGGTAATCTTAAAAAATATATCCTCAATTTCTTTTTATATACATTATAAAACTTGAAATTTAAATATTAAGTACTTACAATTGATATTAAGAGCTCAAACATGGTAAGTTTTTTTTTTTTTTAAATTAATATTTTGCTTGATCACGGAAAAAAAACCTTTTCTTATTTTTCTTTTGTTAAGATTTAATACATAGCTTATGTACAGTGACTATTATTTAACTTTGATAGGTCAGCCCAGCATGTTCGGAAGCCCAGCTAGTACGGGGCTATCGTTTGGTAAACCGGCTGCCACCACCAGCGCCACGGGTTTTGGCTTCACCACACCCGCTTCTGGATTCTCCGCTCCTCAGGCTACTGCTGTGAGTCAGATTTTTTTTTTATATATAGTTAAGGTTTGACGGTATGGCCACAATCTTACCTGATCTTATATTATATCTTATCTTATCTTATCTTAGAAGCGATGATAGCTCAGTGGTAGTGTGCACGATTTCGCGTCAAGAGACGTGGGTTCGAACCCAAGCACCTACAATGAGCTTGAGCTTTCGGTGAAGGAAAACATCGTGAGGAAACCATAGCATGGTGGTAGGGCTTTTTCTAATGCCCGCCTGGCTAGCTACCACCCTCTAGTTGTGAACCTGCCGCCAATTACCAATAGGTGTGTTCCGGCAGCAGCAATTGAGAGCCAGTTCCTCCACAGGTTTAGCGCGTCTACCAACTTGGGCCGTATCGTCACTTAAGATCAGGTGAGATTATGGACATAACGCTAAACCTTAACTAGAAAAAAAAATGTCAAGTGACGATGTGGCCCAAGGTGGTAGACGCGCTAAGCCCAGTAAAGGGACTGGCTTTGAAGTACAACTGCCGGAACTGTACGGACCCTGCGTCAATATACGTGGGTTCGAATCCACCTGCAATGGGTATGAGCTTGCGGTGAAAAATAACATCGACATCAAACTATAGCATAATGGTGGCGCCTGGCTAGCTACCACCCTCGAGTTGAATAGCTACCACCAAATTCCAATAGGTGTGTTCCGGTAGTTGTTTTTGAGAGCCAGCTCCTCCACAGGTTTATCGTGTCTACCATCTTCGGCCGTATCGTCACTTAAGATCAGGTGAGGTTATAAGGCTAAACCTTCACTATAAAATACCTATTATTAGGTGACATCTTTTCAACTGTTTGCCAACATCCAAGGTACCGAAAATCGGAACATATTGATGGAGGTACACCGTTTAGGGCTATATGAGAGAAACTCGATGGGCCACCGAAGTCGTAAAACAAATGTCCTGTTTTTATCGTGCTTATTGTTAACCCCACATTTTCGAGTCTTTCCCGCCATTCCTCCAGTCTGATCTGGACCTCATTAGCATCTCCTACAAGAACAATGTCTCCTCCAATGTGACTCCTCTTTTATATCAGCTCTTGGAGTTCGGAAGAGCACCTGGCCAGAGGGGTCCTCATTTTGACCAACTTAGCACGTTAATTTTATACATGCAGTAATTTTTTGTAGATGTTGTTAGTAAGGGGAACCTTCGGTAATATATGCAATTTATTATTATATTCTATTTTCATTAAATTACTTTCTAGAATATCTTTTATCTATATTAAATTAATTGTCCACGTGACTTTTGAAGCGATGATAGCTCAGTGGTAGTGTGCACGACTTCGCGTCAAGGGACGTGGGTTCGAACCCAAGCACCTACAATGAGCTTGAGCTTTCGGTGAAGGAAAACATCGTGAGGAAACCATAGCATGGTGGTAGGGCTTTTTCTAATGCCCGTCTGGGTAGCTACCACCCTCTAGTTTGTGAACCTGCCGCCAAATACCAATAGGTGTGTTCCGGCAGCAGCACTTGAGAGCCAGTTCCTCCACAGGTTTAGCGTGGCTACCAACTTAGGCCGTATCGTCACTTAAGATCAGGTGAGATTATGGCCATAACGCTAAACCTTAAGTATAAAAAAAAAAAAAAAAAAAAAAAATTCGTCGACAAACCGATTAAACACGTCTCATTTTATACTACCAACTGAGGTATCATCGCTTCAACATATGCGATTCCTCAGGTAACTACGTCAGCGACTCCACAAACAACTCAGTCCTTGTTTGGTTCCACCACAACGGCTGCCTTTGGTCAGGCTTCCTTTGGAGCTAAGCCTGGCTCGTTTGACTTCGGTGGGTCTCAAACTCCTGGCTTTGGAACCACTGCTACAACCACAGGTAATGTCACAACAGGTAGAACTGATAATTAAATTCCCTCACTCAACTCTATTTATAATGGTTTCCTTTAATATTTACAATTTCTACAAAATAGTTTTTTTTTATTATTTCAAGATCTAATTTCATTCATTTGCATGGTGGTAGGGCTTTTTCTAATGCCCGCCTGGGTAGCTACCACCCTCAAGTTGTGAACCTGCCGCCAAATACCAATAGGTGTGTTCCGGCAGCAGCACTTGAGAGCCAGTTCCTCCACAGGTTTAGCGTGTCTACCAACTTGGGCCGTATCGTCACTTAAGATCAAGTGAGATTATGGTCATAACGCTAAACCTTAAGTATATAAAAAAAAATATATATATATATATATGTATGCTTAGAGAAACACTTGTTAATATTACTAGCTCGTGTGGTCAATAACACGATTACAGTGCTATCTATCGAATTTGGGAACAGTATAAAAACCTAATAAATAAAAATATATATACCATTTTCATAGTGATTGTCCATATAATGCTGATACTTAGTGACTATATATTTACACACATAGTTTTTTTTATATATAGAAAATAAAGTCGTTACAATAAAATTGCCAAATTGTGTGAACATCAACATGACGTTTTTCATCGCCGTATCTAATATAAAAATTTCGTCTAGTAGAAAATCCTATCAAGCAATAACCGATTAGAATAAGATGAGTATGATATGTTAATGAGAATCGCAAGACGTAACTCTTATAGTAAATAGATAAATTGCTTATTTTTCCAGAGAAAACAGTTAGTAATGCATAATGGTGATGTCCAACAGGTTGTAGATAGACTAGAAAAGCATTTTCTTAGGCAATCCCCAAGCTCTAAGAATTTTTTACTTTTAATAAAGATGCAAGATACAAAAGTGCGGTCTTGATAATATAGAGATATATTAAGAAATACCTCTATAACTTGAGTATTGTAGACAGATATATGGCATAAAAAGTAGTAAAGTCCAGGGTAGACACTATATTTGGATTGCAAGGAACTAGCTAGGAACCAAAAAAATGACATTGTAAACAGACAAGAAAACTTCGCTGTAGACAGAACTTATGTATGACATTGAAATAAAACTAATTTAAACGGATTTTATCGCGGTTATTTATTTATTTTCATCCCGACGTTTCGAAAGCTTTTCAGCCTTCGTGGTCACGGGGCGGACTGAGGTGTAGGTTGTCCAGAAAAGTTCATGTTACAGTGTCTACCTTCAATTTAATTATTAATTTTGTTAGTGTTCCGATCTACGCAGAAAGAGCCCACAGTGTCTTGAGGTCTGGCAATTGGTCTTTTGGTTTCCGATTTAATAATCGGATCCCAGGCTTGTGCTAGCTTCCAACCATCTTCTCTATTGAAATTTGGATGTTTTTTAATTTCAATAGCCTCACGAATCATCCTAGGTAGGAATCGGTGTTCTTTGGCAAGGATTTGTGGCTTGTCGAATCGAAGATAATGTTTGGAGCCTTCTTCTGAATGTTCAGCAACTGCAGACTTCGTTGAGCGTCAGTGTTTAACATCAGCTATATGTTCTTTTATGTATGACATTTATTCAGGTGGATTTTTGAAAATACTCGTCCATCTCGCTACGGTATCACCATGATGTTTTTTCTTACTGAAAGTTCTGACTTCGTTAATATTATTTTATTTTTTTCGTCAATGTATCGCATGTGCCCACCTCGGATCGCGAACCCCTTTTTTAGCATAAAGACAATCAGACATTTTTTTATATTCCCATAACACGGTGTAATTAAAAGCAAGACAGCTTCATTATTCGATCGTGTAAGTGTTCCAACATAATTCCTAGGACCGTGGATATCGATCTTAAATACCACGAGAACTTACGAGAGTGCTTACTAGTGGATACTTTTCTCATTGTAATATTAATTTAATTTTTTTTGTTGCATATGCACTATATAACGTTGTATTTATCTTTATTAATATTTGTGAATAATTCGACCGTTTATTTTGAAAGTGGTGTAAGTCCATTTTTGAGAAAAATTAACTATCACGTAATTCATGCTTAATTTAATGTAATTTTTTTTATACATAACTAGTCCGTGTTTAATTTCTCAAAAAAATCCCATGTTTCGTACAACTTAAAATCGGTCGGTAAATGAAATTGCATTATCAACACATATAGTAACCTTTAATTTTCTCGAAACAGAAGAAAATGGACTTACACCACTTTCAAAATAAACGGTCCAATTGTAAATAACCCTTTGTACTTGTTTTTGTTTTAATTTAAGTCTTAATGTTAACTATTATTTTTCTTTGTAATAAATAAATGTCGCAATACAGCCGACCACGGAGTGGGGCTAAAGTAAGCTGGCATCGGTTGACTGTTTTGCATTGATTTTTCATTATCATTCCAATTATTAAGTTAAGATTAAAAACGCAACATTATTACCCTAAATTGAATAACTTCGCAATAATTTTCAATGAAATATCAACGATCCGAAAAAAAGCTTCACTTATAACGTGGTTTAATTAAATTCACATAGCGTTTTTTCTTCCAAGTTTCCTTTTTTTTCTTCATCAGCGGCACCAGCTTTCGGTACTTCGACTCCGGCGAGCGGGTTTTCTCTGCCCATGCAGCCGGCGCCCGCTCAGACCACACCACAATCGTCTTTCGGACCGGCAACAACCACTGCACTCAGTTTTGGTGCTACCCAGCCCACGGCTACCCTTCCCAGCTTCAAACCTGCAACTACACAACCTGGTAATTGCAATAATAATATTAAACACTAACCCTAGCCGTGACTTCGTTCGCGTGGTTGTCGATAACTAAAATATGTGGCTTAGATAAAAGTACAGTGAATAGTCGTGTTACATGATGACGTCATATGGACACCGCCATCTATCGAATATGGAGTTCAACTGTTCACATTAGTTCTATTTTGCGTGCGTAAGAACACTTTCAATTCATTTTGTCTATTATCTGTCGATTGCGATGAAACAAAGACTGAATAAATCCAACAAGTTGCGTACAAATTTTACGTATAAAAGTTATCTGCATTGGTTTTGTACATTTATTTATATTATTTTGTACATTTTTTGTATTGGGTAAACAAACATAATTCTAAAAATGCTGGTAATGGGTTCTGTTGACTATACTTAAATAAATATTTTTAATAAATATTTATTTATTTGATTTGATTTATTATATATCTAGTCACTGATAACAATTTCGCCCTACTCTTCCCAGTAGTAAATTAACTCGAACACAGGGACAATTATTAGATAATTTTAATAGTGACCCATGAAATAGTACAGTAGTTTAGCAATTTACATATACAAACATCCATTTCTATATAAATACCATTGTAACTCAATTACAGCTTATTATTAGTTATGTTGTCAACTTTCTAATCACTCGGGATGTTTGTAATTATTATGGTATCATTGAAGAAATTTTTTTTTTTTTTTTTTGTTAATCTGACAACACTAAAGTGAAATACAAATTGAAACCAGAGAATAAACGTTTTGTAAATTTGCAAGTGAATACCAGAACTCCACTTCTCTTGAAATTACACTTCCACTAATAAAATAGTTATGATGCATTAATGACTCTGTATGAGATTGTTAAAATACTATGTCAATTGATGTTGATCCACTACAATCACCAGTATCAAGGGCAGTTCTAAGCACGCATAGAAGTTTCTGGCAGCTATAATTTACGACCATTTTTAGAATTAGGACCCTTACTTCAGAGTCTATATTGTCACATAGAATCTGGTGAGATAATGGTCTGATGCAAAACTTTTGCAGTCAAAAGGAAAACTGTGTTAGGCATCATGGTGGAAAATGCAAAATGTTTTTTTTGTATTTTTAATATAACACAGAAAAATATCCAGAACTGAGCATGATGGTAAGCATAATACAAATATATAAAAAATAAAAAACATTGATTCTTATAGTTAGTATGCCGATATACAAACATCTTGACTGATGGATACATATAGTGGCTAATTCCAAAATGCGATAAAAAAATATGCTCGTTTGACAGGGTTATCAACATGTGCATAGTTATCACTATTCAGCATATTAAAAATCATTAACACTTTACTCAAACACATCCCAGAATGTCTATAATCTGATCAATATTTTCGTTAAATTTCCAGGTATGTCGACCCCACAAACTGGATTCGGTTTCACATCCACCCCAGCACCAGCACCCACCGGTCTCGCGTTGAGCACAGCGACCAGCCAACCCGCATCCGGGTTCAGTTTCGGTGGTGGCCTTACAGCAACTCCTCAAGCATCCAGCACACCTTCAAGCACGTCCGCTGCTCAGCCGACCACCGGAATGGCTGTTCCCACTACTACCAAAGGAATGAGTTTCGGTACTACCACGAGTACTCCGGCTTCCACTGGACTCGGTTTTACCGCACCGACAACCGCAACTGGACTCGGTTTTACCGCACCGACAACCGCAACTGGACTCGGTTTTACCGCACCCACAACAACACAAACCACGACCGGACTCGGTTTCAACGCACCCACAACAACACAAACTGCAACCGGGATCAGTTTTGGAACGACTACCAGCTCCAGTGGATTAAGTTTTGGCGTCAGTACTGCTGCTACGACCTTACCATCTTCTGGTCTCGGGTTCGGAACGACCACGGCAACCACCACACCATCCTCCGGCTTTAGTTTTCCTGGATCGAGTAGTTTATCACTCGGTTTTACATCCAAAAGTGCAACTACGACTGCAGCATCTTCCACAGGTTAGTGCATAATTTTATTATATTTTAACTAAATAAATTGTAGTCACAACTTATATCTAAAAGTGAAACCAAATATGATGATATGAGTTAGATTGTTTATGGAATGACTTTAATATTTATCATAATATAAGAAAGAAAATAAATTTATTGCAAGGCACAAGGCCACATGGATAAAGTAAAAATAACATTAATATTAATGTTAATACATGCAGCAGGTATCATAAAATATAATTAAACATAATCTGAAAAAAATGGTACCACCAAAAACACCATAAACTGAGTCACCATAATAGGTAGACCCAGTGCTGATTTTTGGTTGTGGCCAAGTGGATTTACACAAAAAAAATTATAATAACACAAAAAAACAAAGTAATTATTTTAAAATGATATTAAACACTGATAGGAAAGTATATATACACACACACATAATATACAACATAAGAATATACATAAATATATATCAGTTAAATATTAATAATCAAATACATAAACTATATTAATTACATAATAGATACAAATAAGCATTAAATAGATAAACAAAGTTAAATTATAATAAAGAAGAAGAGTACTAAATAGCTGAAACATCAAAATTATAGTTTTCAAAAAACTCCAGGGAAACTAACAAAAACCTAATGGATTTATTTTATTTGTTTATAATAAGTAAAAACTTGCAGAAGAGGAGCAAACTCTAGGGTAGGTGTAAACTGGAATGCAAAACAATCTTTACCAGTGTCAAATAAATAATTAAAAATTTTATGGTAAATATTTATTTATGGTAAACTAAAAAAAAGTATTAGGGATCGTTTAATAAAGGCTATTATCATCACTGAGTAAAGTTAGACCATATAATAAAATTATAGCTGGATCAAAAAGTATATTTTGATATTTACTATGTTTTAGTTTGTTTGATAGTTATATAGAAGTTTTGTTTATTATTTGTCCACTTGTAAGAACATAACTATGAAATCTCTGGATAGGTTTTGAAGAAATTTGGTAGGATGATAACTAATATGAAGGCTAAACATATAGAATACTCGATAACCTATGAACCATACTAATACCATACCATACAATAAACCAACACTAAACCATACCCAAAATTAATACCCATAATCTTACCTGATCTTAAATGACGATACGGCTCAAGTTGGTAGATACGCTAAACTTGTGGAGCAACTGGCTCTCAAATGCAACTGCAGGAACACACATATTGGTATCTGGTGACTGATTTTCAACTTAAGGGTGGTAGCTGGCCAGGCGGGCATTAGAAAAAGGACTACCACTATGCTATGGTGTCCTCACGATGTTTACCTTCAACGAAAACACAAGCTCATTGTAGGTGGATTCCAATTCACGTCCCTTGTGCGAAGTGCATGTCCCTTGTTTTGTCCCACTCAGCTAGCATAGCTCTACGAAAGTTATCATGTCTATATTTTTAATAAGAATGTAAATTTATTGTGTCAGCACTTTTTAGGTTTATGTGAAACAATATATTGTAAGTGATTAAAGATAAATAATAGAGTAAATTATAATAATTTTCAGAAATTTCCGTTTGTTTGTGTATGCATCACGACTAAAGTACAATGTTTACAATAAAAAGTCCTCCAACCTCCAGTTACATTTAGTCATTATTTCATTAAAATCGGTTAACTCTATCAAAAGTTATTGTAATTTGAATGAAAGCACGAGATTAAATAATTTTAGTTCCACGCAAACAAAGTCGCAGGCGCTACTAGTATTACAATTAAAGTAATTTGTATAATAGTTAAATAGGAAAATAAAGTTTATTCAACCTCAAACAATTTATTTTCTATATTTTCGATTGTTCCCCCTTAAAATGTCATGTCATATTTTGACATACATGTAATGATTCTTAATAGATAGTTTATTGACAATCATATTCATGTTTATTTAACTTAATAATGTGAAAAGATCTGTTTCTAGTTATTTAGTTAGTCACTTATGGTATGTGGTATTGAACTTTTTAATAGAATATTACAGTTGTATTTAGAGCTTGCGACAATAAACTTGTATATTAAAATTGACCAAAATATATAATAAAATGTTAATTAATGCCAACGCAGAAAAGGCAATGAGAAACTATAAAAAAAAATAACAAATATTTACAGTCACATATATACAAACACAAAACATTAATAATAATGACTCCATGTATATATATATTATATATGCTATATTTGAAGCGACGATAGCTCAGTAGTAGTGTGTAGAAACGCCGCATCATGGGCCGTGAGTTCTAAACCAACCACCTACAATGAGTTTGAAGTTTCAGTGAAGGAAAACATCATGAGGAAACTATAGCATGATGGTAGAGCTTTTTCTGATGCCCGCCTGGGTAGCTACCACCCTCAAGTTGTAAACCTACCGCCAAACACCAATAGCTGTTTTCCTGCAGTTGCACTCTGAAGCCAGTCTCTCAAATAAAGGCCGGCAATTCCCCTGGTTTTGTGAGTGTCCGTTGGCGGCGGTGTTCAATTACCATCAGGTGACACGACTGTACGTTTTCCTTATACTTAAAAAAAATCGTGTAACATACGTTATACGTATAATAATATAACAACCTCCAAAGTCCCGTCAGTACCTATACCAAAATTCATCATAATCAATTCGGTCGTTTATGCGTTAAGGCGTGATAAACCAAACTGGAATTTTCATTTATAATATTAGGTTAGGATTAGGGCTTCTTGGGATTACTATTGTCGAAATATTTATATTATTATCTGACTTAATATTGAATGTTTTTTTTTTTCAGCTTCGACCACAGCGCCCTCTGGTATCACGGCACTCGGTAAAACAACAACCACGACCACAATGCCGTCTTTAACTGCTGTCGCTACCACGTGAGTCAATTCTAAGGTTTTCAAATTTAAGTTTTCATATTTGAAGCTGTGATAGCTTGTAAATATATTTTCAAGTTGAGGTTGGTAGCTATCTAAGTGAACATTAGAAAAAGCCCTACCACCATGCTATGGTTTCATCATGACCTTTCCCTTCACTGAAAGCTCAGGCTCATTACAGGGATCCGAACTCGCGGCCATTGACGCGATGTCCTTACACATATAGACCTGTGTAGGCGATTGTACGAATTTTTGCCCAACGGTCCAATTTCACATAAGATTAAAGTGTAGAAAAAAAATCGATGTAAGACTTGGATTCTAAATGGTGAGACATATTATCTAGCAACATTTAGGTATATAAAGAACTATAAACCATTTCAGTTCAGAAAATATTAATACCCCAAATTTGCCAACTCAACCTATTGATATATCCACCACTGCTGACGGTAAGTATGATATGTGGGTAAAAATGTTGAAAAATATAATAAAAATTATTTACATTTTGTTCTATGGACGTGCAAAGTAATATACATTCTCAACATTTAATAAAGGACTTTCGTAAAGTAACAACTTCATTAATCAAATATCTTTAAGTAGGTATATTGTTTTCAGAACAACAGCTATAACCCAACCACAGCCCATATCCTCGATAACTTTCGCACAACTGGAAGAGAATATAAACAAATGGACGCTGGAGCTGGAGGAGCAGGAACGTACCTTCATCAACCAAGCGACTCAGATCAATGCCTGGGACACTCTGCTCATCGCTAATGGAGAAAAGGTAACTTTTTTTATAGATCAGAGGTTTAGCATTATAGCCATAATCTCACCTGATCTTAAGTGACGATACGGTCCAAGTTGGTGGACACGCTAAACTTGTTGAAGGACTGGCTCTCAAGTGCAACTGCCAGAACACACCTATTGGTATTTGGCGGCAGATTTTCAACTTGAGGGTAGTAGCCTAGCTAAGCGAGCATTACAAAAACCTTAGCTATAAAAATGGTGATTATGTAGTCCAATATTACCATCCAATGAGGGAACAGCTACAGAAATACATATAGCTTCTTGATGTTATAAAGGCTAGTGCAAGCATTAATAATACCATATCATATTTAATACCCACAACATAAAAATAGAAAATAAACTCTTCCATTAGGATAGCAATGTCACAATTCTTGTAACTAAAGTCACTGTGATAAAATTTTATTGTAAAAGAAACTTAAATGTATGAAATAGATTGTCAACTGAATGATGCACTGAAAAGGTACCAACCAATGTCACATTGTTCCTAAATAACTAAATTCTATGTGAGGAATTTTATCATAAAAGAGTCTTTTAAATGTATGAAATAGATTGTCGAGCTGAATGATGCAGTGGAAGCAGTTAAGAATGAGCAACAATCTTTAGAGCACGAGTTCGACTTTGTGTTAGCCCAGCAGAAGGAACTGGAAGACCTACTAACTCCTATGGAGAAACAGCTGCTGGAAGACAATGCGGAACGACTGAGGGATCCAGAGAGGGAACACATGTAAGTTCTCTATTTTTATCTAAGCCAAGATAAAGATTAAATCTCTCTTGGAAGTTAAAACTAACTAACACCGGTGATGGACTTTGAACACTTTACCAGGTTTTAAATATCCATTGATATGTTCATATAAAATATTTACAAAACCTTATAATAAATAATTGTATGGATCTGTTATATTATATTGAATTAGTTTATTCCATTGTTTTTCATGTTTAACTGAATCATTGTATTGAATCGTTTTATGACTTGTATATTATTTTATGCTCGATAAAATTCTCAAACAGACATAACAAACTAACGTGAATAGTGGACAACTAAACCTTCCCAGTATTTTTGTTTATAGAAAAGCTCTTTGTAAATCAGTGTAAGAGTACAAAAACTCTCCTATTTGTATCTTTTAAATTCAACAAGCAACTATTTTGTGTTATATTCTTTAACCAATTAAATATAAAAATAAAACATAAAAAATACATAGCTAAATTCACATTACTTATATTAATGCTCAATTATTACATATTTTGAAATGCAACATCCATTTGTCTGCGTGCGTGTTTTTATAACTCAAGAACTAATTTATATATATCTCTCTCTTAATCTTAGGTGTATCTCTGAGGAGATTTTAGGACAAGTTTAGAGTATTATAACTAAATTATTAACTATTAATAATTATTAACTAAATTGTGAAAAGTGCAAATATAATTCTTTAATGAAAATGGTTGAAAATTTTACTTAATGTTTCTAGGTACACTCTGGCAGAGAATTTAGATACACAGCTGAAGCAAATGTCTGAAGACTTGAAAGAAATCATTGAACATCTGAATGAAACTAATAGAAGTCAGGACAGTAATGATCCCGTAAGTACCTTTTTTGTAGGATAATCTTTAATAAAAACAAAAACCTTGATATCTTGATTGATACCTTGATACCAAACCTAACTCGTTGATAAGAAAATACCTTGGGGATTAGAAGCAATGCGAAAGGTGTTCCATGTTCTATATACTTTATATACTTAGTGTTATGGCCACAATCTCGTCTGATATTATGTGACCATATGGCTCAAAATGATGGGCATGCTAAACCTGGAGACGCGACTGACTCAAGTGCTACTGCAAGAACACACCTACAGGTATTAAAAAAAGCTCTTCCACCATGCTATAGTTTCAACACAATGTTTTCTTTCACGGGGCACTCTGGCTTAGGGCTCATTTTCATTGGGCATTACAGCCTACATTCGGTTTAGGGAAACTTTTGTTCACGCATGCTATAGCCACCGCATGCGATATCCGTTTTCATTAGTCGGTAGGGTCCGCTTGCGGTTTGATAGATAATCTTTACCCCACATTTCTGTTGAAATAGTGGGACTGAGTAGATGTTTTAGACAAGTAATTGAGTAAACAGAGTACTGACACCATGCTTGCTGTACACCAATCTATGAATTTCAATGAATGTTAGGCCGTGTGTAGGATGTATTACTTTCATTAGTCGATAGCCAATAAGGAAACCTGCATTTTTACCCACAAAAAAAATGAATCCATTACTCTTTCTAATCTGAAAAATAAAAACTGATGGACTTACACCAACAGGGTAATGTGTAAATAGATTTACCGACAAGTAAAAATAAGCCATCAGTCCTCTTTATCGGGTGGAAAAGGTGGGGTTAAGGTAAGTCTCTGGGTCATAAAGATCTTTTGTAATTTTTGTTTTTTGTTGCAGATTGTCCAAATCGGTCGCATCCTGAACGCACACATGTCGTCAATGCAATGGATAGACAATTCCATAGCTCAGATATCGACCAAACTGGATCAACTGAAGGCGACACACGACGCCCTCAGGCGGGACAACGAGAGATCTTTCCAACTGACTTACAATTGATTCACAAACACACACAAACATTTAAGAATCAGTGGAAATGACTGACACTTCAAACATTCAAGGGTGGCAGAGATAAAGCACTGATTAATGGAAAATAAACCACCTTTGAAATCCTATATTTCAACATATCCGCTCAATCTTTTTTATCAAATGGGTAAACTATCCCAGTAAATTGGTATCTTTATTACTAAAAACTTTACTTAAGTTTTAGCAACATCAGTAAAGTCATGGTCCATACTATTACTAATTCATATCTCTTAAGAACCAAGTGATATTATCCATTAGCCACTTATCAAGAAATTAGAGGTTAAAAAAAATTATGGACAAAATATAAGAATCACGAGAATATTTTTTTTTGAGACCAATAAATTCCAGAATACATTCTCATTTTTTTTTCTAGAATAACAGTTCTTTTCATCATTGTCTCTAACACTTGCAATATACAGAACAGGTTCTCTGTTAACAAAATGAAAATTAAATTTGATTTATCCAATAGCCTAATGTTAAGTTACTGTAGTATAAACCAATTACAATCATTAATTGAATTAATAGTAATAAATAATTATAAATTATATTTTAATTTACTGTGGTTGTTATTAATGTACCCTCATTTTCCTTAATGGAGTTAACACTTGCGACGAATTTACAATTATAAATTGTAAACAACAAAACTACCAAAACAAAACTAATAGTCCAATATTGTTCAACTGTTTATAATACAACAAATAATTGTTGTGATTATGATATTAAAACCAGGTAAACAACCCAACGATGTGAGTTCTTACAGGCCAATTAGCCTACTGCCTGTAATGGGTAAACTCTTAGAAAAAATATTGTTGAACAGAATTCAGCCCCACCTCCCACATATAATACCCCCACATCAATTTGGCTTTCGTGAACAGCATGGTACTATTGAACAAGTACATCGCCTCGTTGATACCATCAGTCGTACGTTTGAGAATAAACAGTATTGCTCAGATGTGTTCCTCGATATAGGACAAGCGTTTGATAAGGTATGGCATGAAGGGCTTCTCTTCAAAATAAAGAAAACTTTACCACACTCGTTCTATCATACATTGAAATCATATCTCAGTAATAGATGTTTTGAAGTTAAAGTTAATACCTCAGTTTCCTTATTGAACAACATTTTATCAGGTGTACCTCAAGGTAGTATCTTAGGACCTGTTTTATACTTGCTATATACAGCTGACTTACCAACTCAAAATGATACTGTTACCGCAACATACGCTGATGATACGGCTGTTTTATCAGTTCATGAGGATCCCATAACAGCCTCAGAAAATCTTCAAATACATTTATCGGAAATAGAGGAATGGCTGGATAAATGGCGAATAAAAGTAAACCAAAGTAAATCTGTACACATAACATTTTCACTTAGAAGGCAAACCTGCCCACCTATACAGTTATACAATAATAGTATTCCACAAGCTGAGCATGTCAAGTACTTGGGCATGCACCTAGATCGTCGCCTAAATTGGCGAAAACACATATGGACTAAACGAAAGCAACTTGATACTAAGCTAAGAAGCATGTTTTGGCTATTAGGACCAAAATCTAAACTCACACCAGCCAGCAAAGTCACAATATACAAAACCATCCTCAAACCCATTTGGACATATGGCATACAACTATGGGGCACTGCCAGCAACAGCAATGTGGAAATACTCGAGAGATTCCAATGCAAGACAATTCGTTATATGCTGCACATTCCACACTATATTAAAAACAACTATATTCGCATGGATGTTAATATTAGCAGTGTAAAACAGGAGATAGCAGAAAACAGCAAGAAATACCAAAATAAATTGTCGAGACACATTAACATACTGGCGTCAAAGCTGGAAGGAGAAGGAAGTATGGTGCACAGCCGATTAAAAAGACTTAGCGTGCCCAACCTCAAACATAGAGTGTAGTAAAAAAAAAAAAAAAAAACTTTCAACCTCTGAAGGTTGACTCATAGGAGTCACTGAAGATAAAAAAAATAAAATAAGAAAGAAATTCTACAAAGAGAATAATCAATATAATGGCTCATTGTACCATATCGAAGAAGTACAGATTGCCAGGTTGCAGAAGCAGATAAATAAAAAAAAAAAAAAAAATAAAAAAAAAAAAAAAAAATATTGTTCAACACAATTTGGTTAATTAAGCATACAATAATTTAAAAAGCATCAATAAGTCATGACAATGATGAAGGTCTACAAACGTATTAGCAATTGGATATATGTTGACCCTGCAGTAAATTAAAAGAAATTCAAGATCTTTTATAGCTTTTATTTTTTCCTAACCATAATAGGATCTATAGAAATTTGAAAATTTTATTATATGGCTAATCTGGTCTACCACCGTAATGGCTCTTAAGTCTATGGATAATAAATTATGACAGTTATTCTGCAGCACCAGAGCGACCACATAGTACTCATCTAAGTAGAGAACACTTTTTAAAATCTTGTCTTTACTTTTACTGACTTCTATTCCATAATCAAATGTCCCAGACATATGGCAATCTGGTATCTCATTAAATATTTTTCAAGGGTAAAACATTAGCAGCAATCTTTATTTGCTATGTGGATTGTGAACCATACTTATTCAATTTTGCCCTTTAATGTGCTCTTTCAACATAAATAAGTAGAGGATCAGGCTAGACATTAATATTAATCATGTTTTAAGGTAAGTAAATGGTTTCAAAACCAATAATAACAGAACCCATATTACCTTACCTTATTTTGTAATACACAATTCCACAAAATAAAACTCTCCCATCTGACTAATTATTCTGTGTTCATACACAATATACTTTAGTTGTTGTACACTTAATACACAATTCCACTAATAAAACACTCTAATTTCACACATTCTTCAGTCTGCAAACACAATATCACTAACTTCTTATGAACGATACTGCATATGCTTGTTTGGTGTGACAGTTGATCAGCACTAAGAAACATGGAAAGTTTTTTGGCATCCACCCTGCAGTAACTGACTTGAGTCATGTCTTCATTATCAATCTGTGTTTCAGTTTCTGAATCTGTGTGTTCGATGGGACCTGAAATATAAAACAAAGTGGACTTCAATATTTAACTCTATGGCTTAATTTGTACTATAATCCAAACCTATTATGGAACTGCACAATGCTAACAGAAATGATTGTATATCAGTCTGAATATTAACAGTGATTGATTCGAATGAGAGTAAGAAAATACTAAATATTAATTAATATTTGAATAATAATTATTTAAATAAAGGCAATTTTGTTAAATCTTCCCATATTAAAATACTGTATATTCTCTTTCAATAGTATTTTTTTGAAAAATGTAATAATATCCATAACTGGAAGTATTAGATATTATTTGATATTAGTAATTATTTATATTTATAAATTATCTCTAAATTCTGTAATAATCCTGATCGAAAGCTGGTTAGTATGATAGAAAAAATGAGTACATATAGTTTTACTGTAAATACTGTGAGAATTTTGTTCCCAGTCATGTCAATAAAGAGTTTTTTTTATACTTAAGGTTAAACATTATAGCCATAATCTCACCTGATCTTAAGTGTCGATACGGCCCAAGTTGGTAGACACGCTAAACCTGTGGAGGAACTGGCTCTCAAGTGCAGCTGCCGGAACACATCTATTGGTATTTGGCGGTAGGTTTACAACTTGAGGGTGGTAGCTAGCCAGGCGGGCATTAGAAAAAGCCCTACCACCATGCTATGGTTTACTCACGATATTTTCCTTCATCGAAAGCACAAGCTCATTATAGGTGCTTGGATTCGAACTCACGCCCCTTGACGCAAAGTCGTACACACTACCACTGAGCTATCATCGCATCGTTTATGTTTAGTTTATATCAAACTACAACTTTTGTGATATATAAGATTTTCATACTTCATGTTCTAATTTCATAGATATGGTTAATTACAAAAAAATAAGGTTCCAATGCAAATTGAAAAGTCTAAGCCCACCTGACAATCTAATGAATTGGTTACTACTGTTTTTGTATTTTACTGTGCTTAGAGTCGTGTACAATATACCATTTCTCTGAAGTGCTTTTATAAACCTTTTATCTGAAAATAAAACATACCTGAAAATGATTCTACTGTTAAACCTCCAAACTTGGCCGTTACTTTTGCCATGTCAGTTTTGATTTGTAGATTCAGCTGGCCGTTAGATGAAGCTCTTATGACTAACTGTGAAGACATCGTGCGCATGCGTTCAACTGCCAATCTTAAATGCTTCAGCGATGGTAACTGTATTGATATCTGAAATTTTTCATTTCTATCCAATAAAAACCTTGAATATCGTAAGCAAGAAAAATCTTAATAATGTTTTTTTATTGTAAGCTTTTCTTTATTGAAGGTTTTAGCGTTATGGCCTCAATCTCACCTGATGTTAAGTGACGATGTAGCCCAAGATGGTGAACACGCTAATCCTAGTGAAGGGACTGGCTCTCAGATATAACTGCTGAAACACAACTATCTATGTATTAGGCTGCAGATTTTCAAAATGAGGGTAGATTTTCAAAGTGGTTTCCTCACGATGTTTTCCTTTACTGAAAACTCGAATTCATTGTAGGGGGATTCAAACCCACTTACCTTGACGCGGCGTCCGTGCAAACTACCAAATGAGCTATCATCGCTTCAAAACCTAATAATTAACTTTGTAAATTATAAACAGTATGTTAATAGGCACTATTTTAATAGATCAGTGGTTAATTATAAACAAGTGATATTTTTATAAAGATATCGTAAATACTTTTTAATTAGAAATTAAAAAAACTATTGTAAAAAGTGTATGTTGTAAAAACTGTTTATCTTGAAAAGGCTTGTTGCTGTATTTTGGACATAAAATATAGGCATAATAGGAATCAAATTGGAGACTTGAACGTTATTACAATAGATTAGAAGTAAGAAAGAAAGAAATAAGGCAGAGAGAGAAAAAAAGTAACTGCTTAAATTGAAAGAGATAGTTGCGTTAAAATAAAACAATTCGCGGAAGATGGATTCCAGTCACCAATACTATTCTCTCCTTAAATTTTGATTTCAATAATAGATATATTCACACTAATATACATTTATATATTCAAATTGTTTAGTCATTTTTGCCCATTTGTAACTTTTTTCAATACAGCTTTGCTCCTATTGATGATCGGCGTGATGTTAAATAGTCTAAAGCCTTCCTCAATGGTTGTTCTATCAAATACAAAAATAATTTTACAAATCCGACCAGTAGTTCCTAATAATAGCACGTCCAAACAAATGGGCTTTTCCGCCCTATAATATTAAATTTATGGTATTTCGCGACTATTTTTGGAACAAAGTTCCTTATCGCGCGTTGTGAAAGGGGGCTAGACGGAAAAAATTCTCACGAAAAGTTGTAACGACACTTTTTGCTATAGTAAGCTGTGCGGCGTGCGCTTGTTTCTCTGTCTGTCTCTCTCTCTCTCTCTCTTATAGAAAGTAAACCAGATATTGTCATAGCCTACTGATTAAGTTTATATTACATTATATTTGTTAATAATAAAAAAAATATTAGTATAACTTAAAAAAATAAAATTTTATTACAATTCCTTCACTAATTAATCGAAAGGAACTTCGTTCCATTCGGGTGTCCCTTGACACCTCTCAACTTTTTTATATTAATAAAGTTTCAAAGGATTTTTCAGTTCATATTTAATTTAAGATAGTTCACTCTACTGATTACTAAATCCAAATTCAAACGTATTCAATTTTAATTATTTTTAGTTAATAAAATATATAGACGTAAAAATCTAAGTAAGAGATCTCTTACATCAGGTTCCGGTGTAACGGGCCTTAAGTAATCTTGCCAAATCTTCCTCGGTACAATCGTTACTGGAATGTCATGTGTAACCTGCCTTATTTGCTGTGTGGTAGAAGTTGGCTGGAAAAATAGACAATTTAGTTTACACACAGAAGTTAAATGTAGCTTTTGAATAAGTTTCCTCGCGAGATTAAACTTTTGAATACATTTTAATGTATACTTGTTATACTCATACTTTATTTCATTACGAAGCGATGATAGCTCAGTGATAGTGTGTACGACTTCGCGTCAAGAGACGTGAGTTCGAATCCAAGCACCTACAATGAGCTTGAGCTTTCGGTGAAGGAAAACATCGTGAGGAAACCATAGCATGGTGGTAGCGCTTTTTCTAATGCCCGCCTGGCTAGCTACCACCCTCAAGTTGTAAATCTGCCGCCAAATACCAATAGGTGTGTTCCGGCAGCTGCACTTGAGAGCCAGTTCCTCCACAGGTTTAGCGTGTCTACCAACTTGGGCCGTATCGTCACTTAAGATCAGGTGAGATTATGGCCATAACGCTAAAAATCTTAAGTATAAAAAAAGAACTTTTGTTGTACATGAGAAGAGAGGAAATGCATGTGGTGAGAAAAGTAATTGATATGAACGTTGAAGGATGGAAAGAAAGTGGAAGACCAAAGAAAATATGGATAAAGTGTGTGAGGAATGAGATGAAAAAAGTGGCTGAATGAAGATTAGCGACTGACAGAGATTTATGGATGAAGAAAACGTATCGCTACGAGCCCAAATAACTTGGTAACAAGACAAGATGATGATGATGACTTATGTTGTACTCGCTATATGTGTATAATAAAAACCATAATTATCAGAAATCTTTCGTTCACTCAATGCAATTCACACAGTAACGGAATCTACTTCATTTATTTAATAAAATAAAAAAAGATTTTTGTACTCCTCATAAAATTCGCAGAATAAACCACGAGAGGAGCGAGGGGAGACTCATCAGGTGATAAGCGCCATCAAATACTAAAAATACACCATAACTACTCTCAATACTACCAAAATCTAGGGACAGTTAATCTTCGAGGGGTGTAGTGACATCTACCTGTATTGTTATTTACCTATCCTACTGTCTAAACCAGGGGTTCCCAAATTGTGTGCTGTAGAGACCGAAGAAGGGCGTCGCCGTGAAGCGATTCTCTTTACCATTCTCCGAGACCTCAAGTATTGTAGCGGGTATAAAATAAACAATTTAATTTATATAGTTAGCTACGTACTCGGAAACGGCTAATTTTATGTTCATATATGGTGTTTTAAATTTATTGCCTATCTACTTAACTAGTAACATTGTACCTATCTATTTCGACCAGCTAGATGGATTAGGGAGCCCCGACAAATTGGTAAACATGTATGTGCGCCGCGAACTGAAAAAGATTGGGAACCCCTGGTCTTAACAATGCGTGACATTGTGGTTTCATGGTTTTGGTGGTGACGTTTCATGTTGGTAGGGCTTTTTCTGATGCCCGCCGGGCTAGCTACCCTCTAGTTGTGAACCTGCCGCCAAATACCAATAGGTGTGTTCCGGCAGCAGCACTTGAGAGCCAGTTCCTCTACAGGTTTAGCGTGTCTACCAACTTGGGTCGTATCGTCACTTAAGATCAGGTGAGATTATGGCCATAACGCAAAACCTTAAGTATAAAAAAAAAGAGACAGTTTAATTATTTAGCTATAATTTTACTTTTGTTCTCACATTCATTATGGTTAATTTATCATACACATTTTTAAATGTTACGCTCTGAATACATATCCATTTATTTATGAACTTAAAAATGATTTGTAAATTATCCTTAAAAGCTTAACTAAAGTAGTGACATAGTATTACGTATGTATCGATTTCTACAGTTTAAAATGTATTTTTAATAAATACATATGTACGTAATCTGTGCTATGTATGAAGTAGTAACTATCCATAATTGCTTTATTATATTATTTAATGTTTACCCTTCTAGCATATCATGGATACTGACGACTGTACTTTTATACCCTACAACCGAATAATGAAAAGATTTTTAGAATCCAAAATTACTTCATTGACAAATATTTACAATCTTTACATCTTTTCAGTACCTAATTATTGACTAGACCACAGCTTTTACCGTAAAAATTCATATACATTCTAAATTTCATGACAATTGGTCAAGTTTTTTGGAGTCTAGTGTCCATCATATCGTAATGTCAAATTCCAGTGAAATCTATCTAATAGTAATACAGTGATATACATATATAGGAGCAAGCGAGAATTTTATTTATAAATAATATAGATTGGATCGAATAAACCTTTTTTTAGTATCTCACCACCCTCTATGGCAGTCTTATAAAAGAAACTAAGTTAGACCCGGGCCTTTGAAAATGGTAAAAAGTGAAAATAATAATAATAAGATGAAATCTATTGGAAAAGGAAGAGAAAATAACAAAAGTGGAAGGAAAAATATATTTAGAGGGATTTCAGGTCAGGAAGTGGATGGGGGTGAGTATTTGAGAGTAAAAATTGCTTTATTACCATTTCCGGAAAAACTACAAGTCCTATGGAAGACAGTTAAATGGCAAAGATGTAGGTAATAAAAAGATCTACATCTATGAATCTATGAATGTTTCCGCTTCGAATGATCCTTAGTACTATAGCAATAAGTTCAAGCATGATTGAGTGTCAGAGAACCTGTATATTCCCTCTATATATAGACTGAGGTAACTAAACTAAGGACAAATATTGTTTCTGACGTTATGAGAAAAAATATTAGTAACAAAACAACATACCACATCAATTTCTAATGTAAGACACGGACATTGCCTTTTAGTTAATTTAATTTTTATTGACTTGGCTTGCTTCAAAGGTGTCAAAGATCTTGACAGATTGCCTGTAAATGATAATTGTAATATTAAATCTGTATACCCCTAATACAGCAATGAAGCAATATATTAAAGGAAATGAAATATTCTAGGCAATTATTGTTGTTTATTTGATTCTCGGCTTTCCTATACTGTCACAATCCATTGATAATAAGAATGAATCCAAAAAAATATTGCACAGAATACAATAATAGTCTAAATAATAAACCTCAATATAATTTTTACCATTTAAAAAACTGGACATAAAAGTTAATACAAACTTTTACCTGTTTTATGAAAACCCTTATAATCAGTTTAATTAGTTTTTCTATTGGCATATACAAAATAATTGTGCCTGGAATTTTGTTCATGTGAAACTCAAAAATAACGCCTGTTTTGTATATTTTTTGTGACTCCTACTCTTATTGGTGGTAGCCTAATATCTAATAGCCTGAAGCCTTCCTTAATGATTGCTCTTATAAATACAAAATTATTTTTCATGGATCCAACAGCTAGATGGTAAGATTAGAGCGTTGACACAAACAAACTTTACCCCTTTATATTATTTATATAGATACCTCACTGTAACAAATCTCTTGCTTTAACAAATATTTTCTAACCCCCTACTGCTTTGTTATATTGAAATTTTATTGTATACAAAGAACTGTATAAAATGATCAAGAGATCATGTGAATCCCAGGAAAACCTTTACATTGTGTATAGATTACTTAATTATTTGAGAGCTATGATAACATATTAGTTAATGTTACTTATTATAACAAAATATCTTTTAAAGCTATGGAAGATTGAACTATCTTTGTTTTATGCTATCCTTAGAATAAACGGATTCACAAAAATCATAGGAAACCATTTCCTGTTGATGTCTCATATAAAAAGGCAAGAGATTTAAATACATAATAAACATGTATTACTGAAAAGTTCTTCATAAAATAGATTTGGAAAAGGAAGTATGTTACATCATATTTTTAATCCAAAAACATAAAAATGTGTCATCAATTCTATTTGAATCTCATAACACCAAATAAGAGATACTTCAATGCGAAATAACACTAGAATCAAATTAGTATTATTGTGCTATTTGAAAATAAATTTTGTACTAAAGAAACTATATATCAATTAAAATATTTCAGTTAAAAGTGTGTAATTTGTAAAAATCTGTTGACTAATCTAATCTCAATCTAATTTGTAATCAACTATAACAAAAACTGATAAAGATTTGAGTAGAAGGCAATATGAGTTTCATTTAAAAGTATTCAAATACATAAAAAAATAAAGGTTCTATTTTACAACTAATAATTAAATTCATGTTATATTGATGAAGTAATAGTGCAACTAGTTTAGTTATGGTCTTATAATTTGACTAGCAAGAGACATCCTTCAATCTATTTTTCCCTATTAACAACTCATAGATGTAGAATTTATCTTTAGTAAGTATTTACACTGTGAAACAAAACTGTAACAACTTTCATATTAATATCTCTGGTAGTTTTCTAGATACAATAATGTTTTAATTGAAATTTTGTATGTGATAGTTTACAAAATAATATTTTTTAATACATTTGCACTACAAAGTGTTAAAATCTTAAATTAAAAAAATATTAAATTAACTTTAAATCTATCTTTTTTACAGTATAAAAACATGTATGCTATGCTATTTTGGCTTGAACAATATTGTTCAGAAAAGTTATATGCACATAAAACTTCCTGCCAGACTTCAACATAACTGATTTCAGTGGAACTGACTCAATTAGTCACAAGTATTTTCAATTAATTACTTTCATGTTTATTTTACAGTGACATCAAGCTTCTAATGCAAAATATTGACTGCTATCACTTAACCAGTACCTGAGTTAATACGAAGATAGATGTCTTGATGTTCCTCATCTAACCCAACCATTTGGTATTCAGAAAAGAAAATATTCTGATATATTTCACACCAGAGTACAGGCGGTGACGATATACTATTGTCACATACAACAATAAAATACAATTTCTCATCGGTAAAACGAAGTACACATTCTTTGGACAACTTTGATATAGTGGTCACTATGTCTGAAATACAAATATGCTATTTCAGTAAACTAAATTGATCAGTATTCAAACTATAAAATAACATATTTTTTTACAATTTATATTGACAGAAATTTGAATTACTGTTAAACTCTTTCATCGTATTCGCCTTATTCATTACACCTCTAAACTTCATCTCTATATAATACTATGTAAATGAACTTGTATAAGAAATTATAATATTGAGTTATTTTGTTGTAAACTTATTGTAAGAGTTTATTTATTTTTAAATTTCAAACACTATTTAACCATGGTTAAAAAAACACAATTATAAGTGCACTCTATGACTTCACGACAGTGCTACCATATGACTTACTCAAATTTTCCCTAAAGTAGGCATGAAATTATAGCTACTTAAATATAATTCTATTAAAATGAACTCATATTCTAACGCTGTTATATCACATAGAATAAACGAAAATAGACTGTATTTTGAAATATTGTGAGGTACTTTCGTTTAATATAAATATCAAAATGTGTTACCCGTCTAAATGAATCCATCTGAGCTGCATGGTCTACCATATACTAGCTGTACCCGCTGTACCTTCGGTCAAGTGAAATTGAATCATGATTTGTATATTTGCTCAAGATGATTGTGAAATTCATTTAGATAAGGATTAATACTATGATTATAAATACCTTCGCAAATAAAGTATTTATATACTATCTTTGACTAAGTAGCTTATGCCTTGGAAGTTCTGATAAAGAATAAGTTTTACTCGTTATTGTAATTTGTTTTTCATTACTACTTTTCTTCTGTGCGTGGTAATGTTAAATATCCTTCTTCAATAATTGTGGTATCAAATACAAAAAAAAAACAAATTTGTGCTTAAGATCACAACACTGAAGTAAAATATCACTAAATCTATCTCGCACTCTTAGTTACCTCGAGCTAACGTTACCGTAACGAGCGTTATACGAAATGGTTACGGATCAGAAAATGAAAACCTTTCCATAAAAAGTTTCGCTTCAAAAGTTCTAAATCTATTTGGTATTTCCTAAAGGTAGCTTGTTTACAGAAACAATGTTCTCCGCTTTATAACTGATGTGTGCCATCTAAACTTTGGTATAGCATTTAAAATAAAAAGATACACTGTAATCCAGCAAACTTTATTCGTAACATACCAACTAAAATATTGATATATAATAAATGATAAAGTAAAATGATATATGTGTCACCGATCCCAATATCATGTTGACAGTTGAATCATGCAGTTCTCTTTTGATTTAAAAAAACTTTATATCAGTACACTACAGTAATATCAGATATATTAATTTGCTTATTCAATTCGTAATGTCATCCTAATAGTAGTAACCGTACAAATTATATATTTACACGATAAATTACTTTTATATCATATAAAAAATTAGAAGCTCACATTTATAGTTAACATATGTCACATTTTTTTAACTTTATACAAAAAATAGCAATAAAAAATGAAAGGTCCCGTATCTACTCTGAACTTAAAGCAAATATCAGTTAGAATGTACCAGCACCGCATCGATGACAAGTTTAAGCCGATCGACATAAATATGAATCTCTGTAATGAAATTGAGCTTCCGATGAAAGAAAAATTTCATATTGAATATAGTAGACTGGCAATAACGCATTTTCTATGTGCGACCAGCTAGTTTTCTTTCTCAATTTGAAAGGTTGTGTGTTAACATCTTCGGCCTCATTATCACTTTATGTGCGTTGCGTGAGTTTATAGCAAAATAATAAACCGAGAAAAAATAAAACAGGATTAGAAAGTAATATAGTGGTGGCAGTAAATATCAAAAGCTTGTAAAGTTTTGAACGAAAACCTAACACCAAAATCAACCACTACTATGAAAGTATACATAACTACACATTAAACTTATAATTGTTTTTCCTTCGATTGCAAAATCCTTCTACCATAGCATATCCTGCAGGCAGAAGCAGCAATAATCGAGAAATCAAACTCTCTAGTGAGACAGAATAGCGTCTTTTAGACTATTAGTTAGCTTTAAAATAAATATCTGGTATACACAATATTGTATTAAATTAAGACAAACTCATGATATAAAAGTGGTGATCACGCAGATGACGGCAGCTATAACAAGAATTTAACTACACTGAAATTAATTTTTACGGGTTTACTCTACTTTTTATCAGTGTCACTCGTATATTTAATATGGAAAATCTTCAAAAATATAATAAAAATATACACGTTGTGAATATTATATGTTTAAAACTTTTTCATATTATAATGTTTTGACTAAATAATAATTACATAAAAAATTTGAGTGTTATTTGTGGTTTGAATATGGTATCATTATTTACCATAAACAATAGTTATGATGTGTTTTCGCTAAAGATGGCGCTGACTGTTTCTACTTTTGACAGATTTCTATTTACAGTAATAGTTTTGGTCCCTTTTTCACATATGGTTTTTACTATTAGAGTAAGTGAGCGATGTAGTATTCCATTTTGATTGTAACGAATACTAACGAATTGTGGTTATATGACTTGAAAAGTTTTTATTTATTTTACCATTTTAATGTGCAATCCAATATAATTTATTCATGAATAAGTATTATTTACTATTATATATTTTAACTACTATCTTTCATTCTAAAAGAAAACCTTCAATTAGAAGATTTTATGGAGAATAATGAACGGTTAAGGTATGTGTACGATCAATAATGTCGTCATTAAAAACGTTTATAACCACAAACATAAGTGTAACATGCATTGAACGTGAAAAATGACATGGTAGTTTTAATTCTGTGATTATAATTATGCTTATTGACTTCTATTTATTATATATATTGGAACAGAAGTGCAGAGTTCGAGTGCCCTTGACAAACCTTTGACCATAACGTTTTTCCTTCGAATTTGATCTTCGAATATTTAACGGATTCTTAATTTGAAAGATGGATGTCACTGAAAAATATATGTGGGTGTAGAAAAAAATAGTTCTAAGTGAAGTTTGTCGACTATGGGATCTTGTTTACTTCGTTTCGATTCCAATACATACGCACTGTCGAGTGACGACTCATTGTGTGAAATGTTTTAGATAATTTGTTCAAATATTATGCAACATATTGAATATGTTCCGAATCGTTTTTACAAAAGCGTGGTTTGGTCTATAGCAATAAATCTTCTTATCGCTATCCGAACTGGAGAATATCAAAGATAAGGTCAAAAATGTCAAAATTGATATTGCATTGGAGAACAACCAATTTGAGAACGAAGAATCCGTATATGTTATACTTTTATATCGAGAGTCGATTAATAATTTATTTACCGAAATACTCATATTTTCGTATTGTTTTTGACGTTAACTGTTTTGTTTTAAATTAAGTTATGTTGGCCCTTCGCTAAAAATAGGTGTATAACCTAATTTATACTGATAATTTTGCACATTCAATTATATACCTTAAGCCATTGAAATACGAATTATGTTTAATATTGTTTAATGTACGTTTTGTTGTTGTAATACTTTCTTTATATTTGTTTAAAATATTCGTTTTATGTAATGCCATTTATTTAAATATTTTTTTTATATTGATTTTGATATTTCGTTACGTATTCTTAAACTCCAATGAAATTTGTTATACATGGGTGTAGATAATTAAATGTTATAATCACAAACCTAGAGGCTCGATTCAGTCTAATTAGAATAGCAATTATCAGAATATATAATACTATCGAAATATATAAATATTATCGGGAATGGCACTCGTAATGTTATTTAATATGTAGCCAGCCATGTTAGTCACCATTAATATAGAACGTTATATATGATAGATGTCGACAATTATGTTAGAGATTTGTGTAGTACCTAAATTAAGTACTTATTTTTTACTAGAAAACCTGGTCACATCGGAGATTCTAGGAATAGTTTTAATGTATATTATTATTGCAATGGGTTATTAGGCGTCGTTGATTGTTCATTGTCAGTTTGTTTCTAGAGTGTATACTCGTAAATCTAGGTAGTTATGTACATACAATAAATATATTTTATAAGTCGGGTCTTAGCGGTACAGAGTGTTCAAAAATATTTTCATGTGGATTTTCCTCTCTGCCCCTTTGTAAAATTACTAGACCGATTTTAGTGAAATTTATATCAAATGTAACATACTTTTTATCTCATACATCAAACGGGTACCTCCAGGATAGAGGATAAAGGTTTGTACTGTATGATTTTTTTAGAAAATTATGACCAAATACCCTATGTATGGATAATACATTTCCTCTGACGGCCAATTACGTCAAAACTACTCAACTTATCGGGATAGGTCTATGACCATTCGAAGTTGAAATTTTCGTAGTTGGTTCTAGACTATTTAATTTTTGGATTACCTTGTCCCTTCACCGAGTTTTTTTTTTCGATTTTCTTTTGTATACTCTCCGTGGCGGGGTGGTGACGAATAATTTTTTACTAGAAGTATAATGCTTTGCCCATAAAGTTGAATAACGAGCCCTGAAGTAAAATCAAACATTCATATATACACGAATGAAGTGGTGGGTAAAATTTTATAAATTCTGTTATACCAAAAACGCAAGTGGGACTTTACAAATAATAGACTTAAAATACTCGTGTAGGTTAGGTTAGGTTATATAAAAAAATGTTATATAGCCTATGTGTGTATGTTACTCAGGGCTAATGCAGCATTCGAACGGTGAAAGATTTTTTGAAATCGGTCCAGTCGTTCTTAATTTTATTCGTTACAAAAAAAAAATACAAATCTTTCCTCTGTATATTATTATTATAAGTTTTGTGTGATTTTCTTAGAGTATATGAATCTCTTTAGAAATGCCTTCTTTTTTACTGTGTGTAGTGTTTTAGCGGTCATCATTGGGTCGGACACTAGGTTGATTGCTAAGGTTGTAGGCCAGAGGATATAGGCGGGTGCTCTCTATTCTAAAATACTCATTGCATACAATGGTAGACACGCTAAACCTGTGGAGGAACTGGCTCTCGAGTGCAACTGCCGGAACACACCTATTGGTATTTGGCGGCAGGTTTACTACTTGAGGGTTGTAGCTACCCAGGCGGGTATTAGATAAAGCCCTACCACCATGCTATGGATTCCTCACGATGGTTTCCTTCACCGAAAGCTCAAGCTCATTGTAGGTGCTTGGATTCGAACTCACGTCCCTTGACGCGAAGTCATACACACTTCCACTGAGCTATCATCGCTTCAAAGTTATTGAAGCGATGATAGCTAAATTGCATTGACTAAGTTGACGATACTGCGTACATATTTATTTCCCGAACTGCACGTTAAGGGTTGGAAAGCAGTTGTGAAGGTAGTATAGAAAAATCGTATTCGTTGAGCTAAAATTTGGCAGGTGGGCAGTTGATAGCGTTTTCGAAAATTCATATCTACTTGTATTGACCATCATCCTAAAATAAATCAATGGCTTTTGCACTAATTATTCCTGTATCGATCGACAATCAGTATTGATTAACAAAATCAACATTAACAATAGCTTAGTCGGGGGTAATAGTTAGTAAATTAATAAATACGTCTTTAAGTAAAAAGCACAAACGTTTAATTTACAAATATTAATGTTTAGAACTGATAGAGATTAGAGTCCGTGGAAGCTTAACAAAAAATATTACGAGAGATTAAAAACAATTTATCGTTGAACAGTCGTACGGGCGGCTAAGAACACATGCTTGTACTCTATACTTATAGAACTGGTTTTTGTGTACGAGTCACCGCTTACCAGACATCGTCTGACACGAAATACATTGGAACTAACGAAGCACGTGTTATCAAATGTGTCGAAAGGATAATCAGAAATTATTCTGGAATACAAACGTATCTTTAAAAATATATTTGTAAAAACCTTTTCGTGTTAAACTAAAGTTAGTAAATATGTTAAATAATATTGTAAAGCGGAAAAGTTTAGTTACCACTTCCAAACACCAGACGGATTTCAATTTTTTTTTATGTATTTCAAAATTTTCAAATATTCAGCGATTTATGACGGGCTGTATTTTAGTGAAAAATGATCGTCCCAAGACATTAAAAAAAGGCATTTACATCTTAAAGATAGTAGTTCTCAGATCTTTTAATCAACAATTTGAACAGGCTGCGGTTTGCAGGCAATCAGTAGCCAAAACACGTTATAATTTTATATTGTATCTTACATTATGTTTGTTTGGTGAAGAAGTTGAAAATAAATTTGCGACAATATTTATTGTTTTTCAATTTATCACCAAATTTTTAACATTTAGTTCTGCGAATAATTTTTACTGTAATAATTTATTAATATCCCTATAACTAGTTACATATCTAAGTTACAAATTTATACAAAAACCTAATCGAATAATACATGTAGGATTTAAAATATAATTATATAAATCGGTTCAGTGGCTTTTAAGTTCTAAGCAAACTAACTGACAAGCAAAGAGATATTGCCAGTCATAATATGTAAGGATTCTAAATAGGGACTTAGTATAGTAGCTTTTATACCAGATATGGGCAACCTTTAAAAAGTTGCGAGGCAATCTAAGGATGTTAACATTGTTAACGAAGTGGCAGGCTGTAGATTATATATACTTCAAAGACTATTTTATGTTAATACTTCCTATGTGATTTAAAAGTAGAAATTATTTTTTATTTCTCAAAAATAGTCCTTTTTTATGAATGAAAAGTACCCTATGCTGTGTTGGATTTACCAGTAGGCTGTGTTGTTGGAGCCTAAGGCGGAAGATTTTAGAGGCGGTAGATTTGGAATATTTTTGTTTTGTTTTTTGATTCATACTTATACATGTACCAAAATGATGCTAGATAATATGTTTAGCAACTTAGAATCCAAGACTTATATGAAAAAAAATCTACTATTTATGCTGTCCTATGTGGTATACGTGAATGTAATTGTAGAGGTAGGTGGGGACAGCAAAATTTAAATAGACTACACAGCAGCAAAAGTATAAATCTGCCACTGACCCTTTGCCCTATCACCATGACAATTGGCTGAGTAGTTAAACGGAGAAAAGGTAAAAAGCTCACATTTAAATTTATAATATTACTTGTGATGTAAAACATATTTATAACGATTCAATTTTTCTATCAGAACTGTTTTCGTTTCTATAACTAAGCTCCTGTATCGGTAAACTTTATTGAAAGTTGGTTTACGTAAAAAGTATATCAATTATATTTGGCTTGGTAAAACCAATTAACCGTTCACTAAATGACGAGCTCTTTCAGCTGTTCTTGAGGTTTTATAGATCGTGACACTTCACAGTTCATATATAAATAACCCTTAAATGTATAGTATTTTAACAATGAAACACTTCCTTTTTTACTCCAATTTAAACTAAGCAAAGACCCTCAGACCGCCTTTTGGTGATTACGTATAATATTTGAATGGGCCCTAACGCGCCAATAGTATACGATTAAATTTACGACTAGTTGTGCTCGCGACCTCTTTAGCGTGGAGTTTTGATTTGCAAAAGGTTATTATTATTATTTTTTAAATAAGAGTAACCTAAGTTAATCCTTATAACACCAGCTAGCTATCTGCCAGCGAAAGTCTGGTCAAAATTGGTCTAGCTGTTTCAGAAATTAGCCGGAACAAACGGACAGATAGGACAAAAAAAAATGATTTTTTAATATGAGTACATACTTTTGGACGCATTTAGTAAAAAACTGTTATTTTGACATTGCAAACAGACAAATATAATATAATAATCTATAATTTCACTGTAATTTTGATACAGTGATAACTTGGTTGTCTCTTTTGATAGTGATTCCAATCCTACAATAAGGCTGACTACACGGTTGGCCTAGCAGATAAAGAAGTTGCCTCGCTGTAACCGCCACTTCGAAATGTTTTAAGTTCGAGTTCCGTGGAGGACAATTTTCTGCGTGATTCAAAAATAATTGTTTCGAGTTTGGTCTTTCGCTTTGCCTGTTAATTGTGGCTATAAAGTTTTTCACACTTGACATTGGCGAAATTGGATACATAGGTTGTTGCCATAATATCTTTTTTATTTAAATAATATATAATAAAATATAACCTCAGCCTTCGGTGAAAAATAACATTTTTCAATATATTTTCTTCTATTAGTGGTAACGTGATGTGTAAATAGCCTAAATCCTTTCTCAATTATTGCTCTATGAAATACAAGTAATTTTTTTGAAATCTGACTGGTAGTTCTTAAAATTAGCGCGTTCAAACAGACAAAAAAAAACAAATTATTCCGATTTATAATGCTCATATAGATGTATTAGAAAATTTAAAAATATTTTTTTCTTTACAGTATGGAAGAAGATAACACAAAATCATACTTACAGTTTCAAAAAGAAAGACTAAAAGCTTTGCAGGCGAAGTTAACTTCTGCGGCAGAAGAATTCACTCTCGTTGTTAAAAATGAGTAAGTAATTTATTTGTTTTACCCTATATAGATGCCAAAATTGTTAGGGACTGTCGCATTTTTTTTTCCACTGGCATTATTAAAGTAACCATTTTACTGTGTCTTAGACATGCGCGCCGATAAACTTGGTCGGTGTGGCGCAGCGGCGCCGGCGTAGTCAAATTATTATATATTTAAAATCAGTGTTTTACCCAACTCCTTATTTAAATATAATCATTTTATTATTATAATCTTAGCTCATATTCCTGTATTTTATGTCCCTAATCCCCATCCCTTTATGACCTCTCGCACCGTTCGTGCCAGCCTCCAAAGCGGCGCGGCGCGGATTTTTGACAATGCGACGTGCCGACACCGGCGCGGCGCGCACCTCTACTGTATAAACAATCGATGACGAATCGAGCTCGTAGGTTCAATTCCTATAGTAAACCTTAATTTTTAATGAGGTAATACTATTGTGTGGAAACTTGGTTATTTCCTTCT